>CM054062.1:270649091-273079153 GCA_028641055.1 Alopecurus myosuroides | reverse complement strand
CAGTTTCCTCGGCCGTTCCGGGATACTTGAGATGGGCGGAGCAAGAGGTCATGTGGAGCAGAAGGGATCACCCGGGAGGAATAGAACGCCCCGGAATCTTGGCATTGGTGGTTGCGCCGCAGGTCAATGGTTACGAATTGAAAAAGGTCTTGATGGATGGCGGGAGCAGCATCAACATCCTGTATTGGGAAACCTTCTTGCGCATGAACCTCAAGGAATCTCAGCTGCAGAAAAGTACAACACTCTTTCATGGAATCGTACCGGGTCATTCAGCGCGCCCTGAAGGAAAAATTACATTGGAGGTTGCTTTCGGGGAGTCAGTGGATAACTATCGGGTCGAGTGGCTTACCTTTGAGGTGGTTAAGTTGCGCAGTCCCTATCACGCATTGTTTGGAAGGCCGGCTTATGCCAAGTTCATGGCAAGGCCGTGTTATGTGTATCTACAGCTGAAAATCCCGGGTCCTAAGAAGACCATTACCATACACGGAAATCGAGATATAGCAGCAGAATGCGATGAAGGAGATGCAGCAATGGCTGAGCAAGCATGTAGGAAAGAGGAGCTCAAGCATTACCGATCGCAGGCAAACCCGGAGGAAAGGGCGATGTCAAAAAGGCCGACCTCTGAAGGGGATAAAGCAAAAACTAGGACAGAACAAGATCACAAGATGGTGGCCTTCGTCAGGAGCGGTCCTTCCAAGCTCCCTGGCGTAGAAGAGGAAAGCACATCGCTATCTACAACTAGCCGCGCTACAAGAACGACATACCCGGATTGGCTAACAAACCCGGTACTCATTATGAAAGGGACTAACGAATGGAGAATGTGCATCGGCCGTGCCAGCCTGGGGCCGATTCTCGAGAAGAACTAAAGCAGTGTAACGGCCAGCAGGTTTCATACGCGCTCTTTTCCTACCCAGGGTACCTAAGGGGACGGGGAGGTTTTTAATGAGGCGGCCTGCTGGCACAAACTTTTTCGTATCAATAAAAGAGATGGTTTTCAAGTCTTATCATGGTCTTTGCTTCAAGTACAAGTAAGTGATATTTGTTATTATCAATGCATCAGTATCATCAAAATACGTTGCACGTACATGAGTTTTTGGGAATTGAACTGCTTAAGTAGTAGTCACAAACCCAGAGACCTGGCCTTGATGCCTATGAGTTATGAGGGCCGATTACTTGCAAGACGAGTACGGCTGCAATCTTATAACCGGACGAAGGAGCCAAATTTCTTGGTTATTCTTACTTAAGCTCGATGTGAATCGTACCAAAGTGGCATGATCTGTTCGCTTACGATTACAATCAAACCATGCAGCCCAATGGGACTTGCTTGACCCTGTTTTTCGTATAGATGTAACAACATGGTATCCACACGAAAGCCGGCTTACAGTATAAGATAATCAAAAGGGTCATCTAAACCACAAGTCTATGCAGAGTACAAGGCTAAATAGCCGGAAACTCAACAAGTATCAAGCATGACTTCAGTATTTACGTGGATGGCTATTGGTTTTCGGATTAGTAGAGAGCAGCTTGTCATCTGAAAAAGGCCACACCCCCTGGCTCGTACTTTGGGTCATGGGGACTGGGGACTTCGAAACAGAAACAAGCTGTTTATCTACTAAAGCTCGAAAAAACCTTGGCTTCCGAGTCTTGGGGACTTAAAGAAAAGTCCGCTTATCAAAGCCCGCGATACTCGGTTAACCGAGCCTCGAAAAGGGAATCAAAAGCAACCGGGTATCGAGAATAAGCTTAAGAGTAAAACAAGGG
Organism: Alopecurus myosuroides; assembly: GCA_028641055.1. NCBI lineage: Eukaryota > Viridiplantae > Streptophyta > Magnoliopsida > Poales > Poaceae > Alopecurus > Alopecurus myosuroides. The sequence goes on along the minus strand of CM054062.1, from coordinate 273,077,392 downwards.
TCGAGAGTATCAAAAGCCGGAAAAGGCACAAAGTTATCATGAGTAAAAGTACAAAGTGACAGCACCAGTATCAACGGCGCAACAAGCGCATCATCAAAATCATACCAGTTTTTAAAATACAGAATACAAGACATCATCCTACTCGGCATCCTGGGAGTGATCTTCCGGGTCTTGGTCTTGGACCTGCTCCTTAGCCTTTCCAGCAGCATTACCCGGACTTTCCACATCAGGACGGACAGGCGGAGGAGCAGCTGGCGTAGAGGTAGACGGCCTTAGGCCTAACTCGGCCTCTCTCCTAGCAGCTTCTTCTTTCCTCCTGGCCAGGTCAGTCGTCCATTTTTCCAGCATATCAAGGGGAGGGGGTGCCTCCACCAGAATGGTTTTGCCTTCAGTGTCGTACGAGCTCATGATTGTGTCCAGTTCCATCTTATCGGCCAAGGCAGTAGCCGAGTGGCGTACGGCGGATTGTATAACTTTGAAATCCTTAGGCGTAAACTTGGAGCCGTCAGCCTTGAATTCTGGGAACCCGGATATTACCTTTGCCGGGTCAAGCTTAGGAAAATAAGCTTTTGCCAGCGTAAAGGCCCGGGTCATACCGACTCGGCAAGATGAGCGCTTCCATATCTCAATCCATCCAGGCACCGTTGAAAACGCTTGCATAAGGTTTTCTTCGCCTGGGTATACCTCGGAAGGCCATTTCACGGCATCCAACAAAAGCTTTGTGCCGGCGAAAAATGTTCGGAGCACAGTCTTTAGCGTTTTAGTCATGGAAACGGCATCGTCCTCTGGAGCAGCAAGGTTAGCACCTACAATTGAAATAAAAGAAAGCATATCAGTAGTCTTGATTATTATAACGATAAGATAGAGGCATGTAAGTTAATCGCGAACAAAAACTTACTTAGCAAGATGCGATAAGTGTCCGCAACCTGGTTCGACAAGTTTTTCAGTGTAGATTGGGCAGCATTGTATTTCTTCTTGTATCTGGAGGCATCTTTTTTCAAAGTCTTCACCTCCGCCTCAAGGGTTTCTCTGCGCTTTACTTCAGCAAGCAGGAGCTGCTTGGTCTTGAGTAATGCCTCGTCGGACCGAGTAATTTCCGCCTGCAAGGAACGAGTAAAACTGTAAGCCGGATATCATGACAAGCCGAGTATCACATGAAGTACCGAGCACAACTTCAACAAGTTATGCTCCGAACTTGGGGACTGGGTGTGTAGTAAGGAATATCAAATAATGTTACCTGATGTGCTGCGGCCATACGCTCCAAGATATTTCCCTCTGAAGCCTTCATTGACAGGAGAGCACTCATCAACTGGTTAAAATCATTGTTATCCGGGTTAGAAGGCTCGGGGGCGCGGAAATTTGGAGAAGAAGTTTTCTTCGTAACAGGAGACGGCACCCGGGTCATCCGAATGTCGGAGTTTGGCCCTCCTCCCGCGACTGCAGCTGCGCCTTTTTCCTTCTCGCTAGCGTGCGAGGCTATTGGATACCCGGCTTCTTGCCTAGCCGGGTTCGTTGGTGATGCTTGCTCATCACCAGCTGTGGTGAATGCATCGTCAGTCGGTTTATTTTTACCCCGGTCCTCAACTTCCATGTCTTCCTGGTCGCTAACAACGACCGTGGCTCTATAGAAAGTGCAAAGGTGCGGTTAGCGCATAAGTCATGAAAAGGGCGATAAAAGTTCGGTATAACATCAGGAAAAGAACTTTACCCGGGGTTCACCGCGAAGTCCGAGGGGAAGCCGCTGCTGGACCCGGAAGATACTGAAAAATACCAAAGCAAGGTGTGAGATTACTTTGTGAGGAAATGTTTGGGAAAGATTCTTGTGTACGGTGAATACCAGTATGTCGAACTGGAGGCGATGAAGTACCCGGGTTAAGGGTCTCGTTACCCGGATTGTTCCGGGTCACTCTACGTTTGGGCGCAGGTGGCTCCTTCGGTTATGACCCAAGGGATGATGACAGGGTTAGCTCGTGAATGATATCATGGAAACGCAAATTAAGCACAAGGAAGTGAAATGAAACCTGGAAAACGATTCCTTGGGGTTTTCTCTTGGATCCGGCTTTAATTGCTGGCTCCGGTTCATCTTCATCACTAGCAGACTCCACCTTGCCGTCCGTTTCTTCCTCCTCGTCTTGGTCTTCTTGTTCTGAAAGTAATCAAGATTATAGTGTGGAAATGAGAAGTAGGGCATGACGTATTCAAGGGGACTAAGTATGTGCCTTCGTCCGAGTTAACGGCATCCCCTTCTTCTTCCGGGTCTCCGGAGTTAGGAGGAGTACCTGCCTTCCAGAAGTCACTGTTGGCCTGAGGTGGAGACGCCAGAGCAAGGATTAACAATTGTATCAAGAGGAACGAATAAATTAAAACTTGTTAGAATTAGGTCCTTACCGCGGGGGCCGGGTTCTCGAGGGTGAAAGGTTCTAATCCGGCTATGTTCCGGATCACCTTGAGCTTTTCCGTCAGAAAGCCCTTGATTGTTTTGTTGGCATCGCTGGGAGCGAAGTTGCTGGTGGAGTATCGGATCGGGTCCGTGGTTTGCCCCGAGTATTCACACATCAGTTTTGTGCGAATGGAGTTGGGTTGGATGCGGAAATCGACCCAAGTCTTCACCAGGTTAAGCCCGATGAGGCCTTGGGCAGAAAGGATGGAGATTCTGGCCAATAGAGGTAGAATTTCTTCTCTTTCCGGGTCAGGGGCAAACCCATTGAAGGCTTCGGACATATCAAGTTGACCCTCCGAGTAACCCGGCAACTTCTTTTCGCCGGGTGGGGAGGTGTCCTGGCAGTAAAAGTATGAGAGCTACCAGTGCTTTACGTGGGAGTTGAGGGTGAGAGGAGGCATTAAGGAGTTCTTGCGGCGTTGGATGGAAACCCCACCGCAAGTAAGAAGTGCACCGTCGCCGCTTTCGCGGCACGGTTTGCACTGGAAGAGTTCGACGAAGAGGGCCAGACTTGGCGGAGTGCACAAGTAAGACTCGGAAAGAACGATAAAATGAGTGATGTTCAAAACGGAGTTGGGTCCTATGTCGAAGATGCGAAGGCCATAATGGCTTAAAACGTCGCGAAAGAAAGGATGACCCGGAGGCCGGAAGCCCCGGGTCACATGTTCAACAAAGCATATTACCTCGTTTTCTGCCGGAGTGGGCCGAGTTTCGTTACCCGGCACCCTCCAGTGGATAATTTCTTGAGGGGGGAGAACCCCCAGCTCGACCAATTCTTCTAATTTGGCCTTGGTGACCGAAGATCGCGCCCAGTTGGCGGATATGGAGTTTGTGGACTTGGCTTTGACTGGCTGCTTTCCCTGCTTCTTGGGTGCCATGGGGTTAACCTGTAAAACATCAGGTAGAAAAACATGAGAAACGAGACTCGGAAATTGTCAGTTGGCCGAGTAATGATAAGAGGTATTGAGGCAACTTGAAAGATAAATGTTATCCGGGTATCATGCGTTCTTATAAAAAATTATGGAGGCTAATGTATGGATAAGTGCTTAGGAGAAATAGATGGATGTTCGTGCATCTATCGCGAGTAAATGAACTGGAAAGGGAGGATTTTCCGGGTGACAGAAGCAAGGGCGGAAATTTTAGGCGGCTCGAGCCTAGATTGGGAATTCCATTTCTAGATTTACGGCGAAATTAATGATTACTGGTGGTAGAGGAGTGAACTGAAGTCTAAATCTTATCTATTGGATGGGTTAGGACGAATGCTAGCAACCTAATCCGGTGCGCCCCGAGAAATCGCCGGCGGGTCGATTCAGATCCAATATGAGGCAAAACCAAGAAATTGCAAGGGTAGATTAATGAGTACCGGAGACTTACTGGAGGAGGTTGAAATGAAGCCTTGCGGAGGCAAATAGCACAGGCCTGGTGCCCTTTCGCGACTCCTGGCGGGCAGGTCGGGTGTCTGGCGGCGGATCTCGGCGGCGGGGCTGAGCGCGCTGTGGCGGAGCGCAGCCGGCGACAAATGGGCTCCGGTGATGTGCGCGGGGTTCCCGTAATGGCGCTCTGCGGGTTTGGGTACGGAGGAAGAGGAATGAGGAAAGATGAGACGTTGGGATTAGGGTTACCCCTAAGGACCTATTTATAATGGTTCGGGTGGAAAAATTAAGTCCAACGGGCGGGACCCGGAAATTGCGGGGTAACGGCTATCTATTCAAAGTTTACGGGAGGTGCATCGAGTGTTGAGCAAGAGATCCTGGCAAAAAAGAGAAAGGGATACTTTCCGTGGTATCAGGATTAATTATCGAGAAAAGTGTAGAGTTGTGGAGTTTTTATTAAGGCTTAGACCTGGAAAATTAGGAGAAGCATTTGGAGGAGGGCCGGGTTATTGCATGGTCACCATGGAGTTGGACCCAGCCATTTATCAAAGCATTGTAACCCGGCCTCCATATGCTTGAGCGTTTGATATTTTTGCAGGGGATAGCCAGCGCTTCAAGGAAGAATCCCGGAAGCCCAAGCTATCCTGGGGACTACTGATGGGGGGATAGTAACCCGGTATGCCAACTCCAAGGTGTAACCCGGCCCAAAGGACGCCGCGCGGGATCCGGCTAAGGATAAAGAAACTTCTGGAAGGCCCAAAGTTTGTAGGCCTCGTAACCCGGATTGTGGGTTGCGGTAAGGAAAGCTAGGGTTTGTAAGCAGAGTTCGGATAGGACTCAAGCTGCGCCTTGGAGGGCAAGCCAGGGGGGTACGGGTACTTTATAAACCGGCCCCAGGGCTTAGCTTGACAGAGATTCACGAAATAATCATATCACCTATTATCGAGTATCCAGTATTACCCAAGAGCCCTATTCGAGACTCGGCGAGTTGAGAGCCGATTCCTAGATCGCTTATCATCATGTTCTCTTTCGAGCTAAACCCTCTCCCAAATACCTGTGTCGACTTACCCCAAGATCAGTTACCTCTGGTAACATCTGCCGTGATCATCCCACGACAGAGTTGATACGTTGAAAACGTATCTCCTTTTCCGAACACTTTTCTTATTGTTTTCCTCTAAACTTGTGTGTTTTGAATGCAACTAATACGGACTAACGCTGTTTTCAGCAGAATTACCTTGGTGTCTCGTTTTTGTGCATAAAAATCAACTTTCGGAAAATTGCCCAGAAAAGACCCCATTGGTCTTAAAACACCAGAAGACCCCGGGAGCTAGAAGGGGCCAGGAGAGGGGACAAAGAGGGTCCACAGCACCCCCCTGGCGGCCCCCTAGGCCGCTTCACCTGGTGGTGTGGGCCACTCTCACACCCCCTCGGGCTCCCCTTTCGACTACAAATTGCATTCAACCCTAAAACACGAGGGGGTTCGTCATATTCCACAGAAACACAACAGAGCGCCTCCGTCACCCCGAACTTCGATTCGGGGTTAGAAGTTCCTGTTCTGGTACCCTGTCGGGACGGGGAATTGGAGGAGATCATCGCCATCGTCATCACCAACGTCTCTCCATCGACCATCCATGTTTCCCCATCCATGTGTGAGTAATTCCCCCGATGTAGGCTGAAGGGGATGGTAGGGATTGGATGAGATCGTTCATGTAATAATGTCGTGATTGTTAGGGCATAGTGCCTAGTATCCTCTATTAGTGTTGTTGACATTGTTGCAACTTGTTATGCTTAATGCTTGTCACTTTGGGCCCGAGTGCCATGATCTTAGATCTGAACATGTTATTGAATCATGATGATAATTATTATTTCTTGATCATACCTGCAAGTTGTTTACACATATCGTTGTCCGGAACCCGAGACCCCGAAGTGACAGAAATTGGGACAACATGAGGGGATGACTGTGATATGAGGATCACATGTGTTCATGGAGTGTTAACGCGTTGCTCCGCTGGTCTATTAAAAGGAACACCTTAATTACCAGTAGTTCCCTTGAGGCCCCGCTGAAAACCGGCTGGTAGGACAAAAGATGTTGTGCAAGTTCTCATTGCGAGCACGTACGACTATTTACGGAACACATGCCTATGGTTACTTACTGCTTGGATGCTTTATCTTATTTATCTGCAATGCCCATGTCTTGATTATTATATGAACTATCTTATCCATGCAACGCCCGTTCATCTATCCCTATGCCTATAGTATTTAATCTCGTTGTTTACTTCAAACACTACTGCTGTTGTTTTCATTCCACTGCTGCTGTTATTTCACTACTACTGCTGCTGTTTTCATTCCATTGCTGTTGTTATTTCACTACTACTGCTGATATAAAACTATTACTACTCATAAACCACTGCGAACAGAAGTACTTTCAGGTACAGGTGAATTGACAACTCACTTGTTAAGGCTCACAAATATTCTTTGGCTCCCCTTGTGTCGAATCAATAAATTTGGTTTTTTACTTCCCTCGAAGACTGTTGCTATCCCCTATACTTGTGGGTCATCAAGTCCTCCGGTGATGATTCCCATACCGGCAGGGTGCCGGGGAGAGCTCCATAACCCTCCCGAACTCGGGTTGACGATGACGGCGGTTGCGGATGTTTTTCGTGGAAAAGGCTTATGTTTCTAGGGTTAACCCTTTGGGGACAATATATATCCGAGAGGGCAACATCGGTTGGCGAGCAGAGGGCGCACACCACCCCTGGGCGCAGCCAGGGGGAGGACGCCCACCCATGGTGTGGGGCCTCTGTGGCTCCCCTCTGGGTCTCCTCCGGACTCCGTGTGCGTGATACGTCCAAAACATATCTCCTTTCCCAAACACTTTTGCTATTATTTGCCTCTAAACTTGTGAGTTTTGGATGCAACTAACACGGACTAACGCTGTTTTCGGCAGAATTACCTTGGTGTCTTGTTTTTGTGCAGAAAAATCAACTTTGGGAAAACTGCCCAAAAAAGATCACATAGATCTTATTTCACCCAAAGACCCCCGGAGCCAGAAGGAGACTCGGAAGGGGGAAACGGGGGGGGGGGGCATAACACCCCTGGGCGCGCCCCCCTAGACCGTGCCATCATGTGGTGTGGGGCCCCCAGGCACCCACTCGGGCTCCCCTTTCGACTAAATATTCCCTGTAACCCTAAAACAACGGGGGGGGGGGGTTCTTCATATTCCAGGGAAACACCATAGAGCGTTGCCGCCATCTCGAAACTCAATTCAAGGATCAGAAGTTCCTGTTCTGGCGCCCTGCCGGGACGGGGATTTGGAAGAGATCATCGCCATCGTCACTGCCACCACTTCTCCATCAAACATCCATGATTCCCCCGTCCATGTGTAAGTAAACGCCGGTGTAACCTGAGAGGGTTGGAAGGGATTGGATGAGATCGATCATGTAATAATGCCAGATTGTTAGCGCATAGTGCCTAGTATCCATTGTTAGTGTTTTCTACAGTTGTTGCAACTTGTTATGCTTAATGCTTGTCACTAGGGCCCGAGTGCCATGATCTCAAATCTGAACATGTTATTGTTTCATGAGTATAATTATGTTTCTTGATCATATCTGCAAGTTGTTTACACATGTCATTGTTCAGAACCCGAGTCCCCAAAGTGAAAAAAAATGGGACAGGCGGAGGGGATGTCTGTGATGTGAGGAGCACGTGTGTTCACAGACTGTTAATGCTTTGCTCCGGTGCTTTATTAAAAGGAGCACCTTAATTACCAGTAGTTTCCCTTGAGGCCCCGCTGAAAACGGGCTGGTAGGACAAAAGATGTTGTGCAAGTTTCTCATTGCGAGCACGTATGACTATATTGGAACACATGCCTATGGTTGCCTACAACTTGGATGCTTTATTATTGTTATCTTCAATCCCATGTTTTGATTATTATATGAACTATCTTTTCCATGCAACGCTCGTTCATCCATTTCCTGTGCCTACGGTATTTTAATCCTGCTGTTTTCCGCAATTGCTACTACTGCTACTATTTTACTCCTGCTGTTATTTTACTATTACTGCTGTTATAAAAGTGTTACCACTGATAAACTATTGCGATCAAGTCTACTTTCAGGTGCAGCTGAATTGGCAACTCAGTTGTTAAGGCTTATAAATATTCTTTGGCCCCCCTTGTGTCGAATCAATAAATTTGGGTTTTACTTCGCTCGAAGACTGTTGCGATCCCCTATACTTGTGGGTCATCAAGACTATTTTCTGGCGCCGTTGCCGGGGAGCATAGCTTTATTTATTTGCTCACTTGAATGTGATATTGTTCGATGCAAGCCTTTCATCATGGGTAAGACTCGTGATGGAAAAGTTCCTATATTACCATCCACTACAAGGAGAGGTACAACACTGAACAGCTCTATTGCCCTTGATTCACCATCTGTTATGAGTAAACTTCTTACACCACCACATGCTACACACACGGTTACTTATGCTGAGTCCGAAAATGCTTCTGATACTTTTGATGATGCTTCTACTGTGCTTGATGATACTTGTTCACTAGGTCCTTTCCTAGATGCCACAATTGCTAGAGCTAAACAAATTGACAACACTGAAATTCTTGTTGAAAATGTTGGTACACCTGAATTAATGATGACTTTATTAAGGAAGATCAAGCTACTACTGGTGCAAGTGCTCTTAAGAGCCTTCTTGCAAGACATGCTATTAAATATAAATCTTCTCCTGATGCTAAGTTTGCCACATCTCCCATACACATTAGAGATAAGGATTATGCTTTCTCTCTAGATTTATCTTACATATCTATTGTTCAGAAAGAACCTTTTTGTGGCACTGAAAGTAAAAGTGCTATTGTCCTGAGCTTTCATCTTTGATTATTTTATTTTCTGATGATACTAAGTTACATACTTACTTTGTTACCAAGATCTTCCCTTTCTCATTGAAAGATGAAGCTAAAACTTGGTTTAACAATTTTTCACCTGGATCTATTACTAGTCCTATGGGTTTGGTTAATACTTTCTTTCAAAAATATTTTCCTGCTAGTGCTCAACATGCTGATGTGCAAAGAATCTTTAACATTGAGCAAATTAATGAAGAGAAATTGCCTGAATCTTGGTCAAGATTTTGTTCTTTCATAGGAGCTAGCCCTGGCAATCCATTACCTAAAAAGGATCTCCTAGATATGTTTTATAATGGACTAACTGTTAAATCCAGGACATACCTGGATAGTTGTGCCGGTTGTGTTTTCAGGAAAAGAACTCCAGAAGAAGCTGAGGAATTATTGGCTAAAATAGCCAAAAATAATAATGATGATTGGACTATATCTAAGCCTACACCAACACCAGAGCAAACACCAATACCAACACCCAAGAAGAGAGGGATGATTGAATTAAATGATGAAGTGATGAGGAAAGTCAAGAAATCTCTTAAAGAGAGGGGTATTAAATCTAAATATGTGAAGAATCTACCACCTATGTGGGGACCCTAGGCTAGATGCTCGAGATCGCCAATATGCATACACTCATGATCCTAGATCGACAGTCATGAGCAACATATTTAGAGAAGGTACATCAGAGTTCACATCCATTACATGAAACACGTAGTCTTACACAAATGGTCTGTCGACCAAGTCTGAGACAAAGGCCACACAGGGAAAGCGACAAACACACAACCACATCTACTTTATTCAGCGGAAGCAAACACAAACGAGTAGAACCCATGTAAACACCTTAGCACCACAGGATGCTGACCGGGAGACATGACTAGTACGCGGGATCATCATCGTACTCCTCCTCAAAGGTATGTTCCTAAGGTAGCTCCTCACAGTCTGACCATGACAATAGCTAGGGACGAAACCATTATGAGTACATTGGATCGTACTCGCAAGACACCCCAAATAAAATCCTAACAAATGCAAGTATGCTGATATAAGTGGTAGGAGGGCTATACTTAGGGGCTTAACTAGCCATGAATGAATTTAAGACCCATCATGGTTGCACAAGTTTTAGTTATTTTTGTTCAAGAAGATACTTCAAAACATAATTAGTTTCTCTTGTAGATATCGCATATCCACAAGGTTTTGATAAATCTTACTAAAAGAAAGAAAGTTTTTTTCTTTGCAAAACCTCTTGAAAGATCACACCTTCAAGACCATCATTTCTCCGGCACCTCAAAGGTACGATCATTCACCTTCCAGTACCTCCCAGGTACAACACAAAAACACTTTTCAAGATTTTTGAAAACATTGACACAATACTAGCTAAATGGCCATTCAACTGTCCATATCCGAGGACGCGGCTATTCTGGATAGTTTTACTCTGCAGAGGTGTACACAATCCACAAGATCCAGTACATCCTCCGTGAGCAACCACGGACTGTTCGCGACAGTATGCGAACATCCGATAAGTGGTCCTAGCTATCCACTATGCAAGTGCTAGTAAATGGCCACCTCTTCAACTAGGTTTGTTCTCCCCGGCATCGAGTTTGTTAGCTGTATCGATCCGTTTCCCCTGACAACACACCGCCATGACAGGAGACCCAACTGTTGCAACTGGTGGCAAACTTAATCCCACACTAAGCATGTCATGTTTCTCCCTCCTGGCGACAATTCGGTTCTGGGGACTCTAACCCCTATAGAACTTTGAGGTAGACACGGAATAACACTGACAAGCTTTTAGCTAGACCCCGTTCCCATATTGAGGTAATGTGGCAGTACGGCTTGGTTGTCCGGCGAAGACTAGGTTATGTGTCATTTGGAAAAAACAATATGAAAACACTTCCTCTTTCACATACCTCCCTCGGACAAGGTCCCACCTTTCCTCGGGGTTTTCCAAAGCTTCTGTTTTTCCAAAAACATCAAGTTAAGATGTCCACTAAGGGACTTAAGTTAATAAAGTGGTGGATCCAAAATGTATAAAGGGCTTGGAAACACCAAGATTATGTAGTGGATACAATAACTAGATAACAATGTAGACAATGGTATAGTCCACTAGAAAGAACAATTCTTGAAAACGACTTTTGTAAAACTTCAGAAGTAAAACATGCATGATAGATAATGATAAGTAAACATCAAGCAAACATTTAGAGTGGCTTGCCTTGGCTATGGTCTTGATCACATTCTTGAAATAAACAAGAGTTACAGAAAACCACTTCAGGAGTAACAACTTCCTCGTTATCGAACGTCGTAAAAAGTAAAAATAAAACACCCAATCAGTACACTACAAAGGCAAGCACAAGCTACTAGAGCACTCATACAACAAGCATTTACTCAAATAAAATCACCCAAAAATAATAGCACTTAAGTACACTACAACACTCAAACATGCATAAATAACACACAAACAATGGTATAGTTTCATACTAAGCATGCACCAACCGAATGGCATGAGCCCAGTGGGTGTACCACTCTCATACAAGGCCATAAAGAGTTAAATGACTCTCTGGTCATTCATGTGGATGAACAAAACAACTAGAAAACAATCTAGAAACAACTACACATGCATATAAGAGTAGAAAATAAGCATTACTAGGAACATGTAACATCTAATACACTTATACATATAGAAGGAACATGCAACTAGTGGCTAAGTATCCATTTAAAAGAGGCAGAAACATATAAAACATGGCATGGAAGCATACAAGGCATGAAGATAATCATGATGGACAAAACTACTAGACATATAAACTAGAAAACAAGCATAAAACACAACATGCATGCAAACCCTCACTAGTACCAAGATCAAGATCTATCCTAACATGTCAGATCTACAAGATAGCATCCTCATGACAGTGAAAACAACCTCTACACATGCTAGTAAGATCAATCAAGGCATCTAAACAATTATCAAACTAAAAATACATACTACTCATAAATGGCAGAAAACTACTAGATCATGTACTGCATGCAAAAATTAATCTACAACTCAAAAAAATCACACGAAAATATTATATGATAGATCTAATCATACAAAAGCACATCCAAAAGGATTCATCTCAAAAATCATTTTAGAAAATTCATAAAAATCATTTAGTAACTCTCTGGTCATTGACCATTTTTCATGTCATTTTTTACGGGAAACTCAAGTGCATGCGAGGCCAACTGCTCTGGTTAGGTATCAACAAGGTCTATCCAGAGAAATTAACCTCACTTCCATTGGATTCTTAGAACAAAAGATATGCATGTTTTCTCTTTCAGATAGGTTGGGTTTGGGGATTTTTCTAGGATGATCCAGAGATGCAAACCTAGATCTACCACTTGCATGTGGTTAAGAAAACATGATTGTACCTTAGGTAAATATGGTGTGGCCAGATCTATAGTTTTAGCATTTTATTTGGATCAAAAGTGATTGGGTAGTTCTCTGGAAAAATAGAAAAGAATAAAAACAACAGAGAACATGCTCCACGGGCCCATTTGGCCAGTGACAGGGTACGCGGTGCCAGGACGGCCCAGTGCACGTTCATGCGCGAGAAAAATGGTATGCGACCGTGAGATCCTGACCCAACGGCGCACAACAGATGCGGAGGGATTCAAAAGAGGCCGTGGATCTGGAGATGAACAGCACGCGTCCATCTCCTTCCTCGCGACACGGTCAACGGTGCCGGCGACCCTTAGCTACTGCGATCATGAGCAGAGGCTCACTTAGGGCTCGTTCTGGCGTGTACGGCGAGGTTGAGGATGATGAGAGGTGTCGAGGAAGTGGCGATGGAGCAACAGCAACAGATCCATCGAATGGGTTCGACGCGCACCGAAACGACCCCGTCAACGTCGAGCTCAGCGGCGCTGCTCCTGCATGCAAATCCCCACGATGCGATGTCAGGAAAGCATGCCAGGGCATGGGATGGACAAGGATGAAACAATAGGGCAAAGTGAGAGAGATATGAGGTTGCTCTAGATCTTCTCTTCCCTCTCGGACAGCACGCGAGAGTGCTGCTCTCCTCGCTCTCACAGAGACGAACATGAGCAGGGCATTGCGTGGGGTGGATGAGTGATGAATGAGGAGTGGTGTGGCGAGGAAGAAGGGATGGAGGTGGCTTTATACTCGCGGAGCATGAGCGTTCTCTTCTCAGGCGTTCGGAAATAATGCAGCGGAGAGCTCCCGAGCTCGTGTGCGATTCACAGGAGGTGATCAACACGTGGAGGCGAGGGATGAGCTTGGTGGCACCAGGAGCAACCGGGCACTGGCTCAAAGCCGTGGAAGAAGGAGCAGGGGTGCGAGAGGAGCTCCTCCGAGATGATGACACCCCGGGCCCTCGGACACCATCCTTGGCTGCTAGCTGCTCTCAAGGAAAAGTAACTTTTAATGTTAATGATAAAGAGCATACTGTTTATTTTCCCAAGAATATGGATAGAAGATATGGTCCAAATTCAATTGAAAATATTGAGACCATCAAGATTAGAGAAATCTATTGTCCCATTCCAATGCCACAAAAAGAATATGAAATTATTATTATTGGAACTATGTCTATCAAGGTTGAGGTAACATAATTATTTAGTGAAAAGCAAAGTTTTGCTTCATATAAAAATTATTTTGGTAACAAGACTTGATCAACCTTGTTAACAAAGTGATTTTGAAGAAATAGGACTATGTTTTCACCTTCCCCATTATGTTTTCCCCATGTTTTCACCTTGCTGCCTTAGTACAATTATGTTTTCCATCATCCATAGTCATGTTTTCATCTTGATTATTGTGTTTATGCATGTTTTCAACATCCATATTTTTGTTTTCACCACTTCCACCTTTGTTTTCTCTGGTTATTTGCCTATTGGGGTGTCTTAGAACCTCTGTAGTTTTGGTTTTGGTTTTGGTTTTGTTTTCCACCTTTCCACATTTTTTTATGGTTTTTTATTAATTATTAAATTCTGAAAATACCTCGAAAATAAAGTTTCTCGAAAAATTCCAGAAAAATTATAATATTGTTTTACGTCAAAAATGAGGCAGAGAGGCACATGGTAGACCCTAGGGGGACCCACCAGTCAGGCACACCACAGGGTGGCGCCTCCAGCCCCTGGTGGCGCCAGCACATGGTGTGGGGCCCCTGGCCCTCCACTAGCTCTCTCTCGTGCCAAAGATTCCTCTCTCTCACCCCAAACTCAAAACCTTTCCTGGAACCCGAGTTCTTGCTGTTCTTCCTCGAGATTTTTCGATCTTTTTTGCCCAACCCACCTTTCTTGCTGAAATTTGGTGCATTTACTCTCCGGTATGTGACTCCTTCGATTATCCAAGTAGAATTTTATTTGGTGGAGTATTTCTTGAGTATGATGGTACTGTAGGTGACATCTTATGTGAGTTTACATGCTTGATTTAAGTTGAAATAATATATTTTTGATGCATGTTTAGATTTCATATAAGTCTCTATAGTAGTTTCCACCATATAGTTGCTTGAAACCTATTTTTGTGATGATTGTTAAAAATTTCAGAAATGGACAACTTCAACTTTGGAGAGATTTTTAGAAGTGATGCCCCTAGGAAGACAAGGCCCTCATGTTCATCTACTCTATTGAGACCATCCTCAGTGAGGACCTTATTGCATGAATCATTGATGATGCGGGAGACGATGGAACTGCTAATCCATCTAGTTTCCCTTGCTATACATTCTTGAGAGGTGCGGGTATACTTGATGACTTCTTGAAGCTCGGTTGGATTAACCAAATACATGAATGATGAAGGTCCTCAATATGCTATTGATGGCTGACGATGGTAAACCCCAAGAGAAAGGTTGTGAAAAGTGCAGCGACAAGTTTTCCCTTAGAAAAGAAACCAAGGTTAAATCTACTTGGTACATGATCACGCATGCATATGACTGAAAACAAAAAGTCAATTAAGCCTCGATCATTTATTTTTCCTCAGAGTTTGGTATCACTTTTATGCCCCTGTTAATTTTGTTTTGTCGCAAGCATGATTATGACGGTTGTTGCTCCCTTAAATGTCGGTCCCCGTCTATTGCTAGCCTTCGCTTGTACTGAGTATGAGCTCTACTCGTGCATCCAACTCCCCAAAAAAAAGTTTTCCAAATGTGTCCATCATACCTACCTATATGTGGTATTTAACTGCCACTCCAAGTAAATTTCTCATGTGCTACCTTTAAAACATTCAAAAATTATTCCTGTTTCGTGCCTCTGTTTTAGCTCACGAGGACGTAAATAGAGAATCTTTATCTCATTTGTTGATTGGACTTTGCACACATGGACTAGTGGCTTCATCTTCTTATCCAAATGATAGAAGAGCTGGCAGCAGGGTGCCCAGCCCCAAAATTGGTTACTAAAAATTCTCTTCACTGTTTTTGCCCCTGATTTATCAGTCAAAGCATAATTGTGTAAACAAAAGAGAAGAGGGATGACCTTCTATACCAGATGCGTCTTTCAATGGGAGCCGCTCTTCCAAGGTCTAGTTGGCTTGTGATGTACGGTATTTTCTGTTTACCATTGACTGACATAAGCATACACCTCTCTAAAAACATGATTTCAATACTTCCGTTTAATAAAATAAAAAAGCTCTAGCACATGAGTTAATCCCTGCTTCCCTCTGCGAAGGGACTTTCTTTTATTTTTATGCTGCGTCCTCACCTTCTCACTTTATGCACCTTTTTGAAAGCATGACTTTCTTTCTTAGTGTAATGTGCTTGTTTCAGAATACGGCTGACTAGGGTATAACTTTGATGCTCGTATCTTTGATATCATTACTTCTAGTCTTCATTTGAACTTCAGAGGTGCCCTAGCATTTATGTTTTGCTCCATTATTAAGGGCAAGCGAGTACACTTTATCATACCCTTTTATGAGCATTGCAATCCTGCAGATTGATATATTTCATGTTGTTTATTATTAATGTGTTGGTATCTCTTCATGGTTTACATAACTACTAGGTGATTTTATCTTGCATACTTCTTATTATGAATTGCCTAAGCACTTGATCATATAGTGAGTATATTCACATCATATGAAACAAATGTGTTCGTAGAAGTTCTTTTATCGCACTCAGTTGTCACTGTATTGCTTGACGACAAGCAATAAGATAAGCTTGGGGCGAGTTGATACGTCCAAAAATTATCTCCTTTTCCGAACACTTTTGCTATTGTTTGCCTCTAAACTTGTGAGTTTTGGATAAAACTAACATGGACTAACGTTGTTTTCAGCAGAATTACCTTGGTGTCTTGTTTTTGTGCAGAAAAATCAACTTTCGGGAAATTGCCCAGAAAAGATCCCAGAGACCTTATTTCACCCGAAGACCCCCAGAGCCAGAAGGAGACCCTGAAGGGGGCAAGGAGGGGGCCACACCACCCCTGGGCACCCCCTAGGTCGCGCCACCAGGTGGTGTAGGGCCCCTAGGCACCCCCTCGGGCTCCCCTTTCGACTACATATCCCCCGTAACCCTATAACAACGGGGGGTCGTCATATTCCACAGAAACACCATAGAGCACCACCGCCACCTCGAAACTCAATTCGGGGATCAGAAGTTCCTGTTCTGGCGCCCTGCCGGGACGGGGATTCGGAGGAGATCATCGCCATCGTCACTGCCACCACTTCTCCATCAACCATCCATGATTCCCCCCGTCCATGTGTGAGGAAACACCACTATAGGCTGAGAGGGATGGAAGGGATTGGATGAGATCGGTCATGTAATAATGCTAGATTGATAGGGCATAGTGCCTAGTATCTATTGTTAGTGTTTTGTACCGTTGTTGCCACTTGTTATGCTTAATGCATGTCACTAGGGCCCGGGTGCCATGATCTCATATCTGAACATGTTATCATTTCATGAGTATAATTATGTTTCTTGATCATATCTGCAAGTTGTTTACACATATCATTGTCCGGAACCTGAGGCCCCAAAGTGAAAGAAATTGGGAAAACCGGAGGGGATGACTGTGATGTGAGGATTACGTGTGTTCACAGAGTGTTATTGCTTTGCTCCGGTGCTTTATTAAAAGGAGAACCTTAATTACCAGTAGTTTCCCTTGAGGCCCCGCTGAAAACGGGCTGGTAGGTCAAAAGATGTTGTGCAAGTTTCTCATTGCGAGCACGTATGCCTAGATTGGAACACATGCCTATGGTTGCCTAGAACTTGGATGCTTTATTATTATTATCTGCAATGCCCATGTTTTGATTATTATATGAACTATCTTATCCATGCAACGCTCATGCATCCATTCCTTATGCCTACGGTACTTTAATCCTGTTGTTTTCCGCAATTGCTATTGCTATTACTATTTTATTTGTGCTGTTATTTTACTACTACTGCTGCTATAAAACTGTTAACTTTGATAAATTGTTCCGAGCTAGTATACTTTCAGGTGCAGCTGAATCGACAACTTAGTTGTTAAGGCTTATAAATATTCTTTGGCTCCCCTTGTGTCGAATCAATAAATTTGGGTTTTACTTCCCTCGAAGACTGTTGCGATCCCCTATACTTTTGGGTCATCAGTGCGCGACAACTTTCTAAGACTTCCGGGCTTCGAATCGTCCAATTCTGAGAATATTTCCAGAAGATTTTTTCTGAAACTAAAAACAGCATAAAACGGGAACTGGCTCTGTGGCATCTTGCCAATAGGTTAGTCCAAGTAAATCGATAAAAATGACATAATGTGTAAAGGAAACATGTAGCATATGGCATGAAAACAACATGGAACATGAGAAATTATGGATACGTTTATGACGTATCATCCTACCACTCACCCTCCTATGGCAGAGGTACATTCTATTTAAAAGTTAAATGCTAGTGATATTCCTTGTGACAAACCTCCTGAAAAATTCTTAGATCAATTTGAAGATTTCATTGTTAAACAACCCCATTTTAATGCACAAGTGCAAAATCAATTGAATGAAAATTCTCTGTGTATGAAAAATTTGCATGCTACTTTAGGAACAATTGTTGATGATGTTAAAGGTCTCGTTAAACACTTTGAAATGATTCAGACTCAATTAGAGAAACTTACTAAAGTGCAAAAAGATTTATTTGCTGAAATGTCTGGTCAAATTAAAGAACAAGCCGGTAGTGTTAAAACTAGAGGTGGTGCTTTCACTGATGATCCTGTTTATCCCGAGGGACACCCAAAAAGGCTTTATCAAGACTCTGAAATGCTAGATGAAAATGTTTTTAGCTCCGTTAAAAAGAAAAGGAAGAAGAAACATAAAAGAATTAGGGAGACTAATGATATTAGTAATGATGCTAATAAAGAACCTGGTAAAGATCCTAATAGTATATCTATTTCTGATGCTGAAACTAAGAGTGGTAATGAACATGATAATGATTAAAGTGATGCTTAAATAATGAAGAAAGTGAAGTAGAACCTGAAAACCCTCCTAAGAACAAAATTATGACAAATAAGGTTTTACTGCTAGGAAGCATGGTAAAGAAAGAGAACCTTGGGTGAAAAAACCTTTGCCTTTTACTAGTAAGCTTCTCAAAGGTAAAGAAGAAGAACATTATAATAAATTTTGTGAGTGGATGAAACCTCTCTTCTTGCAAATTCCTTTAACTGATGCTATGAAGTTGCCTCCTTCTTCCAAGTATATGAAAAATATTGTTACTAATTAGAGGAAAATTCCAAATGAGGAAATTTCCACTATGCTTGGTAATTATTCCTTCAATGGTAAAATTCCAAAGAAGCTTGGAAACCCAGGTTTTCCTACCATTTCTTGCTCTATCAAAAATAATTATGTGAGAACAACTTTATGTGATCTTGGTGCCGGAGTTAGTGTTATGCCTCTTTCTCTTTATAAGAGACTCTATTTGGATAAATTGATTCCTACTGACATCTCTTTGCAAATGGCTGATAAATCTACTGCTATTCTTATTGACATTTATGAGGATGTCCCTGTCTAGGTTGCTAATTGTTTAATCTTAACTGACTTTGTTGTGTTGGAAATGCCTGAGGATAAAAATATGTCTATTATTCTTGGGATACCTTTTATTATTACTACAGGGGATATTATTGATTGTAATAAAGGTAAGGTCACTTTCAATGTCAATAATAAAGATCATACTTTTTATTTTCCAAAGAAGATTTATAAGAAATATGGTCTAAAATCAATTGGAAATATTGAGACCATCAAGATTGAAGAATTCTATTGTCCCATTCTAGTGCCACAAAACGAATATGAAACTATTATGATAGGGACTATGTCTATCAAAATTGAGGTAACATAATTGTTTTAGTGAAGTGCAAAGTTCTATTTCATATCAAATTGGTTTGGTGACAATACTTGATCAACCTTGTTGACAAATTTATTTTGAATGAATGAAACAATGTTTTCACTTTGTTTTCCTTGTTTCCTCTTTTTTTTCTCTTTTTTCCATTTTGTTTTCCTCTCTTTTCACCTTGTTTTCTCTTGTTTCCACTTGTCATTTGCATTGTAGCATGTCTTAGAACTTTTATAGAATTAGTTTTGGTTTTATTTTCCATCTATTTGCAAACATTTTTGTGTATTATAATCATTCATTCAAATTTTGGAATTGCCCAAAAATAAAGTTTCGCGAAAATTTCGAGAAAAAAAATATATAGAACTTTTATGCAAAAGAAGGGGCAGAGTGGCACCTGGGGCAACCCAGGAGGGCAGCAGGCGTGGCCATCCCATAGGTCGCGCTCAAGAGGCTCCTGGGGGGCCCAGGGCCCCACCACTTTAGTGCATGCTTCCCCATTCTTTCTCTCTCCTGAGAAACACCATTGCTCCAGGAAAATTCCGAGTTCTTGTTGTTCTTCCTCGGATTTCTTCGATCTCCATATTTAGCCACTCCTCCTCCTATTTTGGTGCACTAGGTGACTGGTTATTTGAAATAGCACGCCTATTTTGAGATGATTTGAATTGGTTTGATGCATGTATAAGTTCCCCTAAGGTTGCTAGAGTGGTTTCCTATAATATTTAACCTTGTAGTTAACTTTTATTGGACTTGCTAAAAATTTCAGAATATGAGTATGAAGAAGATTGGAGGATGGTTTGGAGGGAAGATTTATCATTCCTCTTCAAGGGATACTAGGTCTCCCCAAAAGAAATCAACTATGATACCATCTCTCAACGAGGAAATTGATGATCTTAGTATGCTGAACTTTGATGGAATGAAGGATGTGCGAGCTTAAACCGCATGTGGAGTTCTGTCCCTATGAAAGAAAGAGGACAATGTCCTTGATGATTTTCTAAGGGTTTTCAACGTGCCTAGCATTGGACATACTGGGAAGACAATGAACTTCACTGATATCCATAATTTATATTCGAAGCTATGCCACCAGGACACAAGAACTGTGCAGCGCGGTAAGAACTCTTGCATGCAATCCCAGTTGTCAAGTATTTGGCTTATTATCTTGCTAGAGAATTTTTTGCAAGGGAGAAAACCAGCGGATCCACGAGTTATGATCTTACCATCATGCTTGTTGTTGTTGAAAAATATTATTCTTTTAGCGTTGGTGCACAAATTGCTAGACGCATTGTTAACAATGCTAATAGATAACCTTATTTTCTAGGCATTGTTTCCTCGCGTATTTTCTTTGCACAATCTGATGTACCTTTAGACCCTGATGATGAACTCTTTGATCCTGGTAGATTAGATTTTGCTGCTTTATTGTCGCATGGTTTTTTTAAATCCAAGAGCGCTTATGGTGACTATAAGTATAAATTTTATTTGAGGCGGGTGACATTAAACCTCGTTGTGTTAGTCTGCATGCGCCTTCTTTGTTTGATGCTTCCAGTACGGATGGTCCATCTCTAAGGATATTTTGGACGAGTACCTCAGGCCAGCGTTCGGTGCGAACTCAGCTACCTAGAAGGAGGTGCATGAAGAGGAGCCCCCGAGGCCATCCTCCTTCGCATACATAAAGGACCCATCCTCGTTTTATCACGAGGGAGTATCATCATCTCAGCCGCCTTCGATGGATGGGCTCTCGCTGCAGCAGACGACGTGGGATATGCATCTCACACCACACCAGTAGTACGAGTACATGCAACAGCAATATCCATCGGCGGGATGGAACCCATCGGACCAGCATCACCCATAGGCCAAAAGCCTAAACTTTGGGGAGTACCTATACGGTCACACTTTCTTTATGATTCATATTCATTATTTATGTTGGCGTATTACTTGATAATTTGTATATTCTTTTATACCTGCTAGTATTTATTTCTTTTTTTTATTTTCGCTTTTAATTTGTTTTCTTCTTTGTGTTCTTGTTTTTTTAGTTTTACTTTGTTTTCTCTTTCTTTTCGTGTTCCTTTGTTTCTTACTTAAAAACCCAAAAAGATTTGTAACTTGTTGTTTCCTCGGTTTTATCTCTTCTTCGCTTATTCAGAAAACACAAAAAACATTTTACTTGTTCTCTTCGTTTGGTTTTCTTCTATCCACATCTTCTCTTTATTCTTGTTTTCTTGTTTCTCGATTTCCCCTCGTTCTTCTTGTTTCATGTCTCTTTGTTTCTGCCTTCTCTCCTTTTTGTTTGTTGTTTTTTAAAAACTCGAAAACAACAAAAATATTTCCATTTCTTCTTGTTATTGTATAGTTGTTGCAGAGTTCGGCTCATGTCCACAGTGGCGCTTGCGCTTTATTATTATTATCATCATTCGGTTGTGCAAGTGGCAAAGCAATAATGACGATATATGATGAAGTGGACGGGATTAGAAAGCTGGTATGAACTCCTTTCTCTTCATTATTGTACATATGTTTATTCACATGATCTTATATTAGCTTGCCGTGATAGATAGTTGTATGTATAATACTTTAATAGTTCATGATTTATTATGATTAGTCTCAAATGATTAGGAGTGCTCAATGTGTTACTAGAATGCCACATGTGTTGTTTTGTTCATAAGACAATATAGTTTGATGGTATTCCCCTCCAAAGAACTCATTTGGATCGACTTGGCACATGTTCACACATGTAAGACTGTAAATAAAGTCAATTTAAGCCGCAATGATCTCTTATTTTCATGGTTATAATATTACATACATGCTTTATTTAATGTCGTTTTATCGCAATGCATGCTTATGACAGTTGTTGCTCTCCTAATTGGTAGCTCCCAATCTTTTGCTAGCCTTCACGTTGTATTGAATATGGCTCTACTCGTGCATCCAACTTCCAAAAACCAAAGTTTCCAATGTGTCCACCATACCTACCTACATGTGGTATTTCGCCGCCACTCCAAGTAATTTCCTCGTGTCCTACCTTTAAACTTTCAAATGATTAACATGTTTTGTGTTCCTGTTTTAGATCGTGAGGAAGTAGTTTAAATTTTATCATGTCTTATGTCAAGCAAAGTTATTCTCCCTTATTTCACCCGATGAGTATAGAATCGGTGCTCATATAAAATTTCAAGAGAGTTTGTGCCAAATAATATAACATAAAAGACACTTCCCCATGGTTTGATGAAAGCTGGTGGGTACCCGTGGATATGGTCAGCCCTGGTTTGTGAAAGGCAAGGTGGGGGGAAGTGCCAACCTTAATAAATAAACGGAAACCTCTCTCAAAAGTTTAATCACTTTGCTTGACATGGCTTATGATAAGTTTTTCATTACCATTCGTTGATATAGACATACACCTCTCTCAAAATTGTTTTCAATACCTCTATTTTATAAAATAAAAAGTTCTAGCACATGAGTAATCCCTGCTTCCCTCTACTAAGGGAATTTCTTTTACTTTTATGTTCATTCTCCATCTTCTTACTTTATGCACATTTTAGGAGAGCATGATCGCCATTCTGAGTATAATATGCATTGTTCCAAAATATTATTGTCTGTTGCATGTTTAAAATATTGTTTCTCCTGAAAAGTAACCACTTAAGAGCTTTGGAGGTGTCCTAGAATTTATGTTTTCCTACACAATTAAGGGCAAGCGGGATACCATCTTACCATGCTTTATTATGATCATCAACCTAGTTGATGTTATAATCTCATATTGTTTACTCCTGGTTATTTTTCCACTATAATGAGTTCATAAGCTTTATTATCCTTATAGAAATTATCATGCACTTGTTAAATACTGATCATGGAATAGTCTTATGTGCACCATATGAATTTTAAACTAGTTGTCAAAGTTTTCTTTATCGCATCCAGTTTGTCAACTGAATTGCTTGAGAACAAGTAATAAGCTAAACTTAAGGGAGTTGATACGTTGCAAACGTATCTACTTTTCGAACCACTTTTCTTATTGTTTTCCCTCACATTTGCATGATTTGGATCAAACTAACACGGATTAACGTTGTTTTCAGCAGATTTACCCTTGATGTCTAGTTTTGTGCAGAAAATCAATTTTCTCAGAAAATTCCAGAAAAAATCTGAAAAATATTTTCCTCCGGAAGACTCCCGGAGCCCGAAGGACAACTGGACGGGAGGCACTAGGCCCCTAGGAGGGTGGTGACCGCGGCCCCTCCTCTGGCCGCACCTGGTGGGCCACCCCCTAGGGTCCCCTTTGGCCATAAGACTCCTTCGTCCCCGAAACTCCGAAAGCCTCGAAGGATTTTCCCGAAAATGATCCATAGCTCCGCTGACACCTGAAACCCTAGTCAGGGAGACGGAAGTTCCTGTTTTGGCACACTGCGGAGACGGGGATTAGAGGGAGGTCGTCGCCATTGTTATCGCCATCACCTCTCCATCAACAGTCCATGATTCCCCCTTTGATGTGTGAGTAACTCCCTGTTGCAGGCTAAGGGTATGGTAGGGATTGGATGAGACTCATCATGTAATAGATCGCTAGATTGTTAGGGTTTGATGCCTAGTATCCACTATTGCTGTTTATTATTGTTCTTGCAACTTGGAGTGCTTAATGCTTGTCACTTAGGGACCGAGTGCCATAATTTTCAGATCTGAACATGTTATGTTTTCATGAGTATAATTGATGTTTTAGATCATATCTATTGGTTGTATACACTTAATATTGTCCAGAACCCGAGACGCCAAGGTGACATGGTTGGTATATCGGAGGGGATGGACTCTAATTTGAGGATTACATGTTTCCTCCGTACGTTAATGCTTTGCTCTGGTGGTTGGTAGAAAAGGTACCTTAATTACCACTAATTTATTTTTGGTCCCGTAGCAACAGGATGGTAGGACAAAAGATATCGTGCAAGTTCTTATTTCAAGCACGTACGAAAATTCTCGGGAAACATGCGCATGATAGTTTGTGACTTGGATATTCTCTTATATATTTGTGCTGCTCTTTGTTACCCCTATTACATGGTTAATCTCATTCATGCAACACCCGTACATCCATCCCTATGCCTACGGTGTTTTTAGCACTGCTACTTATTCAATTTACATTCGCTGTTAGTATTGCTACTATTGTTTTCCTGGTATTGTTACTATTAAACTACTGCTGCTGTTATATCACTGTTACTACTAATAAATTGTGTGTAGCAAGATACTTTTCAGGTGCAATTGAATTGACCACTCAGTTGTTAAGGCTTATAAATATTCTTTAGCTCCCCTTGTGTCAAATCAATAAACTGGGATATATTTACCCTCGAAGAATATTGCGATCCCCTACACTTGTGGGTCATCAGTCATCCAGTATGGATCCAATACGAAGGAGGCAGAGTCCGACTAGGGTTAGCTTGGTCAAGTAACCTAGTACTTAAGCACGATTCAATCGAGCAGGCTTGAACTTCTATGTTAGGCTGTTGAGTTCCCATGTGTGCACTATTTGCTTTTTAGTTGGTGTTGTATAACTTCAATAATGAGGTGACCTCGACCTGAGAGCATCCGCTTGTTTGCACAACTATGTTTTGTAATATATGTTTGTATAACATTTGGACCCATAATGTTTCTGTTGTACCACCCTGAGGGATGTAATATTTGCGGAACAATGTTCTGTAAGTATTATGTCAACGACTTGTGTACTATAACATGTAGTGGTATGCTGGGTCGCTGCATATGTCATGCCCAGTTCTTGTCCATCTTACCATCTTATGTTTGCCGTTTCCAGCAGTGTGTGACTCATTTAGGGTGCACACATACAGTGGGGTCCAAGGTTCACTTTCAACACAAATGGAGTTCAGTAGAACAAACTCAGTAGGAAGCAAGGCTACCCGATTGGAAAACACACAAAAATGATCAAATGTCTCATTTCCTAACTTGTTTTGGCCTACACAAAGAAATGATTCAGATCCATTTTGGACCAAGATTGAGAGATAGATTCGGAAGATCATGCAGATACACACCTCATATGATCATACCCATCTCACGTTCCTGACGACATCTTTTGCACCCACCGTTGGAATCACTACCCGAATCAGACGAAAGGAGATCGACGAACTCAACCTTAGGTGCCATTGTCAAACTAAACCCAATGATGGAGCAGAGAAATTAAATTCAGAAAATAACTATGCCCATGTGATTCTAAACCCTACGACGGAGAAAGGCGGTGGCGATTTACCTCGATGCGACGGTGGTGCCTGGATGCGCCAGCGGTAGCGATTTCCCAATGGAGTGTTCTAGTGGAGAGAGGGGAGTGAGAGTGGTAACGACGGGGAGTGGGAGTGGGTCTTTATTGACGGTTTGAGGGAAAGGGGCCGCTGTCAAGTGGGGCCCCTCTATGTCTGCAATCTAGCGCAACTCCATTGCTCCACCTCTCCGCATAGACCAACTGCTCCATCGCTGCCGGCCATTTTTCTGCGCGCTCGGCCGTTCTTTGCTACCGCCATGCTTAGCTGGGACAGTGGCGAGTTTCCGGAACCTGAACTGTTGGGGGAAAGCTCAAATTCCTAGGGTTTAGGCTGCCGATTTAGGAATTCTTGATTTTTCTCCGCATTCCTCATTGATCTTTCAAATCCTTTTCAATCTGTGTTCATATAGGACATTGTGGATAAATAATTTGCTTCAGATATGTGTGAAGACCCTGATTTCCATGGGTTGGCTCTGGGTTTCCCACAGTTGTGTTGGAGCCACCATCTGGAGCCGTAGAAGTGTGTTGCATTTGGTGGCTCAAACACAGGTCGTAGGTTCTACATGTGCTCGGTGCAAATTGTGAGTTCAAAGCTCAAAATGGACCATATGTTATGTTTAATGTAGCTTAAAGAGATTGACTCCTGGTTCAGATAACAGAGAGCTCAATTTAGTGTGCTATGATGACAATGTGCAGAAATTATTAAACATATGAAATAAATGTAGTGACTTTTGCTATCTATTTTTACCTGTTTATTGGTATATTAAAAATAATTAGCCGCATTACTGATTGTAGGAGGTTACTAACCGTGGCTTTGTGTCTTAGGTAGATGTAGAGTGGCCAGCGGCACTAAAAAATGCTATAAGAAAGCTATGGGAAATGTATGTTAAGATCAACAGTGCTTTGATTGATGGGAAAATTCAGAATGGTGGGATTATGAAGAAACTAGCTGATGAGAACAACAAGGCTGAAAAGGACTACATTAGTCTATTATCCGAAGTGAATAAATTAATGGATGAGCAGGTGATAAAAGTTCGAAATGCCCAAGCTAATGAGAACAACAAGGCTACAAATAATGTGAATGATTTGGGTAAGTTTAAGGAAGAAGTGCAAGTGCTGAAAACTGAAGTTCTCTAGCTGAAGAATCTGCAGAGAACTCAAGTATATGTGATTAAGACCAAAGAGAAGCAATTGGCGGAAGAAAAAGATGTTTGAAAGAAGAAAAGAAAAAACTTGAGTACATGTTCTTTGATAGTGAAGCTAACAAACAGAAGTTGAAAAGAATCAAGACAGTGTGTGATGAGTGATCTTTTTAGAGATAGAAAGTTGTCTATCCATGTGTGTGTTAATTTGCTGACATTTCTTGTCTAGAATTGCTAGCATGTCTGTCTTCTGTTGAACTATTCCTCGTGTTGTTGTATTGGTCATTCTGAACTAATGGTTGTTGTTGTTTCAATTAGCAAAAACATTTTTGTAACAACATTTGATGGCATGTTGTGTGTGTCTATTTGCTGGCATTTTGTGTGTATCAATTTGCAAAACCATTTTTGTAACAAAATTCCTTCAACATAACCTGTTATATTCAGGCATAGCATCAAAATGAAATTCATTGAAGAGATCTTCATTGAAACATTTATCTTAGAGTCTTACAAAGCCTGGCATAGCATATAGTCTTACATACATAGCTAGCTAACCTGACATAGCACAAAGTCTTACATTAGTACATATCTAGATAGCCTGATACATGATGACTGATAGCCTGATACATATCTAGATAGCCTGACAAACATCATTTATTCACAATTAGCACAACAGAGCAAACACAGTAGGCCAACAACTGCTGGCAAACACTTCATGAGCAGTAACATTTCTCTTCCTAAGCCAAGGAGCATAGATGCTTGGAGCTTGGTCATTGTATGTGCTTTCCTCCCCCTGCTGTTAACACCAATCTTTGCTGGCATTCCAGCAACCGCTTTGCTTCTGCCTTTTCTCCTTTGCTTCTTCCAGTTCCTCCCTTTTCTCTTCTGCTCTACCAATGGCTTCAACAGCTTCATCACCAACAAAGATGTGTTAGTCCAGCAGATAGCCAATATAATCTGACTCCTAGTGCAAGAAGTCGCGGGTTTTCTAGCAGCAAGAGAGGAAAAAAGGTTTAGAAACGTAAGAATAAATGAATCTATAAGTAAACAATCATAGGCAATTCAAAACGAAAACAATGACTTTGCGGTAGAGTTTTCAACACTGTACATTTTATTTCCGGGTTCAAAAATCATTTTGTCCTTGGGTTTAGAAACCAATTTTGACCTTATAATCAGTGCAAAGAAACAAGCGCCTTCCTCTCACCAGAACATGCGTTCAATCAATTGATTGGTGCCTAAGAAATCCATCCCTATCACGTGCGAACATGCATAAGAATTTAGCAAATAAGAATTTAGCAAATCAGATTAAGAACCCTAGGAGCAATGGGACAGAGCAGAGGATTTCAGCAATCACATCAAGAAACCGTAGGAGCAACGGGGCAGAGGAGAGCCTAAAGAATGGAGTCTAGGTGGGAAACTTACGCCATCATCAAGGCACTTGTAGAACATCCAACCATCGTGCTCGTCGGTGCTGGAGACGAACCACTTGATCCTCTTCCCGCGGCCAGGGCACCCGATTAGGGGCAACACCATTGAGCGGCCGCGGAGAGCGCCCCAGATCGAGGTCGAGGTGGACATGGTGGGACAAATGGCGAGGGCGAAATGGGGGGCGCGGCGGCGGCGGGTAGGCTCGATTTGGGAAGAGGGGATTTTCACCATAGAAAGGAGGCGAGCATGTCAGGGTGAAGTGACGAGGTGTACGGCCGGAAGCGGGGGTGCAGATGAAAAAATGACCACGTCCGATGATTTTGCAAATACCCCCGCCACCTCCTCATGTGCGCGTACGTGTGTGCTCAGCGACACGTTGTCCAGCCAAACAGTAGCCAAGTGGCAGCATACGTTCAATACAGGGTACCTGTACGGTTACCTGAGTGAACCCCTTTCGCAACCTCGGTGACCGTATTCCGGGTATTCCGAAGATTAGTGACCAAAGTGAGCCCAACGCTTAGTGATCATGAGTGATTTTTTCTCATACTCTAACCAAGAACAAATATGTTACCCCCTCGCTGAAATAACAGAAAGTAAGCCGACTAGTGGGTTTTTAACATCTCTACTAGTCGTCAAACGTTCAATGATCTAATACAGATATGTTAACCACCTTTTCCATAGTATATAGAGTAGTCCTTTCGACGGTGCCTAACCATCGATACAAAACCACGGTTGACAAAGCTAGAGTATGGATAGAGCGGTATTGGTATTGGTATTGGTATTGTACACACAGCTAAGCCCAGGTGGCACGCAATCTAGATTGCAGACGATCGATGGTTACCATAGCGATGATTTTTTAGCCAAATCGCAGGCTAATGCGGGACAGGTAGCATGCAACTACGCAAGCTCAACATATAGCCTGAGTTGTGTCGCCCGCGCTACGACGACAGCATTCTTGTTGTTTGCGGCGTCGTCGTCACGCCTGATGCAGACTTGTTGGGTGTTTCGTCTGGCGACCAGAAGCTTCTTTGATCCAAGATATCATTTCCTGAACTGGTTCGGTGCATGAGTGCATCCTCCAGCTCATGGCTTACTATAAAAACACACAACAGCATTATCTCTTGCATTCATTTCGAAAAATTAAATCCAGAACTGCCTCTTTTGCGTGTGCCCCACACGGGTCGACAAGCGTGTTCGATCTTCTCCATGTTCGGCCCCTCAGTTGTATCGCGTAGAAATATCTCTGTCGCCATTTCCAAGGTCTTAGGCTGGTGCCAATGCACCGCCCACTATTCACGGGCTATAGCCCCTGCCACGTCACCTTCTCTCACCACTATCACCCCACTATCACAGGCACGGTGCCAGTGCACGGGCTATAGCCCGGGCTGTAAGATTCTCTCTCTGCCACATCAGCTTTTCTCTCTCCTCCACGTCAACACATATTTTTGAAACGAACACATTACAAATAATGCAAGGAAATAATTTTATTGAACTAAAATTGTACCGATTACATACTAATTAATAAAATTGCATAATAAATTGTAAAAATTACATAAACATTTAAAAAATCTAATCATCGTGCTCGTCGTCGTCGTCGTCATCCTCCAGCAGCCCTAGGTCTTTTTCCACTATCTGTAGGGCCTTGTCATGTTTGCGCTTTTCAGCTTCGGTCATGCCGGCGGTTGAGCGGTCTTGCAATTTGTTATATTGCTTCAGTAGCTTAGACCTCAATAAAACTTGATACATTTTCGCCATTCCGAAGCCTGCACTTGATCCCTCGCTGGACGCTTCCTTCTCCTTCTTCTTTCCCTTGCGAAACGCGGCCTTGGCCTTATCGCGGCCAGGAGGACGCGGCTCCTCCTCCGTCGCGTCGCTAGAGCTGTACTCACCTCCGACCCCCAGACGGGTTCTCTTGGAACTGGAGTCAGTCCCACTACCTTTCCCATGCTGGGCTTTCCACTTCGCTTCCTTGCGAACAGCTTCCCACCACTTGAAGCGTTTGAAAGGCTGAGTCACTCTAGGGTCATTTGCGTACCTCGTCAGTGCCGCTTCCATGACCATTGCATCGTCTGCTCCACTCTGACGTACCGCTTCTTCTTGGATGTGGTATCCATTGAACAAGGACACCTCACGGTTGTAGACGTTCCAGTGATCCTTCAGTTGCTTCGCGGTCCTATGGCGGGCAGGATCGGCGGTAGAGTTGAACGTCTTCGCTATTCCACCCCAAAAACTTTCGCCGGTCTTGCTATTGCCACGGCGAGAGTCCTTGGAGTTGAAAATCCAAGCATTCACCTGCAACGAAATAGATATTGTCTTAGTGAAAAATCCAAACAAAAACCAACTCCGAAATAAACATGTCACGGGTAAGAAAATTACCAGTTTTTCCTCGTCCGCACTTTTCCACTCGACCCTCTTTGGACGCGTTGGTACCAGTGTTTCCGCGGCATCGGACCCGTCGCTTGGAGCAGTGCCATCTGGAGCAGACGATAGAGGTGGTTGCTGATACGGAGGAGGTGGTTGCTGATACGGTGGAGGTGGAGCGTATGAACCGTATGGATATGGAGGTGGAGGTGGAGCGTATGAACCATATCCCGTAGGAGGGTACGGAGGAATTGGACTCCCGCTACCTGTAGGTGGAGGTGGAGGTGGTGGTGCGTAAGCATACGGAGGATGCTGGTATGAACCATATCCCGTAGGAAGCGGACCATATGGCCCCGGAGGTGGTGTGTGGGAGGGGTACAACACTCGTGGATACGGCGAAGAACCGGTATCCGACCGACGATGTGTGGGAGAGAAATCTTCTATGTGAGTAGGTTGTGACCCGTCGGACTGCAAGAGATCCGTGAACGAGGTGTTATCTGGAGTCCAACCCGACATGGCGGAGATGGTATGAGAGAAAGAGAGGAGGGAAATGGTGTGAAGAGAAGTGATGGATGTGGGGGGGTATTTATAGGATTGGAGGTGCAAATTTGGGTCAAAATTTTTTTTTTTTTTTTTTACAGCCAGCCACGCTCCCCCCCAACGGCTAGCTGACGTGGACCAATGGGGGGGCGCCACGTCAGCTAGCCGTTGCCCCAACGGCTACCTCCACTACCGCCCGCCCCTACCGCCTGTACCCGCCAGCGCACCGCCCCGCCGCCTCGCCCTATCGCCCGCCCCTACCGCCCCTACCCCCCACTACAGCCCCGCCAACGCGGGCGGCAACCCGGGCGGCAAGGGCCTGCCGACGGGCGCCACGCGCACCGCCCGGCGCCGGCTACCGCCCGCCCCTATCGCCCCCTACCGCCCCGCCTCGGGCGGTAGCGGCGCTACCGCCTCCCCCTACAGCCTCCACTGGCACCAGCCTTAGCCTTACAAACAAGAACAAACACCAGCTTTTCTCTGAGATCACGAAGGGCATAGCAGTTTTTACTGAATCTGCTGTCTCGTGAGAGAGACACCTTAACCAGCACACCATAATCCATATCGGATCGATCAAAAGCACCATTCATGGCTTCACCACAACAGATTTACTGCTAATCAGAACCCAAAAGCACTGTTCTTGTCTTCACCCAGAGGGAATCGGCGCATCCATTATCCGTGACAAAGTGACAACGACAAACACGAGCAGTTCCGATTAGCTGCACGGTATGGATGCACTTTTTGATGAGCTGCACGGTACTGCGGTATGGCACGGGCATGGGGGAGATCAGAGTGTGATGCTCAAGTTAATGGAGGGCAGAGATAAGCCTGCAATTTTCGTTGCTTCCCTTGGCTGATGCAGGGAGCTGGTGGACAGCCGGCATCAGATCCTGGTGGACAGATCATTCGTGGTTCTCGATAATATAACCGCAGGGAGCTGTCTGCTGTGAATCCGTGACTTGGAACATTTTTGGTAAATTAGTCGACGTCATCGCAACAAAGAACTGTTCTTTGAGCAATTCATAAAAGCAGAAACCAAGGGCGAGCTTTTGCATCGAAGGCGTAGGCAAAATCTTTCACAACGATGTCAACTCTTACAAACGGATTTCACGAGACTACTGCTCTATTTACATCATCACTCGTGACAGGAACGGAGGAAACCGGAACAAGATTTAGAAGGACAAGCTGCACTCGTCGACGAGGCAGTCGTCGTCGAAGTTCCAGAGGCCCAAGGGTGCGTCGGTGCTGGGTGTGCTGCTCTGCACGGCATCCGCACTGAACAGGCTGTCCAGAGACTCGTAGGCGCCGCCGTCGAAGAAGGCGAGCTGCTCGGAGAAGAGGAGGGCGTCGAACAGCGCGTCGGAGTCCGAGTCCGAGGCCGGGGCCGACATGCCCTCGTCGGCGGTGTCCTCCGTCCTTTGCCGCTTCGCGAGCTGTTCGATCTCGAACTCTTGGGCGGGGACGGCGGGGTGCGTCTCGGCCTCGTCGAACGCGGACAGGCCCTGCCACGTGAAGTCCGGCAGGGCGGCGCAGGATTCGGAGCTCTGGGTCGACTCGGCTTCGTGCTT
Organism: Alopecurus myosuroides; assembly: GCA_028641055.1. Taxonomy (NCBI): domain Eukaryota; kingdom Viridiplantae; phylum Streptophyta; class Magnoliopsida; order Poales; family Poaceae; genus Alopecurus; species Alopecurus myosuroides. The sequence goes on along the minus strand of CM054062.1, from coordinate 273,045,182 downwards.
GATGAAGGACGCCGCGTGCACGGCGGCCTCGTCGTCGGCGAGGACGACGACAGGTGCTGCCTTGGCTACTGGTGCTGCGTCGGCGCGGCCGTGCTTGCGGGTGGCGGGCGCAGCTGCGGCGGCGGGGGTCCCGGAGGGGAAGTTGAGCTTGGCCCTGGAGCCGCGGATGGCGCGGGCGGCGTCGTCGTAGGCGAGCGCGGCGGCCTCGGCGGACGGGAAGGTGCCGAGCCAGACGCGGACGCCCTTGACGGGGTCGCGGATCTCGGCCGCCCACTTGCCCCACGGCCGGCGCCGCACGCCCCTGTACTGCGCGGGCTTCCTGCGCCTGACGGCGGGCGCCTGTTGCAGCTGCTGATGCTGCTTGGCGGGAGCGGTGAAGGCGAAGGGCTTGCTCTCGGCCACCTCCTCCTCGATGACCATCACGTCCTCCTCCTCCTGCTGCTCCGCCTCGAAGTCGTCCTCGAAATCCCGGAACGCGGCCTCGAAGTCGTCTGCCGCGGCGGGACCTCTCCCCGCCTTCCGCTGCTTGCTTCCCTTGCCATGGGCCCAGAGGTGGCCCGCCGTGACCCGCCGCGCCGGCGCGGTCGGGATGAGCTCGGCAAGGATCGCGCCACCACACATCTTCGCTTTGCTTTCTTTCTCTTGCGATGCCCGGAAACTGTTTGCTGTGTTGCTTTGCTGGTGTTGACTAGCTGGTGCTTTGCGTGTGTGGCTGGGAAGTCGGGGCGGAGGCGCGCTTAAGTAGGGGAGGAGGAGGGGAAAAGATCTGGGCCGTCAATCAGTTCCGGGAAATGCACCGCTGATGTCCAGAATTCGCGGGCAAGAGGGGAGGATAGGATAGGCCGCGTCGTTGTCGGGGGGGACAGCTCAGCTCAGCTCACACGGGGCGAGGTGCGCTGCATCTGCCGTTTTCCTCCCTCGCCAGCCCGGTTTCAGGTTTCCCGATCCTTGGCCAGTATCGATCCTGCCCTGCCTGCGGCCCACCCTGTTGCCGCGTATCCCCCGCACCTACGGCTACGGAACGCGCGTGTACTGTGCTCGGACACACGCTTCGAGCGGCCACACCGCGGGCCGCACAGATCGCGCCTGCACTACCCCACGAGGCCGCCACATCGAAACCCCCTCCGGCGCCCCCAAGTTTGTGGGAAAGGCTGTATTGTCAAGTGGCCGCGCAAGTTGGGTCTGCCATTTAGTTTAAGCAAGCGCTTTGAATCTTGTACTTCTCTTGATAAGACCCGAGGAGCCAAGAAGAATTCAGACACAGCTTTCTTTGTAGAAAAATGAAATATTCGCCGTCAAGGTTTTTTGTCGTTGAGAAAATCCACGGTCAGAGTGAACAACTTGTTCCAGGCAGCGTTCAGCATTTTCATAAGCTTCATTGCTGTTAGTAGGTGTTAGATATTTGGTGGTAATGCGTTGAACTTTGGCAACTAACTATAAACAGACAGCCCAAGTGATTATATTGACCATATAAATTGAACATCTGGACATAATCGGCAAACCAACAGATCTGGTGATACTCCATGCATGCATGCATCTCTATTAATGTCAGGATCAACGAGTGATTCCAGTCCCGGCAACAAAACCATTGCGATTGCGGCGTTGCCCAGGAGGAAAGCGGTATTCCATCAAACTTGGTCGTTCAGGTCCCGGCTAGCCAAGCACTCGGCTCACTAATAAAACTATCTTTATGATGCTGTACTCAGAGCATCTTCAGCCATTCGACTCACAGATCGACGAAAATCAAATATTTCAACGTAATTGAAAAAGTTTTGAGCATAAATAAAAAACATCAAATCATGGTGCAGCTTTTGGTGCACCTGGAAATCTTCGGATGTTCTCGATAGAGGTGAATCCAACTGTGCCGGTGCAATCCTTTTTACAAATGAAATAGTTGTCGAACTCCCGAATGACGTGCATAATGTCGAGGAAGAGCTTCCGGCTCATCCGAAATAGGCACCGAAACACTGCCTTACCGTGCAATGGAGCATGGGCGAAGTAGTCGGCATAGAGAATGCAGTAGCCCTCTACAGCTGACTCTGCTTGCTCTTCCGGCAACCAAGTCTCGATCCACCCCGTCGGGGCTGCGCGTTCTGTACGAACAGGGCGGCCAAAGCGGCGAGGCACATGAGGTGCTTGTCGTCGGCGACGGCTGCCTCGTCTTCCTTGTCCATCAGTGACGAAGACATGGATCCTGGACCCTGCGGGTAAGGACACCCCATCTCAGGCCCAAGGTTAAGGCCCAAGAAGAGGAGCCCTTGGAGTATTCCAGAAGGCCCACGTGAAGCCCACCGCGCTAACTTGCGGGTTAAGTTTAGAAATATGTAACCGACTCAAGGTTAGAATTCAAGTCATCTCCGGGTAGGGTTTGAGACCTGGCCACCTATATAAGGCCATGAGAACCACCGGAAGAGGACCAAGCAACACGGCAACACCAAAGCCTGGAACTCGAGATCATACTCTCGATTCGAGCAACCATCATTGTAACCGATCTATTCATCAATACAGATCGACAGAGGCAGGAGTAAGGGTTTTACCTCTACGAGGGCCCCGAACCTGGGTAAATCTCGCCCCCTGTCTAGCCGACGATTCCACCAGCGCTCATGAGTTCTCCTAGTCGAAACCCGATAGGGTCACCTAAGGGATTTGTAGAGTCAGAGATTCGACAATTGGCGCCGACCGTGGGGACGACGGGCGCTGGATCACCGGCATCTTCGGCTTCATCGACAACCAACTCCCGCTGGAAACCATCGACTACAGCTCCGAACAATCCTATACGGATCGGATCTGTCGTGGTCACACCTCACTCGCCGGAATCACGCACGGTATTCGAGGATCTGGAGAAGAGCGTCACCTTGACGTTCGGGAGCCTGAAATTCGTGACCAACAGGGACAGGATACTCCACTTCTCGGACGAATCAGAAACTGAATCTGGAGCTGTCGACTCGTGCCGTCATCTGGAGAAAAGCAGCGAATCCATCCGCTTCAACGCCAACGACTACCATACCCTCTCGACAGAGGAACCATCAAGAATTCAAAGGAACTTTCGACCTACGCCTAGGACGCACGAGCCTCGACTGGCTCAAGTCTGCATGGCAGGATCGGAACAGGCCTCGAAAACGGAACATAGCGCAGCAGAGCGCAACATAATCGGCGTCTCACGGGAATCTTGGAACCGAGCGAAGGAGGCTATGCGAACGAGCAAGCCACCCGCAGCCGGGGCTTCACACGAAGACATGGTTGCCTACCACTATCACCTAGTGAGAGCAGCCACGACCATCAAAGACGCTCGGATAGATCTAGCCCGCCGAAGAAGAGCGGCGGATGAGTCGAGCCAAAGGCGAGCCGGGCTGTCCATAACACCCTCGGTCGGAACCCGACCCGCGAGGAAGGGGCACGCATCTACATCCAGGAACAATGAATCCCTAGCCGGGACCAGCAGATCGATCACTCCTTCTCTCATGCGAGTCGATGACGACGGCAACGTCTACCCGCAAACTCCCGCTGCCGCGGTTCTAGCCGCAGCAACTTACATGCAGATGAATCAACCGACGGAAAGTGACCCTCGGGCGGAGCAGTATAAACAAGTACGCAAGGGACTAGGACTGGCAGCCGCAAGACTCGCCGCCTATGACCGAAGGAAAGCCGCAGAGCAGCTGGAGAAGGAACAGGAGAAAGAGAAAGAGAAGGAGAGAGAAGCATCCCGCAAACATAGGAGCACTTCGCCAAGAAGGGACAGATCGCCACGTCGTGGCCGAGGAAAAGAAGCACGGCGCCGTGATGACAGTCGAAGCAGCAGCGAAGGCAGTCCGAGAGACAAAAGCTCGCGACATCACAGCAGCCGCTCGCGAAAGCGAAGCAAGGAGCCAAGGAAGGACGCCGACCGCGACCGGCCAGGACATGACGCGCGATCGGACATCGCACAAAATAAGGTAGATAAGGCAAGGGCTTCACGATATCGCGGGCGCTCTTCGTCCAGCTCCTCGGATGATGAAACCTGCGGTGCGCTCTGCTTTGCCCGCAGCATCCGCGAAGCACCTTTACCCAGAAGATTCAAGCTCAGCACGGAAGTGACAAAGTACGACGGCTCACTCGAGCCTTCTCAATGGCTAAGCGATTACCTCACGGCAGTAAAATGCCAACGTGGGAACAAGAATACAGCTATGCAATATCTCAATTTGCATCTCGTTGGCGCGGCCCGCAGCTGGCTGGAAAGAAGACCAAGATCTTGTTACGCATCATGGGATGACTTACACCGCGACTTTTGCAAAAATTTCCAGTCGACTTACAAGAGGCCGGCCACCATTGAAGAACTGCGAGCATGCAAGCAGAAAAGCGGTGAGTCTACCCGCGAATATATCCAGCGGTGGACCACGCTCAGGAACACTACGGGAACCATCTCGGAAGAAGTGGCGATTGAGGCCTTTGCGAAAGGCGCCCGAAGAACTGCTTTCAGAGAAGAACTAGGCAGGGCTGCACCCAAAACTATTGGGGAGCTAATGATCATAGCCTAAAAGTGGGCTAACGGAGAAGACGCAGTGCGCAACGAGAGAGCATCATCACCTGCGCACGATGAAGACCGCCATGGCCGAAGGAAAAGGAGGAAATATTATGATCACGAGGATCGAGAGGAGCTGGTAGCGGCGGAATTCACACGAAGCCGCGACTCCGGTCGCCGTGGGAATCGCGAGTGGAGACCGAAGGCTGAAGAAAAATCTCCCGAGAAAGACCTCGATGGATACTGCTCGCTACATCTATTTACAGATAAGCGCACGGGCAAAACTAAGGCAACGCACCTTCTTAAGGATTGCCGAAAGTTTATTGATATCTCGGAAGCCCTCGCAGGAAAAAGATCCGCAGCCACTCAAAATTACCCACCGCTTCCAGGAGGAGGCCACCAGGGATTCCAGCCGCCACAACCCCTACCTCCACCAGCAAATCCAAACATGGCATTGGCTGCACTACCCGCACCACCTGCACAAAACTCCGGGGCCAATGCGTACCCGAATCCAGCAGGGCAACTCGCGATGATCCAGAAGGTATGTCCATCCCGCAGAGCTCAAAAGACTAACACAAGGCAATTGTGCATGGCTGTGCAGACTCCGCCAACAAAGCCCGAGTACTTGAAGATGGCGGATCAACCGATCACATTTTCGATGAAAGACCACCCGCCACGAGTCCATCGACCAGGACACGCCGCCCTCGTCATCCAAACACAGATTGGCAACTACGACTTGGCCCGCGTATTCATGGATGGTGGCAGTGGCATAAACATTATTTACGCGGATACACTCCGTCGGATGAACAGGAATCTGGACGGCCTTGCGGAATCAGAAACATCCTTCCACGGGATATTTCCGGGAAAGGCAATCCGTCCACTTGGAACAATCAACTTAGAAGTCGTGCTGGGCACTAAAAGCAACTACAGAAGAGAATTCCTCGACTTCGAAGTCGTCGACTGGCCTTCACAGTACCACGCCATTCTTGGTCGAACAGCGTTCGCCAGATTCATGGCAGTACCACATTACGCCTACCTGAAGCTCAAGTTACCTGGAGAATATGGTGTGATCACAATCGATGGAGACTTTCAGAAATCCAACAAGTGCGACATTGAATTCAACGAGATCGCAAAATCTTTCGGGATACAAGAAGAACTTCAAGAGCTGGCAAAAACCACGGATCACTCCGTGATGCCCCTCACGAAGAAAAACGCGCCTGAGCTGGAGTTCAGCGCCAACAGTGATACCCGAAAACATCAAGTGCACCCGACAGATTCTGCGAAGACAGCGATGGTCTCAACCACCCTCTCGCAAGCATAGGAAAGCGCGCTCGTCAAACTCCTCCGTGAGTACTGGGAAATTTTCGCCTGGCAGCCCTCAGATATGCCAGGAATACCCAGAGAGTTTGCCGAGCACTCACTCGAAGTCTTTCCAGATGCCAAACCCATCAAACAGACTACTCGACGATTTTCAGAACCCAAGCAGAAGGCGCTCGGAGAAGAAGTAAACAGGTTGCTAGCAGCAAATTTCATCAGGGAGATCAAGATATCCACCTGGTTAGCAAATCCAGTGCTGGTCCCCAAGAAAAACACGAACATCCTTCGAGTATGCATCGACTACACGTCGTTAAACAAGCACTGCCTCAAGGATAACTTCCCCCTCCCGCGAATCGACCAGATCGTGGATTCTACGGCAGGCTGTCAACGCCTCTCTTTCCTCGACGCCTATTCAGGCTACAATCAGATCCGGATGAAACGGGAGGACGAAGAAAAGTCAACATTTATCACGCCACACGGCGTATATTGCTACACGACAATGCCCTTCGGGCTCACGAATGCAGGCGCAACATACCAACGCTGCATGCAAAAATGCCTCGCCAAGCTCATTGGCAAGAACGTACAAGTGTACGTTGACGACATCGTCATCAAGACTCGAGTTGAGGACACACTCCTCGAAGACGTTAGAGAAACATTCGACGCCCTCAACGCATACGGATCAAGCTCAACCCGACGAAATGCGTCTTCGGCGTCCCAGCAGGAAAACTTCTCGGGTACCTGGTATCCGCCAGAGGCATCGAAGCCAACCCAGAGAAAATACAAGCAATCTTGACTATGAAGGAGCCAACCAATCTACGCGGAGTCCAGCAGCTCGCAGGGCGACTAGCCGCTCTGAGCAGGTTCATCGCCCGATTGGGAGAACAAGCGCTACCCTTCTACAAGCTGTTGAAGAAGACGGACAAATTCGAGTGGACAGCAGAAGCTAAACAAGCGTTCGCAGACTTGAAGCGATCATTGCAAAGCAGGCGCGTCCTTGCAACACCGCAAGAAAGGGAGCCACTCTACTTATACCTAGCCGCCACAAACCAGGTCATCAGCACAGCAATCGTAGTCGAACGACCTGAGGAGGGCAAGGCATACGGAGTCCAACGACCAATCTATTACATCAGTGAAGTGCTCTCGCCATGCAAGCAACGATATCCTCATTACCAGAAGCTCGCATATGGAGTTGTTCTTACAGCCCGAAAGCTCAAGCACTATTTCCAGGAACACGCCATCACAGTGGTTAATGATGCGTCACTCGGGACAATCATGAACAACCCTATGGCATCCGGAAGAATAGCCAAATGGAGCATCGAGCTGGGCGCTTGGGACATCACTTATGCGGGACGCAACGCAATCAAATCTCAGGTACTCGTGGAATTCTTAAGCGAGTGGACAGAGTTACAGACGCCCGGACCGCCTGAGTACACGAGCAACTGGATAATGTACTTTGACGGATCCAAAAGAAACGAAGGAGCAGGAGCTGGAATCGTCCTCATATCGCCTAGGGGAGATAAGCTGCAATACGTCCTACGATTGGACTTCCCACCCGACGATCCAGCATCGAACAACGACGCAGAATATGAAGCCCTGTTGCACGGGATAAAGATGGCAGTCGCCTATGGAGCTACCCGATTAATGATCTACGGCGACTCCAATCTCATCGTGCAGCAAACAATGAAGGAATGTGATGCAATTGCTGAAAACATGATCGCATATCGCGACATGTACAACCTACTCGAAGGGAGCTTCAAAGGATGCAAGCTGAAACACATTGCGAGATTCAGCAACGAGGAAGCAGATAGACTGGCAAACATGGGTTCCACAAACACACCCATACCGCCAGGAATATATTTCGAACGGATGATCAAGCGCTCAGTCAAAGTCAAAAAAGCTGCAGGAGCACCAGCAGCACCAGAAACAGAGGTCAGCCCGCAAGTTGCCATCGTCGAGCTTATTCATAACATTTCGCGACAGGTTTTTCTGGTCGATCCAGTCTGGACACAGAAATACCTCTACTACCTGTCCTCCAGACAGCTCCCGGCCGATCCTTGCGAGGCTCGACAGATAATCAGGCGTAGTAAATCCTTTCGGGTAATCAACGGAGAATTATACAAGCAAAGCATCTCGGGTATACTTCAGCATTGCATCGCACCCGAAGATGGCAAAGAATTACTCTAGGACATCCACCAAGGAGACTGTGGGCATCACGCTAGTTGGAAAACAATCATGGGAAAAGCCTTCCGAGCAGGATTCTATTGGCTCACGGCAGCCAAGGATGCGAAGGAGCTAGTCGAACGATGCAACGCTTGCCAGCGATTCGCACCAAGACCACATGCACCTGCTACGGAATCGCATATGATACCCATCGCCTGGCCTTTTGCACAGTGGGGGCTAGACATGGTAGGACCGCTACGCAAGTCCACGCCGGGTGGATATACACACTTGCTGGTCGCATTCGACAAGTTTACCAAATGGATTGAGGCCATGCCAGTAACTTCGGCTAGCGTCCAATGCGCCGTCAAGTTTCTTGATTCCATCGTATGCAGATTTGGGGTACCACACGATATCATTACAGACAATGGCACAAACTTTACGGCAAAGGAAACACAACAGTTCTGCGAGGAAAAGGGCATCAACTTCAAGTTTGCTTCAGTTGCCCACCCGCAAACGAACGGACAAGTCGAAAGATCCAACGGGTTAGTTTCAGCTGGCATCAAGAAACGTCTACTCGATCGTCTACAATCAGCAGAAGGACATTGGGCCGAAGAGCTACCCTCCGTACTATGGAGCCTCCGCACAACTCCAAATCGATCCACGAACTACACGCCATTTTTCATGGTATACGGGGCAGAAGCGGTCCTTCCCGAGGATTTTAGGTTCAGCGCCCCAAGAGTCGTGGCTTACAGCGAAGAAACCTCTAACAGGGCACTCGCGGAAGATATGGATGCACTCGATGAGATGCGCGATATAGCGCTCGCAAGATCAGTAGTATATCAACAATCACTGCGAAACTATCACAGTCGCCGCATACGTCACAGAGCATTCGCAGTAGGAGATCTAGTGCTGCGGCTCAAACAGAAGGAGGGACACAAGCTCGAGCCACCATGGGAAGGACCCTTCGTCATACACGAAGTTATTCCAGGTGGAGCCTACAGGCTGAAGAACCCATCGACTGGAGGAATCTATTCCAATCCTTGGAATATCGCACACCTCCGAAAATTTTATCCCTAGATTTACTTGTTCTCACAAACAAATAAGGCTATACTAGCCACTCTTGTAGCTCGAATACATGACTTCTCAGTCATCGCAATAACATACATGGTTTCTCAGCCATATTTACTCGAAGATTATTCATTCTTATATGCTAAAATAGTTACAGGTACACACCCCCCAAACACACGGGGGTTACGCCTACAACTAAGCATAACAGGAAAATTTATACATACAAGGTCATATACCTTACAACAGTTTTTGCAAACTATACAACATCACAAGATGTACACATCCAACAATCAATCATGGCGAAAAGCATTCTCAGTCGCCAACACTCTATCTACTTCCTCAGAGGTCAGCCGAATGATTTTCTCCGCTGCTGGACGAACAACATCATAGTGCGGCGAAATATCATCGATTGGACCGTCTGGAAGCCTAGCTAAGGAGTTAAAATTTATCTCAGGATGCCATATCCGGATGAAGGAGAGGGCCACCACCGCGCCGCAAGTCATTTGATTGCGCACGCACTCGCGAATCTCTCCCTCTTGCCCGAACAACCTGAGGAGATGGCTCCAGTCTTCAGGACCCCTTTCCAGCGGATAGAACGCAACGTTCATCGCGATCAAGACCTCGTGAAAAGAACTCACGAGAACTTTTACCTGGGTGATACGGAACTTCAGAGTAGCCAGCACAAAACCTCGACTGCGATCAGACCAAAAGTTATTCGCATGAGGCCTCGAGCTCCCAGCTTCTTGAAGAATGTGGTTTTCTACCCACTGTTTTTCCTCCCTATCATCCGGCTTAACAACTGAAGAGCAAATATGCACGATTAGTCAAGGAAACAAGACAAAGAAGACTCGGGGGCTGTATTACTTACACAGCAAGTCCCTAGCGACGGAACCCAACTCGTCCATCAGAAATTGTTCGCGTTTAGTCGCCAGTCTTTGCTTGGACTTCGCCACATCGGCTACCCCGCGCAACGCTTTCAACCTGCGCTCACCGTCAGCTACACGATCACGAAGACCTGCCAAAGACCCCACAGCGGCGACAAGCGGATTTGTTGGGGCAGCAGGTCCACCTGAAGGTTCTGCAGCCACCCCGGATACCTGAAAAGCACAAAGAAGATTAAAAGGAATAAGGTGCCCCACTCGAGATTTATTTACCACCTATTCGACAGGTGCTCGGGGGCTACTCCCATCGGGAGCGTACGATCAATCGCGGGAAACATTTCAGCAAAAGCATCTCGATTAAAATATTGAGGAAACGGGAGCACATCCCAGGGTTCATTACAATCGAAGTTGCAAGATACAAACGAACTAAACTAAGAAGCTACAGTGGTACTCCCACTCGCGGCAGTCGCCCCTCCCTTAAGTCGAGCAAACAGCTCAGATAACTTCCGAGCGAGGACAGCGGCTGGCTCGCCAAAACGACGAAGCCCTACCTTTTTGCCCGTGGAAGGATCGACTGGGAGATCCGAGTAGGCCTCCTCCAGGCCACTAACTCCATGCGCCAGCGCAAACTGGATGGCCGTCTTCGCCCCAGACTCCGACTAAGCGACCGCGTAGGAATCAAGGAGATTGCTCTCCGAGAAGATCTTCAGCGGATCACCTAGCGCGGGTGGAGATGAAGCATTGACGAGAAGGCGACCATGCAGCTGCGTCAACACCTCAGTAGCATTGCCGACTAAGGAGCAAACCCCTGCAGCATGCCTCCTAAGCTGGGTGCAACAATCCGTCAATGCGTCCACTCGAGGAGTCCCAGCAAGCTCCAGGGGGACACCCAGAAGACCTAAGAACAAAAAAGGGTGTTAGTCCGAAAGATCTACCAAGACAAAAAGAGGAGCGTAGAAAAGTACAAACTTACCCGCAAAGCGCTCAGCAAGGGGACGAATAAAGTTGACAAGATTGGCATCCACCTTGGCACCAGCATCCTCCAAGTTCTTGAGGGCATCCTGGGCAGCCGCAAGTTTTCCCTCGTAATCAGAATTTAACATGCGGGAAGACTCGAGCTCCTGCCGGGCAGTCGCCAGTTCTGCCTCTAGAGTTGCTGCCTGGGCGGAGGCTTTGTCCTTCTCGGTCTTCGAAAACTCAAGTTGAGATGCACGACAACATGTATCAGAATGGAAGAACGGATGGGAAAAATATAAACAGAAGAAGAGAGCCGAGCTTACCTCGAAGAAGTTCGTTTTCAGAGGTGAGTCGACTGCGGTCCGCTCGAAGGAACGCGCAGTCGGACTCGGCAACGCCCAATCGCCGCGAGGGAGTCGATAAGTGTCTGCGGGCAACACGAAAGTGGAAATCAGACGAGTAAAACTTGAGCCTATACTCGATTGTAAACATTCGAGTATAGCCTCGGGGGCTACTCCCATCGGGAGCACTGTCGTGCACCCGATAAAATCAAGAAGAAGGAAAAGACAGACTTTGAGCCTGTAGCCGATCGCATGCAATAAACTACAGGCTCGGGGGCTACTCCCATCGGGAGCACTGTCGTGCACCCGATAACAAACTAAAGGCAAGTAACAAAATTTACCTGGCCCTTGGCGCGGGAAAGAGGATCTGCTGAGCTACCCGTCGCCTCTTTTGAAGCCGAAGCTCCGACAGCAGAACTAGGAACTCCATGCTCCGTAGTCGCTACTTTGGGGGCTACGCTGGGTGAATTCTGGACAGTGCCAGCAGTAGGAATCTCATCCGCAGCTCCTGCCTTACTCTTCCTTTCAGGAGGAAGGGAAGAGGCGTACCTGCGAGGACTAATGGTTTGCAGGCTGCAACAAAAGACAAAGCGTTAACTTAGATGCAAAGGAAAACGTTCGACTAAGAACAAGGAGAAAGAAACTTACTCATCTTCGTCGTCCTCCTCATCCAGCATATCCGCATTCCAGGCGGTCTGGATAACTGGGAATGAGGAGGAAGGAGCGCGCGTTCGCAGAGGGGTAGCGTTGATGGGCTCCTTCCCGGGCGATTCTTCCAAGGAGTTGTCCTTGGAGGTGGCCTCATCACCTTCCACCCGACGGCGCTTCTCATAATCTCCACCCGAGTCCCCGACGTCATCCGAAGAATCTTGGTCAGAGCTCGAAGAAGCGTCCGCGACACTGGTGTCGGCCGGGGCATCCAGATTACTCGCCAATAACTCTGAGGCCTCCGCCCCGGATACAGGAGGGTAGCAGGTGGCCATGGATAAACTCTAGGGAAGACAGAAGAAAGCAAGGGAAAATTCAATCGACTAAAACTCAGAACAAACAAGAAAACAAAAGAAGAGAGGAAGAATAAACTTACCGCGGCTGGCGAAGGCTTTGACGCGTCGAAGGCTGCGACTGCACAGTCGGGGAATTTCTCTCCCACCTTCAGGCTAGTGATAGCCGCGATCTTCTTCTCGAACTCGACGTTCGAAAGTTCCTCGCGACTCACTTGGCTAGGATCCTCAGAGCCTTGGTACTCCCACATCGTGGAAGGTCTGTGCTGCAGAGGTTGGATCCTGCGCTTCAGAAAGATACTCGCCAGATGCAGCCCGTTGAGTACAACTCCAGCAGTTTGATCATGGAGAGCTGTCACCCTTGCGAGTAGTGGTGCGACGACCTGGGTTTCTTCAGTCGACAACTTGTGCGCCCAGGATTTCCGCCTCTTCAAAACAGCGAACGGGTGGAATTCTACGATCCCACCCGAGCTGTTGTCGATGACGTAGAACCAATTTTTCCTCCAGCCCTGCGCGGAGTCGATGAAGTACATGCTGAAGTAGCTGGTCTCCGATTTCGCTTGGATCCCAAAGCCACCCGTGCGCAGCGGCTCGCCGGGCTCGGAGTCTACCCGCGATTTCTCTCGGAAGATCCGAACTTTGAAAAGGGCCTTCCAGAGCGCCCAATGTGGGCGAATGCCAAGGAAGCATTCGCAGAACACGATGAAGCACGATATGTGCTGCACCGCGTTCGGAGGAAGGTCGTGAAGCTGTATGCCATAGACATACAGCAACCCGACAAGAAACGGATGGAGGGGAAAGGAAAGACCGCAAGACACGTGGTCCGCGAAGACCACACGCTCATTCGCTTGCGGGTTGGGTACCTCTTCCTTCTTTCCGAGGCGCACACGCTTCTCGGACTCCGCCGGCAGCAGCCCCTCCCGCTGCATCTCCTTGATGCTCTTCGCGGTGGTGTTGGGCGAACGCCAGTCGCCCGAGCGCGGCGCAGGTTGCACGGAAGCTTCTCCGGATGCGGAAATGGCAGCGCTGCGTATTTTGCCTCCCGCCATTGCTGCTGAGCACGAGATTGGAAGAAGAAAGAGGATGAGCGCGAGGAGGAAGACGGATTGGAAGACGAAGGCTGGGAAAGATTTACCGCACAGCAAAGACCCGTACTTATACACGGAACGAATCGACGCTGGCCACTCGATGCGCCACGTGGCGCCCATCGCTGCCACCACGTGTGAAGACGAAACGAGGAGGCGGTGAGCGCTGTTTCCTGCCACGATCTTAACAGAAGATCGTGCGCATTTACTGCACGGTTTGCGAAAAAACCGGGAACGACGTCTCGTTTCCCGGTCAAAAAGCTGACTATGTGGGCCAGGCTCTCTGCTCTCACTCCGTCACGTCCCATCGGGAGGAGAAAAGTGCGCCATGACGTCATAGAGTGCATCATCAAATTGAAGAAAGCTTCGAATGGAAAGTTCAAACGCGAAAATAACTTCGTATGAACAAATTTCCTTCGAATATAAGCAACTTTTTCATGAACAAATCATGAAGCAAGACTCCTTTGAAAACAAAGGAAAAAAACTCTGCACATGAAAACTCTTTCGTACGGGCACGATCTTCCAGACATGAAAACTCTTTCATATGGGCGTAAAACTCCTAAACACGAAAACTCTTTCGTATGGATAGAAGAACTACTCAGTAAAAAATTACACGAGCACGCAGAACCTATCTTTTCTCACTCGCATGATATTTTAACATCATAAAATCCTGGATCGTTCGGCCGACTAGGCACATCCGGATGCCATATTCTTCGAATATGAAGGTAAGACCCGAAAGATCTCTCTTGAGGGCCTGGAATCGCACTCAAAGCTGCGTCCTCCGGTATGATTCCATGTCAACAACATGAAGAAAAATCCCAGCGGACGCGCCGGGTACCCCCATAGGTTAAGTTCGACTCGATAAGACCACAACGGCCCAGTCGCAACAATCACCTTATCGGGTTCGAGTCGGAGGTCTCGAATCTGTGTAGGTCAGAAATGTTTTTGCCCTAGTCGCAATTAATTGGCCCTGATCTCTCGGGAGAGCCAAGCTACTGTGCCACATCCTTCTGCGATAAAAAGCCATAAAGACAAGCACTTGCATTGCTCGATACTCGAGTATGAAAACTCATTATACAGGGTACACACCCTCTTAACAGGAAACAGCCAAACTGGTTACCCACAAGAAAGAAAAACCAAGAAAGATTTGACCGTCTACTCGACTGGAGAAATCCCACTCGAGCAAACGCTCGGGGGCTACTGACGAAGACATGGATCCTGGACCCTGCGGGTAAGGACACCCCATCTCAGGCCCAAAGTTAAGGCCCAAGAAGAGGAGCCCTTGGAGTATTCTAGAAGGCCCACGTGAAGCCCACCCACGCTAACTTGCAGGTTAAGTTTAGAAATATGTAACCGACTCAAGGTTAGAATTCGAGTCCTCTCCGGGTAGGGTTTGAGACCTGGCCACCTATATAAGGCCAGGAGAACCACCAGAAGAGGACCAAGCAACACGGCAACACCAAAGCCTGGAACTCGAGATCATACTCTCGATTCGAGCAACCATCATTGTAACCGATCTATTCATCAATACAGATCGACAGAGGCATGAGTAAGGGTTTTACCTCTACGAGGGCCCCGAACCTGGGTAAATCTCGCCCCCTGTCTAGCCGACGATTCCACCAGCGCTCATGAGTTCTCCTAGTCGAAATCCGATAGGGTCACCTAAGGGATTTGTAGAGTCAGAGATTCGACAATCAGAGTGACAAACATCTCCTCGTCGTCGGAGTCCATCACCAAACAGGAAAAACGCCGAACACCTGACAGGCGTGGTGGAGCGTGGGCTGACTGTGCGTCGCCGAAAATCGGCAAGCTCGGCTAGAGGGGGAGGACGGTTGGCGTGTCAACGACGGGCAATTGCCGTGGTGGAATTGATGTCTAGTGGGGACGTGGCGGCTGGGGGTGGAGGGTGTCGCCGACATCGGCATGGGAGAGAGCGGGAATGGGCGGTATACGGCGCGGAAGAGTAAACTAAGTGTGAAAAAGTCGCCCATCGCCTGACTATGCTGCCCCACAAACACCTTTTCGCTTCCGCCGCAGCCACCCAGTGCGTTGGGTTTGGGCTTGGTTCGCCTGGCGACCGATTGGCCCAAACCGACGCTATTGGACGTCCTAGAGGCGCGACTGAGCGAAAAATAACATGCCGGCGAATAAAAGACGTCTCGGGGGACGGCTGGAGATGCTAACTAAGAAATACCAACGAGTGAACGAACTAGGATAATACATAAGCAGGGTCAAAAGTTAATAACTTCCGTTTGCAGGGTTCAGCGATCTCATGAACGATCACAGCCCCACACTTCCAAATAAACCGCACTTCTTCACTAGTGTACCACATTTGCAGTTAGGCCACTAATTAAGCATACAGTAGAGGGTAAGGCTGGATGACCTTGCTGATCAGATAAACATCTATACCTAATCCGGAAACCACCAAGGACGTGTTTGGTTCGCGGTTTTTTCTCCGGTACCCGTTTACGGTGCTAACTAATACCTTTAACCACGTTTGTTTCGGTTCCTCCGCAAACAGGTACTCTGTAAACGAGTTACGCCCCTGTATTAACTCGATACCGCCCTCCCATCGTCGGAAACATATTACATTACCGGTGAAAATCTTCTCGCTCGCTGTGTCGCACTCGTCCCCATCCAGATCCCATCTCGCCCTTCACCCCTCCGCTCCCCCGCTGTGTCTGCCGCCGGCGCCGACACGGTACAGGTCGCCATCTCCCCGTCAACAAACTCAGCCTCAACTGCAGAAGCTCCACGCGAGGAGAAATATGTCGCCCTCTCCCCTTCGACAACCGCCACCCGCCCCAAGATCCTGCGCCGCCGGTCAAGATCATGCTCTACCAGCCAACGAGCTCGATCTCGGACAGGGTCAGGAGTTGCTCGCTCCTCCGTCCGACGACCTGCGTCTACTGACTCTGCTTGGCGACCTATCTACAACTTTCAAGATCCAGTGCCTCCCGTCCAGGACCTTTCCTTCTCCCTGAATTGGCTCAACCAAACGGTGGTAGGGGATTTGTTTCCATTACGGAACTGAACCAATCAAAAACCTGAGTTCTCCACTCCACCCATGATACCCCCTGTCATCCGTTTTCATTAACAGTGCCTGTCGCGGGATAATCACGGCAGACGTTACCGGGGGTAACTGATCTTGGGGCAAGACGACACAGGCGTTTGGGAGAGGGTTTAGCTCAGAGGAAAACATGATGGAACTCGATCTGGTAGCCGGCAATCAAGTCGCCGAGTCTCCGATCTCGATATATTAACTCAACTCTCGTGTTACACTGGATGCTCGATATCAAGCGATATTGCTAGAACTCTTGGATCTCTAACTAGACCTAGGGGCGGGTTTATAAAGCACCCGGACCCCTTGGCTTGCCCTCCAAGGCGCACCTTGAGTCCTACTCGGTCACTGCATATTAAACCCTAACTTTCCTTACCGTAACCCACAATCCGGGTTACGAGGCCTACAATCTTGGGCCTTCTAGAAGTTCTTTTATCCTTAGCCGGATCTCGTGCAGCGTCCTTGGGGCCGAATTACACCTTGGAGTTGGCCTACCGGGTTATTATCCCCCCATCAGTAGTCCCCAGAATAGCTTGGGCTTCATAGGATCCTCTTTGAAGCGCACGCTATTCCCTGCAAAATTATCAAACTTACAAGTTTCAAGGGAGGCCGGGTTAATTAGCTTTGATAAATAGCTAGGCCTAACTCCACGGTGGCCATATAGTAACCCGGCTTTCTCCAAGTCTTTACTTGTCTTTCCGGGTCAACACCCTGATAAGAATGTTTAAAGATCCGGCTAACTTCACTCGATAATTGACCCTAATATTGCGGAGAAGATCTCATTCTTGTTTCCGTCCGGATATCTCGTTTAGCACTCAAAGCACACCCCACAGAATCCAGGCAAATAGCCGTTTAACCCGAAATTTCCGGCTGCCAACCGTTGAGCTAGGTTTAGCCGCCCACACCCTTATAAATAGGCACATAGGAGCAAATCCAACCCCAACGGCTCATTTTCCCCCTTTCTTCTTACTCCTCGCCTCCGCGCCCAGGCTCTCAGAGCATCGCCACGGAGACCTCACGTGCATCACCAGAGCCACTCCGCCGCCGGTTGCGCTCTGCCACGGTTCGCCCCGTGCCGCCGCCAAGATCCGCCGCCGCACCCCCGACCTTTCCGTCGGGAATCGCAAAGGGACACCAAGCTTGTGCTATTTGCCTCCGTCGGGCTTCACTTCGATCTCCTCCAGTAAGTCTCTCATATCTATCAACTTGCCCTTGCAATTTCTCGATTCACTTCAGATTGGATCTAAGTCAACCCGCCGGTCATTTTTCTGGTCACGCCGAATTAGATCGCTCGAATTCATTCTAGCTCATCCAATGGATTTAATATAGACTTTACTTCACTCCCCTACTGCCCATAGTCACTAATTTCACCACAAATTTAGAAATGGAATCTCCAACCTAGGCCCGAGCCACCCAAATTTTCCGCTCCTGTCGCTGTTACCCGGAAAATCCTCTTTTTCCGGCTCTTTTGCTTACAGTACATAAATGGGCAACCATCCAACTTCTTCAAACACTTTTCAATACATAAGCTCCCCATAATTTTCATAATGATGCTTGATACCCGGATAACTTGTAATCTTGCTTCGCAAAACGATACCCGGATAATACTTAGCTTCCATGTTATCTTGATATCGCTCATCAATACTCAGACAACTCATGGTTTCCAATTCTTATTCCTTGTTCCCTTCTACCTCGTGCTTTGCAGGTCAATCCCATGGCTCCCAAGAAGCAGGGGAAAACGCCGGCCAAGGCCAAGACCACCAGCTCCATATCCGCCAATTGGGCGCGATCCACGGTTACGAAGGCCAAGTTAGAAGAACTGGCCGAGTTAGGGGTTTTACCCCCTCAAAAGGAGATCCACTGGAGGGTGCCGGGTAACGAGACCCGGCCTACGCCCGCGGAGGATGAGGTAATATGCTTTGTGGAGCACGTGACCCGGGGGTTCCGTCCTCCGGGTCACCCTTTCTTTCGAGACATTTTGAGCCACTATGGCCTCCGAATATTTGACATAGGGCCTAACTCTGTGTTAAATATTTCCCATTTCATCGTTCTTTCCGAGTCATACTTGTGCACACCGCCAAGTTTGGCTCTTTTTATCGAACTTTTTCAGTGCAAGCCGTGCCGCGAAAGCGGTGACGGGGCACTTCTCGCTTGCGGCGGGGTCTCTATCCAGCGCCGCAAGAATTCTCTAATGCCACATCTCACCCTTAACTCCCACGTCAAACACTGGCAACTCTCATATTTCTACTGCCGAGACACTTCCCCACCCGGCCAAAATAAACTGCCGGGTTACTCGGAGGGCCTTCTCCATATCTCCGAGACCTTCAACGCCTTTGCCCCTGACTCGGACAGGGAGGCAATCCGGCCTTTATTAGCCAAAATCTCTATTCTTTCGGCCCAAGGTCTCATTGGGCTTAACCTGGTGAAAACTTGGGCTTAACGGGCGGGGTTATTAATCCGGCTGCTTTATTTATCACACCTCAGGATCAGCCGATACCAGTGGTGAACCAGGGGACCGCACCCCAACCAGCAACAGCGGGGGCACATCCGGCAAATGAGCGGGCCGGGTTACCCCCACCACAGACTAGAGTCACAACCGGCAACGATCTACCACCACCGCCACCATCACGATTTCGCACACCAGCAGGTCACTACAATAATCCCATGGACAATGTGTATGCGGCGACACTCGCGTTAAATCAAATCCCCGTGGGAGAGTCACCCCATGCAGAGAAGACCCGGCAAGCAATCGATCTGTTGCACACTGCGGTGGCGCAGCAAGCCAATTATCCGGATCATAGAAGTGGGATGCACGGGACGCCATACGTCAGTCAACAACAAGGGAATATCCAAACAAGTTCAGCACGGCGGAGGGAAGAGCAGCAACAAATGCCGCCTCCTCCCCGCGTTCAGGCAGCATCAGCAGCACAGGCTGTTGTGGACAGTTCCAGGGCTCGGAGGGCCGCGGCCGGGTCTGCAGCGCATGGACTACCCGCAGCGCCGCGCCCAGCCGCGCCCCCCGCTGTATCACACGTTTCTCGAGCAAGGCCGGCCTCGACCGTTCTTGCGGGACCCAAGTGTCTCTCGGACAATATCAGAGCTGAACCTTACCCGGAAAAATTCAAAGAGCCAGGAAAAGTAGTGAATTACGAGCCAACTATGGATCCAGAAACATGGCTAAGCAGTTATGAGATGGCAATGTCGATTCGCAACGCATCCGAGAATCTCCAGGCCAAGTTCATGTACTTGATGATGTCAGAAGGAGCAGCAAAGTTGTGGTTCACCAATTTGCCGGAAGGATCGATCAAGTCTTGGGAGGAATTGAAGACCGCGTTTGTCAAGCACTTTCATGGGACATGCAGAAAATTGTTCACTATTGATGACCTAGAGCGATGCGTCCAGAAGAAGGGAGAGTCGGCACGCAGTTGGGTGCGCCGGGTTATGGAGATACTTCACTCGTCCACAGATATTCAGCCCAAGGATGCACTACAAGCCATGGCAAAAACATGCAAGTATATACCTTTAGTGCAAAAGTTAACTCGCATGAAATCAAGTCGAAATGCGTCGGAAGTTACAATGGGAGAATTGATGGATGCGTGCAACAAGCACGCTGCGACAGATACTACAGAGGAGGAAGTTGATGACAAGAAGGTAAAAGCAAACACAAGTAATAGCGGAAGAACCGGCAATGGATCAGCACCGGGTAATAACGGAAATAGCCAGAACAAGCGCCCGTTTGAAGGAGGCTCCGAGTTTGTCGCCAACACAGAGGCCGGGTCTTCGAGACCCAGAGCAGAAGGAAATTTCAACGGAGGTAATCACAATGGAGGAAACTATCAAGGACCACCAAGGCCGAGTAACAACTGGGACATATTCAGAATGGCATGCCCGAAGCACAGCAGGAACGGCAGGCCAGCTAACCACTCCTTGGAGCAGTGCGCCGACTTACAAAGATGGAAGAATGAGGAAGTGAACAGAGCTATGCGAGGTGCAGGAAGGGGAGGAGGACCGGGTCCAGGGGGAAACCCGGGCAACGACCCACCCCCAGCCGGTAACCCGGCGGCTGGAAATCAAGGTAATAACCAAGGGGGGGCAGGAGGTTTCCAGGCTAACCCCAAACAATTGGGTCAATATCATGTGCACACCACAGGAGGTTCTAACAAGGACAAAAAGATACTGAAGCAAGCGGTCAACTCAGTTTCGTCGGCTGTCCCGAGATACCTGAGATGGTCAGAACAGGATGTAACATGGAGCAGAAGGGATCACCCAGAAAGGGTAGAACACCCGGGAGTCTTGGCATTAGTAGTCGCACCACAGGTCAATGGGTATGAGCTGAAAAAGGTTTTGATGGACGGAGGAAGTAGCATCAATATACTATATTGGGAAACCTTCCTACGCATGGGCCTCAAGGAGTCCCAGCTACAAAAAAGCTCAACAATTTTTCATGGGATAGTGCCGGGTCATTCAGCGTGCCCCGAGGGAAAAATCGCGTTGGAGGTAGCTTTTGGAGAGTCAAAGCATAACTATCGAGTTGAGTGGCTCACCTTTGAGGTAGTCAAATTGCGCAGTCCTTATCACGCGTTATTCGGAAGGCCGGCTTATGCCAAATTTATGGTTAGGCCGTGTTACGTGTATCTACAGCTAAAAATCCCGGGTCCCAAGAAGACCATTACCATACATAGAAATCGAGACATTGCAGCTGAATGCGATGAAGGAGACGCAGCAATGGCCGAGCAAGCCTGTAGAAAAGAAGAACTCAAGCACTATCGGTCTCAAGCAGACCCGGAGGACAGAACCACATCAAAAAGGCCGAGTACTGAAGGCGAAAGAGCAAAGTCCAAGGTAGCACAAGATACTAAAATGGTAGCTTTTATCAAGGATGACACCCCCAAACAATCCGCTATAAGAGAAGAAACGGCACGGCCGCTTACAACCAGCCACGTTATGGAAACACCTCACCCGGGTTGGCTAGTAAACCCGGTACTCATCATGAAAAAGTCAAACATGTGGAGAATGTGTATCGGTCACGCCAGCCCGGGACCGGTGCCTAAGAAGAACTAAACAATGTAACGGGCAGCAGGTTTCAGACACGCTCTTTTCCTACCCAGGGTACCTAAGGGGACTGGAAGGTTTTCAATGAGGCGGCCTGCTGATCCAAACTTTCTCGCATCAATAAAGAGATGGTTATCAAGTCCTATCTTGTTACAGCCTTTGCTCCGATTACAAGTAAGTAATATCCATGTGACATCAATACATCAGTATCATCAAGAATGTTGGGTATATATAGGTCTCGGGGGCTGGTTGCTCAAATAGCGCAGCCACAAACCCAAAGACCCGGCCTTGATGCCTATAAGTTATAAGGGCCGATTATTCGCAAACGAGTACGGCTGCAATCTTATAACTGGACAAAGGAGCCAAATTTTCTTGACTTTTCTTACTTAAGCTCGATGTGACTCGCACTAAAGTGGCATGATTTGCTCGCTTACGATTACAATCAGCCATGAAGCCCAATGGGACTTGTCTGACCCTGTTTTCGTATAGATGTAACAACATGGTATCCACGCGAAAGCCGGCTTACAGTACAAGATAGTCAAAAGGGTCATCTAAACCACAAGTTATGCAGAGTACAAGGCTAATAGCCGGAAACTCAACGATTATCAAGCATGACTTCATTATCTATATGAAATAATTCCGGATTTCGACTTAGCGACAACAAGTTTGTTCTCTTCGAAAAAACCACACACCACAGACTCGGATATTCGGGCCTTGGGGACTGTGGGTTTTCGAAACAGAATCAAGCTATTTCGTTGCTAGGCTCGAAAGACCCCAACGACCGAGTCGTGGGGACTTGGGGACTTAAAGAAAAGTCCACCTGTCAAAACCCACGATACTCGGAAATAAAGAAGGAAATAAAAAAGTCGGATATCAAGAATAAGTCCAAAAATAGACAAGTATCAAGTTCATCAAAAGGCCTAGAAAGGCACGAGGTGTATCACAGAATTAAAGTGCGTTACAAGTTGCGACACTAGTATCAAGAGTGCACAGGCGCACCGTCAAAAGAATACTTGTCTTGAGTAAAAACATCAAATGATCGAAGTATTTTTATGGCGTTCGCCTATTCGGCTTCCTGAGTAGGGTCTACATCTTTACCCTTGCCCTCCGGGTCTTGCTCCTGGACTTGCTCTTTAGCTCTTTTGGCATCATCACCCGGATTCCTTGCGGCAGGGCGGACAGGCGGAGGAACAGCTGGTGTAAAGGTGGATGGCCCTGATCCCAACTCGGCCTCTCTCTTCCCAGTTGCTTCCCTCTTCCTGGCTGAATTAGCAACCCATTTCTCCAAGATATCAAAGGGCGGGGGTGCTTCCTCCGTAACAATTTTTCCTTCAGCATCGTATGCACTCATAATCGTGTTTAGATCCAAACTATCGGCCAAAGTGGTAGCCGAGGGACGCACTGCGGACTATATGGCCTTGAAATCCTTGGGTGTAAATTTGGAACCGTCCGCCTTGAATTCTGGAAACCCGGATATTACCTTTGCCGGGTCAAGCTTCGGAAAGAAAGCCTTGGCCAGGGTAAAGGCCCGGGTCATACCAATCCGGCATGACGAGCGTTTCCAGATTTCAATC
The DNA here is from genome assembly GCA_028641055.1 of Alopecurus myosuroides. Classification (NCBI taxonomy): domain Eukaryota; kingdom Viridiplantae; phylum Streptophyta; class Magnoliopsida; order Poales; family Poaceae; genus Alopecurus; species Alopecurus myosuroides. Next base: position 273,022,187 of record CM054062.1, on the reverse strand, counting down.
CAGCCAGGCACAGTGGAGCAGGCTTGAATGAGATTTTCCTCACCTGGATATACCTCCGTAGGCCACTTCACGGCATCCAGTATAAATTTTGTGCCGGCAAAGAAAGTCCGGAGCACAGTCTTCAGGGTTCTAGCCTTGACAATGGCATCCTCCTCTGGGGTCGCAAGGTTGGCACCTACAGTTGAAACAAAAGAAAGAACGTATCAGTAATCCCGAGTATTATATAATAAAGCAAAGACATGAAGTCAATCGGCAGCAAAAACTTACTAAGCAAGATCTGATAAGTATCGGCGACCTGGTCCGATAGTTTCTTCAGTGCGGTCTGAGCGGTATTGCACTTCTTCTTGTATTTAGAAACATCCTTCTTCAAAGTTTTCATGTCATCCTCAAGGGTTTCCCTCCGCTTTACCTCGGCAAGAAGAAGTTGTTCGGTCTTGAGTAAAATTTCATCAGACCGGGTTATCTGCGCCTGTAAGTAGCAAGGAACACAAGTATCAGTTGGATATTATGGTAAGCTGAGTATTGCATAAAGTACCAAACATAACTTTAGCAAGTCATGCTCGGAACTTGGGGACTAGGCATGCACTACGAGATATCAAGTGTTATTACCTGGTGCTCTGCGGCCATGCGCTCCAAGATATTGCTCTCTGAAGTCTTCATAGTGAGGAGAGTGTTCATCAATTGATCAAAAGTGTCTTTACCCGTATCAGAGGACCCGGGGCCTTGGAAATTCCGAGAAGGAGTTTTCTTCTTAGTGGGAGGTGGCACCCGGGTCATTTGTATGTCGGAATCCGATGCTCCTTCTTCTGCACCCAAGGTTGTGACTCTGTTCTTCTTGCTTGCGTGGGAGGCAATCGGATACTCGGCTTCTTGTGTGTCCGGGTTTATCGGTGACGCTTGTCCTTCGCCGCTAGACGCGGCTGTCGTCTTATCAGCCAGGCTCCCCTTACCCGGGCCCTCGGTCTCCATATCCTCTTGGTCGCTGGTAACGACCGTGGCCCTATAGATATTATGAGTGAGCAGCTAGTGTACAATCAGGAAAGGGTGATGAAAACGTGGTAGAGCATCAGGAAGGGGATTTTACCCAGTATTCACCGCGAAGTCCGAAGGGAATCCGTCGCTGGACCCGGGAGAGGCTGGAAAGTATCAAGTAAGATTTCATAAGGGAATGGTTCAAGAAGAATGTTTCGTCCGAGAAAGGATAGGGTAAATACCAGCCCGCCGAGTCGGAGTCGATGAAATACCCGGGTTAAGAGCACCATCACCCGGGTGATTTCGAGTTGACCTGCGCTTGGTCATGGGCGACTCCTTCAAGTATGGACAGTGGAACAACGTCAAGGTAGCTCATGTATATCATTAAAGGAATACGAATTGAATGCAAGGAGGTGATATGAAACCTTGGGGGTGGCCTCTTGGGGTTTTCTTTTTGATCCGACTTTGATTGTCGGCTCCAATTCCTCCTCGTCGCTGGCGGATTCTACTTTGCCGTCGGTGTCTTCTTCTTCGTCATCTTCTTGTTCTGGATATCATCAAAGTTATAGTTGGAAAATGAAGGGGTTATGATGAGCTTAAAGAAGCCAAATAAAATCCGGAGAGCACCTTCGTCCGAGTTAACGGCTTCTTCTTGCTCCTCTGGACTCTCGGAGCTAGGAGAAGTGTTGATCTTCCAAAAATCATCATCAGCCTGAAAAGTATCAGTACAAGGGTCATCAACTGTATCGAGTGGAAAAAGCAAAGGCAAAGACGTCAAAATTGGATCTTCACCTTGGGGGATGGGTTCTCGAGTGTGAAGGGCTCTAATCCGGCTATGTTCCGGATTACCTCAAGCTTTTCTGTCAGAAAACCCTTGATAGTTTTATGAGTGTCACCAGCTGCGAAGCTGTTGTCAGAGTACCGGAGCGGGTCTGTAGATTGCCCCGAATACTCGCACATCAACTTTGTGCGGATGGAGTTGGGTTGAACCCGGAAATCGACCCAAGTCTTCACCAGGTTGAGCCCGATGAGACCTTGGGCCGTGAGAGTGGTGATTTTGGCTAGCAGAGGTTGAATTGCCTCCCTGTCCGAGTCAGGGGCAAAGGCACTAAATTTCTCAGAGATGTCAAGAAGGCCCTCTGAGTAACCCGGCAGTTTCTTTTGGCCGGGTGGGGAGGTGTCTTGGCAGTAAAAGTATGAGAGCTGCCAGTGCTTGACATGGGAGTTAAGGGTAAGGGGTGGCATCAGAGAATTCTTGCGGCGCTGGATAGAAACCCCGCCGCAAGCGAGAAGCGCCCCATCACCGCTTTCGCGGCACGGTTTGCACTGGAAAAGCTCAACGAAAAGAGCCAGACTTGGCGGAGTGCACAAGTATGACTCGGAAAGGACGATAAAGTGGGAGATATTTAATACAGAATTAGGACCTATGTCAAAAACACGAAGGCCATAGTGGCTCAAGACGTCGCGGAAGAAGGGGTGACCCGGAGGACGAAAGCCCCGAGTCACATGCTCTACAAAGCATATTACCTCATCCTTTGCCGGCGTAGGCCGGGTCTCCTTGCCCGGCACCCTCCACTGGATATCCTCTTGAGGAGGAAGAACTCCCAGCTCGACCAGCTCCTCCAACTTGGCCTTGGTGACTGTAGACCGCGCCCAGTTGGCGGATATGGAGTTGGTAGTTTTGGCTTTAGTCGGAGTTTTTCCCTGCTTCTTGGGAGCCATGTGGTTGACCTGCAAAGAACAAGGTAGAAGGATAAAAGGAATAAGACACGGAAGCTGTGAACCGGCCAAGTATCGGCAAGGTAATATCGAGACACGAAAATTGCGTATTATCCGGGTATCAGTCTGCAGAGTGAGGTTCGGACTATCCGGGTATCGAGTATTATAGCAAAAATTATGGGGACCTAAGTGCTGAAAGAGCTTTTGAGGACGATGGATGGCTGCACAGGCACTTAGTGCGAATAAAAGGAGCTGGAAAGGGGAGGATTGGCCGGGTGACTGAGACAAAGGCGGAAATTTTGAGTGGCTCGAGCCCAGATTGGAGGTTCCGTTTCTAGATTTGCGGTAAAATTAATGAATATGGGCGATAGGAAAACGCAACAAAGTCTATATCCTACGTATTGGATGGGTTAGAATGAACGCAAGCGATCTAATGCGGCATGACCAGGAAAATGACCGGCGGGTTGACCTAGATCTAGTTTGAAGAAAATCAAGAAATTGCGGAGGTTAATTAATGGGAATGGGAGTCTTACTGGAGGAGGTTGAAGTGAAGCTCGACGAAGGAAAATCACGCAAGATTGGTGTCCCTTTGCGGTTCCCGACGGGCCGGTTGGAGATTTGCCGGTGGATCTTGGCGGTGGCGCGGAGTGAGCTGTGGCGGAGCGCAGCCTCCGGCCAATGGGCTCCGGTGATGCGCGCGGGATTTCCGTGGTGGCGCTCTGTGAGCTTGAGTGCGGAGGAGGAAAGGAAGAAGAGTGGGGGGAAATGAGCCGTTAGGGTTCGGGTTACCCCCCAAGGAGCCTATTTATAGCGCGAGTGGATAAGCCCGATTCAGCGAACGGGAGCCGGGAGTTGCGGAGTAACGGTTATCTATTTGATTTTTTGCGAGATGCGCTTTAAATGTTGAGCAATGTATCTGAACGAAAAGGAGAAAGAGATCCATCCCGTGATATCAGGGTCAATTATCGAGTATAGAATCTTGACATTTTTTTGGGTTTAGACCTGGAAAGGTAAGTCAGGTATTTGGGGAAGAGCCGGGTTACTATACGGCCACCATGGAGTAAGGCCTAGCTATCTATCAAGGCACCTTAACCCGGTCTCCACATACTTGTGTGTTTGATATCCTTGCAGGGAATAGCGAGCGCTTCAAGGAAGGATCCGTGAAGCCCAAGCTATTCTGGGGACTACTGATGGAGGGATAACAACCCGGTAGGCCAACTCCAAGGAATAACCCGGCCCAAAGGACGCTGCGCAGGATCCGGTTAAGGATAAAGAAACTTTTGGAAGGCCCAAGTTTGTAGGCCCAGTAACCCGGATTGTGGGTTATGGTAAAGGAAAGTTAGGGTTTATGCGCCGTGTCCGGGTAGGATCCAGGGTGCGCCTTGGAGGGTAAGCCAGGGGGTACGGGTGCTTTATAAACCGACCCCTAGGAGTAGTTGATCGAAATCGAAGAATCCTAGCAATATCGCTTGATATCGAGCATCCAGTGTAACCCCAGAGTTGAGTTATTATATCAAGATCGGAGACTCGGCGACTTTGATTGCCGGCTACTAGATCGAGTTGCATCATGTTTTCCTCTGAGCTAAACCCTCTCCCAAACGCCTGTGTCGTCTTGCCCCAAGATCAGTTACCCCCGGTAACGTATGCCGTGATTATCCCACGACACCATCCGCACTAAGTTAATGTGCGAGTATTCGGGGCACACCACGGACTCGCTCCGATACTCCACCCATAGCTTTGCAGCCGGAGACACCAACAAGACTATCAAGAGCTTCTTGACAGAGAAGTTGGAGGTAATCCGGAATATAGCCGGGTTAGAACCCTTCACGCGTGAGAACCCGGCCCCCAAGGTAAAGACTCGGCTTCCATATATTTACCTTCACACTTTCCACTCGATATGGCCAATAACCTTTATTCTTATATCTTTATCTCAGGCCGATGATCCTTTTTGGAAGATTGAAACTCCTCCTAGCTCTGAAACTCCAGAGGAGAAAGAAGACACCGTTAACTCGGATGAAGGTACATTCCGAGTTTTACTTAGCTTTTTTGAAATTGCTATTGCTCGTTCTTCATTTCCTGATTGTAAATCCTGATAACTTTCAGAACAAGAAGAGAAAGACGACGAAGAAGAAACTGAAGGCAAGGTGGAATCAGCGAGTGACGAGGACGACGTTGAGCCAACAGTCAAGGTCGGAGCAAAGAGAAAACCCCAAGGGGTCGTCTTCAAGGTTCCATACCTTTTCCTTGCCTCTAAACCATATTTCTTTGATAACATGCACGAGCTAAACCGGAAATCATCCACTTGGTCATATTTGAAGGAACCGCTCGTGACCAAGCGTCGGGTGACTCGGAACTTTCCGGGTGATGGCGCTCTTAATCCGGGCATTTCGTCGTCTCCGGCTCAACGCGCTGGTATTTTACTAATTCCTTCTTGGGTATCAAAGCCTTTCTGAACCATCCCCTTACAGGATAATCCTATGTCTTGCTTTATGTTTTTCAGCTTCATCCGGGTCCAGCAGTGAGCTCCCCTCGGACTTCGTGGTGAATCCCGGGTAAAGTTCCCTTCCTGATGCTTTATCACCTTTTCATCACTTTTTTCCAGTTATATGCTAACTGCCTGCTTACATTGTCCATAGAGCCGCAGTCACTGTTAGCGACCAAGAAGATATGGAGGCCGATGACCCGGATATGGAAAACCTGACTGATGATATACATGCCGCAGCTGGCGGAGAAGGACAACAAGTGCCACCAATAAACCCAGCCGACCGAGAAGCCGAGTATCCCGTAGCCTCGCACGTACTCGAGGAGGAAGAAACTGCGGGCTTGGGCACGGGAGGAGAGGCATCAGACTCCGATACTCGGACGACCCGTATACCCTCTTTTAAGAAGAGAGCCCCTTCTCCAAGTCCCCAAGATCCCGGGTCTTCCCATTTGGGCAATGATACTTTTGACCAGATGATGAGAACTCTCCTTGCTATGAAGGCCTCGGAGAGAGATGTGCTAGAGCGCATGGCAGCGGAGCACCAGGTAATGTTACCTAATATCTCTTCTTATCCATCTAGTCCCCAAGTGTCGTGTATAATTTGTTGAAATTGTGCTCGGTATTCTGCGCGATAATCGGCTTTGCCATGATACCCGACTAATTCTCATACTTTGGTTTCTCACAGGCACAGGCCACCCGGTCTGACGAACTTTTGCTCAAGACCGAGCAACTGCTGCTTGCCGAGGTAAAGCGGAGGGAGGCCCTTGAGGATGAAGTGGAAACTTTAAAGAAAAACGTTTCCAAATACAAGAAAAGGTGTACCACTGCTCGAACCGCACTGAAAAAGCTGTCAGAGCAAGTTACTGATACTTATCGTATCTTGCTTAGTAAGTTTCTTGCTGCTGACTGCTTTCACGCCTCTATTTTGTTACATGATACTCGGAATTACTGATATGGCCTTTCTTTGTTTCAACTTCAGGTGCTAACCTTGCAACCCCAGAAGAAGATGCTGTTGCCAAGGCTAAAACTTTAAAGACTGTGCTCCGGACTTTCTTTGCCGGCACCAAGTATATATTAGATGCCGTGAAGTGGCCGACTGAGGTATATCCGGGTGAGGAAAATCTTATCCAAGCTTGCTCCACTGTGCCTGCATGGATCGAGATCTGGAAACGATCGGCATGCCGGATTGGTATGACCCGGGCCTTTGCGCTGGCGAAGGCTTATTTTCCTAAGCTTGAGCCGGCGAAAGTGATATCCGGGTTTCCAGAATTCAAAGCAGACGGCTCCAAGTTTGGGCCCAAGGACTTCAAGGCCGTACAATCCGCAGTGCGTCACTCGGCAACTACTTTGGCCGATAGTATGGATCTGGGTACGCTTATGAGTTCGTACGATGCTGAAGGCAAAATCGTGAAGGAGGAGGCACCCCCACCCTTGGACATTTTGGAGAAATGGGCTGCCGATTCGGCCAGGAAGAGGGAAGAAACCGCGAAGAGGGAGGCCAAGTTAGGATCGGAGCCAACCACTTCTACACCGGCTGTCCTCCCGCCTGTCCGTCCTGATGCGAAGAACCCGGGTGATGATGCCGGGAGAGCTGCGGAGCGAGCCCAGGACCAAGACCCGGAGGGCAAGGGCAAGGGTGTGGATCCTACTCAAGAAGCCGAGTAAACAAATGCTATCACGACACCTTGGTCGTTTCGCTGCTCTTGTTCGAAACAGATATTCTTTTGTCGGTGCATCTATGCACCTTTGATACTAGTACCAAGATTTGTAACGTACTTTAATTTCTTGATATACCTCGTGCCTCTTCTGGCCTCTGGATGAACTTGATATTTATCTGGTTTGTGAGCTTATTCTCGATATCCGGCTTTACTTATGGTTCCTTTTGTGAGACTCGGTTTCCAAGCATCGTGGGTTCTGACAGGCGGACTTTTCTCTAAGTCCCCAAGTCCCCAAGACTCGGATGTTAGGGTTTTTTGAGCTTAGTAACAACTTGTTTCTGTTTCAAAGTCCCCAGTCCCCAAGGCCCGAAATCCGAGTCTGGGATGTGTGGTCTTTTCCAGAGAACAAATTATTTTTACTAAGCCCAAGCCCTAGAGCCGTTTCACGTGAGTATTGAAGTTATGCTTGATAAACGTTGAGTTTCCAGCTATTAGCCTTATACTCTGCATAACTTGTGGTTTAGATGACCCTTTTGACAATCTTGTACTATAAGCCGGCTTTCGCGTGGATATCATGTTGTTACATCTATACGAAAACAGGGTCAGGCAAGTCCCATTGGGCTTCATGGCTGATTGTAATCGTAAGCGAGCAAATCATGCCACTTTAGTGCGAGTCACATCGAGCTTAAGTAAGAAAAGTCAAGAAAATTTGGATCCTTTGTCCGGTTATAAGATTGCAGCCGTACTCGTTTGCGAGTAATCGGCCCTTATAACTCATAGGCATCAAGGCCGGGTCTTTGAGTTTGTAACTGTGCTATTTAAGCAATCAGCCCTCAAGACCTATATATATGCAACATACTTGATGATACTGATGTACTGATAGCAATAAATAATGCTTACCTGTAACCGAAGTAAAGATCATAAAATAAGACTCGATAACCATCTCTTTATTGATACGAGAAAGTTTTGGGTCAGCAGGCCGCCTCATTAAAAACCTTCCAGTCCCCTTAGGTACCCTGGATAGGAAAAGAGTGCGTCTGGAACCTGCTGCCCGTTACATTTTTTTAGTTCTTCTTGGCATTCTGTCCGGAACTGACGTAATCGATGCATATTCTCCACTTGTTGATCTTTCTTACTATGAGTACCGGGTTTGCCAGCCAATCCGGATAAGGTGTTTCCATGACGCGGCTGACTGTGAACGGCTGCGCAATTTCTTCTCTTGTGGTGGGTTGTTTGAGTGAATCACCCTTGATGAAAGCCACCATCTTGGTATCTCGTGCTGCCTTGAGTTTTGCCCTTTCGCCTTCAGTACTCGGCTTTTTCAAGGCTATTCTGTCATCCGAGTCTGCTTGAGCCCGGTAATATTTGAGTTCCTCTTTTCTACAAGCTTGTTCAGCCATTGCTGCATCTCCTTCATCGCACTCAGCCGCTATGTCCCGACTTCCATGTATGGTGATGGTCTATTTAGGACCCGGGATTTTTAGCTGTAGGTACACGTAACACGGCCTAGCCATGAATTTAGCATAAGCCGGTCTTCCGAACAGCGCGTGATAAGGACTGCGCAACTTGACCACCTCGAAAGTGAGCCACTCAACTCGATAATTGTCCTTTGATTCCCCAAAATCTACTTCCAATGCGATTTTTCCTTCGGGGCACGCTGAATGACCCGGCACTATCCCATGAAAAATTGTTGAACTTTTTTGTAACTGAGACTCCTTGAGACCCATGCGTAGAAAGGTTTCCCAATATAGTATATTGATGCTACTTCCACCGTCCATCAGGACCTTTTTCAACTCATAACCAATGACCTGTGGTGCGACTACCAATGCCAAGACTCCCGGGTGTTCTATTCTTTCCGGGTGATCCCTTCTGCTCCATGTTACGTCCTGTTCTGACCACCTCAGGTATCTCGGAACAGCCGAAGACACCGAGTTTACCGCCTGTTTCAGTATCTTCTTGTCCTTGTTGGAACTTCCTGTAGTATGCACGTGATATTGACCCAACTGCTTGGGGTTGGCCTGGAAACCTCCAGCTCCCCCTTGGTTGTTACCTTGATTTCCGGCTGCCGGGTTACCGGCTGGGGGCGGGCCATTGCCCGGGTTTCCCCCTGGACCTGGTCCTCCTCCCCGACCTGCACCTCGCATGGCTCTGTTCACTTCTTCATTCTTCCACCTTTGTAAGTCGGTGCACTGCTCCAAGGAGTGGTTAGCTGGCCTACCGTTCCTGCTGTGCTTCGGGCATGCCATTCTGAAGATGTCCCAATTATTACTCGGCCTTGGTGGCCCTTGATAGTTTCCTCCATTGTGATTCCCAGTATTGAAATTTCCTTCTGCCCTGGGTCTAGAAGATCCGGCTTCAGTGTTGGCGACAAACTCGGAGCCTCCCTCAAACGGGCGCTTGTTCTGGCTGTTGTTACCCGGCGCTGATCCGTTGCCGGTTCTTCCATTATTACTTGTGTTTGCTTTTGCTTTTTTATCATCAGTTTCCTCTTCCGTAGTGTCCGTTGCGGCATGTTTATTGCATGCATCCATCAGTTCTCCCATAGTAACCTCTGAAGCATTCCGACTAGATTTCATGCGGGTTAATTTCTGTAATAAAGGTGTGTACTTGCAGGTCTTTGCCATAGCTTGCAGCGCATCCTTAGGCTGAATATCTGTAGATGAATGAAGTATTTCCATAACCCGGCGCACCCAGCTGCGCGCCGATTCTCCCTTCTTCTGAACGCATCGCTCTAGGTCATCAATAGTGAATAACTTTCTGCACATCCCGTGAAAGTGCTTAATAAACGCAGTTTTCAATTCTCCCCATGATTTGATAGATCCTTCTGGTAGATTGGTGAACCATAACTTTGCTGCTCCCTCTGACATCATTAGATACATGAATTTGGCTTGAAGATTCTCGGACGCATTACGAATCGACATGGCCATCTCATAACTGCTCAACCATGTTTCCGGATCCATAGTCGGCTCATAATTCACTACTTTACCCGGTTCTTTGAATTTTTCCGGGTAAGGTTCAGCCCTGATGCTATCCGAAAGACACTTAGGTCCTGCAAGAATGGTCGAAGCTGGTCTTACTCGGGAAACGTGTGATCCTGCAGGGGGTACAGCTGGTCGCGGGACTGCTGGTATCCCATGTACCGCAGACCCGGCCACGGCTCTCCTGGCTCTGGAACTGTCCACGATGGCCTGTGCTGCTGATGCTGCTGGTACTGCCTGAATGTGTGGAGGAGGCGGCATTTGCTGCTGCTCTTCCCTCCGCCGTGCCGAACTTGTCTGGATATTTCCCGTATTACCTTGCTGTTGGCTGACATATGGTGTCCCATGCATCCCGCTTCTGTGATCCGGGTAATTAACCTGTTGTGCCACCGCGGTGCGCAGCATATCTATCGCCCGCCGGGTCTCCTCTGCGTGGGGTGACTCTCTCACGGGGATTTGATTCAGTGCAAGCGTTGCCGCGTACACGTTGTCCATGGGATTGTTGTAATGACCCGCTGGTGTGCGAAAACGTGATGGTGGTGGTGGTGGTGGTGGCGGTACAGTATTGCCGGTAGTAACTCCAGTCTGTGGTACAGGTAACCCGGCTTGCGTGTCTACCGGTTGTACTCCTCCGGTTGTTGGCTGAGGGGCAGTTCCTTGATTTTCCGCTGGGATCGGCTGATCCTGAGGCGTGATAAATAGCGCAGCCGGGTTTATGACTCCTCCCAATGCTGGCAATCTGGTTTGGTGCCTTTGATGTATTCTAGTCGTTTCCTCTCGGAGCCGGGTTTCCAGTGCATCCAGCTCGCGTTATCGTGTGGCCATCCCTTGTCTTTCTGCTTCTACCTGCCTTCTCTGCTGCTCCAATGCACGACGGGCTACGTCCAAATCCCTAACGCGTTCCGCCGCGTTCTCTGGAGTGATAACTGTGGCAAGAACTGTCGGATCTAGGATCAGATTGTTGTCGAACAGGGCCGGATGTTGTGGATTGGAAGGACCTGCTCCTGGTGTCCGGTTTGCTAGGAATCCAAACGTGTTCGCGTGTAACTCGTTTTCTGGCGGTTGACTGGTAACCGATGCCGACTCTCCGTCAACCTGGGCCAAAACTGTGTTTCCGTTAGCCGGTCCTTGCTGCCGGGTCAACGCTTGTGCTGCCCCGGCTGCGGCCGCGGTTACGTTCTCTTGGTTGAGATTGATCGCGGGAGCCGTGTAAACCCCAACCCGGCGCACAATGCTTGGCGCGAATCCATACTGCTCCTCTTCGCTGTTGTGTTCCTCGTACCGGTTCTCCAGTAGATGCAGGATAGATTCGGTATCATCTTCTTTCTCGACCCGGCCACGCGGGGTCCATGCCGGCTCCTCCGGCTGTCCCCACTTCGTGGTGGGCTCTTCTGTCGGGTTTGTTGTCCCAACTGATTCTTCTTCATCTGATTGGATATAGCTGGTCTTCCCTGACACAGAATCAAACCCAAAGTCGTCAGGGATCGAACCGGAAGTACGTACCATACCGATGAAGACGCTGATCTGGCCGATTGTCATGATTGATCCGGATTCGAGGTGATCCGACTCTGGCCCCCAGCCGGAATCGTCCACCATCTTCTCTCCTTCGTGGTCGATGTAGATCTCGCCGATGACTAGATTCTCCATGTTCTTCCGAGCTTCTCCCGTGATGTAAACACCTTTGGATGCAGCCCCCACGGTGGGCGCCAACTGTCGCGGGATAATCACGGCAGACGTTACCGGGGGTAACTGATCTTGGGGCAAGACGACACAGGCGTTTGGGAGAGGGTTTAGCTCAGAGGAAAACATGATGGAACTCGATCTGGTAGCCGGCAATCAAGTCGCCGAGTCTCCGATCTCGATATATTAACTCAACTCTCGTGTTAGACTGGATGCTCGATATCAAGCGATATTGCTAGAACTCTTGGATCTCTAACTAGACCTAGGGGCGGGTTTATAAAGCACCCGGACCCCTTGGCTTGCCCTCCAAGGCGCACCTTGAGTCCTACCCGGTCACTGCATATTAAACCCTAACTTTCCTTACCGTAACCCACAATCCGGGTTACGAGGCCTACAATCTTGGGCCTTCTAGAAGTTCTTTTATCCTTAGCCGGATCTCTGCAGCGTCCTTGGGGCCGAATTACACCTTGGAGTTGGCCTACCGGGTTATTATCCCCCCATCAGTGCCGTTAGCACTTCTAAACCAAACACGTCCCAAGTTTCACTGTTTATACTTTACATGATCCTTTGTCACGAGTCACGACCACCGGCTAATTCATCGATGTAGGAGTCTAGGAGATCTGGAAGGCAGCATTCGGCAACGGCCGATGCCTCTGGGCTCTGGCCACATCACCGGTGCAGCGGTGCTCTGTGGCTGGTTCTCGGCGTTCAACGGATTTTCTTTTAAAACAACTCAAAAGATTTGCCTGTTTCATTAATTAAGGAAGAGAAACAAAAGCCTACTCTCACGGTAAAATTGCACCCAAGCGTTTTGCACTCGCAATACCCCCAAAAAGCGGTAACCTTCTTAATAAACATGATTACAACAAAAGGCATAGAGGCATGGTTGTCGAAAACTCTCGCGTTTCGTTCGGTCCAAATTTTCCATGCAGCAAGAAGAAGTAAGGATGAGAGGCCTTTGCGACGCGGAGCATTTACCCCGGTGATGGAGCACCACCATTCTTGAACCGAACGCTACGATCCCCATAGTCAGATGTCAAAATCTGTCAATCCAAGCCACTCTTTGAGACCTTTCCAAATGCGAGTAGAATACCTACAACGAAACATGATATGCACCGCGGTCTCCGGTTCCCTCTTGCATAGTTGGCACGTGACACAACTTGGACAACCCCGCCTAGAAAATCGGTCCGACGTCCACACTTTATTTTGTAGAATAAACCAAGCGAGAAGCTTGCACTTTGGAAGGTCCCAATTTTCCCAAACCGCCGGCACCATGAATGAGGGAGTGCAAGGCTCAAATTGCGCCATGTAAGCCTACGCCGCGGAGTAGGACCCGGATGGAGTGAGCTTCCAAGAGATGCAATCCATGGCACCGACAACAAGATGGACCTCTTGAAGCTTGCTCCAAAGCGAGGAGAAATCCTCAATGATGGAGGCCGAAATAACACCTTCAAGGTTGAGATTTTCAGTCCAAAAATATTCTCCAAGTCCTTAGAAACGGTGAAGTTCTTGAGCTTGGGGATGGCAAGGATGGATGGCGCAATATCCTTAGGCTTGAGACCACCAAGCCAAGGGGAGTGCCAAAATTTTGCAATCTTGCCATCTCCGATGGTGATGTTTGTGCATGCATAGAAAATATCCACGTCTTTGTCATCACATGGGTTTCCCAAACCCACCCAAGCGCGCTCCGAATCCGTCCACTCTAGCCAAAGCCATCTCAAGCGAAGCGCTCTAGCAAATTTCTCAAGGTTGAGCACTCCAATACCACTCATGGATTTAGGACTACAAGCGATTCCCGTTTTACTTTGCATTTACCACCGGAGACCTTATCCGATGTGTAACACCTGGGGTGTTACCCTTAGTAGAATTGGTTGCTTCCTTTTTCTTTTTTGCATCACATGCATCATATTGCATTGCACCATGTTTGCATCACAACTGAAAAATTCAAAACAATTTAAACTTTCACACCTGTCTAAAAATCCCAATTGAAAGTTGCAAGTAAACCACTCAATTGTTTTTCAAAAAGTTTGAAGTTGAATGTATTTAAATTGCCTGCTAAATAAAAATTTCCCTTTTTGTTAAAACCCTAATGGCAAATTTAATTTCCAATCAATTCCTTCTTAATGGGCATGTTTCAAATTGTGGGTTTAAAAATCAAATTCTTGCAAACTATTAAATTCATTAATGTTTGCATAATTGCTTGAGCTTATTAAATAAAATTTGTTATTTCCAAAAATTCCAAATCAAACCTTATTTGGAATTCAACTAACCAATTTAAAAAAATCAAACTAATATTCCAAATAATTTCAAAACTCCAAATTCAAATAACTCTTATGAATTTGATTAAATCCATAACAAATTCAAATATATTTCAAATGGCCCATATAAAATATGTTTTCCAACCAAAATTTCATGCATTTGGTTTCTGTTTTGAATAATTTAATGGCTGAAAACAACTGTTTCTTATTTAATGCAATTTAAATTGCCAAATTCATAACTAATTCATCTTAATTCCAATTTCAACAAATAAAATATGTTTTCCAATTAAAATTAAATGCTCTACCCAAATATAAAATTTGTTTACTGTTTTGAACAATTAAAATTGATGCAACATTTAATTCCTCATTTAATTCATTTAATATTGTTAAATTGGCAACTTGCTCAATTAAATTCCATATTGGACAATTAAAATATGTTTTCATATCAGAAACATGTCATTAACATGTTCATGCCATTCATATCTCTGTTTGCATCTTATCTTGTGCATTTTAGATTTTGTTATGCATGTTCATCTATATGACAACATATGGAATGTGTGGGCTAATTAATTCCAACTGTTGCCCCATTCCATTTAAACTGCCTAACTCATCTACTTTATTGTTTGCCATGCTAAACAACAATTAAATTGATGGTTAGCTAAACAACTTGAACCAATTCCTATTTCTCCGGACTCCGGTTTCGATTAAATTGCTTAAGTTGTTTCCTCGTGTTGCATCCTCGCATGTCATGCATATAAAATAGGATCATGCTGGATCTTTGCCGTAGTAGTAATTGTTGCATCCGGTGTTTGTTCGAGGTTCGTTGCTTCTTCGCGGATAGGACGTTGAGATGATGTGAGCAACGACAAGTTCTGCGGATGAACCTCTACTTGCTGGATTCCAGGCAAGTATACTCACTTGCTGCCAAATGGCTGCCTTTCATCACTTGTTACCGATTCTTTCCGTTGTTCTTATTCTAGCCTGTTGATTCGATGCTTGTGTCTCGATCCTATCATATGTTTACCTTGCAGCCATGATATAGCCTTTCCTTCCACTTCCTATTAACTGTTGTTTGTTTACCCTGTTGGCCCTCGTGTCGTAGTTGCATGCTTAGCTTGTTTGTGCTCGAGTCTTGTTATCCTTTGTCGTATCACATGTTTAGTTGATAGCTGGGTTTCAATTCAATCAACTACATGTTAATGTTTGGGGTAACAATAATAACTTGATGATAAGGCACCGGCAGGAGGCCCGGGTTAGGGTTTTGGAGCCGGCTGGTGTCGAAACTAGGAAAAGAGTCTTGTCTACTGATCCATGATGAGCGTGCTCACCGCATCCGGGAGGTAGTATGGGACCCCCCTCGACTTAGACCTGATCTGCAGCTTGTCCGAAGAGCCACACTTAGTTCGGGTGTTCCATTTGCTCCTTGCATAATGGGTTGATCACCCATGGTTACTGATGATGATGATGCATATAGGGCGAGGCCTGTAGTGCCGGGGTGTTGTGTCCTGCGGGAGTTTTGCACACCTGCGCTGAGTATTCGGCTGCGTGGCTGGGACCTTATAGCTCCGTGGCTCCTAGGATGGGTTGTAGAGATGGTTTGGGTCGTGTCAAGCCAACCTGAGTTTTAGTTGGTGGCTTGAGTGTGTACGGGTACTGGAGCACACCCTGCAGGGATAAATCTTCTCGAGAAGCCGTGTTGTCCGCGGTTATGTGACGACTTGGTGAAAGTACTGGCTAACAAGTACTCAGACAACTTACACCTAATGATAATAACTTGACTAGTAATAGTCTTATTGACACAATAAGTTGAACATCATTAATCCAACAGTGTGAGTTATCCTTGGGTTGCTTCCTTAGTAGGGGGTGACATTGGATGGGTATTGTTTGGTGAGTAGTTGTAGTTGGTTACGATACGCTATCTTATCTTCTTTCTGTTAGCCGGAAGTTGTAGTGTGTTTCTGTAGTTGGTTAGTGCAGCCCGCTGCCGCTTATTTGCAATAATCCCTCCCTTTCCGTTGAACACAAAGTATTTGTATCTTGTGATGACTGGCTACGCCGGTATCTTGTGAGTATGGTTTATCCACTTGCCAGTACTTAACCGTACTGACCCACGAATCTTTTTCGTGGCTGCATATTCAACATTGCAGTCAGCAGGTTTGAAGTCTGACGACGTTAGCTTGGGAATCCCTCCGGCTTGGCCTGGACAGGGATTGGACGCTCTCGGTTATCTTCAGGACTCTTAGTCCAATTTGTATCTTGTCCGTAGTCGGACGCTATGTTGCTTCTTCCGCTGTTATTTGGATCTTTGTATTGTATCAGTTGTACCCTTGGCTCGTTCGAGTCCTCTTGTATATATCTTTTATGTTGTTGTTGCGGAATATTCGTGAACTGTTGTAATGTTATCACAAGTGGCAACCTGAAATCGGTTATTATGTGGATTTTGGCGGAAATGCTGAAATCTGCATAGTGCCCGATCTCGGGGCGTCACACGATGCCGCCCAAAGGAAAGCCCGCTCAAGTTTGAGGATGGCCTTCATAGTCCCTTTTGGAAGGGCAAGAGAAGTGAGAGGGTAGATCGCTTGCGATGTCGTTATGGATTTTATTAGCTCCACCCTTCCGGGGGTGGTGACATACTTTCTTGCCAATGGGGAGCTTTCTTGCCATCTTGTCCACAATGTATTGGAAATCCACACCTCTCAAACGGTGCACCGAAAGCGGAAGGCCCAAGTAACGAAAAGGGAAGTGCGAGAGGACGGCGGGAAACCCATGGAGGACATCATCAAGATCGACCGTGCACAACAAAATGGTGCCACCATGTTTTTTTGGACATTAGTAACAAGACCGGTAACCTCTCCAAAGTCGCAAAGAATACGAGAGAGCGCCTCAAAATCCTCCTTGATTGGAGCCATATAAATGTCCATGTCATTTGCATGGAGGGAGGTGCGAAGGCGCGCAAC
Organism: Alopecurus myosuroides; assembly: GCA_028641055.1. Classification (NCBI taxonomy): domain Eukaryota; kingdom Viridiplantae; phylum Streptophyta; class Magnoliopsida; order Poales; family Poaceae; genus Alopecurus; species Alopecurus myosuroides. The sequence goes on along the minus strand of CM054062.1, from coordinate 273,005,483 downwards.
ACGTCTAATAGGACACGGATGTCGCCTATTCACCCCCCTCTAGGCGACATCCGTGTTCTTTCAATTGTTATCAGAGTCGGGTCTCTCTTCATAGGGTTTCACAACCTAGAGAGTAAAGATGTCGGCTAGGGGATTAGTGCATAATGACACTTTTATATTCAATGGCACAAATTATGATGCTTGGAAAATTAGTATGCTTAATATTTTTAAGGACATGGGTCCAAATATAGAGAAAATTGTAGATATGGGTTTTTCTTGTCCAAAGGGCCTTGATTGCTCTTTAGAGGATGAGAAAAACTTATATCTCAATACTCAAGCTACTAATGTGTTTTTCAAATATTTGAGCATTGTCGTTCTTGAGTCAATTAGGCCATCTTGGAAAACTCATGAGATATGGACCAAGCTTCAAGATAAATATGTCGTGTCCAAAAATGGTGGGAATTATTATTCTCCCTCCACCTCCGGGCGTGATGAGTTCTCAACTTCTTCTACTTCACTAACATGTGGCAAGCCACAACATAATGATATGGTGAGTAGTGAAAAATATTACAATCTTGATAGTGAGCTTATTGTTGATGATTCGTCATCTCTATCTTATTGCAATACTTCGTCTATGGACTTAAACACATATAGCACCCAAAATAATTTACATGATTGTGTATATAGTCCATGCATATCATGTAGAAATTCCTTGACTAAATCTTATTATGATATGCTTGATACATCTCGTTGCCATAATAAAAATGGTTGTATTTCCTCTAGTCCTTGTGTTACTAACCATGTAGAAGAAACTCAACATTCCATGGAACAAGATGTGGATTTAAGTGGTGCTTCAAATAATATTTCATCATCATCTCCCATATCTCACTCTTTCCTTATGGTTAAAGGTTCAAATGTAACTCCTACTTTGAACACCAACGTATCTAGTGATGATTATGATGGTGATGATGATGATAATGACGATGACGATTATGATGACAATAATGATTCGTTAATGGAGAAAGGTAAATATCCTTTATGAGGATAAAGATGATTGCGCCAATTTCCCAGAAATCATTCGTGCATTTGATAGACGCAATATCACAATTAAGGATTTGGAAGCATGCATTGACGAGTGTTATAACAATGAGATTGCTAAACTAGAGGAATCTCTTGTAGAAGAACAAACCACCAATGAATCTCTTGGAGAGACTTTTACTATAGAATTATCAAGAGTAAAGGAATCTCATGATAGAAATCTTGAGGTGGTTAATTGTCTTAAAACTAAAAATGATGAGCTAAAAGTTGCACATTCTCAACTTAAAGCTTCATATTCAAAAGATCTTGACAAGTTGCCTTCTCCTATTGCTATTAACAATGATGCTTGTTCTACTAACTCTATTTCTTGTGAAACGTCTACATTGAAGGAGAATGTTCAGCTAAGGGCTCAACTTGAGTTGCTAACTAGCAATTATGGGAAATTGGAAGTAAGTCATGGAAAGCTCTCAAGCTATCATGAGGATCTTTTAGTCTCACATGATATGCTAAAGTTGTCTCATGGGGCTATTATTACCAAGGTGATATCTTGTGAGACCCATGTGGATATTAGCACAAACTCTACTCAAAATTCTATTTTGCCTTGTGCTATTCCTAGTAAATCATCCAGTCATAATATTGCTACATCTTGTGATGAATTACTTTCCATGCCTTGTTGCTCTAACAATGAATCATCTACATCCTCTAGTACTTGTGTTGTCACTAACCATGTATAGGAAATAAAAGAGCTCAAGGCCCAAGTCACTTCCTTGAAGACAGACTTGGAAAAGCGTCATGGGAAGTCCACACTTGACAATATGTTGAGTGTGCAAAGATTGCCCAATGACAATAGTGGACTTGGATTCAAATCCAACTATGACGAGAAGTACAATAATAAGAAGAAGTACAAGATCAACAAGAACAAGGGCCAAGCACAAGTCAAGAATTTGGCCAAGATTGTTTGCTTCAAGTGCAAGGTTGAAGGGCACAATGTTAGAGCTTCCCTTTGAAGAAGAAGCATCTTTGTGAGAAGCAACAAGGGAAAGTTCAATCTCATGCTCAACCTCAAGTTGAGAAATCAACTAAGAAGAAAGTAAGAAGCCAATGTTTCTACTTATGCCGTGAAAAGGGCCACTTTGCTTCTTCATGCACTACTGGTACCTTATCCAACTCTATCATAATTGATGATGTTTATTCCCTTCGAAAGGATAAGATTGGTAATGTGTTTGCCAAACATGTTGGCACTCAAAGTGGTGTCAAGAACAGAACCATTTAGGTTGCCAAGCCTATTGTGACTAACCTCTTAGCATCCAACCTGGTTGGGGACCAACAAGCTAAAACTTGATCAATAGGTGTTGTTGGAGGGCATTGGAAACTTGGCTATGTCATGAAGTATTAAGGGATATTTATCAAATATATTTACTCGAGCCAGGTCATTTGTATCATCATCATCTATCTCATATCCAATGTGTATCCTTGTGGTAACTTGTATTTAAATTATATACATTGAAAGTTGCTTGACCCTTGCATGTTAGTTTTGTATCTAGCATGTGTTTCTATACGGTGTGCTTAATAATTACCTATCTTGAGTAATCTAGTATGTGTTTTATGGTTTTCTCTCCGTGTACTTGTTTTTTTGTGTGTGTTGAGCCTTTATTGCAATTTATGTTGCCTCTTTTGAGAGATTAATGAACTATCTCATTTTGGGGAGTGATGTGCGTTGCCACCTCACAATCCTAAAATATATGTACATGAGTTATATCACTTATTATTAATATGACAAGATTATATAGTCTCCATGTGATATGTCATTCTCATGAGAAATTCAATTTCTACAATGTTCATTAATTATCTCTTATTTGATTTCACTTGCCTCTTGTTGAAAAGAAATGGATTATCACATTATGGGGGAGTAATAAGCTATGTGCATATTACAATCCTAGAAAATGTGAACATGTGAGGTAATGCCACTTATAATTGATATTCTAAATTATCTTGTTACTACGTGGTATGATTAGCTCAAACAAGTACCATATTTGCTTAAATCAGTTTTTGTATCTCATATTTTAGTTTCTTTAATTTGAGAGAGTTTCTTCTTGCGGTGTTCCTCAAATGTGCACTAGTATGTATTATTTGGGAAACCGGTTGCTTCAAGATATATTAAGCATTTCTTTGCATGATCATTTGACTAGTTGAAGCCACCAAGAATCTCTATGTAAGCATGGTAATTAACTCATATAATTTTCCATATGATTTTGTGTTGTGAACATGATCATGAATATTTTTGCAATATACCACCAAAAGTAACACCATACCCTCCTTGTCCTTGGACAAGTGACAACCATATTTGTGGTATAAGTTATTGGTCATATTTATATTGCGCTTTGCTTCCATTTGTATTATCAACGAGAAATTGTTTTGTATGAACTCCAATTGTCTTCCTTGCCTCTTGAAGATCTATGTGTTATAATCAAATAAAATTCTAGTGTAATGGTTGTAAGAAAAGCGATGATCACCTTATAGTGCTTTTTATATTCAAATGCAAACATCTAGATAATGCACAAGTCATGGGAGAGCTATCTTACTTCCTTTAGAACACTATATTTGCAATTGGATCTTCTTGTCACTTAATGAATGTTTCTATTATATGAGTATGGAGAGTGATGATCCCATTTGTATGCAAAATCCAAAAATCATGCACAGATCATGGGGGGGCTCTTATAGATTCTTTTGAACACTAGTTATCGTCAATTGATATTAGATCTTTTAAATTGGTATTTTAATCACTATCTTGTGTGTTTGTGGAAGGCACAACTTTTTTTTTGGTACTTTGTGCCATCATAAAAAGTGTAGAGGGTTTGGTTATCGCATTCCTTGTTTTGTGTTCTATCATTTTGAATGAGATAAGTCTTTGAGCATATTTTATATAGCCATCTTCTATACTCATTTGTTTTGCTTTGATGCCCTCAATTGGTATTAACTGGAGTTTGATATCTCACTCATAGATATTTGCTTCAATTGACATTTCTTGGAATCTCATATGGTTCATTTTATGTCGATTGGGATCTCAATATTTTACTCCTTGATGCATTTTTATTTAGTATCCCCCAAGTGATAAGTATTTACTTTGGTATTATATTTTAACATGATATGTTTTCTAATTGGTATCTTATCAATCATGATTTTATTTGGTTTGGTTCCAATTGGTATCTCCTTTCATGTCTTGACTTGGATCTTTGATATAATTTGGACAACCTTTATGCCATGTCATGTCTTTGTGTGCATATCTTGGTTTATTGGGTGTTTTGTCCAAATTACATCGCTTTTGGTTCTTGAAAGTGATTGCATGCATAATTACTAATGTATATGTTATGTCATGTTTACCTTCCTTGATCCAATATATATAGAATAATAACCATCAATCCAAAATCTGCTAATATGCTCATGAAATTCAATTTCATATCTATATGCCCATATTCATCTGGATTGTGTCCTATATATTGTAGTTCTTCTAACTACTTTGGACCCAATGAGTTTGGGGACCATTTTTGTACTTAAATATGTTTTAGGTACATTTGAGATGCATTGGGTGATTTCCTCATTCACAAAGAAGGTGTTATCACCACATGCTTATTGAAGTCAAGCTATGATGATGGATGAATTCTTATCTACTACAACATCTTCAATGCTACCTCGGTAATAAGTATCTACCTCATGCATATACTCTAACATTTCAACCTTTTGTAGGTTGTATCATGACATGGAACATATTTACTCTTTGTGATACTTGTTGCTTTTATCAAAAACGTCCCAACTATCTTTTTTTCCTTTATTGATGTTTTTGATGTCTTTGATGTGTTTTTGTTTGAAGGACATTTATATCCCTTAAGATAAAAATTAATCTATATGCTATGCTTTTAAGCAAAGATCTTATTGTCGTATTTATGTCTTCATGTAGCATCCCAACTTTTAATAAAGATGGAATACCTGTGTTATTGTGCTAGTCCCTAGATCAATTGCTAGCACCACAGTACAAAATGAAATATCATGCAAATGCATCAAATTCTATTACATCGCATGATCCAGTCTTTAAAAAATAGAATTACAACTTGCATAGTCTTAGAAGACTAGCAGGAAACAAAGAAATACAGCGGAAAACATAGTACAACATTGAGCCCATCTTCTTCATGTGCCACAGGCAAAACATGTTGGCGATAGTCTCGAGATCCTAAACGAAATCTTCACTCGTCTTCAGAGATATCTGCAATATGGAATATGCAGCCACAAGGGAGTCAATACAATTTAATGTATTGGCAAGTAACACTATGGTGGATATAAATGGCAAGACTAATACTACATGCTTATTTGGCTGAGTGGAGTTTTGGCTAAGTTTGCATAAAGCCAGTTTTCTCCTATCACTTTTGTAAAACAAACTTTTCTTTTCAAAAGGGTGGCAACATTGGATTAAGATCCAAGCACCACAATACTGTTCACTTGGTCAAAATTTTACTTAAATTGATGATGAGATTCTTCCGTCAATCCTTGTCCAGCTGCTCATAGTTGTCCATAACCGGGGACACGGCTAAGATCTTAGTTTGTTGACTCTGCAGAGGTTGTGCACTTTCACCCTTTGTCTTCAATTAGCCCAAACATCCTATACACCCGGAGTGCATCATGGAAAGGAGAGAATTGAGACGAGATCTTTCAGAAGAAGAAGTCCAAACCCACCGGCAATACCCGTTCCACCTATAATTTTGCTACATCTGCTTGTCAAGCCCGGGCTGAACCCTCACAACTTAATTGATCAAGACAGAGCCCATATTGTCAAAAGGCTGCACGGGAAGCTACTAGATTTAGAGGGACATAGTAATCTCTTTGTTCCTGGGTGGCCATCCTCAAGTGACAACCTCAAGTGAAATAACCCTTAAACAAGGGCCCTGAGGCAACACTCAACATAACCCAGTCTTACCACTTCCACCCAGGTGGTTCATTCATTAGTTATACTTAGGATTTTTCCTCAACATCTAGTAAAACAATTTGTGACATTACATAGCATCACTAAGTTCTAAGGCTATCAAAATAACAAGGGTAAAATAGATGGCTACACACTACTAGGATAATAGCATAGCATAATATAACTTAGTAAAATTTCCTATCATGCATGCTACTCAAAATCAACTAATGCATATAGAAAATAATGGGTAGTTGATGGTGTGTTACTTGCCTTGTTGAAATTGGTGAAGATATTCACATTCTCTTCACAAAAGATCGTTTCTCTCCGTACAATCTATTCATTGAAAACACAATAACAAAATAAATAATCATGCTAGTAAGCAAACATACAAGTGTAGAAAACATACATAGCAACTAACATATCAAAAGGGGCTTAACCAAATTGGTTAGGACAAAGTCTAGGTTTGAGTTGAAATATTCATTCTCTAATGGTCTCATACTTGTTAAGGAAATTCCAATGGTTTACTTGGGAAGGACTAGGTGGATTTTGTAGTGATCAAACTTTATTATAATCATACTTGTCGAGGAAGTTCTAAGAGTTCACTAAGAATAAACATATTACTTCTTCAACTAAAGTAATACATGCAAACACTTGGTCATATTCACCTTCAAAAATATTTGAGTGACTATGTTAGTATTTTCCATTGTGGTTAGGGTGGTCTACTAACTTCATCATCAAAGGAAAAATATTACTAAGTCTTGGGTTTTCCATTTGGGTCAATGGTTGGACAAAAACAACTTGTTATTCTTCAACTTGTGTGAATTGCTTCTAGACCTCATGTGATTTCTTTCTTGAAGATCATCTTCATGCTTCTATTGTAGTCTTGTTCCTTGGATGGATTCTTCTCTTGGTCTTGATAAATTCTTCAGGGCTTTCACTTCACTAATTGGTTTGGGTATGGGATGGGCACAAATACCACTAAGTCAAATTGGAAAGAAAATAAGAAGAAGGATAGAAAGAGAGGGGGAGATGTTTTCTTCTAAATTTCTTCACACTTGTATTTCCTTGGGTTGCTTCTAGTTGCTGTGGAGTCTAAGTCTTCTCTTCAAAACTTCTTCATTGATCCTCTTTGTATTCTCTTCATGTTGCCACCAAGTTGATATTGAAGTTTCATTCTTGTGCTTGAGTCTTGATCTCCATTTTGCTGACTTGGTGAATTCTTGAAGCAAGAATGGGAGAATGGAGAAGTAGATAGAAAGAAAAGGTACTAGGGTCTAAGGTTTACCACTTGGCATTGTATGTGATTTACACATACTAGGTACTGGGTCTTGACTCCAAAATAGCCATAACATCAAAGAGTAGATGATGGTAACAAATTTCTAAGACATGGTGATAATGGATATCACTATGTTGGGTTTTTGGTCAAAAACATATGTCCATGGTTAAAGAGTGTCCAAAATGGTTAGGCACTAATTTCTATGGTTCAAGGTTGTCAAATGGAACAATTTTGTAAAAGGAACTATATTGAAAATATTTATAGAAATTAATCTATGTCAAAAATACTCAAATAGACAACTTAATTCTAAATTCAATTTTAATTTGTTCAAATATTATTTTGGGACAGAGGATATGAAAGTACACATTCTAAGGTTTCCAAATATATTTTATTTACAATTTTTGGATTTGTAGAATTTGAATTATGCCAAATTTCATCAAACAAGCATATTTAAATTTGAACCCATTTAAGTTTGTCAAATTTGAATTTGGCCAGTGCCAAAAGTTTCTAATTGTCAAGGGCTTTTCAAAAAGTCCAAGATTGCTAAATTTGGCTAAGTGGTTGAAAAGATATGATATATCTAAGATGCAGGGACTTTTCTGTAAAATTATTTTTCTATTTTTATTCGGATTAAAAATTAGAGACGGGCTGGGCTCAGATGGTTATCTGTCGCGCGGTGCAGCAGACAGGGAGTGGGCCTGGGCCGTTTACGCGATGCGCTGTGCGATGGATAAAAACTTAACGCGTACGCTGACGCGGCGCTCTCTGATTCGCCGATACCTGTTCGGCTTTAGGATCTAATCACGGCCGTACGGGTCAAATCGAACGGCTGGGGATGGAGAGGAGCTCACCTCGCCGGCAGGATGGCCGGAAACAAGCTCGACGGCGGCGCTGTGTCTCCGTCGTCGATGGCGGCAGCCCTCCGGTGTCTTCCTGGGCGAGTGGAGTGGACCAGAAAGGTCAGATCGACGCGGCGAACTCGTTGTTGTCCTCGGTGACAACTGGAGAGGCCTCCCGTGGTGGCGCGGCGCGGATCCGAGGAGGAGCTACTCCGGTGAGCACAACTGCTCGTTCCAGTGCACCTGGGGACGGGAAAAATTGTCACGGGAGAGGAGGGAGGCAAGGGGAACTGGATAGAGGTGGTCTTGGCTCGGATACCTCCTCTGTTGGTCGGGAACGACGGAAAACGGCGGCGGCACGGACGAACTCCGGCGAGGAATCGTGACAGAGAGGGGGCGCAATAATCAGAGGAGGGAGAGGGGAAATAGAGAGGGGATTGGGGGCTTTAAGGGGGAGGATACGGCACATTGATTCGCGGTTTAATTTTCGCGCAATCAAGGGATTCAATTTTCGGCAGAGGCAGTTTCTTCAGGAAAGGAAGGTTGAAGATGATGGCGTCATTCATGACGTCATCAATGAATTTTTATTTTCTGTTTTCTTATTTATTTTATAACTTCTGTTTAAAAAAATCCAAATGAGCTCAAATAAATTTCCAAACTCCTCTAATATTAATATCTTTCAACCCAAACCATTTTTGTAAACATTTGAACATATTTTTATTTTTGAATTTTGAAATTTGAATAATTTCTTAATAGAGCTTAATGTGATTTTTAATTTAGAAAATTATAAAATACAATTATTAATCAAATATAATTCCAGTGGCTTTATAAAGATCAAATACTATTTTCCAAAACCATTTCAAAGAGTTTTCATCTCTTTTATGTTTTGAAAAATATAATTAATTCACTAATAGTACTTAATAGCATTTTAAAATAGAAAATAGTAAAATGGGGTTTTTGATTAAATAATTTTTTTAGAGACATTAAACATTTCAAATAATATTTTTGGAAGTCATTTTCAAACCATTTTCATAATTAATAATTTTAGGATATGAAGGATTTATTAATAGTAACTTAATGCTATTTTATTAGTTTATATCAATTAATTATTATTGTTGATCAATAAAGTTTAGAATAAAACCACAAGTCATAATATTGTTTTCAAAACCTTTTGTTATGTTATTTTCAAAGCAATGTATTTCATTTTCACCCCTTCATGTTTAAAACTGGGAATAACAACTAAAAGTTCTTATTAAAACATTTTATTCTCATCAAATAATTTTGAGGCTTAGGACTTTATTAAGGGTTATAAATATTTTATTATTGTTGCCATAAAATAATTTCAAGGTAATATTTGAATTGAAAACCTTTTATGTAATAAAGTTTGCTAAAGATAAAATGGTTTTCTTTATGTGAGAAAATTCATTTGAGAGGGTTTTAGGGTTTATGGAATAGAGGTATAATGGATTCTTAATTTCAATTTTCATTGAGATATGTATTGTTTCCTTTTATTTCTTACATCTCATTGGTTTTTGGTGACTAGCATAACATGAAAACAAAAAGTTTCAATTTTTAGTGATTTTTGGACTTTGCAAAAATCAGGGATGTTACAGACTACCACCCTTAAAAGAAATCTCGTCCCGAGATTTGGGAAGGTTAGAAAGAAAGATTGGGTAACTGGGTTCTAGAACAACTGGGTGGGCTACCACCCTTAAAAGAAACTTTTGTGGGTAGTCTAAAATTCATTAGATTGGAGTGTAGATTGATTTGAGAATTGCTTGAGTAGAACTTTCCTTCGTGGTAGAGCTGTAGACCAACATAGATCTGTTGAACTACCTTTGACACTGAGGGGTCACTCTTTGGGTCAATCAAAAGTCCTTGGGTTCCTCTCAACTTGATCTTTTGATGTCCTTGGAAATCTTTCATCCTGTTGTTGTCATCCTTGAAGGCAAACACCATGCTATTTCTAAGGAAACTCTCATGGTAGGAAAACTCACATTGCTTGATAGCTCCAAGGTTAGCTTGATCCTTATTAGGCAGTTGTCATTGATCATGGATGTGATTGTTCCTTCACATAGAAGAAAGAAATTTGATACTAGCATTCCTCAAATGGGATGGCTTGTGTATCAATAGGGTAAAGGTTGTATGATTCCAAATGGTTCTCACTATGGTTGGTGAATGAGTATGGTGTTGGGTTTGATCTAGTAGGAATGAGTAGAGATTTAGAAAGATGGCTAAGGAGGGTTCTTATCCAAAATAGCAAATCAAGGAAACTCATCTTACAAACAACACATAACAAACATATAGCAACACATTCACCACACCAAACAACATGGTTTTTAGAAAATACTAATATTGTCATACCACACTCATTGATATGATCAATACACTAACACGTTAACGTTGTTCTAACAAAGGAACTAGATTGGTGGTCTCATCTATATCTTCTTGAGCTTTTCTTCATATTCTTCTCTCCATGTCTTGAGGTGTTCTTGATTGTTGGGAAGTCTATGTTTTTCTTCAAATTCTTCAAAAATCTTGAGTGTAGGTCTTCATGTGGTGAAAATACTTCTTGCACTTCTTGGTATGGTCATCAACAATCTTGCCTTGATGGTATTCAAGAAGTAGGTCATCTAGAAAATTTTGAAGGTGAATAGTAGATGAGAGGATATGAGAAAGATTAAGATGATTGTTTTGTTTCTAGAAAGTTTGAACATAGAAATTTTCAATCCTAGGGTCTTTTCCAAACTTAGGGTCTCGAATACTACAGACAACACAATGCTCTGATACCATTTTGTAGCATCCCAACTTTTAATAAAGATGGAATACCTGTGTTATTGTGCTAGTCCCTGGATCAATTGCTAGCACCACAGTACAAAATGAAATATCATGCAAATGCATCAAATTCTATTACATCGAATGATCCAGTCTTTAAAAAATAGAATTACAACTTGCATAGTCTTAGAAGACTAGCAGGAAACAAAGAAATACAGCGGAAAACATAGTACAACATTGAGCCCATCTTCTTCATGTGCCACAGGCAAAACATGTTGGCGATAGTCTCGAGATCCTAAACGAAATCTTCACTCGTCTTCAGAGATATCTGCAATATGGAATATGCAGCCACAAGGGAGTCAATACAATTTAATGTATTGGCAAGTAACACTATGGTGGATATAAATGGCAAGACTAATACTACATGCTTATTTGGCTGAGTGGAGTTTTGGCTAAGTTTGCATAAAGCCAGTTTTCTCCTATCACTTTTGTAAAACAAACTTTTCTTTTCAAAAGGGTGGCAACATTGGATTAAGATCCAAGCACCACAATACTGTTCACTTGGTCAAAATTTTACTTAAATTGATGATGAGATTCTTCCGTCAATCCTTGTCCAGCTGCTCATAGTTGTCCATAACCGGGGACACGGCTAAGATCTTAGTTTGTTGACTCTGCAGAGGTTGTGCACTTTCACCCTTTGTCTTCAATTAGCCCAAACATCCTATACACCCGGAGTGCATCATGGAAAGGAGAGAATTGAGACGAGATCTTTCAGAAGAAGAAGTCCAAACCCACCGGCAAGACCCGTTCCACCTATAATTTTGCTACATCTGCTTGTCAAGCCTGGGCTGAACCCTCACAACTTAATTGATCAAGACAGAGCCCATATTGTCAAAAGGCTGCACGGGAAGCTACTAGATTTAGAGGGACATAGTAATCTCTTTGTTCCTGGGTGGCCATCCTCAAGTGACAACCTCAAGTGAAATAACCCTTAAACAAGGGCCCTGAGGCAACACTCAACATAACCCAGTCTTACCACTTCCACCCAGGTGGTTCATTCATTAGTTATACTTAGGATTTTTCCTCAACATCTAGTAAAACAATTTGTGACATTGCATAGCATCACTAAGTTCTAAGGCTATCAAAATAACAAGGGTAAAAGAGATGGCTACACACTACTAGGATAATAGCATAGCATAATATAACTTAGTAAAATTTCCTATCATGCATGCTACTCAAAATCAACTAATGCATATAGAAAATAATGGGTAGTTGATGGTGTGTTACTTGCCTTGTTGAAATTGGTGAAGATATTCACATTCTCTTCACAAAAGATCGTTTCTCTCCGTACAATCTATTCATTGAAAACACAATAACAAAATAAACAATCATGCTAGTAAGCAAACATACAAGTGTAGAAAACATACATAGCAACTAACATATCAAAAGGGGCTTAACCAAATTGGTTAGGACAAAGTCTAGGTTTGAGTTGAAATATTCATTCTCTAATGGTCTCATACTTGTTAAGGAAATTCCAATGGTTTACTTGGGAAGGACTAGGTGGATTTTGTAGTGATCAAACTTTATTATAATCATACTTGTCGAGGAAGTTCTAAGAGTTCACTAAGAATAAACATATTACTTCTTCAACTAAAGTAATACATGCAAACACTTGGTCATATTCACCTTCAAAAATATTTGAGTGACTATGTTAGTATTTTCCATTGTGGTTAGGGTGGTCTACTAACTTCATCATCAAAGGAAAAATATTACTAAGTCTTGGGTTTTCCATTTGGGTCAATGGTTGGACAAAAACAACTTGTTATTCTTCAACTTGTGTGAATTGCTTCTAGACCTCATGTGATTTCTTTCTTGAAGATCATCTTCATGCTTCTATTGTAGTCTTGTTCCTTGGATGGATTCTTCTCTTGGTATTGATAAATTCTTCAGGGCTTTCACTTCACTAATTGGTTTGGGTATGGGATGGGCACAAATACCACTAAGTCAAATTGGAAAGAAAATAAGAAGGATAGAAAGAGAGGGGGAGATGTTTTCTTCTAAATTTCTTCACACTTGTATTTCCTTGGGTTGCTTCTAGTTGCTGTGGAGTCTAAGTCTTCTCTTCAAAACTTCTTCATTGATCCTCTTTGTATTCTCTCCATGTTGCCACCAAGTTGATATTGAAGTTTCATTCTTGTGCTTGAGTCTTGATCTCCATTTTGCTGACTTGGTGAATTCTTGAAGCAAGAATGGGAGAATGGAGAAGTAGATAGAAAGCAAAGGTACTAGGGTCTAAGGTTTACCACTTGGCATTGTATGTGATTTACACATACTAGGTACTGGGTCTTGGCTCCAAAATAGCCATAACATCAAAGAGTAGATGATGGTAACAAATTTCTAAGACATGGTGATAATGGATATCACTATGTTGGGTTTTTGGTCAAAAACATATGTCCATGGTTAAAGAGTGTCCAAAATGGTTAGGCACTAATTTCTATGGTTCAAGGTTGTCAAATGGAACAATTTTGTAAAAGGAACTATATTGAAAATATTTATAGAAATTAATCTATGTCAAAAATACTCAAATAGACAACTTAATTCTAAATTCAATTTTAATTTGTTCAAATATTATTTTGGGACAGAGGATATGAAAGTACACATTCTAAGGTTTCCAAATATATTTTATTTACAATTTTTGGATTTGTAGAATTTGAATTATGCCAAATTTCATCAAACAAGCATATTTAAATTTGAACCCATTTAAGTTTGTCAAATTTGAATTTGGCCAGTGCCAAAAGTTTCTAATTGTCAAGGGCTTTTCAAAAAGTCCAAGATTGCTAAATTTGGCTAAGTGGTTGAAAAGATATGATAGATCTAAGATGCAGGGACTTTTCTGTAAAATTATTTTTCTATTTTTAATCGGATTAAAAATTAGAGACGGGCTGGGCTCAGATGGTTATCTGTCGCGCGGTGCAGCAGACAGGGAGTGGGCCTGGGCCGTTTACGCGATGCGCTGTGCGATGGATAAAAACTTAACGCGTACGCTGACGCGGCGCTCTCTGATTCGCCGATACCTGTTCGGCTTTAGGATCTAATCACGGCCGTACGGGTCAAATCGAACGGCTGGGCATGGAGAGGAGCTCACCTCGCCGGCAGGATGGCCGGAAACAAGCTCGACGGCGGCGCTGTGTCTCCGTCGTCGATGGCGGCAGCCCTCCGGTGTCTTCCTGGGCGAGTGGAGTGGACCAGAAAGGTCAGATCGACGCGGCGAACTCGTTGTTGTCCTCGGTGACAACTGGAGAGGCCTCCCGTGGTGGCGCGGCGCGGATCCAAGGAGGAGCTACTCCGGTGAGCACAACTGCTCGTTCCAGTGCACCTGGGGACGGGAAAAATTGTCACGGGAGAGGAGGGAGGCAAGGGGAACTGGATAGAGGTGGTCTTGGCTCGGATACCTCCTCTGTTGGTCGGGAACGACGGAAAACGGCGGCGGCACGGACGAACTCCGGCGAGGAATCGTGACAGAGAGGGGGCGCAATAATCAGAGGAGGGAGAGGGGAAATAGAGAGGGGATTGGGGGCTTTAAGGGGGAGGATACGGCACATTGATTCGCGGTTTAATTTTCGCGCAATCAAGGGATTCAATTTTCGGCAGAGGCAGTTTCTTCAGGAAAGGAAGGTTGAAGATGATGACGTCATTCATGACGTCATCAATGAATTTTTATTTTCTGTTTTCTTATTTATTTTATAACTTCTGCTTAAAAAAATCCAAATGAGCTCAAATAAATTTCCAAACTCCTCTAATATTAATATCTTTCAACCCAAACCATTTTTGTAAACATTTGAACATATTTTTATTTTTGAATTTTGAAATTTGAATAATTTCTTAATAGAGCTTAATGTGATTTTTAATTTAGAAAATTATAAAATACAATTATTAATCAAATATAATTCCAGTGGCTTTATAAAGATCAAATACTATTTTCCAAAACCATTTCAAAGAGTTTTCATCTCTTTTATGTTTTGAAAAATATAATTAATTCACTAATAGTACTTAATAGCATTTTAAAATATAAAATAGTAAAATGGGGTTTTTGATTAAATAAATTTTTTAGAGACATTAAACATTTCAAATAATATTTTTGGAAGTCATTTTCAAACCATTTTCATAATTAATAATTTTAGGATATGAAGGATTTATTAATAGTAACTTAATGCTATTTTATTAGTTTATATCAATTAATTATTATTGTTGATCAATAAAGTTTAGAATAAAACCACAAGTCATAATATTGTTTTCAAAACCTTTTGTTATGTTATTTTCAAAGCAATGTATTTCATTTTCACCCCTTCATGTTTAAAACTGGGAATAACAACTAAAAGTTATTATTAAAACATTTTATTCTCATCAAATAATTTTGAGGCTTAGGACTTTATTAAGGGTTATAAATATTTTATTATTGTTGCCATAAAATAATTTCAAGGTAATATTTGAATTGAAAACCTTTTATGTAATAAAGTTTGCTAAAGATAAAATGGTTTTCTTTATGTGAGAAAATTCATTTGAGAGGGTTTTAGGGTTTATGGAATAGAGGTATAATGGATTCTTAATTTCAATTTTCATTGAGATATGTATTGTTTCCTTTTATTTCTTACATCTCATTGGTTTTTGGTGACTAGCATAACATGAAAACAAAAAGTTTCAATTTTTAGTGATTTTTTGACTTTGCAAAAATCAGGGATGTTACACTTCAAATTGGATATCTCGCTCTTTCTCTTTGTAACTATATTGTGTGTACATGTTTCTTTATGAATGTACATCATCATGATTGTGGTCTATTAAGAAACTTATACACATGATAAGAATTACATGTCTTATTGGTATCCTAATGGTTTTGTGTCCATCCTTTTATTATTACTTACTTTTTGGTGGCCCCGGAAATAATTTTCCTTATGAGTGCTTGCCATATTTTTAAAAACCTATTTTGCACTCATATTTATTGAAGATTTTCTACCATCATGCTTTCTTTGGCAGACATGTTAGTCTCTTGCCATGATGGTTTAATAAGCCTTGCTTCTTTATGTACAACTTGTTAATCTTGTGATCTAGCTATTTTCATTAGGTTTGAAAACCTTTTCTTGTGTGTGGAAAAGACACTCTTGGCTCTATGCCTATCATTATATTGAGAATATGATTATTCTTAAATTGTCATCATGTTGTAAGTCTTTTCTCATGCCTTGTCTTGTCTCACACACATATATGTTTGGTTGTGCCTCGTCTTAAGTTACATCCTCTTATTGGTATCTTCTCTTATTTCTCAACCACCTCTTGCTCCAAGTGATATGCCTCGTTTTATTTTATGCTGACTTGCGCTTGCTTTGTGTTTTGAACAACAGTGGGGGAGTTATGATTCCATTTTTGTGCAGTTTGTATTCAAAATGCAATAATTCTAAATCATGCACAAATATTGGGAATCTCCTCTATTTTCTTTAAAAAACACTCATTTTCTCAAACCATAATATAATTTGTTCATTTGGTTTGATGGATATTTTGATTGCTTGCTTCTCTTTAGGAGAAGATTAGATATTTGTATACCATATTATTTGCAAATTTGGATCCTCGATATAGCTTGATTTCCTCCCATCATTCATCATTAGATAAGTGTATTTGATTCCACTCATATTATGAGAATTGCACATCCTACAGAGGAACTCTTACTATATCGGCCATCTAAAATTTCTATGATCCCATTTTGGAAATGGATGCCAATGGGGGAGAGAGTTTAGAGGGTTTAAGGGAACTTGGTTTATGCTTTGGTTTTATTCTTAAGAATTTGTCTTTCATGCTCATGCATCCTTTCTTGATTCTTTGCATGGTTGCTCAAATTCATTATACAAACCCTCGTAAAAGAGATTATCATCAATTAATGGGGGAGATTGAAAGAGCATGGTACCCCCATGTGTGGTTTTGGTAATTAATGACAATCGCTATGGACTAATGGTTGAATTTACTTATACTTGTAGTGTTTGTCCATAGTTAATGCTTGATGTCCATGTGTTGGATTCAAGATGCTCAAGTGATGACCAAGGTGCTATTTATGTGAATATCCGTTGTTTGGTTATGAGAGAGTTGAGCATATGGCAAGTATGTCTTGAAGAATAATATTGTGTGAACATTCATGTTTACCTTCAAGACATCATTATAATTAAGAGATTAGAAAATATACACGGTTGATCAAGGCAAAATGCTAAGAGATGATTAAAGTAGATCAACTCACAAAGCTAGAATATGTACCATACGGGTTCATGGTATGGTAAATAATTGTGCAATTAGCTTTGTGAACTAACCCATGATATGTGTATGTGGTATATCTATGTGAGGTTAGGTATCTTTCCATGGGTTTGCATCAAAAGGAAGATTTCATATATCCCATGGTGGGATGACGTCAAATGGTGATCATCATGAAAGTTGACAAGTGCAAGTTCAAGGGGAGCATTTCGAAGAGATCACATTCTTGAAGCTTGCTACTCTTTTGGAGATAATGTCGAAGTGAAGATGTACTTAAATAGCCTCTCCCATAGTGGCATATGGGGGAGCAATCTATGTGTCTTCACCGAGCAAAGCTAAATCAAGAAAGGTGTTCCATCTTGAGGAGGTCAAGATCTTCATCAAGAAAGGATTTATAGAGAGGTCAAATATTTCATCATTTGGTTTTGTCCTGGAATGAATTACTATGATGTTTCTTTTCATAATCTTGTAGTTCTCGTTCTTGCGATTTCAACGAGCCCAAGATCATCGAAAACGGAGTCCAGATGCAAAAGATATCGCATTTTTAACGAAGGTGATTTTCTGGAAACTGGGAGGTCGGCCTAGGCCGGACCGAGGCATCCTAGGCCGGGCGACTCTGTTAGGTGGCCGACCTGGCCGGCCTGGAAGTCCGGGGACGCGCAGAATGCCCCCACGGGCTGATTTTGGGGGCCTATATAAGGGGTATTCTTCCAATTGGTTCCCCACCTTTTAAGCAAGTTTTCCCCCACCATTGTTGACCTCTTGGATATTGCTTTCTCTCTTCTCCCCAATTAGTGGGAAAAGAGAGAGGAGATCTAGATCTAGATCAACTATTCCACCAATCCATCTCTTCTCTTAGTGAGTGGAAGTCTTTGGATCTAGATCTTGTGGATTCATTTATTCAGTTCTTCCTTGTTCT
Source organism: Alopecurus myosuroides (assembly GCA_028641055.1). Lineage (NCBI taxonomy): Eukaryota > Viridiplantae > Streptophyta > Magnoliopsida > Poales > Poaceae > Alopecurus > Alopecurus myosuroides. Next base: position 272,987,421 of record CM054062.1, on the reverse strand, counting down.
TCCTCTCTTCTCCCCATAATATTTGTTGCTTTGGTAGGATTTGAGAGTGAAGCATTTGAGCACTTCTTGTGTTCTTGCCATTGCATAGATTGCATCGGTTTGAGTTCTCTATGAATATTCGTTCGAGTGAAAGGTTGAGAAGCTTGTTACTCTTTGGTTCTTGGAGTGCCCTTGAGCTTGTCCTCTTGGGTACTTGGAGTGCCCTAGACGGTTGTTGTTGTCTTGAAGTTTTGGTGGCTCTGGACCTTGTTGTCTCGGAGTTTTGGTGGCTCAGGACCTTGTTGCTATCTCGGAGTTTTGATGGCTTGCGGGATATTGTTGAGAGCCTCCAATTTAGTTGTGGAGATTGCCCCAACCTTGTACGGGATCGGTGACCGTCCTCAAAGGTCCCATAGTGTATCGTGGCACTCCGCATTGGTGGAGGCACGAGGAGAATAAGGTGAGCCATTGGGCGCTTGGAGTTATTCTGACTCCATACCTCTCCAACGGAGATTAGCTTCCATTTGGAGGTGAACTTCGGGATAAATCATCGTCTCCACGTCTCCCGGTTATTTCTATACCCGATCTCTTTACTGATGCAATTTACTTTGTGATAGCCACCGAGCTTGAAGTAACATATCTTGCTATCACATAGTTGCTTGAATTGTTTAGCATATGTTGTTGGTGCACATAGGTGAACCTAATTTGTTTAGGTTTTTGCTTGATAAATTAAACGCTAGTTTTATTCCGTATTTATTCAAGTCTTAACCATAATTATTTTTAAACGCCTATTCACCCCCTCTAGACGACATCGTGTCCTTTCAACGCCTCCTAAGACGATGAAGGTCCCCATTTGTCGTGGCTCGGTCAAGAATAAATTGCAATGGGTCAATAGCGAGCACGAATAAAAGCGGGGAGAGAGGGTCTCCTTGTCTTAAACCTTTCCCATGCTTGATTGAAGCCCCGGGAATCCCATTCACAAGCACCGGGAGGTCGCGGTGGAGAAAAGCATCGCAAGCCAATCAAAAAATCTTGAGGGGAAGCCCCACTTTTGGAGAATACCTAGGAGATAGTCCCAACGAACGGAGTCAAAAGATTTTTTTGATGTCTAGCTAGAGAAGCATGTCCAGGTCTTAGACTTATGAAGCCTACACACGCTTGCTCGGATCTGTCCCTCTGGTAGTTGCTGGAGGCAAGGGTTGGGACGGTTTTGACATGGCAATGGCGCTACCGCCGCTTCACATGTGTACAATTTGACGGATATGTGAGCCGGTTCGACAACCTTGGCGCGGGGTCGGGCAACGACAACATTTTGACGTCGTTTCCCCCTCTTTTGGGTGTCATCTTGAAGATACACAATCACGTTCACGCTTTCCTCGGGCTAGACGTGATTAGCACGTGCCCGGTTGGCTATGAGTGAGTTCTGTGTGGCGACTTTGCACGGCAACGATAACGATGGTAGGTGGTGGTTTGGTCGTAGTAAGACATTTTTAGAGCAATTTCGACGCGCCAGCCCATTTGGTCCGTTTGCGTCCGAGTCTATCCGCGCGGGGCAAAAGCATGGCCCAACGCGCGCGACCCATTTAAAGAATTCGGACAGATTGCCGGTTTCCCGTCCGTTTCGAGCCATTCCTGACCCATATTTCGGACAGAAACGCGTCGGCACGGACGCATGCGGATGTTTTCGCTGTCCCGCCAATTCCCTCCCTAGTTGTATCCTGGCTCGCCTGTCTGTGGCACGCCAAGGACACTTCGACGCTTTCGCTCCCGACTCCCAGGCCAAAACATCCCACGGACGCCGTCGTTGTTGCCGCCATCGCTGAAGAAGCCGATGTGGCTGATCAGTTCCCCACCCATCCCGGCGCGTCCGATCCCTTGGACGACGTCCCCGCCGCGTCCAAAAAGAAGCCAAAAAAACAGCTCACCCCGGCGGAGAGGACGTCGGAGTCCCAGAAGCGCGGCGACGGGAGGAGGAGGCAGGTCACTGTGAAGGCTGCGAAGTCCATTGAAGTAGTTGTCGGACTCGTGCGGCGAGCGGAGGAAGCGGCCATCACCTTCAAAGCTTTGCAAGCTGGCGCCTAAGCTGGCATCCTGGCAACCCTCCGCATGTTGTACATCGTCGCCGAGCCGAAAGCTGTTGCGGCGGCGGCCGCCAACGCCATGGCCGCGAGCTTGGGCTCATCGGTTCACAAGCCTCCAAGGACACCGACCATGTCACCATCCCCACCCCGCTATATATGGATATCTGTCCGGCGGCGTACAACTTGTCGGGAGCCGGCTGGGTCGGTCGTCGGTGGTCTTTCCTCCCCTTGACCTCAACGCGGACCCACTATCCACTGATTCCCCCACGGAGGTCGGCGTGGCGAGGAGGAAGCTGCCGCTGGTGATCTCGGAGGCCGATCTCCCGAGCGCGCGCAACCTGGTCGATGAAATGGGGGCGGAGGATTACATGTACTTCGAGGAAGGACAAGGACAGGGTGAGAACCTGGATGACCCTGGGGCTGATTTCTTGGGCACTGTCCTCGGTAAAGCGGCCGAGGAAGTTGGGTATGGAGAAAATATGGAGCAGACCCAAGATGTGATGGGCAACGAGGCCGAGCCATTATTCGAGGATGAGATTAATCACCAAGCATCTGCACAGACGAGGCGCAAGCATGGTGCCGCGGCTGCTGCCGCCAAGGTTCTCCCAGAGAACCAAGGGGTTCACCAAGGCCGAGGACGTCGTATTATGCAAAGCTCGGAAGAAATTGGGCACATGTCCAATAACCAGGTGGGACCTGGTGGAGGGATGATAACCCGGTAGGCTAATGCCAAGGTGAAACCCGGCTCAAAGGTAATCGCGCAAGACCCGGCTCAAGGAGGAGGAGTTTCTAGAAGGCCCAAGAAGGAGCGTAGGCCTAGTAACCCGCATTTTGGGGGTTAAGATTAGGAAACTTAGGGCTGTGTGCGGTTTCCGGGTAGGATTCCGGGTGTATCTTGTATAGGAAGCCAGGGAGCCGGGTAACATATAAACCGGCTCCTAGGGTTAGAAACAGAGAGCTTCACCAGATATTCGAGTATCCTGTAATACGAGAGTTGATAGTAGAAACCCTAGATCGGAGACTCGGCGACATTATCGCCAGAGCTACCAGATCGATTGATAGCATGATTTCCCCTGGGCTAAACCCTCTCCCAAACACCAGAGTCGATTTGCCCCAAAGTAAGTTACCCCTGGTAACGTCTGCCGTGATTATCCCACGACAGTTGGTGCCCACCGTGGGGCCTACGTCCAAGGGTGTTTACATCACGGGAGAAGCTCGGGAAAGCATGAAGAACCTCGTCATCGGCGAGATTACCACCAACCCCGAAGGAGAGAAGATGGTGGACGACCTTGGTTGGGGACCAGAGTTGGATCTACTGGAAACCGGATCTGTCATCACGATCGGCCGGGTCAACGTCTTCGTCGGTATGGTACGTGCGTCCGGTTCTGTTCCTGATGATATTGAATATGATTCTGTGTCAGGAGAAGCGACTTGCGTTCAATCGGACGGAGAAGAGTCGGTCGGGACAGCCGATCCGGTAGAAGAGCCCACCGCGAAGAGGGAACAGCCGGAGGAGCCGGCATGGACCCCGCGCGGCCGGGTCGCGAGAGAAGAGGATACCGAGTCTATCCTGCACCTGCTGAAAGATCGGTACGAGGAAGATATCTGTGACGAGGAGGAATACGAATCATCACCAGACATCGCGCGCCGGGTCGCGGTCTACACAGCCCCTGCAATCCATCTTAATTAGGGGGATGTGACGACAGCCGCGGCCGGAGCGGCGTGAGCACTGGCCCAACAGCAGGCACCGATTAACGGAAACCCGGTTATAGCCCGGGTCGACGGAGAGTCGGCTTCAGTAACCAGCCACACCGGAGAAAGCGAGCGGCAGAGAAACATGTTTGGATTCATGGCGAACAGAACACCAAACATGTTTCTGAGCCGCTCTTGGTGTTCTGTTCGCCATGAATCCAAACATGTTTCTCTGCCGCTCGCTTTCTCCGGTGTGGCTGGTTACTGAAGCCGACTCTCCGTCGACCCGGGCTATAACCGGGTTTCCGTTAATCGGTGCCTGCTGTTGGGCCAGTGCTCGCGCCGCTCCGGCCGCGGCTGTCGTCACATCCCCCTAATTGAGATGGATTGCAGGGGCTGTGTAGACCGCGACCCGGCGCGCGATGTCTGGTGATGATTCGTATTCCTCCTCGTCACAGCTATCTTCCTCGTACCGATCTTTCAGCAGGTGCAGGATAGACTCGGTATCCTCTTCTCTCGCGACCCGGCCGCGCGGGGTCCATGCCGGCTCCTCCGGCTGTTCCCTCTTCGCGGTGGGCTCTTCTACCGGATCGGCTGTCCCGACCGACTCTTCTCCGTCCGATTGAACGCAAGTCGCTTCTCCTGACACAGAATCATATTCAATATCATCAGGAACAGAACCGGACACACGTACCATACCGACGAAGACGTTGACCCGGCCGATCGTGATGACAGATCCGGTTTCAAGTAGATCCAACTCTGGTCCCCAACCAAGGTCGTCCACCATCTTCTCTCCTTCGGGGTTGGTGGTGATATCGCCGATGACGAGGTTCTTCATGCTTTCCCGAGCTTCTCCCGTGATGTAAACACCCTTGGACGTAGGCCCCACGGTGGGCACCAACTGTCGTGGGATAATCACGGCAGACGTTACCAGGGGTAACTTACTTTGGGGCAAATCGACTCTGGTGTTTGGGAGAGGGTTTAGCCCAGGGGAAATCATGCTATCAATCGATCTGGTAGCTCTGGCGATAATGTCGCCGAGTCTCCGATCTAGGGTTTCTACTATCAACTCTCGTATTACAGGATACTCGAATATCTGGTGAAGCTCTCTGTTTCTAACCCTAGGAGCCGGTTTATATGTTACCCGGCTCCCTGGCTTCCTATACAAGATACACCCGGAATCCTACCCGGAAACCGCACACAGCCCTAAGTTTCCTAATCTTAACCCCCAAAATGCGGGTTACTAGGCCTACGCTCCTTCTTGGGCCTTCTAGAAACTCCTCCTCCTTGAGCCGGGTCTTGCGCGATTACCTTTGAACCGGGAACGTGCAAGACGGATTACCCACGTTACAAATAGGAGTCACTGTTGGCAATACAGCACCACCACCACCGCCACGATTTCATACCCCACCGGGTCACTTCAATAACCCCATGGACAACGTATATGCAGCAACATTGGCACTTGACCGCATCCCCGTAGGAGAGCCACCCCACGCAGTGGAGACCCGGCGGGCGATAGACCTGTTGCGCACCGCAGTGGCCCAACAAGCAAATTATCCGGATCATAGAAGTGGTTTGCACGGGACACCGTATGTCAGCCGGCAGCCCGGGAATACCGGGTATATTCAGTCAAGTTCGGCAAGGCGGAAGGCAAAGCAGCAGCAAATGCCGCCTCCTCCCCATAGACCGGCAACACCTGCAGTATCAGCAGCGCAAGCCATTGTGGACAGTTCGCGAGTCAGGCGAGCAGCAGCCGGGTCTGCGGTACGGGGACCAGTAGCGGTTGCACCCCCCGTCGTACCCACTGCAGCATCACACGTTTCCCGAGTGAGGCCAGTACCGGCAAACCTCGCCGGGCCTAAGTGTTTATCGGATGCCATCAGGGCTGAGCCTTACCCGGATAAATTCAAGGAACCGGGTAAAGTGGTTAATTATGAGCCGACTATGGACCCCGAGACTTGGTTGAGCAGTTACGAGATGGCTATGTCGATTCGCAATGCATCTGAGAATCTTGAAGCCAAGTTTATGTACCTAATGATGTCAGAGTGAGCAGAAAAGTTATGGTTCAATAACCTACCCGCAAAGTCCGTCAATTCGTGGGACGAGCTGAAAACTGCCTTCATCAAGCACTTTCATGGGACGTGGAGGAAGTTGTTTACGATCGATGATTTAGAGCGATGTGTTCAGAAGAAGGAAGAGTCGGCGCGCAGCTGGGTGCACCGGGTTATGAAAATTCTCCACTCTTCTACTGATATCCAGCCAAAGGATGCATTACAAGCTATGGCGAAAACATGCAAATACATACCCTTAGTGCAAAAGCTGACACGCATGAAGTCCAGTCGGCACGCTTCAGAGGTTACAATGGGAGAATTGATGGACGTGATGGGGGGATAATAACCCGGTAGACCAAACTCCAAGGAGTAACCCGGCCCAAAGGACGTTGCGCAGGATCTGGCCAAGGATAAAGAAACTTTTGGAAGGCCCAAGTTTGTAGGCCCAGTAACCCGGATTGTGGGTTACGGTAAAGGGAAGTTAGGGTTTGTGCGCCGTGTCCGGGTAGGATCCATGGTACGCCTTGGAGGGTAAGTCAGGGGGGTACGGGTGCTTTATAAACCGACCCCTAGGAGTAGTTGAAAGAGATATGAGAACCCTAGCAATATCGCTTGGTATCGAGCATCCAGTGTAACCCTAGAGTTGAGTTGTTATATCAAGATCGGAGACTCGGCGACTTTGATTGCCGGCTACCAGATCGAGTTGCATCATGTTTTCCTCTGAGCTAAACCCTCTCCCAAACGCCTGTGTCGTCTTGCCCCAAGATCAGTTACCCCCGGTAACGTCTGCCGTGATTATCCCACGACAGTTGGCGCCCACCGTGGGGCCTACGTCCAAAGGTGTTTACATCACGGGAGAAGCTCGGAAGAACATGGAGAATCTCGTCGTCGGCGAGATCTACATCGACCACAAAGGAGAAAAGACGGTGGACGATTCCGGCTGGGGGCCAGAATCGGATCGCCTCGAATCCGGATCTGTCGTGACAATCGGCCGGATCAGCGTCTTCATTGGCATGGTATGTACTTCCGGTTCGATCCCTGACAATTTTGGATCTGATTCTGTGTCAGGGGAAGCCACTTCTATCCGATCAGATGATGAAGAATCGATCGGAACGACGTATCCGGCGGAAGAACCCATCGCAAAGTGGGAACAGCCGGAGGAGCCGGCATGGACCCCGCGCGACCGGGTCGAGAGAGAGGATGATACCGAGTCTATCTTGGATCTGCTGGAAAACCGGTACGAGGAGAATAACACCGGAGAAGAACAGCATGAACTTACACCGAGTATCATACGCCGAGTTGCGGTCTACACCGCTCCCGCGGCCAATCTCAACCAAGAAAACGCAACCGCAGCAGCAGTCGGGGCGGCTCAGGCATTGGTCCAGCAGCAGGACGCGGCTAACGGAGACCCGGTTCTGGCCCGGGTTGATGGAGAGTCGGCATCAGTGACCAGCCGCGCAGCAGACGAGGAGTTGCACGCAAATACGTTCGGATTCCTGGGAAACCGGACACCAGGGGCGGGTCCTTCAAACCCGCGTCACCCGGCCTTATTCGATAATAACCTGATTCTAGACCCCACGGTTCTTGCAACGGTTATCACTCCAGAAAATGCAGCGGAACGTGTCAGGGATCTGGACGTGGCTCGTCGTGCGCTGGAACAGCAAAGAAGGCAAGTAGAGGCAGAAAGGCAAGGGATGGCCACGCGGCAGCGTGAGCTGGATGCGCTGGAAACCCGGCTCCGGGAGGAAACATCTAGAGTACATCAAAGGCATCAAACTAGGTTACCAGCAACGGGCGGGGTTATTAATCCGGCTACTTTATTTGTCACACCTCAGGATCAGCCGACACCAGTGGTAAACCAGGGAACCGCACCCCAACCGGCAACAGCGGGGACACATACGGCAAATGAGCGGGCCGGGTTACCCCTACCACAGACTAGAGTCACAACCGGCAACGATCTACCACCACCGCCACCATCGCGATTTCGCACACCAGCCGGTCACTACAATAATCCCATGGACAATGTGTATGCGGCGACACTCGCGTTAAACCAAATCCCTGTGGGAGAGTCACCCCATGCAGAGAAGACCCGGCAAGCCATCGATCTGTTGCACACTGCGGTGGCACAGCAAGCCAATTATCCGGATCATAGAAGCGGGATGCACGGGACGCCATACGTCAGTCGGCAACAAGGGAATATCCAGACAAGTTCAGCACGGCGGAGGGAAGAGCAGCAGCAAATGCCGCCTCCTCCCCGCGTTCAGGCAGCATCAGCAGCACAGGCTGTTGTGGACAGTTCCAGGGCTCGGAGGGCCGCGGCCGGGTCTGCAGCACATGGACTTCCCGCAGCACCGCACCCAGCCGCACCCCCCGCTGTATCACACGTTTCTAGAGCAAGGCCGGCCTCGACCGTTCTTGCGGGACCCAAGTGTCTCTCGGACAATATCAGAGCTGAACCTTACCCGGAAAAATTCAAAGAGCCAGGGAAGGTAGTGAATTACGAGCCAACTATGGATCCGGAAACATGGCTAAGTAGTTATGAGATGGCAATGTCGATTCGCAACGCATCCGAGAATCTCCAAGCCAAGTTCATGTACTTGATGATGTCAGAAGGGGCAGCAAAGTTGTGGTTCACCAATTTGCCGGAAGGATCGATCAAGTCCTGGGAGGAGTTGAAGACCGCGTTTGTCAAGCACTTTCATGGGACGTGCAGGAAATTGTTCACTATTGATGATCTAGAACGATGCGTCCAGAAGAAGGGAGAGTCGGCGCGCAGTTGGGTGCGCCGGGTTATGGAGATACTTCACTCGTCCACGGATATTCAGCCCAAGGATGCACTACAAGCTATGGCAAAAACATGCAAGTATATACCTTTAGTGCAAAAGTTAACTCGCATGAAGTCAAGTCGGAATGCATCGGAAGTTACAATGGGAGAATTGATGGATGCGTGCAACAAGCACGCTGCGACAGATACTACGGAGGAGGAAGCTGATGACAAAAAGGTAAAAGCAAACACAAGCAATAGCGGAAGAACCGGCAATAGATCAGCACCGGGTAATAACGGAAATAGCCAGAACAAGCGCCCGTTTGAAGGAGGCTCCGAGTTTGTCGCCAACACAGAGGCCGGGTCTTCGAGACCCAGAGCAGAAGGAAATTTCAACGGAGGTAATCACAGTGGAGGAAACTATCAAGGACCACCAAGGCCGAGTAACAATTGGGACATATTCAGAATGGCATGCCCGAAGCACAGCAGGAACGGCAGGCCAGCTAACCACTCCTTGGAGCAGTGCGCTGACTTACAAAGATGGAAAAATGAGGAAGTGAACATAGCTATGCGAGGTGCAGGACGAGGAGGAGGACCGGGTCCAGGGGGAAACCCGGGCAATGGCCCACCCCCAGCTGGTAACCCGGCGGCTGGAAATCAAGGTAATAACCAAGGGGGGCAGGAGGTTTCCAGGCTAACCCCAAACAATTGGGTCAATATCATGTGCATACCACAGGAGGCTCTAACAAGGACAAAAAGATACTGAAGCAAGCGGTCAACTCAGTTTCGTCAGCTGTCCCGAGATACTTGAGATGGTCAGAACAGGAGGTAACATGGAGCAGAAGGGATCACCCAGAAAGAGTGGAACACCCGGGAGTCTTGGCATTAGTAGTCGCACCGCAGGTCAATGGATATGAGCTGAAAAAGGTTTTGATGGATGGTGGAAGCAGCATCAATATACTGTATTGGGAAACCTTCCTACGCATGGGCCTCAAGGAGTCTCAGCTACAAAAAAGCTCAACAGTTTTCATGGGATAGTGTCGGGTCATTCAGCGTGCCCCGAGGGAAAAATCGCATTGGAGGTAGCTTTTGGGGAGTCAAAGGATAACTATCGAGTTGAGTGGCTCACCTTTGAGGTAGTCAAATTGCGCAGCCCTTATCACGCGTTATTCGGAAGGCCGGCTTACGCCAAATTCATGGCTAGGCCGTGTTACGTGTATCTACAGCTAAAAATCGCGGGTCCCAAGAAGACCATTACCATACATGGAAATCGAGATATAGCAGCTGAATGCGATGAAGGAGACGCAGCAATGGCCGAGCAAGCCTGTAGAAAAGAAGAACTCGAGCACTACCGGTCTCAAGTAGACCCGGAGGACAGAACCACATAAAAAAGGCCGAGTACTGAAGGCGAAAGAGCAAAGTCCAAGGTAGCACAAGATACTAAAATGGTGGCTTTTATCGAGGATGACTCCCCCAAACAATCCGCTATAAAAGAAGAAACTGCACGGCCGCTCACAACCAGCCATGTCATGGAAGCACCTCACCCGGGTTGGCTGGTAAACCCGGTACTCATCATGAAAAATTCCAACATGTGGAGAATGTGCATCGGTCACGCCGGCCCGGGACCGGTGCCCACGAAGAACTAAACAATGTAACGGGCAGCAGGTTTCAGACGCGCTCTTTTCCTACCCAGGGTACCTAAGGGGACTGGAAGGTTTTTAATGAGGCGGCCTGCTGATCCAAAACTTTCTCGCATCAATAAAGAGATGATTATCAAGTCCTATCTCGTTACAGCCTGATTACAAGTAAGTAGTATCCATGTGACATCAATACTTCAGTATCATTAAGAACGTTGAGTGTATACAGGTCTCGGGGGCTGGTTGCGCAAGTAGCACAGCCACAAACCCAAAGACCCGGCCTTGATGCCTATAAGTTATAAGGGCCGATTATTCGCAAACGAGTACGGCTGCAATCTTATAACTGGACAAAGGAGCCAAATTTTCTTGACTTTTCTTACTTAAGCTCGATGTGACTCGCACTAAAGTGGCATGATTTGTTCGCTTACGATTACAATCAGCCATGAAGCCCAATGGGACTTGTCTGACCCTGTTTTCGTATGGATGTAACAGCATGGTATCCACGCGAAAGCCGGCTTACAGTACAAGATAGTCAAAAGGGTCATCTAAACCACAAGTTTATGCAGAGTACAAGGCTAATAGCCGGAAACTCAATGACTATCAAGCATAACTTCAGTACTTACACGGAATGGCCTTAGGTTTTCGACTCGGTAAAAAACAATTTGTTCTCTGAGAAAGGCCACACCCCCATGACTCGCACTTTGGGTCATGGGGACTGGGGACTTCGAAACAGAAACAAACTACTTGGCTATCGAAGTTCGAAAGACCCTACCATCCGAGTCTTGGGGACTTAAAGAAAAGTCCACTTATCAAAGCCCCTGATACTCGGAAAACCGAGTCTTACGAAGGGAGCCAAAAAGAGAGTCGGGTATCGAGAACAAGTTCAAAGAATAGACAAGTAGCACGATTATCAAAAGGCCAGGGAAGCCGCAAAGTATATCACGGACTAAAAGTACGTTACAAATTACGACATCAGTATCAGGGGTGCACAGGCGCACCATCAAAAGCATGCTAGTTTGAGTACAAAGCATCACGTGATCAAGATATTATGATGGCACTACCCTATTCGGCCTCCTGAGTACGGTCTTCCGGGTCTTGGTCCTGGGCTTGCTGCTTAGCTTTCCCGGCAGCATTACCCGGACTCACCGCACCAGGGCGTACAGGTGGAGGGACAGCTGGTGTAGAGGCAGACGGCCCTGATCCTAACTCGGCCTCTCTCTTCGCAGTTGCCTCCTTCTTCCTGGCCGAGTTAGCAACCCACTTCTCCAAGATATCAAAGGGCGGGGGTGCTTCCTCCGTAACAATTTTGCCATCAGCGTCGTATGCACTCATAATCGTGTTTAGATCCAAACTATCGGCCAAAGTGGTAGCCGAGGGACGCACTGCGGATTGTATGGCCTTGAAATCCTTGGGTGTAAATTTGGAACCGTCCGCCTTGAATTCGGGAAACCCGGATACCTTCGCCGGGTCAAGCTTGGGAAAGAAAGCCTTGGCCAGGGTAAAGGCCCGGGTCATACCAATCCGGCATGACGAGCGTTTCCAGATTTCAATCCAGCCAGGCACAGTGGAGCAGGCTTGAATGAGATTTTCTTCACCCGGATATACTTCCGTAGGCCACTTCACGGCATCCAGTATAAATTTTGTGCCGGCAAAGAAAGTCCGGAGCACAGTCTTTAGGGTTCTAGCCTTGACAATGGCATCCTCCTCTGGGGTCGCAAGGTTGGCACCTACAATGGAAACAAAAGAAAGAACGTATCAATAATCCCGAGTATCACATAAAAAAGCAAAGACATGAAGTTAATCGGCAGCAAAAACTTACTAAGCAAGATCTGATAAGTATCGGCGACCTGGTCCGATAGTTTCTTCAGTGCGGTCTGAGCGGTATTGCACTTCTTCTTGTATTTAGAAACATCCTTCTTCAAAGTTTTCATGTCATCCTCAAGGGTTTCCCTCCGCTTTACCTCGGCAAGAAGAAGTTGTTCGGTCTTGAGTAAAATTTCATCAGACCGGGTTATCTGCGCCTGTAAGTAGCAAGGAACACAAGTATCAGTTGGATATTGTGGTAAGCTGAATATCGCGTAAAGTACCAAGCATAACTTTAGCAAGTCAAGCTCGGAACTTGGGGACTAGGTATGCACTATGAGATATCAAGTGTCACTACCTGGTGCTCCGCAGCCATGCGCTCCAAGATATTGCTCTCCGAAGTCTTCATAGTGAGGAGAGTGTTCATCAATTGATCAAAAGTGTCTTTACCCGTATCAGAGGACCCGGGGCCTTGGAAATTCCGGGAAGGAGCTTTCTTCTTAGTGGGAGGCGGCACCCGGGTCATTTGTATGTCGGAATCCGATGCTCCTTCTTCTGCACCCAAGGTTGTGGCTCTGTTCTTCTTGCTTGCATGGGAGGCAATCGGATACTCGGCTTCTTGTATGTCCGGGTTTATCGGCGACGCTTGCCCTTCGTCGCTAGACGCGGCTGTAGTCTTATCAGCCGGGCTTCCCTTACCCGGGCCCTCGGTTTCCATATCCTCTTGGTCACTGGTAACGACCGTGGCCCTACAGATGTTATGAGTAAGCAGCTAGTATACAATCAGGAAAGGGTGATGAAGCGTGGTAGAGCATCAGGAAAGGGATTTTACCCGGTATTCACCGCGAAATCCGCAGGAAATCCGTCGCTGGACCCTGGAGAGGCTGGAAAGTATCAAGTAAGATTTCATAAAGGAATGGTTCAAGGAGAATGTTTCGTTCGAGAAAGGATAGGGTAAATACCATCCCGCCGAGTCGGAGTCGATGAAATACCCGGGTTAAGAGCACCATCACCCGGGTGATTTCGAGTTGACCTGCGCTTGGTCATGGGCGACTCCTTCAAGCATGGCCAGTGGAACAACGTCAAGGTAGCTCATGTATATCATTAAAGGAATGCGAACTGAATGCGAGGAGGTGATATGAAACCTTGGAGGTGGCCTCTTGAGTCTTTCTCTTTGATCCGACTTTGAGTGTCGGCTCCAGTTCCTCCTCGTCGCTGGCGGATTCTACTTTGCCGTCGGAGTTTTCTTCTTCGTCATCTTCTTGTTCTGGATGTCATCAAAGTTATAGTTGGAAAATGAAGGGGTTATGATGAGCTTAAGGGAACCAAGTAAAATCCGGAGAGCACCTTCGTCCGATTAACGACTTCTTCTTGCTCCTTTGGACTTTCGGAGCTAGGAGAAGTGTTGGTCTTCCAAAAATCATCATCAGCCTGAAAAGTATCAGTATAAGGGTCATCAACTGTATCGAGTGGAAAGAGCAAAGGTAAAGACATCAAAATTAGGTTTTCACCTTGGGGGCTGGGTTCTCGAGTGTGAAGGGCTCTAATCCGGATATGTTCCGGATTACCTCAAGCTTTTCCGTCAGAAAGCCCTTGATAGTTTTATGAGTGTCACCAGCCGCGAAGATGTTGTCAGAGTACCGGAGTGGGTCTGTAGATTGCCCCGAATACTCGCACATCAACTTTGTGCGGATGGAATTGGGTTGGATCCGGAAGTCGACCCAAGTCTTCACCAGGTTGAGCCCGATGAGACCTTGGGCCGTGAGAGTGGTGATTTTGGCTAGCAGAGGTTGAATTGCCTCCCTGTCCGAGTCAGGGGAAAAGGCACTAAATTTTTCGGAGATGTCAAGAAGGCCCTCTGAGTAACCCGGCAGTTTCTTTTGGCCGGGTGGGGAGGTGTCTTGGCAGTAAAAGTATGAGAGCTGCCAGTGCTTGACATGGGAGTTAAGAGTGAGGGGTGGCATCAGAGAATTCTTGCGGCGCTGGATAGAAACCCCGCCGCAAGCGAGAAGCGCCCCGTCACCGCTTTCGCGGCACGGTTTGCACTGAAAAAGCTCAACGAAAAGAGCCAGACTTGGCGGAGTGCACAAGTATGACTCGGAAAGGACGATGAAATGGGAAATATTTAATATAGAATTAGGCCCGATGTCAAAAACGCGAAGGCCGTAATGGCTTAGGACATCACGGAAGAAAGGGTGACCCGGCGGACGGAAGCCCCGGGTCACATGTTCCACGAAACAGATTACCTCGTCTTTCGTCGGGGTAGGCCGGGTCTCCTTGCCCGGCACCCTCCACTGGATATCCTCTTGAGGAGGAAGAACTCCCAGCTCGACCAGCTCCTCTAACTTGGCCTTGGTGACCGTAGACCGCGCCCAGTTGGCGGATATGGAGTTGGTGGCCTTGGCTTTAGTCGGAGTTTTTCCCTGCTTCTTGGGAGCCATGTGGTTGACCTGCAAAGCACAAGGTAGGAGGATAAAAGGAATAAGACACGGAAGCTGTGAGCCGGCCAAGTATCGGCAAGGTAATATTGAGACATGAAAATTGGGTGTTATCCGGGTGTCAGTTTGCAGAGTGAAGTTCGAACTATCCGGGTATCAAGGATTATGGCGAAAATTATGGGGATCTAAGCGTTGAAGGAGCTTTTGAGGACGATGGATGGCTGCACAGGCACTTAGCGCGAATAAAAGGAACTGGAAAGGGGAGGACTAGCCAGGTGATTGAGGCAAAGGCGGAAATTTTGAGTGGTTCGAGCCCAGATTGGGAATTCCATCTTTAGATTTGTGGCGAAATTAATAATTGCAGGTAGTAGGAGAGTGGATTGGAGTCTATACCTTATCTATTGGGCGAGCTAGAAAGAATACTAGCAACCTAATTCGGCATGGCCGAGAAATCATTGGCGGGTTGATTTGGATCTAATCTGAGGTGAAATCAAGAAATTGCAAGGGCAAATTAATGGGTGCAAGAGGCTTACTGGAGGAGATCTGAGTGAAGCCTTGCGGAGGTAGATGGCGCAAGTCTGGTGTCCTTTCGCGGTTCCTGACGGGCCAGATGGAGATTTGCCGGTGGATCTTGGCGGCGGCGCGGGGTGAGCTGTGGCGGAGCGCAGCCTCCGGCCAATGGGCTCCGGTGATGCGCGCGGGATTTCCGTGGTGGCGCTCAGTGAGGATGAGCGCGGAGGGAGAAAGGAAGCAGAGTGGGGGGAAATGAGCCGTTAGGGTTCGGGTTATCCCCAAGGAGCCTATTTATAGCGCGAGTGGATAAGCCCGGTTCAGCGAGCGGGAGCCGGGAGTTGCGGAGTAAACGGATATCTATTTGATTTTTGGCGAGATGCGCTTTAAATGTTGAGCATGGTATCTGAACGAAAAGGAGAAAGAGATCCATCCCGTGATATCAGGTCAATTATCAAGTATAGAATCTTGACATTTTGGGGTTTAGACCTGGAAAAGTAAGTTAGGTAATTGGGGAAGAGCCGGGTTACTATATGGCCACCATGGAGTAAGGCCTAGCTATCTATTAAGGCACCTTAACCCGGCCTCCACATACTCGTGTGTTTGATATCCTTGCAGGGAATAGCGAGCGCTTCAAGGAAGGATCCGTGAAGCCCAGGCTATTCTGGGGACTACTGATGGGGGGATAATAACCCGGTAGACCAAACTCCAAGGAGTAACCCGGCCCAAAGGACGTTGCGCAGGATCCGGCCAAGGATTAAGAAACTTTTGGAAGGCCCAAGTTTGTAGGCCCAGTAACCCGGATTGTGGGTTACGGTAAAGGGAAGTTAGGGTTTGTGCGCCGTGTCCGGGTAGGATCCATGGTACGCCTTGGAGGGTAAGTCAGGGGGGTACGGGTGCTTTATAAACCGACCCCTAGGAGTAGTTGAAAGAGATCTAAGAACCCTAGCAATATCGCTTGGTATCGAGCATCCAGTGTAACCCTAGAGTTGAGTTGTTATATCAAGATCGGAGACTCGGCGACTTTGATTGCCGGCTACCAGATCGAGTTGCATCATGTTTTCCTCTGAGCTAAACCCTCTCCCAAACGCCTGTGTCGTCTTGCCCCAAGATCAGTTACCCCCGGTAACGTCTGCCGTGATTATCCCACGACAAGACGCGTGCAACAAGCATGCCGCCGCAGATACCACGGAAGAGGATGTGGATGACAAAAAAGCGAAAGCCAACACAAATAATAGTGGAAGACCTGGCAATGGGACTGCACCGGGTAATAATGGAGGAACTAACGGAAACAACCAGCACAAACGCCCATATGAAGGAAACTCCGAGTTTGTTGCTAATACAGAAGCCGGGTTTGCAAGACCCAGGGCAGAGGGAAATTTCAACGGAGGAAACTTCAATGGAGGAAATTACCAAGGACCACCAAGACCGGCTAACCATATAGAGGCCTTCAGGATGCCCTGTCCGCGTCACAGTAGGAACGGCAGGCCGGCTAATCATTCATTGGAGCAGTGCGTGGATTTGCAAAGATGGAAGAACGAGGAAATACAAAAGGCCATGCGAGGCGCGGGCCGGAGAGCAGGGCCGGGTCCGGGTGGAAACCCGGGCAATGGCCCACCCCCGGCTGGCAACGCAGGAGGTGGTAATCCGGGTAACAACCAAGGAGGTGCTGGAGGTTTCCAAGCCAACCCAAAGCAGCTAGGGCAGTACCATGTTCATACTACAGGGACTTCCAACAAAGACAGAAAGATACTAAAAAGGGCCGTAAACTCAGTTTCCTCGGGCGTTCCGAGATATTTGAGGTGGTCAGATCAAGAGGTAACATGGAGCAGAAGGGATCACCCGGAAACAATAGAGCATCCGGGTGTGTTAGCTTTGGTGGTTGCACCGCAAGTAAATGGTTACGAGCTGAAAAAGGTTTTGATGGATGGTGGAAGTAGCATCAATATCTTATACTGGGAAACCTTCCTACGCATGGGGCTCAAGGAGTCTCGGCTGCACAAAAGTTCCACAGTTTTTCATGGAATTGTGCCGGGTCACTCGGCGTGCCCTGAAGGAAAGATAACACTAGAGGTTGCTTTTGGAGAATCCGAGGATAATTTCCGAGTGGAGTGTCTCACTTTTGAGGTGGTCAAATTGCGCAGTACTTATCACGCGCTGTTCGGAAGGCCGGCTTACGCCAAGTTCATGGCTAGGCCGTGTTATGTATACCTGCAGCTAAAGATCCCGGATCCCAAATCAACCATTACTATACATGGCAACCGGGTTGTGGCCGCAGAGTGTGACGAGGGAGACGCGGCAATGGTAGAACAGGCTTGCAGGAAGGAAGAGCTCAAGTATTACCGGTCTCAGGTAGACCCGGAAGATAGAACAGCATTGAAAAGACCGAACGCGGAAGATGAGAGGGCAAAGTTTAAGGCGGCCCAGGACACAAAGATGGTGGCTTTTGTCGAAGGTGATCCCTCCAAACAATTTGCCATCGGCTCTAACCTGGACAACAAGCAGGAAGAGGCACTTATCGAGTTCATTCGTGAGAATCAGGACATTTTTGCTTGGACGCCAAGCGATATGCCAGGTACCCCGACCGAGTTAGCTGAGCACAGTTTGCATGTTGATCCCAAATCTCGGCCTGTGAAGCAGGGCTTGAGAAAGATGAACAAGGAAAGAAGAAAAGCTATATGAGCAGAGATTGCTCGGCTCCTTGCAGCCGGCTTTATCATGGAGGTTTTTCACCCGGATTGGTTGGCAAATCCGGTTCTAGTGCTGAGAAAGAACAATGAGTGGAGGATGTGCATAGATTACACGAGTCTCAACAAGCATTGCCCAAAGGATCCGTTTGCCCTTCCAAGAATAGATCAGATTATAGATGCAGTGGCAGGAAGTGACCTATTGTGTTTCCTGGATGCTTATTCCGGGTATCACCAGATCAAGCTCAAGAGGGAGGACTGGGAGAAAACTTCGTTCATAACCCCCTTTGGTGCTTTTTGTTATAAAACTATGACCTTTGGGCTGAAAAATGCAGGTGCAACGTATCAGCGGTGCATCCAGAATTGTTTTGAGGATCAAATTGGGC
Organism: Alopecurus myosuroides; assembly: GCA_028641055.1. Classification (NCBI taxonomy): domain Eukaryota; kingdom Viridiplantae; phylum Streptophyta; class Magnoliopsida; order Poales; family Poaceae; genus Alopecurus; species Alopecurus myosuroides. Next base: position 272,969,393 of record CM054062.1, on the reverse strand, counting down.
ACAATGTTCACGCCTATGTGGACGATGTGGTGATTAAAAAAAGGAAAGCTGAAACCTTCATAGATGATCTAAAGGAGACCTTCAAGAACTTGAGAAGATATCATATGAAGCTTAACCCTACCAAGTGTGTGTTTGGAGTCCCAGCAGGAAAATTACTCGGTTTCATTGTTTCCGAGAGAGGGATTGAGGCCAATCCGGACAAAATCAAAGCTATTCAAAGTCTGAAAAAGCCGGAAGGCCTGAAACACGTTCAAAAGCTTACAAGATGTGTAGCAGCGTTAAGCCGGTTTATATCCAGACTCGGAGAAAAGGCAATACCTTTGTACCGGCTCTTGAGGAAAACCGACAAATTTGTTTGGGACCAAGAGGCGGACAAGGCGTTCGAGGCCCTGAAAAAGCAGTTATCTAAGGCACCGATTTTGGCAGCGCCGGGTCCCAAAGAGCCCATGTTGTTATACGTTAGCTAGGCCCCGGGCGGTCAGCGCAGTAGTTGTTGTTGAGCGCAAAGAGGATGGAAAAGATCATCCGGTAGAGAGGCCGGTTTATTACGTGAGTGAAGTTCTATTGGAAGCAAAGCAGCGCTATCCACATTAGCAAAAGTTAGTTTTCGGGGTCTTTATGGCCAGCCGGAAATTGAAACCATACTTTCAGGAACACCCCATAACAGTGGTTAGCTCTATACCAATAGCAGATATTATCAGAAATTCAGATGCGACAGGTAGAATAGCCAAGTGGGCCATTGAGATGGGAGATTATCACATCAACTACGAGCCCAGGTCTGCAATCAAATCCCAGGCCTTAGCTGATTTTATCAATGATTGGACTCGCACAAGCATGCCCACAATGATGCCAAGTTCCGAGTCTTGGGTGATGCACTTCGATGGTTCTAAGCAATACGAGGGATCAGGGGCTGGTGTGGTACTTACATCGCCTAAAGGAGATAAATTAAGTTACGTGTTGGAGATTCACTTCGATTGCTCCAACAATGTAGCCGAGTATGAGGCATTATTACATGGACTAAGAGTTTCAAAGGAGATGAACATCAGGCGAATACGGTGCTATGGAGATTCGGATCTTGTGGTACAGCAGGTCTCTGGAACTTGGGATAGGAAGGATGCAACAATGGCGGCATATCGCAGAGAGGTAGACAAGGTGGCCGGGTCTTTTTCCGGGTATGAGGTGGAACATATTGACAGGCGAAAGAACGAGGCAGCAGATGCGCTCGCAAGACTCGGCTCGCGCCGAGAGCCGGTTCCACCCAATGTTTTTCTGGACGAGTTATGGCGGCCTTCCGTCAAAACCGAGTCTGAGGAAGAGGTGGCCAACCAAGACCCGGATTTGGAGCTCGTAGCCGCCGTGCACGCTATCCCCGAGTGGACAGAGCCGTTTCTGGCCTACCTGTCACGGGGCGAGTTACCACCGCAGGAAGTTTTAGCCAGGCAAATTCTGAGACGAGCAAAGGGTTATTCCATCATCAATGGTGAGTTGTATAAAAGAAGTGCAGCAGGAGTCTTTTTGCGCTGTGTAGCACCAGAACAAGGCCGGCAGATTCTGAAGGAGATCCATGAAGGTGATTGTGGGCATCATGCCTCCACAAGATCCCTCGTGGCTAAAGCATACCAGCACGGTTTCTTCTGGCTCACGGCCCTAGTAGACGCGGAGCGCTTGGTGGCAAGGTGTGACGGATGTCAAAGGTACGCTCGCCAAATCCATGTGCCGGCTATGGAGTTACGAACAATCCCGCTGACCTGTCCGTTCGCAGTTTGGGGTATGGATATGGTAGGCCCCTTTCATATGTCACCCTGCAAAAAGACTCATCTTCTTGTGGCTATTGACAAGTTTACCAAGTGGGTTGAGGTTATGCCAGTCACCAATTGCGAAGCAATCACAGCAGTCAAGTTCCTGAAAAGGATTATCTATCGGTTTGGATATCCCCACAGCATAATAACAGACAATGGAACCAACATGTCCTTAGGAGAGATGGAGAAATTCTGTGGAAACAACGACATCCGCCTTGACATAGCCTCGGTAGCCCATCCACAAGCTAATGGACAGGTGGAGAGGGCAAACCAGGAGTTATTGCATGGATTGAAACCACGGCTGAGAGTCCCGTGCCTCAGAGCTGCTTGAGCATGGGTTGAGGAGTTACCATCAGTGGTTTGGGGAATTAACACTACACCTAACAGATCTACTCAGATGGCCCCGTTTTTTATGGTTTATGGTGCAGAGGCGGTGTTGCCGAGTGACATTATTCACGACTCACCCCGAGTGGCGGCTTATGTTGAGGTGGAGAATGAGAAGACCCGGCAAGATGCCGTGGATATGCTAGAAGAGTACAGGGAGCAAGCTTTGGAGAGATCAGCCGTATATCAACAGGATTTGAGGCGATACCACAGCCGGCGAGTCAAAACCCGGGTCTTCCAGGAAGGGGACCTGGTGTTACGTTTGGTACAATTTAAGGAGGGAAAGCATAAGTTATCTCCACCATGGGAAGGTCCGTTCATCATAAGCCGGAATTTGCACAATGGGTCATATTACTTAGTAGATGCAAGGGAAGAGTCGGATACTGTCAATGACACCGCCCATACCACTTCAACTATGCAAGAGAGGGAAATACCATGGAACGTGGCTCAACTACGTCCCTATTACACTTAGCATAGGCTAGGTTTACAAGTTGAATTACACGATGTAACAGGCAGCAGGTTTCAGACGCACTCTTTTCCTATCCAGGGCACCTAAGGGGACTGGAGGGTTTTTAATGAGGCGGCTTGCTGACCTAAATTTTCTCATATCAATAAAGAGATGGTTAAACTACGATATTGTTTCTTTCTTGTTTATTTCTGTTTTTAATCTTTCTGTTTCTTACTTTTCGTTTTTTACTTTATCAGGTAAGTGTTAGTTGTTTGTTTATAGTACACTAGTTTTTATATTCTTTCTAGATTGTATATATAGGCCTTGGGGGCTGATTGCTTGAATAGCACAGCTATAATCTCAAGACCCGGCCACGATGCCATTAAGTTATAACGACCGATTACTTGCAATAAGTACGGTTGCAATCTTATAACTGGACAATAGAGCCAAATTTTCTTGATTTCTCTTGTTTAAGCTTGATGTGACTCGCAATAATGTGGCGTGCTTTGCTAACGTATAATCGCAATCAGTCATGATGCCCATTGGGACTTGCCTGACCCTGTTTTTGTAAAGTTATAGCAACACTGAATATCCACGCGAAAGCCGGCTTACAACAAAGAAGATCAAAAGGGTCATCCAAACCACAAAGTTATGCGGAGTAAAAGGTTGACAGCCGAAAAACTCACAATATATTAAGCATAACTTCAAACCTACGTGAGTAACTCTATGTTTGGGCCTTAGCAAAAACAATTAGCTTTGTGAAAATTACAAATCCTTAGACTCGGACATTCGGGTCTTGGGGACTTGGGAATTTGAAAAAAGCAACAAATTGTTCAGCTATCAGGTTAAAACCCCAAAATCCGAGTCTTGTGGAATTGGGGACTTGAGAATTTGAAAAAAGCAATTTGGCGTTAGCTATCAAGCTTGAAGCCCAAAAACCCGACTCTTGGTGATTTGGGGGATTGGGGACTTGAAAAGCAAAATTATCAACCGGTCAAAAATCCTGAGACCCGAAAACCGAGTCTCATGGATGGGGAAAAAGAGAAAATATCAAAAAAGCGGCAATAAGTATAAGTTTGGAAAAGACCATATCATGGTGGATGGCCAAAAGGGCCACCAAAAGCTATTAAAGTTAAAATGTATTACAAACCAGGAAATAGTATCGAAAAGTGCACATGCGCACTATTAAAAGAATAATTGTATCAGGCATATTACACAATGCCTATTGGCCGAATAAGTGTTTGGGTCGAGATATAGTAAAACTTCACTCGGCATCCATAGCCGAGTCTTCCGCAGTGTCCTTAGCGGTCGGGTCTTCAGCATGTCCTTCTGTGTTCTTCCCAGCCTCCGTGTCCGGGTCAGTTGCGGCAGCAACGCGAGATGGAGGAGGAACAGCCGGAGTAGATGTGGATGGCGCATTCTCGGCCTCGGCCTTCCTCTTGGCAGCTTCCTCCTTCCACCGTGCCAGCATGTCGAAGGGCTTGGGGAGTTCAGATGGAACCGGCTTGTCATCAGCGTTGTAGGGCGGGGTGATCATGCTCACATCCAGACTGTCGGCTATCAAGCTTGCCGAATGACGCACCTGAGTATGGATGAACTTATAATCCTTGCCAGTGAACCTTGACCCGTCGTTGTTAAATTCGGGGAACCCGCCCACGAGCGTTGCCGGCTCCAGCTTAGGAAAATAAGCTTTAGCCAAGGCAAGGCCGCGGGTTACTCCCACTCGGCAGGCTGGGCGTTTCCAGTGCTCAATCCAGGCAGGGATAGTCGAGCACGCCTCGAGCATCTTGTCCGCGCCGCCAGGAGTCCCAGGCCACTTCAAAGCCTCCAGGGTCCACTTGGTTCCCACAGAGAACTGCCGGATCACGGCCTTCAGCGTCTTCAGCTTCTCAACATCATCTTCATCCATAGCCTGCTCACCCGGAGCTACAGGATATCAGAAAAGTTAAAGCAATAAGATCCAGGTTACCAACCTTGCAGAACGAGGAATCCGGGTTATATTCAGTAAAGTAAGGATCATTTACCCAGCAGAGAGCGGTAAGTGTCGGCAATCTGGGTCGTAATTCTCTTCAGTGCGCCCTCATCATTTTGGGATCGTTTCTTGTATTTCTTGACATCCTTGGCAAGATCCTCCACCTCGGCTTCCAGCCCTTCCCACAGCTTAGTCTCGGCCTAGAGGAGCTCATTGGTTTTTGGCAACACCTCCTCAGTCCGGTCACGTGCGCCTGCGGATGTAGACAAGGACAAGTCAGTCGGATGCAGGGTAAAACCGTGTAACATCCCAATTTTTTTATAAATTAGGGTTGTGGTGTTGTGTCATCTCATACATGCATGGAAACAAAATTTGAAACCAATTGAAACCAACTTAAGTTATGAATTTAAATGGTTTGAGAAAATTTCCAGCAAATAGTACTTAAAAGGGGTTCCAAAATTTTGTTCTGAAAAGTATTTCAATTTCACCAAAGCAATACATGGTGAGGTTGGAAATTTTATAAGCTTTCCAAAAAGTATTTTTGCCAATTTTTCTGTTTACAAAAAGGTCCCCAAAACATCTGTTTAGGTTATGTTTTAAAAATTGCAGGGGCTTCTTTGCAATTTCTGGGAAAAGCAGGGGGTTATGGAAATGTTCCTTGTCTTCTACCTCAGGCCAGAAGAAGCACCTGCGTGTCCGCGCCGTGGTCGTCGATCGCCACCTCCTGACTGTGCGCTTGCTTGCACGGTTGGCGAGTTCAGGTCGATGCCGTGCTGCTCCTCTCTCCCTCGGTCTCACTCGCTCCCTCATCCTATCTCTCTCTGTGTGATATTTCCACCGACGAGCAAACCTTCTGTCACCGGCCGCCGCCGACTGCCAGCAACTCCGGTCGCCCCCGAGGAATCCGAGACCACCAATAGGACCACCTCGACTTCCTCTCCCACCTCATGCAAGGAATTGAATAGGGAGGCTCGGAAACCGCCGTCCCGACCCCATCTTCTCCAAGTCCGGCGACGGCCACCGCCGCCGATTCGCCGCCACCGTCGCCCCTCCGGCCTCCCCGACCCCACCATAGCCCTCCTGGTGAGCTTCCGCACCTCCCGGTGCCACCCAATCATCCCCTGCCCCTCTGGTTTGCCCGCGCACCGCCGGCCGCCGTCCTCCGCCGCGGTACTGCATGCCGGCGAGGATTCCGGCGGACATCCGGCCAGCCGCCGCCACCCAATGGTCGCCCCTAACTCCATCTACCTAGGCCCCAACTCAATTGCACGAATCATCCACCAAGGCATTCGAATTTGATAGGAACAGAGAAGTTCATCTCTGGGTGATGCAGGGATGATGTCATCCTGACATCATTTTCCCCTTTTTTATCTATTTGAGGAAAATTCCAGAAAATGGTTTATTTTGGTAAATTCAATAACTAATAAAATATTGCTCATAAAAATAAAATGAAAGTATAGAAATGATTAGAAAAATATGCTCTATCCAAATATGTTATTTTCACACAGTTTTGAGAAAGTTGAAAAATGACCTTTATTTAATGTTGTTTAATCATTTAAAAATAGAAAAATAAGTTTTTATTCAATAAAATTAGAAAATTAAAAGTTATATACCAAATTGCTCAAAATGACAAATGCAACTTGTTTATGATGTTTTCAAACCCATTTGGGCAACTAAAATGGTACTCATGTTCATAATCGCCCGAAACCCCTCCGGGGTCCATTTCGGGCAAATTCCATTAAAAATGCCTAACTGACATATGAACCCTAGCAACCCAACGATCATGTTTAGGGCTTTATTTCAGTGCATTAACCTGCTCATTCATACATATTGCGCATTGCATCGATGCCATGGTTGATTGTTCTTCTTGTTTTGGTGTTTGTTCCCCCTCGGTAGAACGTGACTCCGAAGAGAAGGCCAACCATTCCATGACGAATACTTGATCTTAACCGACAAGTCAAGCACTTATTCCAGAAGATCTTTATCTGGTTTTCTTATAACCAAGGCAAGCATAACCTCTTATCTGCTCATATATGGTTTTCAAAGTGATTTGAATCTCGTACTTTGCATTCGGTTCCAAATTATTTGATGTCAGTAGATAGTGTTCTCCTATATACTGCATAACCTATATATCCTGATCCACTGCTCCTAGCAGCTATAGGTTTGTTTGTGCGCGCTCCGCTAAACCCTGTGAGTCTTGCTTAGCCATGCTTAGTTGTGATCTGATCCATCCGGTTGATGAATCTGGTCAATACGTGAATCATTTATGTCAGGTTGTTGTGAATTGTATTATCTTTGATAACTTGACTAAATAACGGCATGGATGTGAGGCCACAATGGGTTGTGGCGTTTTGTCCTATTCATGCCCCTAGGAGCGAGTTCTCGCCTTCGAAGCCAAGACTGAGCGTGCAACCACACGCGGGGCCTAACAGACCGCGCTCGACTAACTAACTTGTTTGGCCACGTCCATGAGTCACGTAGTTTGATCTTTCCATCTGCGTGTGAGTCAGAAAACGATTTGGAGAAAACTTAGGGCGTGACCGGGACAAGTGATGGACGTACACGGATCTTGTTCCCGACTCACAGAACAGGTGCCGTCAGGAGGTGGCCAACTCCCTGTTGACGGGGTGGCCCTGTTTGGGTTGACTCATGGATAGGGTCGAGCAAGGTAAAGGTCGTGGCCAGCCACCCTCTGCCGCGCTCCATGGACGAGCGTACATGTGGCGTTAAGAGTCGGATGGTACGTGTGGGTAAAGTGTACCCCCTGCAGGGATAAATCTCCTCGAGAAGCCGTGTCCACGGTTACGGACGACTTGGCAACGGATTCTGTGATCATAGATAACTTCAACGGAATGACTAAAACTTGTTAACCATGATTGAAGGGTGCCTCCCCGGAGATGCCGGGAGGGGTGATCCTTGTAGCATGAGATAGTGTGGGAATGAGAAAGACTTGGTGGAATACAAGAAGATGATGATCTCAGTAGTTGAGTACCTTTCTCATCTGTTTTGAAAAACCTTCTATGAGACGTGCTATTCCTCCTTGATTTGGAAAATAAAGATTGCTTTACGCAAAACAGCCTTCATAAAACCTTTCTGAAGTTAGCAGATATATAATAGGTTAATTAAGTCTTGTTGAGTACCTCCCGTACTCAGGTTTGCTTAATTTTGGTTCAGGAGAAGATCTCACATCGGTGGTGTTTCAACGTGGACATCGACGAGTAGTTTGGGGTTCCCAGGTAGCAGCCTGGAATCTATGGGCTGGGACGTCGCCTTATGTTGCGGCATCTTAGGCCTTTTTGGTTCTTGTTGATTAGCAACATAATTTGCCTTCTGTTGTCTGATGTAATGTTGGGTCGTGTGACCTCTGCTTGTAAGCTATACTCTAGTAACACCTGTTTAATAAAGCTTCATGTTTAGAGTGCTGCTTTGATCGGTTGTTGGTTTCGAGCTCATTGTTATACAGTTTTGGCTATGCCTGCATAGTTGTCGCAGTCGAGGGGTTGTGGAGCCGATGATCCATGTCCGAGCCCGCCTGTCGATGTGATCGGCCTGGGGCAAGGTAACCCCAGTAACCCTCGATTGTTGTTGCACTTTCTGGACACATAACATCTCTGTATAGCTTTGGTCCCGTTTCCTTCAGTTTCATTCGATTCGTGGACGCTTTGATATGCATAGTTGGTTATGACTAGCATGGATACAAGGAGTAGTAGACTGGGGATCCGGACTACGTGCCGATGAATCCAGTCTGCCTGCCGTTGTTTGTTGCGGCCGGGGCTGCTAACCCTGAAGCCCTTGTGAGTCCATGGCTAGGAGCACATAACAGTATGTATATCTCTGGGTCCGGGGTCGTGACAAACCGGGTATGAAAGGTTATACAGCTATGGAAGTACCGAGTAAACTTGATATAGTTAACTCGGAACTTGGGGACTGGATGAATACATAAGCAATATTGGTTAAGTTACCTGGTGCTCGGCTGCTAGGGATTCAAGGATATCCCTTTCAGTGTTCTTCAGAGAGAAGAGCTCAGTTAACTTCCCTTCAAAATCAAGATCGTCGAGTCTCGGCCTGGAGGAGCTCGGGTTCTGGTTACCCGGGGGCGAGGTCCTTTCCTGCTTGGGGGAGTTGAAACGGGTTGCCTGGGTGTTAGGAGTGGGGTCACCCATCCGTGATCCCAGGAACTCGATGTCCTCGTCTCCTAGCAGCGGAAACTCGGCTTCCTGCTCAACCGGGTCTCTCCGTAAATCCCCCTGTTCTTCTTCTGCGCCGCCAGCTGCGGGCTGCACAACAACCTCCGGGTCTTCCATAGCCGGATTGTCGACGTTCATATCTTCATGGTCACTAATTGTGACCTTGGCTCTAAGAAAGAAAAAGAAGCAGTTAGCATATAACAAATGAAAGACGTGGATAATAATAGTGTATTGAATAGCAAGGAACATGACTTACCCGGTATTCACGCCGAAATCCGGTGGGAGATCGTTGCTAGACCCAGAAGATGCTGATAAAGAGTCAGAGAGTGAGACCCAGAGTTGGCCTGCTAACGGATGGTTTGGAGATGGAAAGTTTCGAGGTATATAGGATGAATGAGTTTGGGGAATACCGGCTCGGTGAGCGGGTGATGAAGGGATGCCCGGGTGAAGAGGATCGTCACCCGGAGAGTTCCGGGTTACCCTACGTTTGGTCGGGGCAGGTTCCTTCAAGTATGATGAATCCGTTAAGCGTTGGTTAAGTTCGCCCATGTTTGAGTAGGAGTATGGTTTGGAGGCAATGGAGGAGTAGGGCACCTTGAAGACAACTCCCCGGGTCTTCCTCTTCGCCCCAATTTCCACCTCCGGCTCAGCTTCACTCTCGTCCGACTCAGTGTCTTCTTTGTCCTCTAGCTCTGGGAAATAAGGAGCATTGTCGGAAAGGGGAAAGATTTGGTCCAACAAGTATTCAGATAAGTTTAAATACGAGACTCGGATTTACCTTCATCACTATCAGCCGGCTCCTCGTCCTCCTCCGAGTTTTCTGAAGGGGGAGGGGTGACTATCTTCCAGAACGCATCATCTTCCTGTGTAAGCAAAGTAGAGCTAAAGATTAGTATACATGCATAAGAAATATCAGTCGGATAATGAGAGTAAACCGGTTCTTACTGGAGAAGCCGGGTTAGAGCGAGTGAAGGGGTTAAGCCCGGCTATATTCTTGATCGCGTCAAGTTTCTCGGCTAGGAAAGTCTTCATGAGCTTGTTCATGTCACCAGCCGAGAAATTTTTCTCCGAGTATCGGAGAGAATCGGTGAGGTGCCCGGAGTAGTGGCACATGAGCTTCGGCCGGGTGCTGTTGGGCTGAATCCGGCAGCTTACCCAAGTTTTTATCAGGTTGAGCCCAAGGAGACCTTGGGCGGAGAGCACAACAAGTTTATGAAGGAGAGGCTGGATAGATTGCCTCTCGGCCTCGGAGGCAAAGGAGTTGAGGTTATCGGACAAAGTGAGGGTATCATGAGAAACCCGGCAATGGCTTCTCGCCGGGTAAAGAGGTATCTTGGCCGTAAAAGTAGGTTTTTTGCCAGTGTTTGACGTGTGAATGGAGGATCAGAGTCGGCATCAGGGAGTTTTTCCGCCTCTGGATGGAGACTCCTCCGCAAACTAGGAGGGCTCCATCGCCACTCTCTTTGCATGGCTTACATTGGAAGAGTTCGCGGAATAGAGCAAGGTTGGGAGGTACGCACAAGTAGGCTTCACATAAAACTATGAAATGACAGATATTGAGCATAGAATTGGGGCCAATGTCGAATACCCGGAGCTTGTAGTGATCCAGGAGCTCCCGGAAGAAAGGGTGACCCGGGGGGGGGGGGACCCCGGATCACATGCTCGACAAAGACCACCACCTCATCTAGACCCGGAGAAGGCCGAATCTCCTCGCCGGGTATCCTCCAGTGGATCTCCTCCCGGGCGGGCAGAACACCCTTCTCAGTAAGCTCGTCAAGCTTAGCCTTCGTTACAGTCGATCTCGCCCAGTTGGCGGAGATCGACTGACCCGACTTTTGTTTGTCGGCCGGGTGTTTCCCCTTCGACTTAGCGCTGGCCTTAGGAGCCATGTGTGCAGATCTAAAAAGTGGCAAAATGCAAAGTATGAATAACGAGAGACCCGGAAATTACAGCTATCCGACTTAGTGAAAAGAGGAAAGGGTAAAATGTCTAAAGTACTTGCAAAAATTTGGCAATTGGATCTAGTCAAGAACGTACAGAGGGGAAATACACGATTGTAAATGGTGAAGGGGTGTTGAGAGACATACACGTGGATCTAACTAAGTGCAAGCCGTGGAAAATATGAGATTAGGGCATGCCCCGTCAATGAAGAACAGTGGACAAATGAAGAGCAAGATTGGATCTAATCTATCTACGAGAAATTTAAATCTAGATCTAGATTCAAGGGACTTACCGGACGGATTGAGAGGAGGTGCGCGGCGGCGGCAGAGAGCTTGACGGTGATGGTGCCTTGAGATCTCCGGCGGCTTTCTCGTGGGCGCTGCGGTGGGGATCGACGGCGGCGTCACGGGCGCAGGTGGTGGCGACCAGGGTGCGGCGGCGCGATTCCGGTGGCGCTCTCGCGGCCGGCGGCGTGGCTCTGCTAGTGCGGGATCGAGCTCGGGCTCGCGTGCGCAAGAATGGAGTGGAGAGAGAAAAGAGAGATGGGAATGGCTAGTGAGATCTAGGGTTGACCCCTGGGGGCCTATTTGTAGGTGCGGGGGGGAAACGCCCTAGGTTTAGGCGGCAAGCGTGAAATTTTTGGAAAAAAATAATCCGGTCCGGAAATTTGGGGATAGACATCAAGGTATCCGTTGCGAGATATCCGGATGAGGATCATGATTGATTACGGGCGCGATATCCAGATTGATTGATAACGGTACGGAGCCGATTCTCAGCACGTTTCCTTGGGGTATTGACCCGGAAAATGGTGTTTTGACTTGGGGAAAACCGGGTTACTATATGGACCGCCAATAGATCAAGGCCTAGCTATTATCAAAGCATTTTAACCCGGTATTTTGTGAACTTGAATGTTTATTGTTTTGCAGGGAATAGCGCGCGCTTCATGGTCTATTTCATGAAGCCCAAGCTATTCTGGGGACTACTGATGGAGGGACGATAACCCGGTAGGCTAATGCCAAGGTGAAACCTGGCCCAAAGGTAATCGCGCAAGACCTGGCTCAAGGAGGAGGAGTTTCTAGAAGGCCCAAGAAGGAGCGTAGGCCTAGTAACCTGCATTTTGGGGGTTAAGATTAGGAAACTTAGGGCTGTGTGCGGTTTCCGGGTAGGATTCCGGGTGTATCTTGTATAGGAATCCAGGGAGGCGGGTAACATATAAACCGGCTCCTAGGGTTAGAAACAGAGAGCTTCACCAGATATTCGAGTATCCTATAATACGAGAGTTTATAGTAGAAACCCTAGATCGGAGACTCGGCGACATTATCGCCAGAGCTACCAGATCGATTAATAGCACGATTTCCCCTGGGCTAAACCCTCTCCCAAACACCAGAGTCGATTTGCCCCAAAGTAAGTTACCCCTGGTAACGTCTGCCGTGATTATCCCACGACAGGACCGTCTTTTGGAAGAGTTTCCACACATACTTCCATGAAGAACGGCTCATTTGCGAGAAGCCATTTGAAAGAGACCAGAATAAATCTCTCTTTCCAAAAGACAGAGTTTCATTCAATCGGAGGTGTCCAAATTTTATGGCTCCTATGATCATGTTTGTGCTTGGCCCGTGAGTGGCATTGGGGTGAAGGACATGGTATGATCTATCCTCCCTTCTGTATGCACAAGTCTAGTTCCCAATATGTACATTTCTTGCTCAGTGACAATGGAGAATGTAGGTACTTCAAGCACTTGAGACCTTCAAGACCCAACATGGGGAGAAGGCATTCACCTTGACCCATTGTTGGAAGTAGCTCAAGGAAAATCATAAGTGGAAGGCCCTTGTAATCCTACTCCGAAAAGGTGGGGCCGAGGTGGTCGATGTTGGTCCCGCATTGGCGAAGAAGCCAAGGGGGAACAAGAGCACCAAGATGGAGATGAAGCAAGATGCTTCAACGATCGCCTTGAAAGACACCTTGAAGGTGTTCATCACCCAAAAGGAGAAGAGCACCGAGAAGTAGGAAGAGATGGAGAAAGAGAACCGCCGGGAAAGGGAGGAGAGGGACAAGATCTTCCACGAGCTCCAAAAGAAGAAGATGGAGCTCGATGCGATGAAGGTCGAGGTGTAGCTAACCAACAGCAAGACAAGGGCAGACGAGAACGAGCTCAAGGCACAAGAGGTTGAGGCTGCAATCATGACCACCGACTTGACGACCTTGACCCCAAGGAGGAGGGTCTGGGTCGAGAAGAAGGAGTGGTACTACATGGAGAGGGACGCTTGATCATCTCCTCGGTCCTATTTTATGTTTATGCATGAACATTGGCTGGGCACACATGGGGCCTTGCACTGCACAATTCTTTTGGGCACTATGTAGAATGTCAATGGGCATTCTATTCTTTTGGGTAGTATGGAACTATTCTAAATTCATCTATTTATTGGTCTGGTCTGTATTTTGGTGCAAATTGGGGAAATATCGAAAAAACCTGGCGCATGCGGACCAAATGGGTTGGCGTGTTGGGTTCACTCGCGTGGGGAAGCCGGACATGCGGAGGAAAGTGGACCACGCGTGGACCCCAAATGGGTCGGCTCATTGGAGTTGCTCTTAGTCAGCTTATTATTTTAGTGTGTTAGACTTGTCTCCTTGTTGGTCTTGTCCTGCATGAAGTCGGACCAGCCGAGAGAAGCGTATGATGGCCTTCATGGGCAGTCCAGTCGCGAAGATCTTCATCGGGATGGGTCCTGCTCATCCACTCTTCGAATCTTCTCGTCAGCATTGGAGCTCCTAGTTTTCTACGCGAAGAGTCATATGTTTTTCATAGACCCATGTAAACTTCAAGAGGCCGCTTTGCCAAGGTATCCCTAGGTGGTCGGAGTCCGTGAAATCGTAGTCGCTGCAGAGCAATGGCGATGATACTTATGTGCAACCTGATGACGACCCCGGTTTTCAGTGATGTACGTTTAGACTGTGTTGTTAACCATAGTGGTTATGTGTGCCCGCATGACGGTCGTGTTTATTCCGGTTTTAACTGGTTTTTCGGCTAATTTAACTGAACTCTTTTATTTCTTATTTAGTAAAAAAATGATATGTCTTTTGCCTCGTTTCAAAAAAAATATAGAATCAAGATAATCCCGGCTTGCTCATGTGGCCGACGATATACAACACTCTTTTTAGGGATGCTTTGACTCAATGGATAGGAAAAATATAGAAATAGGAAAGAACCTATAGGGTGGGGATGCCAATGTCTTATCGAATCTGATATACAACATATATACATCTATACGGTAGTATCTACTCCCTCCGTTCCAATATATATGACTTCTATTTATTTAAATATGGATGTATGTCGATATATTTTAGTGTATATGTACATGCATATTTGGAAAAATAGAAATCAACTATTTTGAAACGGAGGGAGTACTACTGTGCACAGGGAACAGAGGGTCTGGTCTAATATTATGGTTAGTCTCCCATTTTGAATCATTATTTTATACTCCCTTAGTATCCAACGAGCGTACGTTGGTGATGCGCGTGTAACACATGTTCGTTGGGAGACCTCAAGAGGAAGGTATCAAGAGCACATCAGTAAGTTTCCCTCAGAAAGAAACCAAGGTTGAATCGACCAGTAAGAGAAAGAATTCACTTCCATAGGTTGATGCAGCTGAGGTGGCAGGGCGCACTACCAGTTCAGAAGCAACATGGAACCTACACAACACAATCAAATCACTTTGCCCCAACGAAGCAGTGAGGTTGTCAACCTCACCGATTTTGCTGAACACAAAGAGGTTAAACATACCGTGTGGAAAATAATATTTGTTTGCAGTAGATGAAAGAGAACAGTGATGGCAGTAGTAAAACAGTAGCAGCAGTATGAAAACAGAGATTGTAGTGTTTGTATTGTCAGTATGAGGAAAATGGACCGGGGTCGATAGTTCACTAGAGGTGTCTCTCGCAAGACAGATAGATAGCATGTGTGGTAAATAAATTACAACTGAGCAATTGACATATATAAAGTCTGCACTGTAGTGCATATGCATGACATGATGATTATTATGTGATTCATGCGGGCATTACAACAATATACATAGACCTTCATCCAACTGCATCTATGACTAATAATCCATCCTCAGAATGTCATCCGAGTAAACCTTGGGTATTAAGTTGCAAGCAACAGATAATCGCAGTAAGCAAAATGTGTAATGTAAAAAATAACATCATCCTTAGACAAATCATTGTTGTTTTCTCCCTAGTGGCAACAACACATCCCCCACCCGTTTACGTTTCTGTCACTCGAGCATGAGTGAAAGGGAGGCATGAACCCACTATCGAGCATAAATACTCCCTCTTGGAGTTACTAGCATCTACTTGTCCAGAGCATCTACTAACAACGGAGAACATGCAAGATCATAAATAACATATACATGAAAAGAACATGATAGATTGATAATCATAGACATAGCATTCAATATTCATCGGATCCCAACAAACACAACATGAGGCATTAAAATAAGACGATCTTGATCATGTAGGGAATCTCACAAGATCTAAACATGAGGCATAAAGAGGAGAGAGCAACCATCTAGCTAATGCTAGTCCAAGGATGAACTACTCACGCATCATTCCAGAGGCGGGCATGGTGGTGTAGAGCCCTCCGGTGATGATTTCCCCTCCCGACAGGGTGCCGGGGAGAGCTCCAAAACCCTCCCGAACTAGGGTTGACGATGACGGCGGCTGTGGATGTTTTTGGTGGAAAAAACTTGGGTGTTTAGGGTTAACCCTTCGAGGAGACTAAATAGGCGAGAGGGCGATGTCGGTGGGCGGCCAGGGGGCCCACACCATCCCATGGCGCGTCCAGGAGGCGCCGCCCTATGGCGTGGGGCCCCTGTGCCCCCCTCCGGGTCTCCTCCAAACTCCGTGTGTGTGACAACATTCTAAGACTTCCAGGCTTCGAATCGTCCAATTCCGAGAATATTTACAGAATAACTTTTCTGAAACTAAAAACAACAAAAAACAGGAACCGGCTCTGTGGCATCTTTTCCATAGGTTAGTCCCAGGAAATCGATAAAAATGGCATAAAGTGTAAAAGAAACTTGCAACATATGGCATGAAAACAGCATGGAACATCAGAAATTGAGGGTACGTTTATGACGTATCAGTTGGACATGAACCCCCTACCGCTTGACTTGAGAGTCGACTTCCGCTCCCAGGCTTCGACCCCGGCTCGCTCCCCTCTCCCTTCTGGCGGTGTTGCTGGCCGGCGTGGACGAGGATGCGTGGCGCGGGTTTTAGATATTAGTTGTAAGTTCCGTTTCTACCGTAGCCTGTCTTATGTAGCGTCTTGGAGTAGAGCACTGGCTCCCACCGGCCGAATATGGAGCGAGCTTGCCCTGGTGTTCGTCGTTGTTCGGTTCTGGTGGCGGGAGATATTGCAAGTGGTGGAGCTATGGCGATAGATCTATGCAAATAAGGCCGTCCTCCGCGCCTTTTCGATTTTACCTGTCCTTGTGACTTGGTGTTGCCCGTGCGATGGTGGGTCAGTATCTCTGGCGTGCTTCCGAGGTGGAGGAAGGTTGGGGGATACTAGGGTACGACTCGATTTAATAAGCATCGAGTTCTCTTCCTCTATTTTCGTTGTGCTGCTGCACTGCTCTCCCATTCGGACTGCCGTGGTGGAGAGGGGTTGGGACGACTCGATGCAGCGACCTGCGGAGGCGGAGGAGGCTGAGAAAGCTACGATCATGTGCATCGCTGGAGAAGAATCTTGGTGGCCCAAGTTTCGCCCCCCCCCCCCGGCTCAAGGTGCTGGAAGAGTAACTCCAAACCTGGACGCCGATGCTGCGTCGGGTTTTCTTCAACCTCCATCAGAGGCTCTCTGGAGGTCGTGCGATGGCGATGCATTCTTGACCTGCATCAAGTGGTTCCGTCCCTGATGCTCACGTGGGGGGCTGACGTTCAAGCTCTCTCTTCCTCAGCAACGACGAAGGACTTGATTGCTTTTCTTCTTTTTCATCCAGGGTCTATGCTCTAAACGTTAGGGACCGTAGGGCAATTTCTCTATGTTCCAACGTCATGTATGTAATTTGTACCGCTCCGCTGAATTATAAATGCACTATCTAGGTCCTTCGGGGTCTTTCCCATTAAAAAAAGTATCCGATTATAAGATTTTTTATATTTTGTAATGTGTACTATATGAACATTAAAATAAGTCAATATACACACTAAAACGCGTCTAGATGCATACAAAAGTGAGAAAATAAAGACAAGCTAAACAATATTATATTAAAAAACAGATTACCGATCAGTTGGCACTTCACGTAAAAGGAACACTAAAATCTTTGGGTTTGATCTAATGTTATGGGTTTTTTTTTGCGGGAGGTCTGATGTTATAGTTATAATTTCTTTTCAATTATTATTTCATAATTCATACTTGGTTACCGATCAGTTGACACTTCACGTGAAGAACAAAACTACTCCCTCCGATCTGCATTTAGTGTCGCTGGTTATACAGAGATTTGTACTAGGCCAGTATTCTTTTTTCGACACTTAAATCGGACCGTAGGTAGTAGAATCTATTGTTACACATAATAGAGTTCGAGGTCTTTGGCCTATAATGCCCGATTCGTCGGCACCATCCAATCCTTCGAGGACCCCATCGTATGGAAGGTTTTGGTACCCAAAGTGTAGACTCTTTGCTTGGCATCCAAAATTGGGTTTGGACGACAGACCGTCTTAAAAGACGGGGTCGACCCAATGGGAGAGTTTGCCCCCCTTTGCCGTCGTCATGACGAATCGGCAGACTACCTTCTCTTTAAGTATCGCTACTCCATTCGAATTTGGAACTTGCTAAAAGATTGGTTCCACCTCCAAGGATTCGACCCCCATACTTGGCATGCCTTTGAAAATGTGGAATAATGGTGGACGACGATTGCCCTAGCCCATGATGGTAGCAGAAAGCAATGGCCTCTTTTTTAATGCTTGTACCCGGGCAATTTGAAATGAGCGCAATGTTAGGAGGTTCAAGAACAGAGCACAATAGCACATCATCTTCGCAACAATTAAATCGGATGCTCGCAGTTGGATCTTGCGATCACAAAACATTTGGGCCTTTTTATTCTGAGAGTACGCTTTTCAGTGGGGTGGTTCCTCCGTGACTTGTAACCAAAACTCCTTCTCTATTACTCCTTCCGTTCCTAAATATAAGATGTTGTAACTATTACTCATGTTGTATAGAAAAACATCTTACATTTAAGAACGGATGGGAGTAATTAATTAAGGCAATTCTCTTGCATTTCTCTCAAAAAAAAAACTATTGTTCAGCAAAAACAAAGCAAGAATTTCGGTTAGCTGAAAAAGAAAAAAAACAGATAAACCATAGTGCGAGAAAAATAAATAAGCAGTTGCTAGGTGGCACCAAAAAAGGGACATTTGTTTTGTTTATACGGTTGTTGTGCGCATGTTCGGCGATGCAAGTTGCATCGCATTTTGTGGGTTGGTTTAGGCCGTGGAGTTTATGCGTGGTAGGCAACTCGATCCACTTGTTGGTTAACTCTTGTGCAACTTGACGGCCTCCTTGGAACCATGAATTTGGCCACATGAGCAGGTTCAGTGTCTTGCGATATTTTCAAGTAAAGTAAGCCCCCCTACATTTTGGGCATTTCATGTGGCCAGGGATAACCGAATCTCATATTGCATGGTGCCGTGAGTGCAGAGTGCTCCGGGACAATATGCACGCCACTACGCCAGCTATGATTCCCCGATGAAGTGCATGCAAAGTGGGGCAAAAGTAGAAGAAAGATTCTTTTTTGCATGCAAAGCGGCGCATTTTGTCCCCCCAGGCCAAACCCAGCCCCTTTGGTTTGGTTTGGGTGCGCCGGCGCAAAAACGACGCTATTTCAGCTTCTGGGACTGACTGGTATAATTCGGCGCTAAAGCAGCGCTTTTTAACATAAAAAGTGGTCCGGGGGGGAGTTTGGGAGGACGGCTGGAGATGCCTAAGCCTTTGTGCAAGCGTTCCAACTTCCAAGGGCTGAGAAACCTTGGTCCTTGGTCACGTAGAAATGTCGGTCACACACGGACGAAGATAGATGCCACAGTTCGTCGTTCGGTGAGACACCACACTCACCCTCGCGCCACGCCGCCACGGTCAAATATACACAAGGAAATAATGATCTTTGTTTGTTCCGCTGCTAGGAGCCGGGTCGCCAGATGAAGGCAACGGAACAAAGAAAAGAATACAAGAGACGGTGGTTATCTCTTTTGCATGATCATTCTTTTGGGGATTCCATATGTATATCTAGATGTATACGTGCATTTTTTAGTTAACCCTTTTTCTAGAGATTTGCTCTGTTCAAGAGTTCGATTTTAGACAAACGGGTTCTACATAGTTGCCCAACAGCCCAATGCACACATGTACACTTTTTTTTTGTGAGAGAATACACATATGACACATGGGAATGTACGAAATGTACTACACCTAACGGACCAACAGCAGCCCAAGCCCAATATGGTTTCTCCACTCTCGGAGCTTGGTGGCCTGAGGCGGACACGGTTTCCGATCGGGAGCCTAGGCATTTGCTATTTGTCGCCTTGGGCAACTCTTATGGGAGCATGGTGCAACCCTCAGGCTTGTATAGGCCTCGCCCATTTAGGCCTCTTTGATTTTAAGCAATATCACACGAATTTAGAAAAAAAAATCTATAAAATTTGTTTGATTTATAGGATCATATCCCATAGGAATCCTGCATGAATCTTGTAGTGTAAATCACATACGAAAAAAGCATAGGTCATACCTCATGAAATCCTTCACTACAATCATAGAGATTTACTCCTATCGTAGGATTCAATTAGACATGTCATTCTAATCTTACAAGTTTCCTATCTATATCTCCTATAAGATAAAATCTCACTAAGATGCATTTATAATTTTTCTATCTTCAGACAAAATCCCACTAAGATGCTATCTCAACATGCAACCTATCTATATCACCAACTATTTTAGCCAATCTATTTTCCATGTCCTCTCCACCAATAAATAATTAAAAATAGTACATCTTTCATGGAACATATCTATGTCATCTTTTCCGACATGTAATCATCCACATAAATAATATGTAGTGCTCAAATATACAACAATTTCACATGAATTAAATTTAGTATATCTACTATTGTGATCAATTGAATTTTGAAAAATTGAATTGTTCGTATGTCTTATAACCATTTCGGTTGTAGACTTCTTTAAAATAGATTTTGCTGCACCGGGGGGGGGGGGGGTGGGTGGGTGGGTGGGGTATTCTTCTAGTTTTTATACATTTATTTTCCTATGAATCAAATAAGCTCATACATGGTTCGCTACCATGGGGGTGTAAAAAACTGAAAATGACGAAACAAGTAGAAATTGGTAACCAGTTGGGACCGTTCTTGTCACCATTAATTATTAGGTTACTAGCAGAAATACCCGTGGGTTGCTACGGGTTTAAAAAAAAAATTAGATTGTGCTTCACAACACACGTAACCAACCATATACACAACATCAAATGCCCAGCCATTAACGACCACAATGCCGCTAATATCAACTCCGTTGGCGACACCCACGAGCAATTTCCTCTAAAATTTCTCTAAAAATCCTCCTCTGTAGTTTAAAAATTTGTCGCACCTCTCGGCTGCCTCCTCCTCCCGATGTATTTCTCCATGTAGACGCAACAATGTCCCTGTCTCATCCTGCCCCAGTGGCGATGGTTACTACTATCTCCCTGTCATGCACATCATTGTGGCGTTCCGGACCGGCGATCTCGTCCTTAGGGAATTCCTACTGACCATGGTCAATTTTCATCATAAACAGCAAGAAAATAAATTTGACACTGTTTTTTACTACACCTTCCTCGTCCTCTATCACCACACAGGCAAGTAGATTTTTTTCTTACTTTGCAAAGCTAGCTTCCTGTATACAGTAGCAGCACGGGCGATGGTTGCTTTGACTCGTGGAGATGATTATGAAACAGCGACACAACACCTCCCGCTAATTCAGCTCTCTATATAGCAACCTAGATTTTTCTTTCTGTCAGCGCCTTCCGTATCTATATGCCTGTTGCGGTGCGCCTGCCCTTTGACTCATCGCCGACGGCAATTGAGCACTTCCATGTCACCGTCTTCCAGAGCCGTCCAGTTGAACCGCTTCTGGTCAGACGGGAAACCCGGTTGGGCTCCAGAGACCTCGTCGCGCACCCGCGAAGCGACCCGGCGCTTGAGCGTGAGGTGGATAGCATCGCCTGCCACCGCGCCAGGTACACATGCAGTGGTACTCACCCGTCGGCGTCCTCTTGCTTCTGCTCGCAGGGTGCGACGGGCACCTATTCCAGCTAGGCGAACCAGCTCGTCCACGCCGGCACCTCGACCGACATCGACGTCGCCATCTGCCATCCACCCATGGCAGCGCCTCGCTCTTGGACGTCTTGTCCTGCCTGTGCTCTTCCCCACCCGGACCGGTCGGCACTGCTATTTGGCGCATTCGGCGAGTGCACTACCAGATCAGGCGCCATTGGCGGCCCACCGGCCTCCTCACATCGCCCGCTCCACCGATCAGGGAAAAAAATTTCGTCGAAATTTCTTCCGAAATTCGCGAAATCTACGGTTATCGTTATGGGGCGAGAAAAGGCCCATATCGTCCGAACTTTTTGGCCTGTTTTAAAAATTTCGGCCCAGCCTGGTGTTGCGTGACCCCTTGTTAGACTACGTGTACTTAGCCCCAGGTCAACGCAATCGGTGCTGTTTTCCTAATCCCCTTGCCCTATTCTTCTTCCCCTAATTCGTGGATTGAACCGGCGGCGTGATTTCTTTGAGGTTTGACCATGGCAGGCGTCGAGAGCAGCAACAAGGGGACTGGGAAGGGGAAGCAGACGCAGTGCAGCGGGCGTCCCGACGATGGTACCAATGCGAGAGACGGCGCCGCCGGCCGAAGTGGCGAGCCAGACCCCGCGATGGGCAGCGGTTCCGCCGGCCGAAGTGGCGGGGCAGAGGCCGCGCTGGGCAACGGTGCTTCAGGTTCATGCTCTGAACACCAGTGTACTTCAAATTGGTTGTCAATTTGAAAGTGATATAGGTTATAATGATGATCTAATTTAGGTACACGAAACAGTGAGGAACAAGAAGATGACCAGTTCAACTGTATTATTCATCTAACCTTTCAACGTTCATTGGCAAAGTTTAGCTTTTGCCACCAAAACATGTCATGGGCGCATAGGATAGAGCTGTTGAATCTGAACACTGATGTATGGGGTGGAAGGTAAAATCTAAGAATTGATCACTTCCATATTTGTAACTAGCAAATGGAAAATTTAGTGTGCTGCCCTCAAGAAGGCCAGTGAATACAGAACGAGTTCAGGCGCTCAAATTTCTCAAAATGCTGAGCAGAACTCTAGTTTAGCAGGGAGTTCATAGGGACATCGCATCAATTTACAGACCCAAAGGTAGACAATTTACAACCTGGGCAAAAAAGAGGAAGTGAAGTGGAAAATGGCTCTTTGGGCTTAAAGGGAAGCACTCATACATCACTGCACTTGTCCTGGCACTTGGGCGAGCGACTTGGCTATTTGATTACTGAAAGATGATCAACTTGGTCTAAACTATAGATAAACAAACTGCTGTAGGCTATTTACTATAACCACTACCAGAAACATCACATAGATGTAATGCAATTTGTGTTAGTATATTTTCCTTGCGGTAAATGCAGTTTGAGATATCATGTACTCCATGCACCTTGCATATCTGTACCAGATTACTTTAATTTTGAAAATAAATGGTGAAGCAGAGGGGCTGCATGCTGTAAATGTACCAGATTACCTTGCATATCTGTAACAGCTTTTGTTGAACACTTGCTCAATTTCTGTTTCTGTGATCTACCTTTTCTGTGTTCTTTTAAGATGCAAAATACAGTTTACAATTGATCCTTCTTAATGATGGTTTTCCCTTTCTGTTTTCTTCCTAAAAAATGCCTTGCTGTGGTTCTTTGAGGACTGTGTTCGCTGTGGTTCCTAAAAAATGCCTTGCTGTGGCCGTCTCAACTGATTCCTAAAAAATGCCTTGCTGTGCTTATTAGATAATTCCGACAAGTGTTTATTATTTCTTATTTAAGTTAACACTGATTTTTATTTACATGTCCAGCTGATGATGGTGTATCATATGGATGGAGCCACGGAAAACCTTATCACCAAGGTTTCAAGTGCAATTATTGTGGCCTTGCGGTGAAGAGTGGAGGTGTCTCAAGGCTTAAGGTACATTTAGCAGGGGTAAAAGGAGATGTGAGAGCTTGCAGTGCTGTACCTGCAAGAGTACGACGAGCAATGCTCAAGTCTGTTTCCGCACTCGTGGTGAAAAAAAGAGCGAAGCAAAGAAGGACTCAAGCGGTAGAACGTGATGTCCTCATGAGGATGAGTCGTGGTCATGCATCTGAAGGCTTGTTTGATGATGAGGATGACGACGTGCGTCGTGCAATAGAAGAATCACTAAGGGAGCACAAATACAGGGAGAGAGTTGAGCAGAGGGGCGGAACTTATGAGCATGGTGGTTCAAGTAGTGGCAGTGGACTGGGTGATGGTAAACTCCTGAAAAAAGGCTTTGATTCAGACCTGGCGCGTGCCAGGGCACCGGTGCAAACCAGAATCGATAGAATTTATTCAAAGAATGA
The DNA here is from genome assembly GCA_028641055.1 of Alopecurus myosuroides. NCBI lineage: Eukaryota > Viridiplantae > Streptophyta > Magnoliopsida > Poales > Poaceae > Alopecurus > Alopecurus myosuroides. The sequence goes on along the minus strand of CM054062.1, from coordinate 272,945,998 downwards.
AAACAAAGACATGCTTGCATTAGCTTGGTCCAAGTGGTTCCATGCGAGAGATATTCCCGGCCGCAAAGCTGATTGCCCATACTTTGTAGGAGCCATGAAGTTAACCCAGAGGCTTGGTGAGGGCGTTCCTATCCCAAAGGGGTCCATAATAGATGGTCCGTGTTTAAACTCAAACTACAATGAACTTAAAGAGTACGTGCAACAATTTCAGGATGATTGGTATACATATGGAGTCACAATCATGTGTGACGCATGGACAGGCCCCACAGATATGAGCATATTGTTTGGCATATTCATGTGTTACAGACAATGGAGCCAATTTCAAGAAAGCTTGTTTGATGGTGGTAGAGGAGTTCTCGCATATTGTTTGGCAACCTTGTTGCGCTCACACTGTCAATTTAATGTTGAAGGATATTAGCAAGTTTGATGAGGTGGCAGAAGTTGTGACCAGTGCAAAGAGGATTAGCAAATTCTTACACAGCCATAGTAGGCTGCATGAAACTATGAGGACTTGGGTTGGTGGAGAGATCATACAACCTAATGCCACAAGGTTTGGGACAATCTTTGTATTTTTACAAAGTTTCATGGACAAGAAAGATGCATTTCAGAAATGGATGGTGTCTGAGGATTGGCAAAATAGCGAGTGGAGTACTAGTCCAGACTACGACTACACATATGATAAGTTGGTAAACCGTCAATGGTGGAATAAAATGAAATGGGTGTTAGATGCTGTCACACCTATATATAAGCTATTGCGCTATGCGGACAGAGAGAAGAATGCAACAATATCAGGTTTTATACCAACACAATGCCAAAGCTCAATAGAGTTAACTGCACTTTTCAAACATGACCAATACAACTTTAGTAGATTTTGTGACGTAGTAGAAAAAAGGCTCAACATGATGCGCGAGAACACCCATTTGGTTGCTGGTGAGTATTACTTGAAAATTGCTTTTTTCTAATGAACACATCTTGTCTGTACACTAATAGTTTTAAATTGCAATGCAGCCGGTATACTTGATCCAGCGGGAGACTATGAGTACAACATAAGTGCTCAACCTGAGCTAGTCAAACAATTTAGTGAAAGCATTCGTAGAATTTCAATCTCACCTCAGAGCACAGTGGAGGCACTCCGCCAATTTGAAGCCTACCGGAACCGCCGAGGAATTTTTGGTACCGAGGAGGCTCGTATTGCTGCTAAAAGTCTTACACCCAGTATGTCATGAAGTAAATAATGCATAGAAAATTTTATCATTCTTCATTTTCTTTGTTACTAAAGTACACCAATTTATTGCAGCATCATGGTGGGTGCACTATGGCGCAGATTATCCTCAGCTACAAAAGTATGCATTACGGATTGTTTCTCAATGCATGTCCTCAAGTGGGTGTGAACGAAACTGGAGCTCGTTTGCACTGATTCACACATTACTAAGGAATCGACTTGGCTATGAAAAACTTCACAAGTTGGTGTATGTGCACTATAATTTGAAGTTGCGTATCCAACAGCTAGAATTTGACATGCAGGAAAGTGAAACAGATGCACTTGGTATTATGATGGATGTTGCATTGTATGATAGAGACAACCCAATCATGGACTGGCTCTATGGATCAATGACCAATGCAAAACCCATTTTAGATGAGAATGATGATAACATATTTGAGAAAGAAATTAATCTTGCGGGAAGTCTGAGAAATGGAAAACGCAAGATCACTGGCAGCGACGATGAAACACAAAGCCAACCTGGCAGCCCCGTGGACAATGATAATATCGACCCGGTGACAGAAACTACATCACAGAGAAAAGGTGAGACCATGATACAAGTATCTTGACCTCTAGGTTCTGTTTGTACTCAATCAAAATAAATTATTGATATTTCATCCATGCAGATGATGAGGACGAATTTGAAAAAGTTATATTCACGTGTGAACAAAATTTCACGCACGCTACGCAAGATCAAGATCATGGTTCTAGGAGGTCACGGCCCCAACGGACAGGTCCGAGTAAGTATAGGCGTATGAGCGATCTATCAGAGAAGCGTCCTGATAAAAAGAAATGGTGAGCCTCTAATTTTAGAACTCAATCTTAGATGTTTCATGTACATACAGCGAGTCTATAATTTTTTTTTTCCTTTATCTCTGCAGATGTGAACAGTGTGATTCTCTTGTTAGGATTGCTTAATTGGAAGGCATGGTTCAACCATTAGAGCACTCAGAAACTACTACAAGATATTATACAATTAGCCATTTGATTATCTGTCTACTTTTCTCTATGTGAGAATGTCACATTTATTTTCTAGTTGCGTGCTTGCTACTTATTCGAAATATTTTTGTCACAATCCCTGGTACCTCTAGATGATAATTTCTGTCAGGAAACATTTTTCCGGCGAAAAATTCGAATTTCTCGGAAAATTCGAATTTCTCGAGAAATTCAAAAATTTCGACCGAAAGGTTCAAACTGGGGCGTTCATATTTGTTCGAAATATTTGAATTTTCCCTTCGAAATTTCGTTTTTCTCTCGAAATTTGCGAATCTCTGAAGGGGGCGATAAAAAAACGCGAATCGAAATGCTGAACCCTGCCACCGATCCTACTGGCGGCGGTAACAGGACTCGAACCGACAGATCTGCTATTATGCTGGACGGGGCGGAAGGAACTCTGGTCGTGTTGTTCCGTGTCACCATCTCTTCCGAGAGAAGAACCGAATCCGGCTGTTCAGTGCCGTCCCGCTTTGGGCCTGTGGAACAAGCACTCCGAGATCTGGAATTCTGGATAGAGCCGTTCCAGGCCGGCGATCAGAAGATAGAGGGAAAGGATGAGGCACACACATCATGAAATCAACCGGAGGCGCGGACGGCTGCACGGCTATTCCTCTTGGCACTGTTCCTACCTCGGGTAAAGGATGAGACACACACAGAATTAACCGGAGGCACCGACCGATGCAGGTGCTGCAGCAACCGGAGGCGCCGACGTCGATCTGAATCAGGGTATGATTGCTCGGGGCTCCTTTCAAGGGTTCCCGTCCAGAGACTGTTTCTGCACGTCGACCACTGCTGCGAACTTGAGATGTTTGCACCCGTCGATACCGATCTCCTAAACGACGTAGCTCGCGCCGCCGTGGGCAGTTGGCGTGGCGGTCAGGCCGAGCAGATTCGTGTTTGCTGCATAGCTCCGGCCAGGTTAACCGGTGGCCGGGTCTCCGCTCATGCATGTCCGTCATGGGCACCCTGGTGAACTCCTCCAGGTACCAGGTCACGGTCAGTCTGCCGCTGGGAACTCTCTTTTGGGAGTCAATAAACAACGATCTTTGAGTTCGGTAGGAAATCGTTTTGATTACGGTGGCCAGTCCGTGCAAGGAACAAATTAGTAAACGTTTCGGTAGCGATCTAGTAGGATGAAAGGAAGGAAACAGGACGGACCCAGGCTTCTCGGTTTTCTAGCGATGTACATATACCACTGCCTGGTTTCTTTAGCGATCGTGGTTTGGTTTTTTTAGCGATCGTGGTTTTTTTAGCGATCGATTGTTTGGTTTTGTTGACGTACGTACGGTCGTTAGGAGAAACTATATAGTAGAGATACTGGGTTGCGTGTACGAGAATTTAATTTTTTTGTCATGCAACTACCAAGATCTATCTCTGAAGATACAAGTGAATAAGAATTCAATGATCAAATTTGAGATCGTTTACCAACACTATCGTAGAGGAAAAGATGTTGATGAAGCGTGTGGAAAATTATCACGTACAATGTTGTGGGTGAGAATGTTCCCGACTCTCCGTGTACAGCTCCTCGGTCCAAAGTAATCTCATGTATTACCCCTCTGAGAGCTCGAAGGCGTATGTCAGATCTAGTTCTGCAGAGCTTCTCTTTGTAGAGCTATGACTCTGCATGTGTATAAGAAGGTGGATTTCTCAACACATGAGAGAGAAAGACTAGAGCTAGATCTAATCGGTAGAGGACAACTAAAAAACCAAATTATAAGAAGGCCTAATTCAATTAGAATATCTAATTAGAGAGAGAATAGTCACGATGTCAATTGGTGTGTCCCTCAATGAGGGGTGGGGGTGGGTATATATAGTGGGAGGCAGGGGCACCTGCCTTAGTGCTAATGTCAGTTGTGGGAAGGGCCTAGTTGGCCGCACCCTTCCCCTTGCCCCAATTTGGATTAGACTCCACAATTGGTGAGTACTTTCCCTTCCGACTTCTTTCCTTCCTTATTTGTTATTTTTAATCCTAGTCTTTTTCTTTTCTTTCCAAAATCAAACAAGGTAATTTCTGGGAGAGGATTTTGGATCAAGTGAAACCACGTGGGCCCACATGCAGCAACCCAATCTCCCCTCTCTTGCACTCCCCATTATAGGGTTTTCTCCGAAACTCTTCTGGAACCCTATATACCCTAAAGATAAAATCATCAACTCTATCCACTTAATTTCTAAACACTTTTTAACAACTCGGGTGTCAAGTGTTCTTAGTTAGGTTCATGGCAAGGGGTTCCATAAGCCTGATGGTAGAGTCGTGGGTGGAACGTAGGGGGGAAGCTGGAGGCGAGGACACAGTTTACCCAGGTTTGGTACGTCACAACTAAGGCGGCTTCCTACTCCTGCAATCTAACTAAATCAGGGCTAAAGCCTGAAGTATACAAAGTACAATGTGGGTAGGGTTTCGCTATCTCAGCGAGGTTACGGTCTCGAAGATCTAGCTTCTAGCTTGTAGAGTTCTCTGCCTTTGAGGCTGCTCCCGTCCGGCTTTATATAGATAACCGAACTAGGGCTTACACGAAGGAAACCTTGGATTCTACGGAAAGTATTCCTATTCTTGGAAAGTAAGACATCCGACATCTTCTCCAAGGCGGATTACGCGTTGGGTCGTAGTCCAGGTTATTCTAGATTTTGCCTTCCTGTGTGTTAGTCTTACTGGGCCGCCTAATGGACCTTGATCCATTACCTATAGGCCACCCTGGTAATCCGGCATTTGGCTAATGGCGGATATACCCCCATTTGGCATATATCCGACAGTAGCCCCCAGAAAAGTCGGCCTTTAGTTTTGAATCTTCTTTCAAAACAATTTTCATGCCAAACCCGACCTTCTGGAATCCGGCATTCCTCTCGCATTCTTCACTTAGAAGGAACCGGTTGACCGTGACGTAGGCGAAAAAATCATGCTTACGTCACCGTCGCTTAGATTTGGTCAAAAAACGGAGAAAGAGAATCGCTGCCAGATTTTAGCGCGAGAAACGAGGGGTTTAGACATCATTACGTCAGCTCGCTGTATCCCGATTTTTTAGCAGGATACACGGCATGCATCCAACGGCTAAATTAGCCGTTGGGTTAATCTCAGCACAAATGGTTATAAATACCACTCGACTGGCTCCCGTTCTCCACTTCACTCGCATCGATTCCCCCGAAACGCACTCGAGAGCTTCTGCGCAAGATTGACATCGCGAGAGAGGGAGACTTCCTCGCCGACGCCCTTCAACCATCGGCGGCTCTAGCTCTCGCCCGATGAAGCTTTTCCCAGCGACTGTCGGTCCAGTTGCGCCGACCATGAATCCTACAGCAACACCCGCATCCGCCTCCGCGGTAACTCCATCGATGAAGACGAGCTCTTCTTCTGCTCCAACAACTACCCCAAACGCCCCATGGCGGCAGCAGAGATCCCCGCGGGCGCGTCGGCTGGGGAAAACCCTAGCGACCCTGCCGGATCTGTGCAGCCTCTGCCTTCTGCCACCCCGCTTTCCTCGATCCCAGAATCAGGTGGTGAGGAAATCGCTACTCGCACCGGTGAGGAAGCAGAGGGCGGTGCTACCGCCAGAGGCGAGGAAGAAGAATGTGCGGAGGACGACAATTGGAGCCTCTGTACCACTTCTCTGGCTCTTCTCTAGAGCATGGAGAAAGACAGATTGAACCTCGAGGATAAATGGAGTCTGGAGCTAGAGGACGAAGAGCCGAAGCCCAAAGACAGAGAAAGAGTGGTTCTGTCTTCCCATATTCTCCGATGTATGGGATTTCCACCTTCCGCCTTTCTCTTACAAGTCCTTAACCATTATGGCGTCCAACCCCATAATCTTCCACCAAACTCCATCCTCTACATTGCCGGCTTTCAGGCTTTGTTTGAGGATACCTAGGGATAGAACCTAGCCTAGATTTTTTCTAGTAGTGCTTCTACACGAAGCGCAACACTTTCGGCGGGCTTCCACCCATCTGTGGAACCATATCTTTCAACCTATGTCATGGCAGGGAAGTATGGTTCACTAAAATCAAAACCATCGAATCTGTTAAATTATGTACGGGTTCTTTCTTTTATCATCAGGACATATTGTATCCTAAAAAGGATACATAAATTCCAGCTTTTGAAAACTCTGCCGCTTCTCCCCAAGAAAACTGGGCTCTCGACGTCGTCCTGGTTCTGCCTCAGAAAAAAAGGCGGATCGCCCAGATGGTTGCATCCAACCCACCTCTCACGGGAATGGATACCATTTTGTGTTGGCTCGGAAGGCGGATCCATCCTCTTGCATTTTGGTCCGACCGCCTTCTCTACAAATACACGGGCCCTGAAGACATCATGCGGGTTACTTCGACAACAATGTCGGAGAAACTTTTCTGGAAGAGGGTGAACCACTTGGTGGCCACCAACACCCAATATACGGAAAGCTTACGCATATTCCACGCAAAGAATCCTCCTCCCAAGGTAATGCATACTTTTTGTCTTTTTGAGAGGGTTTATACTTTGCACATATGAATGCATACTAACTTATTTTCATGCTTTTGCAGTTTGAAACTCTTACCGAGGACCACCTGGTGTCTGCGGAGGAAGCAGCAGCACTGAAAGCCTGCTTTTCAGCGGCTGGATGCAGAAAACGCAAGAGAGTTGCTGCCTCTGCTGAAGTTATCGACCTTGACGGCGTTCCCGTTGCAACTTCCAGGTATTTTCATGCTTTCTCCTTCTCTTGCGCTACTTTTTCCGTCTCCGGTTTTAATCTCGCTTTTCTTTCTTTCCAGTCTTTCTCCCGTCCCTCTAAAAGGGAGAGGACGGAAGAAACAAAAGGTGGTCTCCCATAGAGGAAAGCTTTCCCTTGCCGCCGCCTCTGCAACTCCAACGGCGGATGCTTTGGGAGAGCATTCCGCCCCTTTGCAAGACACGTACTTCCCCCTTCGTACCGACTCCAGCCAGCCTGATACATCCCTTCCGGATGTGCAGGAAAGGGAGGGGAAGGGAGCCGTCTTTCATCAATCTTGACGAAGATAATCCTTCTTTTGACCAGAAATTCAAGGTAAAACATGAAGCATGCTTTGACGAGGATGGGTACATGCACAAATGGGCGAAAAAACAATTCGTCAAAGCCCCCTGATCCGTTCTTACCCACAAGGTGGCTTAATTATGCTTTTGCGATAATTTTATTCTTGCAAGAAAAATGTGTCTCTATTACTTTAAGTTCTATGGTTTGTATGTTTTAACCTTTCTTAGTGTTTTAGCGATTCCAAAAGTACAAAATCTTCACGCCGAGCAACCAGGTTAAAAACCAATCAGCTAAATTCAGAATCACGAGTCATACATTTTGGCGCTTTAACTTACTGATCTGGTAATCCAGCGAACAAACGATTAGATAATGCTTAAGGAAATAGGGAGCGAAAAAGGTATGAACTCCAGGTACGCAGACACAATCTGGTGTTCTGTTAGCCTTATGTGGACTTAAAAGAATTTAGTTTTCTTAACTTCGAGCACACATACAAAATTTGGGTTAACATTGAAGAAAATTGAAAGATCGTTTGGAAATAGAAAATACGGTACATTCTTTCAATGGTAAAAGGCCGTTTTGTCTCCCCTAGTTCTATATATATGTATCTTTTCCTCTTGCGATTTCTTATTTTCGTGTCACCTTGTCATCCCGAATATCTACAAGGTAGTATGACCATTTTTCATATCCTTGCTAATTACGAAAGGTCCCTCCCATATTGGGCCTAACTTGTGTTTTCTTCCCTGCACCCTTCTTAGAACTAAGTCACCTTCTTTAAAAGAACGATGCTTGATTTTCCGGATATGATATCGCCTTAAACCTTGCTGATAAATGGAGGATTGTTGTAACACAAGTTATCGCTCTTCTTCCAGAAGATCGACGACATCTTGTCATGCAATTTCAGCTTCCGCCTCATCATAAGCCTGCACTCTAGAGCTACCATGGATCATGTCCGTGGGAAGCATTGTTTCTGCTCCATAAACCAGGAAAAAGGTGGCTGCCCCGTTGATCTATTCGGTGTTGTGTGTATGCTCCAAAGCATGAAAGGTAGCTCTTCTACCCATGCTCCCGCTCCTCTATGAAGAGGTGATTCGAGTCTTGGACGTATCCCTTGCAGAATAGAACTATTCATGCGTTCAACTTGACCATTGGACTGCGGATGTGCTACTGACGCTAGATCAAGGCGAATTCCAGTTTGCCTGCAATACTTTGCTAGCTCTCTAATTGAAAATTTTGTTCCGTTGTCCGTGATTATGCTATGTGGTACACCATACCTCATGATGATACCTATGGAAATTTCTAGCAGTCACACCGTCAAGTTTTTTGATGGGTTTAGCCTCCACCCACTTGGTATACTTATCTAATCCACGAGTAGATATGTTAATCCGCCTCTTACAGTGGTCCCATCATACTAGCCCCCAGACCGCAAGTAGCCAGGTAATGGGTATAGTTTTGAGTGTTTGGACCGGCAAATTTGTCTGCTTGGCGTAGTACTGACATCCGTCACATGTGTTCACTATGTGTTTCGCGTCTTTCTTGGTTGTAATCCAAAAAAGCCCTGCTCAGAATGCTTTATGGGCAATGCTTTTGGATTGAGCATGATGTCGGCAATCTCCGGCATGGATTTCTTGCAGGATTTGATGGTCTTGTTCCGGCGAAATATAACGCTGGAAAATTTCGGATGTACTGAATTTATAAAAGTAACCATTGATTACTGTGTATCCTTTGCATCGGAGTTTTATATGTCTTTGCAAGACTTCATCGGCTCCGTCCGAGAATTTTTGATCAACCAAGAAATTTAGGTATGGTACCGTCCAGTCTGGGATTACGAGCAGTACTGCAATTGATTCGAAAATTAGGGGATAGTCTACATTTCTGGATTTGATGGATTGTTCGAACAAATGTTGAACGAATACTCCGGTGCTAATGTCTTTACCCTTTCCGGTACCATCCAGGCTAATGCATCTGCGTTCCAGTTTTCTTCCCGCTTTACATGATTTAGCTCAAATCTTAGGAAGCATATGACAAATTTGTCTACAGTTTTTCGATATTCTGCCATTATGGGGCTTTTAGCATCCCATGTCTAGTTCAACTGGTGCTGCACCAAATCCGAGTCTCTGTAACATAGTATGCGTTTTACGCATGTTTCTTTTGCAATGTGCACGCCATGAAGTAGTGGTTCATATTTTGCCACGTTATTGCTGGCATTGAAATGAATCTGTAACATATACTCCATTTTGTCGCCTTTTGGAGATTTTAACACCACACCTGCACCGGCGCCTTCCTTCATTTTGGATCCGTCAAAAACCATAATACAATATTTTGACTCCGGCATTGGTGTGTTTTCCATGGCTTCTGTCCAATCGACGATAAAATCTGTTAACACCTGGGACTTTGTAACATCCCTGAATTTTGGAAAGTGCAAAAATCAAAAAAATTTGAAACTTTTTGTTTTTTTATTAAAGCAAGCCACCAAAAACAAATAAAACTCAAAACACAAAGGTCATATTAATTATTTTACAATTTTACTAGAATTAATATAATCTTAATATGCCTCTATTTTCTAAAACCCCTAAATAGGTTTCACCTAATCAAAGATAATCTTTCACTTTAACCAACATACCTCATAAAAGGGTTTTCATATAATCCTTACCTTGGAAATGTTTTCATAGCATTTGAAACTTGAGATTACAAAACCCTAAGAATTGTTTTCACCACCGTTAATATTGTATGAACTTGAGAATTGTTATGTGACCACATAATGTCATATCAAACCTTAAAAAAATTGTTAAGTTGTTTTACTAGCTATATGTCTTCCAATGATCCCTCAACTCCCAATTTTTTTTTACTAATTATTTTTATCCAACAAATTGGATATTGAAAATATATATTCAAAGAAAAGAATCAACTATATCTTTTTCAACTAATGATCCAGTACCAAAATGGTTTCCACAAATTTCCTTCTTAGAAAATAAACATGTTTTCAAATGGTTAAATATCAAATATCTATCTTTCTAATTATTCACTTTAATTATTTTCTATTATAAAAAAATGACATAAGTTGCTATTAGGGTTTACCCCTATTTAAAAAATATAAAATTTTGAAAATAAGGAGTGATGACTTGCAAAAATAAGTTTTCAACATATATTATGCCACTAAAACTTTATTGGACTAATAATTATATTTTATAATTTTCTAAATTAAAAATCACATTAAGTTACTATTAAGGAATTATTCAATTTTCAAAATTCAAAAATAAAAATATGTTGAAATGTTTACAAAATTGGTTTGGGTTTAAAGATATTAATATTACAGGAATTTAGAAATTTATTTGAGCTCATTTGGATTATTTAAACAGAAGTTATAAAATAAATAAGAAAATAGAAAATAAAAATTCATTGATGACGTCATCGTCTTCAACCTTTCCTTTCCTGAAGAAACTGCCTCTGCCGACATCTAAACCCCTTGATTGCGCGGAATTGAAGCCCCGGATCAATGTGACGTTTGCTCCCCCTTATAGCCCCCGATACCCTCTCCCTTTCCCCTCTGGTGCCTCCCTCAATCGTGCCCCGTGCACAGAGGATTTGCTCGCCGGAGCTCCTACATCCCGCCGCTGTACTCCTTGTTTTCCGTCAAGGTGAGCCTGTCCCTGAGCACGAGACCCGGCCCCTCTCCTTCCCCTTGTCCGTGCGCACGTCTTGATGCCTCTGCTAGTCGTTTTGGTGCAGGGTGGCGACGAGGACATGCTCGCCGGAGCCGGGAACCGCTCGGTCGCCTCAGAACCTCCTCGCCGCCGTCGTTGCAGAGCTCGTGGAACCTCCCCGTGGTCTTCATCACACTCACCGTGTTGCGCCGATCCGCTTCGTGATCTCCCCGAGCCCGGAAACGTACCGGAACGCCGGCGCCGTCCTCTCTAGTGCAGCGCGCCGCCGCGCACGCCATTTCCGGCGACCTACCACCGCGGTGAGCTCCTCTCTCTCCCTCCGCCGTTGGATCGAACGAGTGGCTAGGATTAGATCCTCCCCGAAGCGGTATGATACCGTCAGATCTAGATCTGACGGCTCAGATTTGGATCCACTTATCCACGTCATAGTCCAGTCAGCGTGCACAGTCAGCAGCAACACCCAATCAGATCCAGCCACGTGGCCAGCCCTTTAATTCGAATTTTTCTCCCGGTAGAATTTTTGGCAGTTTTACAGATTAGCCCCTGCAACTTCAATCCATCATATCTTTTGATCCATGAAGCCAAATTTAGCAATCTTGGACTTTTTGAAAAGCCCTTGACATCTAGAAACTTTTGGCACTGGCCAAATTCAAATTTGACAAACTTAAAATTGTTCAATTTCAAATATGCTTGTTTGATGAAATTTGGCATAATTCAAATTCTACAAATCAAAAAATTGTAAATAAAATATATTTGGAAACCTTAGGATGTGTACTTTCATAACCTCTGTCCCAAAATAATTATTGATCAAATTAAAATTGATTTTAGAATTAAATTGTCTGTTTAAGTATTTTTGGCATAGAATTAATTCTTTAAATAATTGGAATATGTTCCCTTAAGCAAAATTGCTCCTTTTGGTAACCTTTAACCAGAGACATCAGTACCTAAACCTTTTGGACAACCTTGAACCATTTCCTTGTAAGTTGGACCAAAACTTCATCTTAGTGAACCACTAGTTGATCATGCCTTAGTTTTTGTTTTTATTCTTTCTACCATTGTTTGTTGTGGCCATTTTGAATCCAAGACCAAGTCCCTAGTATGTAAACCATATAAGAGACCAAGTAGTGAACCTCAAACACTAGTACTATAGTGTTCTATCTACTCCTCCATCCCCCTATTCTTGCTTCAAGAATCCATCAAGTTAGCAAATGGAAAACAAGACTCAAGAAATAGAAGGTACTTCACTTTCAACCTGGTGGCAACATGAAGAGCTACAAGGAAGATCAATGAAGAAGTTTTGAAGAGAATACTTAGACTCCACAACAACTATAAGCAACTCAAGAAGTACAAGTGTGAAGAAATTCAGAAGAAAACATCTCCCTCTCTCTTTCTATCTTTCTTCTTATATTCTTTCCAATTGACTTAGTGGTATTTGTGTCCATCCCATACCCAAAACAATTAGTGAAGTGAAAGCCATGAAGAATTTATCAAGACCAAGAGAAGAATCCATCCAAGGAACAAGACTACAATAGAAGCATGAAGATGCTCTTCAAGAAGGCAATCACATGAGGTCTAGAAGCAATCCACACAAGTTGAAGAATAACAAGTTGTTTTTGTCCAACCATTGACCCAAATGGAAAACCCAAGACTTAGTAATATTTTTCCCTTTGATGATGAAGTGAGTAGACCTACCCTAACCACAATGGAAAATACTAACATAGTCACTCAAATATTTTTGAAGGTGAATATGACCAAGTGTTTGCATGTATTACTTTAGTTGAAGAAGCAATATGTTTATTCTTAGTGAACTCTTGGAACTTCCTCGACAAGTATGGTTATAATAAAGTTAGATCACATCAAACTCAACCTAGTCCTTTCCAAGTAAACCCTTGGAAACTCCTTAACAATGTATTGAACCATTATGGAATGAATCTTTGAAAACTCAAACCTTGACCTTGTCCTAGCCAACTTGGTCCAACTCCTTTGTTATGTTATTTGCTATGTTTGCTTTATCCACCTATGTGTTTGATTGCTAGGATGTTTGTTTATTTTGTTATTGTGTTTTCAATGAGTAGATTGTACGGAGAGCAACGATCCTTTGTGAAGAGAGTGTGATATCTTCACCAACTTCAACAAGGCAAGTAACACATCATGAACTACCCATTATTTTCTATATGCATTAAGTTGATTTTTGAGTAGTATGCATTGATAGGAAATTTTACTAAGTTATATTATGCTATGCTATATCCTAGTAGTGTGTAGCCATCCTTATACCTTGTTATTTTGATGCCTTGGTACTTAGTAGATGCTTATCCTTGCTACAAAAATTGTTTTACTTGATGATGAGGAAAATTACTAAGTACAAACTTCAATGAACCACCTGGGTGGATTTGGTTGTTTGGCTGATGAGAGTTGAGTGTCTCCCCGAGGGGTGTTCAATTGAGGAATGCCACCCAGGAACAAAGTGATTATGATGTTCCCCAAGTTTAGATTGCTTCCAGTGCGGCCTTTAGTCATATGGGCTCTGTCTTGATCAACTAAGTTGTGAGGGTTCAGCCCGGGCTTGACAAGCAGATGTAGCATAATTATAGGTGGAACGGGTCTTGCCATTGGGTTGGATTCTTGCTTCTGAAAGATCTCGTCTCGATTCTTCTCCTTTCCTTAATGCACTAAGGGTTTATAGGATGTTTGGGTTGAGTTGGGTGTGAAGGTGAAAGTGCACAAGCTCTGCAGAGTCAACAAACTAAGATCTTAGCCGTGTCCCCGGTTATGGACAACTATGAGCAGCTGGACAAGGATGGACGGAAGAATCACATCACCATTTTCAATAAGTAAAATTTTGACCAAGTGAACAGTATTGTGGTGCTTGGATCTTAATCCAATGTTGCCACCCTTTGGAAAGAAAATTTGTTTTCAAAAGTGATAGGTGAAAACTGGCTTTATGCAAACTTAGCCAAAACTCCACTCAGCCAAATAAGCATGTAGTATTAGTCTTGCCATTTATATCCACCATAGTGTTACTTGCTAATACATTAAATTGTATTGACTCCCTTGTGTCTGCATATTCCATATTGCAAATGGTTCTAAAGACGAGTGAGGATTTCGTTTAGGATCTCGAGACTATCGCCAACATGTTTTGCCTGTGGCACATGAAGAAGATGGGCTCAATGTTGTACTATGTCTTCCGTTGTATATCTTTGTTTACTGCTAGTCTTCTAAGACTATGCAAGTTGTATTACTATTTTGTAAAGACTGGATCATGCGATGTAATAGAATTTGATGCATTTGCATGATATTTCATTTTGTACTGTGGTGCTAGCAATTGATCCAGGGACTAGCACAATAACACAGGTGTCCTTACATTATTTAAATGTGGGAACGCTAAAAAATGGTATCAAAGCATTGTGTTGCCTGTAGGATTCGAGACCCTTAGGTTTGGAAGCCAATTTTTATCATGTTATTATCTCCTTAGAGTATTTTGGATCCTAGCGGCATAGTGAGATGAAGCGTCCCGGACAAATTTACGTGTCCACGGACACGAGACCGTTCCCTGATTGGCTTGCGTGTGCATTGTCCTTCTCACTATAGTGATTATCCAATTTGCAACAAGTTGTTAATCACCCTAGGATTGAAAACTGTCTATGTTCAAATTGTCTATAAACAAAACAATCATCTTAATCTTTCTCATATCCTGTCATCTATATTCACCTTCAAAATTTCATTCTCTTGTTCTAGATGACCTACCTCTTGAATATCAAGGCATGATTTTTGATGACCATACCATGAAGTGCAAGAATTATTTTCACCAAATGAAGACCTATACTCAAGACAATTGAAGTACTTGAAGAAAAACATAGACTTCCCAACAATCAAGAACACCTCAAGACATGGAGAGAAGAATTTGAAGAAAACTGAAGAAGATATAAATGAGACCACCAATCTAGTTACTTTGTTAGAACAATGTTAACGTGTTAGTGTATTGATCATACCAGTGAGTGTGGTATGACAATATTAGTTGTTTTCAAAAACATTGTTGTTTGGTGTGATGAATGTAATGCTATATGTTTGTTATGTGTTGTTTGCAAGATGAATTTCCTTGATCTGTTGTGTTGGAGTAGGATTTTCCTTAGATCTTTCTAATCTCTACTCTTCCATGCTAAGCCAAACCAAAAGCCATTTACCAGCCATAGAGAACTACCATATGAAGTGCAAGAATAAACCCTTCACCCAAGAATGCCATGCCTAGTTCTTTATGGAGACACAAGCCATACAATTGAGGAATGTCACAGATTTCAAGATCCTTTTTGTGTGAAGGAACAATCACATCCATGGTCAAATGCCAACTACATCATAAGGAGTAGCAAGCAAATCAACAAGTGAAGAAAGACAAGTGAACCCCAAGTTGCATGAGCTATGAAGATTTCAGAGCCAACTACACCAAGAGAAGAAACAATGAAGAAACACAACTATCCAGTTTGTGTTACATAAGAGTTTTACGCAACCCACTAGTTGAGAAATGATAGTTTAGCTCAAGTTTGTAGAATGGAAACTTTCTGTTAGACAAGTGAGGTGACCTAGTGTTATTAAACAAGATTCATCAATCCAAGTACAAGGTAATGATTGAGTGCAACATGGATTGGCCCCCATGATGATTACTCACATTGTTTACTTTTGTTATGAAGAATGGTAAATCCGAGTGACATACCTATTAGAGAGACGACAATGTTAAACCTGAACCATAGAATGGTAGAATACAATAATGAACCTATGTTAGTGTTGCTGAAAAACGTACTATTTTCGGTGAGGATCAAGCCAACCTTGGAGCTATGAAGCAATGGATTTTACCTACCATGAGAGTTCCTTTAGAAATAAAATGGTGTTTGCCTTCAAGGATGACAATAACAAGATGGAAGATTTCCAAGGATATCAAAAGACCAAGTTGAGAGTGAACCAAAGGCTTTTGATTGACCCAAAGAGTGACCCCTCAGTGTCAAAGGTAGTCCAACATACCTATGTTGCTCTACAGCTCTACCACGAAGGAAAGTTCTACTCAAGCCAATCTCAAATCAATCTACACTCCAATCCAATGAAAATAGACTATCCACAAAAGTTTCTTTTAAGGGTGGTAGCCCACCCAGTTGTTATGGAACTCAGACACCCAGACCTATCTTTCCTTCAAACCTTCCCAAATATCGGGACGAGATTTCTTTTAAGGGTGGTAGTCTGTAACATCCCTGATTTTTGGAAAGTGCAAAAATCACAAAAAATTGAAACTTTTTGTTTTCTATTAAAGCAAGCCACCAAAAACAAATAAAACTCAAAACACAAAGGTCATATTAATTGTTTTACAATGCTACTGGAATTAATATAATCTTAATATGCCTCTGTTTTCTAAAACCCCTAAATAGGTTTCACCTAATCAAAGATAATCTTTCACTTTAACCAACATACCTCATAAAAGGGTTTTCATATAATCCTTACCTTGGAAATGTTTTCATAGCATTTGAAACTTGAGATTACAAAACCCTAAGAATTGTTTTCACCATCATTAATATTATATGAACTTGAGAATTGTTATGTGACCACATAATGTCATATCAAACCTTAAAAAAATTGTTAAGTTGTTTGACTAGCTATATGTCTTCCAATGATTCCTCAACTCCCAATTTTTTTTACTAATTATTTTTATCCAACAAATTGGATATTCAAAATATATATTCAAAGAAAAGAATCAACTATATCTTTTTCAACTAATGATCCAGTATCAAAATGGTTTCCACAAATTTCCTTCTTAGAAAATAAACATGTTTTCAAATGGTTAAATATCAAATGTCTATCTTCCTAATTATTCACTTTAATTATTTTCTATTATAAAAAAATGACATAAGTTGCTATTAGGGTTTACCCCTATTTTAAAAATATAAAATTTTGCAAATAAGTAGTGATGACTTTCAAAAATAAGTTTTCAACATATATTATGCCACTAAAACTTTATTGGAATAATAATTATATTTTATAATTTTCTAAATTAAAAATCACATTAAGTTACTATTAAGGAATTATTCAATTTTCAAAATTCAAAAATAAAAATATGTTGAAATGTTTACAAAAATGGTTTGGGTTTAAAGATATTAATATTACAGGAATTTAGAAATTTATTTGAGCTCATTTGGATTATTTAAACAGAAGTTATAAAATAAATAAGAAAACAGAAAATAAAAATTCATTGATGACGTCATCAAATGACGTCATCGTCTTCAACCTTTCCTTTCCTGAAGAAACTGCCTCTGCCGAAATTTTAACCCCTTGATTGCGCGGAATTGAAGCCCCGAATCAATGTGACGTTTGCTCCCCGTTATAGCCCCCGATACCCTCTCCCTTTCCCCTCTGGTGCCTCCCTCAATCGTGCCCCGTGCACAGAGGATTTGCTCGCTGGAGCTCCTACATCCCGCCGCCGTATTCCTTGTTTTCCGTCAAGGTGAGCCCATCCCCGAGCATGAGACCCAGCCCCTCTCCTTCCCCTTGTCCGTGCGCATGTCTTGATGCCTCTGCTAGTCGTTTTGGTGCAGGGTGGCGACGAGGACACGCTCGCCTGAGCCGGGAACCGCTCGGTCGCCTCGAAACCTCCTCGCCGCCGTCGTTGCAGAGCTCGTGGAACCTCCCCGTGGTCTTCATCACACTCACCGTGTTGCGCCGGTCTGCTTCGTGATCTCCCCGAGCCCGGAAACGTACCGGAACGCCGGCGCCGTCCTCTCCCGTGCAGCGCGCCGCCGCGCACGCCATTTCTGGCGACCTACCACCGCGGTGAGCTCCTCTCTCTCCATCCGCCGTTGGATCGAATGAGTGGCTAGGATTAGATCCTCCCCGAAGCGGTATGATACCGTCAGATCTAGATCTGACGGCTCAGATTTGGATCCACTTATCCACGTCATAGTCCAGTCAGCGTGCTCAGTCAGCACCAACACCCAATCAGATCCAGCCACGTGGCCAGCCCTTTAATTCGAATTTTTCTCCCGGTAGAATTTTTGGCAGTTTTACAGATTAGCCCCTGCAACTTCAATCCATCATATCTTTTGATCCATGAAGCCAAATTTAGCAATCTTGGACTTTTTGAAAAGCCCTTGACATCTAGAAACTTTTGGCACCGGCCAAATTCAAATTTGACAAACTTAAAATTTTTCAATTTCAAATATACTTGTTTGATGAAATTTGGCATAATTCAAATTCTACAAATCCAAAAATTGTAAATAAAATATATTTGGAAACCTTAGGATGTGTAATTTCATAACCTCTGTCCAAAAATAATTATTGATCAAATTAAAATTGATTTTAGAATTAAATTGTCTGTTTAAGTATTTTTGGCATAGAATTAATTCTTTAAATAATTGGAATATGTTCCCTTAAGCAAAATTGCTCCTTTTGGTAACCTTTAACCAGAGACATCAGTACCTAAACCTTTTGGACAACCTTGAACCATTTCCTTGTAAGTTGGACCAAAACTTCATCTTAGTGAACCACTAGTTGATCATGCCTTAGTTTTTGTTTTTATTCTTTCTACCATTGTTTGTTGTGGCCATTTTGAATTCAAGACCAAGTCCCTAGTATGTAAACCATATAAGAGACCAAGTAGTGAACCTCAAACACTAGTACTATAGTGTTCTATCTACTCCTCCATCCCCCTATTCTTGCTTCAAGAATCCATCAAGTTAGCAAATGGAAAACAAGACTCAAGAAATAGAAGGTACTTCACTTTCAACCTGGTGGCAACATGAAGGGCTACAAGGAAGATCAATGAAGAAGTTTTGAAGAGAAGACTTAGACTCCACAGCAACTATAAGCAACTCAAGAAGTACAAGTGTGAAGAAATTCAGAAGAAAACATCTCCCTCTCTCTTTCTATCTTTCTTCTTATATTCTTTCCAATTGACTTAGTGGTATTTGTGTCCATCCCATACCCAAACGAATTAGTGAAGTGAAAGCCATGCAGAATTTATCAAGACCAAGAGAAGAATCCATCCAAGGAACAAGACTACAATAGAAGCATGAAGATGATCTTCAAGAAGACAATCACATGAGGTCTAGAAGCAATCCACACAAGTTGAAGAATAACAAGTTGTTTTTGTCCAACCATTGACCCAAATGGAAAACCCAAGACTTAGTAATATTTTCCCTTTGATGATGAAGTGAGTAGACCTACCCTAACCACAATGGAAAATACTAACATAGTCACTCAAATATTTTTGAAGGTGAATATGACCAAGTGTTTGCATGTATTACTTTAGTTGAAGAAGTAATATGTTTATTCTTAGTGAACTCTTGGAACTTCCTCGACAAGTATGGTTATAATAAAGTTAGATCACATCAAACTCAACCTAGTCCTTTCCAAGTAAACCCTTGGAAACTCCTTAACAATGTATTGAACCATTATGGAATGAATCTTTGAAAACTCAAACCTTGACCTTGTCCTAGCCAACTTGGTCCAACTCCTTTGTTATGTTATTTGCTATGTTTGCTTTCTCCACCTATGTGTTTGATTGCTAGGATGTTTGTTTATTTTGTTATTGTGTTTTCAATGAGTAGATTGTACGGAGAGCAACGATCCTTTGTGAAGAGAGTGTGATATCTTCACCAACTTCAACAAGGGAAGTAACACATCATCAACTACCCATTATTTTCTATATGCATTAAGTTGATTTTTGAGTAGTATGCATTGATAGGAAATTTTACTAAGTTATATTATGCTATGTTATATCCTAGTAGTGTGTAGCCATCCTTATACCTTGTTATTTTGATGCCTTGGTACTTAGTAGATGCTTAGCCTTGCTACAAAAATTGTTTTACTTGATGATGAGGAAAATTACTAAGTATAAACTTCAATGAACCACTTGGGTGGATTTGGTTGTTTGGCTGATGAGAGTTGAGTGTCTCCCCGAGGGGTGTTCACTTGAGGAATGCCACCCAGGAAAAAAGTGATTATGATGTTCCCCAAGTTTAGATTGCTTCCAGTGCAGCCTTTAGTCATATGGGCTCTGTCTTGATCAACTAAGTTGTGAGGGTTCAGCCCGGGCTTGACAAGCGGATGTAGCATAATTATAGGTGGAATGGGTCTTGCCATTGGGTTGGATTCTTGCTTCTGAAAGATCTCGTCTCCATTCTTCTCCTTTCCTTAATGCACTCAGGGTGTATAGGATGTTTGGGTTGAGTTGGGTCTGAAGGTGAAAGTGCACAAGCTCTGTAGAGTCAACAAACTAAGATCTTAGCCGTGTCCCCGGTTATGGACAACTATGAGCAGCTGGACAAGGATGGACGGAAGAATCACATCACCATTTTCAATAAGTAAAATTTTGACCAAGTGAACAGTATTGTGGTGCTTGGATCTTAATCCAATGTTGCCACCCTTTGGAAAGAAAATTTGTTTTCAAAAGTGATAGGTGAAAACTGGCTTTATGCAAACTTAGCCAAAACTCCACTCAGCCAAATAAGCATGTAGTATTAGTCTTGCCATTTATATCCACCATAGTGTTACTTGCCAATACATTAAATTGTATTGACTCCCTTGTGGCTGCATATTCCATATTGCAGATGGTTCTGAAGACGAGTGAGGATTTCGTTTAGGATCTCGAGACTATCGCCAACATGTTTTGCC
The DNA here is from genome assembly GCA_028641055.1 of Alopecurus myosuroides. Taxonomy (NCBI): domain Eukaryota; kingdom Viridiplantae; phylum Streptophyta; class Magnoliopsida; order Poales; family Poaceae; genus Alopecurus; species Alopecurus myosuroides. Next base: position 272,925,461 of record CM054062.1, on the reverse strand, counting down.
TGTGGCACATGAAGAAGATGGGCTCAATGTTGTACTATGTCTTCCGTTGTATATCTTTGTTTACTGCTAGTCTTCTAAGACTATGCAAGTTGTAATACTATTTTGTAAAGACTGGATCATGCAATGTAATAGAATTTGATGCATTTGCATGATATTTCATTTTGTACTGTGGTGCTAGCAATTGATCCAGGGACTAGCACAATAACACAGGTGTCCTTACATTATTTAAATGTGGGAACGCTATAGACTTAATTGTAGTCCTTAGTTGATACTTAATGTCGAATGTCGCAAGATCAATGTCCCATTTGACGACTCCGCTTGTTGCATCTGCATTATTTATGATACCCCCTAGTGGTGCTTTGCTTACCAATGTTATAGAATATCCTTGGAAGTAATGACGTAATTTTCGTGATGCAAAAAATACGCCATATGTCAGTTTTTGATAATGTGGATCTCTTTGTTTGGAATCCGAGAATACTTCACATATGTCGTATATCGGATATTGATCTGGAATGCTTTGTTAATCTTTCTTCCTTTCCAAAATTATGACAACGCTAATAACCTTGTTTGTTGCTGTTAAGTACAACAACATTGGTTCTTCCTCCTTTGGTGATGCCAAAATAGGATCTTTCATTAAAGTATCCTTTAGGTAGGCTAACGCTTTGTCTGTTTCTTCTGTCCAAATTTTTTTTTCGAATTTCTTCAACAATTTGTATAATGGCAGATTTTTATCGCCTAGCCGTCTTATAAACCTGATTACGGCGGTTGCAGAACCCGTTAATCTCTCGACATCTTTTAAGCACGTAGGCCTTTTGATGTTCAGGATTGCTTTAATCTTTCCGGGTTTACCTCGATTCCTTTGTGGGAAACGATAAAAATTAGAAGTTTTCCTAAGGGAACCCCGAATACGCACTTTAATGAATTTAACTTCATCTTGTAAGTGCACAAATTATCAAAGGTTTCTCGCAAATCCTCAAGGAGTGTATGATTTTCCTTGGAAATGACGACAATGTCATCCACGTAAACATGGACGTGTTTTCCTATTTGATTATGCAAGCAACTTTGCATGCAATGTTGGTATGTAGCTCCGGCGTTCTTCAAGCCAAAAGACATGGTTATGTAATAGTATGTCCCATAGAGCGTTATGAAAGAGGTTTTGATTTTATCCTCTTCCTTTAAGCATATTTGATGATATCCGGAATAAGCATCCAAAAAGCATAAAATCTCAGAGCCAGCAGTGACATCTATTATTTAATCGATTTGCGGTAACACGAACCTATCTTTTGGACACAATTTGTTCAAACCAGTATAATCTATACATATCCTAAGGACAGTTGTGTCTTTCTTCCGGACAAATACCGGATTGGCGGACTATCGAGACATCGTAATGAGAGTTCATAAACGGGGGTGCCATGAGCCTAACGGGGGTGCCATGATCCTACTGGTAGTACGACAAACGAGAACACCAAGTTTACCCAGGTTCGGTACGACGCAACTAGGCGGCGCTCCTACTCCTGCAATCTCACTAAATCAGGGCTGAAGCCTGAAGTATACAAAGTACAATGTGAGTATGGTTTCGCTAACTCGGCGAGGATCAACTTCTCGGCTAGTTGGCTTCTAGCTAATTGTTGTCTATCGTTGCTCCCGTCTGGATTTATATAGATAGCCAGATTAGAGCTTACATAAAGAAAACCTAGAAGACTACAGAAAGTATCTAACTTGGAAAGTAAGGGATCCGTCTTCTCCTCCAAGCTGCACCACTTTGGGCCGTGGTCCGGGTTCTTCTAGAATCTGACTTCCTGTGTATCAGCTTACTGGGCCGCCCAATGGACCCTGATCCATTACTAGCGGGCCACCCTGGTAATCCGGCTCTTATGCCAATGCCGGACATACCCCAAATCGGTATATATCCGACAGTAGCCCCCAAGAAGGATTAGGACTTCATTCTGCCGCTCTTCGTCCACTAGCATTCTTTCCGAGAAATGTCAGTGTTTTGTCTTGATTCTTCTTTTACCAAAAATAACTTAACCCAAAACTCAGATTTTAACATAGTCCGGCTTTTCATCCACGAGCCTTCGCGGATAAGGAACCTTGTGACATCAGCGATGAAACCCTGCTGACGTCATGGTCGTTTGGGTTCAGTCAAAACCCTGAAATGTATCCTCTGACAAATTCTCTCGCGGGAAACGAGGAGACAACAATTATCACCCCGTCCCCTCATTTCCCGAAATTTTCGGGCGTAACATGCGTCGTGCATCCAACGTCTAAAATAGCAGTTGGAGTCAATCTCCGAATCCTCTTCCGCTTCTTCTTCTTCCTCGAGCACACAGAGCCCCAACCTCTAGCCACCGGAACCCGAGCTCGAGAGAACACAGAGGCCCAGCCCTCAAGCCCTTACCCGGAAAGCATCGGAGGTTCAAACTCACGACCACGCTGACGGAAAATGGTCACCAGAGACTCCCCCGTGCTTCCGACTCGGCGAGCGCCGCCATGGACATTGAGGATATAATCAACGATCTGGACCCCCTCCTCGGCTCCCCGCCTCACACCGCTGCGAACGCGCCGGTGGGGGCCAACAGCGAGCCGGACCGTGGGGATCTTCCTCCCATGGCTGGGAACACGCCACCGCCAATGTCCACTGCTCCTCCTCCGCCTCCCTTCTCTGAGCCAGTGGAGGAAGATGCTACTCACTGCGGCGAGGACATCATCGCTTCCGCCACCGCCGGAGGTGAAGACGGAGGAGAGGAGTATGCTGGGAATTGGAGCCACTGCAATGTGGTTCCTTCCCTTCTCCCGGCATTGGAGAAAGAAGGTTTCGTGGTGAAGGGAAAGTGGCAGGTGAACAAGGACGGCACGAGGCATCCCCGCAACCCGGCGAGCGGGTTCTTCTAGCTTCCCATATCAACCGAGGTATGGGATTCGCCTCTTTCGCCTTCTTTTGCCAAATCCTAGATCACTATAGGATTCAGCCACACAATCTACCACCAAACTCCATTCTTTACTTAGCCGGCTTCCAGGCCCTTTTTGAGGGTTATCTAGAGATAGAACCCCGCCTGGATTTCTGGCAGTATTGTTTCGGCGTTAAACGCAACCCTTCTGAGGGTGCCCTTCCGACTTGCGGAACCATTTCCTTCACCCTCCGTAGGTTTAGGGAGGATTGGTTCCCCAAGATCAAGACTTCCGAGTTCGTCAAGTTTTAGATGGGCTCGTTCTTTTACCATGGCGATGTACCATTTCCTGGAAAGGAAACGGGCATTCCACCTTTCATCAATTCCGTGGCCACTCTCCAAGACAATTGGGCGGTGGACACGGTCCAGGTTCTGCCTTCGGACCTGATGAGGATCAAGAGACGAATCACCAAGCTCGTCTCCGCCACTCCTCCGCTAACCGGCATGGATACGATCCTTTGCTAGTACAGAAGGCGGATCCAGCCTCTGGCATATCGCAGAACCCGGATAATGTGTGAATACACGGGCCCCAACGACGCGATAAGGGCAACAAAGAGCGCGTTGTCCAAGAAGGACTTCAAGAAGCGCGTGAATCAGCTGGTTTCGACTCATGACCAATACAAGGAGAGCCGGCCAATGTACCACGCCAAGAACCCTGTTCCAACGGTATAGTTCTCTCTTCGGGAAATTTAATCCTTGTTTTCTTTTTCTAGGATGTTTTTCGACACTAACCCGGACTTTGCTTATTTTATCAGCTTCTTGAACTTCCTGACGCTGAATTTGCTACTGACGAGGAGTTAGATGCACTTCGCGCCAACTTCCAATCCGGAGGGCGAAAGCGCAAGAAGCCAACCACAGCTCAAGAAGTCATCGACCTTGATGGCGTGGCCGTCGCTACTTACAGGTAAAAACCTAGGGTTTTTCCATTTGTATGCTTTTTGTTGCATGTTTGTTGTTGTTTCTCAGAATCTTACTTCTCGTATTTTCTTCCTCTTCTCTTTTATAGCCTTGCTCCTACTACTTTGAAGGGTAAAGGCCGGAAGAAGCACAAATATGTGAGCGAAGCCATCTCCCGCCGCTGCGCGAGACACTCCAACAGCAGCGGGGGAGGAGAACTTGGCTGCCAGGGAGGGAGAATATCCACTGCAGTCCAGCCATCCCATTGCATCCGACTCGTATGCGAGGGAAAGGGCGGCGCCGGAAGAGGCTGGGCCTTCCAATGTTCCCAAGGAAGAGCCCATCCTAAACTTTGACAGCAAGTTTAAGGTAAAGCAAGAAGACTATTTTGACGAACACGGAAATATTCATCTGTGGGCGACAAAACACTTTGCTCGTGCTCCCTTAATCCGTCCTTGGCCACAAGGCGGCAGGCGGTATTATTATGAGGAATAATTACGTCTTCTCGCCTCGCCAGGTCATACAAGACGGCCTCCATCATGTGGGAATAACCTTTGCATAATATGCTAAGGAATTTTCCGAGAACATTGCAGGCTTGCAAAGGATGAGCCAGGTAAATACCTCTAGCCCCCAAGCGTTAAGTCAAAGGTATTTTTTTTCTATTTTTGGCTTAATGCTTTTCTCTTTTGTGTGCTTATTTTTTGACTAAGCAACTTTTCCTTTATCTATGTCTCAGCAAACTGCCGAGACCATAAACATGGAAGTTTTCAACAAGCTTACCATTAAGAACAAGGAGGTTAAATCTCTCCTTGGCATTCTTAATGACAAAGACTCGGAGTTGGCCTCTGTTCAGCAACAACTGAAGGATTCAACAGGTAAATATCTTTTCCATTCGCTATGCTGTTTTGAGAAAATTTTCTAAGTCATTTTCCCTTCTTTTCAACTTCTTTGGCGAAAACCAAACAAATTGCTGAAGTTGCATGCTGGCAATGTCGAAAACCTCTGCAAGAAAAAGTCGGAGCTTTACATGATGACGGTAAAGCTTCAGAAAGGCTTGGAGGCCAGCCAACTGGCTGTTGGAATTGCCGAGTCCCGCGCTTCTTCTCAAGCTGAGAAAGATGCAGCGACTATTCGGTACTTGGAGAATGCTCTCAACCAACACCTTGAAGAAGGCGTTGAGATGGACAAGATTCTCGGTAAGTTTAACTCCTTTTACCAAGTTTTTTCCTTATACTTTTTACAGTATGCTTCTTTTTTCTCCTTCTATGATTTTCTAACTTTTCCTTGTTATTTTGAACAGAAGGGAACCCCTTGCTTACCCGGATTAATAGAATCCGGACTTTCGGGAAGATCTTCTCCGCCCTCAAGACTGCGGGGATGCTACTTGTGAATAAGTACATTCCCGACAAATCTGAAGATTTCTCGGAAGTAAGCAAGCTTCCGGAGGTAATAGAAGAGGTGGCAAACCAGAAGGAATCCTGGTTCCGCTCAGCTGCTCGCGGTGGTGCGCACATGGCCCTTGGGCTGATGCGTATGCCTTATACCACCGCGAAGTCCTGTCGTGTCGCAACCGGTATCCCTCAAGTGTACACGGAAGCGCAGAGAGCCGGTATTTTTGAGTTTGTCAAGGGGCATGCCACCAAGATAGCTCAAATGGTGTCGATCTCGACGTTCAACCCGGAGGAAGAGATGCCGGCAACTCCGGAGAACCCCAGCGACAGCGACGAGGAGGACTCAGAGTCTTACGAGGCCGCCTATTCCTGAGTAGTTGTCCGAGAAAAAAATAGAAGCATTAATGTTCTCATAAGTGTAACATCAATTGTAATTCTATCTATCTTTTGTATAAACAAGTATTCATCCCTTTTGCAGTAAAGTTTAAGTCTTTGCAAGTTTTTCTGGGTTTTAATTCCTTTTCCTTCTAAGTTCTCTTGTGTATACATTTTAACTGTCCTTAGTGTTGAAATGGCTCAATAGTACTTAATCTTCATGCCAAGTAACTGGGTTCAAACCTATCAGTCTAATATCGGAATCATGGATTGTACTTAGTCATTTTTACTTACTAATTCCATTGACCCAACACACAAGCAATCAGATAATACTTAGGAAAAAGTAAGGAATTTTGAAAAAGTATGAAACTCAGGCACGCATGCATAATCTGGGTTTCCTTAAGCCTCCTTAGGCTACAAAAGCATTCAGTTTTATAAGTCCGAGCACGCAGGCAAAATTCGGGTTAACATTGAAGAAATTTGAAAGATCATTGGGAAATAGATAAGGCGGTCTTATGCTTTGAACAATAATAACAAGACAGACAAAAAAATGCATGAATTACGACAACTTTATTTCCTGATCTCAAAGGTGTTTACATAGAATTTGAATAAAGTGTAAAAGGGACATAAGTGCTGGATGCTCTAGGGCCTCTTTGTCTCTTCAGTTCTACATCTATCTTTCTTTTTCTCTTGCGATTCGGATTTTTAGGATCATCTTCCGTATCTCGAATATCTACAAGGTAATAAGATCCATTTTTCATAGCCTTGCTGATGAAAAATGGTCCCTCCCAAACAGGGGCTAATTTGTGCTTTCTTTCCCGCACCAATCTTAGCACCAAGTCAACTTCTTTGAAAGAACGGTGTTTTATTTTACGACTATAATAACGTCGCAATCCTTGCTGATAAATGGCGGATCTTTGTAGCAAAAGCTCTCGTTCTTCTTCTAAGAGATAGACAACATCTTGTCGTGTGTTTTCGACATCCGAGTCTTCGTATGCTAGCACTCTTGGGCTATCATGGAGCATGTCCGTGGGAAGCACTGCTTCTGCACCATAAACCAAGAAAAACGGAATTTTCCCTATTGATCTATTTGGCGTCGTTCGAATACTCCAAAGCACAGAAGGTAATTGTTCTACCCATGCTCCAGTTGCTCTATGAAGAGGAGATTCGAGTCTTGGGCGTATTCCCTGCAGGATTGTACAATTCATTCGTTCAACCTGTCCATTGGATTGTGGGTGTGCCACAGATGCAAGATCTAGGCGAATTCCTGTTTGTTGGCAATATTTTGCCAACTCTCCAATAGAGAAATTTGTCCCATTATCCGTGATTATGCTGTGTGGAACACCGTATCTCATGACTATGTCAATGAAGAATTTTCTAGCAGTCACACCGTCATGTTTTTTGATGGGTTTCACCTCCACCCACTTGGTGTACTTATCTACTGCAATGAGTAGATGTGTAAGTCCGCCTCTTGTAGTTTTGAATGGTCCCATCATATCTATCCCCCAGACCAAAAATGGCCATGTTATGGCGATAGTTTTGAGTGCTTGAGCTGGCATATTCGTCTGCTTGGCGTAATACTGACATCCGGCACATGTATTTACTATGTTCTCCGCGTTTATCTTGGCTGTAAGTCAGAAAAACCCTGCTCGGAATGCTTTTTGATTTAGCATGATGTCCGCAATCTCCTGCATGGATTTCCTGCAGAATTTCTCGTCCTTCCTCTGGCGAAATACATCGCTGAAAAATTCCGATAGTACTGCGTTTATATAGGCAACCCTTGATTACCGTGTATCCTTTCCATCAGCGTTGTATCTGCCTTTGCAAGACTTCGTCTGCTCCATCCGGGAACTTCTGATCAACTAAGAAATTTAAGTATGGAATTGTCCAATTCGGGTTAACAAGCAGAACTTCAATTGACTCAGAAACGAGAGAATAATCAACATCTCCGCCTTTGATTGATGGTTCATGCAAATGTTGGACAAACACACCAGGTGGTAGGGGTTTCACTCTTTCCGAGCCCATGCGGGCTAATGAATCTGTGTTCCAATTATCTTCCCTTTTTATATGAAGTACTTCAAATCCTAGGAAGAAAATGGCAAACTCGTCCATTGTTTTCCGATATTCTGCCATAATGGGGCTTTTTGGCATCCCATGTTTGGTTTAGCTGATGCTGCACCAAATCCGAGTCACCACAACAAAGTATACGCTTAACGCCTATCTCTTTTGCAATATGCAAGCCATGAAGCAAAGCTTCATATTCTGCCACATTGTTGCTGGCGTTGAAGTCTATTTGTAATACATATTCCATTATGCCTCCCTTTGGAGATTTAAGCACTACACCAGCTGCAGGACCTTCTTTCATTTTGGATCCGTCAAAATGCATGATCCAATATTCCGACTCCGGCATTGGTGTGTTTTCCATTGCTTCTGTACAACCAGCGACAAAATCTCCCAACACCTGGGATTTGATTTCCGTCCGGGGTTGGTACTTAATGTCGAACGCAACTATCTCAATGCCCCATTTGGCGACTCGGCCTGTTGCGTCCGCATTGTTGATGATATCCCCTAGTGGTGCTTTGCTTACCACTGTTATGGAATGTCCTTGGAAATAATGATGGAGTTTTCGAGATGCAAAAACCACGTCATATGCCAGTTTTTGATAATGTGGATACCTTTGTTTTGACTCGGAGAATACCTCGCTGATATAATACACCGGATGTTGATCTGGTATACTTTGTTCATCTTTCCGTCTTTCCACGATTATCACTACACTAATAACCCTGTTTGTTGCTGTAAGATACAGTAAGATAGGTTCTTCGTCTTTTGGGGATGCCAAAATCGTAGCTTTCATCAAGGTTTCTTTTAGCTGGGTTAATGCTTTGTCCACCTCTTCCGTCCATTCAAATTTGTCGGATTTCTTCAACAATTTGTATAATAGCAGAGCGTTGCACCTAGCCGGCTTATAAACCTGCTAACATCAGGTGCAGAACCCGTCAGTCTTTGGAAATCTTTTAGGCATGTGGGCCTTGTGATGTTCAAGATTGCCTTGATCTTTTCTAGGTTTACTTCTATTCCTCTTTGAGAAACGAAAAACCCAGAAGCTTTCGCGAGGGAACCCTGAATACGCACTTTAATGGATTCAACTTCATTTTATAAGTGCGCAAATTTTTGAAGGTTTCTCGTAGATCTTCAAGGAGTGTATCCTTTTCCTTGAAAACTATGACAATGTCATCCACGTAAACATGGACGTTTCTTCCGATTTGACTATGCAAGCATCTTTGCATGCAACGCTGGTAAGTTGCACCCGCGTTCTTCAAGCCAAAAGGCATGGTTATGTAATAGTATGTTCCATACGAGGTTATGAAGGAAGTTTTTATTTGGTCTTCCTCCTTCATACGTATTTGATGGTACCCGGAATAAGCATCCAAAAAGCATAAAAGCTCGGAGCCTGTAGTGGCATCTATTATTTGATCGATTTGCGGTAATGCGAACCTATCCTTTGGACACAATTTGTTCAAGCCGGTGTAATCTATACACATCCTAAGAACAATATTGTCTTTCTTCGGGACTAATACTGGGTTCGCAGACCAATCAGTATGTATAACTTCCCGGATAAAATCAGCAGCTAAAAGCTGGATAATTTCCTTGCCTATAGCCTTCCGTCTTCTTCCATTGAAACGACGGAGACCTTGTTTGACGGGTTTTGATCTTGGGATTACTTTGAATTGGTGCTCAGCAAGTTCCCTGTGCACACCAGGCAAAAATGTCCTAGTTCTCACGTAGTAACTTGATGAGCGCGCTTTCCTATTTGTCGGTCATCCCAGTTCCCACTACGACAAACTTCGTCGGATCTTTGGGATTTAGGATAACATGTCTTGTGTTCTCCGAGGCTTTGAAACTATATGCCGGCTTCCGGCTTTCTTTTCCTGCCGGCATTTCTGTCGGCGATACTTCTTTAGCTAGCTCCTTTAATTCTTCCTTCCGAATCACCTGTTCGGCGCAAATGGCGTTTCCTTTCTCCAGCTCGTTCGCCAATTTGTAGTCTCCGGTTATGTTAATTACTCCTCCTTTTGGCCCTAACATCTTCAGCTTGTTATAAATATAACATGATCTTGCCATGAATTTGGCGAAAGCCGGACGTCCGAGTATTGCGTGCTAAACACTCTCGAACGACACCACCTCGAATGAGATTTTTTCCAAAAGGAAGTGTTCTCTTTTTCCAAAGGTTACGTCTAGGGAAATTTATCCTAGGGATTGTGCTTGCCTGCCAGCAACAATACCATGAAAACGTATGTTACTGTGCCTGAGCTGGGTCTCGGAGATGTGCAGCTGCTTCAATGTACTTAAGTACATGATATTGATACTAGATGCTCCGTCCATCAGCACTCTTTTGAGCCTAGTGTTTTGAACAATAGGGCTTACGACCAAAGCATGTGTTCCGGGTTCTGGGATGTTTCCGGGATGATCTGACTGATCCCAGGTAATTGGCGTATTTGAATACTTCAAGTACTTTGGTGTTGGAGGAACAACCGCGTTGATTTCTCGAAGTGTTCTTTTCGCCTGTTTTGCTGAGAGAGTTGCCAGGAAAATTAGGTTACATTATCCTTCAACTCTCCGGAATTTTGGCTCGCCCTTCCGCTTGTGTTCCTGGATTTTATCATCAGTGTCTGATTCACTTTCCTCTTTTTCAGCTTCTGGCTTTTGCTTGTTGAATTTCCTCTTGGAATTCTTTCCTTTGTTCCCGGATCCTATAGTATGTTTCATGTGTTTGTTGAGGCGGCACTGCGCGTTGGTATGTGTAGGCTTTCCAAATTGCGAATGGTGGACACAGTTTTCCGACTTTATCTTTTCCCATTTTTCTTTAGAATAGGAGGTTGGCTCTATGCTTCTTCCTTTCCATTTACTGCCATTATCTTTCCCACATGTTAAGTTTACTTCTTTGGGTTTTGGCTGTGCTTCTGGAGTAGTCTTCTTTTCAAAACGAGGTGTCTTTTTAGACTAAGCCAAAGCATCAATATTTCCACCTCTTACTCTGATATCATCTTCAGCCGTTGCGTGCTCATTGGTGGTGGTAAACATAGATCTGAAATGTTTGTGCTCCTTCGAACCAACCATGAACGGTACAAAGCTGGGTTTCAGGCCGTTGAAGCGTGCATTGCCTGTACATCACTGACCCAGAGCAACTATTCTTTATTACTGTCTATCTTGAGATAAAGTCGACATATGACTCATCCTCATATTGGACGTAACGGTTGAGCTGATTTATACTCTTAGGACGTTTGTACGTGCCCCGAAAGTGCTGAGTGAATACTTTCGCCATGTCTTCTCAGCTGTCCACTGTCCTTGACGGTAGCCCATTGATCGAATCTCTGGCTCCATCCAATAACATTAGGGTAAGGAACTTCACAGCCTCCAAAACTATCCCTTTGTTAATCTGGACGACAGTATAGTAATCTGAAAGCCATGTATCCGGGTTTGTATTTCCGGTATACTTTTGATAAGTTGGACCGACTTTGGCGAAGCCAGAATGTAGACTGATTCTTCGGATCCTGTCAGTGAAGCACTTAGGTCCAAAGTATAAATCGTCTCTTTCCGCCTTATCGACGTAAGCGGAATATCTGCCGGCTGAATGGACAGAAGGGGATCTGATCCTTTCTGGCCCATTGTTGCGCGAGTGCGCTCTTCCGGGATTATCCCTGTTTCTTCCGTTGTCGTGTCCTTTTGAATAAGGTGGAGTTCTACTCCTTGGCCTTTCTTTGTTCCTAGGAGGAGTACGGGATCTCTCACGCCTATGAGGATTGTCATATCTTCCAACTTTATCAACTGGGCGTCTCGGAGGCGGCATTATTTTTTCGTCTTTCCGGTTTTGTTCCTCCCGTTCTTTGTGATCACGGGGATTATTTCCGTCTTTCGACAGATGGGATCCTGTTCTGGACGCTGCGTCCTTATTATCCGGGATTTTCTTGTCCTTCTTAGGATCTCCCTTCTTTTCCTTAGAATCGCCTGAATCTCCAGGTTCACCAGGTTCAGGTGCTCCTGCGGCACATGTGGCAGTTTTGCATAGGGCCGAGTCATCATGCAACTTCCCTGATCTTGCATGTCCTCGCTGTTGCTGTTGTAATACCTTTCCTAGGAAATCATACACTCCCTGAAGTTTTCTGTCATTGGAGTACAGATTGTCATTAAGGATGGCGAACGCGGCCTCCGCGTTTTCAGCTGCGGTTTTGTATATGCATTCGCCCTTGGCATTTGTGTCGTTAACCTGCCTTTGCCAAGAAGGGTTTTTTAACCTCTTTCTTGCTGACAGTTCATCCGGTTTTGCAATTCCGGGTAACCGCGTAGGTTTAATGCCAGATCTATTCCTTCTTTCGTATTCCTCCATCTCTTCCTGCTGCAACTTAATGCCAGCCTAGGTTTTCATGAGGTTTTTTCGAGTACGGGATAGATGTTGCTGCTCCCGCTGTATGGCTTGTCTCCTGGCTTCTAGCATTTCTGGGGGTTCATCTCGTCCCACTGGAGTTTGAATTAGATCAATTTCGTCCTGTTCCGATATTTGTGCAATGGGGACTTCTCTCTTTTTCTTCTCCGCAGGTTTGACTCCACTTCCTCCTCCTACTTCCAGGTTTTGGTTGGCAATATCTGCCAACTTTTTCTTTTGGAGTTTATATTGGAGTTTCTTGGCAGTCTTCTTTTTCTTTTTGGAAGAAAGAGGTTTCTTGCCAGGTTCTTCCTCTGTCAATTATTTGACATCAGGGTAAGTTGGACTAGCTCCCCTATCCTCTCTTTCCTCATCTAGCGGAGGTGTTTTGGGGTCTTCATCATCTTCGACATCCGGGTTTTCAGTCGGCTTTGCCATAAGGACTTCATGAAAGCTTCCCTGCATACATTTAACCTTTCTCTCGAAAGCGTCTTCATCTTCATCTTTGGAGTCTATGTCTTTAGATCCAGGTTCTGACTCCAATCTTGCTTCTATGGCAGCTAGTACAAAGTCGGCTTCCGAGTTCGTCGTTTCATTGACGGGTGTCGGATCTTCCACTTGTTCTATGGAATGATGCTTTTCTGCTTCTTCCACGGGATTAGTTTCTTCCGTGTTATCCGCGACCTCGGACTGCACCATGCCAATAAAGAGAGATATGATTGCAGGCATCTCCGGAGAGGCGGCAATTTCAGCACTGTTTTGGCGATTCGAGTAGAATCTGGTATCATAGCTTTCCTCAATTGGGTATAGGGCGGGTGGGAGAAATTTACTTCCACCATAGAATCCCATTGCCTCTGTTGTTATTCCGATAAAAATATTTGCATATCTGATCGGTAAAACACAGGCACTTACTAGGTGATTCCGTGCTGGCATGTATGATCCGTTGTCGAGGAAGCGCCCGACGTCGCCGTCGAATTTCAAGCTTCCGACAGTTATTGTACTGCCGATTCCGCCGAGTATTCCCAATTGTAACGTAACTCCTGACACCGATGTCACCACGATGGGCGCCAACTGTCGAGACATCGTAGTAGAGTTCATAGACGGGGGTGCCATGAGCCTACTGGTAGAACCGCGGGGGGACGTGGTAGTACGACAAACGAGAACACCAAATTTACCCAGGTTCGGTACGACGTAACTAGACGGCGCTCCTACTCCTGCAATCTCACTAAATCAGGGTTGAAGCCTGAAGTATACAAAGTACAATGTGAGTATGGTTTCGCTAACTCGGCAAGGATCAACTTCTCGGCAAGTTGGCTTCTAGCTAATTGTTGTCTATCGTTGCTCCCGTCTGGCTTTATATAGATAGCCAGATTAGGGCTTACAGAAAGGAAACCTAGAAGACTACAGAAAGTATCTAACTTGGAAAGTAAGGAATCCGTCTTCTCCTCCAAGCCGCACCACTTTGGGCTGTGGTCCAGGTTCTTCTAGAATCCGACTTCCTGCGCATCAGCTTACTAGGCCGCCCAATGGACCATGATCCATTACCAGCGGGCTACCCTGGTATTCCGACTCTTAGGCTAATGCCGGACATACCCCTAATCGATATATATCTGACACAGACCAATCAGTATGAATAACTTTCCGGATGAAGTCACTGCTAAAAACTAGATTATTTCCTTGCCTATATCCTTCCGTCGTCTTCTATCGAATCGACGGAGACCTTGTTTGACGGGTTTTGATCCTAGAAGAACCTTCAATTGGTGCTCAGCAAGCTCCCAGGATACGCCTGGCATATCAGCAGAACACCAGGCAAAAATATCCCCATTCTCACGGAGGAACTTGACGAGCTTGCCTTCCTATTTGTTAGTCATTCCGGTTCCCACAACGACGTACTTAGTCGGATCTTGGGATCCAGAATGACCTGCTTTGTATTCTCTGAAGCTTTGAAGCTGTCAGCCGGCTTTCGGGTTTCTATTCCCGCCGGCATTTCTGTCGGCGATATCTTCTTTGCCAGCTCTTTCAGTTCCTCCTTTGCAATGACATGTTCAACACAAAGGGTGTTTACCAACTCTAGCTTATTTTCCAACCCAAAATCACCTTCAATGGTGATTACTCCGCCTTTTGGCCCTAGCATCTTAAGCTTGTTGTAGATGTAGCATGACATGTCCATGAATTTGGCGAAAGCCGGCCACCCGAGTATTGCATGGTATACACTTTCGAATGGTACTACCTCAAACGATATTGTCTCCTATCGGAAGTGACCAGGCTATCCAAAGATTACTTCTAGGGAAATTTCTCCTAGGGAAGTTCCTTGTCTGCCAGGAACAATGTCGTGAAAATGTACATTGCTATCCTTGACCTGGGTTTATGACAAGTGCAATTTCTTCAAAGTGCTCAAGTACATGATGTTGATGCTTGATCCTCCGTCCATTAGCACTCTCCTGAGCCTAGTATTTTGCACTATAGGGCTTACTATCAGGGCATGCGTACCAAGTTTCGGGATATTTCCGAGATGGTCAGACCGATCCCAGGTAATTGGTGTTTTTGCATTGAGATACTTTGGATTTGGTGGAACGACGACATTAATTTCTCTCCATGACTGCTTCACCTTTTTGGCCGACGGTGTCGCTAGGAAGGTTAAGTTGCACTCTCCCTTGATCCTTGGGAACTTGGGTTCGCCTTTCCGTTGCTGCTCCTGGATTTTATCATCAGTGTCGGACTCGCTTTCGTCCTTTTAAGCTTCTGCTTTTTGTTTGTTGAATTACCTCTTGGAATTCTTCCCTTTGCTCCCAGCTCCAAGGCTACTCTTCATGTGCTTATTAAGCCGTCATTGCTGGTTAGTATGGTTTGACTTTCCAAACTGCGTGTGGTGCACGCAAGGTTCCCCTCTGATCTTTTCCCTACTCCTTAGAGTAGGAAATGGGTTCCCTGCTCCCCATGCTTTGGCCTTTCCATTTGGTGGAGTTGTCTTTCCCGGAGGCGGCATTTACTTCTTTGGATTTTTGTTATGCATCTAGAGTGGTCTTCTTCTCAGAGCGAGAGGTTGTTTTAGCTTGAACAAGCGTGTCTATACTTCCGCCTCTTGCTCTAATGTCGTCTTTGGTCGCTGCATGCTCATTGGTGTCGTCAGCATAGAACCTAGGTTTTTATGTGTTTTTGATCCCACCATGAACGGTACGAGGCTGGGTTTCAGACCATTAACGAAAGCATGCATTGCTTTTACGTCACTTACTCTAGATCAGTTGTTCGTCATTGTTTTCCATCTTGAAATAAAGTCAAAATATGACTCGTCTTCGTATTGGACGCAACGGTTCAACTGGTTAATGCTTTTGGGGTGCTTGTATGTACCTCGGAAATGTTGAGCAAAATTCTAGCCATATCCTTCCAGCTATCCACCATTCTTGATGGTAATCCATTAATCCAGTCGCTCCCTCCATCCAGCAACATCAAAGGCGGTAATTTTACTGCTTCCAAATCTGTGCCTTTGTTGATCTGGACGGCCGCATAGTAATCCGAGAGCCATGTATCCGGGTTTGTACTTCCGGTATACTTTTGGTAAGTTGGCCCGACTTTGGCAAAGCCAACATGCAGGTTCATATTTCGGATTCTGTCACTAAAACACTTTGGCCCGAAATATAAATCGTATCTTCCCGCTATATCAACGTGTATGGAATACCTTCCGACTAAGTGAACTGAGGGGGATCTACTTCTTAGCCCACTATTGCGTGAATACACTCGTATTGGTTCATCCCAATGTCTTCCGGTATCCCTGCCTCTGGAATAGGGCGGAGTTCTACTTCTGACTCGTTCCTTATACCTTGGTGGGGTTCGGGATCTCTCACGGCCGTGAGGGTGTTCGTATCTTCTGGCTCTATCGTCCGGGTTTCTCGAAGGCGGCATTGTTTTTCCGTCTTTATCTGCTTTGGACTGACGGTGAGCATTTTTGTCTTCTTTCCGGTTTTTGTCTTCCCGATCATCGTCGAAGCGGGGTTTTTCTTTATTTTCGCCTTTTGGCGGATGAGACCCTGTCCTGGACGCCGCATCCTTTTTATGTGGAATTTTCTTGTCCTTCTTGGGGTATTCATTCTTTCCCTTTGAACTTCCTGAATCTCTAGGTTCACTTGGATCGGGTGCTGCACATGCGCTTGCGCGCATGATAGTTTTGCATAAGGTCGAACTATCATGCACACTCCCTGAAGCTTTTCGTCTTTGGAGTAAAGGTCGTCATTGAGGATGGGGAGTGCAGCTTCTGCATTCTCAGCAGCAGTCTTGTAGATGCGTTCTCCCCTAGCATTGGTGTTGTTAACCTGCCTATGCCAAGACAGATTATCAAATCACCTTTTGGCTAACAATTCTTCTGTCTTTGCGATTCCGGGTAACTTTGTAGGATTAATTCCAGACGTGTTTTGGCGTTTGAATTCCTCGATTTCTTCATGTTTCGCTTTGACGGCTATCGGACCCACGGATACCAGGGTATCTTGGGTTGTATGATGCTAGCCCAACCCATCGGGAGAACCCGCTAACAGTTCTCCATCGAGGTCGGCCCCTCAAAGAAGGGATCTCTTCGGGATCTCCACCGCGCATCGCTGGGGAGGAGTCCTTCTCCGACCCCGCTCCTTCCCACAAGGAGCCTCGCCTGTTGGGAGACAGCCCATGTGAGGGTGACACTGTGACCCCTGCACTGATGACGGAGCCTCCGCAGGAGACATGATGGCTTTGGCAGTTGCCATTCTCGTGTATAAAGTGTAGAGCTCCGATGTGCGCACCAAAACCCAGTCCATGGATTATCTCTTTGGTGCAAGAAGACCGAGTCCACACTAGAGGACGAGGGCGGCGTCACAAGGCTCCCCACCATGAAGCCATGGATGGTGCAGCTGTTCTCCGGCGACCAAGACCACGCAGGAGGTGCAGTAGTACGGGACGCTCCATCCTTTGGCATCTTGTGGTATCCTTTTCCCGCCAAGTGAGCGGGAAATAGGGCCGTTTGCCAGCATAAGTAGACCACCCCTCCCTCCATAAGAGGGGAACATAAGAACGAGAGAGAAGAGAGAAGACACCAAGTAGATAGGTGACCAGAATCCCTCGTTGTACTATAACCTCCGTAGTGAAATCAACCAGACAAACATGAGTAGGGTTTTACACCATCACGGTGGCCTGAACCTGGGTAAATTCCTCGTGCCTCCACCAACTTCCAGGTTTTGGTTGGCTATGTCAGCTAATTTGCCCAACTTTTTCTTCTGGGTTTTGGCAAATAGATTCTTCGCGGACTTCTTCTTTTTCTTGGAGGAAGGGTATTTTTTCTGAGGCTCGTCTTCCATCAATTCCTGAACATCAGGATATTCCAGGTCATCCTCACCCTCTTCTTCTCCATTTTATTTATCACTTGGCGGAGGTCTTTTTGGATCTGCTTCCTCTTCTTCCTCGTTGTCCGGCTTTTCAGTCGGTCTAGCCACGAGTACTTTGTGAAAGATACCCTGCATGGATTTGATCTTTCCTTTGAAAGCATCACCATCTTCATCAGAATCTGAGTCGACAGTTGCAGATCCGGTTTTCTAATCTAACTTTGATTCAATCGCAGCGAGAATAGATTCGGTTTCCGAGCTTGCCGCCTGATTGGCGGATTCTGGGTCATCCACCTTTTCTGTCGATTTGTTGTTTTACCCTTTTACACGGGATTTTCGGCTTTCATGTTTTCAGCGATTTCTGATTGCAGCATGGCCACAAAGTGCAATCTGGGGATAGACTTCTCCTAAGAGGCAGCAAACCCATTCATGCGTTGGCGATATGCGGACAATAAATCTTGGTCTGCTCCAATGTATGAATAAGGCGGATCCGTTCCAAATCCGGCGTCAAAGCCGTCTTCTACTGGGCATAGGGCGGGTGGGAAAATTTACTTCCACCACGGAAACCCATTGCTTCCGCCGTTAAACCTATGAAAACATTAGCAGATACAATAGGAAGGACGCAAACACTTACCAGGTGATTCCGTGCCGACAGATAGGATCCGTTGTTGATGAAGTGTCCGAAGTTTTCGTCGAATTCCAGGCTTCCGACAGTTATTGTACTGCCGGTTCCACCGAGTATCCCCACTCGAAACATAAATCCCGACACAGCTGGCCCCATGGGGGAGCCAACTGTCGAGTGTTCTTAGTTACGTTCCTGGTAAGGGGTGCCATAAACCCGATGGTAGAGTCGTGGGTGGAAAGGGGAATGCCGGAGGTGAGGACATAGTTTACCTAGGTTCGGTACGTCGCAACTAAGGCGACGTTCCTACTCTTGCAATCTCACTAAATCAGGGATGAAGCCTGAAGTATACAAAGTACAATGTGGTTAGGGTTTCACTATCTCGGCGAGGTTACGCTCTCGACGATCTAGCTTCTAGCTTGTAGAGTTCTCTGCCCTTGAGGCTGCTCCCATCCGGCTTTATATAGATAGCCGAACTAGGGCTTACAGAAAGGAAACCCTGCAGTCTACGGAAAGTATTTCTATTCTTGGAATGTAAGACATCCGACTTCTTCTCCAAGCCGGATTACGCGTTGGGCCGTAATCCGGGTTCTTCAAGATTCCGCCTTCCCATGCGTCAGTCTTACTGGGCCGCCTAATGGACCTTGCTCCATTACCTATAGGCCACCCTGGTAATTCGCCCTACGGCCAATGCTGGATATACCCCCATCTGACATATATTCGACATCGGGACATCTCATCACCGCCTGCAAACGGTCCGAAAAGCACGCGATATTATTTTCTCTCTCAGAAAAACTCTAAAGTAAATCCGGATAGCAATTGGAAAATGTTTTTGTTACTCTGGGACATCTAATGCCCTCTTTATAATTTTCTCTGATATATACGATATATCCATCACACGGAAACATTATTACGATGATACTCCTTGTTGTTCCGTACCTACCAATATGCACGCATAACCAAACCAAACTTAAGTGTCTGACCCCTAAAGGTTCGATAATGAGTGGACATGACATTAGAAACTCTTTTCGGCTCAATGGTCAATAGAGGAGCCATGGCCACTCATATTGAATCCCAGTCACTATGCGAAAGACACTCTATTGAACGTGTTGGCTATTGTACAACATTTCCATTACTCGCAATACCGATCTTACTTTGAGATTAAGTAGTCATATACTTTTGTCTGTATCGCTAAGTTCTAAGCTTCATTTTACTCGTTCACGTATTATATGTTCCACATGATGTATCATCGTGCATTTTATCCAGAAAATATGGATATCATTCATATTGAGTGGCCCTAGGTTGTATTTTTTTTTTACGAAGGAGTAATTCCCATTTTAGAACATCGAGGTTAATAAACACCTTAAGAATTATCCAGTGACTACCCTTTTTCACCCATTTTATGGTGCGCCACTTGATAGTATCAAAGTGAAATATCCAGAATGCACCACCCCGATAACCTCGTGGTCTAAGGATATGTCGTACTATAGTCACTAAGAACAAAAGATATTGGAATCTCTTAGCATATCAACTACTTATGTCTACCCAGCCATATTGTTCCTTACCCGCAATAATCTACTCATTGATGCTGACATAAACTATGTCCCTAACCAGGAAAACGCGTACATCAAGCGAACAAATAATTATCTGAAAGACAAGACTAGGGTATGAAATACGTGTCCATGTTATTACACATGATCGTTACTTTTCCTCTAAATCTCATATTCAGCAGGCACGTCAGTAATAGCATAGTAAGATGAATTATAATTATGAAAGATATGTTACTACGAGGGAACGGTTCCTCTGCGCTAGAAGAACCGAGAAGGAAGGTGGCATTGTTGGATTGTGCGCATCGTCGAGGAAGGCCTTGTCGGCTGGAGGCTACAGAGACAACTACGGGCCGGTGGCTACGATGAAGGTGGCGGTGAGGACAACAAGGAGGGCTACGGGGACGACGTCCTAGATTTGAGCATATTCGAACTCTACCGCTGTTAGTTTAGTTTAGATTAGTATATTTAAATTTCATTCAAATATGTAATATATCCAAAAAAATTATTGGCTTAAATTTCGGTTAAAAACTGCAAATTTCGATTAAATTCTAGCAAAATTTGCAAATATCTATTGAATCCCATTTGAGATTCTTTTACTAAAATCAGCAGTAGTAGTATGTATTCTGCATGCCACGGCTCTCCACTACTAATCTTATCAGTGCCATGGCACGCCACCAATAACTATTACCAATGGCGTGCCCAGTGCACGCCACTAGTAGCAAAATCTGCACGCTACTGTTAGCCTATCTTCTACTAGTAACGTGATGCATATCTCTTAGGAGTATAGAATTGATAAATCGTGTGTCTATATAATGTTTTCTTCTTTTCCCGCGGTGTTTTCACGTTGATTTTTTCAGGTTTTCTGGTTGAACCAGCCTAATTGAGTTTAAGTACTAGGCTTGTCACATGTGCTCGCATCTCTTTATTTTTTTTTAGAATTTTTGCCAAATTCATTTCAATGGAAGACGAGGTGTCCGAGATGCATGCGGTTGTTTCATCGATACTATCAAGATTTGTCGGTTTAGTTTTTTGAAGATGCTATCCAATGTGCATTCATAGAGATAAGTAGTGTACATGCATGTATATGTGAGCATCTACGTTTGTATTGTATTTCTAATACTAATTATAGTAATTATAATTATAATAATAAGCATAAGCTAAAAGTTATTTAAAAAATGGGTTACCCTTAGGGAGTCTAAAATTTCAATACAGATTTGATTCACATCTTGAGAAAAATAAGTATGGCTACAAACAATACCACAATTCAATGCTAGTATGTCTTCGTAAAAATGCCATTAGTCAGAGAGTAAATTATATAAAAATCCAGAAATGGGATTAGGGATATCGCCAGGTTGACCCTTTTTTCCTTCAAAACACCATCAATTCTAGGACATTGTGACCATTTATCAATGTGGTGCTAAAAAATTGACGCTAGGAACTAAATCCTGATCAATCGGCAGTTGATGTTATCAATCCCAGGTGCCCGACGTAAACTGTGTCATCCGACGCTAGGCATTTTTTTGGTCAACTGCGTGAGAAGGGGAAGCGTCTGAGCCTTAGGAATTTAATTAGCGCCTCAAATAATAGCCTAGCCTTGCGAGGACAAGCATTGACAATTTTATTTTGTTTCATTTAGTTTAATTAGTTAAGAGCCTATGTAATCATTTTGTAATGTGAACGTTCTGATTCCGCTTTGACAAAGTTTCTGACTGTTGTAATCAAACCACTTGGGTGAGTGTGTTGACTAGAAAAACCACCTCTAAATAAAATTCACACAAAAAACATCTAACCGTAGCAACAAACCCGCCAAGCTTCAATGTGGCGCGTGCCGTCATACAAATATTGCCATATCCGGTGGCGGCAGGCACTACTGTTCACGCATTTGTGACGTAGGGCGCGTTTGGTAGTCTGCATGCCCCAGACTAGGCCCACTGGATGCAAAGCGAGGCAGCCCGTTTGGTTTCATGCAAGAAGAATCTTTGGCCCGCACGAACTTTAAAGCACGCTGGGCCAGACCCGCTGGGAACGGTCGAAGCAGAAGTTTCTCTGGAGCCATGTTGCGTGGGTGCGAGGAAGAGGAACGCGGCGTGCGAGCTGCTACAGAGTGGAGATGGAGCGAGTGGCGAAAATAGGGCGGGAGGATTTCCGCCACCGTCCCGCCAAATATCGGCTACCGTATTTACACTGATCGGCTCACCCCCAAAACCAAAAACGTCATTTTCACTCCCAAGCTCGCGCGCTCGAATACATGGCTGGATATGCGTTGACTCCGATGTAGAAGAGGGCGACGCCGACGGGGACGGCGGTGATCGTTGGCGGTCAGCCGGGTCCCTTCTTATTCCCCAACTGTGTGATGCATCCTCCATCTGTAAGTCCCCCCGAACTCCTTCTGTCCATGAAATCCGTGTGCATAGTTTAGATTTGTGGTAGGATTGCTTGTCTCGTGTGTGTTTATTATAGTCTGGCCAGGATCCATGATTTAACATGTTGCTTACCACAGTCTCTTCATGATTCATGTTAGGCCGTCATTGCACCTCCCTCACTTGATCTGTATGCCCCCTCTGTGCACTCCAAAAAGAGATCCATCGATGTTTGATACATCATAAACGTATCCATAATTTCTGACGTTCCATGTTGTTTTCATGCTATATTCTACATGTGTCCTTTACACTTTATGTCATTTCATCGATTTTTTGAGACCAACCTATGGACAAGATGCCACAAAGCCAGTTCATTTTTCTGTTGTTTTTAGTTTCAGAAAAGTTGTTATGGAAATATTCTCGTAATGGGACGATTCTAAGCCCATAAGTCTTAGAATTCCCGGAGGATCAACGGAGTCCAAAAGAGACCCAGAGAGGGGCAGAGGGGTGCTCACACCATGGGTGGGCGCGGGTCCCCCTGGCCGCGCCCAGGGGTGGTGTGCCCCCACTGGCTGCCCACCGACATCGCCCTTTCGCCTATTTACCCCCCCCCCCCCGATGCATAAACCCTAAATATACCAGCCTCCAACCACGAAAAGTTCCGTAGCGCAGCCGCCGCCGACAAGTTTAGGTGGACAGAAATCTCTATTCCGGCACCCTGCTGGGACAGGGAAGTGCCCCCGGAGCCATCTCCATCGACTCCACCACCATCTTCATCGCCGTTGCTATCCCCTATGATGGGGAGGGAGTAGTCCCCCCTCCCCCCGGGCTGAGGGCTCTACTGGTAGCTATGTGTTTCATCTCTCTTCCATGGTTTGATCTTTATGTGATCATGAGTTTTCTAATCTAGTTGAATAAGTAGATGTTACTCTTCATCTTTTATTCTAGGTTTTGTTATGAGATCTCTGTAGACACTTTGATCACGGTGTAATGGTGATAGTGTGTGCACCGTGTGGTTTAGCATGATATTTATATTTTGTGTTGGATGACCCTATGAAATTGTGGCAATTGTTTAGTACTAATTTGGGGTACTCATAGTGACAGCGTGGGTGCCCTAGAGAGGGAATATAGACTTGAGGAGTGCTATTACAGCCCTAAGCATGGATTGATGTTCGTTATCCGACCGGAGAGTGGTTCGGAGTAGCGTAGTGAAGAGACATATTTATGCATTCAATTATGTTATTATTGTTGAGAGTGTTCACTAGTGAAAGTATGATCCCTAGGCCTTGTTTATAAGCATTGAAACACCATTTACATTCAGTTCTGCTACATGTTTGCTTGCTTCCATTTTTATTTCAGATTGCTACTATCACTTATAATCATCCGTATTACTTGTATTTCACTCTCTCTTCGCCGAACTAGTGCACCTATACAACTGACAATTGTATTATGTGCGTTAGGGACACAACAGACTTCTTGTATCGTAATTGCAGGGTTGCTTGAGAGGGATATCTTTGACCTCTACCTCCCTGAGTTCGATAAATCTTGGGTGATCCACTTAAGGGAAACTTGCTATGTTCTACAAACCTCTGCACTTGGAGGCCCGTCACTGTCTACAAGAATAGAAGTGTGCGTAGACATCAAGCTCTTTTCTGGCGCCGTTGCCGGGAGGTAAGGTAAAAGGTATCTCCTTTGTGAGTGCTTGAAGTTATTTCCTTTAGATTCTGCAATTATATCTCTTTTTTTTCACTAGTTAGGCTTAATGGAAAACAACAAAAATATGAGAGATCTTTATTTCCATGCTAGTAGCAATGTTATTAGCATTAATTCTTTGGATACCATTATTTCTAATGCTATGGAAAAGTCTAAACTTGGGGAAGCTAGTTTTTATAATCTTTTTAGTTCCCCAGCTTTAGAGGAGAAAATTTGCTCTGATGATACTTTACCTCCCATATGTGATAAATCTAATGATGCTTGTGATATTTTAAATCCTCCTATTAAAAATATTCCTTTTAAAATACCTATGAAAATTGTTGAATGTGTCACGAATAACTGCTATTTTGGAGATAGAACTGTCCATCCTAGTGATTATTTACTCTTTATATATGAATTATGCGGGTTGTTCAAGTGTGCAGGTATTTGAATGGACTAAGTTAAGAGGAGGCTATTCTCTTTGTCACTTAAGGACAAAGCAAGGGAGTGGTATGAGCTACTAGATGATCCTCATCATTTGGAGTGCAAGGAGCTTGAATCTATATTTTACTCTAAATTTTATTCTTCTCATGAACTGTATTTAGATAGGAATTACATTTATAATTTATGGCCTCGTGATGGAGAAAGCATTGCTCAATCTTGGGGAAGACTGAAAACATTAATACTCAAATGTTCTAACCATGATCTTCCTAAAGAAATAATTGTTACTAATTTTTATGCAAGGCTTTCAGGACATTACAGGGATTATCTAGATGCCTGTTCAGACGGTTCTTTCTCAAGTAAGAAGGTTTAAGCTAAATGGGATCTTCTTGAAACAATTCAAACCAATAATGAAGGTTGGAATAACGACAAAGGTAAAGAATCAGGTATAAACTACGAGTATGATTGAAGTAAGTCTTTCACTGAAACTGCTGATTTGCAAGAGCTTAGTGCTAAATATGGTATTGATCCTCAAATGATTGTTGGTTGGTATAGATCCTTTGCTTCTTATATTAATG
Source organism: Alopecurus myosuroides (assembly GCA_028641055.1). NCBI lineage: Eukaryota > Viridiplantae > Streptophyta > Magnoliopsida > Poales > Poaceae > Alopecurus > Alopecurus myosuroides. The sequence continues at coordinate 272,900,844 of CM054062.1, read as the reverse complement.
TTCCTAAAGAAAATGGGGACATATATCATGAACCTTTTAAAGACACTTGCATGAAAAATGAAATTGTTATTAATGATTGCAATGAACATGCTCAAACCTCTGAAAGTACTATTTCTTATAAGCATGTTAATTTTTGTGGAGCACTTAGACCTTGTGAAAAGAATAAAATCAAAGAAGAATATTGTATCCATCATAGGAATGAAAAAACTAGAACGTAGTACAGGGCTTTAGATGATCTTGGTGAAAAAGTGTGTGCCCTCTATCCTTTTATTTGCGAACTTTGCTGTAAAGTGGGTCATTTCAATTTTCAATGCTCATGCTGTAATAATAGCCTTTCGAACCCTATGAGTAATGCAAGTTTGTGTTGTGATGACATGATCACTCTTAATCAGCATGATGAACTTACATTATTTTTGGGGTGTGAAGAGTTATCAAGAAAAACTTCTTTGGTAGATATGAGTCCTCTTGATATGAATAGTGTCCTGCATGGTTGTCATATTTATTGTGTTAATAATTGCCACGCAAATACTTACATACAAAATATTGTAAAAGAGGAGACTTTGCCAAAATATGATAGGACTAATATTTTTTTTCATCTTATTAATGAAGAGGAGGAATCCTCCAAGTTTTTTTTCTATTGTTTATGACAATAAACCAGGGTATGTGGAGAAGCTTCCTTTCAAGCCTCTCCCTCCTATGGAGAGGAGGAATAGGAAAAAGAAGAGGAGTAAAAGGAGAGAGGGTAACGGTATCTCCCCTAAGCATGTTGCTCCTATTATAGTTTTTGATGAGTCTGAACTCGATGATTTTCCTATGCCTGTTATTTATGAAAGTGATCATGATTGGGAGAAACACACTACTTTTGATATTGAAAATCTCTTTGGTACCAATTCTGAAAATGATGATAATTGTGTACTATTAGTACCATCCATGTTCCTTCCAATGATGATATATAAAGCTCTGAGCTTGTGGATGATGTGTTTGAAAATCCTTTTTCTACCGATGAATATATGCTTGATACATCTCCTTCTAGTAAAAATGATGATATGTTTACAAATGAATGCACTTTGGAAGATAAGTATTCTATTACTTATGATGATACTATGTCTTTAGTCTTTGGTAACTATTATGAAGAATACTATAACATAGTGTATAATTACAATTATCCTTATAAAACTTGTCATAGTTATGGAGGAATTACCCAAAACTATCTCCCTAATATACAACTTGTCTATCATGTTGGAGTTCTTTATGATGATTACAATGATGAATATGATATTTTGAGTCCACCTACTATTGAGGAGAAAATTAGTTATTATTACAATATTCCTCCTATATTTGATGATTATGGCGATGAGAATAATAATGATAGCTATTTTGTCCAATTTACTCTCACTATTACTAATGAGAAGGATTTTGCTTATGTGGAGAGTATCAATTCTTTTATGCATGTGTCTCATGATAAGAATGTTATTTGTGATAGTTGTACTGTTAATTTCATTCATGATGCTACTGAAAGTTATTATGAGAGAGGGAACCATTGTTTTATGCATCTCAATAATATTAAGTCACCTCTCTTTATGTTGAAATTTTTGAAGTTGCACTTATTTTGTCTTCCTATACTAGCAACTTTGTGCTTTATTGACTTGTTTTTCTACAAGATTCTTTTTCATAGGAAGTGGGTTAGACTTAAATTTGTTTTACATTTGCTTCTTGATGCTATCTTTTGCTTCAATTCAAATTTCTCATGTGAGCATCTTCTCAAATTATCATGCCTAGCTAAAAGGCTTTTAAACAAAAACACTTCTTAAAAAATAACCCATGTTTTTATTTTCGCATTGTTTTTCTCTGTTTTCTTTGAGTAAAGGTGTTTTTTAATTTTTTAGAAACTCCTTTGTTTCTTTATTTTCTCGCATTTGTTGTGCCAAGTAAAGTTTCTAGCGAAAGTTTGTTTTGGTTTTGGATTTATGCGCAGGAAACATATTTCTGCTGTCCACTGTAAAAAACCGTATAATTCACAGAAAGATCAAAATGACCTGAAACATTTTGTGCTTATTCCTCAGCTAATTTCGAAACTTTTTTGTTCTTTACGTTTTTCTATTTGAGCCACGTAAGTGCCCCGAAAAAGATTGTCTTTACATATTGTTCTGGTTTTGACAGATTCTACCTTTTTACTTGCATTCCCTCTTTTACTATGTTGAGTGGATTTTTTTGCTCCACAAAACATCAGTGGTTGTAGATAATGTTTAAAAAGTATTAATAATGCTTGTGTCCATGCAGAACATGTGGATTTTTTTATTGTGCACTAACACTCTAATGCAAATTACATTGAGTGTGGTGTGAAGGAAGTTTTCAAGGGTCAAGAGAAGAGGGTGATATAATGTGATCAAGAAGAGTGAAAATACAAACCCTGGGGATGTCCCCGTGGTTCATCCCATAAAATTATAAGAAGACTTAAGCATCTAAGCTTGGGGATGCCCAAGGCATCCCCTTCTTCATCAACAATTTATCAGGTCACTTCTAGTGAAACTATATTTTTATTCGGTCACATCATATGAATTTTACTTGGAGTGTCCGTTTGTTTTTATTTCTTTTATTTTATTTTCCTTGCTGCAATAAACTTAGTTGGAACCTATCATTATTTGTGTGGGAGAGAGACACGGTCCGCTTTTTTCATATGAATACTTGCCCGTATACTTAGTTTTTCTTCTAGCTGCTGCAAATCCATTTAGCTCCTGTTTTTCATGCATCTCTTATTCAGAGCTGTTATTTCTAGTAGAGTTATTTTAGTACTCTCTTGTTTCATTGCTATATCTCTTGGAGCGATTTTGTTTAGTATAAAATGATTGGTGTTGGAAAGCAATAGTGCAATTTTCGTGCTTATAACGGTGCAAATAGAAGCTTGTTAGACTGTGGCTAGACTTTTTCATGTCATGCTAGATGTTATTTTAATTCTATGCTTAGTAGTTGTTATTGTAACATGACTTGTCTCAAATAGCTGAGAGTGTTTAATATGCCATTGAAAGAATCGTGAGTTGTTTTTATCACATTGAAGCATGAGTTTGTGGTGTTCTCCTTCGAATGCTTTATTTGGTTGACTTGGTGCATGCTTAGACCATGTTTATGACTACAAACCAGTCACTTATAGCCTCTATGATCATTTAGTTTTTGACTTGTAATACCATTTATGCTTTGATTAATCATGTTTTTGTCGCTATGCATGATTATGGCCATTATTGCTCTCTTGATTTGTCGCTCCCAGTCCTTTGCTAGCCTCCACCTGTACTGAGTATGAGATTTACTCGTGCATATAATTCCCAAAAACCAAAGTTTGCCAAATGTGTCCACCATACCTACCTAGATGTGGTATTTAACCACCACTCCAAGTAAATTTCTAATGTGCTACCTTTAAAACTTTCAAAATTACTCCTATTTTGTGCCCCTATTTTAGCTCATGAGGACGTAAATAGAGAATATTTATCTCACTTATTGATTGGGCTTTACACATCCGGACTAGTGGCTTCATCCGCTTATCCAAATGATAGAAGAGCTGGCAGTGGGGTGCCCAGCCCCAAAATTGGTTACTATAAAATTCTCTTCACTATTTTTGCCCCTGATTTATCAGTCAAAGCATAATTGTGTAAACAAAAGAGAAAGACGGATGGCCTTCTATACTAGATGCGTCCTTCAATGGGAGCCCCTCTTGTGAAGTCTAGTTGGCTTGTGACATACTGTATTTTCTGTTTACCATTCGTTGACATAAGCATACACCTCTCTAAAAAATGTTTTCAATGCCTCTGTTTAATAAAATAAAAAGCTCTAGCACATGAGTTAATCCCTGCTTCCCTCTGCGAAGGACCTTTCTTTTAGTTTTATGTTGAGTCTCCATCTTCTAACTGTATGCACAGTTAAGAGAGTGTAGTTGCCATTCTGAGTTTAATGTGCATCGGTCCCAAAGACTATTTTTAATTGATTCATGATATGTTATTACTTGATCTCAAATTATCTGTTCTAGTCATCCACTTGAACTTTGAAGGTGTCCTCTCATTTCTGTTTTGCCCCACTCTTAAGGACAAGCGAAATATCACTTTGCTATGTTTTCTCTATGCTCGAAACAAACGTATAATTTCAAATGCATTATTATTCATGATCTTTTATTTGTGTTACTTTTCATGATGCAAAGTGATTGCTAAGTTTCATTGTTAAAATTATATCTATCATGCATGTGTTTAAAGTACTATGATCTCAGCATGCATATGCTTTTACTTTATGATGATCAAGTTTATGTTGGTAGCATGTCACCTCAGAAATTATTTGTTTTTATCGTTTACCTACTCGAGGACGAGTAGGAACTAAGCTTGGGGATGTTGATACGTCATAAATGTATCCATAATTTCTGATGTTCCATGTTGTTTTCATGCTATATGCTACATGTTTCCTTTACACTTTATGCCATTTTTATCGATTTTCTAGGACTAAACTATTGACAAGATGCCACAGAGCCAATTCTTGTTTTCTGCTGTTTTTAGTTTCAGGAAAGTTGTTCTGGAAATATTCTCGGAATTGGACGTTTCGAATCCCAGAAGTCTTAGAATTCCCCGAGGATCAACGGAGTCCAAAAGAGACCCGGAGAGGGGCATAGGGGTGCCCACACCATGGGTGGCCGCGGGCCCCCCCGGCCGCGCCCAGGGGTGGTGTGCCCCCTGGCTGCCCACCGACATCGCCCAGGGGTGGTGTGCCCCCCTGGCTGCCTACCGACATCGCCCTTTTGCCTATTTAATCACCCCGATGCACGAACCCTAAATATATCGGCCTCCATCCAGGAAAAGTTCCGTAGATCCGCTGCCGCCGCCGACAAGTTTTGGGGGACAAAAATCTCTGTTCCGGCACCTTGCCGGGACGGGGAAGTCCCCCCGGAGCCATATCCATCGACTCCACCGCTATCTTCATCGCTGATGCTATCTCCTATGATGAGGAGGGAGTAGTTCTCCCCTGGGGCTGAGGGCTCTACCGGTAGTTATGTGTTTCATCTCTCTCTTCCATGGTGTGACCTTTATGTGATCATGAGCTTTGTAATCTAGTTGAATAAGTAGATGTTACTCTTCGTCTGTTATGCTACTCAAGTGGTTTTGTTATGAGATCTCCGTAGACACTTTGATCACGGTGTAATGGTGATAGTGTGTGCACCGTGTGGTTTAGCATGATATTTATATTTTATGTTGGATGACCCTATGAAATTGTGGTGTTTGTTTAGTACTAATTTGGGGCGCTCATAGTGACAGCGTGGGGTGCCCTAGAGAGGGAATACAAACTTGAGGAGTGCTGATACAGCCCTACGCATGGATTGGTGTTCGTTATCTGACCGGAGAGTGGTTCGGAGTAGCGTAGTGAAGAGACATATTTATGCATTCAATTATGTTATTATTGTTGAGAGTGTTCACTAGTGAAAGTATGATCAGTGGGCCTTGTTCCTAAGCATTGAAACACCATTACATTCAGTTCTGCTACATGTTTGCTTGCTTCCTATTTTAGATTGCTACTATCACTTATAATCATCCGTATTACTTGTATTTCACTCTCTCTTCACCGAACTAGTGCACCTATACAACTGCCAATTGTATAGGTGTGTTGGGGACACTAGAGACTTCTTGTATCGTAATTGCTGGGTTGCTTAAGAGGGATATCTTTGACCTCTACCTCCCTAAGTTCGATAAACCTTGGGTGATCCACTTAAGGGAAACTTGCTGTTGTTCTACAGACCTCTGCACTTGGAGGCCCAACACTGTCTACAAGAATAGAAGCATGCATAGACATCAATGTTCTTGATCTGTCAACCCCTAAGAAGAGAGTCCCTCTCCAACACCTTTCTAAGAATGAGCTCCGTGACCTGAATGTGAAATCAGTGGCTGAAAAACACTCCCTCTCCAAGTGTTATATGAGATCACACTACATGTACATGATGAAAATGCAGTGCCTCTTGATCCATTCGTTGTGATTTCAATGGAGCAGCCTCTGATTCAAGTTGCTCATAACCTGCCTCTAAATGAAGAGGCTATCGATGCACCTCTGAACGAAGTGGCTGTCGATGCACCTTTGAAGGAAGAGGCTATCGATGCAGTCCCCTTGAATGCAGTTCCTATGAAAGTGGCAACTGATGAAGTGCCTACCACTGAATCTCGTCCTCACAGGAAGACTATGACATGGTCACCTTCTCAGAGCAATACTATGACATGGTCAACTCCTCTGTCACTGTTTGTTCTGAATAGGGTTGTCGAGCTTGTGAGGGAGGGTGCCAAGGTAGACAGAGGACTGAAAGAGGAGTATATTACTAGGGTTAGCAACAATGTTCTTGACTTCACAGGTCTGATGGTGAGCAACACTCTGGTTTAGAACCATGTGAGAAAGTGGAAATCCAGGTGGGTTAGAGTTACCCAGTTTAAGGAGACTAGAGGAGCAGTCTGGCATAAACATAGCTGCACCATCATGATGGATGAAGTGGCATTAACTCCACACCTCCAGGTAAGATTAGTTTTCCTAGTACAAACTATGTTCCCTTCTTCCTACTCTTGCATCACTCATATCACTAACACTCATTTATGTCAATCTTAGATGTACCCCAAGGACGAGGAGCTGATCAACAAGCCTATGGTCCACTATGATCAAATGAGAACAATGTACACGTGGACGAAGGTGCAAACTTCTAATATGTATGCTCCGGTCTCCCTCATTCAGGCTATGAACTTCCTTGCTGACCACGAAAATGAGCACATCAGGTATGCCAAGATGAACAATGGTGAACGGAGGGTGTGGCTGAAGAACTATCTGCGTAACCACTAGGTGGCTCCAATTCCTATTCGGTAGAACTATATTTATGATTGGTATGTATATTTTGGGAGATGGTATATATTAACCCATCAGTTGATGAACTCTTTGATGCATCACGAGGCGTTCTTTGTTCCCTCGTGGTGCATCAGTCCTGGTACTATGGTCGTGATGAACTCGATTTGCTAATCTACAATGCTATGCTTTCCCCTGATTGGAATGTGTGTCTGCTTATGTGGTCATTGGGTAATATCACCCAAGGAGAGAAGAGGTAAGCATAGCACCAGTTTGCATGCAACCAAACACACACACAATTGCATTAGAGGCTGCAAAGCATGTAACCAAACAATATGTTCATTGAGTTCATCCTGGGAAAAATTCTGTCATGCAATGTACCTAACAACATGCACAACATGGCTGTGGGGCCGTTTCCGCTGGGGCTGGCCCTGCTCAGCCTGCCCTCCTACAGCCCCAAAAGGGATGCAGGCTACCAAACGTCCCCGTAGCTGTTCACTTGATACAAATATTGCGATGCAGCCACGGGCTACGGTGGAAGGTACATACATCTCTTGCCGGTCCTGTCTCTATGCTAGTTTTGACAATTCTATTCGCAACCTATTGCCGCACGGTGAACGAGAGTGCTCATGCCTCTGTCCTCCCGCTGATCTTCCGTCTCCGCCATTTGGTTTTGTCGGGGGTGGTATGTCATCCCGACCCCTGACTGTGCGACTTTGATGAGGGATATCCTCCTTACAAGGGGTTGAGTGTTTCTCGCCTTTTTCCTCGTGCTTTCCATGACTGGAGCCCGTTTTTGATGCTTCACCCTCCTTATGCGCTTTTCCCTTCTATTACAGGGCTTTGGCAGAGCTTGGGGGAGGACGGTTACTGTATGGGTTCTGCAGAGCTGGGAGTTCTCTAACAGCTTCTCGAAACGTGTTTCGCCATTTTGCTGTTGGACTAAGGCATGACGCAACAGCACGTTCCCATACTTGATTTTGTCTTCCAGCGAGTAGCGATTATCGTTCATGATCTCATAGGCTACTGATGCGTTTACTGTCGGGGTCCCGAACACGACCTCCCCTTTGGAGTTACTTCGTGTGGATTCCTCTGTACAATTGACGGCTGCTACCCTTTGACCGATCGGATCATCATCGTTCGCTGTTATCTTGACCGCCTTGGACCGAACGACGGGCCTTTTGACACGTCTTTCGTACTGTTCCATAGCGGTTTGGGATTCCTCAATGGCTTCTTTCGTGCTTTTTGGCTCCATGCGCTTGCGTTCCAGGTAATCATTCTATTTTGCTAACAGCTGTCGTCTGGCTTCCAGGAACTGCGAGGGTTCCATGGGATCAACTCGAGTTCGGAGTAGAGTGTACTCATCGTATTCGTCGATGATCTCCAATGGAGTCGGGGATTTTTCTTCCCACCAACATCTTTCGTACCACTAGGCCCACCAATTTCCAATGGCTTGTCCTGGAGATCCAACCTCCTAGGAACTGCCGCTATCGTCCGCTAGGGCGGATCTGGCTTTTTTGGTGCGGGTGGTGGCGATTTAGACTTCGCCTTCTGGAACAGTGGTTCCTCAGAGGGCGGTTTTTGGCCTTTGTCGTTCGGCAACTCGGGGCCCGACTTTTCAAGGGGCTGTGCCTCCGTAGGGGGCACTTGTTCGTCGTCTGTCGTTGGCTTTGCTGGCTCCGTCATGTAGATGTTGTTGGAGATTCCAGTGGCCCTCCGCACTTTTTCGGCAAAGCCATTGCCATCTTCATCGGAATCGGTTCCGGATTCCGAGTCTACCTTACCGTCAATGGCGGCTAAGATAGATTCGGGCTCTGAGTTTTCTTTCAAAGGCTCAGCTTGCACCATACCAACAAACGTAGATCTAGGGTTTGCCAATAAAGATTGAGCTGCAAATCTACATGAGTTAGGTGCGATTGTATTACCTTCCGTTGTTGGGTGGGTGGTGGGAGTGAAAAAATCTGCTTCCACTGCGGAATCCCATCGGTGCGAAATGAAGTGTTCCACGATCTGGTTTCCCGAAAGGGGTAGCCATCTCTCTAGGATGAACCGCGGGGAAGGCTAACATGGGGAAGCGCTTTGGGGCGAGGACACGAAGTTTACCTAGGTTCAGATTATCCGGAGAGGCTCTCTACTTCCTGCGAACAACTATGAGGGCGATGCCGGACACAGGTTACAATTACCTAGGGCAAATTAAGTTTATGGCTAAATCTGTCTTAGGGTTTCCCCCGTCCGGCTTTATATAGAGAGCCGGATCGGAGCATACAAAAACACAAACCTTACAATGACTAATCCTAACCATCTACGGTCATCCGGCCTGTAAGAGGTGCAGATGGTTTTCAAGGCCGCCATTGTGGATGCAGTCCTGCGCTTCGTCCCTTCTGGGCCTCGGTCTTTGGACCTGCCCTTCATGTCCGGCTTCTGGATGCCGGCTGATACGCCATCCTGGATATCTCCGACAATTTCACTGGCGCATATTATAGTATAAATTGTCAAGAAAATCACTGCTGATACCCGTTTATACGAGCTGATAACAGAAGTTCTCCTCTGCACGTAAAAGAGGCAAGATATGCTCACCCATGTTGCCAATAGTGTTAACAAAGTGCGCACAAAATTGCAGAGCTTCTCGTTGCATTTGTTTCCTGTTATCGTGTTCCAGCGAAACAGCGCCGCCGCCTCCGCTTCCGCCTCCTCCACAGTCGATTTTCCTCTCCTTCGGCCGGCCTCGTCGGCGCCAAGAAGGGTGGAAAACCCGATCTATGAGTTGATTTTTTTTAGTAAAAGTAGTCCTTTCAAAAGATAAGGTTATGGTTTTGGTGCCGTCTTCATCGTCAATGAAGATGACATCGTCTGAAATAAGTGATCTTTGGCCCACTGTTCAACGGCAAGATATACTTTCCTATGTCAATGGTGGTGCTGAAAGATTCAGTTTATCTGGGTATGGTTCTTCAGATCTTGCTTCGCGGGATCGGTCTTGGATATTTTCTCATGGTTGTCGCGAGGAGGATTCTCCTTGTAATATTTGTCCCGGATGCTACGTCCTCGACGAAGGTGATTCATACTCTCGGCTCCCAGCGACGCCGATCAGGCTGTTCGATTGTTTTTTCTGCAATACTGGTGTTGGTACTCCTGTCGATGTTGTTTGATTAATTTAACGACCTCTTGCGTGCTCGTGGCCTTGGCATTGCGGTTCAAAAAAAGTATAATAGAATTCTTGTTGGTATTTACAGGTTTGTGGTTTGGTCTCTATGTACTATGAATGCCTCCAAAAAAAAGTATAAAATAGTATCATGAAAGAAGAAAGAGTTCGAAGATCCGGAATATTTGTTAGTTTCTTTTAGACTTTATTTTGTAATCGCTATAGTCAGCTCACGTATCTATACCGTTTACTATCTGGTACATTAAATATATCATGGTCCAAAAAAGAAAAGAAAAAATGCTCACAAAAACTACACCATGTAGATGTAGCAACCTTGAAAACTCGGGAAAATGGATCAGTTTTATTCTTTTTGCCACGTGCATCTCGATCACCTTTTAGACAATTGAAGCATGAACGTGCATGTTACTTGCTGGATATCTAGGACTCCACAACCGATCGGAAGCCTACTTGTACAGTTGTACTACACTCGACGGATGAGGATACCAAAAATCTAGGACTACAAATTCATCCTAATAATCGTCCTCAATTTCTCCCTGCAAGCGAGCAGAGTAAGGAACGAACTAGCAAAAGCTTGAGATTTCGACCCTGCAGGCGCGCCGGTCCGATGATCCACCGATCGTCTTGGCCGGCGCCGCACGCCGGCTGTGGAACGCGTCCCGGCGCTTCCTGATCAGGGCCTCGATCTCCCGCCTCTCCTCCCTCGCCATATGCTGACACCGGCACTCAGCGCTGCAGAACGCTTGCTCTCCCCTGCAAAAACAAATTCCAAGAACAGTAAGAACCTTAGCTCAAGCCAAGTAACAGACTAACAGCGAATAGCTCGATCGAACGAGAAAGGTGATTAATCTTACTTGTATACGAAGACGTCCATGTTGCCGTCGATCTTCCTGCAGCAGCAGAGGCAGCACTTCAAGAACTCCAGCCCCACGAACGGCCGGCCGCCCAAACTCGGCTGGCACTTGGACGCGCTCGACGCCGGCGATGGCCTCACAAACGACGACCTCCTGAGGACGGCCAGCGGCGGCCGTTGGGGGTGTTGCCTCGGCGACGACTGTAAGATCAGCCGGAGCCCCACGACGTCGCCGGAGTCCTGCATTCTTCGCGTCGCCGTCTGATCCGCCGCGGTGGCGTCCTCGATTTGGAAGAGGCTAGGAGACCTCGGAATCATGCCAGCGAGTTGGTAACAATTTTTAGAGAGCGATGCCAGCGACACGCTCGCAGTTCTTATACGTGCTGGATCCCTGAAACCGTAAGCGGTTGCAGAGAGAAGAACGTGAATGGCGATGCAACGGAAACTGGTGAGATGAGATGATTGCTAGCGATTTGGTTGATGGTTATATAGATCGATGGCGATGCCGAGCTTGCAAACACGCGTGTTTCAGTTTAATTATTAACCAGTCTCCGTCAGTGTAAAAAGAGAAGTTTGTCCGGAAGTTCAATATTCGCCCACATCTAAAGATAACATCCTTGCCCCAGTTGGGGCGATTCTCAGGCCATGTCTTGTTTCGGCCGTTGGATTGGCCTTCCAAAGTGATCCTGGCCATTCACTCCTAGCAATCCCTGGTTGGCCGGACCAGTTCTACCCGCTCCCATATACTTTGTATCGCTGCTGGTGGCCCTTTGAGTTTACGGACCCGCAAGGCAGCGCGTGGGGTGGGTCGTTTCCAGGTGCTTAGCTGGAGCGGGCTTCTCACGACACTGGAGCGGAGCAAGCAATCCCCGATTGGCGAGCGACTTTTTACCCACATGGACTCGCTATGTTTGACTGCTAGCGGGCCCTTCTTTCTTCGACCCACTTGCCAGTGCAATGGGTTCTTAAGCTGGATGGTTCCGACATCGGGTGGGTGGGCTTGCGAAGTTGCGATTGGAGCCATTATTCCCGTGAGGAACCCTAGCCGCCTCCCCACACTCACGGCTCCCTTTCTCGCCCCTCGCCGATAGCCGCCACTCCCCATGCCTTCCCCTCTCCCCTCCTCTCCCTCGCCTTCCTCCTCGGCGCTCAGGCCAAGGAACGCGGGCCGCTGCTGCGCTCTACCTCTCCATCCTTACGATTGAGGTGCAGGCGTGGGCTTGTGGCGGTGGGGCTCGCGGAGACCGGTCTGGTCCGGCAGCGCGTTTAATTTGGATGTCGTCACCGATTGGAGAGAAGCCCTCGCAGGATGCTACAAGATCCGTTCAGATTGGGATTCCATACTGCATCCTTGGTCTCACCTCTCTTTGATTTCAGACCTTGCCGTGGTCTTCTTCAAGTGATGTCCTTTGCGTTGGTTCCTCCTGCTTAGCTGCTTAGAATCTGTAGTGCATTTTTTTTCGATGTCCTCTCTTCAGGAAAAGTGACGGGAGGTCACGGCTGCAGCTGATCTCAAGTGGAACCCAGGTACCCGAAGTACCCTGTTTCTCCTAATTTGCCTCTCTCTCTTGATTTAATCCCTAACAATCAAATTTGTTTTGTATGCAGATTCTATGTAGTGGGTGCCTACAAGGTGTTCGACAAAAATCCAAGAAGGTTATTCTCATACTTTGCTTCATGTTTTTTTTTTATCTTTTGGTTGAACAGATAAAAACCAAATGTGATTTGTTTGCTCAACTAATTAAGCCTGGTTACCAGCTTTATTGACCTTTTATTTTAACCAGGATAAAATTATATGATCCAGGAGCACCAGTTCTATTGTCCTCATGTCAAGGTTGCGTGTGCGCTTGGTTGCAGTATCCAAGTTTGTCTCTCGATCTTAGGTGTGCGCTCGGTTGCAGTATCCAAGTTTGTCTCTCGATCTTAGGCATATGCACGTACGTTTAGTTCTGATCCCCTTTTTCTGCTGCTCTGTACAACTCTGTACTCCAGATGATAGAACATCATAAGGTAATGAATTTGTCAGCTGCTACTGATCCATGGCTTTGGGCTGATTGATATTCTGGTTGTTAAATCAGTTGCTCTACGGCTTGCTTGCACTTTAGGAGCTCAAGCACAAATTCTAAATTTTTGGCGACCTTTGTCATTGAATTAAAGCTAAACAATGAGTTGTGTGTAGGTTCTTCCTTGCTTGATATAGCATGTTTTCGCCATCACCGGGAGGAGCGCCAGTGTGTCAACAATATTGCAGGTGCGCTCAGTTGCAGGACCCAGGTTCCTGTCTCTCTCCCCCTCCCTCTTAGGCATATACACGTACACTATATATTCTTAAAATTAAGTGTCGTCATGTTCAGAAATTCTGGTTGGAGTTTCTTGTATTCACTTGCAGTTCTAATATCCGGCAAATGCTTGGCTCCACGGCGATGTATTAGCTTGATAATTAGCTACTCATGTGCTCAATATACTTTTTTCCTTTTGTAGAAACACAAAGTTGTTGGTATACACGGCTCTTTTCTGTTTCATTTCTTTTTATGTCTTTCTTTGATAATTAGCTACTCATGTGCGTTGACTGCTTCGTCCTATTCATGTTACAGGAACAATATGTGTGAAGTCATCGATCCTCTTTTATTGAAACCTATTTCAAAAGCATCTACCTCATCAGGAAGTGTTACAAGTATATATTGGAATTACACAGGAGGAAATCAAGGGATTACTTTTTGCTATTTTTGCAAGATTCAGTATCCACATCTCTTAAAGGAATTCAAATGTTGTTTATATATGCAAATTGGTTTGACTATGGTATTATGTTTAATGCAAGATGTGTTCTGCATACCCAAAAAATTCCTTTCATGATTCCTATCCCATCTACCAAAAGATGCTGAAATAATTGAAGGTGTGACATTTTCTTACATCCTATTTTATTAGTTTTTTTACTACTATACTATAAATGGATGCCTGCTCCATATTCACTTCAGTGGCTATTAGGATTGTGGGTTACTGCCTTGTGGACCTCTGTTTTATTTCAGTTTGCTTTGTTACCATTTGTCCGCTTATTTCTCTCCATTTATGATTTAATTTTAATTTAATGCTTCTACCATGTTTGTAAATTAATTTGGTGCTACCTGCAGCAGGAAATAAAAGAAGATGATTTTCTTTCATTATTGAGAAGGCTCTCTGTTTTTGTCTCTCGCAACCAATTACTAGCATGGCATCAGAACCCTGTCCCCCTTTATTTCCATCATATTCGTGTAATCCCCTGGTTTTGGAGACGTCCCATGGCTCGCGATACAATCTCAGGTTCGCATCTGCACAACTGCTTCTTCTCTGCCTGCTTGCATTCTAGCTTAGATTTGTGGTGTTCATTTTTTCCCTCTTTTCGTAGTGCGATTCAGTGATATGTGTTTTGGAGAAAGTTTGGGGGGCACGGCTTCTGCAGGTACGGACTGCCCATCGAGGGATGCTACTTTCTTTGGTTCATCTTTTCTTATTTCAGCTTCTTTTTCCTTCTCCCAGTGACACGGTCGCTCCTGTTCTGTTTTGAGGCTCATTTGCGATCTAGAACACTGGTGTGCCGGAATCAGCATGCTACATCCATTTTGTGTCATCGCTTTACTTATTTACCAAAAGTCTCGAGAAAATAAGATTTATTTTCTTTGGAGATGGACCATAAAGGTGTGTCATTGTCTAGCTGTTAATCCTATTTTTAATGATACAAATACCAGATGATAGATATGCTTATTGTACCGTATTCAAATGATATAAACTGGCGCAATTTATTCTCTAATGGTTTGCACACAGAAGCACCAGGTTTTAAGTGGATATAAACATCTTTTCACTGCTGAAAGTGTTATGAGTATCTGCACAGAGTTTTCGTATTCACCTGACATCAAACTATGATAATTTTGTCAGGTCCAGCATATGCAACTATCTTACTACAAGTTGGTTTTACATTTATATTTTGGAATTAGCACCAAGCGTCTAAACTGTGTTTGCTGTTCTTTGAAGCCATCTATTTTTGTGCAATTAAGTACGAATGTATGACTTATGTCATGTGCGTTCTTTTGTTTCATTGCATGGTTTGGTCAGTTTAAGATGGGGCTTTTGCGGAATATCAAGAATTTGGCGATGCATATTTAGGCCTGAAACTTTTATATGAAGCCGTGAAGTTCTCTCCCTTGCACTCAATGCTGACATTGAGCTTCTTCTCCCGATTTACTATTTTTCTCTAACTCGGTTGAGGTTTGTCTCCGAGTATCAGTATTATCTGAGTTTTTCTGTTGTTAGCGTCTTGAGTCTCTGTGTGGAAATTAAGAGTACTAGATGCAGTATGTAAAGAATATCGGTTTTATAGCATGTAAAATAAAATAAGTTTCTTCTTACCAGCAACTATCATGTCAGTAGTCCATAAACTCACGATAATCTATATGAATGAACCATATTTTTATTGTACAATTTCATCTTAATAAAAATGAATATCTGAATTTTACTCATGTTTTTGGTTAGAGACCATTATCAAGTTATATGTGTTATCACAATTAGAAATGCACATGGCCAGCCTTTTGTTCTCATGATGTGAGACAGTGAGAGGACCTCGAGAATTGTAAATGTCAAACGTCTCTGCTTGGTTATTTTTTCTGAGTAAGTACTTTCCTTGTCCTGAGTTTTGGGCCTAAAGGTGATCTGGTGGGGTTTGTGTATACAACTTAGCTCGGTGCCCTTTATAATATTGTAAAACTGTTACAATGGGAGAAATTGCCGAATTAGGATCACTGTTATTTGGAAGGATCACTTTATATTAACATGATAGCAAAAAAGTAATCTATTACTCCGAGGATTGAGGATGCCCTTGCTCTTTTCATTTTTTACAATCCTCTTATTTCTTTAGTTCTTAAACATAATTTAGTCGATGGATTTTGTCTCTTACATGCATCATTTAGTTTTTCTTATGCGTATATTCATATTTTAACCGTACCATTGGTTCTTCCCTTTTCTACCTTTCTCTGTTTAGGCAAAGAAATAAACATAATAATCAAACATTGTTTGCCTTTAGGAAATATTATTTACAGCTAAACTTTTTTGCGTGGTACACCAGAAATGTGTTTTTTCAAGATTTTTAATTCTCTGATAGTCCAGATTCAGAAATTTTAGTTATTGTTTGCCTCTAGGAATTATTATATCATTCTATAAGATAATGCACTAAAATAGTATGTGTCGCTTTCAATTTGGTATTTAAATTTGGACTTATTAATTAGAATTTGTTATATTTTTTCCCAAAAGGGACGAGAATCTGTTTGCTAAGTGATCCTATTAAGAGCCATGCAAGTTTTTAGCTTTGTGTTTGTTATGATTACTTGGTAAGAATAATATGAGAATTGGGATGGAAAATACCCTAACTTTGTTATGTAATTTTCTTCCAAGTTTCAACAAATTAGCCCCCCCCCCCGCCCCCTAATTTTAAATCACTCAACCTATGGTGATAGTTCATGGCGTCTCTCCTTTGAGTATGACACCGAAGGGTTGCTTATAGGTTATTGGGATTGTCCTCCTTTTTATGCGCCTAGAGTTTTGTTTTGGTCAGCTATCTCTGTAAATGTCCTACGCTTTCTCTTTAATGTCCCGCCTTAGACTATACTAGGAAGTTACCCGTGGTGGCAACCGCCATGGCCATGGACTGGCTGCGAAACTGTCAAGCGACACAGGAAGTATACATAAGTAGTGTGGGATTCAGTTACATAATCCATGCAGTAGCCTGCTATAAACATGACATCACTTCCCTGCTTATTATCCAGCCCAAGTGTTTCCTCATCTTCACCTTCATGCACACCAAATCTGTAGGTACTTGCCACTAGATCAGTTGTATCTTGGAGAAATAGTAGCAATGCAACCAGCGATGGCAGATCTTCTTTCCAGATTTTAGTCTTTATTTATGTCAACCAGTTCATGTGTTTAGTTTCAGGAAACAAAGCCAGGTGTTCTTTTGTATACCAAATCTGTAGGTACTTTCCACTAGGTCAGTTGTATCTTGGAGAAATAGTAGCAATGCAACAAGGGAAGGCAGATCTGTTTTTCCAGAGTTTAGTCTTTATTTATGTCAACCAGTTCATGTCTTTAGTTTCAGGAAACAAAGACATGTGTTCTTCTGTACACATCGGAAGTTTGCACTTAAGAGATAACATGCCAATAACAAAATGGTGTGTTGTCATCAGCTTAGTGGATTGTTGTAAAAATATGATTGTAACAGCAGAGTTGTAATAGCTAAACTGATAAAAAGTACTTGCTGTAGAGGTACACAATTTCCTAATATCACAGGAAGTTGGTATTGTTATGTGCTGACACAAGTACATGTAATCTGGAGGTACTTGAGTTTGTAAGTTATCTTTAGTGTTGTAGTTAAGTTTGGATCTGTTTTGTAGCCATATGTTGAATAATTATGAAATTTACACCAATGATCCATTTCAAGGAGATGCAAATCGCTTATAATTTGGTGAGCACAAGTGGCCGTTGTCATATGTTGTTGTCGGGACGGGATCATATTAATTGCGAACATCCGAGTGGGAATGAGATGTTTGAGTCTTTCACATGACCTCACCTATGTCTTTTCCAAACAACTCTAAGAAATATCTCAACTCTCCAATCATCTGGTCAATCTCAATGGTATGCCATAGCCTTTCTATATCGTTTATATTCTTGCCTGGGATATTAATTGTCTTCTTATTAATTTGTATAAGATATGAGGATTACGGGCAAAATATTTTTTGAATCAAATTGTGGCGCGCGGCAAGCCGCGCTTTCTAAACTAGTGCTACACATGGCGCACGAGGATAGACGGTCTGTGGTCTGTGGTCTGTGGAGTGTGTTGCACATCTGGGGGATTGCACTGTTGGGCTTTATGGGGGTGACACTGCCACATAGTGCAGATAACACTAGTGAGTCACGCCTCGCATGTGGATGCTGTCTCTATCGCTGCACGGGGAACAAAGACGTGTCCGGCCGCATATGAATAATTTAAGTTGTCTGCTTCGATGGCTGCCCACGGGGAGATAAGTTAAACCAACGGTTATATTTTGCTCTGGTTAATTAATCTAGCATAATTTTCTTGTAGTATTTCATACTGCGGTTATTTTCGGCCATTCCAACCTTTGTATGTATCTTAGAGCATTACCTAATTTTAGCTGGCAAACCGGTTTTGTTAATAGGAGAGAAAAGTTTTAGCAATCAAAAATAGGATACAACTTTTGAAGTATCCATATAACTGGATTGTTAAAACTGGGGTTGTCAGATTTTGCACATATCCTTATCTACTATTTTCCTCCTAAACATTGCATATATCATATGAATTAACAATTGATCACTATGCAAAACATAAATATGGACATTATAAATTCATAATATTTCATAGTGAAATTCAATGCAAGCATGGAATTGCAATCAAAGTGCACCATCGACACAAAATAAAACTGCATGAACGTGCATAGAACAAGACCATAAAACAAAAGTTCATCAAGTTGTCTCTCAAATGGCACCACCACCATTGCCTCCCATGCCCCCCCTCCCCCATGAACTGCTCCGACGCTAAGATTCTGTCGCGGCAAAGCTCCAAATATGCCCGACAATTATCTACACCACTTGTCCACTTGGATCCATGAACATGATCATATGCCTATTCCCCCTTCATGTTTACCATTTCATTGTTTGCCCATTTGCATATCGGCCGCCGCCCTCCTTTCTTCGATCGCCTCCGTCCTCTCCTCCATTTCTTTGTTCTTCAGTTCTCTCCTTTAAGAAACAATGTCCTTCCTCACAGCCATCATGTTATCTAATGACTCTTGGTAACTCGTATTGTCTCCTCCCTTTGCCATCTTGTCATTTTATCTATTCCTGCCATCATACCTATTTCTATTGACCGAGGAGAGAGAGGAATGGGGGCTACTTGGTCCATCATCATCTGTGTCAATTGCAAGCTCCTCCCCAACCGAGCTAGAAGGTGGATTATTCTTGTTTGGGTTCCATTAGCGAGGCAGGGTTTTCCATTTCTCAACATTCTTGATTTTTTTAACAATGTTGCACAGTAAGGACTTTCCTGAATTTCCACCTTTCTTCTTTGGTTTACCCATGTACATATTGTGATCAATGTGATACAAATATTAAAAACGAGTTAGCCTCAAATGCACTCAATAATATTATCAAATGCAAATAGATGATTACTATTACCTTTTGTTCGGCATTTGTGCCACTTGGATTGAGACGATCATCATTAGCTAAATAACACGAACATTTGAAAGAATGCATGTTTATGGTATGTAAATGTTGTTGGGAGAACCTTGAGTACTAGGCTTGCCAACCTTGTAGAGAAGCTTGCATTGCTCATGGATTCCCACTCTTCCATCCAGTCCGCCGTATTGCCACGTTCATTCGCATCGACCCAGAAGCTGATCCATCATGTTAGCCTCCTGCTTGCATGCACCACCAACTCACTTGCGGCCCTCACAAATATGACGTCAAGCTTATGATCATTATCACACTCATTGGGAAATTTCCTCATCATTTTTGTCAAAGGAATCTCGTGGTATATTCATGGCCAATGCTCCTTCCTTTATGTGTGAAGGAGCAACTAGTCGGTCAACTTGGTGACATGATAGATAGTGCTAAGGTCACATAAACGGGGTGGTGCTATGGGAGAAACAGTAAGGTGCTTCATAGCAGTGCTGGAAACATGAGGCAGCGCTGCTAAAGGGCATAGAAGATGGCACGATACTAGAGAAACACACAGACAAAGATATAGCAATTAGGTCAAGTCTTGTTGATTTCTCTTATTTTTGGGTTGTGAGGTGTGTACCACACTTCAGTTGTGTGAGCTGATTTTCCCTTTCCATATCACAATTTTCTCAGATCTGACAAGATGTGAATTGTTTGAAAAGTTTGTGGCTTCTTTTGGACCAAATAGAAGTTTTGGGATGAAAACTATTTTCTCTTAAGATTCCAGGGATGAAAGGTAAACTATCTTCTATCTAGAACCACAACTCATGGGATAATAACCAACACATGGAATAAATTCTATGTTCTCCTCCAATTGATATTGATATTAACATAGGACATGTCGATCCCACATGGTTGAAACATGCAACAAATCTGGTACATGGGAGTGCAAGTTCTTAGGCAGCTCATATGGTGTGAAGGCCTACCATGGGTTTCATTTCCCACCAAATTAGTAGATATTCACCTCCGCCCAAAACCTCTTGGCACCATCAACCTAAACACTGTCAGTTTTTGGATGTCATAGTGATTGGCAGTGGATACTAATAGACAATGATGAAGGGATATGGGTTAGAGGAGATCATGTGTCAGTCACATCACAGTTGCAGTGGAAAGCACAACAATTCCTCTCTTTATAATCATACAGAGTTGGCTCTATTATCCTACTCAGTATCAACCATGAAGAACCTGATGCAATGTCGCCTAGCTAGCTATGTACATGTTTTTTTTGCAAATGCTTCCTAGTTGTAAATCTGCACTTTCTAGTTAATGATTTTCACAAGAGCAATCAGGATTGTAAGCTCCACTTTGTAGATAATTACTCTTGACATGAGCAATGAGACAATGGGGAATTGGGGATTGTATGATGTGCATGTAAGAGAGAATTTTGTGAATTTTTTTATTTGGAAATCAATATATCAATAAGACCAAAATGACCTGAGCATCTAATTTATGTTCTATCAAGAAATGAAGATATATGATAAAAAACATTCAAGTGAATTAAACTTAAAAAATAGTCACGTGTTTGAGCATGTCATATTGTACCACAAATATCAATCTTACTTCCATCCAGTGTGCCATAAAATCTGAAAAGCTTGGCTAAATGTTTTAAAGGTAATATCAAGCAAACATGTGGACATTTTTATACATAAAATATCCCCATATTTAGTGATTCTGATTTTATGTGGTAGTTCTTTAATGCCCTTCCGAGTTTCTAAATTTCAACAAAACACATCATCGGTACAAGGGCTTAAGGTCTTAGGGTTAGGTCGTAGGGTTTAGGTTTCGGTCGAGAAGAGTGTCTTAAAATTTGTCTTCGGAAACAATTCCTCAACAACACTCTCACCCTCCAAGTGGAATTTCACTCGTCTTTCCTCTCCATCGTGGTCCAGATTCTACAATACCTCATCACTAAAATTACCATCCGACGAATGATCTAAGGATGCACTTGCTTTACACAGTCTCTTGAGTTGTGGATACCTCTATGGAAACTAGTTGTTTTCTAGCCCTTTTTCTCCCATGTTTAGGCACATCATCGTAAACAACAATGACTTTTCGATTGGAATTTTATTGAGTTGCTGGTACCACTCTGAATTCTAGTCCCCTTAGCTTGTGGTTTATTACAATATCATGATTATCAAACCAATAATGCTAAGAACTTCATACGGCTTGACCGTTGAATGCAATTTTGCATGGATGTCATCAATGAGCTCAAATCCACCCACGTCATGGGATTTGTTACATAATATATATCATCCTGCTAATTTAACCCAACCCTACAAAATTATAGGATTCAACTTCAAATAACTCTTATCGGGTATGTCCATTATTTTTCGCTGAAGCTTTCCATCAACACTGTAGGGTGACGAACCATATTTCATCATCATGTGTGTGAGCATAGTGAAATTTTCATTTAGTACATATAGAAAAATTTATAGTTACATACCGCATAATACCCCACGGCCGGAAACACCAATAACCAAAATTTGGAGAACACTATAGAAATTTATGCCCAATCGTCTAACATTTCCTAGCAACATCGAGAAGAAATGCATCATGTCCTCGATTCTTTATTAATCGGCCAAAAAAATCACGTAGATTATAGTTGAACCTCTTAACCCTAAACCCATTTATTTACATGTACATTCAACTCCCTACCAAATCAAACCACTAAGAAGAGGTTTACTTGATATAAGAGAACACATCTATCCACTCCATTGATGTCGAAAGTCTTAAGGAGTGGGCACCCTTGGCGTTGCCACTCTCAATACCCATGCGTGCAGCCAGCTCATGGCCTCTCCACACTGCGCGTAGCTCTCGCAAGGTTGCCGCCACCACCACTTTCCTTGTGTTGCATCGTCCTGCTACCATCGCCTTCAGTGGGAGGTTTTGGGAGGGGAAAGATAATAGACAAAGTGGTTTGGCTTTCACCTAGTATAACCCGACTTAGGTATGTGCGAGCTCCCTTTGCCAAAGTGGAATATTTCGGAACATCCTCACCGACAAGTGGGCCACACGAGTCAGTTTCGTTGTCAATTGGAAAGAAACGTGGTATCGGGGCACGTGTTGGTTACTAGCTCTATATTTGTGGTCTTGTGATAACAAGTTCAAACGTTATGGTCAAGTGTAATAAGTGTGCTTAAGTTGTTCTTTGGAAATAATATTGCTTATGTATAAAACTGTTGGGCTCTAATAAAAAGAAATGTAGCGGGTGTAAATTATGTACTGCCTCCATCTCGGTTTATTAGTCACATTTCAGTTTTCTCTTTGGCCTAGACAAGTGAGGATTGGTCAAGATAATCATTTCTAAATTTAGCCAATTAATTAGAAAAGATCAACACTGTCCAATCCTAAGAAACAGCGCATTGGCATAGGCCTAAGGGTATGCATTGGCCTATCTAACGAGCATAGCCTAAATTGCAACAGATCGAGGAAAAAAGTGGCTGGGGAGCATTTTTGTGAGATCAGCGTTCAACTCTCGATATTATTTGGTTTTAGAAAAGTGAGTAATAAAGCGAGAAGGAGGGAGTAGTAAGAGAAGAAAATAAATGTAGCTGGCGTGGCAGAAGTAGAACTATTTATACGCCCACACGTGTTATATTGCTTAAGAACTCGTCATTCTTCTTCATCGCAGACCGAGCCAGCGAAACGAACAAACTGAGCAAAAAATAACTTTGGTTCAACTGTGGTATCTTTGCCGTACAAAGTTGCTAGCAATGGCCTGGGGGTTCGGCTACTACTGCTAATAGAGCTAGACCACGTGAAGCAAGTGTTAGCAACTTTTCGCCCCCCAAAAAAAAGTGCTAGCAACTTGTTTAACATGTGCTTAATCGGGGGAAAGAAAAACAACAGCTGTTTAGCGTGTGTGCACATACACTAGTGGAAAACGGGGCATTACCCTCGGTTGGTAAGAGTCTAATTCTCCGGCTACCCAACCGGGTTCCTCAAATCCGGGCTAAAGAGCCCCCTTATGGCCCGGTTGGGTTACCGACCGGGGTAAAAGGCACGCCCCACATGGGCTCTGCACCGTGAGCAGGCCGACCCCTTTTACCTCGGTTGGTAACACCAGCCGGGGCAAAATGTTTTTTTTAATAGTTGTTTTCGTGTCCTTTGAGCTAGATTAGAAATTCTATATATTCTTATATGTTTTCCTGTTCTCCGCACTAAACAATTATATTAAGAAAGATGAAAAATTATCGCACGAAAACACAGATGAAAACGAACAATAACATAAATATATAGTCTGCCACGAATACAAATATTCTTCGACACAATGACATAATTAAATATAGTTCGACAGAAAACATAGTTCAACATATCTAGACATAGTACGAAAACATAGAGCGGCATAAGTACGTAAGCATAGATCGACATAAACATATATACTACACATCGGCGTCGGAGACAGCCTTGCCCTTGCCCTCGGCGTCGGAGCCAGCCTTGCTCGGGCTAGACTCGCCGGAGTCAGACTCGGAGTCGGAGCTGCTCTCAGACGAGCTATCCTGGCAGCAAAGGGGGCGGACTAAGGTGCCGTCGAAGATCTTCACCTCCAACACGTGGGCCTCCTCGTCCTTGTAGTACCTGAATGTGAGCATGTTGCCCACATTTAGCTTGTGCATGCGCGCGAACTGCCCCCACCCATAGCGCAGGTAGACGTCATCGCCACGTCGCTGCAGGACAACGCGCACGGGCCCGTTGTCACAACCCTCCAACCGGAGGGTGAAACTATAGGGCCCGCCCCTGCGCCCGAGGAGGATCGGTGATATCTTCTCCGGAAGACGGAGCCTGTTCTCTTCTGGCTGGAGCACGTGGACGTAGAACTCCGGTAGCCGGAGACCGTCCTGCTCCTCCGCCGCAGCCACCTCCGGCTCCTCCTCCTCTGCAGCAACAGCGCCGCGCCGTTTACGGCGTGTTGACCCCTTGGCACAACGCTTTGCCCCCTTGCTGCGCTTGATGCCCCCCGTGCTCCACGTCCGCGTCCACGTCCGCGAGTAGGAGGCGTCGCTTCCTCCTCCTTAATGACAATGGCGCCACCACCACGTGCATTCGATGCACGCGATTCATTTGGACGCGATCCACGTGGACGCCCAGGTTGACGTCCACCACGTACAGGGGTTTCTTCGACCGTGACGCCGCCGCTCCCACCGCCGGTTACACGCGAACCACGGGGACGTCTCGCCATGGCTAAAAAATAGCAAATAGCATCAATTTCATCAGTTCGCAACAATTGCATATAATCTAATAAAATATAGCTAATAGCATCTATTTCATCAAAAATTGCTTATAAATAACAGCTAATGGAACTAATATCTAAACAAGTCCGAAAAAAGAGTAACTATATGTTCCGGATCCTTATTTCAATTATAAATGCAAAATTGATGAAATATTTAAACGTATGATAATACACACCAAGAGTTACATAGCTCGGGTTCATTTTATTTAACCCTAATACATCACGATGTAATAATATCATTACTTATACATATTCGTTAGAACATCTCTCAAACTAATTAACTCCGACCGGGTCCTAAGCCGCGGGGTGCTGAGCCGCGGGTGCTACGGGCCCACAGGTAAGGAACCCTCACAGGGTCATAGCTCACGTGGTAAGGAACCCTCCGAATAATCGACCAACTGCTGCTATACTCCCTATCGAGCAAGTATATGTAGCGACGTATGTGCTCGTCCTCCTCCCTGATACGTTGTTGTACCACCTCCTCAGGGGCCGGCTCTCTCCGCACCGAGCGTGGCCCACGTGATGGCCACCAAAGAATATCCGGGTCGACCACGTCACCCGGATTTCTCACCAAGCCGCGTGTCCTGGTAGTATGGACCTCCCAGTGCCAGCCGGCGGGACCCAGTCCCGGACATCGCCCGGCGGGTCCAACAGAGACATAAGCAAAAAACAGACCCGGACTAAGTAATATTCCTAATTAAGTAAAATACCTTAGTGTTTCTAATTTAGTAAAAAATAGTAAATGAATAAATATGACATAAATAATATGAAAGTTAAACACAAAGGATCAAATTGGCACTTCTCATATCTTGTGCTTGTTACGAGGTAGTATACGTGATGACGATGCGGGGAAGGATGATAACAAGGGTTTCTGAACTTCGTTGAAACTAAACAAAATCACATACGTAAGTGTTTGTGAGATCCGAACAAAGCTTGCTACGAGGTAAGTACACGTGATGGCGATGCGGGGGAAGGAAGAGTTTCTAGAGTTCTCTGAAACTAAACAAAATCATATATGTAATAGTGAAATCCGGAAAAAACTAGATCCTTTTGTACACATACATAATGCGGATACTCTTCATAACACCGGAAGGGATTTCTGAGGAATAGCACCATTACGAATGTGCACTAAAGGATTCAGCTTCATCCGGATCTCACGAACCATATTACATATGTGACATTATTTAGTTCGAAAGAAATCCAGAAACCCCCATCTTCATCTTTTCCCCAGATCACCACCGCATGTAGTACCTCTTAACAGGAACAAGATGGTCATCGGGCCTTGATGTGAAGTTGGACCTTCACATTTTGTGCTTGTTACGAGGTAAGTACACGTGATGGCGATGCGGGGGAAGTAAGGGTTTCTGGACATCTTTAAAACTGAACAAAATCATATATGTAATTGTGAAATCCGGGAAAAACTAGACCTTTTGTACACATACATAATGGGGACATTCTTCATAACCCCGGAAGGGATTTCTGAGGAATGTCACCATTACGAATCTGCACTAAAGGGTTCAGCTTCATCCGGATTTCACGAACCATATTACATATGTGACATTATTTAGTTCGAAAGAAATCCAGAAACCCTCGCATTCGTTCATTTCCCCAGATCACCACCGCATGTAGTACCTTTTAACAGGAACAAGATGGTCATCGGTCTGTGTGCCTCATATTTAGGGTGGACACATACAAGCAGCCTTGGTGGACCCGGCGCGCCAAGTGGGATGCACAAGATCCTAACTTTGTGAAAATCACAAGGCGCACCGAACCACCAAGGCCATCTGAGTGTGAACCAACTCTTTCAATCATCAGCATTTATTCAAAAGATCGAACGAACATCACAAGTAAAACTGCAATAACACTTCCAAATTTCTAACACAAAGTAAAAAAATCTAACTTACTGAAATTTTCTAACTTAATTCACGTATAAACTAAACATTCACTAAGAAAAAACTAGCTAAGTCCAAAACCTAAATTTTTTCTAAGTCTCCAAAACCTAAATTTTTTCTAAGTGTCCAATACCTAAATTTTTTCTAAGTGTTCAAGACCTAAATACCTAATACCTAATACTAATCTAACACTAAATACTAAATCTAACACTAATTAAACACAAATACTAATCTAACACCTAATACTTAATCTACCACAAACTAAATCTAACACTAATCTAAGTAATACTAAATCTAACACTAATTAATCTAACACTAATACTAATTAATCTAACACCAACGACTAACATGCAGTGAGGAGGATGGGCGCGGAGGCGATCTCACCTGAGGAGTACGGTACGTCGGCGAGGAGGAGGGCGGCGCGAGCGAGAGGAGAGCGGCGCGGACGTACAGGAGGCGCGGGGGACGGGCGGCGCGAGGACGGGCGCGACGTACAGGAGCGAGGACGAGCGGCGTCGAGGAGCGGCGGCGGCGAGGATCATCGGCGTCGAAATCGGGCAGACTCACGACGTCGCTCTGGATTTCGGCGCCAGGGACTTAGCGAAAACTGCGAAACTGATCTGTGTTGCCCCGGGCGGTTGCTCCGCCCGGGGTTATATAGGCGAGAGCCTTTTGCCCCGGTTGGTAACACGAACCGGGGCAAAAGGTCCTCTTTTGCCCCGGTTCGTGTGGGAGGTGGACCTTCGCTTGCCCGCCCACCTCCCCCCCTTTTGCCCCGGTTGGTAACACGAACCGGGGCAAAAGGACAAAAAATTCAGTTTCTTTTTCTGCCGCCAATTTTTTCGTTTCGAACATTTCAAATATATACCTAATAATAAAGGCGTTAAGGCTTCCTTGGTTTGGTTTGGTTTGGTAGGTCATTGAAACTACTCTCAAAGTTGACACAAATTACCCACCTTGCCACCGGTAAGTTATACCTATTGGGATCTGCACGCACGCCATCGCTAAAAACACATCTATCAAACCGATCGTGCAGATCCGTGCTAGGTACATCCTGGACTCCCGGTTGCCGTCTCCTATTTGAAACAGAATCCATCCCAAAATCCACCCCGGCCCCTCGATTGCTTCAATAAAAGCACGCACGGACGCGTTACCTCCTCTACTCGAGTCCTTACAGAAAAGAGAGGACGAGCGGAGCAGCCATCGTGCCGGCGGTGAGATGCCCTAGAAGATCGGCCGCTGGGCAGCAGCGTTGGAAGCGCCGGCGGTGAGATGCCCCGGCCCAGGTGAACGACCTCGCGGCGCCCGTTCTCGCCGCGTAGGTATCCCGGTCTGTGGAGCTAGGTCTGATTCGTTGCACTCCGCGGGAAGTGCCGGCGGTGAGATGCCCAAGGAACACTGGTAGAAAAAAGGCCTTCCATACGCCCCCATCAGTCCCCAAACTTCGCGTCCCGTGACTAAAGGGGTTTTAGTCCCGGGTCGGGAGGAGACCCGCGACAGAAGGTCATGCGTCGTGGGTTGGGAAGCGCGTGGAGGCGCGTGGAGGGCATTAATTCCGGTTGGCCTGGCCACCCGGGACTAATGGTCCAGTCAGCTGGCCTCCCAGCCATTAGTCCCGGTTGGCCTGGCCACCCGGGACTAAAGATACAAACTGCTTGCCTCCCGCGCAGCGGTTTTATTTTGCGAGCGAGAGGCAGAAGGGCGCCATTGCTACAGTGCGCACCCGAGTCTCTGTTTCTTCTTCTCTATTCTCTTCTCTTCCCTCTCTTCGATCTTCCTCCACCAAGCACCATGGCTGAAGTTTGGAAGAGATATGATGCGGCCACACCATGCGGCAAGAGTCTCGACGTGTGCTACACCGACAATTGCGAGAGGCTCCCCGGTGCTCTTGCGCATTTGACCGATCTCTATTTCTCCTCCCCCGATGAACACCGGTTCTTCGGGCTTGATCTAGAGTATACGGCGGATCAACGGGATGTTGCCGTCATCCAGATTGCGTTCAAGGAGGCCGTTTTGGTCTTCCAATGGTCAAGGTAACGCACACGTACAATCTTGCATCTTCGATTTGTTTGTTGCATCTTAAGAATACATGTGTTGCAACATATCTAACACGTATCAAATTTTTGTAGTTGCAGTAGTTCAAAGCATTCTCCGGCACTTGTTGATTTTCTTGTCAACAAGGGGTATGACTTCTGCAGCGTTGACATCACTCAAGACCGTCAGCAGTTGATGCGCTTGGGTATTGTGATACCTGAAGATCACTACATTGATCTTCAGGACCTTATCCATTTTGATGATTTGTACGGGCACAAGACCGAGATGGCTCCCATGGCAACTGCCTTCATCCACGAGGGCTACAAAACAATGAAGTCTCGTTTCCCCTCCAGGAATCATAGGTATTGGGAGAAGACCCCACTGGACTGGACCAACGTCAAGTATGCAGCCATAGATGCATACGTTTCCTACGAGTTGTTCCGCATCTACTCGACGGAGCCATAGATGTATGCGTTCGATATATGCATGTAATGGATATCTTAGTATGTAATGGATATCTTAGTATGTAGCTCTTGAAGCATAGCTTGTATTGTGAGACTTATGTTTGTGTTATGTGTGATCGTAAGACTCTAGGTTATGAATGTGATATGATTGTGTTCTATTCATGATTGTGATGTCTCTACTCGTATTTTACTTTTGATTTATCAGTTGTCTTTTGTTGTTCATAAAACTATTTTTGTTTCCTAGTTTTAAATGACTTGGAAAAATTTGCAAAGTGTTGCAAAGTGTAATGGATATTATTTCTATATTAATTTCTAGCTATACTATTTCTATATTATGTCAAACACACATTTCAAAACAAACAAACAAAAACACAACAAGAAAACAAACAAAAACACATCAAGAAAACAAAACAGAAAAACTACAGTTTCTATATATCTCTTCACCAAAAATTAATCTAAGCCAGCAAAACATATATCTAGTCAATGCCAAACTCATCCAGTTGGATTTTTATTTCAAAATACATTTTTGAACTCATTCTAAAAATAATAGAAGAGCCTACTGGTCTTTTTAAGATTTTAAAATGAATTAGTATTATTTTTCTTAATTTTTTGATATATTATTTGTATTTTTAAGATTTTAAAATGAATTAGTATTATTTTTCTTAATTTTTCGATATATTATTTGTATTTTTAAGATTTTAAAATGAATTAGTATTATTTTTCTTAATTTTTTGATATATTATTTGTATTTTTTAAGATTTAAAAATGAATTAGTTTTATTTTCTAAATATTTTGATATATTAATAGTATTTTTAGAAATAATACAAATTAAAAAGTTAATGTTTATTTATTTATTCAAAATTATTAATTACATCATTACTTTTGTTTATTAAAAGATTTATTTGAAATTCAAACAATAAAGAAATGTGGCATCGACCAACATGTTAATAAGATTGATATGATACTACTATCACATACATGCGTGCGAAACACTTGGATTCGGGACGGGACGGAACTCAGAAGTTAAGCGTGCTAGTGCTAGAGTAGTGGGAGGATGGGTGACCGAGCGGGAAGTTTGACCACGAGTAAGTAATTTGACTAGACATAATTGTAGTTAGACACTAAGAAAATAATACAAATTCTGAAAAAAAAAGGGTGAAAAAAAGGGAGAGAAAAATTGGTGTGAAAAATAATTAGAAACCCAAATGAATTAAAGAAATTACGAAATAAAGTTTAGTCCGGTTCATGTGGCCAACCGGGACTAAAGGTCGTCCGCCCCCCGGCTCCGCCACCCGCCCACGTGGCCGGGCCTTTGGCCGCGGTTCGTAAGAGGCGCGGCTAAAGGGGGGGAGGGGGGAGGTCTTTAGTCGCGCAGAGTTAGTCCCGGTTGCGCGGCCGGGACTACTGGCTCTGGCGAACCGGGACTATAGGCCTATTTTCTACCAGTGGAAGCCTACGTCGTGGCTCCCATCCGAATGAACGACCTCGTGACAAAGGTCCTTGCCGCGTACGTATCTTGATATGTTGCTATGTGGAGTTGGGTATGGTGCCGTTGCACACCGTGGGAAGCGTCGATCGGGTCTGGTTCGTACCCCTGCCCTGCGTGTCGCTCATTCCTTCCACGACCAGGGTGTATGCAGGAGGAGAGTTCATCTTCTTTGAGCCTGCTTTAATCCTGGCCTGCCCCTCTTCGGCCACAGCCTCGCCGGCCCACTCAAGGATGTGACCTCCCAGCTCCAGGCGATGTCTGATATGAGCCATGGCGGCGTTCCGTCCGGGTCTGGCGCGCTCTCCATCTCGAGTCCGAGACTCCGAGGTGAACATGGCTCTCGGTATCTCCAGGTACCAGCAGGCTCCTGGCCTTGGCGTCGGCATGGACAACAGAGCCGCTGGAAGCTCTGTCCCAGCATTCATCGACAATTGAGAAGTTGTCTTCACGATGCAGAACTACGCTAGGACCTTCCTCCACGCAAGGCTATGGCCCGATTTCACTGGGAGATGCTTTTGCGCCCCTGTTGAAGACTGTTACATCTCGAGGCTGGGCTCTGTTCCTGATTCTGCTTCGCTGAAGGGTCAACCTGAACACCTCCCTGACTTACTCAATGAATGAAAAGAATAAACTCGGCACCTTGGCATGCTGGTAGTGACCACCGCGGTATTAACGTGAAACTGCTGTTCTGCTACAGAAGTTGTTACCAAATTTTCAACTTATAACACTTTAAAAACTATTGGACGTCTTCAAGATGAGCCTTTGCAGAAAGCATAAAGAGGTTTCAAATATTCCAACGTTGCAAATCATGAGTTTAAGAGTAGCTCATTGCTTCAGCCGTATACACTTGTGTGACGCCCCGAGATCGGGCACTATGCAGATTTCAGCATTCCCGCCAAAATCCACATAATAACCGATTCCAGGTTGCCACTTGTGATAACATTACAATAGTTCACGAATATTCCACAATTACAACAGAAACAGATAGATACAAGATGACTCAAACGGTTCACGGATACAACTGATACATTACAAAGGTCCAAATAACAGCGGAAGAAACAACATAGCGTCCGGCTACGGACAAGATCCAAATTGGACTAAGAGTCCTGAAGATAACCGAGAGCGTCCAATCCCTGCCCAGTCCAAGCCGGAGGGATTCCCAAGCTAACGTCGTCAGACTTCAAACCTGTTGACTGCAATGTTGAATATGCAGCCACGAAAGAGATTCGTGGGTCAGTACGGTTAAGTACTGGCAAGGGGGGATAAAACCCATACTCACAAGATACCGGCGTAGCCAGTCATCACAAGATACAAATACTTTAGGATCAACGGAAAGGAAGGGGTTATTGCAAATAAGCGACAGCAGGCTGCACTAACCAACTACAGAGAGATACTACAACTTCCGGCTAACAGAAAGAAGATAAGATCGGGTATTGTAACCAACTGAAAGATAACTTCAAACAAACCCATCCTGGATCTCGCCCCTTATCCAAAGAAGCAATCCGAGGATAACTCACACAGTTGGATTAATGATGGTTCAGATTGTTGTGTCAGTAAGCCTATTACTAGTCAAGTGGTTAATCATGGGGTGAAAGATTGTTAATCATTAGGTTTAAGTTGTCCTGAGTACTTGTTAGCCAGTACTTTCACCAAGTAATCCATAACCGCGGAAAACACGGCTTCTCGAGAAGATTATCCCTGCAGGGTTGCACCAATTTGGCCGTACACGCAAGAATAACCCGCCAGATGGGATGCCTCCCACCAAGCGGGGTACTCTACACAACTCAACTCTTCTTCGCATCAAGCCCAAAGCACCACGTGCTGTGCGTGCGCGGCTAATCGAGCCCCCGAAGAAAAGGGGACCCTCATAGCACTGGAAGACCACGCCGCCCTAAATGCCGACTACAAAAGTTCCACCCTGGCGCCAAGGGTTCGTACCTGCATATGCGTGCAGCAAATGGAAAGCCCGAACTAAATGTGGCGATTTGGACGAGATGCGAATCGAGTCAAGTTGAGGGGGGCGCCCATACTCGCTTCCCACATGCGGTTAGTGCGCTCATCATGGATCAGTAGACAAGACCCTTTTCCTATTAGGGTCGACACTAGCAGGCCTCAAAACCACAAAGGGCCTCCTGCCGGTGCCTTATCATCAAATTTATTATTTAACAATAACATTAGCATGATTGATTGATTGATTAAACATTGAGCCCCCGGAACTTAATAGAGTAGTAACAGAAAGTAACGGATAACAGACTCGAGCAAAACAACCCTAGGCATGCTAGTAAGACACGGGCACAAGCAATGGTTATAGGTGTGGGGGTGAGGCAATATCAGGGTTAAAGGATTCATGTAATAGGTTCGTAACAGAAATAACTACTACTAAGGCTAGCAGAAAGGAACAACGGAAAGAATCGGTAACAAGTGATGAAAGGCAGCCATTTGGCAGCAAGTGAGTATACTTGCCTGAGATCCCGCAAGGTAGCAGAACATGTCGTTGCTCACATCATCTCAACGTCCTATCCGGGAAGAAGCAACGAACCTCGAACGAACACCGGATGCAACAATTACTACTACGGCAAAATATCTAGCATGATCAAGGTATGGATGCATGACAATTTAATTGATGCATAGAAATAAACTAGTTGACAAGTTAAACAAATTTAAATGGACCCATATGCAATTTGAGTTGCATATGAACAGCCCATGAATTATGGTTGAAACAATTGTTTTCCAACTAATCAACAGATGAAGGTGGATTAGCATGATGCATGGATGAGGAAAACAACAAAATAACAACAATAGAACCAATTGAAATAAGGTTTAACAAGTTTGGAAATTTATTTATTAAGTTAGAAAATTTTGGTTCCTTAAGGGTGTCACACCAACAATTGTTGTTTTCATCAAGTTAAAGTGTTCAAAACAAATAACAAAATTTATATCTGAAAAGAACATCAAATTTTAGTTGGATTACATGTTTCAAATATTGAAATTGGAATTAGGATGAATTTATTATGACTTAAACAATATTAAACAAGTTTTAAATGGATTTGAAACAAGTTTGAATTTAATTGAAGTTTTATTTGTTCAAAACATAATTTCAAACTCACATTTGAAAAGTTCACACTTTGATGGTTTGAAAACATATTTTACATGTTTAGAAATAATTAAATTTGAGCAAGTTATGATTTTAGCAATTTTAATTGAATTAAACAAGATTTAAATTGTTTAGGCAATTTTAATTATTCAAAACAGGAAACAAAATTTATATCTGAGAAGTTTATTCAAAATGGTATGGAAAACATATTTTATTTGCATTTATTGGATTAAAGATGAATTAGTTATTCAATTTATCAAATTGCAATTGATTTGTTTGAATTCAAATTTGAATTGCATTTTGGAATTTCAAAACAGTAAACAAAGCACATATTTGAAAAGTTCATGAGATTTTGATTGGGATACATATTTGGTTTGTGCAAATTGGAGTTGTATTGAGAAAGTTCTTGAATTTACAAAATTGGGGTCTATATGACAATTTTAGGAAAGGAAAATAAAGAGAAACACGGTCAGGAACTTCCTGCACCCTGGAGAGATGCTACCCACGCGGCTGACAGATGGGCCAGGGGCCACGCGGGCGCCGCGGGGCGCGGGTGGAGCCACGCAGGCCACCACGGTCAATGACAAGTGGGGCCCGCCCTTGCGCGCGCGAGGGAAAAAAACTGGGGTTTAATTCCCCTAGCCGGGAATCGAACCCACGACTGCTAGCGGGTGCGCGCGGAACTGCACCACTGGGCTGTTCTGTTTTTGGTGTCGGTACAGGCGACTGACGGAAGGTATTGCAATCGCGGGAGGTTTTCTGAACTTAACTGAATCGTGACTGATACTGCATCTCGACAGAACGCGGCCAGCGACGGCAGGGTGCTCGCCGTGGTGGTCTGCGGCTGCGGCGGGTGGTGCTGTGAGGTGCCGTGCGTGCTCGGGGGAGGAAAGGCGATGGGAGGGAAGAGGAGAGGCGGATTCTCACCTCGAGCGGCAGGGGGAGGCAGTCGGTGCAGCAGCAGATGCAGCGAGCCGGCGACAGGAGGCGAGATGCGGTCGGCGACGACGGCGCCTCAGGCGCTCCCGGCACCAGGCGAGGATACGGTGAGGGGGATGGAGCCACCACGGCTCCATTCCCGGGGCTGGCTCGTCTTGAGGATGACCGGAGCGACGGCGACGGCGGTCTGACGGTGAGCTCACGCTTGAGGTGGGCGAGGTTCAGGAGAAGCAGGGGGAATCGGGGTTAGTAGAGAGGACGGCGGCGCTAGGGCTAGGGTTAGACAGAGGGTAGGCGGCTCGAGGTCCTAGGGGGCTATATAGGGCAGAGGAGCAACGGATCGCCGTTGGAGTTCGTCGATGTCGCCGTGGCTACCTCCGATGTCCGCTGTACAGGTTGATGACGAGGAACAGAAGTGAGGAAAAAAAACGAAGCGTTTTCTTCGTTAGTGGCAGGCTGGGCTGCGTGCGGAAGGAAAACGAGGTGGGCTGGGCCACTTTGGACCCCCCCCTCGCAGGTAAGGTTTTGTTTTCCGTTTTTGTTTGTTTTTTTTGTAGCAAATAGAAAAGGAAATAGATTGGGGTTTTTAGTATTAGGAAAAATTCATAGAAAAATAGGGTGTGCTCCTGGTGTTAAATACAACCAATTAACAAGTTTGAATTTCCAAAATATTTGAATTTGTGGTGCTGTTTGGAAATAAGCCAAATTGAAATGAGTTTCTTTATTAGTTGAACATTAACAAAACCACACTTTTAAATAGGGTGACCCCTATGATTAATTGGAAACAAAGAGTAAATAATGTTTTGGTTATTATTTTTATAATTTCAAATTGGGTTCTGTTTGAATGTTTTGGTTTGAATTTGAGCAATTTAGAAATTAATAGATTAATATTGAAAACAAGGATTTTAATAGGGTGAACCCTATTGATTAAAGTGATTAAAATTAGTTTGATTGTTTTGGGAGATTTGTTATAAACTCAAGTTGATTGAATTAATTGTTTGATTAAAACCAACAATTTAATGAGTGATTTGATTTAAATTTTTGAATTAGCCATTAGGGTTTTTAACAAAAGGGGAAAAATTCTAGTAACAGGCAAGTTGACTAAAACAAGATTCAACCAGTGAAAAACAATTGAGTGGTTTAGTTTGAAATTTTGAAATTGGAAATTTTGAGCAGGGGGTGAAAGTTTAAATTGTTTTGAATTTTCAGTTGTGATGCAACATGGTGCAATGCAATGTGATGCATATGATGCAAGCAAAAGAAAACAAACACTCTCTATTAGGGTAACACCCCAGGTGTTACAACTTGATCTGATCTTGAGCTGTTATTATCAATACTAGATGCCAAAAACTCCAAAAAATAAATTTGACAAGTACATGCTTCAACGATGTTTTGAAGTTCTTCTTCATTTGTTAATTGTGTTTTCTAAATAATTTTTTTAAACGGACTAAATCATTATTTATCAGTGAACTCTGCGTTCAAAATGTTGTAGCCAGCCAAAACTGTAGTCTACAATCCAATCAAATGCACATAGTTACAAAAGGTGATGTTTTAATATTAGTTTGGTTAATTATTTGCATTTATGTTGTTTTCATACAAGGAGAATGCTTTTGTAACTTGAGGCTATTAGAGAACCTTGTGGTGGTTTGATTAATCCTCAATCCATCTTGCAAACTAATATTCGTTATTCCCTACAAATCAAGCACAGTCTTATCGTACATTCATACCGCATTGAGATATCGACCTAGGCCGTGACATAAAAATTAGAAGCAAACTAATATATATGAAGTCAAAATTATCAAAACAAAAATGTACCATGGTTCCAAAATTAATAGCCTATTCATGTGCATCGGTTGGTTGGGATTTTTTTTAATTTTCACAAGTCGACCCATTACTTTTTCCCTAGCCCAGTTTGCCAACTAGAGAAAAAATAACTATTCTACTTGGCTGGATCGATTTTTTGGGCAAAAAATTATGTCGTGCCGA
Organism: Alopecurus myosuroides; assembly: GCA_028641055.1. Lineage (NCBI taxonomy): Eukaryota > Viridiplantae > Streptophyta > Magnoliopsida > Poales > Poaceae > Alopecurus > Alopecurus myosuroides. The sequence continues at coordinate 272,864,613 of CM054062.1, read as the reverse complement.
TGATTTTACTAAAAGTTGATTTTTTTAATCCCGTTGCAACGCATGGGCATGTTTGCTAGTACTATTTAAAATACGTTTTCAAATACATTTGAAATGGTTTAGAATTTGGAGAAACTTTCAATATGAAAAGTGTTTAAAATTGCGTAAACATTTCAAATACATTTTCTGTTTTATAAAATAATTATTCCAACTATTTAAACTAGTAACGATTTTTTAATTTTAAACATTTTTAAAAACCTATTTTATCAATGATTTACAATTTGGAGAAACTTTGTATATGAAAAGTGTTTAAAATTACGTAAACATTTCAAATACATTTTCCGTTTTATAAAATAATTGTTCTAACTATTTAAACTAGTAACAATGCTTGAAAATTCAAACATTACAAAAAAAACTAGTTTATGACTGGTTTAATCTGCAATGTTTGATACATTATTACAAAATAGTCTAGCAACTATTGCCGCCATTGTTTACTTCTCTATCGTAGGCATGGTGCATCTTCCTTATTTAACGATGTTTGGGTCAGTTTTCACTCTAAAGGGCGGAATTTCTTCAAATTTATCATAATCTTCTGACATGTCTGTCTGCCCTCCACTCCCACAATGTTTCTTTTCCCTGAAAGAACTATGTGCCGCTTCGTCTCATCGCATGATATACTAGAATTCTTATTTTTTTTCTTTTCCTCGGTTGGGTAGACATGTCTTTCACATAGAAAACTTGAGCCACATCTTTGGCTAGGACGAATGGTTCACTTCTGTACCCAAGATTGTTGAGATCCACTGTTGTCATTCTATACTGCTGGTCTACCTTTACTCCTGTCATCTTGACCCATTGGCACCGAAATAGAGGGACCTTAAAATTAGGTCCATAGTCAAGTTCCCATATATCCTCTATGTAACCATAATATGTGTCCTTTGTCCCATTGTATCCGGTTGCATCGAAACAGATGCCACTATTCTGGTTGGTGCTCTTTTTATCTTGTGCGATCGTGTAAAATGTATTCCCATTTATCTCGTACCCTTGGAAAGTCAGTACAGTCGAAGATGGTGACCTGGCCAACAAGTAGAGCTCATCTCCAACAGTGTTGTTATTCATGAGTTCTGCCTGCAACCAGGCGCCGAAACTATCGATGTGTTCATCATTAATCGAGGATTCAGACAGCCCCGGGTTTTTGGACCGTATAATATTCTTGTGTTCCTGGATATAAGGAGCCACCAAGGTGGACATTTGTAGAACTGTGTAGTGTGCTTTAGTGAAAGAATGTCCGCCCATAAATATCTTTGCTTTCCTTCCTAGCGTGCCTTTTCCACTCATTCTTCCCTCATGCCGCGATTCGGGAACACCAATCGACTTAAGGTCTGGAAGAAAGTCAACACAAAACTCAATTACCTCCTCTGTTCGATAACCCTTGGATCTTCTCCACGTCTAATCCTAGGGGGCATACAAGCTTCTTTGCTTGGTATGTACTGTCGGGAAATTCATTGTTTTTAGGAACCTGCTTCTTCACTATTTGCAGCAACTTTGTAAATCCGCTGTCAGTCACACCGTTCTCGGCCTTCCATTGGAGCAATTCCAGTGTGCTGTCCAGCTTTTTCTGCCCGTCTTCGCAAGTTGGATACAACAATGTTTTTTTATCTTTTAACATCTGGTCAAACTTCACCCTCACCTTTTCAATATCGCTTTCTGTCTTTGCATGCGTAATAGCCTGGCCAAGATCATCGTTGGACTCATCTGGTGCCTGCAACTCTGATTCCACTTCATTTTTATCTTCCATTCCAGTACCGGCATCGTATTCAGGGAACATGTCATGATAGTTGTCATCATTCTCTTCTTCTTCGTTGTCTTCCATCACAACCCCTCTTTCTCCGCGCTTGGTCCAACAATTATAGCCGGGCATGAAACCGGATTGATACAGGTGGAAGTGGATGACTCTGTGAGAAGAGTGTTCCTTCTGATTCCGACGTACAACACATGGACAACAGATAAAATTATTCCGCTTGTTTGCCTAGGCCACCTCGAGAAAATAACCCACGCCTTTCATGAACTCGGCAGAGCGTCGGTCAGCGTACATCCATTGCCGGTTCATCTGCATTATATGATTATTAATAAAGAACTGTTACAGAACACCATGAATAGAGAAATTACCAATGTTACATCGACAGATGAAATGTTAAAGTTGGTACCTCGACTGAGGAGAAAAGAATGACGAGAAAGCTTATTTAATTAAGTGTGGCTCGGACAAATTAAATCGTGCTTGTTTTCTGCGAGCTAAGATGGCGTTATTCTCCCGGACATTTCATCAAACACCTCTTGTGCATAGGAGGGAAAAAAGTGAGCACACACCACACAACTAGAAATATGTCCTCCAAAGTGAGTGGCATGAGGAGAAGGGAGGGCTGGCAGCGTATATATACAGTGGGGGGGAGGGTCATTTGCCCCAGTCGGTGGCTCCAACCGGGGCAAAAGACCCCCACACCACGAGCCTGAACGGGCTCTGCTCGTCGAGGGCCTTTAGCCCCGGTTGGAGCCACCAACCGGGGCAACTGACCCCCCACCACGCACCCTGCTCGCCCCGGCCCCACCTCTGCAGTCTTTTGCACCGGGTGGTGGCCGATCTGAGGCGAAAGGGGTGCTCGCCAGTGGGTAAAAGCCATGTTATTCACTAGTGATAGCACAGTGGAAAGCGGCCGCAACACTTACCGAAAAAATGGTCCTCACAAGGAAAGTCCTATTATTGGAACCCGAGCTCATTAGAGCTTTTTATTTTAAAATTTCGAAAATGATATTTTTAAGTTTTAAAAATCTGTAAAAATATATACATATGGATAATGACATATGTTTCAAGCATGCAATAACTCAATCTAAATACTTTGTATTAGATACTATATAAAAAAGATAAAATCTGATAAGATTTGTATGAACTATTCACACAACCAGATCTATAAATTTATCTTTTTTATGTAATGTAGTGTAGAATACAAATATCTCAGACTAATAATTTTCACACTTCAAGATAAAGCATTGCCTATATGTACATATACATTTTCGAATGTCCAAAAGAAAGGCCTCTATTGAGCGTGGGAGTCAAAATGACCGCACTTGTGCAAACCAACCTGTGGTTTGATGGTTAGGAGGGTGGTTGTACCCCCAGCCCACCAGAGTTCAAACTCCAGGTTTGACACATGTGTGTTGCATTTAGGCGGAATCTTCTTTCAGTGGGAGGCGGCGTTCCCGTCGATAGCGAGGCGTCTGTGGTGACTTCGTCAATCTCAAGACCCGCCGGCCCAGTCTCTCGGAGGTGCTCATAGGGGTGAGTGTATGCGCGTGTATATGAGCGCTTGCGTTTGTACTGTGTTCCTCAAAAAAAAAATGACCGCACTTGTCCAGACATGTCTATTAGAGCACCTCCACCAGCACCCATTTAATTTGTGTCCGGCACCCCCTAGTGGTGTCCTCTTTGGAAGCGTCGGATGTGTGTCTGTCAATTTGGTGGGTGTCGCCCACAACAGCGACCCCCAAACGAAAGACCGATCAATTACAGAATTCGCTACCCAAAAAAGGCCAATCACCTACATATCCGGCAACCAAGCACGACGATCAAATGAAAGTCTCGGCCAAATCATATCTGGCCACATCTACAAATAATCACCTTGGCCAACACAAGTCCTGCCATTCAAAGGACACTACCATCACTGTCGGTGCATGCGAAGTCATGGGTCGTCCGCCTCTTCGGCGTCATCTTCTTCTTCCTCTACTTGAGCCGCCGCCGTGATGTGTCTTTTTCAGCTTGGAAGTAGGCCTTTTGATCGAGCCTCGTGTCGGCGGTGTTGGTTGCCAGAATCGAGCGCTCTGTTGCCTGCTCCGTGGCCTTGGCTTTGTCATTGGCCAAAGCGAGCAAGGTGCCCCACCCTCCTTGGACATCGGTGTGCGTCTTTAGTTTGTTCGTCACCGATGCCGCCACCTCTTTCATGTACACGGCCATCCCATCTTGAATGGCGCTTGCTGATGCCGTCTTCTTCCTCGCCTTTGCCTTTTTTGCCCCAATTGGACGTTTGGCGCTCCTACACGGCATCTTGGTTTGGTCCACCTTGGCGCCCTCCTCCCTCTTATCTTTTCCACCAAGCCGCCAACTCTTCCACTTTGGGCATTTATGAGTCCTGGTCCAAACATCCATGAACTTGAAAGACTTCTTGCCATCCATGCTTAGCTCGAAGTGCATGGTGTGAGCATCTTTAATCTACACATAATGTCTGGTATCAAATAAGCATGGCAAGTACACAAAACAAAATGGCATGGCAAGAACTTCAAAGTATACCTTCATCACGTCGTTCTTGCCACTCCCGTCTCTCAAATAGACTTGCTCATGGCACCCTTGGAACTTGTTTCAAATACCTTGAAGAATGGCACATTGGTTCTCAATTCCTTTCACATTGCGACCGGGGAGGTACCCGTGTTGTTGGTATGCCTTCATTTCATTATAGGCTTTGAAAATTCGCTTCCAATATGCTTCACGTGTTTCTTGTGCGGCTCTACCGACGTTGAGGGACACGACTATCCATGATTCGACCAACAATTCATCCTCCAAACTAGACCACGACTTTCTTCGACAACCCGGTTGACGATCTCGTCGGTGTCAACATCGTGCACGTCCACCTCATCACCATGGCCGGGCTGCTCATCGCCGGTCGGGTCTCTTCTTTCGCGAATTGGTCCTCAGCCATGCTGGCTTCATGGTAGCCGCCACAGGTACGGATCATGTCCCGCATAGCATCCGAGGCCTCCGCCCATTAATACGCAATCAACACATCAACTTGCCAGCCGACCTCTCAATTGACAAACAAAATTCACCTGGCCAGCCGGCCACATTGAATGCAAATATGAACATAATTTCCGGCCACATTTAATTCCCACGTGCATAACTGGCCATAATTAATGCAAATATGCACAATACACGTAACTTGTCCAGATCCGTCGTTTGGCCTATCGTGTTGTCTCCTTGTTCACTAAAGAATAGGCACCAGGAAATCGTTTGGTCGCCTCTTGTGAATCTAGACCGAAACAACACCGATGAGTCAAAGAGTGTGTCCTTGTTCAGGTCGATGCCACCGAACTGTGCTGGATTGCGGACGAGATGCAGAAATCGGACTGCTGCGTGGTCGGCACCGTGATCGAGTCATCGTAGTACCATGGCGAATATGGTGACGAGCTCCCGCAAGGGGTGGCAGAAGTGGAAGTTTGGCTCAGATCCAACAGTATATCGGCGGTCACCGTTGTCTCAATCAAAGTCTTCTCCTTCGCCCGCACTCGCCGATATTGTCATTTGGAAGACTCATATGAACGCATTTGTGCCTAGGTCACAAGGAGTGCCATATGCGGTTGTTGCCGCTTCATGTGCCCTTTCCTTGCTTTTGCAGTAGTCGCCGCCGCCTTGAGAGGACGCAGGAGGCCAAGTTTCTTCGACTTTGGAGGTACGATGGAGGAAGGAGACGAGGAAGGGGCAGCGGTGGCAAATTTGTGAAATGGAGGGAAGAACTTCCTTTTAGGAGTTCTGCGCGCCAACATAGAGGAGGGTGGGGAATTGGGTGCGCCCTGTGTCTATGACGAGTTGGCCCCGCTTGTCGGGTGGGCTGCCTGGACAATGACTGGTGCCCCCAGGCAGGCCCCCAAGTTTGGTGGGTGTCCTGGGGGTGCCGTACAGAAATTTGATGGGTTCAGTGTTGGATGTATGCCCACAAGACAATAATATATATTTGTTTCATGATTATAGTATTTTTATGCTATGACATATGTGGTCACTTAATGTGTTTCAAAGGAAACCCCATACGCACGAAATATAAACACACCTTTATAACCGTTTGTCATGTCTCACTGATAAACTTGTTAATGTTAGATGACCATGTTTTCTTAGTCATAGACATATGCTTTGTCGATGTTAACAAGAGCACATTATTGTTTCAACACTATGGCTGGATAGACCCAAGTAGTTGAGATACTACGAGATATGATTCTTGAATTGATATAAATAGTATTTTCACAAGATGGCTATTGTGTTTGCTTCCTTTTACCATGACAATATATGATGATGGTCAAGTATCACACCATAAACTGGGCGTTCAAAAAGACTATTACTGGGTATTATCGAAAGTGTTCATTTCAACATGATAGTTCAAGACTGGAATTACTCCTCTAGAGAATAGAGATATACATCCAAGATCTACTCGGTGTAATAGTATTAGTTAATAAGTCTGCGCAGACAAAGGCATGCTATTAGTCATGGTGATAGTATAACACGGTAACGAGTAAAATGATTCATACCGGACATCAAGAATAATATGATACGGTGAATAACTAGTTTAATAACGGTCATGTCATTCATCTCATCTTGAAGTACTGATTGATATCGTGAAGTAATGGGAACTTACGTAATAACCAACAGGTTCATGAGAGTTTCTTCGTATATCTTGTAGGAATCAATATGGACGTCCACAATCCTGATGTTGATTATTGATTAGGAAAATAGTTTCATGATCATGTTTGCTTGTTATAGAACCTCTAGGGGGCACACACTTAAGCCGTCAAACTCATTTTTTCACATCGGATGGTCCGAAGAAAACAGTGGGTATCATTTGGGTAGTTCCGACATGATAAAATTGATATTAATAGAGATTAGGGAGGATATGAGATGTCCCGGGATGTCGGAAATATGTTTCTCACATCAATAGATAAGTTCGATGATTTTATCTATAGGGGGTCAAAGGGTTCCGGAAGAGTTTCAGGCAAAAACCGAGAAGGGCAGAAGTGCCGAGGGGGGGGCAGATCTGCCCCCATGGCTGCGCCCTTCATGGGGGTGGCTGGCATGTGGGCCCCAAGGCCACATCCCTAGCCGCACCACTTCTCTCTGCACCTTCGTACTTCGTTTCGAAGAGAAAAGGAAAAGATCGAGGAGAAAGGAAAAGAAAAGGAGGAGACGGAAAGACTCCCCCGTTGGACTAGGAGTCCAATTCGAGTTGGGGAGGAGCCCCAGTGCGTCCACCTCCTTGGTGGATGCGGATTAGGGGAGGGATTCATCCCCCTCCTCCCAAGGAAAGTCTCCCCCTCCTTCAACTACAAAAGATACTGCAAGGCATTGAGATAAATCACATCAATTGGCCTCGTGCATGTCTCTAGTTGATTAGAGGGTCTAATTACAACCCCTCTAATTGGTTTAGAGATTCTTCTAATTAGGTTTTTGAAGTGTCCCCTCCCAATTAGATCTAGCTCTAATATCTCTCTCTCTCCCATGTGTTGGGATCTCTCCACCTCAATTGTGCACATGTAGTTCCTAGCCCTGGTCGGTGAAGCATTGTAGGACTCTGACGGACGTACGTGTGCGAGCTCTCAGAGGGGTAGCACGTGAGACCCTCACTCTACTAGATTCAGAAGGCTATATACGGGGAGACGACAACAGTTCCTGTCGTGGGAAAGTCACGAGCAGACGTTACCGGGGGTAACTTAGGTTGGGGCAAATCGACTCTGGTGTTTGGGAGAGGGTTTAGCTCAGATTGGACACAAGATTTATCCTGGTTCAGCCTCTCCATTGAGATAATAGCTTACTTCCAGCTGGGATCTTATTGACTATCGATCTAGAGGCTCGGACTGCAATGTCGCCGAGACTCCAAATCTAGGGTTACAAGTACTTGCTCTCGTATATCTCGAATAAATCGAATCTAATGATCTCTCTCTCTTTTTCAGCTCCCTCTGATCTACGCCATAAGGACCGGTTTATATAACACCCGGTTTCCTGGCTTTCCTTACAAGATGCGACCAGAGTCCTACTCGGGATATACACGCAACCCTAAACTACTCTTCGTGCCCTCCAAGTCTTGAATTCCATGGTTTGCACCGCCTTTCGGGGCGTCTAGAACCTTCCTTCCACGAGCCGAGTTACCACTACAATTGCTGGCCCATCAACGACACCCAGCCCATTACCATTTTACCAGGTCTCGCATAAACTTGCTCCAGCCGGGTCTTTGTTCCTCTGCATGGGCCTGCCGGGTTATTATTCCCCCAACAATAGTCCCCAGAATAGCCTGGGCATCTTGGTTGGCGCGCTTTTCTTGTAACTCCAAACTTTAAGCACAAGACAAACCTCCAACCATGAAGCGCATGCTATTCCCTGCAAAACAATAAACATTTACATATAATAATGTTATAGGTTAGATTGCTTTAACTTATAGCTAGGCCGGCTCTTTCGGTGGTCCATATAGTAACCCCATTATCATACTAAGCCGAATATCATCTCTTAGATCAACTCTTCATAGCGACCATTTCATAACCCGGCTTTCATATTCCTCATAAGCTAGCCCGAGTAACAATTTCGAGTCCGGCTCTTTTGGGGGCCATTTGTAACTCGGCTGCATGACAATAACTACCCAGATATTGTTTCCGTAATCAACGGGCCGAGTATCATATCCCGTGATTTGCTCCATTTTACCGTTGGCATTCTAGGGTTTTCATCGCGCCTATAAATACTGGGCCTCATGGGAAACCCTAATCACAAAACGCCACCCGCACTGCACTTCGTCTTGAAGCTCGAGCCGCGCCATTGGAGCTCAAGACCGCTACCCGGAGCTCCGCCACCAAGCTTCACACCCGCCGCCGCTGCTTACCAGAGTCGGCCCGCCGGTCCGAGCCGCCGCGCCGCGTTCAACGAACCTCGTCTCCACCACCGATTCCTGGTACACACTCTTAGATCTAAGTTTCTATTTCTAGATATCGAGCTTGCGTTCTTCGTGTTCATCACCTTCGTCTTTTTCCTCATTTTGTTTTTCATTTTCAGTTTTCGTTAGATCTTTTCCAATGGCTTCCAAGGCCTCTCCTAAGTCCAAGGCCAAGGCCACGGCTCTGAAGCAAAAGCCGAGTCAAACCATTACTGCCAACTGGGCAAAGTCGACTGTCACGCAGGCCAAGCTGGAGGATCTGGCCGAGTCTGGAGTCCTTCCTCCTCAGCCGGAGATCTCATGGAGGGTTCCCGAGGAGGAGAGTCGGCCTTCACCTAGAGCAGGTGAAGTTGTAGTTTTCCTCGAACACGTGACTCAGGGTTTCCGCCCCCCGGGTCACCCTTTCTTTCGTGAAGTTCTTCATCACTACAAGCTTAGAGTCTTTGACATAGGCCCGAACTCGATTCTTAACATTTGCCATTTTATCGTTCTTTGTGAATCGTATCTTTGCATTGCCCCCAATCTTTCTCTATTCCTTGAACTTTTTCAATGCAAACCTTGCCGTGAAACTACGGATGGTCCCCTCCTTGTCTTTTGAGGTGTGACCATCCAAAGACGCAAGAAATCTCTGATGCCGACTCTCAATCTTCACTCCCACGTGAAGCATTGGCAGAAAACCTTCTTCTACTGCAAAGATACTTCCACACCCGGCGAGAAGCCTCAGCTGGGTTTCTCTATTGAAACCCTCTCTCTTAGTGACAATCTGAGTGCCTTCGCTCTGGAGGCCGATAGGCAAGCCATCCAACCCCTCCTTCATAAACTAGATGTCCTAGCAGCCCACGGTCTTTCTGGGTTGAATTTGATCAAGACCTGGATCAGCTGTAGGATAAATCCCAATAGCATTCGCAAAAAACTTCTCTGTGACTACTCGGGCCACTTGAACGACTCTCTCTGATACTCGGAGAAGTCATACCCGGCCGCAGATGTCAACAAGGCCATGAAGAACTTTCTGGCTGAGAAGGTGGATGTTATCAAGAGCATTTCTGGGCTCTCCCCCTTCTCCCGCTCAAACCCGGCTCCACCAGTAAGAACCGACTAATCTCCGCTGTACCGGTTAATTTTTCAAACACGCATATACTAACTTTTATCTTTGATGTTGTTTACTCAGGAATCTGATGACTGGTGGAAGATTGTAACCCCTCCTCCCTCTGAAAACTCAGAAGACGAAGAGCCGAGTGACAGCGAAGAAGCTGATTCCGAGTTACTGAACAAATATTTTGTCGACTTACTAGAGCAAGATTCTCCTCCCTCCTTTATTCCTGACAATACGCCACGATCACCAGCACCGGCTGACAAGGACGATTCTGAATCTGAAGAGAGCGAGGCGGAGCCTGAAGCCGAGTTAAGCAAAAAGAGGAAGGCCAAGGGAGTCACGTTCAAGGTACCCTATTCTTCCATAACCTCAGATATGTACTCATGTGTTGATACGTGCAAGCTTAACAAATACCTAACTGTCGTATTATCACAGAAAACCGCGTCTCCTCCACCCAAGCGACGGGCAACCCGGTCTTCACCGGGTGACGAGGGCCTCAATCCCGAGCCCCCCTTCAATCGCCCGCTCGCCGAGCCGGTACTCCTTCAACTTATCCTGGTTGCGCTCCTCGAAAATATCCATCTCCGAGTCACCCTTTAGCCGGAACTCCGAGTCTCACTTTCCAATTCTCTATCAGTGTCTTTCGGGTCTAGCAACGATCTCCCTAGTGATTTCATTGTGAATACTGGGTAATTTTCATAACTTGCTCGACTATATCCTTATACTTTGCACGTTTCACTTTTGTCAACCACTAAACACTTTGTTTTTCTTCATTCAGAGCTAAGGTCACACTCAGCGATCCGGTTGAGACCCCCGTCGATGACCCGATGGCGGAAGACCCGGAAAGCGTCGCTAATCCCCCGCCCGTGGAAGAGCAAGAGACGGCTGACGCGGCCGACCCAAGAACCGAGTCTTCTCCTTCCGCTCCCCAGCCAACTAATCCCGAGGTTGAGTACCTTGGGACACAGAGGGCGGCCGCTGCTCCAAAGACCGCCGCTGCCAGATTCGACGCGGGGAAACAGGAGGCAACCCCACCACCAGCTGACCGGAACGCCAGCTCCTCCAGGCCGACTCTCAGTGACCCGGAATTCGAGAAGCTGCTGAAGGAGTATCGCTCTCTGAAGGCGACCGAAGATGAGATTGTCGAGTCTTTGGCGGCAGAGCACCAGGTCTGTTCAACTGATGTTATCTATATCCTTCTTATCCTAGTCCCCAAGTGCCGAGTGAATTGTCCACAGTCACTCGGTACTTACAAATATATAGTCTTTCTTTTTCAAACTTCAGAATACCCTAGTCCCCAAGTTCCCAGTAAACTGTCTACAGTCACTCGGTACTTGCAAATACAATTGAAAACCGGTAGAACTTTTCTTTTTATCTGCACATTGCCGACTAATATTGCATTGCTGACTGATATTGCTTTGCCATTTTCAGGCTTATGTAGCTCGTACTGATGAAGTACTTGCTAAAACAAATGAACTCCTACAAGCTGAGGTGAAACTCCATGAGGAACTAGAGGCCAATCTCAAGGATCTCTCCAAGCAATGCAAGAAGCAGAAGAAGAGACTCCGGACCGCTGAGGATCTTGTCAAGAAACTCTCGACTTTCATAGCCGAGACATATGACTCCATCATAGGTAAGGCACATCTAAGTTTCCGACTGTCACTTCGTATTACTCTGATTTTCCTATTTTACAAGGTTTTTGACCCGGATCTTACTATCTTACGTCCCTTTTTGTACTGCAGGTCCGGGTGAAGTTGCTGGCGATCATGACGACCTCAAAAAGCTTAGAATACTCAAGACTGTCATCCGGCAATTTTCGGCAGGGACAAAATGGACACTCGAAGCTGTGAAGTTAACCGGTGACTACACCGGTGTAACACACATGCTTGAGGCATACTCGACAGTCCCTGCCTGGATTGATATCTGGAAGCGCTCAGCATGCTGGGTTGGAGTGATACGCGGCCTTGCACTGGCTAAGGCCTACTACCCCAAGATTGAGCAAGCAATGCTTGTAAACGGGTTTCCCGAGTTTAAGACCGATGGTTCTAAATTCACGGGAAAAGACCTCAAGGCCATCAACACCCAGATTCGTCACTCAGCCAGCTTGATCGCAGAAAACCTCGATGTGAACAAGCTTACCGCTCCATATGATGTTGAGGATAAGCCTGTGCCCTTCGAAGATCCTGCTCCTTTTGACATACTATCTCGCTTCAAGGCGGAGCTCGCCAAGAAAAGAGCCGAGGCCGGTTCTGCACCAACTTCATCAAATCCGGTTGTTCCTCCTCCATCTCGTGCTGCCTCCGTGGGTGACCCGGACATTGAAACGGAGAAGGTAACAGAGGAGAATACCGAAGACCCGGACACCAAGACCACTCATGATGACTCGGCTGCAGCAACCGAGTAATGTACTCCTTTTTATCAGCAAACAATCACTCGGCCAATAGGCATTGTAATATGCCTTTTACACACTGTTATTTGATAGTGCATCTGTGCACTTTTTGATATTGTTCCTAAGGTTTGTAACGCATTAAACTTCTGTGGTTTCGATGACCCTTCTGGTTGTCGCTTTGATATGCGCTTTACAAACTCGTTTTGGCACAACTTTACTTGTTATATGCTTTGTGAGAAAGATGCCGAGTCTTGGTCTTAGGATCGTGAAGAATTTCTCACAAGTCCCCAAGACCCGGATTCTAGGTCTGAGGATTCTTGGCTTGAGAAATTTTGTTTCTCAAGTCCCCAAGTCCCAAACTTTACTGTTATACACTTATACATTTTGAAGTTATGCGCAATATGTAATGAGCTTCCGGCTGTTGCCTTTGCTCTGCACAACTTATGGTTTAGATGACCCTTCTGGTTATAAGCCGGTTTTCACATGGATTTTCAATGTTGCTATAGCTCTAGTAAAAAACAGGGTCAGGCAAGTCCCAATGGGCATCATGACTGATTGGATTTATAGGTTAGCAAACACGCCATTTTGTTGCGAGTCACATCAAGCTTAAACAAAAGAGGTCAAGAAAAAATTTGGCTCTATTGTCCGGGTTACGAGATTGTAACTATACTTATTGCAAGTAATCAGTCCTCACGACTGATTGGCATCGTGGCCGGGTCTGAGTATGCGACTGTGTTATTCAAGCAATCAGCCCCCAAGACCTAGATATATGTACTATGCAACAGTAGGCTTTCTGCTCTACCGGCTTACAGATAGTTTGAATACTAAAAAGGAAAAGATGTGCAAATTTAAACCCACTAAATCATATTTATCTGAAATAACTCACTAGTATATGCAAGGATGATTAACTACAGAAAAATACGCGAGAAATTGACAAAATTTAAAGAACATAATGACTCATGATTTAACAATTTCTTTATTGATATGAAAAGGTTAGGTCAGCAGGCCGCCTCATTAAAAACCCTCCAGTCCCCTTAGGTACCCTGGATAGGAAAAGAGTGCGTCTAAAACCTGCTACCTGTTACATCGTGTAATACAATTTGCAAACCGAGTCTATGCTAAGTGTAGTAACGACGCAGTTGGGCCATGTTCCATGGTCGTTCACGCTCTTGCATGGAGGAGGTGGAGTGAGCAGTATCATTCACATAGTCCGACTCTTCCCTTGCATCTACCAGATAATACAATCCATTGTGTAGATTCCGGCTTATAATGAACGGACCTTCCCATGGGAGAGATGGCTTGTGTTTTCCCTCTTTGGATTGTGCCAAACGCAGTACCAGGTCTCCTTCTTGAAAAACACGCGTCTTGACCCGGCGGCTATGATATCGCCATAAGTCCTGCTGATATATTGCAGACCGCTCCAAGGCTTGTTCCCTATGCTCTTCTAACATGTCCATAGCGTCTTGCCGGGTCTTCTCGTTTTCCACCTCAACATAGGCCGACACTCGTGGCGAGTCATGTATAATATCACTTGGGAGGACCGCCTCTGCACCATAAACCATAAAAAACGGGGCCATTTGAGTAGACCTGTTAGGTGTAGTATTGATTCCCCAAACCACAGAGGGTAACTCCTCAAGCCATGCTCCAGCAGCTCGGAGACACGGGACTCGTAATCATGGTTTTAACCCACAAAGTAGCTCTTGGTTTGCTCTCTCCACCTGACCATTGGCTTGTGGATGGGCCACCGAGGCTACATCAAGTCAAATGCCATTGTTTCCACAAAACTTCTCCATCTCTCCTAAGGACATATGGGTTCCATTGTTCGTGATTATGCTGTGGGGGTATCCAAACCGATATATGATCTTCTTCAAGAATTTCACAGCTGTGGCCGCTTCACAGTTCGTAACTGGAATGACCTCAACCCACTTTGTGAACTTATCGACAGCCACCAGTAAGTGAGTCTTTTTGCATGGAGACATGTGGAAATGGCCTACCATATCCATACCCCAAACAGCGAATGGCCAGGTCAATGGAATCGTCCGCAGGTCCATAGCCGGCACATGGGTTTGCCGAGCATATCTCTGACATTCATCACACCTTGCCACCAAGCGTTCTGCATCTTCTAGAGTCGTAAGACAAAAGAAATCGTGCCGATACGCTTTGGCCACAAGGGATCTTATGGAGGCATGGTGTCCACAATCACCTTCATGAATTTCTTTCAATATTTGTCGGTCTTCTTCTGGAGCTACGCAGCGTAAAAAGACACCTGTAGCACTTCTCTTGTAAAGCTCACCACCAATGATAGAGTAACCTTTTGCCCGTATCTTGCCGGGCTACGACTTCCTGCTGTGGTAACTCGCCCCGTAATAGAAACGCCAGGAACGACTCAGTCCACTCTGGAATAGCGCGCACCGCGGCCACAAATTCCGAGTCTGGGTCTCGGTTGGCTATTTCTTCTTCTGACTCGGTTTTAACGGAAGGCCGCCACAATTCATCCAAGAAACATTAGGCGGGAACGGCTCTCGACGAGAGCCGAGTCTCGCTAGTGCATCCGCAGCCTCGTTCTTACGCCGGTCAATGTGCTCCACCTATTACCCCGAGAAAGACCCGGCTACTTTGTCCACCTCTCTGCGGTATGCTGCCATTGTTGCATCCTTCCTGTCCCACGTTCCTGAGACCTGCTGTACCACAAGAGCCGAGTCTCCATAGCACCTTATGCGCTTAATTCTCATCTCCTTTGCTACGCGCAATCCATGCAACAAGGCCTCATACTCGGCTACATTGTTAGAGCAATGAAAATGAATTTGCAAAACGTGGCGCAACTTATCTCCTTTTGGCGATGTGAGCACAACACCAGCTCCTGATCCTTCATACTGTTTAGAACCATCGAAATGCATAACCCAAGATTCTGAACTTGGCACCAACAAGGGTACGCTTGTCTGAGTACAATCATTAACAAAATCAACCAGCGCCTGAGACTTGATCGTAGACCGGGGCTCGTAATTGATGTGATAATCTCCCATCTCGATGGCCCACTTTGCTACCCTACCTATAGCATCTGAATTTCTTATGATATCTTCCATGGGTATGGAACTTACCACTGTTATGGGGTGTTCTTGAAAATACGGCTTCGATTTCCGACTGTCCATGAATACCCCCAAAAACTAGTTTCTGCCAATGCGGATACCGCTGCTTTGCTTCTGATAAGACCTCGCTCACATAATAAACCGGCCGCTGTATCGGGTAGTCCTTTCCATCCTATTTACGCTCAACCACGACTACTGCACTAACTGCTCGAGGCCCGGCCGCAACATACAGCAACATGGGCTCTTTGGGACCTGGCGCTGCCAAAACCGATGCTTCAGATAACTGCTTCTTCAGAGCTTCAAACGCCTCATCCGCCTCTTGATCCCATACAAACTTGTCTGTTTTCTTTAATATTCGGTATAAGGGTATTACTTTTTCTCCGAGCCGAGATATGAACCGGCTCAGTGCTGCTACGTATCCTGTAAGTTTCTGGACGTGTTTCAATTCCTCTGGCTTTTTTAGACTCTAAATAGCTTTGATCTTTTCCGGGTTAGCCTCGATCCCTCGCTCAGAAACGATGAAACCAAGTAGTTTCCCCACAGGAACTCCGAACACACATTTTGTTGGGTTGAGCTTCATTTGGTATCTCCTCAGGTTCTTGAAGGTCTCTTTTAGATCATCAATGAATGTTTCTGCATTCCTTGTTTTAATCACCACGTCATCAACATAAGCATGGACATTGCGCCCAATCTGATCCTCAAAACACTTCTGAATGCACCGTTGATATGTTGCGCCGGCATTTTTCAATCCAAAAGTCATGGTTTTGTAACAAAGAGCTCCAAAGGGGGTTATGAACGACGTTTTCTCCCAATCCTCCTCTTTGAGCTTTATCTGATGATACCCGGAATAGGCATCCAGAAAGCATATCAAGTCACTTCCCGCCACTGCATCTATGATCCGGTCTATCCTTGGAAGGGCGAATGGATCCTTTGGACAGTGCTTGTTGAGACTCGTGTAATCTATGCACATTCTCCACTCGTTATTCTTTTTCAACACTAAAACCGGGTTTGCCAACCACTGGGGGTGGAAAACCTCCATGATAAAGCTGGCTGCTAAGAGCCGAGCTACCTTTGCTCCTATAGCTTTTCTTCCTTCCTCATTCATTTTCCTCAAGCCCTGCTTCACAGGCCGGGACTTGGGGTCAATGTGTAAGCTGTGCTCAGCAAGTTCAGTCGGGATACCCGGCATGTCGCTAGGCGTCCATGCAAAATCATCCTGATTCTCACGGATAAACTCAATGAGCGCACTTTCCTCCTTGTTATCCAGGTTGGACCCTATGGCGAACTGCTTGGAGGAGTCGCCCTCAATGAAAGCCACCATCTTTGTGTCTTGGGATGCTTTAAACTTAGCTCTCTCATCATCAGTATTTGGTTTTTTCAAAGCGGTTCGATCTTCTGGGTCTACCTGAGACCTGTAATATCCGATCTCTTCCTTTGCACAAGCTTGTTCTGCAAGTGCCGCGTCTCCCTCGTCGCACTCTGCTGCCACAGCTCTGTTCCCATGTATAGTGATGGTCCGCTTAGGACCCGGAATCTTCAACTGTAGGTAGACGTAACACGGCCTTGCCATGAATTTGGCGTAAGCCGGCCTTCCAAACAATGCGTGATAAAGACTACACAACTTCACCACCTTGAATGTGAGCCACTCTACTCTGTAATTATCCTTGGATTCTCCAAAGGCAACCTTCAGTGATATCTTTCCCTCAGGGCAGGCCGAATGTCCAGGTACAATTCCATGAAAAACTGTGGAGCTTTTCTGCAACTTAGAATCCTTGAGCCCCATACGTAAAAAGGTATCCAATATAGGATATTGATACTGCTCGCGCCATCCATCAGAACCTTCTTTAGCTCATAGCCATTGACCTGCGGCGCTACCACCAAAGCTAGCACACCCGGATGTTCTATTGCTTCCGGGTGATCCCTTCTACTCCATGTTACTTCCTGATCCGACCATCTCAGGTATCTTGGAACACTCGACGAAACCGAGTTTACAGCTCCTTTGAGTATCTTCCTCTCCCTCTTGGAGGTCCCAGTGGTGTGAACATGATATTTCCCTAGCTGCTTTGGGTTACTCTGAAAGCCACCTGCACCACCTTGGTTATTGCCCGCGTTACCAGCTCCTGCATTGCCTGCGGGGGGTGGTCCGTTGCCCGGGTTTCCACCCCGACCCGGCCCTCCTCCTCGGCCTGCGCCTTGCAAGGCCTTCTGTATTTCTTCATTTTCCACCTCTGTAGATCCACACATTGCTCCAATGAATGATTGGCCGGCCTGCCGTTCCTACTATAGCGCGGGCAAGGCATCTTGAAGGATTATATGTGGTTAGTCGGTCGTGGTGGCCCTTGATAGTTGTTTCCTCCGTTGAGGTTTCCGTCCGCTCTGGGTCTTGCAAACCCGGCTTCAGTACTGGCAACTAACTCGGAGCCCCCCTCATACGGACGTTTATGTTGATTGTTTCCATTGCCACCATTGTTACCTCCATTGTTATTCGGTGCAGCCCCATTATCGGTTCTTCCATTATTATTCACATTAGCTTTTCCCTTCTTGTCCTCGATATCCTCTTCAGTGGTGTCAGCGGAGGCATGCTTGTTGCATGCGTCCATCAACTCCCCCATAGTAATTTCTGAAACATGCCTGCTGGATTTCATGCGTACCAATTTTTGCACCAAGGGCGTATATCTGCATGTTTTCTCCATAGCTTGTATCGCATCCTTGGGCTGGATATCGGTGGAAGAGTGGAGTATCTCCATGACTCGGCGCACCCAGCTGCGTGCCGACTCTCCCTTTCTCTGCACACACCGATCCAAGTCGTCGATCGTGTATAGCTTCCTGCAAGTTCCATGAAAATGCTTGACGAAAGCCGACTTAAGCTCACCCCACGAATTGATAGACCTCTCGGGCAGGTTATTGAACCATAGTTTGGCTGATCCTTCAGACATCATGAGATACATAAATTTGGCTTGGAGCTTTTCTGAAGCGTTGCGAATAGACATGGCCATCTCATAACTGCTTAACCAGGTCTCAGGATCCATGGTCGGCTCCTAGTTGACAACTTTACCAGGCTCTTTGAACTTGTCCAGGTAAGGCTCGGCCCTGATAGCATCCGATAAGCATTTGGGTCCGGCTAAGTTTGTCAATACCGGGCTTATTCTTGAAACGTGTGAAACCTCGGCTGCTGCGGCGGGAGGCGCGCCAACTCCTGGACCTCGCACGGCAGACCCGGCCGCACGCCTTGCCCGAACTATCCACAATAGCATGTGCCGCTGAGACCGCGGGGGCTACTGGTCTAAGTGGGGGAGGCGACATTTGCTGCTGCTCTGTCCTCCGTCTTGCTGAATTCGACTGAATATTCCTCGTATTACCTTCCTGCCGACTGATATATGGTGTCTCGTGCATGCCGCTCCTGTTATCCGGGCAATTTACTTGCTGAGCCATCGCGGTACGTAACATCTCGATAGCCCGCCGGGTTTCTATTGCTTGTGGCGACTCTCCTAGTGGAATACGGTCGATCGCTAAAGTTGCGGCGTACACGTCGTCCATAGGGTTATTGAAGTGACCCGGTGGGGTATGAAATCATGACGGTGGTGGTTGCACAACATTGCCCCCAGTCACCCCAACCGGTAGCACAGGTGACCCGGTCGGCACGTTAGCCGGTTGTCCCCCAAGCGTTGCTCCTGCATACCCGGTTCCTTGATTCACGATCGGGATCGGCTGGTCTTGAGGCGTAACGAACAACGCGGCCGGCTGTAGGGCTCCACCTGTCGCAGACAGTCTCGTCTGATGCCTCTGATTATATGCTCTAGTCGTTTGTGCCTGTATACGATCCTCTAACTCATCCAACTGACATTGACGCACGACCATCTGTAATTTCTTGGCTTGTACATCTCTTTTCTGTTGTTCCAATGCTCGGCGGGCCACATCCAGGTCTCTGGCCCGCGCCGCAGCGTTTTCCGGGGTTACCACCATTGCCAACACTGTGGGATCCAAGATCAAGTTATTGCTGAACAGAGCCGGATTTGGCGGGTGTGACGTTCCCGCACTAGCTGTTCTGTTCGTTCTAAACCCAAACATGTTCCTGTGATGGGCAGTTTCGCTGGTGACGGACGTCTGCTCGCCATCGACCCGGGCTCCAGCCGGGTTTCCATTAATCGGAGTCTGTTGTTGGGCCAACGCTTGCGCCGCACCAGCCGTGGCTACTGACACATCACCCTGATTTAGATTTATCACAGGGGCTGTGTAGACCGCAACTCGGCGCGCAATTCCCGGTGAAGATTCATATTTTTGTTCCTCGCAGCTATCCTCTTCATACCAATCTTCGAGCAGGTGCAGGATAGATTCGGTATCATCATCCTCATTGACCTGGCCACGCGGGGTCCATGCCGGCTCCTCCGGTTGTTCCATCTTCGTGACGGGTGCTATCTCCAATTCTGCCGTGCCTACCGACTCTTCCCCATCCGATTGAATGCAGGTGGCGGCTCCTGACACAGAATCATACTCATTATTGTCAGAATTTTAACCAGACGTACGTACCATACCAACGAAGACGTTGACGTGGCCGATCATGACGACAGATCTGGTTTGCAGCCGGTCCGACTCTGGCCCCCAGCCAGAATCGTCGACGATCTTCTCTCCTTTGGGGCTGGTGATGATCTCGCCGATAACGAGTTTCTTCATGCTTTCCAGAGCTTCTCCTGTGATGTAAACACCTTTGGACGTAGGCCCCACGGTGGGCGCCAACTGTCATGGGAAAGTCACGGCAGACGTTACCGGGGGTAACTTAGGTTGGGGCAAATCGACTCTGGTGTTTGGGAGAGGGTTTAGCTCAGATCGGACACAAGATTTATCCTGGTTCAGCCTCTCCATTGGAGATAATAGCTTACTTCCAGTTGGAATCTTATTGACTATCGATCTAGAGGCTCGGACTGCAATGTCGCCGAGACTCCAAATCTAGGGTTACAAGTACTTGCTCTCGTATATCTCGAATAACTCGAATCTAAGGTTCTCTCTCTTTTTCAGCTCCCTCTGATCTACGCCATAAGGAACGGTTTATATAACACCCGGTTTCCTGACTTTCCTTACAAGATGCGACCAGAGTCCTACTCGGGATCTACACGCAACCCTAAACTACTCTTCGTGCCCTCCAAGTCTTGAATTCCATGGTTTGCACCGCCTTTCGGGTCGTCTAGAACCTTCCTTCCACGAGCCGAGTTACCACTACAATTGCTGGCCCATCAACGACACCCGGCCCATTACCATATTACCAGGTCTCACGTAAACTTGCTACAGTCGGGTCTTTATTCCTCTACATGGGCCTACCGGGTTATTATCCCCCCATCAGTTCCACCGCTATGCTTAGTCGTGTAACTCTTCATCAGGCATCACCGACATCGTCATTGACACATGTTACGCGCTTCGTGTCAATAACGATCAGATCTATCCTCATCCATACCTTCATAGTAGATCATATGTGTTGTGTAAGACGAACTTTTTTAAATTCTCCTACGTAACCTGCTTGTTGACGTGGATCACATGTTCGTTGGGAGACCCCAAGGAGAAGGTATGATGAAGCGTAGTAGTATTGTCCCCCAGTTATGGAACTAGGGTTATCAATCCAGTAGGACTTCGAAGTCTCTCAGCTAGATAGCTTGTTTTCTAGTGCTTCAACCAAGGGTGGACCTGCACACAATTAGAAACTCTCTCTTGCTCCCATCTTTCCGAGAAGGTTGTCAATCTTCCTGTCTTGCAGAAAACTAGAGAATTAATTGTATTAAATGATTTTGAAAATATTAAATGAAAATGGAACAGGGAGCAAGTGATGATGAAAAGCAAGTAAACGAGGTTGTAATCAATGAGGAAAATAGGTCCGAGGGCCATAGTTTCACTAGTGATGTCTGAAAGGACACGGATGGCGCCTAGAGCGGGTGAATAGTCGTTTAAAAATAATTACGGTTAAGGCTTATAAATGCGGAATAAAACTAGCGTTTAATTTATCAAGCCAAAATCCTAAACAAACTAGGTTCACCTATGTTCACCAATAACTTATGCTAAACAATTCAAGCAACTATGTGATAGCAGGATATGTTACTTCAAGATCGATGGCTATCACAAAGTAGATTGCATCAGTAATGAGATTGGGTATAGAAATAACCGAGAGACGTGGAGATGATGATTTATCCCGAAGCTCATTTCCTAATGGAAGCTAATCTCCGTTGGAGAGGTGTGGAGTCACAATGACTCCAAGCGCCCAATGGATCACCTTATTCTCCTCGTGCCTCCACCAATGTGGAGTGCCACGATCCACTATGGGACCTTTGAGGGCGGTCACTGATCCCGTATAAGGTTGGGGCAATCTCCACAACTCAATTGGAGGCTCCCAACAATATCCCGCGAGCTACCAAAACTCCGAGATAGCAACAAGGCGTCGAAAGCTTCCAAAGTTCTGAGGCAACAATCAACCATCTTGGTCACTCCAAGTAGCCAAGAGGACAGGCTCAACGACACTCCAAGAACCCAAGAGTAACAAGCTTCTCAACCGTCCACTCGAACAAATCCTCGTAGAGAACTTAAGCCGATGCAACCTATGCAATGGAAAGAACACAAGAAGTGGTCAAATCCTTCACCCTCAAATCCCACAAAAGCAGCAGATGCTATGGGGGGAGAAGATAGGAAGAACAAGTAAGAACTGAACAAATGAATTCACAAGATCTAGATCCAAATACTTTCCCTCACTAAGAGGAGAGATGTATTGGTGGAGTAATAGATCTAGATCTCCTCTCTCTTTTCCCACTAATTGGAGGCAAGAATGATGGAGGAAAAGAGAGAAAACAAGCTCCAAGAGGTCAACAATGGTGGGGGTAACTTGCTTAAAAGGTAGGGAACCATTAGGGGAAGAAGACCCCTTATTTAGCCCCCCAAAATCTGGCCGTTGGGGGCATTCTGTGTGTCCCCGGCCTCCAGGACGGCCACCTAACAGAGCCTCCCGGCCTAGGGGGCCTCAGCTCGGCCTAGGCTGGCCTCCCAATTTCAAGAAAAGCTTCTTCACTAAAAAATGCGATATCTTTTGCATCCGGACTCCATTTTTGACGATCTTGGCCTCGTTGAAATTGCGACAACAAGCACAACAAGATTATGGAAAGAAACATCATAGTCCATCATTTGAGGATAAAACCAAATGATGAATGGTTTGACCTCTCTATAAAGGAACAATTGGTAAAACGTCCAATATCAAAAATGCAATAAGTTTTTCATGCAACACCCGTTTTTGATGAACTTGAGCTTGTATTGAAGCACATTAAAAGCTCTGAAACCACACATGGAGAAAACAAAAATAAGAATCAAGAATTATGATGCAAAGTATGCAAAGGTTTGAGCTCTCTCCGGATGATGCGATCAAGTTGCTAATATGAGAGCCCCTCTTGATAGTATGGTTATCTATCCTATAACTCGGTCTCCCAACTAATGCTATGAGACCGGTAAAATAGAAAATCTATCAAGATCATACCTTTTCCTTGCGAATTCCACTTGATCTAGATGATGAAGATCTTGACCTCCTCAAGATGGAACATCTTTCTTGATTTCTCTTTGCTCGGTGAAGACACATAGATTGCTCCCCCATACGCCACTATGGGAGAGGCTCTTTTAAGTCCATTTTCACTTGGACATTATCTCCAAAAGTGTGGCAAGATCTAAGCATGTGATCTCTTTGATATGCTCCCCTTGGACTTTCACTTCTCAAACTTGATGACGACCACAACTTGACGTCGTCCACCATGGACTATATACAATCTTGCTTTTGATGCAAGCCCATGGAAAGATACCTAACCACACATAGATATACTGCATACACATATAATGGGTTAGAACACAAAGCTATATGAACAATTACTTACCATACCATGATCCCACATAATACATCTTCTAGCTTTGTGAGTTGATCAATATTAACCATCGCTTAGTACTTTTCCTAGATCAACCTTGTATCTTTTCTTCTCTCTTAATAATAATGATGTCTTGAAGGTAAAGATGAATGTTCACGCAATATTATTCTTCAACACATACTTGCAATATGCTCAACTCTCTCATGACCAAACTTGGGACATTCACATGAATAGCACCATGCCATCACATGATCATATTTAATCCAACACATGGACATCAAACATTGCCTATGGACGAACTCTACAAGTATAGCTCGGTGCAATCATTAGTCCATAGTGATTGTTAAAAATTACTAAAACCACACATGGGGCACCATGCTCTTTCAGTGTCTCTCCTAAGAACAATAACATGCTCGGTAAACAAACTGCAGCTAGGCAATTGACAAATCATGAACGTATAACAATACTATTATGACCAGATATAGTTCAAGGGTTCTAACATTATAGTAATTACGTCAAGATAAATCGACCGCCATCCAACAACATCTATCACTAAAATCCCACCTTGAGATAGCTATCCAGCAAATCTGGCTGGTATTAAGTTGCAGTAACGAAGTGATTGCTT
The DNA here is from genome assembly GCA_028641055.1 of Alopecurus myosuroides. NCBI lineage: Eukaryota > Viridiplantae > Streptophyta > Magnoliopsida > Poales > Poaceae > Alopecurus > Alopecurus myosuroides. The sequence continues at coordinate 272,840,847 of CM054062.1, read as the reverse complement.
CGTTTGCAACAGATAAAAGCATTAATAATAGTACGTAATGTAAGAAATAATTCCCATCCGTAGACAAGAACACCACTGTTTTCTCCCTAGTGGAAACAACACATCCCCCACCCGTCACGTTTATGTCACTCGAGCATAGATGAAAAGGATACATGAACCCACTATCTAGCATATAAACCCTCTCTTGGAGATGCATACAACAACTTGGCCAAGGAAATTATAGACAACGGAGAGCATTGTAAGAATACATTAAAACTTTCTAAACATATAAGTGAAGCATCTCAATATGACATGAACAAAATAATTATAATCTCATGGTTCATCGGATCCTAGCAAACACAACATGTATCAATTACATAAAGGTGATCTTGATCATGTTAGGCAACTCACAAGATCTAATGATGGTGGCGCAAAGTGTAGAGAACGCCATCAAGATACTGCTATGGACCCGTAGTCTCGGGATGAACTACTCACACATCTGCCCGGAGGCAACCATAGTGATGTAGAGGCCTCCGGTGACGACCCCCCTCCCCGGCAGGGTGCCAGAGCAGTTATCCAAAAGCCCTAGATTGGAATTTTGAGGTAACTGCTCCTCTGTATCTATTTCATGAAAAATTTCTCCGCCCCTGACGTTTTTACTGTTAATGTGATTTTATAGGAGAAGAGCCGACGAGAGGGGGTGTCGGGGACACTAGATGGCCCCCAAGCGCGACCTAGGGGTAGCCCGCACCTGAAACCCCTTTGGTGGCCCCAGGCAGTGGCGGAGCCAGCTCACTAGAAGAGCCCGTGCAAGGTCAGTTGTTGGTCGTAGTTTGCTCAGTTGAACACTAAACTAAACCATCTACTTAAGCAGATTCTTAATGGGACATTCTCGCAAAGCCCGAGCAGTTTCGCGGGGTGGCCAGGAGGTGTCTCCGCCACTGGCCCCAGGCCACCCGTTCGGCTCTCTTTTGGACTTAGTATTCATTCCGGTAAAAAATAAATCTCCGTAAATTTTCTGCCCATTTCGAGAATATTTCTTTAAGAACTTTTCTGAAATACAAAACCAACAGAATGCAGGAACTAGGTGTGGGCATCTTGTTAATAGGTTAGTCCATGAAAACATCCGGAAAACGAAGGAAAGCATGTAGAAAACATAGCCTAGAGCATAAAAATTATGTATATGTTTGGGACGTATCAACATCTCCAAGCTTAACTCCTACTCGTCCTCGAGTAGGTAAGTGATAACACACGCAATTTTTTAGGTGACATGCAACCAACACAAACTTGATCAATCATTATGTAAAAGCATTGTAAGCTGAGATCAAAGCACTTTAACAAGGCATGATAAATGTTATTTGAACAATGAAAATGTAGCACAAACAATTGACAATGAGCAATAATGTAATCAAAGTGATATGTTTGTTCGATCATAATGAAAAGCATGATAAAGTGGTATCCCGCTTGTTCTTCGTGGAATAGCAAAATATAAATGCTAGGACACATTCAAATGTAAATGGTGACTAGATACAAATAATTTTAGAAAAGCAATACCATAATCATATTCCAATCAATAATAAATTTTGGGACTATGCACATTATACTCAAAATGACAACTATCCTCCCTTAATTGGTGCATAAAGTAAGAAGGTGAAGACTCATCCTATATCTAAAATAAAGGCCCTTCGCAGAGGGAAGGAGGGATCACTCATGTGCTAGAGTTTTTTGTTTTATAAAACTAAGCATATTGAAAATAAAATTTTGAGAGAGGTGTATGTCTATGTCAACGAATGCTAATAAATGTTTTATTATCTTTTCATGTCAAATGGCTTCTAAGAGCGGTTCCCATAGAGAAACGATATCATTTATCTTCTCATTTGTTTACACAAGCTATGTTTGAACTGATTTCTTCGGAACAAAGTGTGTGGAGATACATTTTTATTGTTGTAATTTATCTTTTGTGGGTTGGACACCCGTTTGCCAGCTCTTTTTGCAGTATTAGGGACAAACACATTATGCAAAAAAGTCGAGAGGTGGATCAATCCAACATGAATAAATAATAAATCATTTAATACTTCCTCATGAGCTAAAACAGGAACACAAAACAAGATTTAATAATTTTGAAGATTTTAAAGGTAGAACACGAGCAATTTACTTGAACTGGCAGGGAAATACCATGTATGGGTAGGTACGATGGACACATTGGAATACAATAGGTTTAAGGGGGTTGGATGCACGAGTAGAACTCATACTCAGTATAGGTGAAGGCTAGCAAGAGACTGGGAGTGACCAACTAAGAGAGCAATACCGGCCATAATAATGCAGACGATGACAATTGGCACCCGAGTCGTTTTCCAGTGTTGGTGTAAAATACGTCGTTGGCAGCTGTAGATCCGCCGGTCGTATGTTGCCTAGGTCGGCCGAGCCGCCACACCACATGTTGAGACCCACACTACGTGGTGCCACCATCGTACTTACGTACAAGCTAGAGCTCCATATGAGCAAGTTTGCACCAACACCATCGCTGACATCAACAATGCCACATCTGTGTATCAGCCCTGTTAGTTGATGATGCGTCCAAAACATGTGCATCTTTATTTATGTTTAAATTTTATCTTTTTCATAAAAATGACCGAGATATTACTGTAAACCTGTCACTAATCCCTAATGTGCAAGTAAATTGCAAATCTCCTTGTCATTATTTTTATTTCAGATTCTGGACGTGGAAATCAATGGAAATCGACACTAGAAGTAAGGAAATGACCAAGTTTGGGAAGACACTTAAAGATCTGCTCGAATGGATCTTAATGACCACTGGTACGGTCGCAAGTGACCATACCAGCCACCGTACTAAGCGTCATCTAGACCGTCTGGTCAAACCGGCTAAAAGTAATCAAAGGGTCCAGAGGCATTTCGCGAAGGAAGACGTCCGAAAACCTAACTCCATTTTATGCTGCTATATAAAGGAGAGGAAACAATCCCAGAGCGAGAGAGAGCGATACCATCATTCACCATCATGAAGTGCTGACACCAACACTGCACCACCACCATCTACACCACCATAGTCATAATCAAACTACCTTGTAATTCAGATCTCATCGCAATTGGCAATGTTGTAAGAACTATCATCCATTCAATATAAGTACTATTTTTACAATGTTTTTTTATTGTTGATCTGATTGCGATGTGCGAGTAGTCCCCTCGGGCTAAGGGTTGAGGTCTAACCTCGCAGCTATGCGCTTCATCTAACCCATGAGATTTTATTTTAATGATTTCATTGTGTTATTTGTGTGTGTTTCCATATCTATGCCTAGCTCCTAGGACTCATTTTCCCAAGACCCCGAAGAGTAATCGGGGTAGAGGTGTGAAGAGGGAGAAATTAAAGGTTGAGTAGGAAAACTCTATGAGAGGAGGAGGAGTACAACAGCTAGAATTGGATCTCTTAAGAACCACAATGATGTCAACTTAAAGGTTTCGCCTGTTTATTCTTAAATACCAAGGCAACCCCACAAGATGGATCTAAAGGGCTAGCGGTTGGATGAATTACTCTATGGTAACCTGTGCTCAGGGCCATAGTGGTTTATGGATGCATTTCCTACACACGGCTAAATAGCATATGTATTAATTAATCTCATTATTTGCATTTTATCTTATTTATCCCACGTTTACTAATGCACTACTGCGGGTGAAACCTTAAGCCCTAGCATATTTTAATAATTGATCACAAACACATTTCACTAAACAAGTTTGGTCCGGTAAAATGAGAATTAATTAGACTTTCTGTATGTTCAACAATTGTCCTTATCAAGCACCTACTTCCCAATTCGATAAACCTAGGTGAAAGTGCATGGTTCCCCCATATGTGGTTTTGGTAATTAATGACAATCCAAGTGGACTAATGTTTGCATTGAGTTATCCTTGTAGATCTTGTCCATAGGAAAGTTTGGGATTCATGTGTTGAACTCTATTAGCTTTCATAATGGCTATTGTTATATTCAAGGATTTATATGAAGAATGGTCATATATCGAGTTGTGCATATTGTAAGTATGTCTTGAAGAAAAGTATTAGGTGGTATTTCATCATTATCTACAAGATATCATCAAATGAAGAAATAAGAAAAGATACAAGGATGATCATGCTTTTGATCAACACACAAAGCTACAAGATGTACCAAATGGATTATGTATCTTGTGGTATGGTAAGAATTGGTCCATATAGCTTTCTGAACTAACCCATGATATATGTGTGTGGCATATCTATGTGTAGTTAGGTATCTTTCCATGGGCATGCACCAAAACAAAGATTTCATATAGCCCATGGTCTATGTCGTCAAGCAGTGTTCGTCATCAAGCTTGACGTGGAAGCTCATGTTAAGCATCTCGAAGAAATCCTATTCTTGATGCTTGCCACTCATTTGAATATTATAGCCAAGTGAAGATGTTATTAAGAGAGCCTCTCCCATAGTGGCGTATGGGGTAGCAATCTATGTGTCTTCACCGAGCAAAGAGAAATCAAGAAACATGTTCAAACTTGAGACAGTCAAAATCTTCAACATCTAGCTCAAGTGTAATGATAAAGGCAAAGATATGATCTTTATAGGTTTTATATTTTACCGGTCTCATGCTTTGGGAGACCGTTTTATAGGATCGATGGTCGTATTATCAAGAGGGGCTCTCAAGTGAGTAACTTGATCGAATCGTTGTGGAGATATCAAACCTTTGTATTCTTTCATATCATATTTCTTGGTTCTTATTTGGATTTTATCTCCTTGGGTTTTGTTGCTTGTCGTGATCTTCATGACAAACCAAGGTTTACCGAAAACGGATTTCATAAGAAAAACTTGTTGCGTTTTCGGTGGTGAAAATATCCGGTCCGTCTTTGATAATGTTCCCACACTTTACATGTGTGGTAATTTCTCCATACTTTTTTTTGGATATTACTTTTTGTTATCTTTCCAATCCATTTGGATTCACCTCATTCGGAGTTCTTTCGCAAAATTTATGTGTGTTTTCAGTGTTGCAGGTTTTACCGGTTGTTCTCTTTAGAGAGGCTAAACAGTTCCCCATTTGGTTTTATCTTCCATTGTTGGAAAATGGAGTTTCTCTGCATATTCTTGTAGTGCTCGTTGTGGTGATTCCAAAAAGCACAAGAACATCAAAAAATGGTGTTTGTATGTAAAAGTTATGGCGTTTTTCGTATTGGTGTTTCTATAGTTTTTGGGTAGGCCGGAATCTCCGCCCCCATGAGTCTCCGGCCTTAGAACCGGAGTCTCCGGCCCCAGGACACCTCCAGGCGTTGCTCCAATGGTGTCACCCACTGTATAGGGTTCGGAGAGTGCCCAGAGTCTCTGGTGTAGGCCGGAGTCTCCGGTCTTTGCACCGGAGTCTCCGGCGTGATTTTTCCTGCAACGGCTCTTTTTCGTGGGGACCTATAAAAGGCCCCCTTCTTCCCCAAAGATCAAGGTTACCCAAGCACTAATTTCCCCCGGGTCTCTCCACCATTTTTTACCTTGGAAATCTTTCCCCTCTCTCAATTCTTCCCATGATTCTTGCATATATTTGAGGGAAAATAGAGAGGAGATCTATATCTACATTTTCGCCTATCCATGTTCCTTCTTAGTGAGGGAAATCTAGTATATATTGATCTTGGAGTTCTTGGTGTTTATCCTCCTTTGTTATTCCTCTCTTATTCCCTCATAAGCATTTGTTGCTTTGTTGTATTTTAGAGTGAAGGATTTGAGCACGCGTGCTCTTGCCATTTGCATCGGTTGCATCGGTTTGCTCTCTCCGCGAGGATTCCTGGAAGTGAAAGTTTGTGGAGTTGTTACTCTTGGGTCTTGGACCATATATGACTTGTGGTTTTCTTGGGAGAATCCAATTGAGTTGTGGATGCGTGCCCTAATATTGTGGTGACATCGAGAGTCTTCAATTAAGTTGTGGATGCGTGCCTCGATCGAAGGTTGCCAATAGTGGAAGGTGAACTAGGCCTTTGTGGCGAGGTTCATCGGAGAATAGGGTGAGGCCTTGTTGGAATTGAGTAGGTCTGTTGTGGCGAGGTCACACCCCTCCAACAAGACGTTCTCCCCTCAAAAGGAGGAACTCGGGAATACATCATCGTCTCCGTGTGGCTCGGTTATTTCTATACTCGAGCTTTTTTACTTATGCAATTTACATTGTGATAGCCTTCGTGTTTGAAGGTATATATGTTGCTATCACCTTGTTACTTGTCTTGGTTAGCATAAGTTGTTGGTGCACTTAGTTCATCCTAGAATATTTAGGTTGTGTGCTTGTTAATTTAAACACCTAGTTTATTTCCGCATTTAGCAAACCTTAGCGGGAAAATTTTTAATCGCCTATTCACCTCTACCTCTAGACGACATTGTTGTATATTCAATTGGTATTAGAGCCTGAGCTCTCACTATTAGGCTTTACATCCTAGAGAGTACGAGGTCATTTAGGTAACTAGTGCACGATCCCACTTTTATATTCTATGGTAGAAATTGTAATGTTTGGAAAACTCGCATTCTTAATCTTTTTACGGACATGGTTCCAAAGTATGTAAGGAGAATTGTAGATATGGATTTTCCTCCTCCAAAGGATTCTCAAGATTTATCTTTATAGGATGAGGAAAACTCTTATCTCAATACTTTACTATATAATGGTCTCTTGTGTGTTTTGAGTGATGTACTCATTGAATCAATCAAGCCTTTTTGGAACGCTCGTGAGTTATGGGCAAAACTTCAAGATAAATATGGTGTGTCCAACCTTATTGAGTATTATTGTTCTCCTTCCACCTCCAGTCGCGTACTTCACATCTTATTCCACTCCACCAACATGTGAGTTTTCACAAGGTAATGATATGTTGAGTGGTGATAGAAATTGCATTGTGGATAGTGAATTTACTATTGACTATACTTCCTCTCTATCCCATTGTAATGTTCTATCTTTGGACTTAATCTCTTCTAGCACTCAAAATGCCTTACATGCTAGTATTTATAGTCCTTGCATATCATGTAATGGTTGTTTAACTAAATCTCATGATGATATGCTTCCTTTGTCTTGTTGTCATGAAAACAATACTTCCATTTCCTCTAGTACTTGTGTGGCTAAGGATGTAGAGTAATCCCACATTTTGGTGGAACAAGACATGGACCTTAATGGTGCTTCAAGTAAATCTTCATCATTGTTATCCATTTCTCATGTGTGCCTTATGGCTAAGGATTCAAATATATCCCCTCTTTTGGAACCCTCTTCATCTATTGGTGATGATGATGAAGAAAATGATAATGGTGATTTTATTTATGATAAAGGTAAAATAGTTCATGCTCTCACAAAGAATAAGATTGCCTCTTCTATTCTTCATGAAATCATGGGTACCTCGTTGAACGCGATGAGACTATTGAGGATTTGGACACTAGCCTTGATAAATGTTATAGCCTCAAACATGTGTACGTAGGTGATATTGGGGGCTCAAGGAAGCCCTTGTGGAAGAGCATGATCTCTGAGTTACTCTTGAGGAGAAACATGAATCTATCGAGGATCTTTATAATTAAAAAATTGTCTTTCTCAGTGATACGTCATAAACATATCCTTAATTTTTGATGTTCCATGTAGTTTTCATGCCATTTGCTACATGTTTTCCTTACACTTTATGTCATTTTTATCGATTTCCTGGGACTAACCTATTGACAAGATGCCACAGAGCCAGTTCTTGTTTTCTATTGTTTTTAGTTTCAGAAAATTTGTTCTGTAAATATTCTCGGAATTGGAAAATTCGAAGTCCAGAAGTCTTAGAATCCCCTAAGGTTCCATGGAGTCCCAAAGAGGCCCAAGGGGGGCACACCATAGGGCGGCGCGCCCCTGGCCTCGCCATGGGGTGGTGTGGGCCCCACGGGCGCCCACCCCCATCGCTCATTCGCCTATTTATTCCCCCCGATGCGTGAACCCTAAAGATATACCACTTTTCCACAAAAACACCCGAGGCCGCCGTCATCGTCAATCCGAGATCGGGAGGGTTTTGGAGTTATCCCCGGCACCCTGCCGGGAGGGGAAATCATCACCGGAGGGCTCTACACCACCATGCCCGCCTCCGGAGTGATGCGTGAGTAGTTCATCCTTGGACTATTGGTCCATAGAAGTAGCTAGATGGTTGTTCTCTCCTCTTTATGCCTCATGTTTAGATCTCGTGAGCTGCCCTACATGTAGTGCTACATGTTGTGTTTGCTGGGATCCGATGATTATTGAATGCTATGTCTCTGGATTATCAATCTATCATGTTATCTTCATGTGTATGTTATTTATGATCTTGCATGCTCTCCGTTGTTACTAGATGCTCTGGCCAAGTAGATACTAGTAACTCCAAGAGGGAGTATTTATGACCGATAGTGGGTTCATGCCTCCTTTGCATCTGTGCTCGAGTGACAGAAACATGACGGATGGAGGATGTGTTGTTGCCATTAGGGAGAAAACAACGATGTTTACATTACACACTTTGCTTACTATGATTATCTGTTGCTTGCAACTTAATACCCAAAGTTTGTTCGGATGATATTATGAGGGTGGATTATTAGTCATAGATGTAGTTGAATAACGGTCTATGTATATAGTTGTAATGGCCGCATGAATCACATAGTAATCATCATGTCATGCATGTTTCATTATCTATCAATTTCCCAGCTGTAATTTGTTCACCACACTTGTTAGCTATCTTTTATGGAGAGACACCTCTAGGGAACTGTGGACCCCGGTCCATTTTCCCATACTAATAATACAACCACTTCTTCCACTATTTTCACACTGCTACTGCTATATTCACATTGTTCTCATACTGTTTTCCACACCATACATTTAACCTCTTTGTTATCAGCAAAATCGGTGAGATTGACAACCTCACTGCTTCGTTGGGGCAAAGTGAATTGATTGTGTTGTGTAGGTTCCACGTTGCTGCTGAACCTGTAGTGCGCCCTACCACATCAATTGCATCAACCTTTAGAAGTTTCTTGTCCTCTTACTGGTCGATTCAACCTTAGTTTCCTTTCTGAGAGGAAAACTTGCTGTTGTGCTCATCACACCTTCCTCTTGGGGTCTCCCAACGAGTGCAAGACCTGCACCATCAAGCATTTTTCTGGCGCCGTTGCCGGGGAGGAAGAGAATTTCTGCAAGGGGAGTCTCTCACTTCCAGTCTCTTTACTTTGTTTTAGGTTTGCATAGTTTATTTCATTTTGTCTTGTTTGCTTCTCTTTGTCAAAAACACAAAAAAATAGTTCTTATTCTTGTTGGTGTTTTTATCCTGTTTTTAGTCTTGTTAAAATGACTGCTAGTACTATGAATATGGCTTTCACAAAACATATTACAAATGCTCTCATACAAATTAGAGAAGATGAATTAATATGTGAAGCGTCTATGCCTAGGAAGTTAAATAATGGTTGGGAACCCATCATTGAAATGAAGGTGAATGATTTTGATTGTAATTCTCTATGTGATCTTGGTGCTAGTATCTTTGTTATGCCTAAAAAACTTTATGATATGCTTGATATGCCACCTTTGGAGCACTATTATTTGGATATTCGTCTTATTGATAATGTTAGAAAGAAACCTTTGGGGAGAGTTGATGATGTTCTTATTATGGTTAATAATAACCTTGTCCCCATTGATTTTGTTGTTATGAATATTGAATTAAATGCTTCTTGTCCAATTGTTTTGGGAAGACCTTTTCTTAGAACTGTTGGTGATGTTATTGATATGAAAGAGGGGAATATTAAATATCAATTCCCACTAAAGAAAGGTATTGGATTACTGCGATTATCTGTTGCTTGCAACTTAATACCCAAAGTTTGTTCGTTGATATTCTGAGGGTGAATTATTAGTCATAGATGAAGTTGGATAACGGTCTATGTATCTTGTTGTAATGCCCGCATGAATCACATAATAATCATCATGTCATGCATGTTTCGTTATCTATCAAGTGGCCAGCTGTAATTTTTTCACCACACTTGTTAGCTATCTTTTATGGAGAGACACCTCTAGTGAACTGTGGACCCCGGTCCATTTTCTCATACTGATAACACAACCACTGATTCCACTATTTTCACACTGCTACTGTTGTTTTCACATTGTTCTCATACTGTTTTCCACACCATACATTTAACCTCTTTGTTATCAGCAAAACCGGTGAGATTGACAACCTCACTGCTTCGTTGGGGGCAAAGTGAATTGATTGTGTTGTGTAGGTTCCACGTTTCTGCTGAACCGGTAGTGCGCCCTACCACATCAAATGCATCAACCTTCAGAAGTTTCTTGTCCTCCTACTGGTCGATTCAGCCTTGGTTTCTTTTCTGAGGGAAAACTTCCTGCTGTGCTCATCACACCTTCCTCTTGGGGTCTTCCAGCGAGTGCAAGACCTGCACCATCACTCACCAAATCACATGACCATGCTATTTTCCTAAAAAGGAAAAGGTTGAACTAGGTGTTGGCAATGCTAATCTAATTGAGCAAAATGCTAGGTTGAATAATGAGTTAGCCAAGTTTTCCTCTTCTATTTCTAATGATGCTTGTGCTACTAACTCCACATCTTGTGAAGCATGTATTTTGAAGTAGAATGTTGAGCTAAGGGCTCAACTTGAGTTGATGACTAGCAAGTGTGGGAAATGGGAAGAAAGACATGAAAAGCTATCTAGCTCTCATGAGGATCTTCTAGCATCTTGTGAGCCTCATGTGGTCAGTAGCACAATCCCTGCACATAATGCTATATTGCCTTGTACTAGTCTTAATAATTCAACCTCTCATAATGTTTTTACATCTTGTGATGAATTGCTTTCCTTGACTTGTTGTTCTAATAATAATGCATCTACTTCCTCTAGCTTATGTGTTGATACTAACGATGTAGAAAAAAATCAAAGAGCTCAAGGCCCAAGTCACTTCTTTGAAGAAAGACTTGGAAAAGAGTCATGAAGGGAGGTCCATCCTTGACAATATGTTGATAGTGTGAAGACTTCCTAATGAAAATAGTGGACTTGGATTCAACTACATTTTCAAGAACAAGTCCAAGGATGGCAAGAAGAAGGGCCAAGAACAATTAAAAGATTCAGCCAAGATTATTGGCTTCAAGTGCAAGATTGAAGGGCACCATGTTATATCTTCTCTTTGAAGAAGAAGCCTCTTAGTGAGAAGCAACTAGGGAAGCGGACTCTTGTTCAATCTCATGCTCAACCATGAGTTGAACAATGACCACCTCCTAAGAAGACTCAATCCAATGCTCCTCAAGTTGAGGATCCTAGTAATAAGAAAGAAAAGAGTCAATGTTTCTACCTTTTTCGTGAGAAAGGACACTTTGCTTCTACATGCACTAATGGTACATTATCCAACCCTATACTAGTTGATGATGTTTATTCCATTCGGAAAAATAATGTGGGCAATGTGTTTGCCAAGTATGTTGGTACTCCAAGTCGTGTCAAGAAAAGAACCATTTGGGTTGCCAACCTATTGTGACTAACGTCTTAGGAACCAACTTGGTTGGGGACCAACAAGCTCAAACTTGATCAATAGGTGTTGTTGGAGGGCATTGGAGACTTGGCTATATCATGAAGAATTAAGGGATCGTCACCAATTATATTTCCTCAAGCCAAGTCATTTGGATTATATATATCTCATATCCAATGTTCCTCCTTGTGGTAACTTGTATTTAGATCACATATATATTGAAAGTTGCTTGCTGCCTTACATGTGTTTGGTTTTGTACCTTACTATTATTTGTATGTGTTGTGCTTACTACTTACCTATCTTGATGAATCTAGTTTTGTTTGTTGGTTTGCACTCCATGTACTTGTGTGCTTTGTGTTGATACTTCATTGTTATTCTTGCTTGTTTTAAGGCTCTTTGAGAGATTAATGGACTATCCCATTTTGGGGGAGTAATATGCTCTTGGCACTTTACTATCCTAAAATGTGTGTATATATCAGGAATACCACTTAGTGTTGATATATCAATATTATCTAGTCTCTATGTGGTATGTCATTCTCATGAGAAATTCAAATTCTAATGTCCATTAACTTTATCTAGTTGGATTCATTCTTTACACTTGTTAAAAAAATGGATTATCACATTATGGGGGAGTAATAAGCTATGTGCATATTACAATGATATAAAATGTGAACATGTGAGGTATTGCCACCTAGAGTTGATATTGTAGTTATCTTGTTCCTATGTGGCATCTTTCTCAAACAAGTTCCATATTTCCTTAAATGTGTTTTGTCTCTCTTCTTTGGTATCTTGTTTGTAAGAGAGTTTCTTGGTGCTTTGCATATTCGGTTTTTATTTGAAGCCTTCAAGAATCTCTATTTAAGCATGTTTTTCAACTCCTATGTTTTTCCACATGCTTATGTTTTGTGAATATGATTATGAATAATCCATCTACCACCAAGAAATATCTCCATACATTCGTCTTTGACAAGTGATAATAATTTGTGGTAAATTTATTGATCATATTTACTTTGGCCTTTGCTCAAAATTTGCCTTGTTTGTTGCCAAGGATTTGTTTTGTTTAAACTCCCTTTTGTCTTCCTTATACCTTTTGTATTTTTTGCTCTACTCAAAAAAAATTATGCTTTCTTGAGTTAGGAAAAGCAATGATCCCATTCTTGTACTCTTGTTGTGGTGAGGAACTGACAGATGCCATGGGATGGCTAAACTTTGGGGACGATGGACACTGTGGGTATTCGGGGAGGGATCGCACGCCTAGATGATGCGCTCACTACACTGCTAACAACACAATCTAACAGGTTCGGGCCCCTCGTGTGGAGGTAACACCCCTACTCCTGCCTTTCTCTATGTATATGTGGTAATCGAGTACAAGTGTTCCTCAAGCTCAAGGAGCTAGAGGAAGAAGAAGCTCTACTGCTATCTCTCTCCAAACAAACAACAGCAATTTCTCTCTTAGATGTTCACGTCCCTCACACGGGAGGGGGGAGGCCACCTTATATACTGGTGGCCACCAACTAGTAGTACAAGCTTAGGTGACTACACATTGTGCCGTAGCGCACGCTTCCGCTTCTTCGCTGGCAGTCGCCGAAAGTCTCCGCTGTCGTGGTCACTGCTATGTCCTGTCCCCCTTGTCAGAGACAGGATGTGGCCTCGCCCATACACTTCACTGTACCAGCGTATTCATACGCATCATCACGCCTAGTAAGTTGAACCGTACACGCGTAATCTCCCTAGATATGCGGGATTCTCCAAGAAGAGCAGAATCGTGCCTATCCGGATTCTCCAAGCGCTACTCGGTCAATCCGGAGAAGGCATCTTTCTTCATTTGGCTCATTGCCCTTCCTACCAAGATAGCTCCTTCTCGGTAGCCATCCAACTCGGTACCTTCCTACTCGGTACGGCCTAACTCGGTAAACAGTACCTCATACACCATTTCTTACCAACCTTATGCCTACTTGGGGGTAGCCCCCCGACATTAGTCCCCGAAGCTGGTACGGTCTAGTGAACTCGGACACTGGGCCGTGCCAGATTAAACCAATCTCTTCCAAAATGTCTATCCGAGATGTGACCATCTCGGTCGACTTCCATCTCGAACTCGGATTCTTCTCATGTCCTTCATAATGGATTTTTATCAACAACCGAGTTGGCCATGCTACTTTGGATTTTACCGAGATCCCAGCACTTAGCCAATTTTTCCACAGGTTTTGCCGCACAAGGCGAGATTGCCTAGTTAACTTCGCGTGGAAGTCTTACCACGTGGCGCAGAACCGCTGCCCACGTTGCCTCGATTCCTGTGCAGTCGCAGCGCACGCGTCACACCCACGCCCTTCACTTCACATTGGGCCCACGCGCCGTTGCGTCCGGTCGCAGAGCACTCAAGTGCCCACGTCGCAGGACGTGGGATTTACTGCGCCAGTGACACACGGTAATTCCGCTACGTGCGTTTTTCTAGACGCAGTAGCTGCCACGATACCACGATAGTTCCCACATTAGATCCTGGGCAGTTATTGCGTTATAGGGGTATAAATACCCACGCCCTGCCCTCTGTCTCATTTTCCTTTCCATTTGCATCTGTCTCTTCTCCTTCCTCCTCGCACGCGCTCACGCAGAGCACATCGCTCCGCTGCACGACGTCGACCACCACCGCGCACATAAGAGAGCACCGCACTGCCGCGCGACACTGCTCACCGGAGTGCGGCCGCGCACAAGAATCTCCACTGTACTTCGCGAATCTCTGCAACTCAACGCCACCTCCCTACTACTTCCTTCCTCGCTATTCTTCATCGAGTTCCTCGCCGCGGAAAGCACGCCACGTCGTTTGTCTTCCGTGCCACCGCCAATCTTCTTCATCCTCTGCGGCCCGAGCCCCTCCACACGCGCGCGGGCAACTCGGAGGAGCTGAGATCCAAACACGCCAAGATGGAGATCGACCTCGTGGACGACCTCAAGCTCGAAGGACCCGCGTCCACCCACGGAGCCTGGGAAGGATCCGACGTGGACGCCAAGGACATCAAGTGGTTGATTGATACGCACCGCGTCCTAGCGGGCGTGATATGCAGGCCTCCCGTCGACGAGATCGAACCCACACCAGAAGCCGGCGAGTACGTTGTCTTCCTAAGCCACTTCAAACGCGGGTTTGGTCTCCCTATGTCCGAGTTCCTCCAAAAGTTTCTTCACCACTTTGGCTTGCAGCCCCACCATCTTCCTGCCAACGCCATCACCATTTTATCCTCCTTCGTCTCTTTCTCGGAATCTTATCTCGTCATCTACCCCACGGTAGATATCTAGGCTAAGTATTTCCATTTCCGCCAACAAGTCCTTCCAACCACCCTCAATCCAAATGCCCCAAACTCATGACCCAGTGGGGTACTGCCATGATCGTTTACCGGAATGGAACCGAGTTCCCTCGGGTTCAGGGCCTTGACTCATGCTCCCTGCCTTCCACATATCGCCCCCCCACCGCGATGCTGAATTGGGGGTACAATCCGAAAAAGACGGTGCCTAAAGTGAACCGCGTCGACAATATGCTGAAGCAACTCGTCGAGAGCGGGCTCCGAGCCGACGATTTGCTTGCCACCTGGGTTAGCCGCCGGATCCTGTCACTGCAACTCAGGGCCCACAATATGTGCTTCATGGGAGGGGCCCGAGATTGCACGCGCACCACCACCTTTGATCTCAGCAAGAGGGGGGTGGCCATCTGGGCCAATTCCATCGCCAAGGCCAACCTCATGGAAACTTGGGATTGGGCATTCGAGCCCTACAGCCGAGAGAGGCTGGCACCCCGAGTAAGTACTTGCATTTAACCGAGTTGCTTTCATCTCGGTATCTTCCGAGATCATTCAATTCCTTATGCTTTATGTTTCGCACGTGCCACCGAGTAGAGTTCATCTCGGTATCTTCCGAGATCATTCGTTTTGCTATTTATGATTTGTGTTTCGCATGTGCAACACTTTGATCGATAGAAAGAGGAAGACAAGCCGAGCCCCGCGGTTAATTGGAAGGAGGACCGGGCTGAGGACGACGTCGAGCAGTTCGACAACCAGGACACACTTCCTATCCCGGACACCCATCCTGCTGCCCAAGCCGGTAAGTCCTGAGTCCCAGCCTCAATCCGGGACTGCTCCAAGGATGATGAAGAAGGTGACAGTGATGATGATTGCATTCTTTTAGAGGTACCTGACCCTTTATCTATCTTATTTACGTATCTTCTTCCCTCTTTCCCAGTTGACACGGAAGAACAGGCGATCGAAGAGACGCCCGTGGCCATTGCCGCCCCTGTGGAAGTGAAGAAGAGGGCTGGAAGCGGCGCAATCGAGCCTCCATTCAAGAGGCACAAGAAGTCCGGGAACAAGGGCGCCAAGGGGGACAAGGTCACGGCGAGCTGCCGAAAGAACCAGCGGCCTATGGTTGACGGGTAAGTAACTTCCGAGAAGCTTTATGTTTGCATATTCTTTGTTCTTTCGCCTCTTTTGACCGAGATACTTTGTAGTTGCATTTTCTTTACTTTTCTGCTTTTCCTTTGCTGAAGTGATCCTATTGAGACTGAGCTCTCCGAGGTGCCCGTGGTCACCACGTCGCTCAGATCTCAGGGACCGAGTACCGCACTCCCTCCCGTGATCGTGCTTCCTGACGCCCGCGGCATCATCGACCTCGAGGCCGAGGACATGGACACTAGGCCCTGGATCGGCCCGAGACGCTCCTCCCGGACAGAGAAGACCTGGATCTCGGCGTAGGAAACATGGGCGCCGAGATGGACACTCAAGAGACTCCTGAATAGCCGGAGTCGGCCACCGAGCAACATCAAGAGAAGCAGCAATAGCAGCAGCCGGCAGAAGAGATGGCGCAGCCACAAGCGCCGCAACAACAAGTTCCTCCAGCAGCAGCAGCAACACCACCAACGCCACCGAGAACAATGATAGCACTGGAAACAGCAGCAGCATAAGAAGAAACCATAACAACAACAGCAACAACAGAAGCAGCAACAGGCACCGCACCAACGGCCACAGGCCCAACTCCTCCAGCAGCAGCAGCAAACCCAACACCACCGAGAGCCCCAACAGGCCCCACTGGAAATCTCCCTCGCACTCGGCAGCAGGCCAATTTTGCTCCATCGCAGGGACCAGTGGCTGGAGAGGGCAGCCCAAGACCACGATGGGACTTGTAAAAGTTCCCGTAGTCTGGTCGAAGAAAGATGAGGTGCAGCAAAAGAAGTCCAGGCCGAAAAAGAAGGCTGACACCTTGGCGATTAATACGGACACCCAGATTGTGCCGCACTAGGGACTTGGCGTGGAGCCGCTGCGGGCGGACCTGGATGCGACCCTGGACCGGATCGGCTACCTTGATCCAGTCCATGCCAGGAAGAAACTGGGCCCACTGGACCACCACCGCCAAGATTGGAACCAGGCCGACGTCGGTCTGATATCCAAGGCAGTTGCAGCCTCCAGCAGCACCCTGGCGCACAAAATGTTCTGCTTGCACACTGCCGCTGAAAACGCCGAGCTCACCTCCCGGCTAAGTAACAAGTTCTCTTTTCTGCTTTTCCGAAAATGCAAACTGCGAATCCGAGATCAACACCTATATCTAGTCCCCGAGATTTGGGCTGAGTAGGAAATACTCGACTGTGTTTAAGTCAACTCGGGTCGAATCTTCCAACTAACCCTTTACTTTTTTCTTCTTAGAATTGCACTGAGTATCGTGCCAAGCTCTATTAGAAGATTCTTTGGGCCCACCGAGATGCCACTGAGTATCGTGCCAAGTTCTATTAGAAGGAACTGGGAAGCAAAGGTAACTTTTCCACATCGAGATACTTCATATGATTTCCTCTGCATCAGTTTTCTAACTCGGACTCTGTTTTCTCTTTCACAACTCTCCTAGAGAAGCAGCTGACCGAGTCCGTGACCAAGATCTCTTCTCTAGAAAGTTAGTGTCTCATTCTCTATCTTGTGTTTTATGTTTACTCTTTTCCTTCTCTCTGGCTAATTTTGCTGCTTGATGCAGATGATCATAAAATCTTTGCCGAGAAGCACCAGGACTGCACTGTGTTGGCTGAATCTGCACAGAGCAAGATCACGGCCTTAGAGAGTAAGCCCTTTTCTCTTTCTCCTTACTCGGTTTTGATGCTCCCATCATCTTGCTAACAGAACTGTTTTCTATACAGCTGAGCATAAATTGTTTGTTGAAAAACACCAAGACTGTCTCACTCTAGCCGAGACGCAGCAGCAGATCAAGGACGGCAAGGCCAACCTCGAGGATGACCTCCAAGCCGAGAAGGACGAGGTAACTCGTCTTAAGATGGCACTGGCCGAGACGATGAAGCTGGTGGTGCAGTGCCAAAAGGATAAATCCGAGTGGAAGGAGGTTGCTGCTGCCGAGAAGGCCGAGTTGGAGGAGGAGATCCAGATTCTCAGAGAGCGGAACCTCACACTCGATCATATGGCGAGTGCCTCACGCGTCCTGCTGGATAGACACCACACCAACACTCACTTGTGCTTCTCCAGGCTTAAGGACCTCGTCCTGGAGTTGAGATGTAAGTTTCACCTTCCCTCTGCTTTTTCCAACTCCCCACCTGCTCTATCCCACTGATCTCTTGTTTAACTCTGGCATCTTATTTCTCATGGGCATTCCCCGACCTGGATCGTGGTGCCGAGAGGGCTGTTGCAAAGGCTAGGGAGCAACAGGCGGACGTCGGCTTTGACGTCACAAAGATCGTCACCACTGAGGATCTGATTAAGGGCATCAAAGCCCGAGTTCTTCCCCTCAAGGGAATGGGATCCAACCTCGTATCAAGTGCCATGCGGCTGCACAAGGTCTTCTGGCCAGAAATTGAGCCCCCACGACAATCAACAAACTGGCCACGAAGCTGGACACGGTCAAGGGTCGCCTTAAGGAGTGGCGCGCTTATGCATTCCGAGCTGGCGCAGACGAGGCGTTGCACTTCGTCCTCTCACGGGGCGACAAGATTGACCTCAACACTCTCAAGTTTATGTGTACCAGGTCCAGATGGTCCTCAGAAGAGGCTTGTGTCCGGGCTCGCAAGGAGACCGCATACCGGTTGTCCTCATACGCCGACACCAAGGAATATGTGGATGGACTCCCCGATCCCGACTCCGAGAGCGAGGATGAAGATGAGGAGGTTGATGACGCAGCTGATGACGACAACGAAGGTGAGGAGAACAACGACGAAGCCGAGGAGGATGACAACTCCAAGGAGGTGGACGAAGAAATCGAGGCCGAGAACGAGCCAGCCAAAACCGTCGAGTTGGCTACCACTCCCTCTGCCAAGATCGTCACCACCGAGATGGTAATCTCCGAGCCTGTGCCCGAGTTGAGCAAGACTTCTTATCCAACCCGGCAGGGGCTAATGCAGATTCCACTCCTTTGGCCGCAGCCTAATTCTATGTTTTTCATTCTCAAACACTTTATTAGATCCCCGGTACGCGGGGTGCAGTTGTAAGAAATACTATCTTATCGTTTGCCATTCAGTTTCTGTTAAGTTCGAGCAAGACTGGTTGAATGCCGGATTGCTCTAATTCGAGTCCCCGAGTTGGTTTTCTTATCCACCTGGATTTTTTTTTGTCTTTTCTCTTGCCTGCCACTTGTGGCTTTTTGACATTGGAGTCACAAGATTTCGAAAACCAAGTTTATAATACTTCACAACTTTGAGATTGGAATTAAAACTGCCCAGCACTTAGCCAAAAAAACGGAAGGAAAAAACAACTTATGTCGGTTGACTAACTCTTTTTTTCCTTAGTAGTTTTTCATGTGATCATGGACCCTTGGCTTGTTCTCTCGCTTGCCATGAAGCCGGGTTTCGGACAGCAGGAAGTCAAAAAGTTGGCCCTTAGGTTTAAGAACACTACTGAAATTACACATGAAATTCCGAGATGATTAACCGACATACCGGAGTAAGAAGTAAATAACACAGAACAAGTTAGGCACTGGTAGTCCCCGAGTTCCTACTCGGAGTGCTGACATGGATTTCAACTCGGTAAGGAGATACATATAATGCATTTTCAGGAATGGAAACGGCGGAGTGGAACTACATTCGAGGGGTGCTTAGTTTCTTCTCCGAATTTATCCGCCCTATTCTTCGGTGGCTCCTGTGCATCAATGAGATGCTATGCATCATTGTGCAGAGCCTTGCTCACAATGAATGTACCTTCCCACGGAGGGGAAAGCTTGTGCATTCCGGTTGTGCATTGCACCAGGCTAAGCACCAAATCTTCTTCTGGGAAAACCCTTGGGCTTATCTTTCGGCTATGATAGCGTCTCAGATTTTGTTGATATACAACTGATCTCGACAGAGTTAATTCTCTTGCTTCCTCTAGCAAATCAACATCATCTTCTCGGGCTTCTCTTGCCTCTGCCTCAGTATAGAGGGTTACTCTCGGTGAGTCATGCTCAAGGTCAGCGGGAAGCACGGCATCTGCTCCATATACCAGGAAGAATGGTGTGTATCCGGTAGATCGGTTAGGGGTAGTCCTTAGACTCCACAGCACCGCCGGCAATTCGTCCAGCCAACAACCCGAGTTCGCTGTAATGGCTCAATTAGCCTAGGCTTTATTCCGTATAGGACCATTCCATTAGCTCTTTCAACTTTCCCATTTTATTCCGGATGCACGACTGACGCAATGTCTAGTCGGACCCTCTTCTCCTTGCAGAACCAAGCAAAAGCTCCCTCAGCAAAATTTATTCCATTATCCGAGATGATCCCATGCGAGTAGCCATATATCAGGATAATATCCTTCAAAAAGGTCACAGCTGTGTGCCCATCACACTTCCGAATTGGCTTTACCTCAATGCACTTGGTAAACTTGTCAAACATGACCAGAATGTGAGTCATATTGCCCCGGGCAGGCTTGAAGGGCCCCACCATGTCCAAGCACCATATTGCAAACGACCAAGTGATGGGAATAGTTTTCAGCTCGAAAGCTGGCATATGTATCCTGGTAGCATATCGCTGGCACCCATTGCACTTTCTCACAAGATCTTCTGCTTGCTGCAAGGCAGTGAGCCAATAGAATCCATGCCGGAAAGCTTTCTTCACTAGAGCCCGAGATGAGGCGTGGTGCCCGCATTCCCCCTGATGTATCTCTCTAGGAATCTCTTCTCCCTCTTCTGGCTCGACACAACGCTGGAGCATGCCTGTGGTACTCCTCTTGTGCAGTTCTTTGTTGATGATGGTGTAGCCTTTGGATCTTCTCTGTATCTTCCTGGCCGAGATCTCACCAGTCGATTTATCCCATGATAAGTTACCCATGGTAACGTCTGCCGTGATTATCCCACAACAGTTGGCGCCCACCGTGGGGCCTACGTCCAAGGGTGTTTACATCACGGGAGAAGCTCGGGAGAACATGAAGAACCTTGTCGTTGGTGAGATCTACACCAACCCCGAAGGAGAGAAGATGGTGGACGATTCTGGCTGGGGGCCAGAGTCGGATCTGCTCGAATCCGGATCTGTCATCACAATCGGCCGGGTCAACGTCTTCATCGGCATGGCACGTGTGTCTGGTTCAATCCCTGATGATTTCAATTATGATTCTGTGTCAGGAGAAGCGACCTGCGTACAGTCGGATGGAGAAGAATCGGTCGGAACGGTGGATCCGATAGAAGAGCCCACCACGAAGAGGGAACAGCCGGAGGAGCCGGCATGGACCCTGCGTGGCCGGGTCGTAAGAGAAGATGACAATGAGTCTATCCTGCACTTGCTGGAGGACCGGTACGAGGAAGATAGCTGTGATGAGGAGGAATACGAATCTTCACCAGGCATCGCACGCCAGGTCGCGGTCTACACGGCCCCTGCAACCAATCTCAATCAAGGGGACGTGACTACGGCCGCGGTCGGAGCGGCGCGAGCGCTGGCCCAGCAGCAAAATCCGGTTGACAGAAATCCGGTTCTGACCCGGGTTGACGGAGAGTCGGCTTCAGCCACCAGCCGAGCGGCGGATAGCAAGTTACAGGCAAACATGTTTGGGTTCCTGGTGAACAGGACGCCGGGAGCGGGTCCTTCAAATCCACAACATCCGGCCCTGTTCAGCAACAATATGGTCTTGGACCCAACAGTGTTAGCTACTGTGATAACCCCGGAAAACGCCGCGGCGCGTGCCAGGGACCTGGAGGTAGCACGCCGCGCGCTGGAGCAACAAAGAAGAGATGTGGAAGCAGAGAAACAAGGGGTAGCCACGCGCCAACGTGAGCTGGAAGCTTTGGAGAACCGGCTCCGGGTTGAGTCGACTAGAATGCATCAAAGATATCAGACAATATTACCGGTAACATGCGGAGTTATAAACCCGAACGCGCTATTCATCACGCCCCAAGATCAGCCAATTCCGGCTGTGAATCAGGAAACCGTGCATCAGCCCGCGACCGGAGGAGGACAGCCGGCAAACGTACAGGCCGGGTTACCCGCATTGCAGACTGGGGTTGCTATTGGCAATACAGCACCACCACCACCACCATCACAATTTCATACGCCACCGGGTCACTTCAACACCCCCATGGATAATGTATATGCAGCGACGCTGGCGTTGGATCGAATCCCCGTAAGAGAGTCCCCCCATGCGGAGGAGACCCGGCGGGCGATAGATTTGCTACGCACGGCAGTAGCTCAACAAGTCCGTTACCCGGATAACAGGAGCGGAATGCATGGAACACCGTATATCAGCCGGCATAACGGGAATACCGGCAATATCCAGACAAGTTCAGCACGACGGAGGGCAGAGCAGCAGCAAATGCCGCCTTCTCCCCGTAGACCGGAAACACTCGCGGTATCGGCCGCACAAGCTATCGCGGATAGTTCTCGAGCAAGGCGCGCAGCGGCCGGGTCTGCAGTACGAGGGCCAGTAGCAATTGCACCCCCCGCCGCACCCGTTGCCGGATCACACGTTTCTCGAGTGAGGCCGGTACTGATTAACCTCGCTGGGCCTAAGTGTCTGTCGGATAACATCAGAGCCGAGCCTTACCCGGACAAGTTCAAAGAACCGGGCAAAGTGGTGAATTATGAGCCGACTATGGATCCAGAAACATGGTTGAGCAGTTATGAGATGGCTATGTCGATTCGCAACGCATCTGAAAATCTTCAAGCCAAGTTCATGTACTTAATGATGTCAGAAGGAGCAGCAAAGTTGTGGTTCAACAATTTACCTGAAGGATCTATTAAATCATGGAGTGAATTGAAAACTGCGTTTATCAAGCACTTTCACGGAACATGCAGGAAGTTGTTTACTATCGACGATCTAGAACGGTGTGTGCAAAAGAAGGGAGAGTCGGCGCGCAGCTGGGTGCGCCGGGTTATGGATATACTGCATTCATCTACAGATATTCAGCCAAAGGACGTGTTGCAAGCTATGACCAAGACATGCAAGTATACGCCTTTAGTGCAGAAGTTAACTCGCATGAAATCTAGTCGGAATGCTTCAGAGGTTACGATGGGAGAGCTAATGGATGCGTGCAACAAACATGCTGCTACGGATACCACGGAAGAGGATGTTGATGACAAGAAAGCAAAAGCAAATACGAGCAATAACGGAAGAGCCGGAAATGGGTCTGTGCCGGGTAACAATGGAGGTAACAATGGGAACAACCAGAACAAGCGCCCGTTCGAGGGGAATTCCGAGTTTGTTGCCAGCACAGAAGCCAGGTCTTCGAGACCCAGAGCAGAAGGAAATTTCAACGGAGGAAATCATAACGGGGGAAACTATCAAGGGCCACCGAGGCCGGGTAACAACTGGGATATCTTCAGAATGGCGTGCCCGAAACACAGCAGGATCGGAAGGCCGGCTAACCACTCATTGGAGCAGTGTGTGGATTTGCAGAGATGG
This sequence comes from Alopecurus myosuroides, assembly GCA_028641055.1. Classification (NCBI taxonomy): domain Eukaryota; kingdom Viridiplantae; phylum Streptophyta; class Magnoliopsida; order Poales; family Poaceae; genus Alopecurus; species Alopecurus myosuroides. The sequence goes on along the minus strand of CM054062.1, from coordinate 272,817,571 downwards.
AAGAACGAGGAAGTAAACAAGGCTATGCGAGGTGCAGGCCGGGGAGGAGGACCGGGTCCGGGTGGAAACCCGGGCAACGGGCACCCCCAACAGCCAACCCGGGAGTTGGAAATCCGGGTAATAACCAGGGAGGAGCTGGAGGTTTCCAAGCCAACCCCAAGCAATTGGGCCAGTACCACGTTCACACTACAGGGACTTCTAACAAGGATAGAAAGATACTAAAAAAGGCAGTAAACTCGGTCTCCTCGGCCGTCCCGAGATACCTGAGGTGGTCAGAGCAAGATGTAACATGGAGCAGAAGAGATCACCCGGAAAGGATAGAACATCCGGGAGTCCTAGCATTGGTGGTTGCGCCACAAGTTAATGGTTATGAGCTGAAAAAGGTCTTAATGGACGGCGGAAGCAGCATCAACATCCTATATTGGGAAACTTTCTTACCTATGGGTCTCAAGGAGTCTCAGCTACAGAAAAGTTCAACAGTTTTTCACAGGATTGTGCCGGGTCACTCGGCGTGCCCAGAAGGGAAGATTACCTTGGAGGTCGCTTTTGGAGAATCAAAGGATAATTTCCGGGTGGAGTGGCTCACGTTCGAAGTGGTAAAGTTGCGCAGCCCTTATCACGCGCTATTTGGAAGGCCGGCTTACGCCAAGTTCATGGCCAGGCCGTGTTACGTGTACCTACAGCTAAAAATCCCGGGTCCTAAGCAGACCATCACCATACATGGGAGCCGGGATATAGCGGCTGAGTGTGACGAAGGAGACGCGGCAATGGCGGAACAAGCGTGTAGAAAGGAGGAGCTCAAGTATTATCGGTCTCAAGTAGACCCGGATGACAGAACAGCGTTAAAAAGGCCGAATACGGAGGATGAGAGAGCGAAATTCAAGGCAGCACAGGACACCAAGATGGTGGCCTTTGTCGAAGGTGATCCCTCCAAGCAATTTGCCATAGGATCTAACCTGGACAATGAGCAGGAAAAAGCACTCGTGGAGTTTATTCGTTCCAACCAAGATGTTTTTGCTTGGACGCCCAGCGACATGCCGGGTATTCCTACAGAGTTAGCGAACATAGCCTGCATGTTGATCCCAAGTCTAGGCCCGTGAAGCAGGGCCTGAGAAAAATGAATGAGGAAAGAAGAAGGGCTATAGGGGAAGAAATTGCCTGGCTATTAACAACCGGCTTTATCATGGAAGTATTTCACCCGGATTGGTTGGCAAATCCGGTTCTCGTGATGAAAAAGACCAATGAGTGGAGGATGTGCATTGATTATACGAGTCTCAACAAGCACTGTCCAAAGGATCCGTTTGCCCTCCCAAGGATTGACCAGATTATAGATGCAGTGGCTGGAAGTGACCTATTATGTTTCCTGGATGCATATTCCGGGTATCATCAGATCAAGCTTAAAAAGGAAGACTGGGAGAAAACGTCGTTCATAACCCCTTTTGGGGCCTTTTGTTACAAGACCATGACTTTTGGATTGAAGAACGCTGGCGCAACCTATCAACGGTGTATTCATAAGTGCTTTGAGGACCAAATCGGACGCAACGTTCATGCTTATGTAGATGATGTGGTGATCAAGACCAGAAAAGCGGAAACATTTATTGACGATCTAAAGGAAACATTCAAGAACCTGAGAAGATACCAGATGAAACTTAACCCGACAAAGTGTGTGTTTGGAGTTCCAGCAGGGAAGTTACTCGGCTTCATCGTTTCAGAGAGAGGGATTGAGGCCAATCCGGATAAAATCAAAGCTATCCAGAGTCTGAAAAAGCCGGAAAACCTGAAGCATGTTCAGAAGTTTACAGGGTGTGTTGCAGCGCTGAGCCGGTTTATATCAAGACTCGGAGAGAAGGCAATACCCTTGTACCGGCTCTTGAGGAAATCTGATAAATTCGTTTGGGACCAAGAGGCGGATGAGGCGTTCGAGGCAATAAAGAAGCAGCTATCTGAGGCACCTGTCCTAGCAGCCCCGGGTTCTAAAGAGCCCATGTTATTGTACGTTGCAGCCGGCCCCCGGGCGGTCAGCGCGGTGGTTGTTGTTGAGCGCAAGGAAGATGGGAAAGATCACCCGGTTCAGAGGCCGGTTTATTACGCCAGTGAGGTATTATCGGAGGCAAAGCAGCGCTACCCACATTGGCAGAAGCTAGTTTTTGGGGTCTTCATGGCTAGCCGGAAATTGAAGCCATATTTTCAAGAACACCCCATAACAGTTGTTAGCTCTATACCAGTGTCGGATATCATCAGAAACTCGGATGCAACAGGTAGAATAGCCAAGTGGGCGATCGAGATGGGAGATTATCATATCAACTACGAGCCCAGGTCAGCAATCAAGTCTCAAGCTTTAGTTGATTTCATTAATGATTGGACTCACACTAGCATGCCCACAATGACACCATGTGCCGAGTCTTCGATAATACACTTTGATGGTTCCAAGCAATATGAGGGATCAGGAGCTGGAGTGGTGCTCACATCACCCAAAGGAGACAAGTTGAGCTACGTGTTGCAGATTCACTTTGATTGTTCCAACAACGTGGCCGAATATGAGGCATTATTGCATGGATTGAAGATAGCCAAGGAGATGAACATTAAGAGGATACGATGCTATGGAGATTCGGACCTTGTGGTACAGCAGGTCTCAGGAACTTAGGATAGAAAATATGCGACTATGGCAGCATACTGCAGAGAGGTGGACAGGGTTGCCGGGTGTTTTTCCGGGTATGAGGTTGAGCATATAGATAGAAGAAAGAACGAGGCAGCAGATGCACTCGCCAGGCTCGGCTTGCGCAGAGAGCCGGTTCCACCCAATGTTTTCCTGGACGAGCTATGGCGGCCATCAGTTAAAACCGAGTCTGAAGAAGAGGTGGCAAACCAAGACCCGGATTTGGAGCTCGTGGCCACGGTACGTGCTGTTCCCGAGTGGACAGAGCCATTTCTGGCTTACCTATCACGGGGCGAGTTACCACAGCAAGAGGTACTAGCAAGGAAAATTCTAAGGCGAGCAAAAGGTTATTCCATCATCAATGGGGAGTTATATAAAAGGAGTGATGCAGGAGTATTTCTGCGCTGTGTGGCACCAGAAGAAGGCCGGCAAATCCTGAAAGAGATCCACGAAGGCGACTGTGGGCATCACGCATCCACAAGGTCCCTTGTGGCCAAAGCATATAGGCACGGTTTCTTCTCGCTCACAACCTTAGCAGACGCAGAATGCTTGGTGGCAAGGTGCGATGGATGTCAAAGGTATGCCCGCCAAATCCATGTGCCGACTATGGAGTTGCAAACAATTCCTTTAACTTGGCCGTTTGCCGTTTGGGGTATGGACATGGTTGGCCCCTTTCACATGTCACCTTGCAAAAAGACACATCTCTTGGTGGCTATTGATAAATTTACCAAGTGGGTTGAAGTTATGCCAGTTACCAATTGTGAAGCGATTACGGCAGTCAAGTTCCTGAAAAGGATTATCTACCGGTTCGGGTATCCTCATAGCATAATTACCGACAATGGAACCAACATGTCCCTTGGTGAGATGGAGAAATTCTGTGGTAACAATGGAATCCGGCTTGACATAGCTTCCGTAGCCCATCCACAAGCCAATGGACAAGTGGAGAGGGCAAATCAGGAGTTACTTTGCGGATTAAAGCCACGACTGCGAGTCCCATGCATCAGAGCTGCTAGAGCATGGGTTGAGGAGTTACCTTCAGTGGTTTGGGGAATCAACACCTCACCTAACAGATCTACTCAGATGACACCGTTCTTTATGGTTTATGTTGCAGAGGCGGTGCTGCCGAGTGATATTATTCATGACTCGCCTCGAGTGTCGGCTTACGTCGAGGTAGAGAACGAGAAGACCCGGCAGGACGTCGTGGATATGCAAGAAGAACACAGGGAACAAGCTTTGGAGAGATCAGCCATATACCAGCAGGATCTAAGGAGATACCATAGTCGGCGCGTGAAAACCCGGGTCTTCCAGGAAGGAGACCTGGTTCTGCGCCTGGTACAGATAAAGGAAGGAAAACACAAGTTATCCCCACCATGGGAGGGACCGTTCATCATAAGCCGGAATCTGCACAATGGATCATATTACTTGATAGACGCAAGGGAAGAGTCGGCTACTGTTAATGACACCGCTCATACCACGTCATCTATGCAAGAAAGAGAAAGACCATGGAACGTGGCTCAGCTGCGTCCCTACTACACTTAGGATAGACTAGATTCACAAGTGGAATTACACGATGTAACAGGCTGCAGGTTTCAGACGCACTCTTTTCCTGTCCAGGGTACCTAAGGGGACTGGAGGGTTTTTAATGGGGCGGCTTGCTGACCTAACTTTTCTCATATCAATAAAGATATGGTTAAACAATATATTGTTCCTTTTTTGTGTGTGTTTTTTATCAAGTTTTTATATTTCTGTCGTGTTCTTATTTTTCTTCCAGGTAAGTATTATTTATTGCTCTTAGTATATTAGTTTCTCTAGTAAATTGCATATATCTAGGTCTTGGGGGCTGATTGCTTGAATAGCACAGTTGCAAACTCAAAGACCCGGCCACGATGCCATTGAGTTATAAGGGCCGATTACTTGTAATAAGTACGGCTGCAAGCTTATAACCGGACAAAGGAGCCAAACTTTCTTGACCTTTCTTACTTAAGCTTGATGTGACTCGCACTAAGGTGGCATGCTTTGCTACCGTATGATTACAGTCAGTCATGATGCCCAATGGGACTTGCCTGACCCTGTCTTCGTACAGCTGTAGCAACATTGATTATCCACGCGAAAGCCGGCTTATAGTAGAAGAAGGTCAAAAGGGTCATCTAAACAACAAGTTATGCAGAGTACAAGGTTAATAGCCGGAAACTCAAAGTATATTAAGCATAACTTCAAATCCTATGTGAAACGGCTCTAGATTTTGGGCTTAGCAGTAACAATTTGTTCCTTCTGAAAGACCCAATACTCTAGACTCGGAATTTCGGGCCTTGGGGACTTGGGAATTTGAAAAAAGAAACAAATTATCTAGCTATTCAGCTCGAAAACCCAAAAATCCGAGTCTTGGGGACTTGGGGACTTCGAAAAAAGTCCACTAGTCAAAACCCACGAGACCCGGAAACCGAGTCTCACAAAAGGAACCATAGCAGAAAGTCGGAAAATCAGGAATGAAAAAAGCTTGAAGTTAAGAAATATCAAATTCACGCAAAGGCCAGAAGGGCCATGAAAGATATTAAGGTTTTAAAACGTGTTACAAACCAGGATAGTAGTATCATAAAGTGCACAGGCGCACTATCAAAAGAATAATTGTTTTAAAAAGGCCCATTGGCCGAATAAAGTGCTTGAGACGGTTGCCGATAAAAAGTTCACTCGGCCTCCTGGGTCGAGTCGTCCATCTTGCCCTTGCCCTTGGCAGCCGGGTCTTGGTCCTTGATTTGTTCTTCAGCAGTCTTTGCGGCAGCGGCACCCGGGTCAGCAGCAGAGCCGGCGCGCGCGGGAGGAGGAACAACCGGCGTGGAGGTAGTGGGTGCAGTGTCGGCCTCGGCCTTCTTCTTCGCGGCTTCCTCCCTCGCCTGAGCAGCCTCCGCCTTCCATCGTGCCAGCATGTCATACGGCTTTGGAAGATCCGACTTAACTGCCTTATCGTCAGCGTCATATGGTGGAACAATCGAACTGACGTCCAGACTATCGGCAATTATACTAGCCGAGTGACGAACCTCCTTCTGGATAGCCTTGAAGTTTTTTGCTGAGAACCTGGAGCCGTCATGGTTGAACTCCGGAAACCCGCCAACGAGCTTTGCCGGATCAAGTTTTGGAAAATATGCCTTAGCCAGTGCAAGCCCCCGGGTTACTCCAACCCGGAAGGACGAGCGTTTCCAGTGCTCGATCCACTCGGGGATGGTGGAGCACGCGTCAAGCAGTGTCCTCAAGCTACCATGTCCAACACCCGGCCACTTCAAAGCCTGAAGAATCCACTTGGTTCCGGCACATAGCTGTCGGATTGTGCTCTTTATGGTTTTCAGTTTTGCTATGTCATCTTCATCCGGAGTTTCATCATCCGGACCTGCAGAAAATAGAAAAAAGCTTTAAGTAAGGAAATACGACTGTTTATCAGAATGAGAATCCGGGTTATAGTTATTAAGTTAGGAATAGTTACCAGTCAAAGCACGATACGTGTCGGCAATCTGAACAGAAAGCTTGGTCAATTCATCCTCTGCTGCATGAGCCCTCTTTCTATACCCTCTTGCAATTTTCCCTGTCTTCTTGGCATCAGCTTCAACCGCCTCGCGCAGCTTCGTCTCCACCTCGAGAAGTTTGTTGGTTTTAGCCAGCACTTTCTCGGAGTGGGCCACGTATGCCTGCGTGGAAACACAAGGAAGGGTTAGTCGGATAAAAGCAAACTATCAGTTGGATACACTATGAAAGTTCCAAGCAAATTATCAATAAGTTCACTCGGAACTTGGGGACTAGACAAATATACAGGCAATATTACTCGGATTTACCTCATGTTTGGCTATCAAGGCTTCTAGGACATTTTCTTCGTCAGCCCTCAAGGTGTGCAGGGCGTCGAGCATCTGGGTAAAGGTCATATCCTCGGGCTTGGTACCGGAAGAGCCGGCGGCCTGATCACTCGTAGGAGGAATCTTCTCCGGCTTTGGGGTCGAGACCCGGGCTGCCTGGGTGTCAGGATTGGGAGTGCCCATCCTCGTGTCCAGGATCTCGACGTCGTCGTCCTCAGGTTCCTCAGATGGCTTGGGAGACCCGGCTTCCTGCCGGGCCGAGTCTGTCAGGGGGTCTTGTCCTTGGTTTTCTTCACCAGCACCGCCAGTTGCGGCGTCCATATCATCAACCGGCCCTTCAGTCTCCCGGTTATCCGTATCCATGTTATCCGGGTCACTGATCGAGACCTGGGCCCTAAGGAAAGAAAAGAGAAGGGGTTAGTAGCAAAAAGTGAAGGTTATCAAAAGGACTAGTATATCGCTTAGCAGGAAATATAACTTACCCGGCATTCACCACGAAATCCGCTAGAAGCTCGCTGCTAGACGCGGACGAGGCTGTTACAGGATCCGAGAGTGAGACCCGGAACTGTCCGGCTAATGGATGATTGGGGGAAGGGTGTCTTTGAGGTGAGTTGGAAGGGTGAGATGGGGAAGTACCAGTGCGGCGAGTTGGAGAGGTGGGAATACCCGGGTTGAGGGGGTCATCACCCGGGGAATTCCGGGTTACCCTCCGCTTGGCCGGAGGCGGGTCCTTCAAGTGTGGCGAATTGGATAATTGTCGGTTAAGTTCACGCATATTATCAAAAGAATACGGTTTGGAGGACATGGAGGAATATGGAACCTTGAAAACAACCCCTCGGGGTTTCCTCTTGGCTCCGACCTCAACTTTCGGCTCGGCCTCGCTTTTATCGCTCTCGGTTTCTTCCGGGTCTTCTTTGTCGTCCTTGTCATCCTTATCCTCCATCCCTGAAAAGCACAAGTACATAGTCGGAAAAAGAGAAAAAATGGGAAAGCAAAGTAATAGAAGTTAAGATGATTGAAACCCGGATGATACCTTCATCGGTGTCAGCCGGCTCTTCTTCCTCTTCCGGGTTTTCGGAGGTAGGAGGAGTCTCGATGTTCCAAAAAGCGCTATCAGCCTGAGGTAAAGGCATAAAAGTGAGAGTTAGTAATTGTATCAAGTAAAAGTACCAAGGGTAAAAGGATAAGTGCCGGATCTTACCGCAGGGGCCGGGTTATCTCGAGTATACGGCTCTAAGCCGGCTATATTCTTGATCACGTCCACCTTCTCAGTCAGGAAACTTTTGATGATTTTGTTTGTATCACCAGCCGGGTAATTCCTTGAAGAGTATCGGAGTGCATCCGTTACATGCCCCGAGTACGCGCACATCAACTTAGGACGAATGGAGTTGGGATGGATCCGGAAGTTTACCCAAGTTTTTACTAGATTAAGCCCAAGGAGACCATGAGCGGGAAGGGCGGCTATCTTGGCTAAGTAGGGCTGGATGGACTCCCTGTCCGACTCAGAAGCGAATGCATTGAAAGTGTCGGACAAATCTAAGAGGCCCTCCGAGAAACCCGGCAATCTCTTTTAGCCGGGTGGGGAGGCGTCCCGGCAATAAAAGAAGGATTTTTGCCAATGTTTGACGTGGGAGTTTAAGCTAAGAGTCGGCATAGGTGAATTTTTTCGGTGTTGGATAGACACACTGCCGCAGGCCAAAAGGGCCCCGTCACCGCTTTCGCGGCATGGTTTGCATTGGAACAGTTCTAGAAAGAGGGCAAGGTTTGGTGGGATGCACAAGTAAGACTCGCAAAGGACGATAAAGTGGGTGATGTTTAACATAGAGTTAGGCCCTATGTCAAACACTTGGAGACCGTAATGGCTAAGGAGCTCACGAAAAAAGGAGTGATCCGGGGGACGAAACCCCCGGATCACGTGCTCCACGAAGCAGATTACCTCATTTGGATTGGGGGTGGGCCGGGTCTCGTCACCCGGTACTCTCCAAAGGATGTCCTCCTGAGAAGGGAGGACACCAGACTCGGCAAGTTCGTCTAACTTCGCCTTGGTCACGGTAGACCGTGCCCAATTGGCGGATATGGACTGGGTTGGCCTTAGCTTTGCCGGTTGTTTTCCCTTGTTCTTGGGAGCCATTTGTTCGGTCTGCAAAACACAAGACAAAGAGTGTAGAACATGAGTAAATAAGACCCGGAAACTTTGAGTTATCCGAGTAAATAAGACTCGATAAAGCAGTAAATATGAAATTAATTCTTTCGTTATTTGAACAAATCTCTGGATTAAAGATTAATTTTCATAAGAGTGAACTATTTTTTTTGGGGGGCAGCAGTGGATGCACAGGATGAGTATCGCCACATCTTTGGATGTGATGTAGGCCAATTACCATTTAAGTATCTCGGTATTCCGATCCATTATAGAAAACTTTTAAATAAAGAATGGCTTCCGATTGAGGACCGTTTTGAAAACAAACTGAGTACTTGGATTGGTAAATTACTATCTTATGGGGATAGGTTGGTTCTCATTAACTCAGTTCTATCTAGTTTGCCCATGTTCTTCCTATCCTTTTTTGAGATACCTGTTGGGGTAAGGAAAAAATTGGATTTCTTTAGATCTCGCTTTTTTTGGCAAAGTGACCAGAAGAAGAAGAAATTCAGGTTAACTAGGTGGAACATTATATGTAGACCCAAAGATCAGGGGGGGTCTGGGGATCGAGTTTTAGAAATTAAAAACAAATTTCTCCTAAGCAAATGGCTTTACAAACTCCTTACTGAAGAAGGGGTATGGTGTGAGATACTTCATAATAAGTATATCAAGGATTTACCGTTGCAGCAGGTGGAAGCAAAACCAAGTGACTCACCCTTCTGGAAAGGGTTGATGAGAGTTAAGGGAGATTTCTTCCAACGAGTACAATTCACACTAGGGGATGGTCAGAACATACGCTTTTGGGAGGATTTTTGGTTAGGGGATAATACTTTGGCTGCTCAATATCCTACTCTCTATAATGTGGTAAGACATAGAAATGTTCTTGTCTCACATGTATTGTGGAATGATCATCCTAATTTGGTTTTTAGGAGAGCGTTAACTGGTGATAAATGGGACGCATGGTTGCATTTAGATGATTCTATCCAATTCACATAACCCAGATTCGGTCAAATGGACGTTGAATGCGTCTGGTATATTTTCAGTTAAATCCTATTATGAGGATTTAATGAATGAAGGAACTAAATGTCTACGTAGATATATTTGGAAAATAAAAGTTCCACTAAAGATACGAATATTTATGTGGTTCCTTTATCGTAAGGAACTGTTAACGAAAGACAACTTGGCTAAACAAAATTGGATAGGCTGCTCTAAGTGTGTTTTTTGTGGTAATCAAGAGACGGTAAATCACCTTTTTATATATTGTGAATTTGCAAAAAAGATTTGGCGCTTGATACATTTTACTTTTATTATTACTCCACCACTTTCAGTTGACAATCTGTTTGGAGATTGGTTAGATGGGGTGGATAAAAAATCTAAAGCTAGTATACGAATTGGTATATGTGCTTTTATTTGGGCAATTTGGAATTGCCGGAATGATATAATTTTTAACAAGATGGAAGCGGGTCATTGTTTGCAGGTTGTTCACAGAGCCACACACTGGATACACCTCTGGTCGCTACTATCCCCGGAAGAACGGCGTGGAAGCTTGGATACAGGATGTGCACGACTGCTGGCGGTCGTACGGGCTATCTTCAGCCAGGGTGGGTGGCTACATACTAGGAGAATACAAGATGTGTACTCTCCTTTTATTTTGGTGGCTCATTTGTGTGGCCACATCGCAGTTTGCTTGAGATAAATTTGTTGGGATAAATGTTTGATTCCGGATGATTTTTATTTAATAAATAAGCTGTGTGCATCCACTGGATGGAGAGGCTGGGTTTTCCGTTTCAAAAAAAAAATCCGAGTATCCACTAGCAATACGGGAACTGTGAGTTATCCGAGTATCAACGAGCAATACGGAAACTACGAGCTATCCGAGTATCAACGAGCAGTACGGAAATTACGGGTTGTCCAAGTGTCAGTGAGCAATTATGAAAGAGAGTTGATTGTCTGGTTAACTAGAGAGTAAATGAAAGATCCGGAAATAGTGGATTATCCGGGTATCGAAGAACAACTACGGAAAATCTTGACAGACTACATCTAGATTGGGAAATTTTGCGGAGAAATTTGCGGAGAAATTAATGGTTGCGAGTGACAGGAGAGTGTTATTGGATCTACCATTGAGCAATTAGACAAGCAAGAGTAGAGTTGAGCAATCTAAATTGGTACGGGATAAGAAAGTGGCCTGCTGGCGGGCCTAGATCCAATCTCGTTCAAGCGAAGAACTTGAAGTTAAAATTAATGGAGGAAGGAAGCTTACCGGTGCGGATTGAAGGAGAGCACGGCGGCGGCAGATGGCACAGTTGTGGTGCCCCTCTGGATCTCCTGGTGGGCAGCTCGGGGGCGCGGCGGCGGAGACTGACTGCAGCGCGGTGCGGATCGAGGATGAGCGCAAATGGCGGCGGCTTGGTCCCGGCGGCGTGCCCGTGGGCTCCGTGGTGGCGCGGCTGTGAGCTCGAGTGTGGGAGCACCGGAGGCGAAAGAGATGAAGTGAAAATGGAACGTTGGATTAGATTACCCCCTAGGGCACCTATTTATAGGTGCGGGTGGGGATACCTAGGTTAAGTGAGCGGGAGCTGAAATTTCGGGAGGTGGGATACCTGCCCAAAAATTTTGGGATAGGCATTAAGATACCCTTGCGCGATATTCGGAAAAGATCAGAAGCATATCACCTCCGTAATATTCGGGCTAATTAGCGAGCAAAGTGAGCCGGGTCTTTTGTGCTTTTCTCGGAATATTGACCCGGGAAATGAAGAGGGATCCGGAGGAAGCCGGGTTATTATATGGACCACCAATGGAGTTAGGCCTAGCTGTTTATCAAAACAACCGAACCTGGCCTCTATAAACTTGTAAGTTTGTTATTTTTGCAGGGAATAGCATGCGCTTCAAGGAGGATCTCGTGAAGCCCAGGTTATTCTGGGGACTACTGATGGAGGGATGATAACCCGGTAGGCTAACGCCAGGGTGTAATTCGTCCCAAAGGGCGCTGCGCAAGACCCGGCTTGGGGAAAAGAAGTTTCTAGAAGGCCCAGGAGTGTAGGCCTCGTAACCCGGTTTGTGGGTTCCGATAGGGAAACTTAGGGTTTGTAAGCAGTGTCCGAGTAGGACTCCGAGTATGCCTTGGATGGTAAGCCAGGGTGTCCGGATATTATATAAGCCGGCCCCTAGGGTTAGATTAGATACAATCGCACGATCGCAAGATATTCGAGTATCCCTTGTAACACGAGAGTTGAGATAATAAGATCTACATCGGAGACTCGGCGACTTGATTGCCGGCTACCAGATCGTTCCATCACCATGATTTCTTCTGAGCAAAACCCTCTCCGAAACACCAGAGTCGATTTACCCCATGATAAGTTACCCCTGGTAACGTCTGCTGTGATTATCCCACGACAGGTTGAGTTCAACTCGGTATCGCCCGAATAGGAAATATGGGCTCATGAACCTCCATCGGATCAGCCGACAAGATTTTCTCCGAGATGGGAGCGAGTCCTCGAGTCCCCGGGTTCTACGAGGCAGTCCCCGAGATGAATGCAATAGTCCCCGAGATAAGGGGGCAGTCCTCGGGTTCTCCTTTACAATCCCCTCATCAATGTCCATGGGTACTGCTTCTGATCCGGGCACAACTGGGATGAATATTGAATCCAACTCGGGCGATGGCTTGATGGAAGGCTTCCTGAGATGATCCAAAGCAATTCCTGCCGGGATGAACTGCCGAGAAGAGCCCAACTTGGACAGTGCATCATCAGCAACATTTTCGGCTCGGTGGATGTGGTGGAACTCACATCCCTCAAAGAATCTCGATATATTCTGGACAAGGAACCGATATGAAGCCATATTGGCGTCCAACGCATCCCAAGTCCCCGAGGCTAGCTGATCCACCAGATCCGAGTCGCCATAGCATATTATCTGGCGGATACCAATCTCCTTGGCCACTTTTAGTCCATGGCCTAAGGCCTCATACTCGGCAACGTTGTTGCACGCCGCAAAATGGATTTGCATGGCGTATTTGAGTTGATCCAGCTTGGGTGAGGTGAGCACAACACCGGCACCGAGATCTTCTTTAACCTTGGATCCATCGAAATGCATTCACCAAAAATTTGTTTCCGACAAGAGAGGCTCATACTGCATTTCGGCCCAATCAACAAAGAAATCCGCCAGGGCTTGAGATTTGATGGCTTCTCTTCTCGCACACATCGGGGTATAAGCAGCTAGCTCAATTGCCCACTTGGCTACTCAGCCAGTTGCATCCTTGTTGCCCATAATCTCCGAGATGGGTGCAGTAATCACCGCCGTAATCGGATGCTCTTGGAAATAATTCTTGAGCTTCTTGGCAGCCATATAAACTCCATATGACATCTTATGGTAGTGAGGATAGTTTTGCTTCAAGTTGGATATCACCTCACTGAGATAATACATCGGCCTCTGCACCGGCTTGCCCTCCTCTTCTCGTTCCACAACCACCACCACACTGACAACTCGGTTGGTAGCTGCAATATAGAACAACATTGGCTCCTTAGGCGGAGGAGACGCTAGAACTGGAGTTGTACCCAGCATGGTCTTGAGTTCTCGAAAATCCACATCGGCTTGTGGCGTCCAGACGAACTTGTCACTTTTCTTCATGAGCTGGTATAGAGGTAAGGCCTTCTCTCCCATTCTCCCAATGAACCGACTAAGGGAAGCCAAGCACCCAGTGAATATCTGCACATCCTTCAAGGATCGCAGAAGGGACAGGCTCTCAATTTCCTTTATCTTGGAGGGGTTGGCCTCGATACCTCGGCTGGACACGAGGAAACCGAGTAACTTTCCTGCCGGGACACCAAAGGTGCACCCGGTCGGGTTCAACTTCATCCGGTACTTTCGCAAGTCTGCAAATGTTTCCCTGATATCTTCTAGGAGTGTGTGTTTCTCCTTGGTATTGATGACTTTATCATCCACATACACCTGCACATTTTTGCCTATCTGCTCATGCAAGCATTTCTGCATGCACCTCTGGTATGTGGCCCCAGCATTTCTCAACCCAAAGCACATGACACGATAGCAATAAGCCCCATACAGGGTAATGAAAGCAGTGTTTATTTGATCATCCGGGTTCATGGGAATCTGGTGGAAACCAGAATATGCATCAATGAAAGACAAAAGTTCACACCCGGCTATGGAGTCGATCACATGGTCTATTCGGGGCATGGGGAATGGGTCCTTGGGGCAAGCCTTGTTTAGATCGGTGTAGTCCACACACATGCGCCACACCACAGCGACCATAGGATCATCCTTCTTCTTCTCGACCATGACCGGATTGGCCAACCAGTCAGGATGTAGCACGATAAATCCGCTAGCCAACAGCCTTGTGATCTCGTCACCAATAGTTTTTCTCCTTTCAGCAGCAAAACAATGCAGGGCTTGCTTCACTGGCTTGGCATCCGGCCTCACATGCAAAGAGTGCTCAACCAACTCCCTCGGGACACCTGACAGATCCTGATTGGACCATGCAAAGACATCCCGATTCTCACGAAGGAAGTGGATGAGCTCGCTTTCCTATTTCTCCTCCAACCTGGAACCAATGATGGTGACACGCTCTGGGAACTCGGAGTCAATCTGCACCTTCTTGGTCTTCTGAGAAGCTTGGAAGGTGGCACCGTGCCGAGAGCTAGGCATCCCGGGCATGCCGAGTTGAGCTGCCTAGGCCATGGCCACCACTTCGTGTATCTTCTTAATCTCGGCTACAATGACCATCGACTCGGCCTGCCGAGGACGAGCTGATGCACACTCCAGAGAGCTCCTGTAATCACCCGAGATGGTGATGATGCCATTGTGACCGGGAAGCTTCATCTTTAGATAGGACGCGTGGGGTGGAGGCCATGAACTTGGACAGAGGTGGTCTGTCGAGAAGAGCATGATAAGGGCTCTGAAGATCCACCAAGCATTCAGTTTGATAGTTATCCCTGGTGCCAAAGAGCACATCACTCCGAATCCTGCCAATAGGGGCACAGGATACTCTCGGCACAATGTCGAGGAAGGTGTTTCGGCTTTGCTGCAACATGTTCTCAGTGATACCGAGTTTCTCCAAGGTATCTCGGTACAAAATGTTGATGTTGTTGCCATTGTCAATCAGCACCTTGCTGAACTTCACATTGATCTTGGGCCCAATGAAGGTTGGGTCCAGAACCAGGGCATAGCTACCTGGGTTGGGCATGATCTTGGGATGATCCTCTCGAGACCAAACGATCTCCTGCTCGCACCAGTACATATACTCGGGCACTATCGACATCACGGAATTAACTTCCTTCACGCGCCTGCGCAAGCTCTGATTGTCTTCCTGCTCGATGGTGAACACCATGTAGCTCTGGTGGTGTTCCTGGTAGTCATTTCGGCCTCTTTCGCCACCATTGTTGTTGTTGTTGTTGAAGTTGTTGTTGTGATTGTTGTTGTTGCGATTGTTGTTGTTGTAGTTGTTGCGGTTCTCGTTGTAGTTGTTGTTGTTGTTGGCTCCCTAAGCCACTTGGTTCACATTCTCGGGCCTCCTATGATTCTCCGCGGGCCTTGGAGCCGCTGCCGGGATAGGCTGAATGTTGGAATCCGGAGGTGGCAGACGCGAAGGAGGAGGCAATTGGCCGAACCCCTCTCTCTTAATCGGATCACACCAGCTACACTGTCGGGAAGTATGGTTTCTCGGCCTACTCGGATGCCGAGTGTGGTAGCTGCACACCCCACCCCTCATCATTTCAAAGGTAAACCTTTGTGGTGCATCTCCCGACTGCTTGGGATCCGTCCACTGCTTCTTGAAGTTCTGGTTCTGGTTTTGGTTCTGCCCATATTGGGGCCCAACATTCTTTTGCCTTTGGTTGCTTCCTGCATCAGGTTGATCCGGATCAACCGCGGCCAGAAGGTTTGAGCCATAGCGGATATCTGGCATGTCATCTCGCCTCTTGTTCTGATAATCGGAACGGTCATTCGGCCTAGCACCATAATTGTCGTGGTGTGTCGTGGTGGTATCACGGCAGATGCCATGGGATGGCTAAAGTTGGGGCCGATGGACGCTGGAGGTGCTCGGGGAGGGATCACACGGCGAGTAGCCGCGTGTGGTAAGTCACAAACACTGCAAACAACAAGATCTTACCCAGGTTCAGGGCCCTCGTGTGGAGGTAACACCCCTACTCCTGCCTCTCTCTTTATATGGGTGTTTACCGAGTAGCCACAATACAAATCAGGCCTCCAGCCGAGTAGCCACTCTTCTCTCTAAGTGTTGCCTCTAGAAAGTATAACGAGTGCGGCGAACCTCTCACAGGAGGGGGCAGGGCACCTTATATACTGGTGCCCAGCCGGATAGAATAAGACTAAAAGGTACAGCTTGATGGAACAGGAGCACTGCAGAACCACGCACGCCTCCGGGTTCCCGCTGATGCGTGCACCGTAAGTCGTCGCGCTGTTCGGAGATGGGACCTGTCCACCCTTGTCAGTGAGATAGGGAAGGCCCCTAGCCCTGTCCTGTCCCCTCTGTCAGTGACAGAACTAGACAGGCGCCAACCGCACTGTAGCCACGCCGGAGCACGGATAATCACGCGCTCCGTAAGTTGAACCGCACGCCGTACGGACGCAGGATACGCGGGATTCTTTGTCAGAAGGGCTCCATTGACTTCTGGCCCGAGTAGGAACCCACTCCCTCTACTCGGACCAACTCCTCTACTCGGAGCAACATAACTTCCTTGATTCTTCCTTCTGGCCATTGGTGGGTACGACCGGATAGCAGCCCACCGGGTAGCAAGTACCGGGTAGCCAGCTACTTAGTCAAATAGCCCCTTGACCTTGCCTTTATCACTTACCTTACCCCTACTCGGGGGTAACCCCCCGACATTAGTCCCCGAAGCTGGTAGAGTCCTGCGAACTTGTTCACTGGGTCCTGCCAGCTTAAAAACCAATCTTGTCTTCGTACTGTAAAAGGCTGAGTAGCCTCTCCATGTGGCCCTTAACCCTTGCTTGAATCTCCGCTTCTCCGAGTAGCAACACCCTCCTTTGGTGATGCCGAGTAAAATGACTTAGAGAAATTTTGAAACACAATCCCGCCGAATCAGAGCGAATCACCTTCTCCGTGTCGCTACAGGGCACGTGTCACGCCCCCGTACCCCTGACGCCTCGGTGCCTGGGACACTGCAGGCCACTCGCCAATAACTGCACCTCGGGCCCACTAGCCTGTTAAGTCACTTCAACCGCACTAAATCGCCCACGATCTCGACGTGGGATTAACTGCGCCCGTTACGCGCGCAATATGCGCTGTGTGTGTTTCTAACCGGTGCGCAACCCACGCCACACGATCTCTGTGCACGATCAATCCGCGAATATTCCGCTGGTAACGGCAACTCGAGTGGAGAGATAAATACCCCCTCGACGCCTTCTTCTTCTCTTTCCTGCTCACTTCAATCCCTTGCCCCTTCGTATCTCCGCCGCCGTCGAGCGCACTACCACCGCAACCGCTTGCCGCGCCGCTGCTCCACGCGCCGCCGGAGAAACAGAGAGAGATCCCAGAGCCTCCAAACTCCGATTCGCATCTCCCATTAGCGCCTCCGCCTCCAATCTCCGTCGCGCATCTCTGCCACGATGGCTGCCCACGGAGACGACGATGCCGCCGCCCGCGCCGGCTGGGAAGGCTCCGAGGTCACCGCCGAGAACTGCCAATGGCTCGTGAACACGCGCCACGTGCCTCCCGGCGTGACTTGCCGCCATCCAGGTACGGAAATCGTACCCAAGCCTGAGAAGGACGAGTATGTTGTTTTCCTTGCGCATTTCAACCGCGGCTTCGGCCTCCTGATTTCAGATTTCTTCTCCAAATTCCTCAATCAATTTGGCCTTCAGCCACACCATCTCCCACCAAATTCCCTCATCATGCTCTCCACCCACGCCGTGGTGTGTGAGGCTTTCCTTGGCGTGTACCCAACAATCCACACATGGGCACGCTATTTCTTTTTCCGCGAACAAAGCATCCCCAATCCGGGTAAAACAGATAGAGCCCACGCCATGACCCAGACGGGATGCGCGATGATGCTGCAGCATACCACTGGTAGCCATCCCCGAGCCAAGGGACTGGAATCTGTGCGCAAGTGGCAGCGCAGCTTCCTCTACGTGAAGAACATAGCCACCGAAGTCGGGAAGCCGATCCAGGACCGGATAGGCCTTCCCAAGTTCAAGAACGCCCTGCCAACTCAGCAGAATTGGGGCTACCACCCGAGGGCCACCGTAGAGGACGTCATCCAGGTTGAGCGACGCCTCTCCGAGTTGCGCGAGGAGGGGCTTCTCCATGATGATCCAATCGCCTGCTGGATCTCGCGCCGGGTACTCCCACTTCAGCGCCGCTCGCACAAGATGTGCTACATGGGGGGACCCCGTGACTGCACAAGGACCACAACCTTCGAGCTCACCAAGTCGGAGGTGGCTGTCTGGGCCAGGTCCATCATGCACACCACGCTGAAGGATGATTGGCTTTATGGCTTCGAGCCGTATAGCCGCACCAAGCGCATTGGACAGGTTAGTACTCTGTGCTTTTACTTCTGCACTTCGATACCGAGTAGATGGCTTCTCAGCTTTGTATGCTTAGTGTTTGCATGCTGCACCAAGTAGAACATCATAAGTAACTTGTTGGCTTTTTATGCTTTGTGTTTGCATGCCATGCCGAATAGAAAACCTTGGCTGAATATGCTTTGTGTTTGCATGCCATTCCGAGTAGGACATCACAGAATACTCCTTTGGCTTTATATGCCTTATGTTTGCATGCCTTGTCGGGTAGAAATACTTAGCCAAATATGCTATGTGTTTGCATGTTAGGTGCCTCCTACTCGGCTCAACCGAGTCGAGTAAAGGTTGCCCAAATATGCCTTATGTTTACATGGTGCCTCCTACTCGGCTCAACCGAGTCGAGTAAAGGTTGCGTGGGATCTCCAAGAGCATACATATCTGCGATCTTGATGGTCTCGGCCAGTGTACTCGGCATCTCCCTCTACAACTTCTGCCACAGCATACTGCCATGTCGGCAACCCTGAGCGAACCAGGCAATGGCCTGGGACTCATTCACACCTTCACAGGTGTTCCTCAATGTGCTCCACCGAGTCAGATACTCTCGGTCAGTCTCCTCTTCCCTCTGCTTGCACGTAGAGAGTTGCTGCGTCTGGTTGGGCCTCTTGTAGGTGCTGGTGAAGTTGCTAATGAAGGCCTCCGAGAAATCAAGCCAGCAATTGATTCTGTCTCTCGGCGTGTTGTTCATCCAGATCCGAGCTAGACCCTCTAACATCTGTGGCACATATCTTACCGCCCACCTGCGGTTACCACCGGCAATTTGCACGGCAGTGACATAGTCATTCAACCAATCTTCCGGCTTGGTGCTGCCATCATAAGTTTTTGTCCCTCTCGCCAGCTGGAACTTGGACACAGCCGGCTCATTCATGATCCTGGGACCGAAGCAGAGCGGTCCAGGTGGGCCTTGCAGCTCCATCTCCTCCGACAGGTAGATCTTGTCCAGCTTGTACCTTGCGTCACTCGGCTCCAGCACTCAGGCCCGCAACCGAGATCCAACACCTCCACCATCAGCATAGCGATCATTGGTACCCGTCTTGCTCCATTGCCGATTAACCATCATTGTACCGGTCTTGATGTCCAGCACCGGGTTGGTGCTGAACTGGGTTGGCTACAGGGGTATTTCCCTGTGGCCGAACAGCATGTGCGACACCGGTTTGAGGCTGAACCGGGTTGG
Source organism: Alopecurus myosuroides (assembly GCA_028641055.1). NCBI lineage: Eukaryota > Viridiplantae > Streptophyta > Magnoliopsida > Poales > Poaceae > Alopecurus > Alopecurus myosuroides. The sequence goes on along the minus strand of CM054062.1, from coordinate 272,798,204 downwards.
CAGCATGGTGCCGAGATGGACCATCTCGGTTGCGTCCTTGTCCTCCTTGCTGAACTCGGGCAGCATCATGTCCACCACCTTGAGCAATGTGTTCTTGCCTGGGCTGCCGCTCTACAGCTAACTGTTTACCGGCGACAGCCGGATCATACACTTGAATCTTCTTATGTCTCCCGGAGTTCACACTCCGAGATCTTCCACCACCGAGATGAGGCGAGGAGGCCTGGCCTCCAGATCTGGCCCCATGCGACTGAACCACATGTGACGCACCGGCTCCCGGATTCGCCTTCTGGAAAGCCTCATTTTGCCTGCTAGGCCGGTCCTGCTGCCTAGTGTGAGCTTCACCGGTTAGATTTGGCAACTCGGCAGCAACTGCCTCTGCCGCCCTAAGGTTCTTAGCAGGAGAACTATATTTGGGCCTACCAGTTGAAGTAACGCTAGCAGATTTACTAGCAGTTCTACCATCTCTAGCCAACTCGGCGCCAAGATTACGACCTCAGTTCCGTATAATCCCTATCCGGCTAGGGTTGTTGCCAACATGAGTAAGACCATGAGCCCTATTGTACTCATTCTGGTTGAGATCGAACTCTTGCCTGATTTTCGCCACATCGGTGGCCTCCAGTAGGAAGGCCTGGCACTTCTCCTCGAGTTGCTCTCGCAACACCACCGGATCCGCATCCGCAGCTACGGGTATGCTCAGCTTCTCGATGACGTCGGCGAAGGGAGCCGGTCTTGCAGTCGATGCAGTAGGAGCCTTGTAACCCGACATGTTCTCCTTTATCTCCAGCGGCTTGTGGGCCGGCCGAGCCGACTTGTCAGCAGCCTCAGCGCCACCGGTCGCGCTCTTCCCGAGAGCAGGAGCCGGACCGGTCATCATCACCTCCACACTGTCCGCAGAGCCACGAATGTGCTGCCCGCGGACAGCAAGAACGGAAGGAGGATCTTCAGCAACGAGCACCACCTCGGGGTACTCACAGATGACGGTGGTGGTGACGTACACCAAGTGTGCGCTGAAGCCGATGACAGAGCTGCCTGCGGGCACAGGCCCGCCGCTGAAATCACCGGCGTTGTCAGTGACGAAGTCGAAGGAGCCGAATCTATGGACAAGGCCACAGAACACACGCTCTCCCGAATGAAGAAGACGTCCTGTCTGGATAGATACCCCAGCCAGCGCCCCTGATGGCCCCACGATGGGCGCCAACTGTCGTGGTGTGAAACTGACAGATGACATGGGATGGCTAAAGTTTGGGGCCGATGGACACTGTGGGTATCCGGGAAGGGATCGCACGCCTAGATGGAGCGCTCACTACACAATCTACCCAGGTTCCGGGCCCTCGTGTAGAGGTAACACCCCTACTCCTGCCTTTCTCTCTGTATATGTGCACTAGTACAAACAGGTGCTTTTGCCCCGGTTTTTAAGGCCCATTTGTCCCGGTTTTGCAACCGGGATGGGGCATCCGGGACAAATGCCCCTCCCCATTGGTCCCGGTTGTGCCAGGATCCGGGAAAAATGGGGCTGACCACGTGGCAGTTGGGCTAGAACCTGGCCAGGGCTATTAGTCCCGGTTCTTAACACGAACCGGGATGCATGTCCCTTCTGCCGCGGCAGGGTTTTTGCCCTTTTCTCTACCGCGGCAGATTTTTTATGTTTTGTGTTTATTATTTTCCTTTTTATGTTTTGCGATCCCCAGACCTCCCGGTGGCCCCTCCCCGGACCTCCCGGATCCCATGAGAAGAGAGGAGCCCCGGTGTCCCCTCCCCGGATCCCAGGAGAAGAGAGGAGCCCGGTGGCCCTTCCCCGGACTTCCCGGATCCCAGGAGAAGAGAGAGTAGCCCGGTGGCCCTTCCCCGGACCATTCGGATCCCACGAGAAGAGAGGAGCCTCGGTGGCCCCTCCCCGGAGCTCCCGGATCCCACGAGTGAATAAGTAATACATATATATAGCAAAAGAAGGAACACTTATATTACAGAAGCAAAGTATATCGAGCATATTACATGACCGATGGAGTGAATTACAAAATCAAATTTAGTCCCAACCGGCGCTATAGTACTCTCCATTTACATTTAGGACCTCTACATCTAAGAAGCCCGCAATTTCCTCCTGAATTTCTCGTATGCGGTCCCTTGGTAGAAGACCATCCCAGAGCCGTTCGATCTAATATAAAGAAGAGTGGTCAATATATATTAATGAAACTAAGTAACTAAAATAGATGGTAATAAGAAAAATTGACGACAGACGTACATGAAGTTTGTTGAAATCTCTGCCCTTGGCACAGGTCGTCTGACGAATGAACTCGCAGACGTAGTATCCACACAAGTGATTTTCGTCTCCTTGTTGCAAGCACTTTACGACAAATGGTTTCAATCAAAATAATAATCAACTAGCTATGATAATGGTATCGACACTAGAATCAAGGAGATGCGCGTGGATCTAGATAATACTTACTTGCACAACATCAAATGTAAGATCTGATTTCCATTCACTGGGAGACTTTTTTGTGAACCTCTTCCAAGCGCTACCCAAGAAAGAAAAAGAATAAAAAGAGTTAATAATTACTTGATATCTGAAAATGAAACAAAGTAGTCGATATAGTGCCATATATATAGACTGAAATGAATAAAGATTGAAATTACCGCTGGATCATTTCCTGCATGTCCGCCCACATCACTAGGGTTTTACGTTTTGTGTCCATTACCATTACTTTTCCTTTGTCAACTTGGAAGATTAGCAGAATATAGTGGAAGCTGCGCACACAGAACTCATCAATTATACAGTGAACATCGAGTAAGGAAAACAGAATGTGTACAACACAATAACACTAACCCAAAGTTGTAAGGAAATAGTATTTCCCGTCGTTGTTGGTGAAACATCATTGCCCTCAGAATATTATGTTCTGTATCCTTGGGAGATAGCTCAAGAGTCTTTGCATTAACAAAATTTGGGTCAATGAACCCAATATCATAGATTTGTCCTCTTTTGCATTCGAGAATCTTCATTCTGCAATTATAATATATGAGTGTACTATATATATATATATATATATATATATATATGAATATGCAATGAACGAGGTGAGCTAGAGAAATAAGTACTTACAGACAATAGGCACTAACGATAGATTTGTCGAGGGCCTGCTGCTGGAATAACTGAAACAATTCGTCAAATTGAATCAGAAGCATTCCATTTCCATACCCGTAGTGCTCGTCCTTAACGCGGAGACATATCCAGTCCTGAGATTTCTCAACGGCTTCCATATACCAACTATGCACTCTTCGCATTTTCGTTGGTAGATCCTTTATCTCCTCGGGTTTGACGAGAGGCTTCCCGTACTGGTATTTGTACGCACATTCAGCTTCGGGGAAGTAGTCTATTGTTTGCATATACTCAACAATGGACAAACCCGTAGCAGCTGCCCTGTCTGCGTACAGTGTTATAAACTCCGGATCAATTTGCTCGTCAGCAATATTAGTGCTCGGCCCCACCTGGGTATTGGAAATCACTTTGAGCGGGGAGATGGATTGTTTTTTCTGCTCTCCGAGCTGGGCAACTGATTTCCCCCTTTTCCCTCTTGCGCTACTACTCTTCGTCAACCGCATCATTTCCTGGTGTGACTTCAGAATAGAGCGGTCATAGTCAGATGACAGACTCGGCTCGGGTTGATGAAGAGTCTTCACCATTTTCCAAGCTCGTTCTACATCTTCTTTGGTCTTGCGGAAATCTGCCATTTTCTTCTCCTTCCGCTTCGATTTCCACGCCTCGTATTCGTCCCTTGCGATTTTCTGGGTTTCCTCAGGAGTATAGTCATAAGGTAACTTGGGTACCTCCTTTGGTACCTTCGAGAGGGGTGACCGTTGACGTTTGGGTGATCTTTTACGTTTCGACAGAAACTTAGTGGGCAGAGAAGGCTGACGCGGCGGCGTAGGCGACCGCGGTGGAGAAGGCTGACGCGACGGCGTAGGCGCCCGCGGTGGAGAAGGCTGACGCGGCGACTTAGGCGACTGCGGTGGAGACGTGCATGGCGTAGGCGACCGCGCTGGAGACGGCATGCATGGCGAAGACGACCGCGCTGGAGACTGTTGCGCTGGAGAATGGCGAGGATTCGGTGGCCTTGCCGTCTGATTTGGGAGCACAATGCATTCCTTTAGCCATAGAATGGTCAAGTTCTTGGCTTCTCCGAGTTCGGTCAACTCTTCGTCTTCACCTTCAGGGAAATCAAGCTTTACCCGCTCGAATCCGTTGACAACTTCATCGACCCTAACAACAGCATAGCCTCGTGGAACTGGAAGACTATGGTGAGTTGGTTCGTTGCCAATTGGTAAGACATAGCCGGCCGCCGCCTTGATGGTTATATTGACGACCTTCACGTGGAGCTCACAGGTTTTCATCTCCGTGATATCATCCACTGGGTAAATCATCGGCGGTGCATCATCACCCGGTAGTTGCGTGGACGCAATGCTGCTTTTCTGATGAGAATGTGCGGTGCCGGTAGCCTCGACTTCACCTTCTACCATGTGCGGTACGCCGGTAGACACTATCTGTTAGCTAAGTGTGTTAATTTGGTCCTGCTGCTTCTTTGCTACATCCTGCGTCAGCTTTATCTGATCTTCAAGTTGACGCCTCCAGTTTGCCTGACTCTCTGCTTCAGCTGCCTCCGCGTCCTTTTTCCGTTTACGGCTTCTATCGGGGTATTTCTTTTTGGTGTCGTCGAACCCAATACTCCAAGGAGGATTGCCTTTTGTGCCTCGTGTACGCCCTACGTGTTCCTTATTCCCGAGGACGCGTGTGAGCTCGTCGTTCTCTCTATCTGGCACGAACTTCCCCTCTTTAACGTCCTTTATTGCGGTTCTCAGACTTTCTATGGGTAGACGATTCTCTTTATGCCTTAGGTTATAGATTGCTTTTCCTTCGGCGTCCAACGTGCCCCCATGCCCGTAGAACCATGACCTTGTCCGCTCGACCCACAAGAACGGCTCGGGAGTGATCCCCAGCTAAAGCAGGTCGTTCTGCCATTTCTCCCACTTGGGACTGGAAGCCTTGTAGCCAGCTTGCCCCATAACATGGTGATATACCTTTTTGGCGGTGTTTTTCTCATTTTTTTTTGTCCTTTCCTGTTCATTCTCTGACAGCTTGTACTTCACAAACTCTGCCCATAGGGTTTTTTTTCTCATACCCTTGAGTGAAATCTGGAGTCTTGTCCTTCTTAACATAGTCAAGGTTCAATCTTTTCTTCCAGTTTTTGAATTGCTCGGCCATCTTTTTCAGGGTCCACGCCTTGACCTTTTCCCGTATCTCAATTTTCATTTTAGTAACATCGGCCTCATTCACATCTGCCTCATTATCGTCCACCTCCGGCAAGGGTAAGTTGAAATTAGACAAGATCTTCGAGAAAAGATGATCTTTGGCTATTTTGCTGACATATGAAATTCCTTGTCTCCGCGGATCTTTTGGCTGATTCCACTCATGAACAGTGATCGGGATGTGATCCCTAACTAGCACTCCGCATTGCTTCACAAATTTTTGGGCAACATCAGCGGGAAGCTCGGGTGCGCCGTCTGCTGCGATCGTGTCGATCCTATATCTTTCTGTATCTTTCAACTTCTTTGTTGAGCCTCGTTTAGTCTTTTTTCCGGTTGATATGATTGAACCGGATGGCTAAAAATATAAAGACTGTGAATACATGTATATAGACAACGGATGCTTCATTAATTAACATATCTATATATGCACCTCGGAGCCGGTGTTTGTAATTTGTACGGCTCCACCGGAGCCGTCGGCTTCTCCCTCACTGGAGTCGTCGGCTTCTCCCTCATCGGAGCCGTCAGCTTCACCCTCAGCAGAGACGTCTCCCCGGGGGAGCTCTGGATCTCCCTCACCGGAGTTGTTCATCCACTGGCTCACATCGGTCTCTCCGTCGGCCCCGCGGATGAAACCCTCGAGCAAGTTTTCCGCATCTTCATCTCTTGGCTCCATATAGTATATTCTGAAAATACACAAAAAGAGTAACTATATGTTCCAGATCCATTTCATCAAAATTTCTTATAGATAATAACTAATGATCCATTAATTTCATCAAAATTACTTATAGATAATACACAAAAAGAGCAACATATTCATGAATTATTTAAACGTATGATAATACACACCAAAAGTTACATATAGCTCGGGTTCATTTTATTTAACCCTAATACATCACAATCGAATAATATCAGTTATACATAGTCTCATGACATCTCTCAAACTAACTAACTCCGACCGGGTCCTAAACCGCGGGGTGCTGAGTCGCGGGTGCTACGCATCCATAGATAAGGAACCCTCACAGGGTCATAGCTCACGTGGTAAGGAACCCTCCAAATAATCGACCAACTGCTGCTATACTGCCTATCGAGCAAGTACATGTAGCGATGGACGTGCTCGTCCTCCTCTCTGATACGTTATTGTACCACCTCCTCAGGGGCCGGCTCTCTCCGCACCGAGCGTGGCCCACGCGATGGCCACCAAAGAATATCCGGGTCGACCACGTCACCCGGATTTCTCACCAAGCCGCGTGCCCCGGTACTAAGGAGCTCCCAGTGCCAGCCTGGCAGGGCTCAGTCCCGGGCATCGCCCAGCAGGTCCAACAGAGACATGAACTAAAAACAAGTCCGGACTAAGTAAATATTCCGTAATTAAGTAGAATACCTTAGTGTTTCTAACTTAGTAAAAAATATTAAATGGAGAAATATGACAGAAATAAGATGAAAGTTAAACACAAAGCATGAAGACAAGGGTTTCTGAGAAACTAAAGAAAATCAAAGACGTAAGTGTTTGTGAGATCCGAAAAAAGTTAGACTAGCAGATCAGATCGAGTCTTGCCGAATAAAGTTTCGACTCGAACGGGACATAACAAATGTAGCATCCTATATTATCCATATCATGTGTGAAAACATTGCAGATCACTTCCTCTTCTTCTTCACACATGACAGGATAATCTGGAATGATGTTATGCCCCATTCGAGTCCCAAGTTTATTAGGAAAGAGTGGATTTGTTCTGCTAGTCATACTCCTGCCTAGGCCTTCACATTTTGTGCTTGTTACGAGGTAAGTACACGTGATGGAAATCCGGAAAAGGACGAAGACAAGGATTTTTGGAAATCTTTGAAACTAAACAAAATCATATATGTAAGATCGTGAGATCCGAACAAGGTTAGACCCTTTTGTCCACGCACATAATGGGGACATTCTTCATAACCCCGGAAGGGATTTCTGAGGAATGTCACCATTAGGTATGTAGACAAAAGGGTTTAACTTCGTTCAGATCTCACGATATTACATATGTGACGTTATTTAGTTCCAAAGAAATCCAGAAACCCCCATCTTCCTCCTTTCCCCGGATCACCACCGCCTGTAGTACCTCTTAACAGGAACAAGATGGTCATCGGGCCTTCACATTTTGTGCTTGTTACGAGGTAAGTACACGTGATGGCGAGCCGGAGAAGGATGAAGACAAGGATTTTTGGAAATCTTTGAAACTAAACAAAATCATATGTAATATCGTGAGATCCGAACAAGGTTAGACCCTTTTGTGCACATACATAATGAGGACATTCTTCATAACCCCGGAAGGGATTTATGAGGAATGTCACCATTACGCATGTGCACTAAAGGGTTTAACTTCGTTCGGATCTCACGATATTACATATGTGACGTTATTTAGTTCCAAAGAAATCCAGAAACCCCCATCTTCCTCCTTTCCCCGGATCACCACCGCCTGTAGTACATCTTAACAGGAACAAGATGGTCATCGGGCCTTCACATTTTGTGCTTGTTACGAGGTAAGTACACGCGATGGCGAGCCGGAGAAAGATGAAGACAAGTATTTTTGGAAATCTTTGAAACTAAACAAAATCATATATGTAATATCGTGAGATCCGAACAAGGTTAGACCCTTTTTTGCACGTACATAATGGGGACATTCTTCATAACCCTGGAAGGGATTTCTGAGGAATGTCACCATTACACATGTGCACTAAAGGGTTTAAATTCGTTCGGATCTCACGATATTACATATGTGACGTTATTTAGTTCCAAAGAAATCCAGAAACCCCCATCTTCCTCCTTTCCCCGGATCACCACCGCCTGTAGTACCTCTTAACAGGAACAAGATGGTCATCGGGCCTTCACATTTTGTGCTTGTTACGAGGTAAGTACACGCGATGGCGAGCCGGAGAAGGATGAAGACAAGGATTTTTGGAAATCTGTGAAACTAAACAAAATCATATATGTAATATCGTGAGATCCGAACAAGGTTAGACCCTTTTGTGCACGTACATAATGGGGACATTCTTCATAACCCCGGAAGCGATTTATGAGGAATGTAACCATTACGTATGTGCACAAAAGGGTTCAACTTCATTCGGATCTCACGATATTACATATGTGACGTTAGTTAGTTCCGAAGATTTCCAGAAACCCCCATCTTCCTCCTTTCCCCGGATAACCACCGCCTGTAGTACCTCTTAACAGGAACAAGATGGTCATCGGGCCTTGATGTGCAGTTGGACCTTCACATTTTGTGCTTGTTACGAGGTAAGTACACGTGATGGCGATGCGGGGGAAGGAAGGATTTCTGGACATCTTTAAAACTGAACAAAATCATATATGTAATAGTGAGATCCGGAAAAATCTATACCCTTTTGTGCACATACATAAATGCGACATTCTTCCAAACCCCGGAAGGGTTTTCTGAGGAATGTCACCATTACGCATGTGCACTAAAGGGTTTAGCTTCATCCGGATCTCACGAACCATATTACATATGTGACATTATTTAGTTCGAAAGAAATCCAGAAACCCTCGCATTCGTTCCTTTCCCCGGATCATCACCGCACGTAGTACCTCTTAACAGGAACAAGATGGTCATCGGTCTATGTGCCTCATATTTAGGGTGGACACATACAAACATCCTTTGGTGGACCCGGCGTGCCAAGTGGGATGCACAAGATCCTAACTTTGTGAAAATCACAAGGCGCACCGAACCACCAAGGCCATCTGAGTGTGAACCAACTCTTTCAATCATCGGCATTTGTTCAAAAGATCGAACGAACATCACAAGTAAAAATGCAATAACAGCTCGAAAGTTCTAACACAAAAGTACAAAAATTCTAACTTAGTGAAATTTTCTAACACTAACTTAGTGAAATTTTCTAACACACTAACTTAGCGAAATTTTCTAACTTAGTGAAATTTCTAACATCACAAGTAAAAATGCAATAACAGCTCGAAATTTCTAACACAAAAGTAAAAAAATTCTAACTTAGTGAAATTTTCTAACTTAGTGAAATTTTCTAACACTAACTTAGTGAAATTTTCTAACACACTAACTTAGCGAAATTTTCTAACTTAGTGAAATTTTCGAACTTAGTGAAAATTTTCTAACTTAGTGAAATTTTCTAACACTAACTTAGTGAATTTTTCTTAAAATTCTTAAGTGAAATTCCTAACACTTAAATTCCTAACACAAAAAATTCCTAAGTAAAAATTCCTAACACTAAAAATTCGTAAGTAAAAATTTCTAACACTAAAATTTCTCTAACACTCAAATTTCTATTTTTTCTAACACTAAAATTTCTAACTAAATTCTAACACTAAATTCTAACTAAAATTTCTATAACACTAAAATTTCTAACTAAATTCTGACACTAAATTCTAAATTAAAAAAATTCTAACACTAAAATTCTAACACTAAATTTCTAACTAAATTTTCTAACACTAAACAAAATTGTAAATGCAAAAACAGTAAATAAAAAAAGTTCTCTATCTAGCTACCTCCACGCGGGCGCGCGACGATGGACGGCGAGGGGGAGAGGGCGCGCGAGCTCGTCCACGGGCGCGGCCCGGCGAGCTCGTCCACGGCGCGGCGAGAGCTCTCGTCCTCCTCTCCCAGGCTACGGCGCGGGGGCGCGGCGAGGTCCTCCACGTCCACGTACGGCGGCGGCGCGGGGATGGCGACGACGCGACGAGGGAGCTCCTCCACGAACGTACGGCGCGGGCGCGGAAGAGCGGCAGCTTGGCGGCGTCTCGCGATCCAAATCCCTGCGCGCGATTATGATTTTGGGGAGGAAGACGGTCATCTTAGATAGGGAGGGGCATCCGTCCTGGTTCGTAGGAACAACCGGGACGAAAGGGTCTTCCGTCCCGGCAGTTCCTACGAACAGGGAAGGCGCTCATTGGGGGGGGGCATCCGTCCCAGTTGTTTGCGAAAACCGGGACGAATGCCCCATTTTAATTATTTTTTGTTTTATATTGTTTTCCTTTATGTTTTTTTTTCCTTTATGTTTTTTATTATTTTATTTTGTTTTATCTTGTTTTATTTTGTTTTCCTTTATGTCTTATTTTGTTTTCCTTCATGTTTTGTATTATTTTATTTTGTTTTCTCTTGTTTTATTTTGTTTTCTATTGTTTCCTTTATGTTTTCTATTGTTTTCCTTTATGTGTTCTATTGTTTTATTTTGTTTTCTCTTGTTTTGTTTTGTTTTGTACTGTTTCCTTTATGTTTCTATTGTTTTCCTTTATGTTTTATATTGTATTCTGTTGTTACCTTTTTTGTTTTCTAATGTTTCCTTTATGTTTTCCATTATTTCCTTTATGTTCTCTATTGTTTTATTTTGTTTTCCATTATATCCTTTATGTTTCAAATAATAACTCTACATGTTTCAAATACAGAACAAGGTACGTTAAATTTATAATAAGTGCACTTCAGACCAGTTGATCCTTGCATTTACATAGTTTCGTCGCATACAAGGCATCCGGGTGATTTGTATTCGTTCGATGAACCTTCAAGGGGGATGTAGAACAACAATCGGTATCGCCATTATACAGCCCGACCGTGGCTATTGAGTGTATATATGCATATCAAAATAACGGTCGGACGTATGATGGCGAATCCGGGTGATCTGTATTTGGTCGATGAACTAAATCATGTATCAAACCTTTTGTCAAACCTTCAAGGGATCGAGTATGTAGAACAAAACAATCGGTATCACCATCATACAGCCCTGTCGTGGCTACTGAGTGCATATATGCATACCAAATGCACGGCACGACGTATGATGGCGAATCCGGATGATTTGTATTTGATCGATGAACTGAATGATGTACCAAACCTCTTGTCAAACCTTCAAGGGATCGAGGATGTAGAACAAAACAATCGGTATCGCCATCATACAGCCCTGCGGTGGCTACCGAGTGCATATATGCATACCAAATGCACGGCAGGACCTATGATGGCGAATCTGGATGATTTGTATTTGGTCGATGAACTGAATGATATATCAAACCTTAAAGGGGGATGTAGAACAAAACAATCGGTATCGCCATCATACAACCCTACCGTGGCTACTGAGTGCATATATGCATACCAAATGCACGACAGGACGTATGATGGCGAATCCGGATGATTTGTATTTGGTCGCTGAACTGAATGATGTATCAAACTTTAAAGGGGGATGTAGAACAAAACAATCGGTATCGTCAGCATACACCCCTGCCGTGCTACTGAGTGCATATATGCATACCAAATGCACGACATGACGTATGCTGGCGAATCCGGATGTTTTGTATTTGGTCGATGAACTCATTGGTGTGTGAAGGTGGGCTATATATAGGGCCCTCTGGCTCACAAAGTGTTGTGCTAGGGTTTTGATCCAACAGCTAAGAAACACCCTTGATCCAACGGCTCACAAACGCTCGAAAGAAACACACCCATGATCCAACGACTCACAAGCGCTTGAAAGAAACACACGATCCGTGTGATTCTTTATGATTGGTCCGAACAAAACCCTAACCATTTCGTCCCGGTTGGTAAAACAGGCCGGGACTAAAGGGACGATCCATTTCCCAACGAAACCCGAACCATTTCGTCCCGGTTGGTAAAACAGGTCGGGACTAAAGGGATCTGTTTTCTTCTCACTATATATATGTATGCATTGCCACACCATTGGCATAAACACATATAAACTCACCACTCTCTCATGGCTTCTACCGTACCCACTCTAACCTTCATCCAGGTGGAGGCACTTTCCGCCTCGAACTACCCCTGCCCGCCGGGCTACATCGTTCCTGCCGGTTGGATGCTGAGCGCCGGAGGAGTGTCGGTCCCTCCTCTTCCTCAAGGTGTGACGCGTCGGGCGGCCATCACGAACCACTACTACCACGAGCTCACGCCGGAGCAGCGGAGGAATCCCATTTGGAATCTTGACTACTGCCCTACTTGGGACGCCTTCTTCATTAATCGGCGTGAGAGTGCGCTCGCCAGATACGAGGAGAACGGCCCGCCTCCTTCGAACTTCAACGAGGCCGGTCGTCGGCTGTGGTGGGGCGGCGGACGGACTCTTTAGAGCGTCATGAACTACATCAGGGCTGGCGATAACCCCCGCCTGCGCTACCCTCACGCCCAGTCCTGGAGTCGTGATCCTCCGAGGGAGTCCAGAGCACCGTCCGACGATAGTGACGATGACGGCGGCGACTACGATGACACGAGTCGGAGTACTATAGGCCTAGGCAGGAGTATGACTAGCAGATATCAGATCCAGTCTTGCCATTATGTAGATCTATGCTCTCCGTTTAGGTTTAGATCCACTCTTGCCATTATGTACTGCCTTTTTTATCTATCCAATATTCATGTTTGTGTGCAATATGGGCGCGAGCGCCGGTGCAACAATTTTTGTGAACACTTTTTCAACAGAAACTATGATCATGTATGCCATGTTTATTATTACATATCACCAACAACATCCCTATCTAGTCTTCTGATTTTTCTTCGTGTAGAGATGGTCCATGAACCCTTGTCCCTTGCTTATGATCGCTTCGGCCGTAACCATGGAGCATCTTCATTATTTAACGGGATGGTTGGGTCAGCTTTCACTGTGAAGGGTGGCATTTCAACAAACTTATTATAATCTTCTGACATGTCTGTCGTGTCCTTGATTCCCACGATGTTACTTTTCCCTGAAAGAACTATGTGACGCTTCGGCTCATCGTATGATGTATTTGTTTGCTTATTTTTTTCTTTTTTCCGGTCTGGAGGACATGTCCTTCACATAGAAGACCTGAGCCACATCATTGGCTAGGACGAATGGTTCATCATTGTAACCAATATTGTTGAGATCCACTGTCGTCATTCCGTAAAGCGGGTCTACCTTTACCCCTTCCCCATTCAGGTTGACCCATTTGCACTTGAACATAGGGACCTTAAAAGAAGGTCCATAGTCAAGTTCCCATATCTCCTCTATGTAACCATAGTATGTGTCATTTATTTCATTCTCGTTTGTTGTATCAAAGCGGACACCACTGTTTTGGTTGGTGCTCTTCTTATCTTGGGCGATCGTGTAAAATGTATTCCCATTTATCTCGTACCCTTGAAAACTCCCAATAGTCCAAGATGGTGACCCGTCCAACATGTAGAGCTGATCTTCAACAGTGGTGTCATTTATAAGATGTGTTTGCAACCAACTTCAAAAAGTCTCCATGTGTTTGCGTTTAATCCATGAGTCATCCTTCCCCGGGTTTGTGGAGCGTACAATATTCTTGTGTTCCTCGAGATACGGAGCCACGAAGATAGAATTTTGTAGAACTGTGTAGTGTGCTTGAGTGAAAGAATGCCCGTCCCTGGGTATCATTGTTTTCTTTCCCAGCGTTCCTTTTCCCCTCAGTCTCCCCTCATGTCGCGATTCAGGAACACCAACCGTCTTAAGGTCAGGAATAAAGTCAACACATAACCCAACGACCTCCTCTGTTCCATAGCCCTTCGAGATGCTTCCTTTTGGCCTAGCACGGTTATGAACATATTTCTTCAAGACTCCCATGAACCTCTCAAAGGGGAACATATTGTGTAGAAATACCGGACCGAGAATATGAATCTCTTCACATAGGTGAACCAGGAGATGAGTCATAATGTTGAAGAAGGATGGTGGGAACAAAAACTCAAAACTAACAAGACACTGGACCACATCCTTCTGTAATCTTGCCAGAATTTCTGGATCGATTACCTTCTGAGATATTGCGTTGAGGAATGCACATAGCTTCACAATGGGTACTCGAACATTTTCCGGTAGAAGCCCCCTCAATGCAATCGGAAGCAACTGCGTCATAATCACGTGGCAGTCATGAGACTTCAGGTTTTGAAATTTTTTCTCTACCATGTTTATTATCCCCTTTATATTCGACGAGAAGCCAGACGGAACCTTGATACTTTAGAGGACTTCAAAAAATATTTCCTTCTCTGCTTTAGTAAGAGCGTAGCTGCTTAAGTAATGGCGCCCTGTATCCGTGTGCTTGTTGCTTGGATCTTTCATACGTTGCTGGTCCTCCCATGCTTCTGGCGTATCTTTTGACTTCCCATACACGCCCAGGAAGCATAGGAGGTTGACGCAGAGATTCTTTGTCACGTGCATCACGTCGATTGAAGACCGGACCTCTAAAAATTTCCAATAGGGTAGCTCCCAAAATATAGATTTCTTCTTCCACATGGGTGCGCGCTTATCAGGGCCGTTCGGAATAGGTTGGCTGCCATCACCCTTCCCAAAGATTACTTTTAGGTCCTTGACCATATCGAATGAGTCATTACCACTACGGAGGTCAGGCTTCTGCCGGTTATCTGCCTCACCTCTGAAATGCTTCCCTCCTTTCTTTCTTACGGGATGCTTGATCGGAAGAAATCTACAATGCCCCAGGTATACAACATTTTTACATTTATCCAAATAAACACTGTCAGTCTTATCTAAACAGTGTGTGCATGCATTGTATCCCTTGTTTGTATGTCCGAAAATGTTACTAAGAGCAGGCCAATCATTGATGGTTACGAAAAGCAACGCCCGTAGGTCAAATGGATTTTGTTCGTTCTCATCCCACACACGTACACCTGGTTTGCCCCACAATTGTAAGAGTTCTTCCACTAATGGCCTTAGATACACATCAATGTCGTTGCCAGGTTGCCTCGGGCCTTGGATGAGAACTGGCATCATAATGAACTTGCGCTTCATGCACAACCAAGGAGGAAGGTTGTACATACATAGAGTTACGGGCCAGGTGCTATGACTGGAGCTCTGCTCCCCAAAAGGATTAAAGCCATCTGTACTTAGACCAAACCATAAGTTTCTCGCCTCTCCTGTAAAGTCCGGGAAGTCTCTCTCGATCTTTCTCCAGTGCGATCCATTGGCAGGGTGTCTCAACTTTCTGTCTTTCTTACGATCTTCTTTGTGCCATCGCAACAACCTAGCATGCTCTTTGTTTCTAAACAGACGTTTCAACCGTGGTATTATAGGAGTATACCACATCACCTTAGTAGGAACCCTCTTACGGGGGGGCTCGTCGTCAACATCACCAGGGTCATCTGCTCTGATCTTACACCGCAGTGCAGTGCATACCGGACATTCATCCAAATTCTCGTACTTCTCACCGCGGTAGAGGATGCAGTCATTAATGCATGCATGTATCTTCTGCACATCTAATCCTAGAGGGCAGAGAGCTTTCTTTGCTTCGTACGTACTCTCAGGCAATTCGTTATCCTTTGGAAGCTTCGGCTTCACTAGTTGAAGTAAACTCTCAAATGCCTTGTCAATCACACCGTTCTGTGCCTTCCATTTCAGCAACTCCAGTGTGGTACCGAGCTTTGTGCTACCATCTTCGCAATTTGGGTACAACAACTTTTTGTGATCCTGTAACATGTTGTACAGCTTCAACCTCTCCAATTCACTTTCACAGTCTTCCCTTGCATCAACAATAACTCGGCCAAGATCATCATCGGGCTCTTCTGATGACTGTTCTTGATCACCTCCTTCTTCTGCATTGTCTTCCATTGCAGTATCACCGTATTCAGGGAACAAAGGATCTTCTTCTTCTTCTTCTTCTTCATTGTCTTCCATCACAACCCCTCTTTCTCCATGCTTGGTCCAGCAATCATAGCTGGGCATGAAACCTCTCCGAAGTAGGTGGCCGTGAAGGATTCTCGAGGAAGAGTGCTCCTTGACGTTCCGACAATCAACACATGGGCAACACATAAAGCCATTATCTTTGTTCGCCTGAGCTACAACGAGAAATGCATTCAGGCCTGCCATATACTTGGAAGTGCGTCGGTCACCGTACATCCATCGCTGTCGTGCATCCATCTGCATCGTATAATTAAGTTTATCAAAAAAAATTACAATAACATATTCAATAGAGAAATGTTTGTTATCTCTTAGAGAAATGACCACAGTACATCGACAAATATTACATTTTTATGTATCAATTACAGATGAAAAAGATAAGTTTGTTAACCTCGGTCGAAGATACCATTTTCAGTGAGCTTATGTGTGGCTCGGGTATTTCGTTGAACACCTCGTGTGCATAGTAAAATAATACACACTAACACCCACCTCTCTCACTCCTCCAAGCCAAAAAAAAGAGGGAAGGGGGGCTGTGAGGCAGTATATGTAGGGGAAGGGGGGCATTGGTCCCGGTTTGTGGAATGAACTGGGACCAATGCCCATGCGCGTGCCACGTGGCCTGTGGCTAGGCATTGGTCCCGTTTCATGCCAAAAACCGGGACCAATGCCTCCCCACGAACCGGGACAGTTGCCCTCAGGTGATTTCTGCTGCCTCGGGCGCACAAACCAGGACCAATGCATAGCATTTGTCCCGGATTTTTGTGTAACCGGGATGAATGGAATTTTGCCCCTGGACGATAGGGGTTGTTTCCACTAGTGGTGGTGATCGAGTACAAGTGTTCCTCAAGCTCATGGAGCTAGAGGAAGAACAAGCTCTACTACTCTCTCTCTCTCTCTCTAAACAAACCAGCAACAATTCCTCTCTCAGATATTCATGTCTCTCACATAGGAGGGGGGAGGCCACCTTATATACTTGTGGCCACCAACTAGTAGTACAAGATTAGGTGACTACACACTGTGTCGTAGCGCATGCTTCCGCTTCTTCGCTGACAGTCGCCAAAAGTCTCCGCTGTCGTGGTTGCTGCCATGTCATGTCCCCCTTGTCAGAGACATGACGTGGCCTCGCCCATACACTGCACTATACCAGCGAATGCATACGCATCATCATGCCTAGTAAGTTGAACCGCACGCACGTACTCTCCCTGGATATGCGGGATTACAACTGCTCTATTGACCTCCCTCCGAGAAGAGCAGAATCGTGCCTACCTGGATTCTCCAAGCGTTACTCGGTCAATCCGGAGAAGGTATCTTTCGTCATTTGGCTCATTGCCCTTCCTACCGACATAGCTCCATCTCGGTAGCCATCCAACTCAGTACCTTCCTAGTCGGTATGGCCCAACTCTGTAAATAGTACCTCATACACCATTTCTTACCAACCTTGCCCCTACTCGGGGGTAGCCCCCCGAAAGCATTTACATTCAAAGTCATAATTCTTTGTGTTGCACTATTATTGGTCTACACCATGATGCCCTCCTCCGAAGTGATGCGTGAGTAGTTCATCCCTGGACTACAGGCACATAGCAGTAGCTAGATGGTTGTCTTCTCCACTTTGTACCTCATGTTTAGATCTCGTGAGCTGCCCTACATGATCGAGATCATCTTATGTAATGCTACATGTTATGTTTGCTGGGATCTGATGAATGTTGAATGTTATGTCTTCTGATTATCAATCTATCATGTTATCTTCATGCATATGTTATTTATGATCTTGCATGCTCTCCGTTATTAGTAGATGCTCTGGCCAAGTAGATGCTAGTAACTCCAAGAGGGAGTATTTATGCTCGATAGTGGGTTCATGCCTCCTTTGCATCTATGCTCGAGTGATAGAAACGTGACTGATGGAGGATAGTGCACATGATGTCCCAAAGCATGGCCAATAGTGAAAACATGCTCGATAGTGGGTTCATGCCTCCTTTGCATCTATGCTCGAGTGATAGAAACGTGACTGATGGAGGATAGTGCACATGATGTCCCAAAGCATGGCCAATAGTGAAAACAATCAACCCTTGTTAAGTAGAGATAACCAGGAGACAGAAGAAGAATTGTTTTCAACGCCTAAAGCCTGCAAATATTGTGGAGAGATAGGACACTATTCCAAAGAATTCCCCAATGAATGGCCCCATAGTGGTGCAAACAACCCAACGGAAGAATACTACACTCAAGTTACTTGTTTTCTGTGTGAAGGAACAACACATGTTCCAACACAATGTCCACTTTACACCATGGTACAACAAGTTGGAATGCTAAATGCACTCCAAGAGAACTTAGGAAAATCATAAGTGAAGGGAAAACGAAGTTAGAAACTATTCAGATAGACCATGTCAAGATGGATACTAGAGCCAAGACTACACCACATCCATGTGCATCCAAACACACCACCAAGAATTGTTATTCTTGTGAAGAAGATGGACATTTATCGAGGAATTGTCCCAACAAGAAACCCAGACCTTCAACCAAATATAGTGGAGTATTCCGGACAACAATATGAAGACATCATGGCCAATATTTCACCAATAAAAAGGAAGAAGGACCTAATCAAAGTCACTTGTTTTCTATGCAGAGATACATGGCATTATGCCAATGACTGCCCTGAAAAGGGACTTCAAAACCCCAACTACACCAGCTAAGTGACATGCTTCAAATGCATAAATAAAGGACACTATGCCTAAGATTGCCCTGAAAGGAAGGAGAAAGGAAAATGATATTTCAAGGAGACCAATACTGCAGGAGGACAAGCTAAGCAACAACAAGGAGTCTTATGCAGAGTTTTATTTTGAAAATAATTTTTTCCTTAGAAGTTCTTCCAGTGTAATAAACCATAATGAATGTCTGAGAAATGAGTTCCCATTATAATGCGATGATGTTGTGAAATCCTCTCAACTTGGTCCTTTGATTGACCCAAAGAGTGACCCCTCAGTGTCAAAGGCAGTTCAACATACCTATGTTGGTCTACAGCTCTACCGCGAAGGAAAGTTCTACTCAAGCCAATCTCAAATCAAGTAACACTCCAACTCTAATGAAAATAGACTACTCACAGAAGTTTCTTTTAAGGGTGGTATCCCACCCAGTTCCCCAGACCTATCTTTCTTTCTAGCCTTCCCAAATCTCGGGACGAGATTTCTTTTAAGGGCGGTAGTCTGTAACATCCCTGATTTTTGGAAAATGCAAAAAACACAGAAAAAATTGATTTTTTTGTTTTCTATTAAAGTAAGTCACCAAAAACAAATAAAACTCAAAACACAAAGGTCATATTAATTTATTTACAATATATAATCCAATATGCCTCTGTTTTTCAAAGCCCTAGGAATTGTTTTCACCATCTTTAATAATGTAATTGAACTTGAAAATAGTTTTATGACCACATTAATTTCTTATCAAACCCAAATAGTATAAGATAGTTTCACTACACACATGTTTTCCAAAGGGTTGTTTTCAACTTCTACCTAATAATAATTTTTCATCTTCCAACTATTTGACTACTGGAAATATTTGCAAACAAAAAATTAATTATACCACCTTTCAACTACTATAAGAATTATGAAATAACAAGATGTTTCCCACAAATCTATTTGTGAGAAAAGTACCTAGAGGAAACATGTTTTCACTTGTGATATGTCTTTAAAAAAAATACTTGGCCTTATTATAATTAATTTTTTTTTCTTTTTAGAAAATAACACAAGTTGATATTAGGATGTACCCCTATTTCAAAATATAAAATTATGAAAACAAAATGAAATGAATTTCAAAAATATGTTTTCAATATTTAGAATGTCACTGAAATTTTATTTGACCAATAACTATGTTTTATAAATTGTTAAATTAAAAATCACATTAAGTGACTATTAAGGAATTATTCAAATTTCAAAAATAAAATATGTTGAATTGTTTTAAAAAATGGTACTGTTGGAAAGTATTTGAAATTTCAAGAATTTAGAATTGTGTTTCATGTCATTTGGATAAGTAAAACAGAAGTTATGATTTAATTAAATAAACGGAAAAAAAGAAGGAAAAAAGGATGACGTCACCCTGACGTCATCATCTTCTTCCTCTGTTTGGAAAGAACTCCATCATGGCCGAAAATCTCGCCATCGAATCAAGGCCATTAAGGCCGTGTTCCTCACCCCTCTCTGCATTTCTAAAAGACCCTCGAGCCCCTCGTTCCTTTTCCTCAAACCCTAGCCCGAGAGCACCAAGAGGCAGCACGGTATTGCTCGCCGGAGTTTGCCACTGCCGCTGTCGTCCGTCCTCACTTCCGGGCATAGCAGCAGGTCCCCGCCGCCTATTTCACGCTCCTCCTCTTCCCCTCAACTCCCTGCACCGCCTCATGCCTTTGTTTTGATTATTCCTGCAGCGGAACCACGTCCTCGACGACCACCGGAGTTGCGCCGCCTCGGGTCTACACCGCGCCATCGATGGAGGTCAACACCGTGGACGCCGTCGACGCCCTTTGAACCATTGTGCTCCGCTGAGCCTCGTAGTGGTCTTCCGTTGAGCCCAAGGACCACCGGAGCACCGTCCCCGTCTTTTTCCGAGCAGCGCGCCGCCGCACCTCCATTCTCCGGCGACCTAGGTCCGGTAAGCCCCCGTCTCTCTCCTGTGACCGTTAGATCTAGGTGGACGGCTAGGATTAGATCCCCCAAGAAGGGGTATGCCATCGTTGGATCTGGATCTAACGTCCCAGATCCAATCACTTAACCACGTCACCCGTCCAGTAAGCAGGCCACGTAGACACAGTCAGCACCCCTGACCAATCAGTGAGAGCCACGTGGCCAGCCTTAAATTCAAATTTGTGCCCATCCCATACCTAAACCAAGTAGTGAAGTGAAGATCATGAATATTTATCAAGTTCAAGAGAAGCTTCACAACAAGGAAGAAACTACAATAGAAGCATGAAGATGAACTTCAAGAAAACAAGCATGTGAAGACTTGGAGCCATCCACACAAGTTGAAGAATAACAAGTTGTTTTTGTCCAACCCTTGACCCCAATAGAAAATCCCAATACTTTATCTTGTTATCTCCATTGATATGAAGTTAGTTGAACCTAGACCTACCTTAACCCAAAATGGAAAGACTAAACTAGACCACTCAAATGTTTTGATGAAAACAACTAAGTGTTGGTGAACTCTTGGAACTTCTTAGATAAATATGTTTCCAATAAAGTTTGATCACTACAAACTCAACCTAGACATCCTTAGTGAACTCTTGGAACTTCCTAGACAAGTATGGTTAAAATAAAGTTAGTTTTCTACAAACTCAACCTAGTCCATCCCAAGTAAACCCTTGGAAACTCCTTAGAATGTATTGAACCATTTGAGAATGAATATTTTTTTTAAAAAAACAACCAAACCTAGATCTTGTCCTAACCAACTTGGTTAAACCCCTTTTGCCATGATTGTTGCTTTGTATGATTTCTTCACTTGTATGTTTGCTTGATAGCATGTTTGTTTATTTTTTTATTATGTTTTCAATGAATAGATTGTACGAAGAGCAACGATCTTTTGTGAAGAGAGTGTGATTTCTTCACCAACTTCAACAAGGCAAGTAACACACCATCGACCACCCATTATTTTCTATATGCATTAGTTGATTTTGAGTAGTATGCATGATAGGAAATTTTACTAAGTTATATTATGATATGCTATATCCTAGTAGTGTGTAGCCATCCTTATACCTTTTTATTTTGAAGCCTTGGTACTTAGTTTATGCTTAGCCATGCTACATAAATTGTTTTACTTGATGTTGTGGAAAAATTCTAAGTAACAACTTCAATGAACCACCTGGGTGGATTGGTAGTGCGGGGCTATTGAAAGTTGAGTGTCTCCTCGAGGGGAGTTCACTTGAAGGAATGCCACCCAGGAACAAAGTGATTAAGATGTTCCCCAAGTTTAGATTGCTTCTAGTGCAGCCTTTAGTCATATGGGCTATGTCTTGATTAACTAAGTTGCGAGGGTTCAGCTTGGGCTTAACAAGCAGGTGTAGCATAATTATAGGTGGAACGGGTCTTGCCATTAGGTTGAATTCTTGCTTCTGAAAGATCTCATCTCAATCTTCTCCTTTCCTTAATGCACTCAGAGTGTATAGGATGTTTGGGCTGATTTGAGTCTGAAGGTGAAAGTGCACAAACTCTGCAGAGTCAGCAAACTAAGATCTTAGTCGTGTCCCCAGTTATGGACAACTATGAGCAGCTGGACAATGAAGGACGGAAGAATCACATCACCATTTTCAATAATTAAAATTTTGACCAAGTGAATAGTATTGTGGTGCTTGGATTTTAGTCCAATGATGCCACCATTTGAAAAGAAAAGTTTTCTTTTACAAAAGAGATAGGAGAAAATTTGCATTATGCAAACTTAGCCAAAAACTCCATCAATCCCAATATGATGTAGTTTTAGTCTTGCCATTTATATCCACCATAGTGTTACTTGCCAATACATTAAATTGTATTGACTCCCTTGTGGCTGCATATTCCATCCTGTAGATGATTCTGAAGACGAGTGAGGATTTCGTTTAGGATCTCCAGACTATCACCAACATGTTTTGCCTGTGGCACATGAAGAAGATGGGCTCAATGTTTTATTACGTTTTCCGCTGCATTTCTTTGTTTTCTGCTAGTATCCTAAGACTATGCAAGTTGTAATCCTATTTTGTAAAGACAGGATCATGCGATGTAATAGAATTTGATGCATTTGCATGATATTTCATTTTGTACTGTGGTGCTAGCAATTGATCCGGGGACTAGCACAATAACATAAAGGTTCTTACATTATTCAAATGTAGGAACACTACAGTTTTGCCCCACTCTTAAGGACAAGCTAAATATCACTTTGCTATGTTTTCTCTATGGTTGAAACAAACATATAACTTTCGAGTGCATCATTATTCATGATCTTTTATTTGTGTTACTTCTCATGATGCAAAGCGGTTGTATGTTTCTTTGTTAAAATTATATCTATCATGCTTGTGTTTAAAGTACTATGATCTCAGCTATGCTTATGCTTTTACAATTTAGATGATCAAGTTTATGTTGGTAGCATGTCACCTCAGAAATTATGTGCTTTTATCGTTTACCGACTCGAGGACAAGTAGGAACTAAGCTTGGGGATGTTGATATGGCATAAACGTATCCTTAACTAGATGATACCCCGCGCATTGCAGCGGGAGATTTTAGAAGTAACTTATTGGCCAATACAAATATTACTGAGCATATTGATTAGTGAACAATACGAATATGATAAATCATATAAATTATTGGAATACGAATATAAAGGAGCATATCCTTATAGGTTATAGAAATAGGGTAGTTAAATCATAGTTTAGGAAGTCGCATAGACATAATACTTGGACATAAATCAATACAATCGACATTGATTTATAGCAATATATTTGATTTCTACTCCAAGAGAATCAAATGTACATCATAGTGAAATCAATTGGAGGCAACACAAAGACATGTATTACTCGTACCAAAATGTGCACTACTGAATTAATGTGTTTTTTTATGCAAAGCGATGTGTTCTTATTTCATTACATCACCTTTTCATTCCTTTTGTATATACAATATGAAGTCAGTCGATTCAGATATGTTGAAAGAAAACCTGAATAAACATGAATAGCTGAGTTAATTAAGTAAATTACACAAAATATCCGAACCCCGTGAATGGTAATTGACTTGTTGTTGCAGCTTGACCAAGATGGATAATTGATCAGTAGATACAAACCCATCAGCATATAGTAGAAGCTATATGCACGTGAAAATTAGCAACACAAAGACTAATTAGAAGGTAAACATGGGTGATAAAACGGTGAAGTGGAAGAAGAACAAAGAGGCTTTCATTTCTATACTACATGAGATCATGTCAGCACGTAATTATATTGACTAATTACCATCACCACTTCCTTCCCGCATAAACCAGTAAATTAATGAATTAGTTGCAATAAAATAAAATAGAAAGGTTCTCCACTGATTATACAATCAAAGTAGAATCCCGAGCTGGTCCAAAAACTCATGTCAAAAATCTAAACAGTCTCAACAGAAGTTTACTTTTGCTCCTCCTTTTGGAAACACACACTGCATAAAAAATGGGGTAAATCGGACGTCAAGCAGCCAATGCCATACAACAGCAAATCTATGAATTAAGGATACGGGTGATCTCACACAGGGTTGGGGGTTTGGAGACCATGTAAACCGCGATCTGGTGGCAGTCTACCGATACAGAAAAGCTAGGATCCAGGCAATGTGTGAGTTGGATGGAAGTTGATTGAATCCGGATTTGGATTAGGAAAAAAAGTAAATCTAGAAATACAAAGAAACAGGAAGCCTATGTACCACCTGAGAGATGTAAGAAGGAATATTCATACGGGAAAAGATGGAGGGGGGTAGCTCAGATGCACCATCGGTATGATCTATCTGGTAGACATCGGGCGGCCAGACAACCATCCATATTGCAGGACGATGTGAACAGGAGGACGGTATGAACAAATTGGTTTGGGGCGGATGTGCTCGACATTTAAGAGGGGAGATACATCCCAAACTTTTCACATGGAGTCACATGCCTCCATCAAATTATGTTTCTTGCAACGACTGGGAGGGAAGCGAGTACGCCATCGTGGAGAAAACGGTGAAGAGAAAGGGTTAATGGTGGCTGCTATGTCAATTATCCGTGCTTCCATTGGTCAGGGAGAAATAATGGGATGCTTCTTTTGACTCGTGAGCACTTATTTTAATGGGCTGCATGTGTGCTGAAAAAATACAGGAAGGAAAGGATTATCAAAAAAAAAAGATCACGGAAAGGAAGGAACACACGCATTTTTTCCTGTCTGAGGTGGCAATTCGCTGATGTGGGGTAAACTAAAACTAAAGAAGGATGACATGGACCAATTATATGATGGCTGATGTGTATGCTTTGCATGTTAAGGAAAATAGACATAGTGGGTTTCTCCCATTTAGATATTATAGATTTCTGATGTTCCATGTTGTTTTCATGCCGTTTGCTACATGTTTTCCTTACACTTTATGCCATTTTTATCGATTTCCTGGGACTAACCTATTGACAAGATGCCATGGAGCCAATTCATGTTTTCTGTTGTTTTTAGTTTCATAAAAGTTGTTCTGTAAATATTCTCGGGTTGGAAAATTCGAAGTACGGAAGTCTTAGAATTCCCGAAGGTTCCACAGAGTCCCAAAGAGGCCCGGAGGGGGGCCATAGGGGGCCACACCATAGGGCGGCGCGCCCATGGCCGCGCCATGGGGTGGTGTGGGCCCCTCGGGCGCCCACCCCCATCGCCCTTTCGCCTATTTATTCCCCCTGATGCGTGAACCCTAAAGATATACCACTTTTTCACGAAAAACACCCGAGGCCGCCGTCATCGTCAACCCGAGATCGGGAGGGTTCTGGAGTTCTCTCCCGGCACCCTGCCGGGAGGGAAAATCATCACCGGAGGGCTCTACACCACCATGCCCGCCTCCGAAGTGATTCGTGAGTATTTCATTCTTGGACTATGGGTCCATAGAAGTAGCTAGATGGTTGTTCTCTCCTCTTTATGCATCATGTTTAGATCTCGTGAGCTTCCCTACATGATCGAGATCATCTTATTGTAATGCTACATGTTGTGTAAGCTGGGATCTGATGATTATTGAATGCAATGTCTCTTGATTATCAATCTATCATGATGTCTTCATGTGTATGTTATTTATGATCTTGCATGCTCTCCGTTGTTAGTAGATGCTCTGGCCAAGTAGTTATTAGTAACTCCAAGAGGGAGTATTTATGCTCGATAGTGGGTACATGCCTCCTTTGCATCTGTGCTTGAGTGACAGAAACGTGATGGATGGAGGATATGTTGTTACCATTAGGAAGAAAACAACGATGTTTACATTGTTTACATTACACGCTTTGCTTACTGCAATTATCTGTTGCTTGCAACTTAATACCCAAAGTTTGTTCGTTGATATTCTGAGCGTGGATTATTAGTCATAGATGCAGTTGGATAACAGTATATGTATCTTGTTGTAATGCCCGCATGAATCACATAGTAATCATCATGTCATGCATGTTTCATTATCTATCAATTGGCCAGCTGTAATTTGTTCACCACACTTGTTAACTATCTTTTATGGAGAGACACCTCTAGTGAACTGTGCATTGATATGTCCATGTTGCATCACCGTTTTATATTGTTATTTTCTGTTATTCATCGATATCTTTCATATTATGAAGCACCACTTATGTTATTTTATCTTATTTTGCATGTTTCATATTTTTTGGAGAATAAACACCAGGACCAGAAATCTGATGGAAAAAGCACCGTGAGGATACCCTATTTCAGAAGATCGGAAGAAGAGCGGGATACTAGAGGTATCTTAGAAGTTCAGAAGAGGGAGCCAGCCACGAGGAGAGCTGGAGGGGGCCCACCAGGGGCCCACACCATGGGGTGGCGTGCCCCTGGCCGCGCCGCCACGTGGTGTGGCCACCCTGGCCCACCTCTGGTGGATATTTTTGTCGTACTTCACCCCGAGGGAACCCTCAGCCCCATAACATCATCGAAGAATTATTCCGCCGCCGCCTTGGGGCGGAAAACACCCGAGAGAGAAAAGCTCTCTGGCAGGGAGAAATCTGTCAGGGAAATTCCTCTCCAGAGAGGGGAAATCACCGTCATCGTCACCGTCATCGCTCCGGGCATCATCAAGATCGTCATCGTCATCATCACCACTAGCACCATCAGCCTCATCATCCACCGTCATCCCTTTGTAACAATTAGGGGCATCTATCATCGTTTTACATTAGATCTCTCTCCCGGTGTGGATTGCTTGTCAGATTTATCGGTTAGCACTTTATGACGAGATTGTTATCATCCATTATATCACCTATGATTATGATCCATATGATGTCTTGTGAGTAGTTCTTTTAGTTCTTGAGGACATGGGAGAAGTCATGATGTTAGTAGTGAAGTTATGTTGAAGTAATATCTTGTGGTTCGGTATTTAAGTTATGGTGCTATTCTTCTAGTGGTGTCATGTGAACATCGACTACATGATACTTCACCTTTATGGGCATAGGAGGATGCATTGTTTATTTAGCTACTAATTGTGAGGTTACCGGAGTAACAGAAACCTAAACCCGTGTTAGGAAACCAATGCACGAGGGAGCGTAGAATCCTGGAGTTTTAAGGTTGTGGTTAGTTTTATCTTAATTACTTTCTTGTATTTGCGGATGCTTACGAGGGGTATAATCACAAGTATGTATTAGTCCTAGTTGTGCGGTGCATTAGCATAGGTTCACTGTAGCACCATCACATTTAATAATGTAAGAACTACTGTGTTAAGTGCTAGTCCCTGGATCAATACTAGCACCATAGAACAAAATGTAAAGTATCATTGCAGAAGTATAAAAAATATTACAAAAGGTCCAGAATAGCCCTATATAGCTTTATTACAAAGTGCATAGTCTTGAAAGACTAGCAAAACTCAGAGTTCTAAACAGCAGAAATAAATATAGCAATGAGTCTCCATCTTCAATCATGCGCCACAGGCATTACATGTTGGGTGTAGACTTGAGTCACTTGATTAAATTTTATCCTCAGAATTTCCTGCACGTTGGAATATGCAGCCCCCGAAGGAGATTCAGTACAAACAATGCACTGACAAATGACACTATGGTGGATATAAAATGGCAAGTCTAAACTACATGCATATCTGGCTTGGTGGAGTTTAGGCTATTTGCTGAAAGCAAGTTTTTCCCTAACACTTTTGAAAAAGAGTTTTCTTTCAAAGATTGGCACCATGGGACACACCCATGAGAAACACAACTAATATTTCCTTAGACAAATTTTACTTCTTCAAAACGGTGTTGAGAATCTTCTGTCCATCCTTGTCCAGCTGCTCGAAGTCGTCCATTACCGGCGACACAGCTATGATCATTGTTTCTAACTCTGCAGAGGTTGTGCACTTTCACCCTTTGTATTCAATTAGCCCAAACATCCTATACACCCGGAGTGCATCATGGAAAGGAGAAAATTGAGACGAGATCTTTCAGAAGCAAGAATTCAACCCAACCAGCAAGACCCGTTCCACCTATAATTATGCTACATCTTCATGTCAAGCATGGGCTGAACTCTCACAACTTAGTTGATCAAGACAGAGCCCATATGTCAAAGGGCTGCACGTGAAGCTACTAAACTTAGAGGGACTTAGGAATCTCTTTGTTCCTGGGTGTCCATCCACAAGTGTACTCCTTTGGTGATAAACACCATTGATATGGCCCTAGGGAGCCACTCAACATAATCCAATCACATCCAAAATCCACCCAGGTGTTTCATTGAGGGTTATACTTAGAATTTTTCACCATACCATAAAAAACAAATTGAACCAAGGCATAGCATCTACAAGTGCTAAGGATATAGTTGATAACAAGGGTAAGGGTGGCTACACACTACTAGGGTTTTAGCATAATACTTAGAGAAAAATTCACCTATCATGCAACTACTTCAAAACTCTAGTAATGCATAGGAAAATAAGGGGCGGATGAATGTGTCACTTGCCTTGGCATTAGGATGAATAATCACAACAAGAATAACATCAACAAGAGTACACTTGCTCCTCTTCACAATCTAACACAAGCAAAACAATCCACACATAAACATACAAGACAAACATAACATGGAAAACAAAATAACAATACAAAAACGTGTATGCATGTCATGCAATGATTAGATTAATGCACTAAATTCACAACTAGCAAGAATTACTAATAATGATGTTCTCTGATATTAATAACATGGTTATGATGCATGCAAAACAAATTAATTATTAAATTGTAATTATTACTATTATTAGGGTTTTATTATAGGCAAATATCAACATTAATAGAGTTTCTGTTACAAACTTGTTTAAATAATTTTTCCAACGCATCTACTGGATAGAGGACATCAAAACAAAACCATAGCAATTGGTTTCACCTAAAAAGGATTTATAGATTAAAAGTTATGCCCAAATTAGTGATTAATAGAGATCTACAAATAACATGTGATTCCACGTTTCAAAATTGAAATTTGAATAGCCTAGATTAATATACACAATGTGCTGATTTCAAAAAGTCCAAAATCACCTAAATTGGAATTACAGAACTCGAGATATGAATTTTTGAATTTTTATTCTAATCTGTTTTATTTTGTTTTTAACTGAAAAGGTGATCGATCCGAGGGGAGGGCAATGGCGCGCTTTGATTGGTCGAAGAAATTTCGCGCGGATCAGTGCTGCGAGCTGCGGGATCTAAGTCACGATGGACGGCCGTGATTGAAAAATACCTCTTCGCGTAAGGCAACTAACCTAGGCCCTAGGATTTAGATCTAACGCTCGAGATCGAACGCGAGGCGGCGGCGGTGGTGGACTCACCGGAAAACTCGACGGCGACGGCGGACGGCTCGGTGACGGATGGCGGCGGC
This sequence comes from Alopecurus myosuroides, assembly GCA_028641055.1. Taxonomy (NCBI): domain Eukaryota; kingdom Viridiplantae; phylum Streptophyta; class Magnoliopsida; order Poales; family Poaceae; genus Alopecurus; species Alopecurus myosuroides. The sequence continues at coordinate 272,768,803 of CM054062.1, read as the reverse complement.
GTTGCAGCATAGCTCCGGCCTGGCGAAGATGTCCCTGTGGTGCTGCTGCGGATGGCGGTGATTGTCGCACCCTGGCTTCTAAGGGATACTCATCGGACGAACTGGATAGCAGGTGCTTGGATTATGGGGCATAACTGCTCCCACGTCCCAGCTTCCTGGTAGGCCTGCGCTTATGCGCGACAACACAAGCCCTGCTATTCCACCGTCGATGTAAACTATCCACTAGAAGTCATAGGCACTACTGTCGACGTACTTCATATAAATCACGCACGGTACGTCAACAGCTTTGAACGAATGATGATCACAACTTATCTCTAAGACACAAAAGATTGAAATAAGGTTGCAACTGGCCTTCACTAAGGCAGAGATGGCAAATACAATCATCCAGAGGACACATGTCCCAACATAGCATTCATTACATCAGCGGAAGCAATCAAAGGTGTCTGGGTACAGACAAATCCAACAGACTTAAGAAGCCGGAGAAAATAAAGAAGACGAAGCCCATCCACGTAGGTTCTGGATCCTGCCCTGGTCCAGCTAGCTACTCGTCTGCAGTCTCGTCAAACTCCACGAAGTAGCCATCCTGGTGGTCATCGTAGCCGTAGTCGTAGTCTGCGTAAACCACAGCCCCAACGGGGTCAGTACATCCAAGTACTGGCAAGCAAGACTCACAGTTCACCAAAGTATAGCCCGTCAACACCAGCACAGATGACTTGGGTTCAACGGAAGAAGGTGGGTATATAAGATGCTGCAACTGGCTGCGCTAATCAACTACAGAGATTCTATCACTTCCAACTATCAGAAAGGGGATAAGATCGAGTGTTGTAACCAACTGAAATATAACTTCAAACAAACCCATCCTGGATCTCGCCCCTTATCCAAAGAAGCAATCCGAGGATAACTCACACAGTTGGATTAAGATGAAACAAGTTATTGTGACAATAATCCTATTACTAGTCAAATTGTAATCATGGGGTGTGAGATTGTGTATCATTAGGTTTAAGTTGTCCTGAGTACTTGTTAGCCAGTACTTTCACCAAGTAGTCCATAACCGCGGAAAACACGGCTTCTCGAGAAGATTATCCCTGCAGGGTTGCACCAATTTGGCCGTACACGTATGAATAACCCGCCAGATGGGATGCCTCCCACCAAGCGGGGCACTCAACACAACTCAACTCTTCTCCGCATCAAGCCCAAAGCACCTTGGGCGCACGGCTAATCGAGCCCATAAGAAAATGGACCCTCATAGCACTCTAAGAACGTGTCCCCCTATATGCCGACTACAAAAGTTCCACCCTGCGCTGGGCTCGCAAAAACATGCATGCGGCAAATAGAAACCACGAACTAAATGAGATGATTTGGACGAGATGCGAATCGAATCAAATTGAGGGGGGCGCCCATACTCGCTTCCCACATGCGGGTAGTGCGCTCATCATGGATCAGTAGACAAGACCCTTTTCCTATTAGGGTCGACACTAGCAGGCCTCAAAACCACACAGGGCCTCCTGCCGGTGCCTTATCATCAAATTATTATTAACTGTAATAACATTAGCATGATTGATTGATTGATTAAACATCGAGCCCCAGAACATAATGAAATATAGTAACTGAAAGTAACGGGTAACAGACTCGAGCAAAACAACCTAATCATGCTAGTAAGACACTGGCTCAATCAATAGGGTTGTAGGAGTGGTGGTGGGGCAATATCAGGGTTAAAGGATTCATGTGATAGGTTCGTAACAGAAACAACTACCACTAAGGCTAGCAAGATATAGACAATGGAAAGTATCGGTAACCAGGGTTGAAAGGAACACAATGGTTCATGTGAGTGATAACTTGCCTGCAAACTCAACAGCCGGGTACTGAGCTAGATCCTCAGAAGGGGTGCTGTAAAGGTCGTCTGCCTCAACGTCGTCGTCTATTCGAGAAGAAGCAAACAAACAAAACAGGAATGTAAACAATCATTGCCATGGCATTGTGCACAATCAATATGATGCATGACAAGTTAATGGTTGCATCAAAATAAATTAGCTAACAAGATAACACAATTTAAATGGACCCATATGCAATTGGATTGCATATGGAAAAGATCCATTGAATTAAGTGGAAACAAATGGTTCACAACTAATGATTATGTGAAAGTTGTTAGCATGATGCATGCATGATGATGATAACAAGATAACAACAAATAACAATAATAGATGCAAAGGAAAAGGAATAAAACAAGTTTAGAACTTATTTATTAAGTTTGGAAAATTTGGTTACTTAAACATGTCAAACAAACAATTATTGTTTCCATCAATTTAAAGTGTGCAAAACAATTTACAAAATTTATATTTGAAAAGAACATCAAATTTTAGTTGGATTACATGTTTCAAATATTGAAATTTGAATTAGGATGAATTTATTATGAATTAAACAATATTAAACAAGTTTTAATTGAATTTAAAACAAACTTAAACATTATTTGAATTTTATTTGTTCAAATCATAAATTCAAGTTCACATTTGAAAAGTTCACACTTTGATGGTTTGAAAACATATTTTGCATGTTCAAAAATATTTTATATTAAGCAAGTTATGATTTTATCAAATTTAATTGAGTTAAACAAATATTAAATTATTTAGGCAATTTAAATTATTCAAACAAGGAAACAAAATTTATATTTAAATAGGATATTCAAAATGGTATGAAAAACATATTTTATTTGCATTATTTGGGATTAGTATGAATTACTTATGAATTATTGCAAATTACATTTGACTTATTCAAATTTGAAATTTAAATGTATTTTGAAAACTCAAAACAGAACACAAATAGGTTATTTGGAAAGATTATGAAATTCGGAACAGAAAACATATACAAGTTTTATTTATTAGACTTACAGATTAAAAGTTATTGATTTTTAAAGTTTAGTGCTTTATTCTGCCATTTAAAAGAAATAGAAATAAAACAGATTTGTTTTAAATCATTTGCTACCGCCACTGGGTCTACCCTAGTCACTGCACGGTGGACCTGCGGCCAGCGTGGCACTGTGCACGCTTGCGTGGCCGTGGCAGTGACTGAAACGTGGGCCACGGCTGTCAGTTGGAGCGCGAAAAAAAGTGTGGTTATTCCGCGCGCCCGCGGCTCGAACCCACGACCACGAGGAGATTCAGAGTGTGTGCAACCACTGCGCTGTTGCGTTCGCTTGTCAGATATACGCTGCGCGGGGAGGATAAAGGTTCAGGCTTGCACGATGTCTGAGGAAACTGACGAGCGCTCGCTTGCTCGACTGACAGAGCACTTGCCGGCGGCGATCTGCACGGTGGTGCTAGCGATTGGGTGCGTGGGTGTGTGCAGAACGTGCACTGGAGCGTGCGCAACAGAGAGAGGGAGAGATTGGGAGATGGTGGAGCTCACCGGGAGGGGATTGAGGTGGCGGAGGTTGCTGACGACGGCGTGACAGAGGCGGCGGTGTCGTGGACGGCGTCGAGGCTGCAGATGATCTCCGGTTGCGCTCCCGTGTCCGAAACGTAGAGGAAGCAGTGGGCTTTTGGTTCCAGGGGGTAGAGGGCTAGATGGAGGTGGGAGGTGGCGGCGCCATGGCGGTTTTCAGAGGAGTGGTCGCCGGTGAGGTGGAGCAGAGGAGGAAACTCGACGGGGAAGAAACGTTTGACGGCGGCGGAGAGGGGAAAAGCGACCTAGGGGGCTAGGGTTAGGTGCGGGAGCCCTAGGGCATGTTTTATAGGCGGGGCAGGGCTCGGATGGCCGCCGGAGTCGCGCGCGGTCGCGGTGGCACCGGCCGATTGCCTGCCGTACACGAGAAAGATCGAGTGCATGCTTTTTGAAGCGTTACGCGAGGGTTTAGTTGGGCTGGGCTGGCGCGCGCGGTAGATAGATTGGGCTGGGTAGCGTTAGGTGCTGCGCGCGCGGTAGGTTTTGCTCCTTTTTATTTTTCTGTTTTTTTTTTTTTGCTGAAACAGAAATTGGAAGAAATTGTTAAGGTTTTGGTTGATAAAAAACCAGAAAAATTAGGTTAGGCTAATTAGGTAAATAGAAACCATATTCCAAGATTGGATTTCAAAAGTTGAGATTTAAAAATGAGGTTTGTATTTGAATCCAAATTGGAGGAATTTTAATATTAATAAACCCTTATGAAAACATGCATTTGAATAGGGTTACCCCTAGGGTTTTTAGAATGATTTAAAGAGTACAAATGTGTGGTGAATTTTATGGATTCAAAAAGGTACTTATTTTGAGAATTGGTTTGAATTTGAAATGATTTAGAGTAATTGCTTGCATTAATGGTTTGATTAAACCAACAATTTAATGGGTGATTAACAAGGAATAAAATGGTTGTTTTTATTTGTTATTTTTATTCCAAAAGTTGTAACAGATCAAGTATGAAAAATAACCATTTGAAATTGTTTGAGTTTGATTATGAAAACAAGCTAAAATAGATGCAAAACAAATAGTAACAATTGCAAACAAATGATTAAACATGATGACATGATGCAATACTTGAAATAAAACAATAAATCAAACATTCTAAGGGATATTTCATACTTGGGATGTTACAAAACGCCCCCCCTTGAAGGAATCGCGCCCCGAGATTCCTACTGAGATGTGAAAAGGTCCGGATACTTCTTGCGAAGATCCTCTTCGGTCTCCCACGTTGCCTCTTTATCGGAATGATGCGACCATTGGACTTTCAAGAACTTGGTGCTCTTGTTGCGAGTCTTACGCTCGGTCTCATCGAGAATACAAATAGGGTGCTCCTCATAAGATAGGTCATCTTGCAGCTCAATGGAATCATGATCAACTGCATGATCTGGATCTTTGAAACACTTCTTGAGTTGTGACACGTGGAACACATCGTGCACCTTGGATAGTTTTTCTGGAAGTTCAAGACGATAAGCATTTTCTGCCTGCCTTGAGAGGATGTTGAAAGGACCAATGTATCTTGGTGCAAGCTTTCCTTTCACACCAAAACGATGAGTGCCTCTGAGGGGAGTTACACGGAGATATGCCTTATCACCAGGTGCATAGATCATATCCCTGTGCTTGCTATCATAATAGCTCTTCTGACGAGACTGAGCAATCCTGAGATTGTCACGAATGATACGAACTTTCTCCTCGGCTTCCTTAACAATGTCAGGGCCTAAAAGTGAATGTTCACCAGCTCCAGACCAATTGATTGGACTTCTGCATCTGCGACCATACAGTGCCTCAAATGGTGCCATGCCTAGGCTTGCCTGGTAGCTGTTGTTGTAGGAGAATTCAGCATATGGAAGGCAATCCTCCCATTTCATGCCAAAGGAGAGACCACATGCTCTGAGCATATCCTCGAGAATCTGATTGACTCTTTCGACTTGCCCCTGAGACTGAGGGTGATAAGCTGTGCTGAACAGAAGTTTAGTGCCCAATGCTTCTTGAAAGCTCTTCCAGAAATGAGAAGTGAAGATACTTCCACGGTCTGAGCTTATTTCCAATGGAACACCATGAAGAGGAACAACCTTTGCTGTATAGAGCTCTGCTAACTGGCTAGCTGAGATAGTTTCCTTTACAGCAAAGAAGTGAGCAACCTTAGTGAGACGATCAATAACAACGAAGATTGCATCGTTGACCTTCATGGACTTTGGAAACCCAGTAACGAAGTCCATTTCAATCATGTCCCACTTCCACTCAGGAATTTTCAGAGGTTGGAGTAGACCGGTTGTTTTCTGATGGACTGCCTTAACACGTTGACAAACGTCGCATTCTGAAACGTATTGAGCAATTTCACGTTTCATGCCAGGCCACCAATACAGAGTCTTGAGATCATGGTACATCTTTGTACTTCCAGGGTGAATGGAGAGAGGAGTTTCATGAGCCTCCTTGAGAATGATATCCTTGAGACTTTGAATCTGAGGAACTGCAATGCGTCCTTCGAAGAACACAGTTCCCTTGTCATCAATTGAGAAGGACTTGAATTTATCATTGCCCTCCTTGATGTGCTCTACAATCTTCTTGATTTCATTATCACGAAGTTGTTCAGAACGAATCTTGTCCTCGAGAGTTGGGCTGGTTGTCAAGCTAGCAAGGTATCCTTCAGGGACAAGACCAAGGTTCAGCTTCTGGAATTCTTCATGAAGTGGAGGTTGGCTTTCCATGATCATGAGATTATTGCAATAGGATTTGCGACTGAGAGCATCGGCCATAACATTAGCCTTGCCTGGAGTGTAAGAAATTGTGAGATCAAAGTCTTTAATCTTCTCAATCCATCTCCTTTGCCTGAGGTTCAGATCTGGCTGAGTGAAGATGTATTTCAGACTCTTATGATCGGAAAAGATTTCAGTTTTGTTACCCAACAAGTATTGTCTCCATTTCTTGAGGGCAAACACAACTGCTGCAAGTTCTAGGTCATGAGTGGGATAGTTTTGCTCATGTGGGTTCAACTGACGTGAAGCATAAGCCACAACTTGACGTTCTTGCATAAGAACTGCTCCTAGGCCTTGGAGAGATGCATCACAGGATATCTGGAAAGGTTTGGTAGTATCTGGGCCAACCAGAACTGGGGTGGAAGTGAGTTTAGTCTTCAGGAGGTTGAAACTCTCATCACATTGTGGAGTCCAAACGAACTTTTTGTCCTTCTTTGTTAGATCAGTGAGAGGTTTAGCAATCTTGGAAAAGTTTTGGACGAAACGACGGCAATAGCTAGCCAAGCCAAGAAAACTTCTGACTTGCTTCACCGTCTTAGGGGGTTTCCAATCAACAATTGCCTTAACCTTTTCCGGGTCAATGGCTATGCCTTTGGCAGAGATGATATGACCAAGATATGCAACTTCTGGAATCCAGAACTCACATTTGGAAAACTTGGCATACAGACGATGCTCGCGAAGTTTCATGAGAGTGAGACGAAGGTGTTCTCCATGCTCTTCCTCGGATTTTGAGTAGACTAGAATGTCATCAAGATATACCACAACGAACTTGTCGAGGTATTCATGGAAGACAGAATTCATGAGTCTTGAGAACGTTGCCGGTGCATTGGTGAGACCAAAGGACATGACGGTGTATTCATATAGACCGTAACGAGTGGTGAAAGCTGTCTTAAGAATATCTTCCTTTCTGATCTTTATCTGATGGTACCCCATCCTTAAGTCCAACTTTGAGAATATTGAGGCTCCAGCAAGTTGATCAAAAAGATCATCGATACGAGGAATTGGATACTTGTTCTTGATTGTTTTCTCGTTGAGAGGACGATAGTCAACCACGAGTCTTTTTGTTTGATCCTTCTTGGCAACAAACAGAGTTGGGAAACCCCAAGCGGAGGAACTAGGCTGAATGTAACCTTTCTCCATGTACATATCGATTTGCTCCTTCAACAATTTCAGTTCAGGAGGAGCTATCTAGTATGGATGCTTAGAGATTGGAGCGGTACCTGGCTCAAGCTCGATCACGAACTCAACTGCTCTATCCGGAGGCATCCCTGGCAACTCTTCTGGAAAGACGTCAGGGAATTCACAAACCACCGGAACATTTTCAATTGCAGGAAGGGGTTTGGCATCGAGGTTGAACAGCTGAACGGAACTTGATCCATATGGAGAATAGACTATCTGGCCTGAAGTGTGAGATAGAGTTATTGACTTTTGAGCACAGTCAATTTTTGCTTTGTGGGTCTTCAACCAATCCATACCCAGAATGACATCAATGTCAGAATTTCCCAGCAACATGAGTGAAGCAAGGAATATGCGACCTCCAATTAGGATCTCATTGTCCATGCTTATCTTGGATGTCAACATTTGCGGTCCCGGAGAGTGAACAGTAATTTGATTGCTTAGCGGAACCAGAACTAGGTTGTATGCTTTTGCAAAAATCTTTGACACAAAAGAATGCGATGCTCCGGTATCAAACAACACTTTAGCTGGAATAGAGTTTACGGGTAATATACCGAGAACGACGTCAGCAGCTTCCTCAGCTTTGTCGGCCTTGATATGGTTCACCCTCGCGTTCCTCCCGACAGGCCTGTTGTTGGAGTTGAAGGCTTTAGCCGGGGGAGCACGAACCATTGCCTGGTTGGTGTTGGGGCGAGGAGGTGGAGGTAGCTGCCTCTGAGTGCACTTATCAGCGTAGTGCCCAGTCTCCTTGCACTTGAAGCAAGTGACGACACGAGGAGGACCTGGCCTTGGCTGCCCCATTGGAATCCTCTGACCCTGCATCTGAGATGGGTTGGGTGGGCGGGGACCAAAGCCTGGAGAAGCTTGGGCATTTGGAGCCCGAGTGACAGCACCATTTGGCACCCAGATGCGGCGCTTCTGCGGAGGGTTGGTCATGTTGGAGGAGGAACCACCCTCGCGCGAGTGCTTACGGGACTCTTCGAACGCCTTGCGCCCATTCTCCTCATTGAGCGCGGTGTTCACGAGCTCCACGAAGTCCTTGCACTTGATGTTGGTGAGAGCGTACTTCAGTTTCGGGTTAAAACCTCGGCGGAACCTTGCCATCTTCTTGGCTTCAGTGGATACCTCGTCACCAGCGTATCGAGCCAGACGATTGAACTCGTTCTGGTAGCCGAGGACGTCCAGCTTGCCCTGTTTGAGAGAGCAGAACTCCTCACGCATCCTTTCCATGAGACCATCTGGGATGTGGTGCTTCAGGAAGGCATCCTTGAAACATCCCCAGGTGATAGGATAGCCAGCTCTCATGGTCTGGTAGTTCTCCCACCAAGTAGCTGCCTGACCCTTCAGTAGGTAGGTGGCATATTTGACCTTATCTTCCTCAGCAACATGAGCTATCTCCATAGCCCTGTTCATCTCCCTGATCCAGTCATCAGCATCCAGAGGCTCACGTGTTGCCACGAACGCTCTCGGCCCCATGCTCAGAAACTCCTTGATGCTGATTCGCGGAGCATTCTGGTTGTTGTGCTGGTTAGCCTGGATCTGGGCCATCTGTGTCACCACTTGGGTCATCTGAGCTAACAGTTCCCCCATTGGTGGTGGCGGAGGCGGGTTGTTCCTGGTTGGAGGCATCCTGAATAGACATTCATTTTAGCACAACAATAGAAAAGGATAGGATTGGTAACCGAAAGATAGATTATTCCGACGCATGAATAGATAACCAACAGGTACATCATCACATGTTCAATTACATCAGAATATCCAACAGACCAATACATGGTTCGAATGCCAAAGGATAACTAAACATAGCTAGGAATGGATACATCGGTACTCCCATGCTCATCACGCAGGACGGCGGTGAGTAGTACGACGAGAGATACGGTGCGGAGGAATCCCCCGGAAGTAGGTATGACGACGATCCACGTAGAGCGGGACTGCCCTGAGAGCAACTCTCGGTGTGGTGAAGTAGAAAGCGTCGTCTCCCTGTGCTCCAAAACGGGGAATCCCAGTGTAACCAGGACCAAGGTCGAGAAGTGGACCTCTGATCGGCTCTGATACCATTTGTCGCACCCTGGCTTCTAAGGGATACTCATCGGACGAACTGGATAGCAGGTGCTTGGATTATGGGGCATAACTGCTCCCACGTCCCAGCTTCCTGGTAGGCCTGCGCTTATGCGCGACAACACAAGCCCTGCTATTCCACCGTCGATGTAAACTATCCACTAGAAGTCATAGGCACTACTGTCGACGTACTTCATATAAATCACGCACGGTACGTCAACAGCTTTGAACGAATGATGATCACAACTTATCTCTAAGACACAAAAGATTGAAATAAGGTTGCAACTGGCCTTCACTAAGGCAGAGATGGCAAATACAATCATCCAGAGGACACATGTCCCAACATAGCATTCATTACATCAGCGGAAGCAATCAAAGGTGTCTGGGTACAGACAAATCCAACAGACTTAAGAAGCCGGAGAAAATAAAGAAGACGAAGCCCATCCACGTAGGTTCTGGATCCTGCCCTGGTCCAGCTAGCTACTCGTCTGCAGTCTCGTCAAACTCCACGAAGTAGCCATCCTGGTGGTCATCGTAGCCGTAGTCGTAGTCTGCGTAAACCACAGCCCCAACGGGGTCAGTACATCCAAGTACTGGCAAGCAAGACTCACAGTTCACCAAAGTATAGCCCGTCAACACCAGCACAGATGACTTGGGTTCAACGGAAGAAGGTGGGTATATAAGATGCTGCAACTGGCTACGCTAACCAACTACAGAGATTCTATCACTTCCAACTATCAGAAAGGGGATAAGATCGAGTGTTGTAACCAACTGAAAGATAACTTCAAACAAACCCATCCTGGATCTCGCCCCTTATCCAAAGAAGCAATCCGAGGATAACTCACACAGTTGGATTAAGATGAAGCAAGTTATTGTGACAATAAACCTATTACTAGTCAAATTGTAATCATGGGGTGTGAGATTGTGTATCATTAGGTTTAAGTTGTCCTGAGTACTTGTTAGCCAGTACTTTCACCAAGTAGTCCATAACCGCGGAAAACACGGCTTCTCGAGAAGATTATCCCTGCAGGGTTGCACCAATTTGGCCGTACACGTATGAATAACCCGCCAGATGGGACGCCTTCCACCAAGCGGGGCACTCAACACAACTCAACTCTTCTCCGCATCAAGCCCAAAGCACCTTGGGCGCACGGCTAATCGAGCCCAGAAGAAAATGGACCCTCATAGCACTCTAAGAACGTGTCCCCCTATATGCCGACTACAAAAGTTCCACCCTGCGCTGGGCTCGCAAAAACATGCATGCGGCAAATAGAAAGCACGAACTAAATGAGATGATTTGGACGAGATGCGAATCGAATCAAATTGAGGGGGGCGCCCATACTCGCTTCCCACATGCGGGTAGTGCGCTCATCATGGATCAGTAGACAAGACCCTTTTCCTATTAGGGTCGACACTAGCAGGCCTCAAAACCACACAGGGCCTCCTGCCGGTGCCTTATCATCAAATTATTATTAACAGTAATAACATTACCATGATTGATTGATTGATTAAACATCGAGCCCCAGAACATAATGAAATATAGTAACTGAAAGTAACGGGTAACAGACTCGAGCAAAACAACCTAATCATGCTAGTAAGACACTGGCTCAATCAATAGGGTTGTAGGAGTGGTGGTGGGGCAATATCAGGGTTAAAGGATTCATGTGATAGGTTCGTAACAGAAACAACTACCACTAAGGCTAGCAAGATATAGACAATGGAAAGTATCGGTAACCAGGGTTGAAAGGAACACAATGGTTCATGTGAGTGATAACTTGCCTGCAAACTCAACAGCCGGGTACTGAGCTAGATCCTCAGAAGGGGTGCTGTAAAGGTCGTCTGCCTCAACGTCGTCGTCTATTCGAGAAGAAGCAAACAAACAAAACAGGAATGTAAACAATCATTGCCATGGCATTGTGCACAATCAATATGATGCATGACAAGTTAATGGTTGCATCAAAATAAATTAGCTAACAAGATAACACAATTTAAATGGACCCATATGCAATTGGATTGCATATGGAAAAGATCCATTGAATTAAGTGGAAACAAATGGTTCACAACTAATGATTATGTGAAAGTTGTTAGCATGATGCATGCATGATGATGATAACAAGATAACAACAAATAACAATAATAGATGCAAAGGAAAAGGAATAAAACAAGTTTAGAACTTATTTATTAAGTTTGGAAAATTTGGTTACTTAAACATGTCAAACAAACAATTATTGTTTCCATCAATTTAAAGTGTGCAAAACAATTTACAAAATTTATATTTGAAAAGAACATCAAATTTTAGTTGGATTACATGTTTCAAATATTGAAATTTGAATTAGGATGAATTTATTATGAATTAAACAATATTAAACAAGTTTTAATTGAATTTAAAACAAACTTAAACATTATTTGAATTTTATTTGTTCAAATCATAAATTCAAGTTCACATTTGAAAAGTTCACACTTTGATGGTTTGAAAACATATTTTGCATGTTCAAAAATATTTTATATTAAGCAAGTTATGATTTTATCAAATTTAATTGAATTAAACAAATATTAAATTATTTAGGCAATTTAAATTATTCAAACAAGGAAACAAAATTTATATTTGAATAGGATATTCAAAATGGTATGAAAAACATATTTTATTTGCATTATTTGGGATTAGTATGAATTACTTATGAATTATTGCAAATTACATTTGACTTATTCAAATTTGAAATTTAAATGTATTTTGAAAACTCAAAACAGAACACAAATAGGTTATTTGGAAAGATTATGAAATTTGGAACAGAAAACATATACAAGTTTTATTTATTAGACTTACAGATTAAAAGCTATTGATTTTTAAAGTTTAGTGCTTTATTCTGCCATTTAAAAGAAATAGAAATAAAACAGATTTGTTTTAAATCATTTGCTACCGCCACTGGGTCTACCCTAGTCACTGCACGGTGGACCTGCGGCCAGCGTGGCACTGCGCACGCTTGCGTGGCCGTGGCAGTGACTGAAACGTGGGCCACGGCTGTCAGTTGGAGCGCGAAAAAAAGTGTGGTTATTCCGCGCGCCCGCGGCTCGAACCCACGACCACGAGGAGATTCAGAGTGTGCGCAACCACTGCGCTGTTGCGTTCGCTTGTCAGATATACGCTGCGCGGGGAGGATAAAGGTTCAGGCTTGCACGATGTCTGACGAAACTGACGAGCGCTCGCTTGCTCGACTGACAGAGCACTTGCCGGCGGCGATCTGCACGGTGGTGCTAGCGATTGGGTGCGTGGGTGTGTGCAGAACGTGCACTGGAGCGTGCGCAACAGAGAGAGGGAGAGATTGGGAGATGGTGGAGCTCACCGGGAGGGGATTGAGGTGGCGGAGGTTGCTGACGACGGCGTGACAGAGGCGGCGGTGTCGTGGACGGCGTCGAGGCTGCAGATGATCTCCGGTTGCGCTCCCGTGTCCGAAACGTAGAGGAAGCAGTGGGCTTTTGGTTCCAGGGGGTAGAGGGCTAGATGGAGGTGGGAGGTGGCGGCGCCATGGCGGTTTTCAGAGGAGTGGTCGCCGGTGAGGTGGAGCAGAGGAGGAAACTCGACGGGGAAGAAACGTTTGACGGCGGCGGAGAGGGAAAAAGCGACCTAGGGGGCTAGGGTTAGGTGCGGGAGCCCTAGGGCATGTTTTATAGGCAGGGCAGGGCTCGGATGGCCGCCGGAGTCGCGCGCGGTCGCGGTGGCACCGGCCGATTGCCTGCCGTACACGAGAAAGATCGAGTGCACGCTTTTTGAAGCGTTACGCGAGGTTTTAGTTGGGCTGGGCTGGCGCGCGCGGTAGATAGATTGGGCTGGGTAGCGTTAGGTGCTGCGCGCGCGGTAGGTTTTGCTCCTTTTTATTTTTCTGTTTTTTTTTTGCTGAAACAGAAATTGGAAGAAGTTGTTAAGGTTTTGGTTGATAAAAAATCCAGAAAAATTAGGTTAGGCTAATTAGGTAAATAGAAACCATATTCCAAGATTGGATTTCAAAAGTTGAGATTTAAAAATGAGGTTTGTATTTGAATCCAAATTGGAGGAATTTTAATATTAATAAACCCTTATGAAAACATGCATTTGAATAGGGTTACCCCTAGGGTTTTTAGAATGATTTAAAGAGTACAAATGTGTGGTGAATTTTATGGATTCAAAAAGGTACCGATTTTGAGAATTGGTTTGAATTTGAAATGATTTAGAGTAATTGCTTGCATTAATGGTTTGATTAAACCAACAATTTAATGGGTGATTAACAAGGAATAAAATGGTTGTTTTTATTTGTTATTTTTATTCCAAAAGTTGTAACAGATCAAGTATGAAAATAACCATTTGAAATTGTTTGAGTTTGATTATGAAAACAAGCTAAAACAAATGCAAAACAAATAGTAACAATTGCAAACAAATGATTAAACATGATGACATGATGCAATACTTGAAATAAAACAATAAATCAAACATTCTAAGGGATATTTCATACTTGGGATGTTACAGTGATGATGGTGGCCTCTTTGAAGGCTCTCGGTGCTCCTAGCGACGACGGCGTGCAAGCGGCTCCCGTGCGCTCCAACGGTGCTCCGACGTGTCTCTCTGCGCAAACCAGTGCGCCAAACGGTGACAAAAGGGGTCAGGGTTGTGCGGTTTTACAAAACGAAGAGGACTAGGGGATGCATAGAGGCGGGTATAGCCCGTAGAGGTGGCGTCATCACCTCGCGAAGTTCGGCAATGGCGGGGGCGCGCTCCGAGATCGAAATCGAATATGTGGTTGGCTAGATCTTGAGAAAGACGCGGGAGATAGAGCCCGGAGGTCGGGGGTATATATGGGTGGTTGGGAGTGGCCGAGGGGGCAAGGAAGCGCGAGGAGGAGTCGGGGTCGTACGGGATTGCGTCGACGTCATTCTGTCAATAACCTCCTGGCCGCGGAGTCCGCGTTTAGGTAGAAGACGACAGGGCGGGCTCGATTCCTGTTCAGCTGGGCCGCCGTGTTCTGTTGCTGCGCGCGCGGCGGAAGGGAGCGAGAGGAGAGTGGGCCAGGCCACGAGAAAGAGAGGGTGGGTTGCGCTGGTTTTTCTCTCTCTCCCTTTTTTCCTTTTTTCTGTTTTTTTAAACTAATGGGTTCAAAATCAATTCAAAACCACACCAAATCAAATCAGAAAAATATATAAAAATATGTTTTGAAAATCTTAGGACCTAAGAAACATTTTGGCACTATTATTTCCCAAAAAAATACTTTACTATAGAAAAAGATTTAAACCCAAAATGTGGTTTAATAGGTGATAACACCTAAAATTTTGTCTTTAGCAAATTAAAAACCAATTTTTTATGCAACCAAAATGCAAGTATGCTATGATGATCATGAATGCATGAGGGTTTTAAAAATTTCAAATTTTTCAAAATCCTGGGATGTTACAGACTACCCCCCTTAAAAGAAATATCGTCCCGAGATTTGGGAAGGCTAGAAATTAGGTTGGAAAAGTCTATGAGGTGGGCTATCCCCCTTAAAATAATATCCTTGAGATTGAGCGAAGCTAGTCATCTGCCTCAATAGGATCAGTTGCATATGAGAACTTGTTAGGCCTAAGTCTCAGAAATCTAGTAAGCCTGTCCACTGGGGATGGTGGTGGTGGATTGTTGTTGTTTTTGTTCATTGCTGCTACAAACTGAGTCATCGTTGGGAGAAGTTGGGCTTGGGAAGTGAGCATCTGCTGTAGGGCATCATTGTTGTTGTCCTCATTGTTTTTGTTGTTGTTGGGGTCGCGACGAGGAGGCATCTGTGGGTTTTCAGCATAGATGAGTAAAAGATAGATAGAGCTATGAGGAGAAATTTTTCCTACCCATGCACAACACAACAAGACAAACAATCAATGGAAAAAAAACAACTTAAAATATTTTAGCTCTTAACCAAATTTCGAAATTTGGACCTAATTTTTGAAAAACTTAAGCAAAACAACTCAGTTGCAAACCAAAACACTCTAGCATTGCCATATCACAAGTTGAAAGGTCAATACTCAAACAAAAACTCTAGCTAACGCATTCTTCCATGGTGGTCAACTACTGGGATGGATCATAACTCTTCACAATGATCTCTATGTTCTTGTACATCTTCAGCACCTTCTCAAGGGCGTTGATCTCTTCTTTAGCTTCCTAGAGATCCTTCTGAGTGTGATAAAGTCTCCACGTAAATCTTTCTCCAAGTTCTGTGATTGCCTCGCATTCAGCGCATCTAGCTGACTCGAAGAATGATGTGTATTGTTGTGGGTTGGTGAAGATGTAGTCCCCTTGTGTCTTGTGGTCATACTCCTTGCTTCTGTATAGGTGAAGTTGCACCCACCAATACTCTTGGCCATCTTCAATGAAGGGGAAACCTTTGTAGAGTGTTGCTCCTCCAAATCCTAATCTTATCATTAGGTTCTTTAGTGCCTTTGGAAATTCAGTCTGACAATCTAGAGTCATGGTCATCAATGGGCCCTTCTTTTAGTGATTCAAAGAGGTTGCTCATCTATCAAGGAGACAAGACATCAGAAGATTGAACAATAGGTAGAAGTACTAGAAGACAGCTATGGCTATGTTCGAATAGAATAGGTATTAAATCCTAGGATCCTGGAAGTCCTTGGTGGTGGTGGAGTTGCAGCTCTTCATCTTTAAGTTGGAAGTCCTTGGCGGTTGCAAAGTTGAAGTTTCCATCATCATTGAGTTTTGAAGTCTAGGAGAAAAACATAGGTCATAGAAGCATAAGGTAAAGAGGTACTAGATACGAGATGAGTAAGAGTACTTTGAAAATATTAAGTCATTTCCATGGTGATCATCAGATCATTAACAACTTATTGAAATTTGGATATTCACTATAGTGAGAGATACTAGCACCCGCTAGCCAATCAGGGAACCGGTCTCATGTACGTGGAGATGTAATGTTGGTCCGGGCCGCTTCATCTCACTATGCCACTAGGATCCAAAAATACTCAAAGGTGTTAATAAATTTGATCAAAAAGGGTTTTCCAAACCTAAGGGCTCGAACCTACAGGCAACACTTTGCTCTAATACCATTTTGTAGCGCCCTCACATTTAATAATGTAAGAACTACTGTGTTAAGTGCTAGTCCCTGGATCAATGCTAGCACCACAGAACAAAATGTAAAGTATCATTGCAGAAGTATCAAAAATATTACAAAAGATCCAGAATAGCCATGTATAGCTTTATTACAAAGTGCATAGTCTTAAAAGACTAGCAAAACTCAGAGTTCGAAACAGCAGAAATAAAGATAACAATGAGCCTCCATCTTCAATCATGCGCCACATGCATTACATGTTGGGTGTAGACTCGAGTCCAAGCACTTGATCAAATTTCATCCTCAGAATTTCCTGCACGTTGGAATATGCAGCCCCCGAAGGAGATTCAGTACAAACAATGTACTGGCAAATTACACTATGGTGGATATAAAATGGCAAGTCTAAACTACATGCATATCTGGCTTGGTGGAGTTTAGGCTATTTGCAGAAAGCAAGTTTTTCCCTAACACTTTTGAAAAAGAGTTTTCTTTCAAATATTGGCACCATGGGACACACCCATGAGCACCACAACTAATATTTCCTTAGCCAAATTTTACTTCTTCAAAACGGTGTTGAGAATCTTCTGTCCATCCTTGTCCAGCTGCTCGAAGTCATCCATTACCGGTGACCCGGCTATGATCATAGTTTCTAACTCTGCAGAGGTTGTGCACTTTCACCCTTTGTCTTCAATTAGCCCAAACATCCTATACACCGGGAGTGCATCATGGAAAGGAGAGAATTGAGACGAGATCTTTCAGAAGCAAGAATTCAACCCAACCAGCAAGACCCGTTCCACCTATAATTATGCCACATCTTCATGTCAAGCATGGGCTGAACTCTCACAACTTGGTTGATCAAGACAGAGCCCATATGTCAAAGGGCTGCACGGGAAGCTACTAAACTTAGAGGAACTTAAGAATCTCTTTGTTCCTGAGTGGCCATCCACAAGTGTACTCCTTCGGTGATAAACACCATTGATATGGCCCTAGGGAGCCACTCAACATAATCCAATCACATCCAAAATCCACCCAGGTGTTTCATTGAGGGTTATACTTAGAATTTTTCACCATACCATAGAAAACAAATTGAACCAAGGCATAGCATCTACAAGTGCTAAGGCTATAGTTGATAACAAGGGTAAGGGTGGCTACACACTACTAGGGTTTTAGCATAATACTTAGAGAAAAATTCACCTATCAGGCAACTACTTCAAAACTCTAGTAATGCGTAGGAAAATAAGGGGTGGATGAATGTGTCACTTGCCTTGGCAATAGGATGAAGAATCACAACAATAATAACAGCAACAAGAGTACACTTGCTCCTCTTCACAATCTAACACAAGCAAAAAAATCCACACATGAACATACAAGACAAACATAACATGGAAAACAAAATAACAATACAAAAACATGTATGCATGTCATGCAATGATCAAATTAATGCACCAAATTCACAACTAGCAAGAATTACTAATAATGATGTTCTCTTATATTAATAACATGGTTATGATGCATGCAAAACAAATTAATTATTAAATTGTAATTATAACTATTATTAGGGTTTTATTATAGGAAAATATCAACATTAATAGAGTTTCTGTTACAAAGTTGTATAAATAAATTTTCCAACGCATCTACTGGATAGAGGACATCAAAACAAAACCATAGTAATTGATTTCACCTAAAAAGGATTTATAGATTAAAAGTTATACCCAAATTAGTGATTAAAAGAGATCTACAAATAACATGTGAATGCACGTTTCAAAATTGAAATTTGAATAGCCTATATTAATATACACAATGTGCTGATTTCAAAAAGTCTAGAATAACCTAAATTTGAATTACAGAACTCGATATATGAATTTTTGAATTTTTTTATTCTAATCTGTTTTATTTTGTTTTTAACTGAAAAGGTGATCGATCCAAGGGGAGGGCAATGGCGCGCTGTGATTGGTCGAAAAAATTTCGCGCGGGTCAGCGCTGCGAGCCGCTGGATCTAAGTCACGATGGACGACCGTGATTGAAAAATACCTCTTCGCATAAGCCATCTAACCTAGGCCCTAGGATTTAGATCTAACGCTCGAGATCAAACGCGAGGGGGCGGCGGCGGTGGACTCACCGGACACCTCCTTGGCGCGGAGTCCGCGTTTAGGTAGAAGACGACAGGGCGGGCTCGATTCCTGTTGGGATGGGCCGCCGTGTTCTGTTGCTGCGCGCGCGGCGGAAGGGAGCGAGAGGAGAGTGGCCTGGGCCACGAGAAAGAGAGGGTGGGCTGCGCTGGTTTTTCTCTCTCTCCCTTTTTTCCTTTTTTCTGTTTTTTTAACTAATGGGTTCAAAATCAATTCAAAACCCCACCAAATCAAATCAGAAAAATATATAAAAATATGTTTTGAAAATCTTAGGACCTAAGGAACATTTTGGTACTATCATTTCCCAAAAACAAAATACTTTACTTTAGAAAAAGATTTAAACCCAAAATTTGGTTTAATAGGTGATAACACCTAAAATTTTGTCTTTAGAAAATTAAAAACCAATTTTGTTATGCAACCAAAATGCAAGTATGCTATGATGATCATGAATGCATGAGGGTTTTAAATTTTTCAAAATTTTCAAAATCCTGGGATGTTACATTCACCCACACAATTTTTCATGAAACAATGGATATTAATCAACCGTAACGAAGAGAAAGCACTTGACAAAATTCCCATGTGTCCTCGAGAACGTTTAGTAGTCATAAGCAACACAAACGGCTTGTCCTTTGCTCTCAAAAGGATTGGGCCACTCGCTGCAATATTATTTACTGCACTTTATTTACTCGCACTTTATTTATCTGCTATCTAAAAAACCACCAAAAACTTGTTTGCTAGTGTTTACAGTGAATCCTCTATCCAACCTGCTTGTGAACACCTTATGTTCCTCGTTGGTTTCGACACTCTTATTTATGGAAACTTCGATACACCCCCTATACTTGTGGGTCATCAAGACTATTTTCTGGCGCCGTTGCCGGGGAGTGAAGCGCTATTGGTGAGTGGAATTGGTAAGAGAAACTTTTACTGTGAGTGTTGTTTTTATTTATGTCTATTTTTTGTTTCATTATGGAGAATACTTTTGGTTCTCTGATTAGGGGTACTTCTACCGTTTCTACTAGGGTAGTTGGTAACCGTCTTCTGCTGAACTAGATCCTTATGAAATACCTATGAAAATTGTTGGGCGTGTTATGGATAACTCCTATTACGGTGATGGAACTGTCCATCCCAGTGATCATTTGATCTTTATACATGAATTATGCGAGTTATTCAGGTGTGCAGGTATTACAATGGATCAAGTTAAAAGGAAATTATTTTCTCTATCGCTGAAAGTAAGAGCCGCTGAATGGATCAAATTACTGAAGAATGGTGATTCTATTGGATGGGAGGAAAATGTTCCTCTCTTTTATTCTAAATTCTATCCTCCTAGTGAGATTCATAAATACCGGAATCAAATCTATAATTGCTGGCCTCATGAGGGAGAGAGTATTGCCCAAGCGTGGGGGAGAATGAAGTTATTAATTCTTAAATGTCCCGTTCATGAACTCCCGAGAAATATTGTTATCAATACTTTTTATGCAAGGCTTTCTCTTCGTGATAAGGATTTATTGGATGCTTCTTGTTCTGGATCATTCACACGTATGAAGGGAGAAGCTAAATAGGATCTTCTTGACCGTATTCAAGAAAACACTGAAGGATGGCAGAACGACAAAGGTAGAAAGTCAGGTATAAATTATGATTATGAATGCATTAAATCTTTTATGGGAACCAATGATTTCTATGATGTTAGTGCTGTTTGTGGTCTTGATTCACAAATCTTTGCAAACTGTCTTAAAGCTTTTGCCTCCTACCTTGATATTCCTAAAAAGAATTATCACAAGTACCATGCACCTTATAAATATATTGTTCCTGCTAGTAATATAGAAGTGCATGTTGTTAATCCTGCTGTTCCTGAGCCATATGTTGAAAGAATGCCTTTCCCTGCTAAGGTGAAAGAACACTCAATGGTGGCTTGTGTGGTTAATAAGAGTAATAAGAAATCTATTGAGCCTGATGAACAAATAACTGTTAAACCTGTTGTAGCAATAGTGAAAGATCTTGTTTGTGAAAATGTGGAGGATGAACACATTGTCTTTTGTGAGGATGCTTCTAATATTGTTTCCCATCCTCATAGACCCAAGATAACTAGTGTTCCTGTGCTTTCTATTAAGATTGGTGATCATTGCTATTATGGTTTGCGTGATATTGGTGCTAGTTCTAGTGCTATACCTTATGAGCTTTATAGAGAAATTATGCATGAAATTGGTTCTTGTGAGATTGAAGATATTCATGTGGTTATTCAGCTTGCTAATAGAGAGGCTGTTTTTCCAATTGGTATTGTTAGATTTGTGGAAGTTTTGTGTGGTAAGACTAAATACCCACTAATTTTCTAGTACTTGGTAAGGCTTCTAGTAAGACTTGTCCTATTATTTTTGGTAGACCCTTCTTGAACACTTGTGGTTCTATTATAGATTGTAAAAGAGAGAATATTTTGACTAAATTTGATGGAAAATCTCATGAGTTCAATTTCTCCAAATTTTCTAGAGCACCTTATGAATCTAAATTGCCTGATGAGAATTTTAAAGTTGAACAACTTGCTTCTATTGCTCTTGATCCTAACAATGCTTTGCAGCAATATATGGAGGACCACGAGAGTGGTGTCTTTATGGAAGATAGAAATGAGATTGACGATATTCTTCTTCGTCAACCAGTGATACTGAAACATAATTTACTTGTGGAAGACTTGGGTACAACATTACCACCCAAGGAGGATCCTGTCTTTGATTTAAAACCTCTGCCTGATGATCTTAAATATGATTATCTTGATGATAAGAAAATATATCATGTTATTATTAGTACTAAACTTTCAGGTGAAGAAGAGGAAAGATTGTTGGGAATTCTGAAGAAACAACGTGGAGCTATTGGATATACCCTTGATGATTTGAAGGGAATTTCTCCTACTATATTTCAGCATGCTATTAATATTGAACCTGATGCAAAGCCAGTAGTTGAACATCAACACCGTTTAATTCCTAAGATGAAGGAAGTGGTAAGAAATGAGGTATTAACACTTCTTGATGATGGTATTATTTTTCCTATAGCTGATAGTAGATGGGTGAGCCATGTGCATTGTGTCCCTAAGAAGGGAGGAATAACTATTGTGCCTAATGAAAATAATGAGCTTATTCCTCAAAGAGTAGTCGTTGGTTATATAATGTTCATTGATTTTAGAAAGGTTAATAAAGTTACTAAGAAAGATCATTGTCCTTTACCCTTTATTGATCAAATGCAAGAGAGGTTGTCTAAAAAACTCATTTTTGTTTTCTTGATGGTTATTCTGGGTTTTCTCAAATTGTTGTTAGGAAACGAGATCAAGAGAAAACAACTTTTACTTGTCCTTATGGAACTCATGCTTATAGGCGCATGCCTTTCGGTTTGTGTAATGCTCCTTCTATGTTTCAAAGATGCATGTCTGCTATTTTTCATGGTTTTTGTGAAGAGATTGTGGAAGTATTCATGGACGATTTCTCCGTCTATGGAACTTCTTTTGATAATTGTTTGCACAACCTTGATAAAGTTTTGCAGAGATGTGAGGAAACTAATCTTGTTCTTAATTGGGAGAAATGCCACTTTATGGTAAATGAAGTAATTGTTCTTGGACATAAAATTTCTGAAAGAGGTATTGAAGTTGACAGAGCTAAAGTGGAAGCCATAGAGAAAATGCCCTGTCCTAGGGATGTTAAAGGTATTCGTAGTGTTCTTGGTCATGCTGGTTTCTATGGGAGGTTTATTAAAGATTTCTCTAAAATATCAAAGCCTCTTACTAATTTTCTTCAAAAAGATGTACCATTTGTTTTTGATGATGATTGTAAGGAAGCTTTTGAAACTTTAAAGAAGGCTTTAACTACTTATCCTATTGTTCAACCACCTGATTGGAAATTACCTTTTGAAATTATGTGTGATGCTAGTGATTTTGCTATTGGTGCTGTTCTTGGACAGCGCATAGATAAGAAGTTGGATGTTATTCATTATGCTAGTAAGACTCTTGATGCTGCTCAAAAGAATTATGCTACTACTGAAAAAGAGTTCTTAGCTGTAGTTTTTGCATGTGATAAGTTTAGGCCTTATATTGTCGACTCAAAGGTTACTATTCATACTGATCATGCTCCTATTAGATACCTTATGGAAAATAAAGATGCTAAGCCTAGGCTTATTAGATGGGTGTTTCTTTTACAACAGTTTGATTTGCATATTGTGGATAGGAAGGGTGCTGAAAATCATGTTGCTGATAACTTGCCTAGACTGGAAAACATTACTTTTGATCCTATTCCTGTTAATGATAGTTTTCCAAATGAACAGTTGTCTGCAATAAAGGTAAAACCTCAAGATAGTCCATGGTATGTTGATTATGCGAACTTTATTGTTTCAAGGTATTTTCCTCCAACATTTACAACTCAACAAAGAAGAAAATTCTTCTATGATCGGAGGCATTATTTTTGGGACGACCCACATTTATATAAAGAAGGAGTAGATGGTATTATGTGAAGATGTGTATCAGATCACGAACAACGTGAAATATTGAAGAAGTGCCATAGTGGTGCTTATGGAGGACATCACGCTGGAGATAGAACCGCACAGAAGGTTCTACAATCAGGTTTCTATTGGCCTACCCTCTTTAAAGATGCACGTAAATTTATTTTATCTTGTGATGAATGTCAAAGAGTACGCAATATTTCTAGATGTAATGAAATGCCGATGAGTTATTCTCTTGTTATTGAACCTTTTGATTGTTGGGGATTTGACTTTATGGGTCCTTTTCCTCCTTCGAATGGTTATACTCATATTCTTGTTGATGTTGACTATGTTACTAAGTGGGTAGAAGCTATACCTACTAAAAGTGTTGATGGTGAGACCTCTATAAAAATGCTTAAAGATGTTATTTTCCCTAGGTTTGGTGTGCCTAGGTATCTTATGACTGATGGAGGTTCTCGTTTTATTCATAGTGGTTTTAGAAAGACCCTTGCTAAATATGATGTTAATCGTAGAATTGCCTCACCTTATCATCCTCAAACAAGTGGGCAAGTAGAATTATCAAATAGAGAAATTAAATCTATCTTGCAAAAGACTGTTAATAAATCTAGGAAGAATTGGTCAAATAAGTTGAATGATGCTTTATGGGCTTATAGAACTGCTTATAAGAATCCTATGGGTATGTCTCCCTATAAAATGGTTTATGGAAAAGCTTGTCACTTGCCTTTAGAATTAGACCACAAAGCTTATTAGGTAGTGAAATAATTAAATAAAGATTTTAAACTTGCTGGTAAGAAAAGAATGCTTGATTTGAATCATTTAGATGAATGGAAATGTGAAGCTTATGAAAATTCCAAGATCTTTAAAGAGAAAGTTAAACAATGTTATGATAAAAGAATCCTTCAAAGAGAGTTTCATGTTGGTGAGAAAGTTCTATTGTATCGGTCTCTTCTCAGATTTTTTGTAGGAAAATTACTCTCCCGATGGGAAGGACCTTATATTATTGAAGAAATGTATCGTTCAGGTGCAATCAAAATTTCTTCCCTCAAAGATAACACTAAACAAGTGGTAAATGGACAAAGACTCAAACATTATATTTCTGGGGATTCTTATGATGAAGATGTGGATGTTATTCAAGTAATGACTCCGGAGAAGTTCATTAGAGGGAAGATTCCAGAATCTGCAGAGTCTGTCTTGGAATAGGTAACAATTCTGTTAAGAAAAAGTTCACGTAATACCTTTTCACTTATAAATTATCAGTTTTTGGAAAATATAGAAAATACCGAGCCGAAGAGGAGTTGGAGAAGGTGCCCGGAGGCACCACACCATGAGGGGGCGCGGGCCCACCCTTGGTCGCGCCACCCTATGGTGTGGGATCCTCGGATCCCCTCTCATACTCGTTTTCGACCTAGACTTTCCTTTTGTTACACATATTTTTGCTATATAACCCCCCGGACCCCCCGAGGTTTGTATATCGCTTTCTCTTCGTGTTTTTTATTTCGAGCTGTTTTTGCCAGGATCTGTTTTCAGTTTAGAAGCATCATGGTCTCCGCCAACAACAACAAAGGGAAGGGACCGAAGGAAGATGATCTCCAAGACCGGGAGCCGGAGGAGGAAATCGAGAGTGGAGCTGAAGGAGATGTAGATGAAAACCCACGAGTGCATCCACGCTCCACCATTGCAAGCATTGGAGTCGTTGTAAAACCTCGCAAGAAAACGGCAAGTATGAGCACCGGAGGGAAGGCCCCACGTCACTGTTTAGCTTCAAGGACACCCCTTTCAGGCATAAATAAACCTTTCCGTACTTTGATTCATGATTATCAATCTAGGAAGGTACCCGAGGCAGATTTTCCTTCTTGCTGGAATATGGATCGTTCTAACCGTGCAGATGAAGGAAGTTCTCA
The DNA here is from genome assembly GCA_028641055.1 of Alopecurus myosuroides. Taxonomy (NCBI): domain Eukaryota; kingdom Viridiplantae; phylum Streptophyta; class Magnoliopsida; order Poales; family Poaceae; genus Alopecurus; species Alopecurus myosuroides. The sequence continues at coordinate 272,743,838 of CM054062.1, read as the reverse complement.
ACCCAAGGAAGAGTGGGGGGAAATCTTGCACTACAAGAAATATGCTATCTTGTGACTCACCATATTGGTCACTGAATGGTCACGTAAAATCATTTCTGACCATTTTGCGACCAATTTGGGTTGGTCAGGTTACGGGCGTCGCAAATGAACCACACCGACCTTCTTCATGAGTTGGTCATGGATGTGCATGACCAAAATAGAAGGTCGCGGATATTTGTGACCAACTGATTGGTCACACGTTGTTTGGCCGGATCCCGCATGGCACTGCTGACGTGGCAGATATGTGACCAAATTTTGTGGTCTTAGATCAGATTCGGCCTGGTCCAGTTCAGACTTGCATATGGGCCCAGCCCATTTAAAAAAAATCTCTCAATTTTGGACGGCTATATGGGCTCAGGCCTAGCCCAAGAGTTGAGCCTATGTTTTTTTTCGTATGTTTTTTCGATAAATTTAAATGGCCAGGAGAAATATTCCACCCTTTTTAGTGAATGTACATTTGGGCCTTGGCCTTTTTAGTGTTCCTTTTTAGTGAATGTATGCTTGGGCCTTGGCCTTTTTAGTGTTTGGATCAAGGCCTCTTTCAGTTCACATCGCATTTAAATTCAAATTCAAACTCGTATTCAAATTCATATTTATATTCAAATTCAAATTCAAAATGGCATTCAAATTCACATTCAAAATGGCATTCAAATACATATAAGCACACAAAGCAGAGTACCAAAATGCAATAGTTTCCCATCAGTTTTACATCAGCAAGCATCAGGTTCACATCAGTTTTACACCAGCAAGCATCAGGTTCACATCAGCAAGCATTAGGTTCACATCAGGACCAAAATGCATCAGGTTTACATCAGGTTCACATCAGCAAGCATCAGGTTCACATCAGGACCAAAATGCATCAGATTTTCATCAGGACCAAAATATATGTGAAGAATCAGGACCTGATGCGTCAGCATCAAAATGCATCAAGTTCACCAAGTGAGCATCAAAATGCATCAGGTTCACCAAGTAGCATCAAGCAGGTTTAGCACCAAAGAGGGCCATCAAGTGAGCAAGCTTCTCATTTTGTTCTTGGGCCATCAAGCGCAACTACTCATCGCGTGCAGCTTATGCAGCCTCTGCGTCTTCCGCCCTCTTCCTGATTGCCGCCATTTCTTCTCGCATCGCTTCAGCTTGCAGCTTAGACCTCTCCAGTTTCTCCTCAAGGTCACGGACATGCTCGGCAACAGCAACATTGGTGTTCTTGTTCCCAGGTCTTGACTGGAGCCCAGCATTCATCAGGAATGTACTTTGCTTCACTTTCTCCTTAAGCACGTCAGCAACGATTTCAACATCCGATTTTGGAGGTTCACCTTTTGGTAGCAGTGCATTCTTCCTACTTTCCATCTCATCCTAACACACACAAACACATCAACTCAGCAATTAACAGTGTAAGAAAAACATCAATAGTTAAGCAATTAAAAAACAGTGCAAGATAAAACATCAAAACAGTGCAAGATAAAACATCAACTCAGCAATTCAAGCTTACTGGCACATGGGGGGATTCAAAACTGATAAGAAAAAACATAGATTATCCACATGGTTTATAATTAAGCAAGTAGTACCAACGCATCCATAGTGAACAGTGTAATTAAGCAAAATAACAGACAGATCTATCTACCACAACAGACATTACAGTGCAGAGAACTAAATACCAGCAAGATGGATAAACCTACATCAGCTACATATAACAATGGACCTAAAAGCTAGAAGTTCAGTGACTTACTATAGAATCTTGAACAGGCTCCGAGTACCCAAACTTCTTACTGTGGTGAGTTGCCTTGAACAGTTCAATTGCAGATAGCTCTTCACCCTTCAGTTCCTCCTTCTGAAGTGTTATTCAACACAAATCAAAGTGTAAGCTCACAGATGTTACTTAGGCCTAACAAAAAAGGATGTTTGTTCTTACCTTGCTGTAGATGTGTGCAGCGTAGGACCTCAAACCAGTTTTCTGCTGAAAGATGACTTTTTTCGGGTTCCCCTGGTTTGAGTCACAGGTTTGCTACAAAACATCATGTGGAGAAGATAAATCATGGTCTAGCACAGATAAAAGTATGTGTAAAGATTTTGAAGCCTAATTGTTGTGACTTGTGATACTAATACAACAAAAATGCAAGTCCAAAAAAAATACTACAAAAATGAAAAGGCTTAAATCTCAAGATCATATCTTGATACATATGTTGATCATAATCAATGAGAAGGAACAGAAAATACAAGACAACAGGATGGTTCTGTTTTAAGGTTTTCTAATTTGTAAATCATTACAGACAGCAGGTGTTGGTTGGGCATACATTCATGCATGAGGTAGTAAGCAAACTAGCTAGAAGAACATGCTTTAGGATTCATAACATTGAGCTAAGTAAGCTACCTAGCACCAGGATTGAGCCAACCCAAGATGCCACAGTTATACATCATCAAATAAGAATAGATGAGGAAGTACATGTATACTAGACCTGAGAGCAAGTAAATGGAAACAACAGCAGATAAATAAGTTTCACCTTATGCCTTGGGGTAGACCACAGTTTCACCAGTGCTTGCCACTCTTCATCTGTCACGTCTTCCACAGGAGATTATATGCTTACTTGATTAGCTGGTACGGGGTCGAACCATTTATGCTTGAGACGATGTCGCCTGTTCTTAGATATCTTCTGCAGCATATCCATGCAAGCATGCACAACAACCTTCGAGTCAGCTTCCATCTCAAAATTAGCCTACAAAAACAGCAAAGGACAGTATTATCGATCATACAAAGGTGCAACAGAGAAGAAAAAAAAGCAGATTCAGCTAGGAGATAAAGAGCTTACACAAACTTTCCCAACGTAATCCTTCATTAGATTGGTTGCTTTCTTGTATTCTTTGAAGTGTGTAAGAACTGGAGTGTGTTTTCTTGCAACGAATCCACCCTCTGAGGCAAACTTTGCAGCCTGCAAAGGCTGCTCTGGGCGTTTCATACCTTCAGCAATTTGGATAGGCACCTTGCTGCGCAAAGACCGGGTCATCTTTTCCAGGCCTGCACCCATTCTGTTTCTTTCCTTGATGACCTTGGGAGATGTTTCTGCAAATGAAATTGACATCATAGATAAGAAGAAAAATCTAGTACAACATACACTAGTAGAAGAGACAATTATAAGATGGACTTGCCTTGATCATGCGTAAGCTGCTCTAGTTCTTCATCGGAGAAATCATTCATGTTCACACCATTATCAACAGGGCTGAGGTTGCTCCTGTTGGGGTGGGCATTGCTTCCTCCCTCCATCTCCTTGGACTGCATCTCTACATTCCTGTGCAGTGAGATCTCTCCATCCCTGTGCAGTGGGCTCTCACGATCCCTGGACAACAACTCTTGGACCATGTCCACTGAGCCCTCCTGATCCATGTGCAGCGGAGTATGAAAGCTCGTCTTTTGTCTTGTGTTTCTAGCATATGGGGTTTTCTCCAACATCCTCCTCGGTGCTCCTGGAGTATCAGCCGCCATCACTATGGTTCCTGGAGGACCAACCGCCTTTTTTGGAGGATCAGCCATCACTCTGGTTCCTGGAGCCATAACAGCAGATTTTTCTAAGATCTTTTTCCTGCTCGTCTTCCTAACAGCAGCCTTTTTCAGCCTAGACACCTACAGGACATCGTAAACAGCAACCAAAACATTAGAACACCAAGCAAGAAAATTTTGTGAGGACAGAAAAGTAAGCACACAGCATATAATACTCCCACCCCTCCAAACAAGGAAGAGATATGCACCTTTACAGGCTTCTCCGCTACATAATCGTCAACTTCCTCTCCATCAATAACTTCATCCTCGTTAGGATTGTAGTCGGGGTCTCTTCGTGTTAAGGCACAGTCTGCATCATCATTGGCAACTCCACTACCTTCTTCAACACCTTTTCTTTTACTAATCATTGACGCTATTGCGCCAATGCCAAGGTGTTGTAACATTCGATTGCTCCTCAAGACAGTTCTAGCCCTAACCATATCATACTGGGTGAGGGGTGCTTCTTTACATGTATAAAAAAATTCCCATTAGTTGATTGGTTGAAATGCATTGATAAGCAGGACAACACAAACAACTTTGGTATACTATCAGGTTTATTATGCATTTATTTAAACTACAGTAACAACATATTATGTAATATAAGCCACATCATATTACGTAATATAAGCCAACTATTCAGACTTAACAAATACATTTCAACTACCATACTAAAACCAATGCATTTTCAGTTAATCCTAGTGATTTGCGCAAAGTCGACTAACAGCACAAGAACATTGGCACATGTCAATACATAAAACTGACAGTAAAAGCACGAGGAGACATTCATACTGATTAACTTGCTCTTATTTGCCATCCTTGTTATATATGATTTCAATGTGTTGGTGTTGGTTGATGATTTCCTATTTCCCAAATAGCTTGCAAAATATCATGAACAAGAATTAGATAAAAATGGATAAAAGTAGTTGTCAGGTACAGAATTAACAGAAGCAAGCACTCTCAGGAAATCTATATAAACTCAACTGAACTGTTAGGGAGCATAAGGTGTTTGTAGATTAACAACATGGCATTGTTTTATGACATAAAACATAAGCTGTTAAATTGGTTGGGAAACATTTGTAGAATTTGGTGGTTTTGTATGAGCAAAATAATTACTAGACAGGCTTGCAAGCAAACAACAGCTACAGGATGAAATGCTAATGCTAGTGCACATCACAAGCTACTACTACCCATGATCAACTATAAGTAATGGCAGTAAATTTTAATTGGAATTAAATTTTTGGAGTATGAGTTAAACAAAGTCACTATGTGTATTCATCACATGTTTAGTTGCTGTAAACTAGACCAATCTGCAATTACAGAAAATTTAGTCTGAATGCTTCTTGCTACTCGACCATAGTTAAGCATCTCAGCCATAGTACCCTTTGCAAATAATTGAGACATATATTGGAATGCAGGGTTAGTAAGCAGAGTCTTTTTTTTCCAGAAAAGAAGCAGCAGGTGTACTGTTCTACTTGCAAATGCAGAGTACTTGTAGGTGGCATGTTGGAGCCCAAGCACACACAACTCAGTTCATCACTTGATTTACTTAGCCTAATTTCAGAGGGACATAGATATATCATCCAAACAATCAAGGGTAAATCTTGTGAACTAAAATATTTTTTCGCAAAAACGCAAAAGCCAATAAGCTAAAATCTGAAGACAAAGATGTAGAGCCAAGAATCGCACGAGTAGAGGCGTGATGAGCAAAAGATATGAATCCCCCAACGAAAGAAAGAAAACAGAGGAACAACCTCCACACTCAGATCCAGCAAAGGCTCGAATTGGGGGAGGCAAGAGAGACCAATCTACAAACCCTAAACCGTAGAAGCAATCAAGGACATGGCAAAAAGAAATCAAGGACATGGCTCGGAGGTGGAGCCACGGAGCTCGTGAGATCCCTAACCCGATGAACCCTAACCGTAGAAGCAAAACCTAGACCGATGAACCCTAAGCCTAGAAGGGCATGGCTAGAAGCATGAGGTAGGAAGGAAAGAAGTAACTGGCGACGTGTTGTAGTCGTCGATGGATCCTACCTGCCGTCTATCGCCGTCGTCGATCGATCATACCTGCCGTCGATGGCGCCAACCCTCCTCTCATCGTCGGCGTTGGTTGATGTTGTCGTCGCGCACGTCTCCCTCCTCTCGTCGTCGGCGTCGAGGTGGAGGAAAGTGGAGGCGGATTTGGTGAGAGTGGAGGCGGAGTGGAGGCAGATCTGGGAAGGCGGAGTGGAGGCGCCCAGGTGGGGATTGCTGTCCACGCGCCTAATTTTTTGGGAGTGGAGGGGATGGCTGTCCACGCGCCAGGTGGTCCGAAATTTTAGGCGCCTAATTTTTAGTTAGGAGGGAAAAATGAGAGGGAAAATTGGGAGGGCAATTTATTTGTCCAAAAATAAAAGTAATAAAGGAAAATAGGTTGAAATTGTTTTAAAAACACCACGCAAATATTATCAAGGGAGAGACCGAGAGTTCTACTGGGCTCCGTTCTCGGTATCAGCGGCACCTGGAGAACTCCGGTGATGAGTGGCGGCGGCTCCCGAGGACTCGATTTCTTTTTACTTTTTAATCTTAGTGGGTTCTTTGTAATTTCGCGGGGCCTTTCTTCGAATATTAGGTCTTTAGTGCAAGAGGTACAACACTTTTATTTATGTAGTTAAAATTAAAAAAAAATAGATAGAAGAGGGCAGTTTCCCCCCGTCGTCTTCGGCGGTTTCCAAAAGAGGGCAGTTTCCCCCCGTCGCTTCGCACACTTTCCCCTCCAGCAGCGCTAGGTCTGCCTCGCCGGAGAGCCCCGCGGCGAATCCGGCCGTCCCAGACATGGATCCAACCCCGCCGTCAGTCTCCGCCGTTCGCCCCCGACTTCTTCCCTGTCATCTTCAATCGCCCCCGTCGTCTTCGATCCGCGCTGCCTCCCCCACGGTAAGTTCTTTGCTCATGAGATTCATTCAGTCAGTCAAGAGTTTCTAAATCATTGTCGCAAAGGGGGGTTTGATTCATTCAAGAGCTAGATCCGGTTCCAGCGGGGGAGGGTTGTCGCAAATGGGGGAGGGTTGTCGCAAAGGGGGGTTTGATTCAGAACGGGACCAGCGACTGAGAATGTCTGAATCGTTGACTGAGGAGAGAATTGATGATCGATCTCCATTAATTTTGCCAAGCTCCTGTTCTTTGCGACAAAAGGGGGGACACAAGTACAGTAGAGTAGGTAAATTGGCCTCTACACTTGAGAAAACAAAAATAGGAAATTGCACAAATGGAGCAGGCTCTCTGTTGTTTGTTTTATCGAGTGATGTTTTATGTACGAATTGCGTAATCTTATATATATATATATATATATATATATATATATATATATATATATATGTGTGTGTTTGTGTGTATAACATCCTTTGGATTCTTCCAGCTTACTATTGTTCCCGTTTGTACTTGTTTTATCGAGCGGTGTCTTATGTAAGACTTGCATAATCTTTGGATAACATATATAGCAATCTGTGGATTAATCCAGCTTATCATTGTACGTGCTGGGTTTACAATGGTTGCTTAACTGCTTTTCTATTTATCTTAGGCACAATGGACTGTTGCAAGCCATCAGTGTTCTTCAGGCATGCGTAACACCGGCATCGGTGAAGTTTAGATGCTACTAGTTCGTTTTTGTTTTTCCCGTGCACTATTACCTCAAGCGTGACATGAGTCAAAGAAAATCTGAAAACAAACACTCTTCTGCTTATGTATTTTGTGGGGCTTAGCGATTCTGAAGGCATGCGCATGTTTCTCACACCAACCCAGCTTCTTTTCCCCTCGTCGCCAATGGCCAAGTATGGTACTGTACTACTTCGGGAGCGTGAAATGCTGCACGCACTCCGGTCACTACGCACGCGGTTAGGCAAATTAGCACCCACCTCTGTCTGCATACACCTGGAGCTTAGCTACCGGGCTTAGCAGAGCAGTTGCGATCAACTTGTTGTGCGACTGGCAAGCCTAATCCAAGGGTGGTCTGCTCCCTCCTTTGGACTAGTTGGGCAACATCCTGCACAGAATGCAATGAATGGCCTACTCCAAGGACGCACAAGTACAAAATAGTTATCCTGGTCATGATAAATATATTTTTATTTGGTTGGCCATTTTCTGACGAATATAGGGTAGTTTACACTTTATACCAAGCAAGCAGAGCGGTGATCGATCGGTGCGTGCCAAATAATGAAACCTCTGAACTTATGAAGCTTCTTGAAGCTCATAAAACATGCTTTGAACATTGCTAGGCAAGCATGATGATTCAACCTCAGAACCACACATTACTTGAACCACTTCCAATGTTGACTATATTACAGTGAAACTTCCAATGTTGATAAAATTTCCATTAGTTGAACCACTTCCAATGTTAGAATCCTGACATGTTTCTGGTTACCATTGGCTTCAGTATGTTTCCATCTGCTTTGCTAGGATGTTGTCTTCGTTCCTTGATTATGTGCAACTGCTGCATCTTCAGTTCTGCACACGCTTGTTTAATCTTTAGCCTGTAAGCTATAATTACTCAAAACTATAATTAAACTATAATTACTGTAAGCTATAATTAAACTTGAGTAGTTATATTCCTGCCATTTTCTATAAGCTATAATTAAACTTGAGTAGTTATAATTAAACTTGAGTAGTTATAATTAAACTTGAGTAGTTATATTAATGTAAGCTATAATTACTTTAATGTTCATGGTAAAGTTCCCTGCCATTTGCTGATTGCTAATTGCTTATTCGATGATGAATAGGCGGGTTTGCTACGATGGACTTCGAGTTCTTCACGTGGGTAGATCCTTTGTTGTAGACCCTGCCACGGAAGTTTGCAAACTTGATGGACGGCCGTGAGCCCGATGAACTGAGGGTGTGTGAGGTGGGCAATCGGCGCACCACAATATGGGACATTGATATGGAGTTCAAGGGCCCTGACCGTATGTTCCTCAAGGGCACTTGTTCTCGGTTCGTGAACACTTATGGCCTCGAGATAGGAAGTATCCTGATCTGCACATACGACGGCGACACCATGCTCACCGTCAAGATGTTCGACAATCAAATGTGCCGCATACGTTACAACGACAACTGCAGTACGTGCTTCTTATCACAAAAATTGTCAATTCTGCGTATTTGTTGGAAGTAATATCTGTTGCTGGATATTGAGTTCCATATTTGTTGGATGATGTACAGGCAGGATTACTGGGATGGATGCGGCTGGCTTCGAGTTCTTCAGGGTCATCCTAGACACTTCAGCGGAGAAAATGGTACGGTAGTAAAACCTGAAACAGCAATTTGATATATGTAACGTGGTGTGTATAACTCTAAACCCTGATTGGTCATTTGCTGCAGAGGCTGCCTCAGCCGTTTGTGGACTTGCTGAAGGACCGTAGGCTCACTGAAATATACCTGTGTGAGGAGGATGATACCAGCCTGTGGGATATGGGAGTGGTCCTCGAGAACAGTGGCCGCATGTACCTCAAGCGCGGCTGGGAGTCGTTCGCCCGCCGTTTCAGCTTGAACCACGGGGATTTTGTCCACTTCTGTTTCGACGGCTATGATGTGCTCACCGTCAAGGTGTTCGACCCAACCATGTGCCGCAAGCGCTACCAACACAGGGATGACAGTTCAAGTGATGGCATGGACAGTGATGGCAATGACAGTGATGATGCTGAGATAATCGAGAGAGGTACAAAAATTCTTTATTCCTTGTTTATTAGTGTCATGTAGTGGATGAATAACCACGTGTTGCTTTGTTACATATAGGACCTGGTATTAGGGGAGATCACATCTTCGACGACTATTGCATATTTGGGAACAAGGTGCACCTGAACAAGGCTGGAGTGCTTCAGCTGAACGAAATGGCTGATGACGCTGCGGAAAATCTTCTCAAGTATTATGTTTGCAGGATGATACCGTCCTCTGTTGACAAACAAAAGGGAAAAATGGTTAGAATCTGTTTTATTTGACATTGTTCAAACCTTTTGTCTTTGCAATCTTTCTAATTGTTGTAATATTAATATCTTCACAGGAGTTTGGACCTAAGTTCACTAGAGCTGGCCTCAAGAATTATCTGAAAACACCTGTGAAAGTAAATGTTGGGTGCACTGCCAACGGGGAACGACACGATATGATGATGAAGATGAGAGCTGATAAGAAAAAGGCAATACTGAGTCGTGGATGGACAACAGCTATGACAAGCTACAATATCGAGAAGGGATCCAATGTGATCTTCTGCTTCAAGCCAAATGGACCTGGCAAGCTTCTTCTGGAGATGATTGTAATGAACTGATGGAGATTATTGTAATGAACTGATGGAGATTATTGTAATGAACTGATGGAAATGTTGCTATCTTAAGCAGTAGTGAACTGATGGAATGGTTGCTTTTGCTATCTTAATATTCTTTTGTCTCTGAACTTATTTCATGAATGAAATGTGTTGATCATCTATATCTGAGCTTATTTCATGAATGAAATGCAAATGCAAGTGTTTTTTTGTCCCTGAACTTATTTCATGCATATCTGTTGATGAATGCAAAGCTTCTGTAAATTGTTTTTGGTAGGGCACAAGAAAGATGAGTACAAAAAGTGTTAGACATCAATAGCTAACATGATTTGTACATAGAGCCCAGTGGTAACACATGCCACTAGATAGTCAGGAGGTCATGGGTTCGGATCCCATGCCTCAAGTTTTTAGTATATATTTTCCAAAATTGTTTCAAACTACAAATACAAATTCGAATACCAGTCCAGTAATGTTTCAAACTACAAAAACAAATTCGAATACTAGTCCAGTGATGTTTCTTCTTTCTTTTATTTGCATTTCACACAGAAAAAAAATAATGTATTATACATCAATAACTAACAAGATCAGTCATATAGCCCAGTGGCAACACACTACTCTAGGCCAGCTCCTGGGTTCGATACCTAGGCCACAACCCATTTTTTCTGCTATTTTCTACATTTAGAGACAACAGCCCAGTAATGTAAATTCAGAGTTTCAGGCACAACCAAAATTCAGAGAAAATCAGTGCAGATTCATAACATATATCCAGAAATCAGTGTACAATTATTACAAGTTTTGGAGAAATCAGTACATAAATCATCATTATAAGCAATTTCTCAATGGCATTGTCTGAAATGCATCAGTTGCATCACTACTTCAAAAACATTCTTATCTTCATGCCCAGTCCATCCGCTACTCATCGTCATCGATGCCAAAACCAGGAACTCTATGCCTAGTCCTATTTTCCTCATCATCACTAGCATATTGGAACATAGTATCATCTTCTTCATCATCCCCGCTTTCATGTCCATCCACAACCATCTTTCTTTTTTTTCTTCATGACTTCTACAACTGTAGCTTTTAAAATCACAGGCTCTTGATGGTCTCTTCGCAATCTGGTTTGGACATTGGATTCATGTGGTTGCACAGGAACTTCCGTGGAGTCATCATCCTGGTATGTTAGGCCACCACCACCGGGACCTTCAGTTTCCTTCACACTCCACAAGTGTCTATGCTGAAACTTTTGCACAACTCGCCAGTTTCCTTGCAAGAGTATGTCTGGTAGATAGAATACCTTTGTTGCTTGTGTTGGCAGAATAAAAGGATCATTCTTATACCAAAATCTACCAGTGTTGATGCTTTTGAAGTGTCCATCATCCCTCAATCCGGCGTTCTTCTTGCCACCAACATCAAACCAGTCACACCGAAATAAGACAACCGAAAGGTGTATGCCTCCGCTAGAGTTGTACTGCAACTCAATGATGCTTCTTAGCTGACCATAGAAGTCAATATCCTCACCGTCATGATCTCCCTCGGTGACAATTCCACTATTGTGTGTCTTTCTGTTTTTCTCGCGGTCAATAGTGTGGTACCGGACGCTGTCAACGATACATGCTGAATACACTCTGACTCGCATATCCGTCTCGCATGCCAAAGCAAAGAGATCATCACTAGCCTTCATCTCCTCAGGCAACTTTCCAATCTACACAAATAAACTAGGATGAGTAACATATACAAAAGAAAGATCATGTTGCAATGGATTCCATGGGTAAAGATCTCACATGATTCTTAAACCATTTAGAAAATCTCTTGGCAAGTCTTTTATCAACATGGATGCGACTTTCTTCCTTTTTCAACTCTTCTTTGCAGATCCTGCAAACCAAGGAAAAATAGTGAGCTAAAAGATGGGTTCCTTCCAACTCAAGGAAAAAATATAACAAGTTCACAAAATAGAACTTACTCTATATATGGTTGGACCTCAGGGCAACTTCTGAGCACAAACCACACCATCTTTTCATATTCATCGCCATCAATCTACAATTACTTTGACCCTCCAATAAAGTTCACACCATGATCGAAAACCGAGACATCACCGATGTGTGAATCGCCCCTCTCACTATTTCTGCTCGGGCTATTCCATCTCGTTTCCATATCATCAAAGTATTTTGAACAAAATGTCAAGCACTCATCGACGACATATGCTTCTGCAATCGAACCTTCAGGTCTCGCCGTGTTTCACAAATAGCACTTACAAGTAAGCAGTCTTCTTTCAACCGGGAACATCCAACCGTATTGCATAGGGCCTCTAAGCATTGCTTCTTTTGGTAAATGCCCAGTCAAATGGACCATCACGGTGAAAAAGGCCGGAGGGAAGATCTTCTCAAGCTTGCAAAGAATTATTGGGATTTCCTTTTCAAGTCTTTTCAGCACAGATAACTTGAGTGTTTTGCAGCACAACTCTCTAAAGAAATTTCCCAGCTCAGCAACCGCTTCATATATATCCTTATGCAGATTCCTCGGAGACCAGCGGGTAAAATCCTTTGGAGAAGTATGTGGCAATCATGAGTTTTAAGCCCATGAAGCTTGCATCCATCAGGGGAAACACACTTTTCTAGGTTAGCGGCGTAACCATCTGGAAATCTCACTGCTCTGATGAAGTCACAAAATGCACGCTTTTCTTCTTTACTCATTGTATACCATGCTGGTGGCATTTCATATGAATCTGTATCTACTTCCCTTAGATGCAACTCTTTCCTTATGCCAATGTCTTCAAGATCAAGCCTAGAGTTCAAAGTGTCCTTTGTCTTCCCTTCAATGTTTAGGAATGTCCCGAGCAGATTATCACATATGTTCTTCTCTATGTGCATTACGTCAAGATTATTCCTCAATTTGAGATCAGGCCAGTATTCCAGGTCCCACAGAACAGACCTTCGGTCCCAACATTGACCTTCTTCACGCTTTATTTTCTTCACAAGCTTTCCTGGTCTCACATTTCTAACCTTTTCCAGTTGCTGCTCCAACTCTTCTTTAGTGAACTCTTTCGGCTTGTCGCGGGTTTCTGTCTGGCCATTGAATTCTTTGCTTCTTCGCCGGCGATGGTCTGGAGGAAGAAACTGGCGGTGCCCAATATAGCAAATCTTGCTCCTTAACCTCATCGAGCAAGGGTTTTTGTCACAGCGAACGCAGGCCTGATAACCCGCTGTGATCCTCCCCGACAAAGTGTGAAGTGCTGGAAAATCATGTATGCACCATATGACCGCAACACGTAGAGTAAACTTCTTGCTGGTAGTCAAGGCATCGTACGTGTTAGGTACACCGTTCCAGAGCTCGAGCAGTTCTTCTACAAGGGGCTCCATAAATACGTTGAAATCCTTTCCTGGAGACTCTGGTCCCGGGATAAGCAACGCCATCATAAAGTTGGACTGATCCATGCATGCCCATGGGGGCATGTTGTACGGCACCACAAATACCGGCCACATGCTATATGACGTGGCCTGGTTCCCAAACGGATTAAAGCCATCCGTGGCAAGGCCGAGTCTTATGTTCCTTGGGTCTTCGGCAAACTTATCATATTTCCTATCAAAGTCCTTTCATGCCTCTCCGTCCGCTGGATGGCTCAGCTCATCTTCAACAGGTTGTCGCTTGAGCTTGTGCCACTTCACCTCCTCTGATGATTTCTTGAAGATAAACATCCGCTTCAGCCTTGGTTTCAACGGAAAGTGCCTCAAAACCTTCTGCGGTACCGACCTTTTCCCATCAGCATCTTTCCGCCTTGAGGATTTGCATTTTGGGCAGTTGTCATAGTCCTCATAATCCTTCCGAAATAAGACGCAGTTATTTGGGCAAACATGTATTGAAACATAACCTAGCCCCAACTTGCGGATTATGCCCAAAGCTTCGTCATAACACTTGGGAACACCACTATGAGGGAATTGCAAGGTCAACAGATTCAGTATCGCGTTGAATGCAGCATTGTTGATCCGGTAGAATGACTTCACGTGGAGTAACTTCACGGTGAAGGTAAATCTTGAAAATTTGCCCCCTTCAACAGCTGACCGCTCCGCCTCCTCAAACAACTCGGCAAACATCGACTTGTGTCCATCATCATGGTCTTCCGAGTTGTATAGATCCTTCAGCAGGTGAGGAATCCTATCATCTTCAACTCCATCCTCTTCCTCCAAATCTGCATTCTCTTGCAAAACTTGTTCCATAAAATCAATGTCATCATCATGACCATGGTGTGGCTGCGGGGCATCAACTTCAGCATGTTGAGGTTCTACATGCAAAGGTTCTCCATGATGGATCCACCTATCATATGTGCTGGCCATCCCAAAAATAAGCAAATGGTCTTCTACTCTTCCTTGAGCTTATTCTTTACGGTTCATGAACTGGCAACATGGGCAAAGTATGAGAGCATCCTTGGCAAAATTCAAGCTGACAAATTGCATGAACTCTTTCACTCCCTTAATATGCCCAGGAGAAAACTTTGTGACCCCTCTTGTAATCCAACTTCTGTCCATCTGCCAAACACCACAAAAATGTTGCAACTTTAGCAATCATTCTATAATTTAAGACCACATGAAGCCAAATCAGCTACAAAATATCAAATCAAACACCAAAAAAAACCTAGGCCTACATCAGGTTGAAGCATCGTTCTACAACATCAAGGAAAATGCTCAAAGTTCATATATTATGTATATAGAGATACTATTGTATCTCTGGTAAAAATCACTATATAGAAATACTATTGAATCTTTCATATATTCAGTGAACTGAACCATTGCATATCTGCCCAAAGTTCAGTTTGCATCTCTGTCCAAAGTAAAGTATAGATACAGCTGCATCTGTAGTAAACTAATCTAGAAACAACTACGTCTGTAGTAATATGCATCTAGTGAAACTGAACCATAAATATAGAAGGAAAAGAACATGTCTGAACCTGTGGTGGCCGAGGCGCTTCTTTTCCCCGATTTCGATGCCGCCGCACCCGCCAAATCTGCTGGTCACCGCCGAATCTGAGCTGGCCGAGGCGCACGACGTGCCGATGGAAATTGCAGCCCCATCAGCCAGTTCGTGCCGATGGATGCTGCCGCCCCGAGTCCCTTCTCTGGTGAACGCCGCCCCGAGCTCCTTCTCCGGTGAACGCCGCCCCGCCCCTTCTCCGGTGAACGTCGTCCCGCCCCTTCTCCGTTGAAGGCCGCCCCACCCCTTCTCGGGTGAACGCCACCCCGAGCACCTTCCGCTAATGTCGCTGCCGCTGCAATGTCACCACCGCCCCACCGCTGATGCCACTTCTCTGTGAATCCCCTCGCCGGTGAATCCCCTCCGCTGAAACCCCTCCGCCCCTCGTCGGTGAATCCCCTCGTGTCTGTCTGAATTTCAGCCTCCGCCTCTCCCACGCAATATGTCTGAATTTCAGTCTCCGTGTCTGAAATCTGAAACTGGTTCGAGCCACCGCAAGATGTATAAAAGACTTAATGTCACGTTAGTGTCAACATCATGTCATTAGCCTAGCGGTAGAGAGCATGTAACACGCGATGCGAGTGCTGGGTTCGAGCCCCCGCTCTCACATCTTTTTGCACGATTAATCTGCGCGAGCGAGCGTTTGGGCCAGAGGCGCATGGGCTTAGGTAGATGGGCCAGTTTGTGTGAACGGTAGATGGGCCCACTGGGAAGAGGCGGGACCCAGATTTCACTAGGAATGGGCGAGACATATAAATAGGCAATATGCTGGACCCACATGCAGATGGTGAGCGAGCGATTGGGCCATATGCTGGACCCACATGCAGGTGGTGACAAGTATGCGAGACTGCTGACATGGCATGTCAAATGGCCCACCTAGACCATGACACGTAGGAGAGCCTGCTGATATGGCAGCTATAACATGCGAACGACCATTTACATTGGTCACAGAGGGGCATTGATATGGAACAAACCTCTTGCTTATTGAACTGCGACCAATTCATATATGGCTACGGTGAACTTTTAGGCCTAAATGGTCGTGGTGTTTACTGCTTTCGAGCCTCCCATGTACCCCGCGACCAACTCGTCAAGAATGGTCACAGATCTGTGACCAATATTTTTCGGGTCACCGCCGGAAGGTCACTAGTTGACATATTTGTTGTAGTGTTGGTGGTTGGGATTCACAGTCTGACAGGCATGCAAACCGTATTGATCACAATACGGAGGTGATGCGTATGCTTATGTTTGCAATTGAAGACCTAAAGAAATCAATTGATAAGCTCATCGAGAAGGATTCACCACCACCACCGAAGAATTGATTCGTCCTTGGTATTGGCATCCCCTTGGCTTGTCCCAACCTTGGGGGAGTGTCGCGGTATCAATTTTATCTTTCACCTTTTACCTTTTAGTAGAGTCATATCATGAGTAGAGCAAATATCATATAGTATGGTTTGCAGTATGGAAGTGTTACTCCTTAGTTGGTTATCATTGTATCCCTTGGTTTGAGTTGTTGTAATGAAATATTAATGATAAGTTTCATCATCTACTAGTTTCACTTTCTTTTAGGTTGCAATTTTTGTTATGTGATTGATCTTGTTATTAGTATTGGTATCAATGTTGGAGCTTCAAGATAATCTAGTTGGTTTTGGCAAACTTAGCATTGGTCAGTAGCAACAATCCGTTGAGACTTAAGTAGAAAAGAGGGAGTTACATGTAGATATATTATTCCATGATATTTCTTATTTGTTAGCTCATAAGCTTAGTATTCTCAAATAAGTTTGTTTGCACCTTCAAGAAAAATTGCATGATTGGCTTTATCATATATGTTTTTGTTTGTTTTGCTTCAATTCTTATGCTTGCTACCCAAACTTGCTAGCCAAAAACATGTACTGAGAGGGAATGCTTCTCATGCATCCAAACCTTGAGCCCCAAAACCTTGCCATTTGTGTCCACCATACCTACCTATATGTGGTATTTCACCGCCACTCCAAGTAAATTGCTTGTGTGCTACCTTTAAACCTTCAAAATTTACACCTGTTTTATGCTCCTGTTTTAGCTCACGAGGACACAAATAGAGAATCTTTATCTCACTTTTTGATTGTATTTCACACTCTGGACTAGTGGCTTCATCCGCTTATCCAAATGCTAGAAGAGCTGTCAGCGGGGTTCCCAGCCCCAAATAATAATACAAATTATCTTCTCTCTTTTTGCCCCTGATTTATCAGTCAAAGCATAATTGTGTAAACAAAAGAGAAAGAGGGATGACCTTCTATACAAGTTGCGTCCTTCTGTGGGAGCCGCTCTTGTGAAGTCTAGTTGGCTTGTGACGTATTGTATTTTCTGTTTGCCATTCGTTGACATAAACATACACCTCCCAAAATTTAGACACTCCTCCATGGTTTGTGATTGTTGGCAGGCACCCGAGGATTCGGTTAGCCATGGTTTGTGTAAGAAAGGTTGGGAGGATTGTCAAACTTTTATGCCTCTGTTTTACAAAATAAAATCTCTAGCACATGAGTGATCAATGCTTCCCTCTGCGAAGGGCCTATCTTTTACATTTATGTTGAATCAGTAAACCCATTTCTTTCTGACTAAGCAAGCATTTGAGGTGTTGTGATTCATCCAGCTACATGTTGATTTATTCATTCATGTTCTTTATTCTTCCTTGTTTCTACCTATGCTTTTATCTGTTTGAATACCACTTTGAAAGTTACCAATGTTTGCAAAGAGACTGTTGTAATTGAGCATGATAAACTCTGCAATATAGCTCTAGTATAAAAGACTCTGATCGAAAGATAAGTACATTGTTAATTGTTCTCTGACCAAGAACGAAGTTTTCCTTTACCAATTTTGATTTACTTTTTGCACCTTTATTGGTCCTTTACTTGTTTCAAGTTTGATTATATATGAGGAGTTGCTGTCTAAAATGACTTGTTCTTTGTAGATGTGATGCCTCTTGTCCGTATTTTATTTATCGACACCTCACTCCATAAACCTATGGTCATGTTTACTGAGTTCAGTTTTGCTTGGGGACAAGTGAGGTCTAAGCTTGGGGGAGTTGATCCGTCCATTTTGCATCACCGTTTAATATTGTTATTTTCTGTTATTCATCGATATATTTCATGTTATGATGCACCACTTATGTTATTTTATCTTATTTTGCACGTTTCATAATTTATGGAGAATAAACACCGGCTCCATACATCTGATGGAAAAAGCACTGTCGGGATACCCTATTTCAGAAGATCACAAGAAGAGGGGGGACACTTGTCAGACCCCCGGACCCAGAGATATACATACTGTTATGTGCTCCTAGCCATGGACTCACAAGGGCTTCAGGGTTACCAGCCCCGGCCGCAACAAACAACGGCAGGCAGACTGGATTCATCGGCAAGTAGTCCGGATCCCCAGTCTACTACTCCTTGTATCCATACTAGTCATAACCAACTATGCATATCAAAGCGTCCACGAATCGAATGAAAACTGAAGGAAACGGGACCAAAGCTATACAGAGATGCTATGTGTCCAGAAAGTGCAACAACAATCGAGGGTTACTGGGGTTACCTCGCCCCAGGCCGATCAAATCGACAGGCGGGCTCGGACATGGATCATCGGCTCCACAACCCCTCGACTGCGACAACTATGCAGGCATAGCCAAAACTGTATAACAATGAGCTCGAAACCAACAACCTATCAAAGCAGTACTCTAAACATGAAGCTGTATTAAACAGGTGTTACTAGAGTATAGCTTACAAGCAGAGGTCACACGACCCAACATTACATCAGACAACGGAAGGCAAATTATGTTGCTAATCAACAAGAACCGAAAAGGCCTAAGAGGCCGCAACATAAGGCGACGTCCCAGCCCATAGATTCCAGGCTGCTACCTGGGAACCCCGAACTACTCGTCGATGTCCACGTTGAAACACCACCGATGTGAGATCTTCTCCTGAACCAAAATTAAGCAAACCTGAGTACGGGAGGTACTCAACAAGACTTAGTTAACCTATTATATATCTGCTATTTCGAAAAGGGTTTCATGAAGGCTGATTTGCGTAAAGCAATCTTTGTTTTGCAAGTTGAGGAAGGAATAGCACGTTTCATGGAGTATTTTGAAAACAGATGAGAAAGCTACTCAACTACTGATATCATCATCTTATAATCCACCAAAACATTTCAGCACCTCGTGCTTCAAAGATCACCTCCTCCAGTTGTTCCACACTACCTCATGCTACAAGGTAACCCCTCTCGGCATCTCCGAGGAGGCATCCTTCAATCGTTATCAGCAAGTTTTAGTCATTCCGTTTAAGTTATCTATGATCACAGAATCCGTCACCAAGTCATCTTTAACTGCAGACACGGCTTTCCGAAAAGATTTAACCCTGCAGGGGTGTACAACTTTACCCACACGTACCAACCGACTCTTAGTGCCACCGGGTTGGCACTAGTCCGGGAAGTGCCGGCAGAGGGTGGTCGATTCCCGGCCTTTACCTTGTCGAACCATATCCATGAGTCAACCCAAACAGGGCCACCCCGTCAACAGGGAGTTGGCCACCTCCTGACGGCACCTGTTCTGTGAGTCGGGAACAAGATCCGTGTACGTCCATCACTTGTCCCGGTCACGACCTAGTTTTCTCCAAAACATTTTCCGACTCACAAGCAGATGGAAAGCTCAAACTACGTGGCTCATGGATAAGGTTAAACAAGTTAGTCAGCCGGGCGGGGTTCATCGGCCCACGTGTGGCTGTACGCTCAGTCTTGGCTCGAAGGCGAGAACTCGCTCCTAGGGGCATGAACAGGACAAAACGCCACAACCCATTGTGGCCTCACATCCATGCCGTGATTAGTCAAGTTATCAAAGATAATTCAAACCATAAACACCTGACTTAGAAGATTCACGCATTGACCAAATTCATCAACTAGGCATGGCTAAGCAAGACTCACAAGGTTTAGCGAAGCGCGCACAAACAAACCTATAGCTGCTAGGTGAAGTGGATCAGGATATCTAGGTTATGCAGTATATAGGAGAATTCTATCTACTGACATCAAATAGTTTGGAACCGAATGCAAAGTACGAGATTCAAATCACTTTGAAATCATATATGAGCAGATAAGAGGTTATGCTTGCCTTGGTTATAAGAAAACCAGATAAAGTCTTCAGGAATAAGTGCTTGACTTGTCGGTTAGGATCAAGTATTCACCATTGGACTGCTAGCCTTCTCTTCGGAGTCACGTTCTACCGAGGGGGAAACAACACCGAAAAGGAGAACAAT
Organism: Alopecurus myosuroides; assembly: GCA_028641055.1. NCBI lineage: Eukaryota > Viridiplantae > Streptophyta > Magnoliopsida > Poales > Poaceae > Alopecurus > Alopecurus myosuroides. The sequence goes on along the minus strand of CM054062.1, from coordinate 272,723,756 downwards.
CAACCATGGCATCGATGCAATGCACAACATGTATGCATGAGCAAATTAATGCATTGAAATAAAGGCCTAGACATGTTCGATGGGTTGCTAGGGTTCATATGACAATTATGCAGTTTTTCTGGAATTAGCCCGAAATAGACCCCGGAGGGGGTTTCGGGCGATTATGAACATGAGTACCATTTTAGTTGCTCAAATGGGTTTGAAAACATCATAAACAGGTTGCATATGTCATTTTGAGCAATTTGGTATATAACTTTTATTTTTCTAATTTTAGTGAATAAAAACTTATTTTTCTATTTTTAAATGATTAAACAGCATTAAATAATGGCCAAAATTCAACTTTGTCAAACATTTATGAAAGTGACATATTCATGTAGATCTTATTTTTCTGATCACTCCCATATTTTCATTATATTTTTCTGAATTATATTTTGGAAGATATTGATTTTACAATTTTAAATCATTTTCTGTAATTATAAAACAGGGCCCACGTGTCATTAGATTATTTCTGTTCTTTTTCTTTAGAAGAAAAAGTCACTGACGAGGGGGCCCCACGTGATGTCAGCATGACATCACGCAGGCGTCAGCAACTGGCCGGAACGGCTCTGTACTGCACGCCGGCGGCGACTCGGAGCTCGCCGGACCGCGCGGGAGGGCGCGTTCGACGCGCGCGGGCGTGTGCTACCTGTGAGTTGCCGCGCCGCTTGCAAACGGTCGCCGGAAGGTCGCCGACGACGAGCTTCTGCGGCCGACGGGGCGGCAACCGACGTCGTCGGTGTTACAGAGGGAGATGGAGGGAGCTGGGACTACCTAGAGGTTCGCACGCTCACCGTGAGTTCGTTGGCATCGTCGGTGACGCGATCGGAGGCCAAACGGCGGTGAATCGGGCGCGGAGGGGCTCGGCCGGCCGCGAAGAAGAAGACCCGATTCGCCGGTTTTAAGTCGTCCCGGCTCGCGAGAGTGAGCAAGGAGCTCGAGGGAGGCACGGCGGAGCTCCCTGGAGCTTCAATTCCATGCGGGGTTGCCGGAGGCGTTGGGGATTCGTGCGGCGGCCGGCGGCATGGTTTCGGTTAGGGTTAGGTCGCTCTCCGGGAAGATACAGAGATGGAGGGGGGTACGTGAGCAGGAGGAGAAGAGGAGGGGCACGGCACCCTCCTCGGCTTCTTATCCGTGCGAGTCGGAGCAGGACGTGGCGAGGGCGCCGTCGGCAGGCTTCCGTCCTTCTGGCCGGAGGTAGAAGAGACAAAAGGCCCATTTTATGAAAACCCCCTGAAGTTTTCGGAAACTACGTAAAGGTTCTTTTCTATTTTAAAACACGACAGAAACAGAAGTTTTGGGGACCTTTTTGCAAACAGAAAAATTAGCAAAAATACTTTTTGGAAAGCTTATAAAATTTCCAACAATACCATGTATTTCTTTGGTGAAATTGAAATACTTTTCAGAACAAAATTTTGGAACCCCTTTTAAGTACTTTTTGTGAGATTTTCTAAAACCATTTAAATTCGCAATTTAAAGTATTTCAAACACGAGTTAAACTTTTGTTTTCATGCATGTATGATATGAACTCAACACCACAACACTTTGGTAGCAAAAATTGGGATGTTACAAATCTACCCCCCTTACAAGAATCTCGTCCCGAGATTCCTGAAGGAGAAGAAAGAAGGAACACCGGTTTTGAACGATCTTCTCGAACCTTACGGTTCTATTCCCGAAGAGGTTGATCCGTAGCATCTTGAAGTATTGAACGGATACACCTTAGGTAAGAGGGAAAACTCTTAGGAACTGATCTTCACGAAGATCGAGTATCTCATGTCTAACTCATGACCAGAATGTCCGTAAAGAACTGTTGAGTTAACGTGCATGAAACACATCAAGGTAACGGAGTGAGTAGAAGATGGGTTCAAGTTTGCGGACGATGGTGCTTGAAAGGATTGAGAATATGAGCTTTGCACCAGACTTTAAATCCTTTTGAAAAAGAAAGGTTGGACAACTTATGATATCGGGGATTCTTCAAACAGATAACCAAGATGAAAAGAATGGTCTTGGATACCACGACATAATATCCACAGATGAGGGAAAACACGAAAAAAACACTGTAATCGTGCGTCAGAGAGAACTTGATACATGATCATGTTCACTCTTCGGAGTGGACACGGAAGGTGAAGGAACTTTCATTCCATTAAGGTTTGTCGAGAACTTCATCAAAGATCGGAATGTTACTTCACGACAGAGGATGAGTAACCAAAGGATGTTGGAACACCGTAGTTAGAAAGGAATCTTGGTCACACCATAAGGATGGGTAACCAACGGGGATTGAAACACCGGAATGGAATAGGAAATCTCTTTCTACCGTGGATTGGACGTAGCAATACGTTTACCACATGGTTAAGATCCCATGGCTGAGGTGACTGACAAATTCACACAATGTGTCCGATGATCAAAACTTCAAGTACAACCAACTTGAAAAAGGGAACTGATCGAAGGTGATTACAAAGCACCACGAGATGGTTCTCATGGTGAACTTGTCTTCACGAGAACAAAGATTGGTAGGATTGTTAGAAGGATATTGGAAAGATCAACTTCCAAGTTATCTTGGACGTTCTAGATACCGATAGCAGGCTCATGACAAGCCTTCTATAGGTCATCAAGTGAAAGTAAAACTCCGGTTTGGAAGAACGGGGAGGGAAAACTTGTTGGAATGAGCCACACCAGAATTCTCACGGGGAGTGGCGGTTCTTACGGATTCGAAGAGATATGACATTAGGTCTTCCGGCTAATTGTGTCAGCCACCACATCAACCATGCCGGGTTTTCAGAACGACCTAATTCAATACCCTTGAGAAAACACCAACCATCATTGCTGCTTGAGATTCAGCTCTGGTTAGAGGGTTGGTAACTTAGACTCGGTATGTTTGATCTAAGAGATTGCATCGGTTACAATTGAGGTACATATGCTGGATTCTCAAGATATGGACTATGATGCCACGCTCAAGAAGATGAGCGAGATTGCAAAACTCATGTATTAGCAACTTGCGAAAGACGGTTGCACCTACATGGTTTAGTTGCAACAAAACACATCGGAGTCCTTGTGAGAAAGATGATTACAAAGATATCGAAGATCATAGACTTCTTCTCTTTCACGAACAATCAGTCAGTGGCTTAGTGTGGATGCAAACTTGTTCAAGTAAATGGAGGTAACAACCAATCATCTCGAGAATAGTCCACACATGCATAACTGACTTGAGATATTCCCGAGGGAACAAGAAAACTTTACTCGGATCCATGGCGACAACTTTCACCATATGCACATGAACCGGAGTAGGTTACTTCGAACATCTAGAACCCAACTTCGTGATGACACAAAGATGGTTCTCGAAAGTTTCCAATATTGTTGCCGTTTGTTCCACATGAACCTCTTGCAACTTGAGAAAATAGGAATGTCATCGATGGGCTTGACAGCACCCTTATCAAAACACTCCAAGAGGAGGGATTCATATGATATATGAACAAGGCAATACATTGGTCAGACCAAATGACATGAGGTGTACTCGGGTAAAATACCATGAGTGGAAACACCATCGAGATAGTCCTTGGATCTTTTCTCGATTTGACGATAGCCCAATTCAAACCAAGGTGGAAATTATAGCATGTCCACTACGGAGATACTATCTTGCTTCAACACAAAGGAAAGTAGACATCCCTTAACAGAGGATCAAGTTAGGCGGAGCTATTGTCTTTCAACTCTCCAAGTTGTTGTTTAAGCTCAACCTACTTGTCCAGGGTGTCCAGCGGAGTTTTCTTGGAGAAAAGAGTAGTTCAAACTACCCCTTGTTTAGACATCCCGGTCAGGTAACCACCTGGTGATACTTCTAGAGAGACAACCAGAATATCACAACTCACCGGTATGTCTTAGAAATCGAAAGGAGGCATGCTTTTCAAAGCAACCGATATGGTCTGGAGAGCTTTGGAATAAACCTAACTCTCTTATGAATAAGGTGCATCAGAACAAACAGATTTGATAACACGGTCTACTTCAACAGAGACCGGGTGACCAGTACTGCTAAGAAGGATACAGATGTTTTCTTAGATTTTCAAAGCAATAAGAATTGCTAAGAGTATCTGATACACACCTCAATGCACACCCAACATTCTTGAGCATTCAAGCTTAAACTAAGGGTGAGTGGAAATGTGTAAAAGCATCACTTCATCAACGAGGGCATGAAACTCAACACAACCTCTTGATATATAAGAGTGTGATACTCGAAGGTGGAACAAAACAGAAGCTAATGAAACTTCTTTGATCTGCGGATTACAAAACTTTGACCTGGTCCTAGAGATGAACGAGGTACTGGAGTTTGTTTCTCCTGACATTCCAAGGTGGGATGTTTTGACGGAAAACTAGAGCAAATGCATTGGATCAATCCAACACACAAATGCAACTTGGTTTCAAAAGAACGGATGGAGATTTGAGAGCAACTGAAAGGTAGCAACATGCTCCGGAAAATCCAGAGGCCATGGGGAGTTCACAAGTGATACTCTTTTGTAAAACCCATGCTAGAAGATTGGTATAGCTGAAGTAAAAACGAAGATGTGGATTTCTGGATGATCACTCTTGTTGTGATCCCTTCTTGATTACAAGGGAAAACCTACGGCTATTGGAGTTGAAACTACCTAGCCATCCTGAGGTAGAAGATGTTCCTCAGGGTTGACAGAATGAGGCTTGGGTTAAAGGTCAGCATCCTGTACTGATGGTGTGAGCATCACATGGTTATGACCACATGATTCAACCCACCACAACTCAGCACATTCCGGGACCTTCGGTTCAAGTCCAAAGGTTAGAAACCGAAAGAAATAAGCAACTACTATCTGAGTGCCTTGAAGGGCACTATGAGTAGCAATCACGGAGTATCTTTCCAAGAAGACATACGTAGCTCCGGAAGAACTTTGAGCAGAGGATAACAGATACATTCGAGATGAAAAGAAAATCCCGAGGTTTAGGATTTGAGACTTTGGAACATAAGGAAGTGAAATCCAACTTTGAGAGATTAGAATTGAAAGGAAATCTCCCAGCTTAAGAGATAACGGGGTAAGGAACACACACGACTCTAGAAACTTTTTAACACTAGGTCAACTTGGATAACAACGTCCTTGCCAAAGAAGGCACCTAAGTTTTGAATGACTAGAAGAGATAACAAAACCTTTTCAAATCAAAACAGGTAAGGTGACCCAGAGTTAGAGCGATACCAGATAAGGACTAAAAAGAATCCTAAGAAGGTTTTCACAATCCTTTTGAAATTTCAAATAGTTTTCACAATCACTAGACCCGACATCGACCAAGCAATAAGGTTTTCCTACAGGCAGTCCTGCTCTGATACCATGACTTGTCAGACCCCCGGACCCAGAGATATACATACTGTTATGTGCTCCTAACCATGGACTCACAAGGGCTTCAGGGTTACCAGCCCCGGCCGCAACAAACAACGGCAGGCAGACTCGATTCATCGGCACGTAGTCCGGATCCCCAGTCTACTACTCCTTGTATCCATACTAGTCATAACCAACTATGCATATCAAAGCGTCCACGAATCGAATGAAAACTGAAGGAAACGGGACCAAAGCTATACAGAGATGCTATGTGTCCAGAAAGTCCAACAACAATCGAGGGTTACTGGGGTTACCTCGCCCCAGGCCGATCAAATCGACAGGCGGGCTCGGACATGGATCATCGGCTCCACAACCCCTCGACTGCGACAACTATGCAGGCATAGCCAAAACTGTATAACAATGAGCTCGAAACCAACAACCGATCAAAGCAGTACTCTAAACATGAAGCTGTATTAAACAGGTGTTACTAGAGTATAGCTTACAAGCAGAGGTCACACGACCCAACATTACATCAGACAACGGAAGGCAAATTATGTTGCTAATCAACAAGAACCGAAAAGGCCTAAGAGGCCGCAACATAAGGCGACGTCCCAGCCCATAGATTCCAGGCTGCTACCTGGGAACCCCGAACTACTCGTCGATGTCCACGTTGAAACACCACCGATGTGAGATCTTCTCCTGAACCAAAATTAAGCAAACCTGAGTACGGGAGGTACTCAACAAGACTTAGTTAACCTATTATATATCTGCTATTTCGAAAAGGGTTTCATGAAGGCTGATTTGCGTAAAGCAATCTTTGTTTTGCAAGTTGAGGAAGGAATAGCACGTTTCATGGAGTATTTTGAAAACAGATGAGAAAGCTACTCAACTACTGATATCATCATCTTATAATCCACCAAAACATTTCAGCACCTCGTGCTTCAAAGATCACCTCCTCCAGTTGTTCCACACTACCTCATGCTACAAGGTAACCCCTCTCGGCATCTCCGAGGAGGCATCCTTCAATCGTTATCAGCAAGTTTTAGTCATTCCGTTTAAGTTATCTATGATCACAGAATCCGTCACCAAGTCGTCTTTAACCGCAGACACGGCTTTCCGAAAAGATTTAACCCTGCAGGGGTGTACAACTTTACCCACACGTACCAACCGACTCTTAGTGCCACCGGGTTGGCACTAGTCCGGGAAGTGCCGGCAGAGGGTGGTCGATTCCCGGCCTTTACCTTGTCGAACCATATCCATGAGTCAACCCAAACAGGGCCACCCCGTCAACAGGGAGTTGGCCACCTCCTGACGGCACCTGTTCTGTGAGTCGGGAACAAGATCCGTGTACGTCCATCACTTGTCCCGGTCACGACCTAGTTTTCTCCAAAACATTTTCCGACTCACACGCAGATGGAAAGCTCAAACTACGTGGCTCATGGATAAGGTTAAACAAGTTAGTCAGCCGGGCGGGGTTCATCGGCCCACGTGTGGCTGTACGCTCAGTCTTGGCTCGAAGGCGAGAACTCGCTCCTAGGGGCATGAACAGGACAAAACGCCACAACCCATTGTGGCCTCACATCCATGCCGTGATTAGTCAAGTTATCAAAGATAATTCAAACCATAAACACCCGACTTAGAAGATTCACGCATTGACCAGATTCATCAACTAGGCATGGCTAAGCAAGACTCACAAGGTTTAGCGAAGCGCGCACAAACAAACCTATAGCTGCTAGGTGAAGTGGATCAGGATATCTAGGTTATGCAGTATATAGGAGAATTCTATCTACTGACATCAAATAGTTTGGAACCGAATGCAAAGTACGAGATTCAAATCACTTTGAAATCATATATGAGCAGATAAGAGGTTATGCTTGCCTTGGTTATAAGAAAACCAGATAAAGTCTTCAGGAATAAGTGCTTGACTTGTCGGTTAGGATCAAGTATTCGCCATTGGACTGCTAGCCTTCTCTTCGGAGTCACGTTCTACCGAGGGGGAAACAACACCGAAAAGGAGAACAATCAACCATGGCATCGATGCAATGCACAACATGTATGCATGAGCAAATTAATGCATTGAAATAAAGGCCTAGACATGTTCGATGGGTTGCTAGGGTTCGTATGACAATTATGCAGTTTTTCTGGAATTAGCCCGAAATAGACCCCGGAGGGGGTTTCGGGCGATTATGAACATGAGTACCATTTTAGTTGCTCAAATGGGTTTGAAAACATCATAAACAGGTTGCATATGTCATTTTGAGAAATTTGGTATATAACTTTTATTTTTCTAATTTTAGTGAATAAAAACTTATTTTTCTATTTTTAAATGATTAAACAGCATTAAATAATGGCCAAAATTCAACTTTGTCAAACATTTATGAAAGTGACATATTCATGTAGATCTTATTTTTCTGATCACTCCCATATTTTCATTATATTTTTCTGAATTATATTTTGGAAGATATTGATTTTACAATTTTAAATCATTTTCTGTAATTATAAAACAGGGCCCACGTGTCATTAGATTATTTCTGTTATTTTTCTTTAGAAGAAAAAGTCACTGACGAGGGGGCCCCACGTGATGTCAGCATGACATCACGCAGGCGTCAGCAACTGGCCGGAACGGCTCTGTACTGCACGCCGGCGGCGACTCGGAGCTCGCCGGACCGCGCGGGAGGGCGCGTTCGACGCGCGCGGGCGTGTGCTACCTGTGAGTAGCCGCGCCGCTTGCAAACGGTCGCCGGAAGGTCGCCGACGACGAGCTTCTGCGGCCGACGGGGCGGCAACCGACGTCGTCGGTGTTACAGAGGGAGATGGAGGGAGCTGGGACTACCTAGAGGTTCGCACGCTCACCGTGAGTTCGTTGGCATCGTCGGTGACGCGATCGGAGGCCAAACGGCGGTGAATCGGGCGCGGAGGGGCTCGGCCGGCCGCGAAGAAGAAGACCCGATTCGCCGGTTTTAAGTCGTCCCGGCTCGCGAGAGTGAGCAAGGAGCTCGAGGGAGGCACGGCGGAGCTCCCTGGAGCTTCAATTCCATGCGGGGTTGCCGGAGGCGTTGGCGATTCGTGCGGCGGCCGGCGGCATGGTTTCGGTTAGGGTTAGGTCGCTCTCCGGGAAGATACAGAGATGGAGGGGGGGTACGTGAGCAGGAGGAGAAGAGGAGGGGCACGGCACCCTCCTCGGCTTCTTATCCGTGCGAGTCGGAGCAGGACGTGGCGAGGGCGCCGTCGGCAGGCTTCCGTCCTTCTGGCCGGAGGTAGAAGAGACAAAAGGCCCATTTTATGAAAACCCCCTGAAGTTTTCGGAAACTACGTAAAGGTTCTTTTCTATTTTAAAACACGACAGAAACAGAAGTTTTGGGGACCTTTTTGCAAACAGAAAAATTAGCAAAAATACTTTTTGGAAAGCTTATAAAATTTCCAACAATACCATGTATTGCTTTGGTGAAATTGAAATACTTTTCGGAACAAAATTTTGGAACCCCTTTTAAGTACTTTTTGTGAGATTTTCTAAAACCATTTAAATTCGCAATTTAAATTATTTCAAACACGAGTTAAACTTTTGTTTTCATGCATGTATGATATGAACTCAACACCACAACACTTTGGTAGCAAAATTGGGATGTTACAACACTGGAGGTATCTTAGAAGTTCAGAAGAGGGAGCCAGCCAAGAGGAGAGACGGAGGGGGCCACCAGGGGCCCACACCATGGGGTGGCGCCCCCCTTGGACGTGCCGCCACGTGGTGTGGCCACCCTGGCCCACCTCTGGTGGATATTTTTGGCTTACTTCACACCAGGGAACCCTAAGCCTCATACCATCATCGAAGAATTATTCTGCCGCCGCCTCGGGGCGGAAGCCACCCGAGAGAGAAAAGCTCTGGGAGGGGGGCCACCTGGGGCCCACACCACCAGGCGGCGCCCCCCCCTCTCTGGTCGCGGCAGGAGGTGGTGTGCCCCCCCGGCCCTCTCCTGGGGGCCCCCTTTCGTGTACTTGACCCCCAGGGAACCCTAGGCCCCAGAACATCATCGATGAATTATTCGGCCGCCTCCTCGGGGCGGAAAACATCAGAGAGGGAAATGCTCTCTGGCAGGGAGAAATCTGCCGGGGAAATTCCTCTCCGGAGAGGGAAAATCATCTCCATCGTCACCATCATCGCTCCGGGCATCATCAAGATCGTCACCGTCATCATCATCACCACCAGCACCATCACCCTCATCACCCACCTTCATCCCGATGTAACAATTAGGGTTCTTTATCGTTGCTCTTCACTAGATCTCTCTCCCGGTGTGGATTAGCTGTTAGTAGTTGATGCTTGTGAGATTTATCGGTGTTTACACTTTATGACCTAATTGTTATTATCAATTATATCACCTCTGATTATGATCCATATGATGTCTTGTGAGTAGTTCGTTAAGTTCTTGAGGACATGGGAGAAGTCATGATGTTAGTAGTGAAGTTATGTTGAAGTAATATCTCGTGGTTTGGTATTTAAGTTGTGGTGATATTCTTCTAGTGGTGTCATCTGAACGTCGACTACATGATACTTCACCTTTATGGGCCTAGGAGGATGCATTGTGTATTTGGCTACTAATTGTGGGGTTGCCGGAGTGAGAGAAACCTAAACCCCCGTTAGGAAACCAATGCACGAGGGAGTGTAGGATCCCGGAGTTTTAATGTTGTGGTTAGATTTATCTTAATTACTTTCTTGTATTTGCGGATGATTACGAGGGGTATAATCACAGGTATGTGTTACTCCTAGTTGGGTGGTGTATTAGCATAGGTTCACCCACACAACACTTCACGAGCCAATAAATATTAATCAACCGTAATGAAGCGAAAGCACTTGACGAAAATCCCATGTGTCCTCGAGAACGTTTGGTAATCATAAGTAGAACAACCGGTTTGTCCTTTGCTCTAAAAAGGATTGGGCCACTCACTGCAATATTATTTACTGCACTTTATTTACTCTCACTTTATTTATCTGCTATACCAAAAACCTCCAAAAACCCGTTTGCTAGTGTTTACAGTGAATCCTCTATCCAACCTGCTTGTCAACACCTTATGCTCCTCGCTGGTTTCGACACTCTTATTTATCAAAAGTACAACGATACACCCCCTATACTTGTGGGTCATCATCCATGCACAACCGTTTGGATCCATTCGGCTTTGGGACGATGACCGGGTTGGCGATCCACGTCAGGTGAAGAACCTCTTGGATAGCTTCTGCTCCCTTTAGCTTGTGAACTTGCTCCACGATAAAATCTTGATGGTCGTGCGCCTGCTGGCGCGCTTTCTGCTGGACAGGCTGCGCATCCGGTCTTATGGCCAGGTGATGCTCGATGATGGTACGTGGTATGCCTGGGAGGTCCGTAGGCTCCCACGTGAAGATGTCGGCGTTCTCCCAAAGGAACTCCATGAGCGTCTTATACTGCCCGAAGGAGAGGTGTGCCCCAATAGTAACGATGTGCTGGGAACCGTCCCCAAAGGGAACCTGCCTCGTAAGTTGCAGCTTGACTGCTTTGTGTTGGTAACCCCAAGAGAAGGGTGTGATGAGAAAGTGGCAAGAATTTCCCTCAGTTAAGAACAAGGGTTATCAATCCAGTAGGAGGAAGAGGATATCGGGAAGGTTGATGCCACTGACGGTGGTGATGGCGCCTCACCGGTGTCAGCAACAACGTGTAACCTGCACACAACACAACCAAAATACTTTGTCCAAACGGTACAGTGAGGTTGTCAATCTCACCGGTCTTGCTATAAACAAAGATTAGACGTATAGTGTGGAAAATGATGTATGCTTGCAGTAAGTAAAGAGAGCAAAATTTTTGTGGTTTGCTTAACAGTGTGGAAAATGGACCGGGGTTCATATGTTCACTAGTGGTGTCTCTCCATAAAGATAACATGCTGGGTGAACAAATTACAGCTGGGCAATTGACAAATAGAGGTTGCACCGTAGTGCACATTATAACATCGTGACTACTATGATATTTAGTGCGGACATTACAATAAAATACATAGACCGAAATCCATCTCCATCTATGACTAATAATCCACCATCAGGTTATTATCCGTACCCCCTTAGGTATTAAGTTGCAAGCAACAGATAACTGCATTAAACAAAGTGTGTAATGTAAGCAATGATTATGCACGCGGTTACTCTCACCGCTGTTTTCTCCCTAATGGCAATAGCACATCCTCCCCCTTCACGTTTCTGTCACTCGAGCAAGGCGGTGGCAGGCATGAACACACTATCAAGCATAAATACTCCCTCTTGGAGTCACTAGCAACTACTTGGCCAGAGCAACCACTAGCAACGGAAAGCATGCAAGATCACAAATATCATATGCAATAAAGACTATAATCAACTTGGCATAATTTCAGTATTCATCGGATCCCAGCAAACACAACATATAGAATTACATAAGATCAATCTTGATCATGATAGGCAGCTCACGAGATCTAAACATGGAGGCATATGAGGAGAATACAACCATCTAGCAACAGCTACGAACCCGTAGTCCAAGGATGAACTACTTATGCATCACTTCGGAGGCAAGCATGGTGATGTAGAAGCCTCCGGTGATGATTTCCTCTCCGACAGGGTGCCGGAGACAGCTTCAGAACCCCCCCCCGATCTAGGGTTGACGGTGACGGCGGTTGCGGAACTTTTCGGGGATTTTTTATCAGGTGCTTAGGGTTTTCCATCCGGGGGGAATAAATAGGCGAAAGGGCAAAGGCGGTGGATCTCCAGGGGCAACACCCATAGCTGGCGCGGCCAGGGGGCGCGCCACCCTATGGTGTGGCCCCCTGGTGCCCGTCTTCGACTCTCCTTCGGTCTTATGGATGCTTCCGGGGAAAATAGGCACTTCGGGCTTTGTGGGGTCCAATTCCGAGAATGTTTCCATAACAACTTTTCTGAAACCAAAAACAGCAGAAAATAGGGAATTGGCACTTGGCATCTTGTTAATAGGTTAGTCCCGGAAAACGTATAAAAATGCTATAAATAAGGGAGAAAACATGTAGCAATTGACATAATATGATCATGGAGCATCAGAAATTATAGATACGTTGGAGACGTATGAAGCATCCCCAAGCTTAGTTCCTACTCGTCCTCGAGTAGGTAAATGATAAAACACAAAAATTTCTTAGGTGACATGCTACTAACATAAACTTGATCAATCTAATGTAAAAGCATATGCACGCTGAGATCATAGAACTTCGAACAGAAACATGATAAATAGAACTTTAATAATTAATCATAGTAATTACTTTGCATCACGAAGAGTATCTCAAATAAAGGATCATGAATAATAATGCAAATAAAGGTATACATTTGTTTCAGGTATAGAGAAAGCATGGAAAAGTGATATTTCGCTAGTCCTTAAGAGTGGGGCAAAACATAAATGCCAGGACACCTTCAAAGTTCATGAGGAAGACTAGAGCAAATAATTTAAGAACAAATAATATCACATTATAAAGTAAGTATTGATGTTTATGTGACAAATGCACATAGAACTCATAATGGCAAAAATGCTCTCTCACCTGTGCATAAAGTTAGAAGCTGGAGACTCAACATAAAAGTAAGAGAAAGGCCCTTCGCGGAGGGAAGCAGGGATCACTCATGTGCTAGAGCTTTTATTTTATTAAACAAAGGTATTAAAAGTTTGACACTGAGTGTCTATATTTTGGGAGATGTATGCTAATGTCAACGAATGGTAAACAGAATATACAGTACGTCACAAGCCAACTGGATTCACAAGAGCAGCTCCCATGGTGAAGGACGCAACTGGTGTAGAAGGTCATCCCTTTTTCTCTTTTGTTTACACAATTATGCTTTGACTTATAAATCAGGGGCAAAATAGTGAAGATATTTTGTGTGTATTAATTTGGGGCTGGGCACCCCGCTGCCAGCTCTTCTATCATTTGGATAAGCGGATGAAGCCACTAGTCCAGGGTGTGAAATCCAATCAACAAGTGAGATAAATATTCTCTATTGACGTCCTCGTGAGCAAAAACAAGAACACAAAACAGGAATAATTTTTGAAGGTTTTAAAGGTAACACATGAGCAATTTACTTGGAGTGGCACTTAAATACCACATGTAGGTAGGTATGGTGGACACAATGGGAAAAACTTTGTTTTAAGGGAGTTTGGATGCACGAGTAGAGCTCATACTCAGTAGAGGTGGAGGCTAGCAAAAGACTGGGAGCGACAAATCAAGAGAGCATAAGAGCCATAATCAGGCATAGCGACATAGGCATCATTAATTAAAACATAAGCAGTATAACAAGTTCAAAAACTAAGTGTTCATGGAGGCTATTAGTGACTGTTTTGTAGTCATAAACATGGTGTGCGCATGCGCCAAGTCAACCGAATAAAACATTCGAAAGAGAATACCATACATTGATGCTTTACTATGACAAGAACAACTCATGAATCTTTCAAGACATATTAAACACTCTCAGCTATTTGAGGCTATTCATGCTACTCAATAACCAAAAGGATTTAAATCTAAAATAACATTTAGCATGGCATGAAAAAGTTCTAGCCACAGTCTATACAAGCTTCTACTAGCACTGTTATAAATTCTACTTCAAGCAACAGTTTTCTTCTCCCAACAAGCACCATACAAAACATGCTTTAACAAAAATAATCTTTATGATACAGCAAGAAAAAATGAGAGTACTCACATAACACTAGTAAAACTACCATCTCTAATAAGAGATGCATGCAAAATAGGAGCTAAATAAATGCAGCAGCTAGACAGAGATTAAGAATACAAAGTATTCTCATGAAAAATCGGAGCATGTCATTCTCCAATAAAAGAATGCTGGGGTCCAACCAAGATTATTGAAAGGTAAAAACAAACTGAAACCAAAAACAAAAACAAACTGAAAACAAAAATAAAAGACGCTCCAAGTAAAGCACATAAGATGTGATCGAATAAAAATATAGTTTCACTAGAAGTGACCTGATAATTTGTTGATGAAGAAGGGGATGCCTTGGGCATCCCCAAGCTTAGATGCTTGAGTCTTCTTGGAATTTGCTGGGATGTACCACTGGGGAATCCCCAAGCTTAGGCTTTTCACTCTTCTTCATCACATCATATCATCCTCTTCTCGTGACCCTTGAAAACTTCCTTCACACCAAAATTCTCACAATCTTCATTAGCAACGTTAGTGCAATCGAAATAATAAATTCACATGGTCCAGTTTCAACACAAGCCTAAACTCAAAACCACATTAGCTACTGTCAAAACTTCTTTTAAAACTCTTTCTTCTCAAAAGATCACCAAAAGAAAGATATTAAGATGCAAATGCAATAAATGGCAGAAATTTGTCAAAACAGAACAGCAGGTAAATATCGATTTTTTTTGAAAAATGTTCCGTTGCTCAAATCAAAAAGTGGTCAACTAAGAAAAGTTGCATATATAGCTCAGGATTACGCACAAACAAACTTAGGTCATTTTGAATTTTCTATGATTTTTTACGGAATAAACAGTGGACAGCAGAAATCTGTTTCGTGCGCAGAAATCCGAAATATATCCTCAACTTTCCACTAGAGGGTTTACTTGGCTCAACAAAAACACAAGAGAAAAGATACAGCGGGGTTGCTAAGGAATAGACAACAGCTAGGTTCAAATCACACCAAGGAAAACGGAAGAAAACGGGTTGAAAACGGCAAAATAAAACGGGCTGTCTCCCGGTAGCGCTTTTTTTATTACCTCTTTCAGCTGGGCATAAAAGGGAAACTCAAGTATTTTTAAATGAAGAAGCATGAACATCATATCTTGCTCTAATAATAGAGTCAAAAGGTAGCTTCATCTTCTTTCTAGGAAAGTGTTCCAAACCTTTCTTCAGGGGGAATTGATATTTAATACTCCCCTCTTTCATATCAATTATAGCACCAACAGTTCTAAGAAAAGGTCTTCCCAAAACAATAGGACAAGAAGCATTGCATTAAATGTTCATAACAACAAAATAAACACGGGAAAGATTATTTTTAACCATAATAAGAACATCATCAATTCTACCAAGAGTTTTCTTCTTAGCATTATTAGCAAGATGAACATCCAAATAACAGTGTTCCAACGGTGGTAGATCAAGCATATCATAAACCTTTTGAGGCATAACAGAGATACTAGCACCAAGATCACACAAAGAATTGCAATCAAAATCATTTACTTTTATCTTAATGATAGGCTCCCAACCATCATCTAATTTTCTAGGGATAGATGTCTCAAGTTTCAGCTTTTCTTCCCTAACTTTCATGAGAGCATTGGTAATATGTTTAGTAAAGGCCATATTCATGGCACTAGCATTGGGACTTCTAGCAAGCTTTTGTAGGAACTTAATAACTTCAGAGATATTGCAATCATCAGAATCAATATTATTATCATCAAAAGTAATGGGACCATTATCTCCCACATCTCTAAAAATTTCAACACTTTTATCAGAAGCAATTTCAGCAGTTTGAGGCAATTTAGCATGTTTCACAGAAGGAGTAGGGACTTTATTAACACCAACTACTTTACCATTGATAGTAGGAGGTATACTAGAACTTGGAGCTTCAGTTTTACTAGTGGTTGTGATAGTGCAAACTCTAGCAATATTATTCTTTCTAGCCAATTCATCTTCTCTTTCCGACCTAGCACGTAATTTAGCCATGAACCTAACATTATTATCAATTTGAACTTGGATGGCATCCAAAGTTTTACTTTCTTTAACATCATGTGGCAAAACCTTTAGTTTTAGAAAACAACATCAATAGCAAGGCTATCTACTTTAGAGGCAAGAACATATATTTTACTAAGCTTTTCCTCACCAGATTTATTAAAAGCAGTTTGTGTGCTAATAAATTCTTTAAGCATGTTTTCAAGATCAGAGGTAGAGATTTTATTATTATTTTAGGAATTGCCATAAGAATTACCAGAACCATTATTAGGAGGATAGGGCTTATAATTCTTTCAACCAAAATTATTTCTATAAGCATTGTTGTTAAAATTATTATTTCTAATAAAGTTTACATCAACATGCTCTTCTTGAGCAACCAAAGAGGCTAAAGGAACATTATTTGGATCAACTTGAGCTTTACCATTAACAAGCATAGACATAATAGCATCAAGCCTTTCACTCAAAGAGGAGGTTTCCTCAACAGAATTTACCTTCTTACCTTGCGGAGCTCTCTCAGTGTGCCACTCTGAATAATTTATCATCATATCATAAGAAGCTTTGTTGCATTGCCCAAAGTTATGGACATAAAGGTACCTCCAGCAACTGAATCCAATAGGTTCCTTAAGGAGAAATTCAGTCCTGCATAAAAGTTTTGTATAATCATCCAAGTAGTCAGTCCATGAGTGCGACAAGTCTTCACCATAGTTTTCATTCTTTCCCAAGCTTTAGCAACATGTTCATTATCAAATTGTTTAAAATTCATTATGTCACTTCTCAGGGATATAATCTTAGCAGGAGGATAATACTTTCCAATGAAAGAATCTTTACACATAGTCCATGAATCAATACTATTTCTAGGCAAAGATAGCAACCATTCTTTAGATCTTCCTCTCAAAGAGAAAGGAAATAATTTCAGTTTAATAATATCTCCATCCACATCTTTATATTTTTGCAATTCACATATTTGAACAAAATTATTAAGGTGGGCAACATCATCATTAGTACTAATACAAGAAAATTGCTCTTTCATAACAAGATTTAATAAAGCAGGTTTAATCTCATAGAAAGCAGCAGTAGGAGCAGGTGGAGCAATAGGTGTACAAATAAAATCATTGTTGTTTGTGCTAGTGAATTCACACAACTTAGTCTTCTCGGAGGAACTCATTTTAGCAGAATAATAGCAAGAAAGTAAATAACAGCTATGAAGTAAACTAATTTTTTGTGTTTTTAATATAGAGAAGAAAAACATGACAAAAATAAAAACAAGACAATAAACAAAATAAAGAAGTTGAGAGTGAGAGACTCCCCTTGCCAGAAGAATTCTTCCTCCCCGGCGCCACAAATTCCTTGATTGCTTTGTGTTGGTAACCCAATAGGAGGGTGTGATGAGAAAGTGGCAAGAATTTCCCTCAGTTAAGAACCAAGGTTATCATTCCAGTAGGAGGAAGATGATCTCGGGAAGGTTGATGCCACTAACGGTGGTGATGGCGCCTCACCGGTGTCAGCAACAACGTGGAACCTGCACACAACACAACCAAAATACTTTGTCCCAACGGTACAGTGAGGTTGTCAATCTCACTGGTCTTGCTGTAAACAAAGATTAGATGTATAGTGTGGAAAATGATGTATGCTTGCAGTAAGAAAAGTGATCAGGAAATTGTTGTGGTTTGTTTAGCAGTGTGGAAAATGGACCGGGGTTCATAGGTTCACTACTGGTGTCTCTTCATAAAGATATCATGTTGGGTGAACAAATTACAGCTGGGCAATTGACAAATAGAGGTTGCACCACAGTGCACATTATAACATGATGACTACTATGATATTTAGTGCGGGCATTACAAAAAAAAAATACATAGACCGAAATCCATTTGCATCTATGACTAATAATCCACCCTCGGGTTATCATCCGAACCCCCTTAGCTATTGAGTTGCAAGCAAGAGATAACTGCACTAAACAAAGTGTGTAATGTAAGCAATGATTATGCACGCGGGCACTCTCAGCGTTGTTTTCTCCCTAATGAAAACAGCACATCCTCCTCCTTCACGTTTCCGTCACTCAAGCTAGGCGGTGAGGAGGCATGAACCCACTATCAAGCATAAATACTCCCTCTTGGAGTCACTAGCAACTACTTGGCCAAAGCAACCACTAGCAACGGAAAGCATGCAAGATCACAAATAGAATATGCAATAAAGACTATAATCAACTTGGCATAAGTTCAATATTCATCGGATCCCAGCAAACACAGCAGATACAAGTACATAAGATCAATCTCGATCATGATAGGCAGCTCACGAGATCTAAACATGGAGGCATATGAGGAGAACACAACCATCTAGCTACAACTACGAACCCGTAGTCCAAGGATGAACTACTCACGCATCATCCGCAGGCAGGCATGGTGATGTAGAAGCCTCCGGTGATGATTTCCTCTCCGGTAGGGTGCCGGAGACAGCTTCAGAACCCCCCTGATCTAGGGTTGACGGTGACGGTGGTTGGAGAACTTTTCGGGGATTTTTGATCAGGTTCTTAGGGTTTTCCATCCGGGGGGATTAAATATGCGAAAGGGCAAAGGCGGTGGAGCTCCAGGGGCATAACCCATAGCTGGCGCGGCCAGGGGTTCGCCCACCCTATGGTGTGGCCACCCTGGTGCCCGTCTTCGACTCTCCTTCGGTCTTCTGGATGCTTCCGGGGAAAATAGGCACTTCGGGCTTTGTGGGGTCCAATTCCGAGAATGTTTCCATAAAAACTTTTCTGAAACCAAAAACAGCAGTAAACAGGGAACCGGTAGCCTGCCATCCAAACGGGACGCAGAGTTTGTAACTGACAGCTGAGTTCGCCAGTGCTCTGCCCCCTGCTTTGAAGCTTCGGGGTCCGGAATGTCATGGTCGGCGGACCCCGCTCCTAAAGCACACATATTAGGAGTCCCTAATGCTGGAGACCTCGTGGTTTCCAACAAAGAGACCATCCTCTAGTGCCTCCTTGCGTTGGGTAAGGTTCCCTCCGGAGGAGGGAAGTCCATTAAGGCACTGGCGACGACTAGATTCTCCGACGGGCTGTGCACCCCGGGCGAAGTTTCCAATGCCATGAGCTCTTCTCCCGATCATTCTCCCCTCATCATATCAGCAATAGGAGAAAATATTCTCTGATGTCGCAGGGGAGCAGACCTCGTGCGCCGCCCTACCTGGCGCGCCAGATGTCGTGTGTCGAAACAAAGACACCGGGAGTGACCAACATCCACTCCCTGATTTTTTCGATGGTGGGGCGAGGGGGAGTTCTGCCTCCTTCTTGTACGAGTTGCGATAACAAAGCACACGGACACGAGGCTTTTAACCAGGTTCAGGCCATCGTGAGATGGATCCCTACATCCTGCATGTCTGGAACTATATGTGATATGGGTGTTTACACGGTGTAGAACGGGGTGTGGCGGAGGTGATGATTCCTGGCAATTCCGAGCTAGAATGGTCTCCCTGGGCTACTCGCTAGTCTGGATCTCCCTCTCTTTCCTTTTTTCCACTTCTTTTATACTTGAAGGGATGCTAGGCGTGTCTGGTCGCATGCGCTCCGGGTTTATGGACACGTGCCACCTGTAGGAGAGAGGTGGCGCTAGCAATCTGTCCATGGGTGGCAGCTCTTACGGGCTGTCCTGCCCGCTTGCCACGTTATCGAGTCACTCTGGTGCCAGTCTACTTGATCTCCACGCGGTGGATCCTCGGGGCCCACCAGCCACGTCCCGGGTAGGCTTCTGGTGGATGCACGCATTCCCGGGACACTGCCTCTCCTTCAGCTGGGCCCACCTGGCCCGACGGTTGCTCTTGCTATTGTGTAGGCTCGCTTATTCCTCGACTCCTGACACCCCCGTGGGGGCGGTGTCGACATCCGGCGCCCTCCTCCACAGCGGCCGTACCATTGGCCGGTAGATCCACCGACACGCACCCGCACCACCGGCGCCCTCCTTCGGCGACCGCATCATCGGCTCTCCTCCGGCGCCCTCCTCCACAACGCCCGCACCACCGGCGAACGACTGAGAGACGCACACCGGCGCCGACGCCAGCACCACACCGGGGCCGACCTCTACAGCCGGCGCCCCTAAACCTTGCCCTGCACATCTCCCGCGACCATTGTCCCAACTCTGGCACCGTCTACGGGCCCAGGCTAATGCTTCTCCCCCTATAAAAAATTAGCTAGCTAGGTTCAGGAATTAGATAAAAAAAATTAGGTTTTTGGGCTTAGAGAAAAAATTTAGGTTTTGAACTAAGATTAAAAAAATTAGCTAGGTTTAGGATTTAGAGAAAAAAATAGGTTTTGGACTTAGAGAAACAAATTTTAGGTTTTGGACTTAGAGAAAACAATTTAGGTTTTGGAGTTAGAAAAAGAAATTAGATAGGTTTAGGATTTAGATGTAATTTTATAAAATTTGATGTAAATGATGCCATTTTATAAAATTGCATGTAATTCATGCAATTTGTAAAATATGATGAAATTAATGCAATTTTTCATAAATTTTGATGATATGGATGCTATTAGATATAATTTGATAACATTTTATGCAATTGTTCCCAATTGGGCACCGCGCGTCGTTACCCCATCGTGGAAAAACACGAGGGCACCACACGTTACCCCACCCAGAAAAAAATGACTGCACCCTCGTCGGACCCCTAACATGGGCTAACAGTGGCAATTGATTTTGGTGGCGATGGCCCTCGATGGCGAGCCGGTGGCGACGCTGCTGGCGAGGCTATGTCGTCGATGCAGGGGCGGTGGGCACCACGGCGCACCACGATAGAGGGAGCATGGCGGTGGCGAGGGCAGGTGGCGAGGTAGGGGCAGTGAGCCAAGGGAGATGTTTGTGGCGATGCTGGTGGTGATTACGTCGATGGTGATGTCGTCGTTGAAATTTGACTAGCTTCACCATCGTCAACATAACCCAGGGAAAAAGAATGATTCTATCTGGTACTTCATTCCAAAACAATTTGGAAGAGTTCCGCAACATCTGTGAAGTTACATGTTACTACGCGTGATGGTGATCTCGGGAAGGATGAAAATAGGGGTTTTCTAGACATCTTTGTAACTAAAGAACGTCTCATATATGTGACGGTCTTTAGTTTCAAATATGTCCAGAAACCCTTGACTTCATGCTTGCTCTGATCACCATGGCGTGTACTAGCTCGTAACAGACACAACGTGTTGTGAAGCTCTTCAAGATTGTTTTGAAATGGAGTCCATGATAGAATGGTTAATTTTTCCACCTCCGTCGGCATCTCCCGGGAAAAGGAATGATTCTATCCAGTACTCCATTTCAGAACAATTTGGAAGAACTTCGCAAGATTTTGTGAAGCTACGTGTTAGTACACGTGATGGTGATCCCGGGAAGGATGAAAACAGGGATTTTCTGGACTTATTTGAAACTAAAGAACATGGCATATATGTGACGGTCTTTATTTTCAAAGACATCCAGAAACCCTTGTCTTCATGATTGCTCTGATCACCATGAGGTGTACTAGCTCTTAACAGGCACAAAGTGTTGTGAAACTCTTCAGAATTGTTCTGCAATGGAGTTCCGGATAGAACGATTCGCTTCTCCCACCTCCGTCGGCATCGCCCGGAAAAGCGTAATTCTACCTGGTACTCCATTGCTGAACAATTTAGAAGAGATTCGCAACATTTTGTAAAGTTACGTGTTACTACACGTGATGGTGTGTATATATATATATATCCTGCTTGCTCTGATCATCATGAGGTGTGCTAGCTCGTAACAGGCACAAAGTGTTGTGAAGCTCTTTAAAATTGTTCTGCAATGGAGTTCCGGATAGAATGATTCTCTTTTCCGGGCAATGTCGACGACAAGAATACCCTCTGTTAGCCTCGACCGCCTCCACCGTCTCCCTCCAATGTAGCTCAATTAATTGTTATATTCATGTCAAGTTGTAAGAATTTAAATGAATATTTTGGTAGTCATACATCTGTGCTTACATGTGTTATCTTGTTGCAGTTATGGATGTCAACGACAACAGAGTATATAAAGAGGAGTTGTTTGACATGGTCAATGACAACAATCAAGAGGATGATGGTTCACAATATTTAAACTTGACCGGTGATGGACTAGAGCTCGAACTTCGAGACGAAGGGCACACCAATGGTGATGGACTAGAACTCGAACTCCGAGACGAAGGGCACACCGCTGGTGATGAACCCAAAAATGTTGGATCATTAACAAAGTCCGGCGAGTTATATTAATTAACTATTTAAGCCGATGATGATCGCTAGATGCATAAATTGATTTATATATATATATATATATTAATGAATCTTTATTCTTTTAGCCCTCTGGATCGAGCCAATCTTCTACAAGAAACGAGGCACGGCCAGAAGGTTGGGCCCTGATCATCCTAAGCTCCGATCGACGAAGTCGATAAAGATGGCAGACCGATGGCTCCCACATAGTATGTAAAAGTGTTTGTAAATCAATGCAGTGCTATTGTTAGGGACACCATCCCGATCACAATTTGAGAATGGAATAAGCCAAATAAAGGTGATGGAGTTAGTTATGCCGAAGACAAATCAAAAGATTTTCTATGGACTACTATCTCGTCACATTTCACCCTACCGAAAGGGTCCGAGTTGAAAGTCAAGGAGTGGGATCTTAAGAAGATGGCCCAACAATTCCAGACCTTCAAGAAAAGAGTAGCCATAGACTATATCGGGAAGGAAAAAACTCCAACATTCATTGGAGCACTAGAGAAGATAAGAAGTCACTGGGAGGCATTTGTGGAGCAGAGGAAATCAACTAAATTTGTGGAAGTTCGACAAGAAATAACTTAAATTCTGCGAAAAAGAAATATCACCATAAACTTGGGACGCGTGACTACAAGAGTGCCATTCCTAAGTGGGAAAAAATGGAGTTTGTCCTGCTGGAAAAAGGGATCACTCCAGCTACAGCGGCCTGGCCCAAGAGTTCAAAGAATTGGTTTTACGGGCATGCTGGATCGTTGCACCAGGAAACTGGGGAGATTGTGTACTCAACAACAATTACAACAGTCGCCGCCAATCTTGTTGATGCAATAAAGGAGGTTAAACTGGGAAAATTCATTCCCGATAGAGAGAATGACGAGCTGACAAAGGCCCTCGAGAATCCTGAACACTACGGACGAACACGAGACAAATGCGTTGTTCCGTGGAAATTTAGTTTTATTGAGTGGGAAGAAAGTTATAGAAGTCGCTTGATAAAAAAGAAGCAGATGGCATACCAGATTCAGAATATAGAACAAATATTACAGAAGCGGCAGGAGTAACTGGACACAATGCGCCAGGAAAGGGCATCTGGGCAATCTCCTCCATTCGATAGTATCGTCCCATCTTAGCGGAAAAGCAGTGTGGCTTCCACGGCCTCCCCAGCTGATGATGATGGACTACTCTATGATGCACTGATGGCCCGCTACCCGTTGGATGATATCCAGGAGAGGAAAACTGTGAACTACACATGTCAATGAAGAACATATCCTTAAAGGCGGTTGTCAGCTTTGCTATACCCTCTGAACCTAGAGCATACATCCACGAGCGTCCGATTCCAGCTGGCTATGCTCGTGTAGGTGTGGATGAAGTTATGCAAGGATATGAGTCACTAGAGCTTGACTACCCTGCAAGTGAAGGGGAGACGACACATGGAGAAGTCACGAGTGGTTCCATTCTATGGGATAAGAAAAACATCGTGTTTCTAGACTGGGATCCAAGGCCACCGACTCCTCCATCTCGATCTCTGCCACGTCAGCGGACTCCTCCATCTATTCCTCACAGGGGCACGGGTCCACATCGATCTTCGCCGCATGAGCCGACTGCGCCAACTAAGCAGTCCCATGGTCGGGTGCTAAAGAGGAAGAACACCCGGCTGCTAGTAGGAGGAAAGTTAAAAAGAGAAAGAGAAGGTGCCTGCTACCAAGTTAGCTTACCATACGGATGGCGAGGTAATGGAGTGTTCGTGGATGCTGAAGTGAAACACCATTTAGCACCGAAAAGGGTCGAGCCAAAGGTGCAAATACCTTAGAAAACCGTTGAAAACTTTGTGGAGTTGCTTGAACGAACACCCGCACATGTGGCTAATAGGCCATCAGGCTATGGCCATTGTATTGTGAAGGAATATAAAGCACAAGTGCAACTGTCTAGAAGCAGTAGTAGAAGCGGGAAAATAGTTCCCTAGTTGGGAACACATGAAGCACAATCGACCCCCCAGCTCAAGGTGAAACAGTTCCCCAGCTGGGAACACAGAAAGGACAACCGGTGCCCCCGCTCAAGGTGGGAGAATAGTTCCCCGGCTGGGAACACAAAAACAACAATTGATCCGTCCGCTCAAGGTCTTGCCCTCGCTGCTAACCCAAGAAGTACAACCGGTCTTGCCCCCGCAGATGGATATTAAAATACGCAAAGAAGTTGCTAGCGGCCTTGGTATGACTAATTCTGAACTCCTTGCCGGCAAAGAAATCGATATCCCCAAAGCTAGTCTAGCATGGAAATATGAGCGCGAGAAGACACTGGTCAGACCTGAGGAGATCCAGAATCTTCCAACACAGATGTGGAGATTGCATGTGTGGTACATGGAAGTGATCGAGAAAAATCAACAATATCTCGTGCTTAACGTTTCTCCAGAATATTACTTCACTAGCCACCAGACGATATCTATTGAGCTTATAGAATTCTTTCAGCTATTCAATCAAGATGCCCTCGAGAAAAGTCTCGTCAGCTTCTATTGTATGTAAGGACATAAATCTGTAAGTTAAGTTTCTAGATATGCTCGTTCATTGCCTGTATATCCTCACTATATTCTTTTGTACGCTATTATACAGAATGAAGATTTGTGAATGCAAAAGAGATAGAATCTATGATGTTGGGTTCATTGAGCCAGATGTCATCCATGAGTATACGGTACTCCATCATCCCATGGATACAAAGGCTAACTTGCTAAAGTTTCTAACGAAACAAAATACCAAAACCGAAATAATATTCACTTACAACTTTGGGTGAGTGTTACTGTCTTGTACACATTCTATTTTTGCTTACTAGATGTCAAGTGTAATTGAAGAGTTATATGTATGTCTGGTTATTTAAATGTTCACAGATTTCACTGGATTCTGCTAATCATTAGAGTTGACGATGGAGTAGTTGAAATCATGGACCCATTAGGTAAAGACATAAGCCTATACGAAAACATTCTTACGATGCTCCAGAGGTAAGTTCAATCATTATCACACTATATCGATCTCTTTCGTTCATTTGCTGATATCAAGTAATTAATAACTCTTTTATTCATTTTAGTTGCGGGGCAGTTGTTGGGAATAGTTCATCAACGAGATTACCGGTGAATGGAAACTTAAGCTGACTTTTAAACCTACCAAGGTAAGTAGTATATATACTAGCTATGTTCGTGCATCTCTTTAATTCTAGTTTCAATAACATGACCATGCTTGACTATTATTTGATTGAATTATATTCTCGTAAAGTGGTTGAGACAGGAACAAGGGAATAACTTATGTGGATACTACATTTGGGAGTACATTCACATGACGATCAATGAGCGGTGCAGGGGTGTAAGACAAATTGATGTACATAAACAATATTCGCAGTTTTATTCTATTACCAGCAATTGTCTTGAGTTTCATTCATATATACACATCACTCATATATTCATGGTGTTCTCCTTCTTTAAAGATGGAAAACATGTGGGAGAAGCTCCTACCATAGAACCGCATACGAGCAATTCAAGAGGAGTTGGTGTAATTTTATTTCAGCATGTCATACCTCTATGCTGAGAGTATAACTACACCGGAAATTAGGTCTAGCTCCAACCTGAGTGTCTCCATGTGTAATAATTGCGCTGATATAGAGAACAGCGAGACTATATAGAACACTTTATAATTGTTGAACAATTGCAATGTAATACAAACTTTGCATATATATATGCACGCTTGTAGGAGATATTGTATTATATGTATTGATGCGTGTGAACACACGTTCGTTGGGAGACCCCAAGAGGAAGGTATGAAGAGTGCAGCAGCAAGTTTTCCTCAGAAAGAAACCAAGGTTGAATCGACCAGTAGGAGGAAGGAGTAACTTCAGAAGGTTGAAGCAGCTGAGATGGGAGGGCGCACTACCGGTTCAGCAGCAACATGGAACCTACACAACACAATCAAATCACTTTGCCCCAACGAAGCAGTGAGGTTGTCAATCTCACCGGTTTTCCTGAACACAAAGAGGTTGAACGTATGGTGTGGAAAACAGTAGGAACAGTATGAGAGCAGTATGAAAGCAGTAGGTGTTTTATCAGTATAAGGAAAAAGGACCGGGGTCCACAGTTCACTAGTGGTGTCTCTCCGTGAAACATAAATAACATGCGTGGTGAACAAATTACAGCTGGGCAATTGACAGAAATAAAGGCTGCACCGTAGTGCATAGGCAAGACATAAATATTACTATGTGATTCATGCGGGCATTACAACAAAATACATAGACCGTTATCCAAATGCATCCATGACTAATAATCCACCCTGCGAATATCATCCGAACAAACGTTGGGTATTAAGTTGCAAGCAACAGATTATCGACGTAAGCAAAGTATGTAATGTAAACAATGTAAACTAGGTAAACACCGTTGTTTTCTCCCTAATGGCTACACATCATCCATCCGTCACGTTTCTGTGACTTGAGCACAGATGCAAAGGAGGCATGAACCCACTATCGAGCATAAATACTCCCTCTTGGAGTTACTAGCATCTACTTGTCTAGAGCATCTACTAATAAGGGAGAGCATTCAAGATCATAAATAACATAAGCATGAAGATAACATGATAGATTTATAATCAGAAGACATAGCATTCAACATTCATCAGATCCCAGCAAACACAACATGTAGCATTACATAAAAATGATCTTGATCGTAATAGGCAGTTCACAAGATCTAAACATGAGGTACAAAGTGGAGAGAACAACCATCTAGCTACTGCTATGGACCCGTAGTCGAGGGATGAACTACTCACGCATCACTTCGGAGGAGGGCATGGTGGTGTAGACCCCTCTGGTGATGATTTCCCCCTCCGGCAGGGTGCCGGGGAGAGCTCCAGAACCCTCCTGATCTCGGGATGATGCTGACGGCGGCCTCGGGTGTTTCTCTTGAAAAAGTGAATCTCTTTAGGGTTTACGTCTCGGGGGGGTTAAATAGGTGGAAGGGCAAAGGTGGTGGAGGCATGGGGGCCCCACACCACCCCCCGGCACGGCCAAGGGGGGGCGCCGCCCTATGGTGTGGGCCCCCTGAGGCCCCCTCCAGGTCTCTTCGGGACTCCGTGGAACATTCGGGAATTCTAAGACTTCCGGGGTCCGAGTTTTCCAATTTTGAGAATATTTCCAGAATAACTTTTCTGAAACTAAAAACAGCAGAAAACAGGGAACTGTCTCTGTGGCATCTTGTCAATAGGTTAGTCCCGGGAAATCGATAAAAATGACATAAATTGTATAGCAAACATGTGGGAAACAATAAGAAAACAACATGGAACATCAGAAATTAAGGATACGTTTATGACGTATCAACATCCCCAAGCTTAGTTCCTACTCTTCCTCGAGTAGGTAAACGATAAAAACACAATAGTTTCTGAGGTGACATGCTGCCAACATAAACTTGATCATCGATAATGTAAAAGCATAAGTAAGCTGAGATCATAGAAGTTTAACACAAGCATGATAGATAGAACTTTAATAATAAAGCATAGAAATCGCCTTGCATCATGAGAAGTAACTCAAATAAAAGATCATGAATAACAATGCAAACAAAGATATACAATTGTTTCAAGTATAGAGAGAACATGGCAGGACACCTTCAAAGTTCATGAGGAAGACTAGAACAAATAATTAGAGAATAGGCAATAACACATCATGAATCAATTAATAATGTTTCTGGGACAAATGCACATAAAACTCAGAATGACAAAAATGCTCTCTCAACTGCGCATAAAGTTAGAAGATGGAGACTCAACATAAAAGTAAAATAGAGGCCCTTCGCAGAGGGAAGAATGGATCACTCATGTGCTAGAGCTTTTATTTTATTAAACAAAGGTATGGAAAACTTTTTAAGAGAGGTGTATGCTTATGTCAACGAATGGTAAACATAAAATACAGTATGTCACAAGCCAACTAGACTTCACAATAGCGGCTCCCATAGAAGGATGCATCTGGGTAGAAGGTCATCCTTATTTCTCTTTTGTTTACACAATTATGATTTGACTGATAAATCAAGGGCAAAAATAGTGAAGAGAATTTGTGTTATTAATTTGGGGATGGGCACCCCGCTGCCAGCTCTTCTATCATTGGATAAGCGGATGAAGCCACTAGTCCAGGGTGTGAAAGTAAAATCAACAAGTGAGCTAAAGATTCTCTATTTACCTCCTCATGAGCTAAAACCGGAGCACAAAACATGAGTAATTTTGAAAGTTTTAAAGGTAACACATGAGCAATTTACTTTAGAGTGGCGGTTAAATACCACATGTGGGTAGGTATGGTGGACAGAATGGGAAAACTTTGATTTTTTGGTAGTTGGATGCACGAGTAGAGCTCATACTCAGTACATGTGGAGGCTAGCAAAAGACTGGGAGCGACAAATCAAGAGAGCATAAGAGCCATAATCATGCATAGCGACATAAACATCATTAATCAAAGCATAAGTGGTACCAAAAGTTCAAAAAATAAATGATCATGGAGGCTATTCGTGGCTGGTTCATAGTCATAAACATGGTGTGAGCATGCGCCAAGTCAACCAAATAAAACATTCAAAGGAGAACACCACAAATTTATGCTTCAATATGACAAGAACAACTCATGATTCTTTCAATGACACATTAAACACTCTCAATTATTTAAGGCTAATCATGCTACTCAATAACCACAAGGCTTTAAAACTAAAATAACATCTAGCATGATATGAAAAAGTCTAGCCACAGTCTATACAAGCTTCTAATTGCACCGTTAAAAATTCTACCTCAAGCAGCAGTTTCTTTTCCCAACAAGCACCATACAGAAAATGATTTAACAAAAACTCTCTAAATGCTACAGCAAGAAAACATGAGAGGAATCACATAACACTACTAAAACTAACAGATATGAATAAGAGATGCAATGAAAACGAGAGCTAAACAGGAATTTTGCAGTAACTAGAAGAAAAACTAAGAATACTAGCATAGCAAGTATTCAAACGAAAAAGCGGAGCGTCTCTCTCTCCCAAACAAAGAATTCTAGGATCCAACTATATTATTGCAGCAAGGAAAACAAAACAAAAGAAAAACGAAAGAAAAACAAACAGACGCTCCAAGTAAACTTACTATGATGTGACCGAATAAAAATATAGTTTCAGGAGAAGTGACTTGATAGATAGTTGATGGAGAAGGGGATTCCTTGGGCATCCCCAATCTTAGATGTTTGAGTATTCTTAAAATATGCTTGGATGAACCACGGGGGCATCCCCAAGATTTGACCTTGCATTCTTCTTGATCACATATATCACCTCTTCTCTTGACCCTTGAAAACTTCCTTCACGCCACACTCAAACAGTGATTCGCATCAGAGGGTTAGTGAAAAAATTAAAAATCCATTGGTTCTGTATGGAATAAATTCTATTTATACTTTTAAACATTAGCTACAGCCACTGATGTTTCGTAAAGCAAAGAAATCCACTTGACATCGCAAAAGAGCAAATGCAAGAAAAATGGCAGAATCTGTCAAAACCAGAACTTTCTGTAAAGAAGAATTTTTTCAAGGCTGTTACGTTGCTCATATTGAAAAAACTAAAGAACAAAAAAGTTGTTTAATTAGCTGAGGAATAAGCAAAAAAAAGTCAGATCATTCGGATCTTCCAGGATTTTATACGATTTTTTACGGTGGACAGCAGAAATCTGTTTCCTGCGCAGAAATCCGAAAACGAACTCCAACTATCGGCAGAAACCTTACTTGGCACTACTAAAACATGAAAAGAAAGATACAAATGAGTTTCTACAGAAGTATACAACCCCTTGGCTCAAATAAAACAGAGAAAAACAAAGCAAAAATAAAACCATGGGTTATCTCCCAAGAAGTGCTTTTCTTTAACGCCTTTTAGCTAGGCCCAGAAAAGTGGAATCAAGTATTTTCAAATGTAGGGGGATTCAAATCAAGATTTGGAAATTCCTTAATAATGCATTGTATTTTATCTAAGTGAGTTGCACAGACTCCTCTCTTAGAACTTTTAGGCTTACTATGTTCATCAAATAAATTCTCAGGAACAATCCAATAAAAATTCTTTTCTTAGGCTTCATGGAGTGCTACCAATTTAAAGGGGTTTGGTATTTTATCCTCCTTTTCATTGTTAGATTCAGTTTTTTCTAGAGCACCAACAATGTATACACATGAGCCAAGCATATTGAAACGATCAAAGACTTTTCTAGCTTCTATAGCAACATCTTCAAATTCTTTAAGCATAGTTTCTAAGATAAAGTTTCTTTTCTCAACATCCTCAATGTTATTCAAGTTGAGGAACATATGCTGTAATATGGGATGGAGGTTAACAAACCTAGCTTCTAGCATGTGAACTAAAGAAGTTGCAGCAATCTCGTAATTGGGAGTAAGTTCTACTATGGATCTTTCCTCAAAGTTATCATGCTTACTAACATGATCAAAGAATTCTTTAATAGTGTCCTTTCCAAGTATAGAACCACTTCCTACCGGCAAATCTTTCAGGGTAAACTTAGGGAACAACATGATGAAAAATAACAACAAAGTGACAAAAATAACAAATCGAATAAGAACTAATTATTTTGTGTTTTTGATAAAGAGAGGCAAACAAGACAAAATAAAATAAACTAAGGGTGGTAGTCTATAACATCCCTGATTTTTGGAAAATGCAAAAATCGCAAAAATTTGAAACTTTTTGTTTTCTATTAAAGCAAGGCACCAAAAGCAAATAAAACTCAAAACACAATGGTCATATTAATTGTTTTACAACGATTAATCCAATTTTGCCTTTGTTTTCATAGCCCTAAGAATTGTTTTCGCCATCTTTAATAATTTAATTAAACTTGAAAATAGTTTTGTGACCACATTAATGTCTTATCAAACCCTAATAGTATAATATAATTTCACTACACACATGTTTTCTAAAGGGTTGTTTTCAACTCCTACCTAATAAAAAAATTGGAGACAAAAAAATCAACTATATCACTTTTCAACTAATGATCGAGTACCAAAATGGTTTTCAATTTTTTTTTCAAATAATTAAGTATCAAATTATTCACTTTAATTGTTTTCTATTTTAACATGGCATGAGTTGCTACTAGGGTTACCCCTATTTTTTTTCATGTAAAATTTTGGAAAATAAGGTGTAATAACTTTCACAAATAAGTTTACAACACGTAGTATGTCACTGAAGTTTAATTTGACAAACATTTATATTTTATATTTTTTTTTCTAAATTAGAAATCACATAAAGTACTATTAAGGATTTATTCAAATTCCAATATCAAAAATAAAAATATGTTGAAAAGTTTATAAAAATGACTTGGGTTGAAAGATATTAATATTTCAAGATTTTAGAAATATATTTGGTATCAATTGAATAATTAAAACAGAAGTTATTAATATTTGAATTAAACATGAAAAATAAAAAATAAAAAGAAAACAGCACAAAAAAAAGAGAAGCAAGCCAGCAGCGCCGAGCCCAAATCCCCTACCCCACCTCTCTCCCGCACACGCGCAGCACATAGAGGCCCAGCAGCAGCATCAGCCCGCGGCCTCCCTCTCTCTCTTCTTTGTCTGACAGGCGGGTCCCATGGTGACATCAGCGATGACGCAGTCGTCATCAACCTCCTGCCAAAACGAAACACGTCCGTTTCATGACGAAATTTTCTCATGTTGATTGTGGGTGTTTAAGGCCATAACTCTCGCCCCTCCTCGGCCCTATATGTATCCCCCGAGACCTCTCACCTTTCCCCTCTCCTCCTTCTCTCAGTGGCGCCCTAAGACCACCGAATTTCCTCATCGGAGCCACCACAGCCGCCACCGCTCCTCGTCGTTTCCGGCTAGGTGAGCCCAAGCGGGAACTCGAGACCCCCTCTCCCTGTACCCCCGTAACTTCGCGCACCCCCTCACCCCTCTTTTTCCTTTTTATCGCGAGGGAATCCCCCGCGCCGTTGTTTTTAGAGCTCGCCGGAGCCGAGCCTCTCCTCCCGCACCGCGCCGTCAACAGAGGCGACGGGAGACGACAGAATCCACGCCATCGAGCTCGCCGTGTCGCGCCAAGCCTCCTTGTCTCCCCTCCGCAAGCAGGAGGTCACCGGAGCGCTGTCTCCGATGAAACTCCTGCGACCCACGCCCCCGCATCGCCATCTCCGACGGGAAATCTCCGGTAAGCCTCCTTCCTTCTCTCAGCCGTTAGATCCATCTGACGGATGCGATTAGATCTGAGCCGAAGATGTATGCGGTTGTTGGATCTAGATCCAACGCTCCAGATTTAATGAAACCTGCACAGTCAACGTAGCCCTGTCAGCAGCCACGTAGGGCACAGTCAGAACCACTATCCAATCAGAGCACGCCACGTGGCTAGCCTTTAATTCAAATTCCCCCCGCTCGATTTATTTAGCAGTTTTGCAGAAAAGTCCCTGAATCAAAGATCTATCATATCTTTTGTAAGTAAAATATATTTGGAAACCTTAGGATGTGTACTTTCATATCCTTTGTCCCAAAATAAAAATTGAATTTAGAATTAATTGGTACATTTGAGTATTTTTTTTTACATAGATTTGATTCTATAAATATTTTCAATATAGTTCCTTTTGCAAAATTGCTCCATTTGATAACCTTGAACCAGTAACAACCTTGTCCAACCATTTTGGACACTCTTGGACCATGGCCACGTGTTTTTGACCAAAAACCCAACATAGTAATACATCCATTTTCACCATGTCTTAGAATTTGTTACCATCATCTATTCTTTGATGTTATGGCTATTTGGAGCCAAGACCAAGTACTTAGAATGTGTCAATCACGTATAAGACCAAGTAGTGAACCTCAAACACTAGTACCCTAGTCTTCTATCTACTTATCCACTCCCCTATTCTTGCTTCAAGAATTTATCAAGTTAGCAAGTGGAAAACAAGACTCAAGCAATAGAAGGAACTTCATTCTCAACTTGGTGGCAACATGAAGAGCTACAAGGAAGATCAATGAAGAAGTTTTTAAGAAAAGACTTGGACTCCACACCTAGAAGAAACTCAAGGAAGTACAAGTGTGAAGAAATTCAGAAGAAAACATCTCCCTCTCTCTTTTTATCCTTCTTCTTAATTTTCTTTCAAATTGACTTAGTGGTATTTGTGCCCATCCCATACCCAAACCAATTAGTGAAGTGAAAGCCATGAAGAATTTATCAAGACCAAGAGAAGAATCCATCCAAGGAACAAGACTACCATAGAAGCATGAAGATGATCTTCAAGAAGACAAGCATGTGAAGACTTGGAGCCATCCACACAAGTTAAACAATAATAGTTGTTTTTGTCCAGCCCTTGAACCAAATGTAAAAGACCAAGACTTTAACTTGTTATCTCCTTTGTTATGAAGTTAGTTGAACCTAGACCTTGCCTAAACCAAAATGGAAAGACTAACTTAGATCACTCAAATGTTTTGATAAAAATGACTAAGTGTTACACATGGTTATGTGTTACCTTAGTTGAAATAGTGAGATCACCTTGGTGAACTCTTGGTACTTCTTAGATAAATATGTTTCCAATAAAGTTGATTACTACAAACACAACCTAGTCCATCCTAAGTAAACCCTTGGAATTTCCTTAACAAGTATTGAACTCAAATCTTGACCTTGTCCTAGTCAACTTGGTTAAACCCCTTTTTGATATGTTAGTTTGTCTGTATGTTTTCTCCACTTGTATGTTGTTTGGTAGAATGTTTTTTTATTTTTTTATTGTGTTTTCAATGAATAGGTTATACGGAGAGCAACGATCTTTTGTGAAGAGAGTGTGATATCTTCACCAACTTCAACAAGGGAAGTAACACACCATCAACTACCCATTATTTTTTATATGCATTAGTTGATTTTGAGTAGTATGCATGATAGGAAATTTTAATAAGTTATATTATGCTATGCTATTATCCTAGTAGTGTGTAGCCTTCTCTTTTACCCTTGTTATTTTGATAGCCTTAGAACTTAGTAGATGCTATGAAATATTTCAAATTGTTTTACTAGATGTTGAGGAAAAATCCTAAGTATAACTAATGAATGAACCACCTGGGTGGAAGTGGTAAGACTGGTTTATGTTGAGTGTTGCCTCAGGGCCCTTGTCTAAGGGTTATTCCACTTGAGGTTGTCACTTGCGGATGGCCACCCAGGAACAAAGAGATTACTATGTCCCTCTAAATCTAGTAGCTTCCTGTGCAGCCTTTTGATAGTATGGGCTCTGTCTTGATCAATTAAGTTGTGAGAGTTCAGCCCGGGCTTGACTAGCAGATGTAGCAAAATTATAGGTGGAACGGTCTTGCCGGTGGGTTTGGACTTCTTCTTCTGAAAGATCTCGTCTCAATTCTCTCCTTTCCATGATGCACTCCGGGTGTATAGGATGTTTGGGCTAATTGAAGACAAAGGGTGAAAGTGCACAACCTCTGCAGAGTCAACAAACTAAGATCTTAGCCGTGTCCCAGATTATGGACAATTATGAGCAGCTGGACAAGGATTGACGGAAGGATCTCATCACCAATTTCAATAAGTAAAATTTTGACCAAGTGAACAGTAGTTGTTGTGCTTGGATCTTAATCCAATGTTGCCACCCTTTTGAAAAGAAAAGTTTGTTTTACAAAAGTGATAGGAGAAAACTGGCTTTATGCAAACTTAGCCAAAACTCCACTCAGCCAAATAAGCATGTAGTATTAGTCTTGCCATTTATATCCACCATAGTGTTACTTGCCAATACATTAAATTGTATTGACTCCCTTGTGGCTACATATTCCATATTGCAGATGTCACTGAAGACGAGTGAGGATTTCGTTTAGGATCTCGAGACTATCGCCAACATGTTTTGCCTGTGGCACATGAAGAAGATGGGCTCAATGTGTTCTATGTTTTCCACAGTATTTCTTTGTTTTCTGCTAGTCTTCTAAGACTATGCAATTTGTAATCCTATTTTGTAAAGACTGGATCAAGCGATGTAATAAAATTTGATGCATTTGCATGATATTTTATTTTGTACTGTGGTCCTATAAATTGATCGAGGGACTAGGACAATAACACAGATGTTCTTACATTATTTAAATGTGGGAACGCTACAAAATGGTATCAGAGCATTGTGTTGCCTGTAGGATTCGAGACCCTTAGGTTTGGAAGCCATTTTTTATCATGTTATTATCTCCTTAGAGTATTTTGGATCCTAGCGGCATAGTGAGATGAAGCGGCCCGGACAACTTTACGTGTCCACGAACACGGGACCGTTCCCTGATTGGCTTGCGGGTGCATTGTCCTTATCACTATAGTGAATATCCAATTTGCAACAAGTTGTTAATAACCCATTGATCACCCTAGGATTGAAAACTTTCTATGTTCAAACTTTCTAGAAACAAAACAATCATCTTAATCTTTCTCATATCCTCTCACTTATTATTCACCTTCAAAAAATTCTAGATGACCTACCTCTTCAATACCATCAAGACTACCATGAAGTGCAAGAAGTATTTTCACCATATGAATACCTACACTCAAGACAAATGAAGTAAACTTGGAGATACACCAATACTTCACAACAATCAAGAACACCTCAAGACACCGAGAGAAGAATTTGAAGAAAAACTCAAGAAGATATATATGAGACCACCAATCTAGTTCCTTTGTTAGAACAACGTTAACGTGTTAGTGTATTGATCATACCAATGAGTGTGGTATGACAATATTAGTTGTTTTTATAAACCTTATTATTGGTGTGATGAATGTGTTGCTATGTGTTTGTTATGTGTTGTTTGTAAGATGAGTTTTCTTGATCTGCTGTGTTGGGATAGAAATTTCTTTAGCCTCCTTCTAATCTCTACTCTTTCATGCTAAGCCAAACCAAAACACATACCCGTTTACCAACCATATTGGGCTACCATATGAAGTGCAACAACAAACCTTTCACCCAAGAATGTCATGACTAGTTCTCTATAGACACACAGGCCATACAATTGAGGAATGTCACAGATTTCAAGATCCTTTTGTGCGTGAAGGAACAATCACATCCATGATCAATGCCAACTACATCATAAGGAGCAGCAAGCCAATCAACAAGTGAAGAAAGACATGTGAACCCCAAGTTGCATGAGCTATGAAGATTTCAAAGCCAACTACACCAACAGAAGAAATAATGAAGAAACAGAACTATCCAGTTTGTGTTACATAAGAGTTTTACGCAACCCACTAGTTGAGAAATGATAGTTTAGCTCAAGTTTGTTTTACATAATGGACACTTTCTGTTAGACAAGTGAGGTGACCTAGTGTTATTAAACAAGATTCATCAATCCAAGTACAAGGTAACGATTGAGTGCAACATGCATTGGCCCCCATTGTGACTACTCACATTATTCACTTTTGCTATGAGGAATGCTAAATCTGAGTGACATACCTATTAGAGAGACGACGATGTTAAACCTGAACCATAGAATGGTAAAATTCAACAATGACCCTATTTTAGTGTTGCTGAAAACGTACTATTTTCAGTGAGGATCAAGCCAACCTTGGAGGTATCAAATAAATGGAAGATTTTACCTGCCATGAGAGTTTCGCTATAAGTAGCATGGTGTTTGCCTTCAAGGATGACAATCACAAGATGGAAGATTTCCAAGGACATCAAAAGACCAAGTTGAGAGGGACCCAAAAGACTTTTGATTGACCCAAATAGTGACCCCTCGGTGTCAAAGGTAGTTCAACATACCTATGTTGGTTTACAGCTCTACCGCGAAGGAAAGTTCTACTCAAGCCAATCTCAAATCAATCTACACTTCAATCTAATAAAAATAGACTACCCACACAAGTTTGTTTTAAGGGTGCTAGCCCACCAAGTTGTTCTGGAAACCAGTTATCCAAACTATCTTTCTTTCTATTCCTTCCCAAATCTCGGGACGAGATTTCTTTTAAGGGTGGTAGTCTGTAACATCCCTGATTTTTGGAAAATGCAAAAATCGCAAAAATTTGAAACTTTTTGTTTTCTATTAAAGCAAGGCACCAAAAGAAAATAAAACTCAAAACACAATGGTCATATTAATTGTTTTACAATGATTAATCCAATTTTGCCTCTGTTTTCATAGCCCTAAGAATTGTTTTCGCCATCTTTAATAATTTAATTAAACTTGAAAATAGTTTTGTGACCACATTAATGTCTTATCAAACCCTAATAGTATAAGATAATTTCACTACACACATGTTTTCCAAAGGGTTGTTTTCAACTCCTACCTAATAAAAAAATTGGAGACAAAAAAATCAACTATATCACTTTTCAACTAATGATCCAGTACCAAAATGGTTTTCAATTTTTTTTTCAAATAATTAAGTATCAAATTATTCACTTTAATTGTTTTCTATTTTAACATGGCATGAGTTGCTACTAGGGTTACCCCTATTTTTTTAATGTAAAATTTTGGAAAATAAGGTGTAATAACTTTCACAAATAAGTTTACAACACGTAGTATGTCACTGAAGTTTAATTTGACAAACATTTATATTTTATAATTTTTTTTCCTAAATTAGAAATCACATAAAGTACTATTAAGGATTTATTCAAAATTCCAATTTCAAAAATAAAAATATTTGGAAAAGTTTATAAAAATGACTTGGGTTGAAAGATATTAATATTTCAAGATTTTAGAAATTTATTTGGTATCAATTGAATAATTAAAACAGAAGTTATTAATATTTGAATTAAACATGAAAAATAAAAAATAAAAAGGAAAAAGAAAACAGCACAAAAAAAGAGAATCAAGCCAGCAGCGCCCATCCCAAATCCCCTACCCCACCTCTCTCCCGCACACGCGCAGCACACAGAGGCCCAGCAGCAGAATCAGCCCGCGGCCTCCCTCTCTCTCTTCTCTGTCTGACAGGCGGGTCCCATGGTTACATCAGCGATGACGCAGTCGTCGTCAACCTCCTGCCAAAACGAAACGCGTCCGTTTCATGACGAAATTTTCTCGCGTTGATTGTGGGTGTTTAAGGCCATAACTATCGCCCCTCCTCGGCCATATATGTAGCCCCCGAGACCTCTCACCTTTCCCCTCTCCTCCTTCTCCCAGTGGCGCCCTAAGACCACCGAATTTCCTCATCGGAGCCACCACAGCCGCCACCGCTCCTCATCGTTTCCGGCCAGGTGAGCCCAAGCGGGAACTCGAGACCCCCTCTCCTTGTACCCCCGTAACTCCGCGCACCCCCTCACCCCTCTGTTTCCTTTTTATCGCGAGGGAATCCCCCGCGCCGTTGTTTTTAGAGCTCGCCGGAGCCGAGCCTCTCCTCCCGCACCGCGCCGTCGACAGAGGCGACGGGAGACGACGGAAGCCATGCCATAGAGCTCGCCGTGTCGCGCCAAGCCTCCTTGTCTCCCCTCCGCAAGCAGGAGGTCACCGGAGCGCTGTCTCCGATGAAACTCCGGCGACCCACGTCCCCGCATCGCCATCTCCAACGGGAAATCTCCGGGGTAAGCCTCCTCCCTTCTCTCAGCCGTTAGATCCATCTGATGGATGCGATTAGATCTGAGCCGAAGAGGTACGCGGTTGTTGGATCTAGATCCAACGCTCCAGATTTAATGAAACCTGCACAGTCTGCGTACCCCAGTCAGCAGCCACGTAGCGCACAGTCAGCACCACTATCCAATCAGAGCACGCCACGTGGCTAGCCTTTAATTCAAATTTCCCACGCTAGATTTATTTAGGAGTTTTGCACAAAAGTCCCTGAATCTTAGATCTATCATATCTTTTGATCCATAAGGAAAAATTTAGCAATCTTGGACTTTTTGAAAAGTCCTTGAAATTTACAAACTTTTGGCACTGGCCAAATTCAAATTTGACAAACTTAAATGTGTTCAAATTCAAATATGCTTGTTTGATGAATTTTGGCATAATTCAAATTCTACAACTCCAAAAATTGTAAATAAAATATATTTGGAAACCTTAGTATGTGTAGTTTCATATCCTTTGTCCCAAAATAAAAATTTAACAAATTAAAATTGAATTTAGAATTAATTGGTACATTTAGTATTTTTTTTACATAGATTTAATTCTATAAATATTTTCAATATAGTTCCTTTTGCAAAATTGCTCCATTTGATAACCTTGAACCAGAAACAACCTTGCCCAACCATTTTGGACACTCTTGGACCAAGTCTTTTCACCCTGTCTTAGAATTTGTTACCATCATCTATTCTTTGATGTTATGGCTATTTGGAGCCAAGACCAAGTACTTAGAATGTGTCAATCACATATAAGACCAAGTAGTGAACCTCAAACACTAGTACCCTAGTCTTCTATCTACTTCTGCACTCCCCTATTCTTGCTTCAAGAATTTATCAAGTTAGCAAGTGGAAAACAAGACTAAAGCAATAGAAGGAACTTCATTCTCAACTTGGTGTCAACATGAAGAGCTACAAGGAAGATCAATGAAGAAGTTTTTAAGAAAAGACTTGGACTCCACACCTAGAAGAAACTCAAGGAAGTACAAGTGTGAAGAAATTCAGAAGAAAACATTCTTCTTAATTTTCTTTCAAATTGACTTAGTGGTATTTGTGCCCATCCCATACCCAAACCAATTAGTGAAGTGAAAGCCATGAAGAATTTATCAAGACCAAGAGAAGAATCCATCCAAGGAACAAGACTACCATAGAAGCATGAAGATGATCTTCAAGAAGACAAGCATGTGAAGACTTGGAGCCATCCACACAAGTTGAAGAATAACAGTTGCTTTTGTCCAGCCCTTGACCCAAATGGAAAAGACCAAGACTTTAACTTGTTATCTCCTTTGTTATGAATTTAGTTGAACCTAGACCAATCCTAAACCAAAATGGAAAGACTAACTTAGATCACTCAAATGTTTTGATAAAAATGACTAAGTGTTACCTTAGTTGAAATAGTGAGATCACCTTGGTGAACTCTTGGTACTTCTTAGATAAATATGTTTCCAATAAAGTTGATCACTACAAACTCAACCTAGTCCATCCTAAGTAAACCCTTGGAATTTCCTTAACAAGTATTGAACTCAAATCTTGACCTTGTCCTAGTCAACTTGGTTAAACCCCTTTTTGATATGTTAGTTTGTCTGTATGTTTTCTACACTTGTATGTTTTTTGGTAGAATGTTTGTTTATTTTGTTATTGTGTTTTCAATGAATAGATTATACGGAGAGCAACGATCTTTTGTGAAGAGAGTGTGATATCTTCACCAACTTCAACAAGGCAAGTAACACACCATCAACTACCCATTATTTTCTATATGCATTAGTTGATTTTGAGTAGTATGCATGATAGGAAATTTTAGTAAGTTATATTATGCTATGCCATTATCCTAGTAGTGTGTAGCCTTCTCTTTTACCCTTGTTATTTTGATAGCCTTAGAACTTAGTAGATGCTATGCAATATTTCAAATTGTTTTACTAGATGTTGAGGAAAAATCCTAAGTATAACTAATGAATGAACCACCTGGGTGGAAGTGGTAAGACTGGTTTATGTTGAGTGTTGCCTCATGGCCCTTGTCTAAGGGTTATTCCACTTGAGGTTGTCACTTGCGGATGGCCACCCAGGAACAAAGAGATTACTATGTCCCTCTAAATCTAGTAGCTTCTCGTGCAGCCTTTTGACAATATGGGTTGTGTCTTGATCAATTAAGTTGTGAGAGTTCAGCCCAGGCTTGACTAGCAGATGTAGCAAAATTATAGGTGGAACAGTCTTGCCGGTGGGTTTGGACTTCTTGTTCTGAAAGATCTCGTCTCAATTCTCTCCTTTCCATGATGCACTCCGGGTGTATAGGATGTTTGGGCTAATTGAAGACAAAGGGTGAAAGTGCACAACCTCTGTAGAGTCAACAAACTAAGATCTTAGCCGTGTCCCCGGTTATGGACAACTATGAGCAGCTGGACAAGGATTGACGGCAGAATCTCATCACCAATTTCAATAAGTAAAATTTTGACCAAGTGAAAAGTAGTTGTGGTGCTTGTATCTTATTCCAATGTTGCCACCCTTTTGAAAAGAAAAGTTTGTTTTACAAAAGTGATAGAAGAAAACAAGCTTTATGTGAACTTAGCCAAAACTCCACTCAGCCAAATAAGCATGTAGTATTAGTCTTGCCATTTATATCCACCATAGTGTTACTTGCCAATACATTAAATTGTATTGACTCCCTTGTGGCTGCATATTCCATATTGCAGATGTCACTGAAGACGAGTGAGGATTTCATTTAGGATCTCGAGACTATCGCCAACATGTTTTGCCTGTGGCACATGAAGAAGATGGGCTCAATGTGTTCTATGTTTTCCGCAGTATTTCTTTGTTTTCTGCTAGTCTTCTAAGACTATGCAATTTGTAATACTATTTTGTAAAGACTGGATCAAGCGATGTAATAAAATTTGATGCATTTGCATGATATTTTATTTTGTACTGTGGTGCTATCAATTGATCCAGGGACTAGCACAATAACACAGATGTTCTTACATTATTTAAATGTGGGAACGCTACAATGGGCTTTTAGCCCCGGTTTGTGGTCGCCCGGGACTAAAGGGGGGGCTTTAGTCCCGATTGGGCTGCGCCAGATGGAAAACAGGGGCAAGAGGCCCCCAGAAAAAAGCCTTGTTCTACACTAGTGCGCCCGCTAGTTCCACTAGAGAGCTTTCATACACTTATAGCTCTATGTGCATCTGTTGTATGGCAATCACTATTCCTTGCATAGCTTCGATTATAAGACTTCCTCTTGTCTAATGATCGCTTTCAGGTGTGTGAGACTTTATTCCATGACCATCTAACCCCCCCCCCCATAATGTTCTCTTAGCCATAACATCCTGGTTCCAGGTACCAATGATAAAGGCTTGCTCGTCTAAAGTGCACGAAATAAGACGATAATCTTCTATGTTTTGGTATCACTTGGCTTGATCCTGACAAAATATATTGTGGGTGTGATGATTTGAATGATTATATTATCATGCTTGATGCTTAAATCATCTTCAATATACCTTGCATAGTTTATGGTTGTTTAGTATTGATTCATTAATAGTTCTTGCTTTATTTCTCCAAAGAGTTTAGACATTATTCATTTGGTGTCAACTATAAATTTCAGCCTTTGTTCATTTGATCCTAGTTTACTTGGTTTACAGTACTACTTTTTCAAGATTACCAACATGTTACTTCAAAAATTACTTTGTTATCACTTACCTACTTGAGGACGAGCAGGAGTTAAGCTTGGGGATGCTGATACGTCCCAAACATATCTATAATATTTTATAGTCCATGCTTGTTTTCTTTATGTTATTGCATGTTTACTACATGTTTTACTTCATTTTCCGGATGATTTCATGGACTAACCTATTAACAATATTCCTAGAGCCATTTTCTGTTTTCTGTTGTTTTGTATTTAAGAAAATATTTGCCAAATGTCCTGAAAATTTACGGGATTTATTTTTTTGCCCGGAACGAAGGAAAAGTTCAAATGATAGCCGAAGAGGAGCCAGGGGGTGGCCAGGTGAACCCCGGGCGCGGGTCCACCCTAGGTCATGCTTGGTGGGCCCCTCACCACCCTGGCACCGCCTTGCGCCACCTCTTCGCCTATAAAATAACATTAACCCTAACAAATTCAGGGAGGGAGAAAATTTCCACAAAACAGATACAAAGGCGTTGTCACCTCGAAAGTCCAATCTAGGGATTATGGAGTCCTGCTCTGGCACCCTGTCGGAGAGGGGGATCGTCACCGGAGGCCTCTACATCGCCAGGATTGCCTCCGGACAGAAGCGTGAGTAGTTCATCCCGGTACTATGGGTCCACAGCAGTAGCTAGATGGTATTTTCTCTCCCTTGTGCCTCCATGTTTAGATCTTGTGAGCTGCCTAACATGATCAAGATCACTGTTATGTAATTGCTACATGTTGTGTTTGCTGGGATCTGATGAACAATAAAATTTTGATTACCTTGTTCATGTCTTTTTTAGTGCTGCACTTATATCTTTAGAGTGTTTTAATCTTGTATTGCAATGCTCTTTGGTGTGTATGATTGCATTGGTCAAGTTATTGTATGCACCTCCAAGAGAGGGTTTATATCCTAGACAGTGGGTTCATGCCTTCTTTTGATCTGCACTCGACTGATAGAAACATGTGTGGTGGAGGATGTGGTGTTGCCACTAGGGACAAAACAATGGTGTTCTTGTATACGGATCGAAATTATTGCTTACATTATGGATTGACCTTATTGCATTTGTCTGTTGCACACAAGCAATCACTTCCTTGCTGCAACTTAATACCAGCGATATTTGATGGATTTCCGTCTCAAGGTTGACTTTTAGAAATAGATGATGTTGGATGGCGGTCTATTTACCTTGACGTAATGCCTACAATTTTAAAACCCGTGAACTATATTTCTTCATAATAGTATTGTCATACGCTCATGATTTGTTGATTTTCCAACTATAATTTTTTCACCCAACATGTTTATTGTTCTTAGGAGAGACACCACTAGTGAAACTATGGCCCCCAATCATATTTTCTCGATTGATTACAACCTTGCTTACTTGTTTTCATCATCATTTTCTCTCTGTTCCGTCTTCATTTAATATTATCCAACCATTCCATACAATTAATTCTCTAGTTTTCAGCAAGACGGGGAGATTAAAACCCTTCTCAAAAAGTTGGGAGGAAGAGAGGGTTTGTGTGTGTCCAGGTCCACGTTTGTTGAAGCGTGAGACAACAAGCAACCTACTAAGAGACTTTGAATTCCTGTTGGAGTGATCACCATGGCTCATTGCCTGGGGGAAATCCGCTTTTGTCTACAGGTGTATGATTTGAGTAACAAACAGTTCTCAAAATAGATTGGGATTTCAAGTGCAAGATCCAAAGTTGTAAAAAAATGGTGAGCATGTGATGGCGTGTGGACACACGTTCGTTGGGAGACCCCAAGAGGAAGTTAGGAAGAGTGCGACAACAAGTTTCCCTCAGATATAAACTGAGGTTTAATCGACTAGTAGGAGAGACAAATCACTTTTGAAGGTTGTTGACAGCTGATGTTGGTAGGGCGCACTACCAGGCTCAGCAGTAACGTGGAATCTGCACACAACACAACCAAGATACTTCGCCCCAACGAAACAGTGAGGTTGTCAATCTCACCGGTTTTGCTAACACAAAGGATTAGATGTATAATGTGGAAAATGGTGCTTGTTTGCAGTAAATGAAAAGAGAAGAATGATTGCAGTAAAAGAACAATGCTTGCAGTAGGTTGTATTATCAATGTAAAAGAATGGACCGGGGTCCACGGTTCACTAGTGGTGTCTCTCCAAAACAGATAGATAACATACAGGGTAAACAAATTACAGCTGGGCAATTGACAGAGATAAAGGTTGCACCGTAGTGCATATGTAAGACACGATGATTACAATGAGATTTATTTGGGCATTAAAACATGATACATAGACCATAATCCAACTGCATCTATGACTAATAATCCACCCTCATAACATAATCCAAGCAAACTT
This sequence comes from Alopecurus myosuroides, assembly GCA_028641055.1. Classification (NCBI taxonomy): domain Eukaryota; kingdom Viridiplantae; phylum Streptophyta; class Magnoliopsida; order Poales; family Poaceae; genus Alopecurus; species Alopecurus myosuroides. The sequence goes on along the minus strand of CM054062.1, from coordinate 272,679,002 downwards.
TGGGCATTAAGTTGAAAGCAACAAATTATTGCATTAAGTAAAGTGCGTAATGTAAACAATAGAATTATCCTTAGATAAAGCATTGTTGTTTTCTCCCCAATGGCAAAAGCACATCCCCCATTCGTCATGTTTCGGTCACTCGAGCACAGATATAAGGGAGGCATGAACTCACTATCGAGCATAAATACTCCCTCTTAGAGTTACAAGCATCAACTTGGCTAGAGCATCTACTAGTAACGGAGAGCATGCAAGATCACAAATAACATATAAAAGATAGATCTATAATCAACTTAACAAAGCATTCAATATTCATCGGATCCCAGCAAACACAACACGCAACATTACAGATAGATGATCTTGATCATGTTAGGCAGCTCACAAGATCTAAACATGGTGGCATAAAGAGGAGAAGACAACCATCTAGCTACTGGTATGGACCTGTGGTCCAAGGATGAACTACTCACCCATCACTTCGGAGGCATGCATGGTGATGTAGAGCCCTCTGGTGATGATTTCCCCTCCCGGCAGGGTGCTGGGGAGAGCTTCAGAACCCCCCGGACTAGGGTTGACCATGACGAAGGCTACAGAACTTTTCATGGATGGAGGCTTGGGTATTTAGGGTTTTCTCGAGAAGGAGTATAAATATGAGAAAGGGCGATGTCAGTGGGTGGCCAGGGGGCCCACACCACCTGGTGGCGTGGCGAGGGGGCCTACACCACCTGGTGGCGCGGCTAAGGGGGGCCACATCACCCTATGGTGTGGCCACCCTGTGGCCCCCCTCCGGGTCTCCTCCGGACTTCGTGTACGTGACAGAAAAATAGAACCCTGGGATTTTGTTTTTCCAATTCCGGACATATTTCCAGAACAACTTTTCTAAAACCAAAACAGCAGAAAACAGGAACTGGCGCTGTGGCATCTCGTCAAGAGGTTAATCCATAAAAATGATGTAAAGTGTATATAAAACATGTAGCAAATGTCATGAAAACAACATGGAACATCAGAAATTATAGATACGTTTGAGACGTATCAAGAATCCCCAAGCTTAGTTCTACTCGTCCTCGAGTAGGTAAAACGATAAAAACAAAATAATTTCTGAGGTGACATGCTACCAACATAATCTTGATCAGCATTTTTGTAGAATAATTTGTAAGCTGAGATCATGGTACTCTAAACATAGGCATGATAGATATAATTCTAACAATGAAACTTAGCAACCATGTTGAAACATGAAAAGTAACACAAACAAAAGATCATGAATAATAATGCACTTGAAAGTTATATGTTTGTTTCGAGCATAAAGACAACATAGCAACGTGGTATTCAGCTTGTCCTTAAAGTGAGAGCAAAACAAAAATGCCAGGACACCTTCAAAGTTCTAGTGGTGACTAGAAACAAGTAATTTGACAACAAGTAATAACATATCCTGAATCAATCAATAATAATCTTTGGGACTGATGCACATTATACTCAGAATGACAACTATTCTCTCTTAATTCTGCATAAAGTTAGAAGATGAAGACTCGACATAAAAGTAAAAGAAAGGCCCTTCGCAGGGGGAAGCAGGGATTAACTCATGTGCTAGAGCTTTTTTTTATTAAACTGAGGTATTAAAAACAATTTTGAGAGAGGTGTATGTCTATGTCCACAAATAGTAAATAAACAATACATCACGTCACAAGTTAACTATACTTTACAAGAGCGGCTCCCATTGAAAGACTTTCTTTCTACTGGGATCAGTAGATCATCCCTTTTCTCTTTTGTTTACACAATTATGCTTTAACTGATAAATCAGGGGCAAAACAGTGAAGCGAATTGTGAAGTAACCAAATTTGGGGCTGGGCACCCCGTTGCCAGCTCTTCTAGCGAATTGGATACGCGGATGTGCCACTAGTTCAGGTGTGTAAAGTCCAATTAACAAGTGAAATAAAGATCATCTACTTACGTCCTCATGAGCTAAAACAGAGCACAAAACATGTAAAATTTTGAAGGTTTTAAAGGTAGAACATGAGAAATTTACTTTGGAGTGGCGGTTAAATACCACATATACGTAGGTATGGTGGACACATTTGGCAAACTTTGGTTTTTGGGAGGTGGATGCACGAGTAGAGCTCATAGTCTTAGTACAGGTGAAGGCTACCAAAAGACTGGGAGCGAGAAATTAAGAGAGCAATAATGCCCATAATCATGCATAGCGACAAAAACATTATTAATAAAAGCATAAATGATACTCAAGTCAAAAACTAAATGATCATAGAGTCTAGAGGTGACTGGTTTATAGTCATAACATGGTGTAAGCATGCGCCAAGTCGACCAAATAAAGCATTTGAAGGAGAATACCACAATAATATGCTTCGATATGATAAAAAAAACTCATGATTTCTTTCAATGGCACATTAAGCACTCTAAGATATTTGAGACAAGTCATGCTACATCAATAACTACTAAGCATATAATTAAAATAATATCTAACATGACATTATAAAGTCTAGCCACAGTCTAAACAAGCTTCACTTGCACCGTTATAAGCATGAAATATTTTATTGCTTTCCAACAACAATCACTTACTTTAAACAAAAAACTCTCCAAATGATTTATCAATGAACTACTCTACAATAACTAACAACTCTGAATAAAAGATGCATGAAAAATAGGAGCTAAAAGGATTTGCACCACCTAGATGAAAAACGAAGAATACGATTATGAAAAATGAAGAATACGAGTATTCATGTGAAAATGCGGAGCGTGTATCTCTCCCACACAAGAATGCTGGGTTCCAACCAAGTTTATTACAGAAAATAAAATAAAAGAAAAACAACAGACGCTCCAAGTAAAGTGCATATGATGTGACCGAATAAAAATATAGTTTCACTACAAGTGACCTCATAAGTTGCTGATGAAGAAGGGGATGCCTTGGGCATCCCCAAGCTTGGACGCTTGAGTATTCTTGGAATTTGCTGGGATGATCAATGGGGTCATCCCCAAGCTTAGGCTTTTCACTCTTCTTGATCACATTATATCATCCTCTTCTCTTGACCCTTGAAAACGTTTTTCACACCAAACTCAAAGTAATTCTCATTAGAGGGTTAGTGCATAATCAAAAAATCACATGTTCACCTTTGACACAAGCATTATCAATACTTTTTAAACATTAGCTACACCCACTGATGTTTTGTGGGGCAAAGAAATCCACTCAACATGTCTGTAAAGACAAAAAAATTGGAGGAACTTATATTGCTCAGATCAGAAAACTCAGAACTAGAAAAAGTTTCGAAAATAGCTGAGGATCATGCACAAAAAGTTTCAGGTAGTTTCGATTTTTATGGAAATTTATACGAATTAAACAGTGGACAACAAAAATCTGTTCTTGCGCAGAAATCCAAATCTAGTATCAAATTTTCACTAGAGACTTCACTTGGCTCAACAATTTGAAAAAGTGAAGGTACAATGGATTTTCCACAGAATTAACAGCACCTTGACTCAAAGAAAACAGAAGAAAAATTGGAAAAATAAAATATGGGTTATCTCCCAAGAAGTGTTTTTCTTTAAAGCCTTTCAGCTAGGCCCAGAAAACAAGAATGAAGTATTTTCAAGTGAAGAAGAATCCAATTTGAGACCAGAAACCTCCTCATCAATGCATTGTATTTTATCTATATAAGTTTCAGATGTCCCTCTCTCAACACTCTTGGGTTCACTACTTTCATCAAATGGGATTTCACGACAATCCAATAAAAATTCCTCTCTAAAGCTTCATGCATTCCTACTAGTTTAAAAGGTACGGTACTGGTATTTTGATTTACTGCTCGTTTTTAGGTTCGGTTTTGTCTATTTTGAAAGATCACGAATAACATCTACACATGAGCCTAGCATCTTAAAACGATCAAAAACATTCCTAGCCTCTCTAGCAACATCACCAAATTCTTTAAGAAAAGTTTCCAGAATAAAATATCTCTTTTCAATGTCTTCAACATCATTTAGATTAAGAAACATTTGTTGCATGATGGGGTTAAGGTTAACAAACCTAGCCTCTAACAAGGGAACTAAAGAAGCTATAGCAGTTTCATAATTCGGAGCAAGTTCTATTGTGGATCCGTCCTCAAAATCTTTATGCTTGCTAACATGTCTAAAGAATTCTTAAATGTTATCCTTTCCAATTATAAAACCACTGCCTATTGATAAGTCTTTCAGAGTGAACTTAGGGAGCAACATGATGAACTGAAAGCAGCGTAGCAAAAATAACAACTAGAATAAGAACTTTTTTTTTTTTGATATAAGAACTAAGAAAAACAATAACAAAGTAAAAAAGATTGGAGGTGAGAGACTCCCCTTGCAGAAATCCTCTTCCTCCCCGGCAACGGCGCCATAACATTACTTGATGGCGTGTGGACACACGTTCGTTGGAAGACCCCAAGAGGAAGGTATGAAGAGTGCAGTAGCAAGTTTCCCTCAGAAAGAAACCGAGGTTTAATCGACAAGTAGGAGAAAGAAAAAACTTTTGAAGGTTGTTGACAGCTGATGTTGGCAGGGCACACTACCAGGCTCAGCAGCAACGTGGAATCTGCACACAACACAACCAAGATACTTTTCCCCAACGAAACAGTAAGGTTGTCAATCTCACCGGTTTTGCTAACACAAAGGATTAGATGTATAATATGGAAAAAGGTGCTTGTTTGCAGTAAATGAAAAGAGAACAATGATTGCAGTAAAAGAATAGTGCTTGCAGTAGATTGTATTATCATTGTAAAAGAATGGACCAGGGTCCATAGTTCACTAGCAGTGTCTCTCCAAAACAGATATATAACATGCTGGGTAAACAAATTACAGCTGGGCAATTTACAGAGATAAAGGGTGCACCATAGTGCATATGGAATTCACGATGATTACTATGAGATTTATTTCAGCATTACAACATGATACATAGACCGTAATCCAATTGCATCTATGACTAATAATCCACCCTCAGAACATAATCCAAGCAGACTTTGGGTATTAAGTTGCAAGCAACAGATTATTGCATTAAGTAAAGTGTGTAATGTAAACAATAGAATTATCCTTAGACAAAGCATTGTTGATTTCTCCCTAATGGCAAAAACACATCCCCCATCCGTCACGTTTCTGTCACTCGAGCATAGATATAAGGGAAGCCTGAACCCAGTATCGAGCATAAATACTCCCTCTTGGAGTTACAAGCATCAACTTGGCCAAAGCATCTACTAGTAACAGAGAGCATACAAGATCACAAATAACATATAAAAGATAGATCTATAATCAAATTGACATACCATTCAATATTCATCGGATCCTAGAAAACACAACATGTAGCATTAGAGATAGATGATCTTGATCATGTTAGGCGGCTCACAAGATCTAAGCATGGTGGCATAAAGAGGAGAATACAACCATCTAGCTACTGCCATGGACCCGTAGTCCAAGGATGAACTACTCACGCATCACTCCGGAGGCGGGCATGGTGATGTAGAGCCCTCCGGTGATGATTTACCCTCCCGACAGGGTGCCGGGGAGAGCTTCAGAACCCTCCCAAACTAGGGTTGACGATGACGGCGGCTACGGAACTTTTTGTGGATGGAGGCTCGGCTATTTAGGGTTTTCCCGAGAAGGAGTATAAATAGACGAAAGGGCTATGTCGGTGGGTGGCAAGGGGGCCACACCACCTGGTGGCGGCCAAGGGGGGCCATGCCACCCTGTGGCCCCCCTCCGGGTCTCCTCCGGACTCCGTATACGTGGCAGAAAAATAGGACCCTTGGATTTTGTTTCGTCCAATTCCGAGAATATTTCCAGAACACCTTATTTGAATCCAAAAACAGCAGAAAATAGGAACTGGTGCTGTGGCATCTTGTTAATAGTTTAGTTCCAGGAAATCCATAAAAATGATGTAAAGTGTATAGAAAATATTTAGCAGATGTCATAAAAACAACACGGAACATCAGAAATTATAGTACTTTTGAGACGTATCAACATGATAAAATGATTTGGCATTATGATCATAGTAGAAATTCCACAAACTATGCATTCTGTCCACAAATGTAAAAATAATAATTGTTGGAAAATTTAATTTGGTGAAAGTGGAATTCTATTCCAAATTAGTATGAATATTCTCCACAAAATTAGTTTGAAGATGTTTCTTCAAGAGGGTGGAGAATAGACTTGTAATTTAAGAGTTGCATTATAAGATAGGACTTATGAGATAAGTACATAAAGTAGTACTTATGTGATAAGTATTAACCAAGGTTTAAAATATAATCTTGTGATTATGGATAGCAAGGGTTGAAGTGGTTTACAACAATATAAGTAAAGGGTAGAAGTTTAAATACTTCTAATTTTTTTGGCTATCGGTTCATTGTATGGACTAGGTGTGGTATTTTACAAAAGATGCATGCTGATCTGTGATAAACGGTGAAACTGTATTCTAAGTTGAAACACCAAGGTTTCACCTAGAATGGCCTAGACTGCAGTTGATCTTATGATCAAGGGGTTCTATGAAAGAAAGAGTTTATTCATAATGCATATGATTCATAAAACCTCAGAAGGGGTTGATGAAAAATGTCTAACACATTGTTTGCATGAGTGTTCACTTACATCTTCTAGATGTTTGATGGACTTATACAAACAAATTATTGGCAGTTGTGCAAGTGGAAGACTGTTGGATGTATGCCCAAAAGGCAATACTATTTATACATTTGTTTCATAATTATGATTCATATTACTATGCTATAACTGACATGGCTCCTGAATATGAGTTTCAGGAGAAAACTCACAGTCACGTGTAGTAACATGAACGCAGTATCAAGTCCTAGTCTTGCCTTTTACGACTAATTCATTAGATGCTTGATGGTTGTGTTTTCCCGGTCATGGACATTTTTTATGTCAGCATCAATTAATATCATATTGTTGGAAGGGAACAATATGGCTGGATATTCCTTAAGTAGATTGATATGCTAAGAGATTCCATTAAGACGTCTTTGTCCTTATTGTCATATCAAAACACGGTTATATTACAATGTGTCCTTTGACCATGAGGTTATCGCGACGATATATTCTGCAAGTTTTACTTTGGTACTATCAAGAGTCACACCGTAAACTAGGTGAACATAAAGGTAGCCACTGGGTAATTCTGAAGGAGTGTATTACCTCGATGTTGTGAGATGGGAAGTACTCCTCCGTAAAAAAAGACATACATGCCTGGGCCCACTTGGTATTCTTGATATCCATAAGTTCTATAGAGATTCATGATCATGATACATCATGCAGGATATCATAATATAGTAACAATTAAAGGAAACTTACCAGTTAACAAGACAAGACAAGACAAAGGTATAGTGAACGAGAGATTGTTTCACGGCAATACCGGAATCCATAGTCTCGTGAGTAATGGGAAAATTGTATAATGACCAACATGTTCATCATTTTATTCATATAGTATGTGGGAGTCAATAAGGGAGTCCATGACTCCACTATTGATTATTTTAAAGGAAAGAGTTTCCAGTTTCATGTCCACACACTATCAAACCTATAAGCAAAACACACTTAAGTTTGGGCTGATTTTTGTGTATATCGGTAGGTATGGATCAACTAGGAGTAATAGGAACGGTGTTTCCACATGATAGATATATTCTATATACTGGAGAGGATTTATAATGAAGGCCTAGGATGTGCGGGAGTAATAGAAACAGTTTCTATTACTACCGGAGTTTTTTCCAGGGTTATTCTCAGAAAGAAATTGAGGTTGGTCTTTACGGAGCAAGTACAGGGTGGCATGAGATGTCCCGGGGCGTCAGAAATATATTTCTGACATTGTATGATAATATCAATGATTTTATCTAAAGGGGTCATAGGGTTCCAGAAGAGTTTCGGGAAAAAATCAAGAGGGGGTGGAGTGCCAGAGGGGGAGGCATGAATGTCTTATGTCTACTCAAGCTTCTATTCTTGTAGAAAGTGTTGGACCTCCAAGTGCAGAGGTTTGTAGGACAGCAGCAAGTTTCCCTTAAGTGGATCACCCAAGGTTTATCGAACTTAGGGAGGTAGAGGTCAAAGATACCCCTCTCAAGCAACCCTGCAATCAAGATACAAGAAGTCTCTTGTGTCCCCAACACACCCAATATACTTGTCAGGTATATAGGTGCACTAGTTCGACGAAGAGAGAGTAAAACGCAAGTAATATGTATGATAATAAGTGATAATAGCAATCTGAAATAAGTGATAATATCAAAGATACCCTCTCAAGCAACCCTGCAATTATGATACAAGAAGTCTCTTGTGTCCCCAACACACCTAATACAATTATCAATTGTATAGGTGCACTAGTTCGGCGAAGAGATAGGGAAATACAAGTGATATGGATGATTATAAGTGATAACAACAATCTGAAATAAAAATGGCAGCAAGCAAACATGTAGCAGAACTGATTGTAAACGGTGTTTCAATGCTTAGAAACAAGTCCTAGGGATCATACTTTCACTAGTGGACACTCTCAACAATAATAACATAATTGAATGCATAAATATCATCTCTTCAGTACTCTACTCCGAACCACTCTTCGGTCGGATAACAAACACCAATCATTGTGTAGGGCTATAAAAGCACTCCTTAGAGTTCGCATTTCCCCATCTAGGTAACCCCCACGCTATCACCATGAGATCTAGATTGTTCCAAACAAACCACAATTTCATAGGGTCATCCAACACAATATATATATATATATATATATATATATATATATATATATATATATATATATATACCTAATAATAAAGGCGTTAAGGCTTCCTTGGTTTGGTTTGGTTTGGTAGGTCATTGAACCTGCCCCTAAAGTTAGACCTAAATTACCCACCCTGCCACCGGTAAGTGAAAACACGTTTCGTTGAAAAAACGTTTCGTTTTGACTGGTGTCAACCTAGGTGCCGACGCTTGCTCGCTCTATTTCTCTCATTTGTATCACGATCGGAGTCGGTAATCTCCGTGTTCGACGGATAAGTCGTTTCGCTTCGTCGCTTCCTCACGACCTCACGCCACGCGCAGATTTCGCGTCGCGAGTACGTGGGTGGGTCAGGCCCGGGTAACTCGCCGTGCTCCTCCATACCCAGCTCACCTCGCATCAACGGGCCACGACTCCCACCATACCACCCCCTTGCCCATCCACCGTCGCCTCCCTCCCCAACTGCGCTCAATCTCGCAGCCGCGTTCCCTATGGAAGTACACGGCGCCTTGCGCGCCGCCGCGAGCCTACCAGATGCACCCTCACCGCCCCCATCCCCATCCTCTCCTTGCCCGTCGGTGGGGAGTTCCCAGGCTGCAACCGCCTGATGCCGCCGTGCACCGTCGCCATCTCCATCCATGCCAAGCTCAGTTCCAAGGTCGCCACCATCACCGGTCCGTACTCCGCGCTCCTGGCCGATCCCCTCCTATGAGAGAGATAACCCTATGTCAGTAATTCGCAGAGATGGGAAAGAGGCCTTCGGGGTGCAGATCGACGCATCGGACAGGGACGGGGAGGCCAACCCGCGCCTATCGACTCCATCAGTTCGGTAATCTCGTGCTTCATCCCTGACCGTTTACACAATACTATTGGTTGATCTAGACGAATTGGCCCAGCCTAGATATTGATTGGTTGTTCTGTTGTACCTCTATGAACCAGAGGTATACCGAAACAGAAGTTTAGGAGAGTCGATACTGGTTTACGAATTGGGATTGCAAAATTCGGCCACTTGATTAACTTAGTTGTCTGCTGATTATATTGTTTGCATTTTCCAGGTGGATGCATCGAGCCGTGAAATGGCGAGCAAGAGCGAGGTAGCCGCGCTGCCTCCGACGTGTCAGCTGCCGGACTACCCATCTTGTGTCTGGTCTCCCCCAACCCCAGGTCGATCTCTTGCAGATCCTGAAACAAGAATGGCCATGGAGGCACCACATGGTCTGCAGGCTTCACCATAACAGGCGTGTGTGTATTACCTTTTTTTACCACCTTCTTGATGCAGGTCACAAGAACGAAGAACTACTGCTACTGAACCACATAAACGAGCGGGTGCTTCTGTCACAGTATATTAAAAAGTTCTTGCTATTTGTTTGATTAATACCAAAATAGAAGCATCTGTTTTTTTTCATTTGTCAGTGTAATCTCGCAAATATTAATGCAAGAAATAACTGCAATTACTGTTTTATCACAACAGAGTCATAATAATGCTGTAAAGAAAAGTAACGACAAGATTTTCTTGATTACGTGATTTTAGGAACTAAGACTTGCTTGTAGCTGGCTTGATTATTTTTTAAGACCACTAGCTAGATATTTAAGTAGGAGAGGTGAGTTGTTCTTTGTTCATAGTTTTCGCAAGAACTAACCACTAATTTTGTGGACAAGTTTAATTTTTGTACAAATGGATAAAATTGTTTTGCTTTAACTTCCAAGTAGCATAAGAGACTTCTGGTTTTTACTCTTATCAGAAATCTCTTTGTTTATATTATATTCACATAAGATGAGTTAGAGCAAAACAACATTCAGTTAGTTCTATAAGATACTTCTAAGCATTCCGCCGCTTCTTTAAGATTTTCGCTTCCCCAACTCACAATTGTAAGGTGAGTGGTAGACTGCAGGTGGAGGGAGTATTCATTAAGTTTGAAAACTAAAAATTGTCTATTACGGCTGTTGCGGGATGGATGTAGTTACAAAGTCATGCAGATCGCTGATGGACTACCACATTCCAGATTACATACTCAAGCCAGGCTCCAAACAAGTCATCATTGATGATGCACCATCATGTTCTGTGATAGTCTTCATAAACTCTATAAGTGGTGGCCAACTTGGAAGTGGTTTTATCAAAAAGTACCGCGAACTTCGCAATGAAGCACAGGTACATGGCCTAGCAGTTAGAGAAGCATGGATGTAGAGACACTGAATTCCGTTGATCAATCTTATCACTTCATATCATGGTCTGATAGTTGGAGCTACCCACTCTTTCAGAGGCTTTTGATCTCTCAGATTAGTTTCCTGATAAGCAGCTGCATAGATTGTATGCCAACTTTGAAAAGCTCAAGTGTAACAGTGACATTCTCGCTTTTCAAATCCAGGGGAATCTAAGACTAATTGTGAGCGTCCTACCTGTAGTTTCAATCTACAAAAGAATTCCTTTTTGCCTGACTATTTCTTTGTCTTAACTAAGGAAGTTTCAAACAGGTTACTGCTGGTGATGACACGACAAGTTGGCTGCCTGGAGCATTTAGTGATCTCAAGCTTTCTCACTCACCCCTGTTCCTATTGTGCCTCTGGGAACCGGAAACATTTTTAATAGGTTGTAGTTCCTTTTTTGCCCGACATAAGCATGGTCTTATCTCATGATCGCTTTATTTTCTATTTGTTCCGTTTTGTAATATATCTTAAGAAATATCTTCTAATTTTTATGGTTTTAGTACTTTTTTTCACAGATAGGTTATTTTCTAAATTTCAGTTCAGATGATCGGTGGACATATTTTTCCTTGGCAGATGTGCTCAGTAAAAGTTGGTCGGAGTTTCCAAGAACTGTTTCGAACAAGCTGCTCTGTGTCGGACAAAAGTTCAACTCTCTGCGTGGATCTACCCCTCCTGTAGTGAATGTGGAAAGGGAAGAAGATAACATTCCACATGGACTTACTCCATTATTGCACGGAAAGAACTAGCCAAAGCGTGACGGCTTAGTACCTATAATTTGTTTCGTGAGTACTGTTTATACCTATTACAGTTAGGATGGGAAATAAATTCACTAAATTGGATGCGTGCTTTGAAATTGTAGTTGCACACTATTAGTTTTTAGAGGGCAGGTTCAACAAGTTAGCAAGTTGACTTGTAAATTTTGGAAGTTATTGCACTGCCTCCCTCGGTACACCTTCTACAACTGACTGGTCCACTGCTGGCCTGCTGATCCTTCTATGGTGACCTATAGATATCGAGCCTCAAGTGGATACTATCGAAGTGCCAATAAGGAAAGAGCAGCGGTAGCAGTCAACTTTCAAAACACATGTATATTTAAAGTATGAAACGATGGTTTCAGTAGCAGACAACATTCAGCTATGATCTTATTTTTGTAGGCGGTGGTTTCTCTGAAGCGTCCTAATGCTAAACCAATGATTGAAATATGAACTCTATGGATGTATTTTCAAAATCATAAATTTAGTTGTGCAACTACACGATCTGGTTCCTCACATTCCATCCAAATTGTATGAAACAGATAGTAACATCTTTTTTTCTCTCTACAAGAGTTCAAATAGCATAGTCTCGCAAATCAGAAGTTTTAGTTCATATACCATACTCGCACCAATCATAGGTCTTCAGTTAGCTTTTCATGTTTTCTACCTGAATTCAGATGAGCCTGCTTTTGGTGAGAGCTGCATCAGTTTGTTTAGATGTACAATTCGTAGTTTGATACTGCTAGCGGTTTTGAGGAGAGCAAAAGACAACATGATTCTGTTGTGAACAGCAAAAACAACAACAACCTTCGCATATATCCTGCCATCTCAAGCACCACTAATCATCCCAGCCACTCTTGATGGCCGCCCTCAAGCGTTCTGCGAGTAGAGAGCCGTTGTCGTGAGCATCATTATTACCATCTAAACATATGACATGCATTTCATTTGATTTCGTCCGGCACCGTAGCAACGCACGGGCAAGTTTGCTAGTATATATATATATCATGCTAAACCATACGGTGCACACATTGTCACCTTTACACCGCGATCAAAGTGTCTATGGAGATCTCATAACAAAACCACTTGAGTAGCATAATAGATGAATAGAAACATACACTTATTCAACTAGATTACAAAGCTCAAGATCACATAAAGATCACCATGGGGGAGAGAGATAAGACACATAGCTACCGGTAGAGCCCTCAGCCCTGAGGGAGAACTCCCTCCTCATCATGGGAGACAGCAACGGCGATGAAGATGTCGGTGGAGTCCATGGAGACGGCTCCGGGGGCACTTACCCATCCTGGCAGGATGCCGGAACAGAGATTTTGGTCTCCTGAAACTTGTCGGTGGCGGCGCGGAGCTACGGAACTTTTCGTGGAGGAAGGCTGGATATTTTAGGGTTTATGCATCGGGGGAAATATATAGGCGAAAGGGCGATGTCGGTGGGTGCCTGAGGGGGCCACAACACTAGCTGGCGCTGCTCGGGGGGACCTGCGCCCCCCTATGGTGTGGCCACCATGTGGCCCCCCTCCGGGTATCCTTTGGACTCTGTTGACGTGCCGGGAATTCTAAGACTCTGGGATTTTGTTTCGTCCAATTCCGAGAATATTTCCAGAACAACTTTTCTGAAACCAAAAACAGCAGAAAAAAGGAATTGGCTCTATGGCATCTTGTCAATAGGTTAGTCCCATAAAATCCATAAAAATGACATAAAGTGTATAGGAAACATGTAGCATATGACATGAAAAAAACATAGAACATCAGAAATTATAGATACGTTTGAGACGCATCAATGCCCCTGGTGGTCGTACCTATTTTTACGGGCTGCCAGGTGGCCCCCGGTGCAACACAAATTGGTACTTGACATCCAAGTATTTTTCCATAATTTTATTGGAGAAAATAAGGAGAAAATAAAAATGGAAAAAGGAAAAAGGGAGGTGGACTTGGACTCCATATGGAGTCCCATCCGAGTTGGGGAATTATAGGTGTGGGTCTACCTCCTTGGTGCGGCTAGCACCTCCTCCTAGCCCACCAAGGACTCCTCCTCCCCTTTGGCATGTCTCCCTCTCCTCCAACTATAGAAGGACCCCAAAGGCTAGAGCCAAGTCATAATTTTTAGAGCAATCCTCTCTCTCTCTCTAGTAGAATTAGAGGGTCTAATTAGAGCTTCTAATTATAGCCCCTCTAATTGAATTAGAGATTCTTTTAATTTGGGTTTTGAGGTGTCCTCTCCCAAGTAGAACAACTTCTAATTACTCTCTCTCTCTCTCATGTGTTACACCTTCATATACACTTGCGTCGTCTAGTCGTGGACGGCGAAGAGCTGCACAATTGGCGCCGACGGATGTGTGCATACTCTTAGAGGAGTAACACGTGAGAACCTCACTCTGCTGGATCAAGTTGCTGGATACAGGGAGTCGGAAACATCCTCACCCACAGGCTTGTGCGTGAGGATCTTCTACATTCTTCAACGACATTGCCATCAACACCTCTTCCGCTTCTATGGTGTTTGGTACACAATCTCGAGAACTAGATCTTTAAATTATTATTCACTTTTATTTGTATAGTTAGATCTTGGCGGTTACATAGCACTCATGGTGAAATTTTAAATTCCCGTACACGTAACCAAGTACACCCTCCTCCTAGGAGGGATCGGATTGGACTCCCATGTGGAGTCCAACTCCCCCCTCCTTTTTTCCTTATTTATTTGGTCTTTTTAGTTTCTTTCTTAAACCTATCAAGGAAAGGAACCAAGATAGGATGATGCGCCTTGTGGATCCCTGGGGCCAACCTAGAAGCACCCCCATAATTGGGTTCAGCCATGCGGAAATCCAACACCCTCCGGCACTCCCCCTCTCCTTCTCAGGTTTTTCTCAAAACTCCTACGGAACCCTTTGATCCCTATAGATAAACTCACAAACCTTATCTAACAATGTCGGAAACATATTCCCGACATCCCGAGACATCTCATGTCCCACATAATCTTTCAAAATATTAATCGATCACGCTGGAACCATCCAGATTGTACCCGACATTGACGCCTTAAGTGTATGACCCCTAAAAGTACAATAACAAGTGTGTGAACAAATAATCAACATCGGGACCATGGACGTCCATATTGATTGCTACAAGTTATATGAAGAAACCCTACTGAACATGTTGGTTATTAAGTAAGTTCCCATTACTTCGTGATACCAATCAATACCTCAAGACGAGATGAATGATATGACCGTGATTAAACTCTTTAATCACTATATCACATTTCTCGATATCCGGTATGATTTCTTTTAACTATTACCGTGTTATAGTATAACCATGACTAGTGTCATGGCTTTGTCTGCCCAGACTTATTATCTGATACCATCACACCTAGTGGGTTCTGGATGTATCTCTCTATTTTCTAGAGGAGTAATTCGCAGTCTTGAACTATCACGATGAAATGGACACTTTCAAGTATACCGAGTAATAGCCTTTTTTATCATCTATCTATATAGTTTAAAGTGTGATACTTGATTATGCCAAAGTGAACTTTCCGGTGAGCATCATCGTATATTCTCATGGTCAAAGGAAGAAAAAAATAACCATATTGTGATGATACTATTTATAGCAATCCTAAACCAAATCTTATAGTATCTCAACTACTTTGGTCTACTGGTGTACGCTGCAGAATAAAAAAACTCCCTACGTAACCTCAAAGATCACAATGAATACAATGATGCATGTGCATACATGCATTGATGCGGATCACAACTCACCGGACATCGGATTCGATGTAGTCGTAGAAGAGTTATGAACATTCGTAAATCCTCAAAACTAGGCCTATTTGCAAGGATGTCGCTAATCTTCCCTTGTCAAGGATCACATGTGTAATCCCTCTTATGGTGTGCACGCGTACGCTTGTGTCAACCCACCAGTGCTCTGCTATCCAGGACTCGGCACCGACAAAGAGAGACAGACTTTCAGAGTTGCTAATTGGTAGAACTAATCTTTGATTAGGGCTATATGATTCTAAAAGTTTTGCAACACATGAGAGAGAATAGTAATTAGAGCTAGGTCTAATCGTCAAAGTACACCACAAAAACCCAATTACACGAAGCCCTAATCCAATTAGAGGGGCTCTAATTAGACCCTCTAATTCTAGTACAGAGCGGGAGACATCAGTGCTTGCAATTGTGGTGTTTTGCCTCAAGGCTTGGGGTCCTTTATATTGTGGGAGGAAGGGAAGACCTGCCTTGGGAGAAAGGGGTCCTACTCCTACTAGGAGGAGGGGCTTGGCCGCACCCTCTCTCCCAGCTCCAATCGGACTGGGATCCAATGGGGAGTCCAACTCCACCTTTTCTTTCCCCTTTCCTTTTCATGTTGGTTTTTCCTTTTTCTCTCTCAAAAAAACTTGGAAAACTTATAGAAGGAGTATTGCACCATGCTTGGAGGCCTGATACATTACAAACGTATCTATAATTTTTTTATGCTTCGTTCTTGTTTTGTATCCAATACCCTTATGTTTTGCACATGTTTTCACATGTTTTCCTTCGGTTTTCGGATGTTTTCATTGACTAATCTATTAACGAGATTCCCGGGCCAGTTGCTATTTTCTACTGTTTTTCTATTTCAGAAAATTTCTTAAAGAAATATTCTTGGAAAGGGCTAAAAATCCACGAAGATCGTCTTTACCCGGAACGAAGACGGGGTCCAAAGAATAGCAAGAGGGGAGCCAAGGGGGGCCCAGGGGGGTGCCATGCGTGGCCTCACCCTAGGTCGCGCCTGGTGGGCCCCTGAGGACCCTGGCAACCGCCTCGCGCTGCCTCTTCACCCATAAATTTCCCTTAACACTAAAAAGTTCAGGGACGGAGTTATTTTCCATGAAACATATAGAGAGGCGCCGTCACCTCGAAAGTCCAATCTAGGGCATTTGCAGCCCTGTTTCGGCACCCTGCTAGAGGGAAAATCATCATCGGAGGCCTCTTCATTTCCATTATCGCCTCTGGACAAATGCGTGAGTAGTTCATATCGGGACTACGGGTCCATAGCAGTAGCTAGATGGTTGTTATCTCCGTTATTCCTCTATGTTTAGAGTCTCGTGAGCTGCCTCACATGATCGACACCACCATTATGTAATTGTGCATGTTGTGTTTGCTGGGATCCCATGAACCTTGAGATTATGATTATTTTCTTCATGTCAATCTGAGATGCTTCACTTATATCCGTAGAGATTTTTAAGCTTGTCTTGCATTCACTCCGGTGTATATGATTACCTTGGCCATGTAGTTGTTTTCACCTCCATGAGTGGATTTATATGCTAGATGGTAGGTTCATGCCTCCCTTACATCCGTGCTCGAGATACAGAAACGTGACAGATGGGGGATGTGATGTTGCTACTAGGGAGAAAATAGTGGTGCTCTTGTCTACGGACGAGGACCCCAACTTAAATTACATATTGTTCTTAACGCTTTTGTTTGTTGCACACAAAGCATGCTGCAACTTAATACTAGTGAGATTTCCTGGATAGCTTTCTTGAGGTTGACTTTTAGATATGGATGCATGCTGGATAGCGGTCCATATGTTTTGACGTAATGCCTACAATGTTAGAACCTGTGAACAATATCTCATCATAACAGTATTGTTATACGTTCATGATTTGTCAATTGCCCCGTAATTTGTTCACCCAACATATTTGTTTTCCTTGGAGAGACACCACTAGTGAACCTATGGCCCTAGGTCCTATTTTCCTCATATTGCAACCTTCTTTCAAGCATTTTCATAATTGTTTCCTTGTTGTTCCGTTTTTACTTTTATTACTTGTCAATAATCTATACGTTTAATTCTCTAATTTTCAGCAAGACTAGAAGATTGAAAACCTTCCGGAAAGTTGGGGCAAGAGAGAGTTTGTGTTTATGTGCAGGTTCCACGCTTGTTGACACGCTAGACTACAAGAAACCTTCTACAAGACTACGAAGTCCTAATGGTTCGATAAACCCTGGTTCCTTAACTGGGGGGAAATTTCCGCTAGACTACATCATACCTTCCGCTTGGGGTCTCCCAACGAGCATGTGATCACATCAACATCAAGTACTTTTTATGGTTCCTTTTCCAGGGACTTCTAGCTTGCTGCAACGGGAGTCTCACACTTCCACTCTCTTTATTTTGTTTTGTTCTTACTTAGTATACTTATGTTCAGTCTTGTTTTCTCTTTATCAAAACCCCCAAAAAGTAGTTCTCTAGTTTCTAGTCTTTTACTTGCTTTGTTAGTTTGTTATTGCCTTTACTTTGTCTTTATTTCAACAAGAAACTGAAAGTAAAAACTTATGAGTTTGCTTTGTAATCCTGGTCTTGCTTGGATGTTCGAAAAAGTTACACGCCCTGAACCAATATCTAAAAATGTAGAAACTATAGAAATAGAAGTTATGGGAGTTTGCTTATTGATAGAAAAGTATGATGCCTCTGTGAATGAAACTTATGAAAATTGTTGTTGCTACTATTATCTATGATAATCCATGCTTACCAAAGGAGGATGAATTCTATATTAATGAATGTGATGATCCTATGAATTCTTATAAAACAAGGATATAACAATAGAAAATTATAGATACGTTTTGGTCATATCACCCTGATGCTCGCTGCTATTTACGCACTTGCACTCGTCCTCTGCGGCCGTCGGCAGTGGCGGCGTGCTCATGCGGGCCCTAGCCGCGCCAAAGTGGTTGTTGACGGGCCACATGGAGACGACGGGAGGGTTGGCGGAGGGATGGTGCGGTGGATCTGGTGAGATTTCTTGCCGAAGAGTGGGGGAGTCTACGGTGGCGAGAAGAAATGTCGGTGGAAGTGGCAGTGGGGAAGTGAGGGTTACGAACTGGGAAAGCCTCCCCAACCCCTTCATATACCATTCTATCATGGGTTTCTACAAGCCCCTGAGAACGGTTTCCAGGCCGGTCCGACTTTACGGGCTCTCTTTTGGTCCAAAAAAGGGATGAGTCAGTAAAGCCGTCGAAATTATTCAGTTCACGGTGTTTTCAATCGCTGCTAGACATACTATTAGAAATTGGATTCTCTTCCTCCAATGACCTTTTCCCCTCCATCAATTTCAAGAGTTTGCCTCTGTATTTCCATTCTCAGTATTGTATTCTTCTACAACGATCTACTTCGATTGTGAGAGATTCAGTTCGATTCTCTTGTGCAGAGCATAAGAACTTTCCTGCGTGTCTCCAATCCATCCCTCAATTTCACGATCTGATGCATATGTCATCCCAGTCTGCGTACACCATGCAGGATGACCTTAGATCATCTCTAACAGCAACCCTTTATAGGGCAGAGATGTAAAAAAACCTGTCATATACGTCAGAAAACGGTCTCCAACGGCTGCCCTAAATAGGTCGGTGCCCTAAAATGCAGCAAAGTGTTGTAAATTTTGGGCAGCAAAGGGGCTGCCCCAAATTCCAACTCCACGCGCGCGCGTAGCCAACCGCCACTCAGAAGTTTTAGCTCGTTTCTATCCCCTTTCTATCGTCACTGTGGCCGGACCGATTCTGGCCAAAATCCGATGAGTCGGCGCCGCCGCTCACTGGAACAGATCCCCGATGACGTCCCCTTCCGAGTCCCGACGATGCCGGTAGTTCCCATTTCCCCAACAAGCACCTCAGCTGCCGGCACCCACGAATCTCCTTCCCGCTCCACGAGGCCGCCCTGCTCAATCCCGGTGCCGCTGAGCATAGGCGGCCATGGTCAAGGGGCGGACGACACCACAGGAATCGGAAGGGGACGGGCGACGGCGGAGGTAGGAGCACCACGGGGATCAGAAGGGGATGAGCGGCAGCGAAGCTCCAGGCTTCCCGCACGCGAGCGCGACCTAGGGCGCGTCCATGGCTGCTCCAACGACATGCCCAGGAAGTGTTGCTGTGGTGACGTAGAAGATGAAGGGAGTGACTTGATTGTTTTTCTTGATTTCTTTCTAAGGACCTTCTCGCAATTTTTTTGGACCTAATTGTAGTTTCCTATTTTACGTTCGTCTACATTAGTTCCCTATTTAGGGAAGCTGGTAAAGTTGCAGCCATTTTGTTGGCCTATAACACAAAAACAGTTGTCCTATAATCGAAATTTGGCCGCCCTATCATTTGCAGCTGTTAGAATCTAGCTAGCTCGGTTTGTGCCGACCAAATGGCTAGTCAATAGATTACCTAGCTACTTTACCCCTTCATCTCTTTCACGCGGCTATAATAGTTTTGAGAGTCTTCTCGAGAGGGTCGGGCCGATCAAATGTCCTTCTTGGCGGCATTGCCGACTGGAAGTGGCCGAAGAGAGGTGCCGGAGTAGGAGCCGTGCATAGTAGTTGTAGTAGTAGGTGTCTTCAGTTGCATGTGAGTTGTTCCCACGTGGAGTCTAGCATTACCTACATGGAGTCTAGCGTTATGCCGAGGGAGCTGCGGTTGTTGGGGCATCCAAGTGTTTCCTGGCTACTGCTGGTTGTTGCTCTCATATCTGCGGTGCTCCGGTGTTCGGGGCCATGTACGGAGAGGACGGGGGTGATGGCTTCTCCCCTAAATAAGCTCGAAGGCGGACCTTCAGTTCTGCAACCGGTGGCTTCGATGCGGTTGTCCCTACTATTCTTCTATGCTTCTGGCCTCAAGGAGTGGACGAAGTGGAGCGGAAGAGCGGGATGCTGCTTCGACTTTACCGGTTTGCTACTCGTATCTTTTGGAGTTCATCAGGTGCGGTCTATGTGATGGTGGATGCCATCTTGCCGCTGCTTCTCATGGTCGACACGCGACCCCCCATGGCCTCGTGCTGCAGGTCGTTCTTTCTCTTGGTGAAGGATCTTCAACTCTGGTTAGGAATCCCTTGGAGAAGCTGGCCCACGTGGTTTGTCCCCGGTTCTTGTTTCGTTGCCCCGGCCGTCAAGTTCGCCGGAGATGCCGTGGAGAAGGACGCTGAGGACCCAATTGCTTTTCTGAATTCTTTTTAGAGTCCTGTTTGTAAAACTAGAGGTCTTGGTTGTGATTTCCTTTTTTACTTGTGGACTTTCTTGTAATTGTACTTACACCGGTTCGGACGAATGAGTAGCTCTTGGGTCCTTCGGCACCCTTCCCTAGGAGTGGAATCGAGCCGAGCCGAGCTGGCTCGTGGCTCGGCTCGGTCAGGCTTGTGAAAATGCGAGCCAAGCCAGGCTCGGCTTGGCACTGAAACATTACTAGGAATTGGGCTTGAGGCTCGGCTCGCCAGGCTTGAGGCTCGGCTCGGCCGGCTTGCGAGCCGAACGTCACATGCCCCTGATTCCTTTTTCCTGAATCGATTTACCTGCTAGTTCTGTCCCCAACCCAGCTTGTTCCTGCTCTCGCGCGACTATAGGGCTAGCCGGACGCCGGCCGCCACCACCGACACGACCGACGGCCGTTGCGCTGCCACACCCACGCGGCGGCAGTGCATCCGGGATCCGCCCATGGCTCTCTGCCTCCCCCTTGGCCCTGGCCATCTGCTCCTCCCGTAGCTGCTCGCCTGCTCTTCCCGTAGATGCGCATGCCGCTGAGCTTCTATCGGTAGCAGCGGCCGCCGGCCTTGCGGCAGAAGCAGGAGCTCTGTCTACGGCCTACCTCCCGTTATCCATGCTCCAGCTCCAGTTGCTCTGGTCCTCTCTATCCCGTACCTCTTAGAGCATCCATAATGGGGGGACGCTTGAACAGGCGCTTAGGGAATAAAAATAAATGGCATCTGACGTAACTGCTCTCTAGCGCTAACCATCGCAATGCATGGACGCTTAAACAAGCGCTAATTAAACCTGATATGCATGCGAAGAGCAAAGAAAACGGAGGTAGCGCCGGGCTACAACTTTTGCGCCGGTCGCCCGGGATTGATGGCATTAACCGCCGATACCTCAGGATTATGACCCTGGCGCCCTCATTTAGGCGTCGCGTTGTGGGAGCTCTTAGGCTGCCTGCAATGAATCCGATGGGCATGTTCTTAGTTAGGCAGTTAGGCACCAAAACTCCTGGTTAGTATCGTGTGTTGATTTTGTAACGAGTGACGCACATGATCGTATTAATGACTTAATGTCTCTTGTACAATTTGGATGAACAGATTGGTCTGATTTATTTTTATTTCTGTATTGGATTTATCACTTTTATCTAATGATGAATGAAAAGTTTATAAAAAAAATATATAGATTTGTCCGAATTAAGTAGGCATGCAAATTTGGGCCATACGTAAACAATCATAACCATATATCACGAGGTTACAATTTGATAGTTGATCAAAACTCCAATATTCATGTAATTTCATGTAATTTTTAGTTTCTTGTATAGACACCCAAAAGAAGCTAATGTACGAAGTGTCTATAAATGAGATAGAGAAATGCTAGACTATGTTATGGATCAATGCAATGCATATATCATACTCCCTCTGATCCGGCATAAGTGTTGGTAGCAATGAACTGATCAGGTACAAATTATAGGCATACCTCGCGACACTTTTTGGGATCGGAGGGTATCACTTTTCATTGTAAATCGTTAGCTAATAGCAATGATCATGACAATAATTTGAGTGCATCGAGTCTTTAAGCCGGCTTGCGAGCTTCACCGAGCAGTCTCGTCGAGCCTCGAGTCTTGTCCGGAAGGATTAGGCTTGGCTTGTTCAACCTTCGAGCCGAGCCCGAGCCCGAGCCGAGGCTTGCCGAACCTCGAGCTTCCTGTCCACCCCTGGCCTTCCCCGTTCAGAAAAAGAAATGGGTAGCCAAGACCGGCGAGGCAAGGCTGCATGGGTCACGGCAAATAAATAAAAAAACTTGGCAAAAAGAATAAAATAAAAAACAAAGCCCTGAACGGTGAGCAGGATCTTTTTTTGAAGTTAACGGTGAGCAGGATGAGGACGGTGAGCAGGATCTGACGCCGCTATTAATCTATCGCATCCACTGTACTGGTCGTACAAGATCTAGATCTGGATCAGTGAACTTGGGCCAGAGAAATGGATGCATGTGTCCAAAGTCCACCCATATTATCCAGTGATCTATGAGAAGCCGAAAGCCGTCGTCAAACTGACCCTGCCGATCAACCATGGCTGGACGAAGCGCATCTAGCCCCATCGGTCCCGTTCCCTTCGAGGACGTCGTCGGCGAAGACGACGACATCACCCCACCCACAGAGTACGGGGACATCATCCCCACCTTGGCGAGCATCAACTACCTAGGCGGCTGGGTGCACTACCAGTACCGGGGCGGCTGGGTGCTCCACCAGAGGATCCCGGGGGTGCTGACCTTCCACCACCGCTTCACCCCGCGCTCCGGGGACGTGCTCATCGCGAGCGCGCCCAAGTGCGGCACCACGTGGCTCAAGGCCCTGTCGTTCGCCACCATGGCACGGGCCGCGTACCCGCCCAACGCCGTCGAGCACCCGCTGCTCCGCCTCAACCCGCACGAATGTGTCCCCTTTCTCGACGACGTTTTCAGCGCCGGCTACCACGACAAGCTGGAGGCTCTACCGTCGCCAAGGCTCATGAACACGCACATGCACCACTCCCAGCTACCTAGCTCCGTCGCCGAGAGCATCCACTGCAAAATCGTCTACGTGTGCAGGTTAGTGAAGCTCCTCTTGCCCTTACTATGACATGCATTAATTCGATTCTCTAATTCGTCCCTAGGTTACTGAAACTCACTTCCTTCCTAGGTTTGACAGTTTGTTTTTCTTTTCTTTCTTACAATGAACATGCATGCTACGTAGACGACTTAGAGAGTACTTACTTTTTACTAAATGATGGAACGCGTGCTTGCAGGGAGCCCAAGGACATGCTCGTTTCTCTCTGGCATTTCCTCAAAAAAATTGCGCCCATCACGTTCACTGACGTGTTCGAGTCGGCGTGCGAGGGCAAGAGCCCAGACGGGCCCATTTGGAGTCACATCCTCGGCTACTGGAATGCGAGCAAAATTAGCCCGGAGAGAGTGATGTTCCTGCGGTACGAGGAAATGACACTTGATCCGGTGGGTACCGTTAGGGAGCTGGCTCGCTTCCTAGCGCTACCATTCTCGTCTGCCGAGGAGGCCGCCGGGACGCCGGCCAACATTGTGAAGCTGTGCAGCATGGAGACGATGAAAGGCTTAGACGCCAACAACACGGGTTCGTCTGGGATCTTCGTCAAATTCCCTCACAAATCCTACTTCCGGAAAGGGGTGGTGGGAGACTGGGTCAACCATATGACACCGGAGATGGCCGATCGCTTCGACTCCATTATCGATGACAAGATCCGTGGATCCGGCCTGTCTTTCAGGTCTTAGTTTCATACAGGTCACGGGTTCCTATTACCTGGAATGTTGGGCTAGCTTATTCGTCCAGAGATAAAATTGAGATTGTGTGCTTTTTTTATTCCGTTTTGAAAAATTCTCTCCTTTTAAAACGTGGTTTGTACAATTACGCAGCTCCAGCTCACTTTTGCTTGCATGTATCTTTTCAGGAATATTGTACCACGTACACCGAATTACATATCTAGAAACTGTTGCTTAGAACCAGAGCATAATAGCATCTTCACCGGCGCCTCCAATAGAGCATCTGGCACACGCTGCCGTCCAATTGGGAGTGACTCCCCCAATCGGCGCGTTCCAAAGCTTTAAATAAGAAAAAAAAATGAATAAGGAATAAATACGAAACACCCACCGCTTTTAATTGAAATTTATGTACTATTACAAACTTTGAAAGGATCCAACGTCGCATTAGTTTCCACGGATGCAAGCATTCCTGTAGCGTCCCTATTGCGAGTAGGAATCGAGAGAGCAAAACGAGAGAATCAAAAGTGTAGTCTTTTATTCTAGCCTGCTCCGCTCCTAGCCTGCTCCGCTCTCCCCCTCCATCGTCGGCGGCCACTCCGGCCCCAACGACCACCTCCCTCCCTCCCGCTGACGGTCACTCCCGCCGGCGGAGGCTCTCGAGCGATGCCCTCCCGCTCCCCTTCCCCCTCCCCTTCCCCCGTCTCCCCCCCCCCTGTCCGGTGAGGACGAGGCACCCCCTCGCGGCCGCGAGGACCGATGGCAGGGAGGGTGCGACAGCAACTCCGGCGACTCCCCGCGCTCGTACAGGGACGCGTTGGTGAGTTCCCCGGCGGATGATGGCGACCGTTGGGGCGCCACGGTGGGGACTCTCGGCGTCCACGTGAACCTCGAAATCGAGGGGGTGCCAGCGAACACGTGGAGTGTGGCGGTGGCGGAGGCGATCCTGACGCCGAATTCTTGGGTGGAGCGCTTGGATCCATTGACACGGTCGCGAGCGGACATTGCCACCTTTCGCCTGTCTGCCTGGTGTCTCGATCCGGCACTCATCCCCCGCGAGGTGGATTGCCACGTCACCGAGCCCGGAGAGCCGCCTTCTGCTCAGGTCTTGGCGGCGCCGACGGAGGCGGTCACCCCTCCGAGCGTGGGGACGCTGGTGTACCCCCTGGTGGTTCATGTCACAAGCTTCACCGATTACAGACGTCCCTCTCCGTCTTTCGCGCGCGGTGCAGGGCCTACGCCGGGATGGTCGGTGTCGCGCCATTACGAGTACCTTCCGGGGCGGCCAGATTCTCCACCTGGTGGCGGCGCCGCCGGCTCTGGTACGGCCACGGGCCTTGGCGGTACGCGTGGGGACGATGGCCACAGAGGTGGGGCCAACCAACGGCCCACTGGGCCGGTCGTGGCAGGACGTGCGCTGACGTCGGGCGCAGTGGTGGGCGCCCCTTCGTCGCGACGCGCCAGACGCGGGCGAAAGACGCGCGGACCGGGTCGTAAAGCGAAAGCAAAGGCGCGACGGGGCCCGCCCCCTGCGCCAACTGACGGGGAAGGTACCGCCCTTGTCGCGGCCCAGGGCGCGATTTTGAACGATGGAGGCGGGGCTGGGGGGAACGTGGGTAGCGACGAATCAGGTGGGACCGCGGCTGGTTTGACCGAGCGCTCAGCTGATGTGCTGGCGTGTGGACCCGCCCAGATCCAGAGCCCCCTGGTGGAGAACGTGGACGATGAGCGCTCGCTCTCCTCTGTCAGGTTGAACGAGGTCGTGGCCCATGCCTCTTTGACGGGCGGGGTGGCCCAGGTCTCGGAAACACCTCCACCTGCTACTACTCACGGGCCCGTGGATGATGGGCCGGACCGGTTGGGCTTCCCAATTCTAGGCCTTGATGCG
Source organism: Alopecurus myosuroides (assembly GCA_028641055.1). Classification (NCBI taxonomy): domain Eukaryota; kingdom Viridiplantae; phylum Streptophyta; class Magnoliopsida; order Poales; family Poaceae; genus Alopecurus; species Alopecurus myosuroides. The sequence goes on along the minus strand of CM054062.1, from coordinate 272,653,212 downwards.
TTCAGAGGTGATGACGGGTGCGTTCGAGCTGGGGAGGAGCGCCTGTTGTCGGACCAGGTGCTTATCGGACCGATCATAGGCCCGCCAACCACCGAACCGACTCCGGCCGCTGTTTCTTCGGATGAGGATGACGAGGAGGTGGACGAGGAGATTGAGATTGATGCACCACCCACACACAGCTCAGAGGACGGCACGACCCAGGGATCGACACAACGTTTCGCCACGCCTCCAGTTGTCTTCACTCGTCCGAGGCCGGCACCTTCGGCTCCTGCGCGAGCCTTGACCGCTGTGCAGCCCCGTACCCTGGGCCAGTTCCTTGAGGCTGCCAAGATGAGGCCTGGGGCACTCCTGCATGCCCCGGCCATCCACCGTCGGCTGATGGATCTTCACTTCCAGCCACGCCGGAGTTCGAGGATCGCACGACAGCCAGGGGGGCTTAACTCTGAGACGCGTGCGGTCCGCAACCTCATGAGGAAGCTTGGCCTGATTAAGGAGGATGAGGCGCCTTCTGAGGCAGCCCTGGAGGCTTACCACAGGATGTTCGAGTTGCCGCTTACTGAGGACATGGTCGAGGCGGTCGCTGAGCTCTACGGGTGGTCCCTGGTGGGCCTGCGAGGTTGTTCTCCGCCACTGGGTGGACCACTGGGTGGACAGCGGGTCGAGCCTTGACCTATAGGGTCAGTCCACACTTTGGGTGTAGAGACGTTCCGATGTCTTACGAACCCAAGGTGATGGTGTGTAACATGTGTGGGTTGAACGACCGCGCACGTCGCACGGGTGTGTGTAGTGTAGTTGGCACGACGGGTGCGTCTATTGTGTGTTTGCAAGAGACCAAGCTTGCGGTTGTAACTCCCTCTATCGTAATGGAAACCCTAGGCGCAGAGTTTGATGCTTACTTCTTTTTGCCTGTGACGGGCACGAGAGGGGGGATTTTGATTGCCTGGGTTAGCAGGTTGGTGCAGCTCGATAGCGCCCACATCGACACTAACAGCATCACGGCCAGGGTCTCCCCGCCCGGGGCGGCGCCCACCTGGTGGTTGACATGCGTCTATGGCCCCCAAGAGGAGGCCGACAAGGTCGCTTTCCTGGATGAGCTAAGGGAGGTACGCGCGGCACACCCTGGCCCCTGGGCCCTCTGTGGCGACTTCAACATGATTTACCGCGACGAGGACAAGAGCAATGGAAACCTTAACCGACGGATGATGGGTCGATTTAGGCGGTTCATTAACGACTGCCAGCTCAAAGACATGTACCTCCATGGCCGGCGCTACACGTGGTCGAACGAGCGTCGATCCCCGACCTTGGTGCGGCTAGACAGGGTGTTCGTCACTGTTGACTGGGAGGAGCTGCACAGTAGTTACGCCCTGAGGTGCCTCGCCACGGTGATTGCAGATCACTGCCCACTACTCTTGGACTGCACCACACGGGCTCGAGTGAGAGGGCGCTTCCAGTTCGAGAGCTTCTGGCTGAAGCTAGACAGGTTTGATGAGGCAGTGGAATCCGCCTGGGGGGTGATTGAGGGTGATCCTGACCCCTTCCGCAGACTCACTGGGAAGCTGAAACGCACGTCCCGTGCTCTGATGAGCTGGAGCGACAGGAAGATAGGATGTATCAAATTGCAGCTCCTCATAGCGCGAGAGGTGGTTCTGCGCCTAGACGTGGCCATGGAGTCACGCTAGCTTTCACCGGATGAGAGATGCCTCCGGGCACGTCTTAAGCAGACCTACCTAGGGTTGGCCTCCTTGGAGCGCACGATGGCACGCCAGCGTGCCAAGATAGCCTGGTTGCGGGAGGGCGATGCGAACACGGCTTTCTTTCACCAGCATGCATCCTACCGCCGCCAGAAGAATGTGATCCACAGTTTGCAGGTTGGTGGAGCGGTGATCTCCGATCATGCGGCCATGGCGGAGGCTTCCTTCGAGCACTTCCAGGGACTGCTCGGGACCTCCACAGATCGCCAACTCTCCCTTGACCTCGAGTTCCTGGGCACCCGCGCCGAGGACCTCTCCGAGTTAGAGGCTGCTTTCACGGAGGAGGAGATTTGGGGAGTGGTGCGGCGACTCCCCCACTGGAAGGCGCCGAGACCGGATGGATTCACAGCGGAGTTCCTCCAACGATGTTGGGGGATCGTGAAGGTTGACTTCATGGCAGCCTTCGACAAGCTGTTCGCGATGTGCGGCCGCGGCTTCCAGGGGTTGAACCAAGCCTTGCTGGTCCTACTGGCAAAACACCCGGACGCAGCGGCTTTGGGGGACTATCGGCCGATTAGCCTGATTCACATCTTTGCCAAATTGGTGGCGAAGACCCTGGCTGCTAGGCTGGCGCCTAGGGTGGGCACACTCGTGGACAATAACCAATGCGCCTTCATCCAGAAGCGCTGCATCCACGACAATTTCATGCTTGTACAGCAGACTGCTAGGCTCCTGCACAGGCTGAAGGAGCCAAGGGTGATGCTGAAGCTGGATATCGCCAAGGCTTTCGACTCGGTATCCTGGGGTTTTCTCTTTGAGATCCTACGTAGGTTGGGCTTTGGACCGAGGTTTAGGGAGCTGGTCGCGATCCTCCTATCCACCTCCAGCACGAGGGTGATGCTCAATGGCGAGCCAGGCCCCCCGATCTGGCATCGGAGGGGTCTGAGACAGGGTGACCCCCTATCGCCGACGTTGTTTGTACTGGTGATGAACACGCTCAACAGGCTGCTGGCTAGGTCCGTTGAGTTGGGTATCATTAGGCGACTGGCGCGCCAAGAGCTGGTAACATCGGTATCGATGTACGCCGACGACGTGGTTGTGTTCTGCCACCCGGATGAATCGGAGCTACAGGCCGTTCGAGCAATTCTAGACCTCTTCGGCCAGGCCTCAGGCCTGCAGACGAACTTCGCAAAGTGCTCGGTCTCGCCGATTGCGTGTTCCGAGGAGGTGGCCACTGGGGCGGCGACGGCTATGGGGTGTCAACTCGCGCCCCTCCCAATAAAATACCTAGGGATCCCTCTATCGATCGGGAGACTCTCGGGAGAGGCACTTCAGCCCCTAGTCGATAGGCTCGCGGACAAGCTACCAACATGGAAAGCGGCCATGATGCCTAAAGCGGGCCGCCTCACCCTGGTACGCGCGGTGTTGGCTGCGATCCCTCTGCACCAGCTCATCGTACTCAGCCTGAATAAGAAGGTGCTCAAACAGGTGGACAAGATACTGTGCGGGTTCCTATGGACTGGTCGTGCAGAGGCAAATGGGGGCAACTGTCATGTCAACTGGTCTAGGGTGTGCCGCCCGCTGCAATACGGTGGTTTGGGGGTGCCGGATCTGGCCCGCACCTCCATCAGCCTAAGGGTGAGATGGCTCTGGAGGATGCGTACCGACCCCACGCGTCCCTGGAGGGGGCTGGATATGCAGTTCTCCAGACAGGAACGAGAGATCTTTGACGCGTCCACTTACATGGTGGTCGGCGAAGGAACCTCGGCCCTGTTCTGGACGGATCGATGGGTGGAGGGGAAGGCGATCAAAGAGTTGGCACCGGATCTCTATGTGATGATCCCAAAGCGTAGGAGGAGGCAGCACACAGTCCGACAGGCGCTCGTCGAGCGCCAATGGATAGCAGACATTACCGGTGCGCTAAGCCCTCTGGCGCTCTGGCAATATGTCCAACTGTGGATCCGACTGCGGGACTTCCAGCTGACAACGGAGCCAGATAGGCTGGTGTGGCGCTGGACCTCGGATGAGCAGTACTCCTCTCGCTCGTGCTACAACAGTATGTTTGTGGGTTCGATTGGTGCGGGATCCTGGAGGCTAATCTGGAAGTCCTGGGCCCCACCAAGGGTGAAATTCTTCATCTGGCTCGCTTTCTTAGACAGATGTTGGACTGGGAAGAGGCTTGCCCGCCATGGCCTCCCTCATGGGCCGAGGTGCCCCCTGTGCGACCAGTCAGAGGAGACCATGGCACACCTAACTACCGGGTGCCCCTTCTCGCGGACGATCTGGCATGAGGTCCTCTCCTGGATACGATCTACGGCGGCTCCGCCATCGGGTGACGAGGGATTCGAGGACTGGTGGGCACGGGCGCGGCTCGCCACCCCTTGCGCACTATGGAAGGGGACATTGTCGCTGATAATGCTCACGACATGGTGGCTTTGGAAGCATCGAAACGCGGCGATCTTCGACCACGCTCGACCCTCGGTGGCCCTACTTCTCGACACTATCAAGGCCGAAGCGCGGGACTGGGCGCGAGCGGGAGCACGGGGACTCCGGCAGATCCTCCCGTAGACTAGGTTCGCGTTGAGTTGTACGGAGTGGTGTCGCCCTACTTTGGGCTTGTAAATATTAACTCTCTTTTCTATCAATGCATCGAAACGCAAAGCTTTTTGCGTTTTCGCAAAAAAAAAGATGATGTACATATATATAGGGGATGGAACGACGTGTGTATGTCGGTTCCCGGAGGCGACGCTCCAGGGATAACCGCACACGACGGTTCCAATCGTGGGATTTCCATGAGCTGTTACAAGTAGAGATTCCCTCATTGAATTAAATTCTAACACTCCCCCTAATCTATGCTTGTCGATGTAAATCTTCATCATCTTAAAATAGTCTCCTCCAAAAACCCTGTGGGAAAAATGTGAGGAGTAGTGTAGGATATGTTGGTAAAACTCCTTCAAACCCTGTGGGAAAATAAGGAGAAAAAGATCCAACATATAATGATTATTGCCTCTGTTAACTCAATATGAAGTATATCCATAGAATTTAGAGCGCAATAAATATGTCGTGTATACTTCCCTAAAAACCCCGGTGGGGAAAAGAGAAAGTAAGACATATAATCTTATGTTGATATTACCTCATTAAAAATCTTAATGAGAACCTAAGAAGTAAACTCATAAAGGGAAAAAGAGTGTAATATGATGCTTTGAACAGGAATAGTTCAGGAAGATACTCCCCCTGACTCTTGCAAATCCCGAAGCCTTCGCATACCAATCCCATGAATGTATTTCTGAAATGTTGAAGTTGGTAGAGACTTCGTGAAAAGATCAGCGAGGTTATCACATGATTTGACTTGCAAGACGTTGATTTCCCCACTCTTCTGGAGTTCATGGGGATAAAACAACTTAGGAGCAATATGCTTAGTGATATTGCTCTTTATGTATCTTGTTTGCATCTGTGCAACACAAGCCGCATTATCTTCGTAGATAATGGTGGGTGATTCGATAGAACCAATTCCACATGACTGTTGTATGTGGTTTATCATTCTGCGAAGCCACACACTTTCGCGTGATGCCTCATATAATGCAATTATTTCAGAATGATTGGTGGACGTTGCAACCAGGGTCTGTTTCGAAGACTTCCATGATATGGCTGTTCCACCATGTAGGAACACAAAGCCGGTTTGCGATCTGGCATTATGGGGATCAGATAAGTAGCCAGCATCAGTGTATCCAATCATATTGGAATCCAGATTTCTCTGGAACTGAAAAAATAGGCCAAGATCCTTTGTGCCTTGGAGATATCGAAAGACATTCTTGACTCCCGCCCAACGACGTTTGGTGGGAGCTGCGCTGTGTCTAGCAAGTAGATTTACTGCAAATGCGAGGTCAGGTCTCGTGCAATTTGCAAGATACATAAGCGCTCCAATGGCACTGAGATATGGGACCTCGGGTCCCAACATCTCTTCTCCATCATCCCTCGGCCTGAACGGATCTTACTCTACGTCTAGAGATCGAACCACCATGGGAGTTTTAGACGGATAGGATTTGTCCATATTGAATTTCTCCAATATTTTCTGGATATAGGCAGCTTGGTGTACCATTATTCCCGAGGGAAGGTGCTCGAGTTGAAGACCCAAGCAAAATTTGGTTTTACCCAAATCCTTCATCTCAAATTCCATCTTTAGATGATTGCATGCTTCATCAATATCTTGTGCGTTGCCAATGATGTTAAGATCATCGACATACACGGAAATGATGCAAAATCCTGAAGAGGACTTCTTGATGAAGACACATGGACAATCTTCATTGTTGGAGTAACCCTTCTGAAGAAGGAACTCACTAAGTCGGTTGTACCACATCCGTCCCGACTGCTTCAAGCCATATAAAGACTTGTTAAGTTTTACACAGTACATGTTGCATTTTGCGCTTGCATTCGGCACAGAGATTCCGTCAGGAACCTTCATGTAAATGTCCGAATCTAGTGATCTGTAAAGGTATGCGGTCACGACGTCCATCAACTGCATGGATAGACGATTTTGCACTGCCAAAGATATAAGATATCGGAAAGTGATACCACTCATAACTGGAGAATATGTTTCATTGAAATCAATGTCGGGTCTCTACGTGAAACCCTGAGCTACGAGCCTTGCTTTGTATCTCACCACCTCATTGTTCTCATTCCGTTTCCGGAGGAAAACCCATTTGAATCCCACAGGGAAAACATTGGGAGGTGTTGGTATTGCTTCTGTGAATACCTTCCTTTTATTAAGCGAGGCTAGTTCTGCTTGTATTGCATCCTTCCATTGAGGCCAGTCGGAGCGTTTTTCACACTCAACGATAGTCCTTGGATCATGATCATTAAGAAGGGTATTTGCAATTGTAGCAGAAAAATAAGTGTCGACAATCGTAGACTTACGGTTGAATGATTCTCCAGAATCGATATAGTTGATGGATATCTCCTGCACCCTTGATGACTCTTCGTGATTTCCCAATACGCGTGAGTCTAGGTGTTCCGATGTTCCAGCCAGTTTGTGCAAGATGGAGCTGGGTTGTGGAGGTTGCCCTTCCACTGGGTGTATACTTCGCATAAGGTGTTTGTCAACGTTGAGTTGACTTGCATCTACTGACTTCGAGGAGTTTCTCCTCGCTCTCCTTTGCTGCTTCCGGGAAGCAGGATCCGGGTCAGATGCCGTACTACTCCCCCTCTTTCTTGGAATGGGGAGTTGAGTGGTTTTAGTTGGTACCTCCACTCTTTCGGGCGCATTTCTGGCGGGATTCAAGGATTTTGTGACACCATTTAGATCAGTAAATGAATCTGGCAGATTATTTGCAAGATGTTGCAAATTTATTATTTTTCGAACTTGGAGTTCAGTTTCTTGGGTACGTGGATCGGAGGCTGAAATGGCAAGAGTATTCCAATCAATTTCCGGGCATTCTTTCTGGTACTTGAAATCTCCCCCTAATGCCGGGAAATGTTCCTCGTCAAATATACAATCAGCGTGACGGTCTGTGAATAGATCCCCAGTAAGGGGTTCCAGGTACTTAATAATCGACGGCGATTTGTACCCCACATAGATCCCCAGTTTTCTGTGTGGGCCCATGGATGTCCGCTGAGGTGGTGAGATCGGGATGTATGTAGCACATCCGAACTTACGCAGATGGGAAATGCTAGGTGGATTTCCACGTACCAATTGCAGAGGGGAAGTACTGTGATATGTAGTAGGTCGCAATTGTATTAAGTCAGCAGCGTGTAAAACTGCATGACCCCAACACGATGTTGGCAAGCTGCAATTCATCAACAAAGGTCTTGCAATGAGTTTGATCCTCTTAATTAGGGATTTAGCCAAACCATTTTGAGTGTGGACGTATGGAACAGAGTGTTGAACTTCGATACCCAGGGCCATGCAATAGTCATTGAAAGCACGTGAGGAGAATTCTGCAGCATTGTCCATGCGAATTGATTTAATTCGACTTTCCGGATAATGGGCATGTAACTTAATTACTTCCCTCATTATCTTGGCAAATGCATAGTTCCGTGTGGAAAGAAGGCACACATGTGACCATCGTGTAGATGCGTCAATAAGAACCATGAAATACCTAAACGGTCCAGACAATGGTTGGATCGGACCACAAATATCTCCTTGAATTCGTTCAAGAAATTGAAGTGGTTCGGCTTGAATCTTGAGGTGCGAAGGCCTCAGAATAAGCTTTCCCGTGGCACATGATGTGCACACAAAATCCGATTACTGAGGAAATTTGGACTCAAGCAAATTGTGACCAATGGAATTGTTAGTAATCTTCCTCATCATCCCGATACCGGGATGGCCTAGGCGATCATGCCAGGTTTGAAATGCGTTAACATTTTGGAAAATTACCTTGTAAGCAACATGTTCTACGGGCTTAATGTACGTATAGTACAGTCCGGACGATAGAGAGGAAATTTTTTCAAGTACTTGCTTGCCATATCCGTGATCCTTTGTGAAGAGTAAATACTCCTCTTTGTTGTCATCATGCGTTTCAATGTGGAAACCATTTTTGCGGATATCTCGAAAACTGATTAGGGTACGTGAAGAATCGGGATAGAATAATGCATCCTCAATTGTCACTTGTGTACCACCTGGGAGGGTAAATATGGCACGACCGGTGCCAACAATTACCGTATCGCGTCCAGCGATAGTCAAAATATCACCATTCATCTTTTTCAGAGTTTGGAAATATTTCAACTCCCTCAGTATGGAGTTTGTGGTAGCACTGTCCACAAGGCATAATTCCTCTTCCATCGGATTGTCCCCGTAGAGAACTCTTTTCTTGTTCTTCTCGTCGGAATCTCTCTCTTGGAGAGCAAAGGTGCTGATAATGTATTGCGAGTAGGAATCGAGAGAGCAAAACGAGAGAATCAAAAGTGTAGTCTTTTATTCATTGAAGATGATGTACATATATATAGGGGATGGAACGACGTGTGTATGTCGGTTCCCGGAGGCGACGCTCCAGGGATAACCGTACACGACGGTTCCAATCGTGGGATTTCCATGAGCAGTTACAAGTAGAGATTCCCTCATCGAATTAAATTCTAACAGTCCCAACAAAGGGGGGCCAAAACGGGATTGACGGACCTTAATTGGCCCCGTCTGGCAACTTAGCCGTTGTTGGGAGGCCTAGTGCATGCCATTTCGTGCTGGCATGCCCAATAGCCCTATTGGGCATGCTATCGAGAGCACTGGTGAAGATGCTATAATAACATGGTTCCAGACCCACCCAGAATGTGATGCCAAATAAGATATCACACGTGCAAGCTGGATTTTTAATGAGCTATAATAAGTGGACACGTAAGTATTTCAAAATTTTAAAATGCCATATTCACTTCACCAAAACCGATCTTTGTCGTGTATCCAGAATACACAACAACGTCCAATTAATACAAGACATATATTCCGTCGAGTATTACACTCGGTATACACGAGTCGGTTGTCGGATGTATGCACAAAAGGCAATTATATATTATGATTCACGTTATTATTCTATAACTGACGTGGCGACTGAATATGAGATTCGTCAACCAGGAACGTGCGTCCGGTAGTGGTGCCCCTCGTGGGAAGGGGATTGGAGGCGGGTGGGAGATGGGAGAAAGACTCGGGAGAGAAAGAAACCGGCACGGTGAACACGCACCTACGGAGCGAACCGCCTCCGCACACACGCGGCGACCATACACCAGCGAAACGAACCGACATAAGCACACATGTGGGTCTTCTACGAGGACGAACCTGGGAGCAGAAATTCATCCTATATTAGAAATGGAAGGATATGTTCTATCAGATACAGATGTCGAACGATCACAAGCCGGCAAATTCAGTTCCAACTTTCTTCATCCTTGCAAACACTATGCAAGATGGCAACCCAAAGTTTCAGATTCATGCCGATGCTTGTTCGCCTTCTTCTGCTCTTGGAGCAAAGCTCTCGAGCGTATCCACGTTAAGTGGAAGCCACAATTAAAATGACCGATGGCGTAAGGGCCACAACTCCTACGGCTTCGATCATCAGGAAAGAGGAATTGTCGTCTTCGCCCTCTTCAGAGGAGTACACCAGGGTTGGTGCAGCTGCTAAGTCCATCGCCCATGCGATGAAACAGCAAGACCGGGCATCTCGGATGAGTCGAAGCGAGTGGGGCCGTAGGGGTTGAATACTCCGCACAACTGTCGACGAGCAGCAACTTTTTGCAAGGTACTACAAGTTTTTATAAGCGAGTCTCCCGAAGCATACTTGGGTGTCAAAGCGTCGTGCTAACTTGTGAAGTGCAACAAACTGGGCGAAGTGCATCGTCGGAAAAGCGTTTGACATCTTACCGCCCACTCCAATCAAACTACTCCTTACGCTAATTTTATGTAATTTGTGGTATTTTTTGCACAAAATACACGTTATACAGATTCATCTGGATTTCAAAATATTGCATTGACTTTTTTATTTCATTTTTTTTCAAAAAAGGATGTTTTTTCCATCATAACATATACCGAACCGTCCGAGTAAATCTCGACCATCCGTACATTTGTTGTTTGGTGGGAAAAAACAATTTTCGTTTCTCAAAATTCGTAAAAGAGACGCGGGGATTTTCCCCCATTTGCATTGAAGAAATTTGGGAGATGTACTATATGGTTTTATATTTCCATTGTTCCGTTTTCAGTGTTTTAGCAATCATTAAGTGAACCCAACGAAACAATCTTAATCCTACGTCCCTAACAGCTCTTCACAACAGTTTTAGTTGTAGGAATATTATAGACTACGAAAGGGCTTTGATTTCATAAATAGGCCGAGCATGAGTGTGTTTGTGTCTACGGAAAGAATAGAACAAGGCGGAGACAAAAATCCCTTGAACCAACAAAAGAAAACAAGCCACAGATTCAATACATAGTAATGTGCCTCACAAAATGAAAAAAAAATGATCGATCGGACCGTGCGCCTCTTGAACCAAAACAAGCCCCTGGCGCTGTACCTAATTAGCTGTTGCCATTTTTCTCTCTTTTACTTACTACTCAATCGATTCCCGTTTCTTGGCTTCATCCTATTCCAAATTCGACTGCCCAAACACAACAACGACAAGATGCATGCGACGATCTAAAAAGGCCACGCTAGGCGTAGGTCGCCCTACACTTGGCCAATCTTAGTTCCCCTCGTATGCCATCGGATCACCATCCAACGGTGCGAATTCAGTAAATCACGTTTTTACATTTTCCCCCCCCCCCCATACTTTTTGTATATAGAACCCGCAATCCACTTAGACGAAGGGGTATATAATTGGTACGTGCAACATATATAATACTAAGTATTCTTCGTCATTCCGATCAATATAATTGGGCTGCCAATATACACACTGAGACAAAAACTGGACAAAAAAAGCTAGAACTGTGCTAATTGGGTCTATATAGCCTCACAGGCCAGCCCATGTGGTGACAACGCTCGCTACGATTGCTAGCATCGCTAGGGGACCTAAGCTCGCGCGTCTTAGGTCGCCCTAGCTAACACGTTTACCATCTAAAATAGTATATATGGGGAAACCAACATAGATCGATCCAGATCAGATCCCATCACATCACAGAAAGAAATCAAAATCCCCTTCGTCGCAGATTCATGCATGAGAAGAACAAGAATAGTAGGACATGGTCACCTACTAGGTAGAGGGAGGTTGCCGCCGGCCGGCCGCCCACGCCTGAGTGACTTGCTCGGGGACCTCGCCTGCCCCTCCCTCCCCCCTCTCCCTCGCCGCTAAGTCCACCAAGTCACACGCGCAACCGCACGGGTTGTCACAATGGCCTTGTACGCGTGTTGGTGGCAAAAGGTTTGAATTTTAAGAGTCGTTAGTGAGGGAAACGAGATGATTTTGGTTCCCTATCACATATCCCCCGTCGTTGCCTGATGGGGGATGGACGATTGAGATGTGAAATGCCACGGATTCGTGACTTGAGGCCGCGTAAATATGGCATGTCCACCTGATATATACTGAGGGCCCCTTTGATTCATAGGATAGGAAAAGTGAAGGATTAAGAAACCCATAGGATTAGAATGTCATGTCTAATTGAATCCTATAGCAAGAGAAATTGTGTTTGTTGGAAAAGGAAAAGAAAAGAAATTATAAAAGGAGGCTGGAGTGAATCTTAGAATTCCTATGAGATGCAGTACAATAATTCCTATGGGAAAAAAATCCTATAAGAACCAATCCTATAAATCAAACAACCAACATAGGAAAAATTCGTATAGGATAAAATCCTTCAAAAATCCTATGATCTTTCTTGGAATCAAAGGAGCCCTGAGCCGGGCCGGATTTCTAGGATCTAAGTAGATCTCTTACGGAGCGCTTGGGATGCCGTATATTACCCCGGGGGGTTATTTTCATGGACCTGCGCACCTGAAATTCGGCGTCAGGTCCGGGAAATATTACAATTCCATAAATCTGAACGACATTCCAAAGCGAGGTCTTAGATCACAACTCTTAATTTCTAGTCTACATACTTGCAATTCTTTCACGCATTTGTTTCCATGCATGCTATCAACGACCCAGCGCAAGGCAGGGAGAAATTTGCCGGGGAAAAGCCTCTCCGGAGAGGGGAAATCATCGCCACCTTCACCGTCATCACTCCGGGCATCATCAAGATCGTCATCGTCATCTCATCATCATCACCACCAGCACCATCATCCTCACATCCACCGTCATCCCTCTGTAACAATTAGGGGTCTCTATCGTTGTTTTACATTAGATCTCTCTCCCGGTGTGGATTACTTGTTAGTAGTTGATGCTTGTGAGAATTATCGGTGTTAGCACTTTATGACCAGATTGTTATCATCCATTAAATCACCTCTGATTATGATCAATATGATGTCTTGTGAGTAGTTCGTTTAGTTCTTGAGGACATGGGAGAAGTCATGATGTTAGTAGTTATGTTATATTGAAGTAATATCTCGTGGTTCGATATTTAAGTTGTTGTTCTATCCTTATAGTGGTGTCATGTGAACGTCGACTACATGATACTTCACCTTTATGGGCCTAGGAGGATGCATTGTATTTGTCTAGTAATTGTGAGGTTGCCGGAGTGACAGAAACCTAAACCCCCCGTTAGGAAACCAATGCACGAGGGAGCGTAGAATCCCGGAGTTTTAGGATTGTGGTTAGTTTTATATTAATTACTTTCTTGTATTTGCGGATGCTTACGAGGGGTATAATCACAAGTATGTATTAGTCCTAGTTGTGTGGTGCATTAGCATAGGCTCACCCACACAACACTTCACGAACCAATGGATATTAATCAACTGTACCAAAGCGAAAGCACTTGACGAAATTCCCATGTGTCCTCGAGAACGTTTGGTAGTCATAAGTAACACAACCGGCTTGTCCTTTGCTCTCAAAAGCATTGGGCCACTCGCTGCAATATTATTTACTGCACTTTATTTACTCGCACTTTATTTATCTGCTATATCAAAAACGACCAAAAACCCGTTTGCTAGTGTTTACAATGAATCCTCTATCCAACCTACTTGTCAACACCTTCTGTTCCTCGTTGGTTTCGACACTCTTATTTATGGAAAGTACTACGATACACCCCCTATACTTGTGGGTCATCATGGACCCCGATCCATTTTCTCATACTGATAATACAACCACTGCTTCCACTGTTTTCACACTGCTACTGTTGTTTCCACATTTTTCTCATACTGTTTTCCACACCATACATTTACCCTCTTTGTTATCAGCAAAACCGGTGAGATTGACAACCTCACTGCTTTATTGGGGCAAAGTGAATTGATTGTGTTGTGTAGGTTCCACGTTGCTGCTGAACCGGTAGTGCGCCGTACCACATCAACTGCATCAACCTTCAGAAGTTTCCTGTCCTCCCACTGGTCGATTCAACCTTGGTTTGTTTTATGAGGGAAAACTTACTGCTGTGCTCATCACACCTTCCTCTTGGGGTCTTCCAATGAGTGCAAGACCTGCACCATCACTCCCAAATCACATGACCATGCTATTTCTAAATATGAAGTGCTTAAAAAGGAAAAGGTTGAACTTGGTGTTAGCAATGCTAATCTAATTGAGGAAAATTCTAGGTTGAATAATGAGCTTGCTAAGTTTTCCTCTTCTATTTCTAATGATTCTTGTGCTACTAACTCCACATCTTGTAAGGCATGTATTTCGAAGGAGAATGTTGAGCTAAGGGATCAACTTGAGTTGATGACTAGCAAGTGTGGTAAATTGGAAAAAAGACATGAAAAGCTATCTAGCTCTCATGAGGATCTTCTAGCATCCCATACTAGGCTAAATTTAGCTCTTGGGGCTATAACTACAAATGTAACATATTGTGAGACTCATGTGGTCACTAGCACAATCCCTACACATAATGCTATATTGCCTTGTGCTAGTCCTAATAATTCAACCTCTCATAATGTTTCCACATCTTGTGATGAATTGCTTTCCTTGACTTTTTGTTCTAATAATGATGCATCTACTTCCTCTAGATCTTGTGTTGATACTAACCATGTAGAGAAAAGAAAAGAGCTCAAGGCCCAAGTCACTTCTTTGAAGAAAGACTTGGAAAAGAGTCATGAAGGGAGGTCCATCCTTGACAATATGTTGATAGTGCGAAGACTTCCTAATGAAAAGAGTGGACTTGGATTAAACTGCATTTTAAAGAAGAAGTCCAAGGATGACAAGAAGAAGGGCCAAGAACAATTAAAAGATTCAGCCAAGATTATTGGCTTCAACTGCAAGATTTAAGGACACCATGTTAGATATTGCCCTTTGAAGAAGAAGCCTCTTAGTGAGAAGCAACTAGCGAAGTGGCCTCTTGTTCTATCTCATGCTCAACCAGGAGTTGAACAACGGCCACCTCCTAAGAAGAATCAAGCCAATGCTCCTCAAGTTGAGGATCCTAGTAATAAGAAAGAAAAGAGTCAATGTTTCTACCTTTTTCGTGAGAAGGGACACTTTTCTTCTACATGCACTAATGGTACATTATCCAACCCTATCCTGGTTGATGATGTTTATTCCATTCGAAGAATAATGTGGGCAATGTGTTTGCCAAGTATGTTGGTACTCCAAGTTGTGTCAAGAAAAGAACCATTTGGGTTGCCAACCTATTGTGACTAACCTCTTAGGACCCAACTTGGTTGGGGACCAACAAGCTCAAACTTGATCAATAGGTGTTGTTGGAGGGCATTGGAGACTTGGCTATATCATGAAGAATTAAGGGATCGTCATAAATTATATTTCCTCAAGCCAAGTCATTTAGATTATATATATCTCATATACAATGTTCCTCCTTGCGGTAAATTGTATTTAAATCACATATATATTGAAAGTTGCTTGCTCCCTTACATGTGTTTTTTTTTGTACGTTACTATTATTTGTATGTGTTGTGCTTACTACTTACCTATCTTGAGCAATCTAGTTATGTTTTTTGGTTTGCACTCCATGTACTTGTGTGCTTTGTGTTGAGACTTCATTGTTATTCTTGCTTGTTTTAGTTGGCTCTTTGAGAGATTAATGGACTATCCCATTTTGGGGGAGTAATATGCTCTTGGCACTTTACTATCCTAAAATGTGTGTATACATCAGGAATACCACTTAGTGTTGATATATCAACATTATCTAGTATCTATGTGGTATGTCATTCTCATGAGAAATTCAAATTCTAATGTCCATTAACTTTTTCTAGTTGGATTCATTTTTGCCACTAGTTAAAAATAGATTATCACATTATGGGGGAGTAATAAGCTATGTGCATATTACAATCATATACAATGTGAACATGTGAGGTATTCCACCTAGAGTTGATATTGTAGTTATATTTTTCCTATATGGCATCTTTCTCAAACAAGTTCCACATTTTCTTAAATGTGTTTTGTCTCTCTTCTTTGGTATCTTGTTTGTAAGAGAGTTTCTTGGTGATTTGCATATTCGGTTTTTATTTGAAGCCTTCAAGCATCTCTATTTAAGCATGTTTTTCAACTCCCATCTTTTGCCACATGCTTATGTTTTGTGAATATGATTATGAATAATCCATCTACCACCAAGAAATATCTCCATACATTCCTTGTCTTTGACAAGTGATAATCATTTGTGGTAAATTTATTGATCATATTTACTTTGGCCTTTGCTCGAAATTTGCCTTGATTGCTTCCAAGGATTTGTTTTGGTTTAAACTCCCTTGTGTCTTCCTTGTACCTTTTGTATCCTTTGCTCTACTCAAAATTTGTTTTGTGCTTTCTTGAGTTAGGAAAAGCAATGATCCCATTCTTGTGCACTTACATTCAAAGTCATAATCCTTTGTGTTGCACTATTCTTGGTCTACACCACCATGCCCTCCTCCGAAGTGATGTGTGAGTAGTTCATCCCTGGACTACGGGTCCATAGAAGTAGCTAGATGGTTGTATTCTCCACTTTGTACCTCATGTTTAGATCTCGTGAGCTGCACTACATGATCAATATCATCTTATGTAATGCTACATGTTGTGTTTGCTGGGATCTGATGAATGTTGAATGCTATGTCTTGTGATTATCAATCTATCATGTTATCTTCATGCATATGTTATTTATGATCTTGCATGCTCTCCGTTATTAGTAGATGCTCTGGCCAAGTAGATGCTAGTAACTCCAAGAGGGAGTATTTATGCTCGATAGTGGGTTCATGACTCCTTTGCATCTGTGCTGGAGTGACAGAAACATGACGGATGGAGGATGTGTTGTTGCCATTAGGGAGAAAACAACGGTGTTTACTTAGTTTACATTTTTTACATTACACACTTTGCTTACCCTGATAATCTGTTGCTTGCAACTTAATACCCAACATTTGTTTGGATGATATTTGGAGGGTGGATTATTAGTCATAGATGCAGTTGGATGACGGTCTATGTATTTTGTTGTAATGCCCGCATGAATCACATAGTCATCTTTATGTCTTGCATATGCACTGCGGTGCAGCCTTCATTTCTGTCAGTTGCCTAGCTGTAATTTGTTCACCACACATGTTATTTATCTTTTATGGAGAGACACCTCTAGTGAACTGTGGACCCCGGTCCATTTTCTCATTCTGATAATACACACTGTTTCCACTCCTTTCACACTGCTTCTGCTGTTTTCACACTGTTGCTCCTGTTTTCATGATGTTCTCATACTATTTTCAACACCATACATTTAACCTCTTTGTTATCAGCAAAACCGGTGAGATTGACAACCTCACTGCTTCGTTGGGGCAAAGTGAATTGTTTGTGTTGTGTAGGTTCCATGTTGCTGCTAAACCGGTAGTGCGCCCTGCCATCTTAGCTGCATCAAACTTCTGAAGTTACTCCTTCCTGCTACTAGTCGATTAAACCTTGGTTTCTTTCTGAGGGAAAATTGTTGTTGTGCTCATCATACCATCCTCTTGGGGTTTCCCAGCGAGTACAAGATCTGCACCATCAGTGTACCAATATTTTCAACAAGAATTTTAGCATTTTCAATTCACTAGTAGAGAAGTGCCTTTCTATGGAACAGATTCTGTGGCGCACCCCTATCCGGTGCGCCACAGAAATGTAATTCTGTGGCGCACGGGTGGGCATGCGCCACAGAAAGCAGGAATTCTGTGGCGCACCGGATAGGGGTGCGCCACAGAAAACAGGAATTCTGTGGCGCACAGGATAGAGGTGCGCCACAGAAATAAGTTGGGGGCCCACACCATGATTGCCACACTCCTATTCTGTGGCGCATGGTAGTTAGTGCGCCACAGAAATATGACATTTCTGTGGCGCACCACTGCCACGTGCGCCACAGAATTCCATCCGAAAAAATTCTGCCCACACGCACCAACTCCACCCCCCCCCCCCCGGGAACGCCTTTTCTAGTTTTTGACGGAAGAGTTGGCAGTCTAAAAAGCATCAAAAAATAAATCCCTTATAGATGCACGGAGAGTTTAATGTCTACTTTTTTGTCAAATTTTGAAATATGTATTTCGACTTTCTGAGCAAAAGTTTTATAAAAAAAGTAAAATGGGCATAACTTTTGCATACGATGTCGAAAAAAAATGATCAAGATATTAAAAAAAACTAGAGAGAAAAAGGAACCCAACCTCACTCGCCTTCGGCCTGTGAGCTTTTTTTAGAATCGCCAAATTCCAAAAGGAACAAAAGTTATAGCCGTTTTAAGATTTTGACTAGAAAATAAAAAAAAAAAGAAAAAAAAATTCTGTGGCGCACCAAGGGGGGGTGCGCCACAGAATTGGGAGGCAGGATTCGAAATCTGCCTCCTCCCCTCCTTTTCTTCCCTTCTCCCCTCCACTTCTCCTCCACTTCTTATCTTCTACCTCTCCTCTACTCCACCTCTCCACCTCTCCTCCTCCTCCTCCACCACCACTACCACTACCACCACCACCACCACCACCATCACCACCACCACCTCTCCTCCTCCTCCACCACCACCACCACCACTCCTCCTCCACCACCACCATCCTCCTCCTCCTCCACCACCACCATCCTCCTCCTCCTCCTCCACCACCACCACCACCTCCGGTGAGCTCCTCCTCCTCCTCCTACTCCACCACCACCACCACCACCACCTCCGGTGAGCTCCTCCTCCTCCTCCACCACCACCTCTCCTCCTCCTCCTCCTCCTCCTCCTCCTCTATCACCACCACCTCACCTCCTCCTCCTCCACCACCACCACCTCCGGCGAGCTTCTCCTTCTCCTCCCCACCAACTCCGGTGACCCCCATCCTCCACCCACCAACTCCGGCGAGCATCCGACGAAATCCGGCGAAATTTCGAATTTTCGAAAAATTACCGCGGCCAGATCTGGCCGCCTTTTTTTTTGAAATTCAAAAAAAAATTCTGTGGCGCACCCCCCCTTGGTGCGCCACAGAATTGCAAATTTCTGTGGCGCACGGCTGAGGTGCGCCACAGAATTGACATTTCTGTGGCGCACGGCTGAGGTGCGCCACAGAAAAAAATTTAGTGGCGTAGATTCTGTGGCGCACCACTCTGGCCCCTTGGTGCGCCACAGAAAGCCAAAATGGTGCGCCACAGAAAGGCCTTTTTCTACTAGTGATTTGTTTGGATTTAGTAAATGTAGCATCTAGGAAAGGTGTCGAATCTGTAACTCGGCAAATCCCTCAGGTGATCCCATAGGGTTTCGAATAGGAGAACTCATGAGCGCTGGTGACGATCGTCGGCTAGACAGGGGGCACGATTTACCCAGGTTCGGGGCCCTCGTAGAGGTAAAACCCTTACTCCTGCCTCTGCCGATCTGTATTATCGAATAGATCGGTTACAAAGATGATTGCTCAAGTCGAGAGTATGATCTCGAGCTCAAGGCTTTGGTGGTGCGGTCTTGCTTGGTCCTCTCCCGGTGGCTCTCCTGGCCTTATATAGATGGCCAGGTCTAAAGCCCTACCCGGGGAGGAATCGAACTCTAGCCCTATGTCGGTTACAAGTTTCCTAACTTAGCCTGCAAGGCATTGCGGGTGGGCTTCAAGTGGGCCTTCCTGAACACTCCAAGGGCTTCCCTTCTTGGGCCTTAACCTTGGGCTTGAGACGGGGTGCCCTTACCCGCAGGGTCCAAGATCCATCCCTTCGTCAGTAGCCCCCGAGCGTTTGCTCGATTGGATTTTTCCAGTCGAGTAGACGGTCAGATTTTTCATCCCGCTTTCTTTCGGATAACCACTATGATCGTTTCCTGTTTGGAGGGTGTGTACCCTGTGTAATGAGATTTTATACCCGAGTATTGGGTAATGAAAGTGTCTGTTTTTATGGCTGTTTATCGCAGAAGGATGTGGCGCAGCAGCTTGGCTCTCCTGAAAGATCAGGGCCAATTAATTGCAGCTAGGGCAAAAATAGTTCTGGCCTACACAGATTCGAGACCTCCGACTCGAACCCGATGAGGTGATCATTGCGACTGGGCCGTAGTGGTCTTACCGAGTCGAACTTAACCTATGGGGGTACCCGGCGTGTCCGCTAGGATTTTTCTTCGTGTTGTTGACATAGAATTGTACCAGAGGACGCAGCTTGAGTGCGATTCCAGGCCCTCAAGAGAGATCTTTTGGGTCTTACCTTCATATTCGAAAGAATATGGCATCCGGATGTACCTAGTCGGCTGAACAATCTAGGTCTATGATGTGTAGACATCGTGCGAATGAGTGGCAGGGTCTGCCTACTCGCGTAGTTTTGAGTTTGTGGTTTTCTAGATATGAAAACCAAGCTATCTTTGTCCATACGAAAGAGTTTTCGTGTTTGGAGTTTTTTCCCGTGAAAGAAATTTCACGCCATAATTTGTCCATACGAAGTTATTTCGTGTTTGGAGCTTTATTCTCATACGAAAGAGCTTTCGTGCTTAGGGTCTTGTTTTCCTGTGTGAGAAATTTCACGCCATAGTTTGTCCATACGAAGTTATTTTCGCGTTTGGACTTTTCATTCGAAAGACTCTCCAGTTTAATGACGCATGCTGTGACGTCGTGGCGCACTTTTATCCTCCCGATGGGACGTGACGGAGCGAGAGCAGAAATGCTGGCCCACCTTGTCAGCTTTTTGACCGGAAACGAGACGTCGTTCCCGGTTTTTACACGAACTGCGCGCAGTAAATGCGCACGATCCACTGTTAGGATCGTGGCACGAAACAGCGTCCGCCGCCCTTTCATTTCGCCTTCGCACGCGGCGGCCGCGATGGATGCCACGCGGCTCAGTGAACGGTTAGGATCGACTGACGCTGTGTATAAATGCAGGCCTTAGGTGAAACGGTGAAAATTTCCCAGCCTTCGTCTTCTTCGTCCTTCATCTTCCCCGTTCTCCAACCTTTCTCTCTGCGAGCTCGCACCAGCGACAATGGCAGGAAGCAAGAAGCGTGGCGCCGCCGTTTCTTCATCGAAGGCGCCAGAGGAAGTTCCTGCGCCACCTGCACCGCGCTCGGGCGACTAGCGCTCGCCCAACACCACGATGAAGAGCGTTAGAGAGATGCAGAGGGAGGGGTTGCTGTCTCCGGAAGCCGACAATCGGGTGCGCCTCGACAAGAAGGAGGAGGTACCTAATCCCCGCGCGAACGAACGCGTGGTTTTCGCGGACCACGTATCGCGTGGGCTTTCTTTCCCTCTTCACCCCTTTCTCGTGGCGTTGTTGTATGTCTATGGCATACAACTCCACGATCTGCCTCCGAATGCAGTGCAGCACATTTCGTGCTTCATTGTCTTTTGCGAGTGCTTCTTGGGCATTCGCGCACATTGGGGCCTCTGGAAGGCCCTCTTCAAGGTTCGAGTCTTCCGCGAGAAATCGCGAGCAGAGAACGAGCCTAGCGAGCCGCTGCGCACCGGCGGTTTCGGAATCCAAGCGAAATCGGACACCATCTACTTCGGGATGCACTTCATCGACTCCGCTCAAGGGTGGAGAAAGAAGTGGTTTTACGTCACCGACAACAGCTCGGGTGGAATTCAGGAATTCCACCCGTTCACTGTCCTGAAGAGGCGAAAATCCTGGGAGCATAAACTGTCGGCTGAAGAGAACCAGGTTGTGACGCCGCTACTCGCCAAGGTGGCCACCCTTCGGGACCAAGCCGCTGGAGTTGTGCTGAACGGGCTACACCTGGCGAGCATCTTCCTCAAGCGCAGGATTCAGCCCCTGCAGGACAGGACTTCCACGATGTGGGGGTACCAGGGCACTGAAGACCCCAGTCGCGTGAGCCGCGAAGAGCTCTCGAACGTCGAGTTCAAGAAGAAGATCGCGGCCATCACCAGCTTGAAGGTGGGCGAAACCTTCCCCGGCTGCACGGCCGCAGCTTTCGAGGCATCAAGGCCTCCGCCACCCGAAGTAAGTTTGTCTTTCCTTCTATCTTCATTCCTTTCCTTGTTCTGATATTTGGTCGACTGAATTTTTTTCTTGCTTTTCTTCTGTCTTCTTTGGTAGAGCCTAACCGTGGCCACCTGCTACCTGCCAATGTCCGGGGAGGATGCCTCGGATTTGTTGGCGAGTAACCTGGACGGCCCAGCCGACACCAGTGTTGCTAATGCCTCCTCGAGCTTCGAGCATGACTCCTCGGATGGCGCAGAGGAATCGGGTAGCGGTCACCTCCTTCGCAAACGTCGTCGAGTGGAGGGCGATGAGGCCACCTCCAAGGACAACTCTTTGGACAAGGAATCGCCCGGGAAGGGGCCCCTCATCGTGACTCCGCTGCACACGCGCGCCCCTTCTCCTTCATTTCCAAATATCCAGACCGCCTGGAATGCGGATATGTTGGATGACGAAGATGACGACGAGTAAGTTTCTCTTCTTGTTCTTAGTCGAACGTTTTTCCTTTCGCGTCTTTTCACATACTGTCTTCATTGTAGTCTGCAAGCTATCAGCCCTCGTAGATTCGTCTCTTCCCTTCCTCTCGAGAAGAGGAAGAAGGTTGAAACCGCGGGTGGGACCCCTACCGCCGACACCGTGCAAAATTCGCCGAGTGCAGCTCCCACTGCAGCGACTACGGAATACAGAATTCCTAGTTTTGCTGCTGGGGCCTCGACTCCGAAGGAGGTGTCGGGTAGCTCAGCGGACCCCCTTTCCTTCGCCCAAGGCCAGGTAAACTTTGCTGCTCGCTTCTTCAGTGCTTTATCAGTTTGGATCTGTTTTTTTTTATCGGGTGCACGGCAGTGCTCCCGATGGGAGTAGCCCCCGAGGCTGTAGTTGATCGCATGCGATTGGCTACAGGCTCAAAGATGTAGACCTTGTCCTTACTTCTTGCTTTATCGGGTGCACGAAAGTGCTCCCGATGGGAGTAGCCCCCGAGGCAATACTCGAATGTTTTCAGTCGTGTAGGCTCAAATTTCTCTTTTCTGATTCTACAATCTTCATGTTCTTTGCAGTCCCTCATCGACTCCCTTGCGGCCTTTGGTCGTCGTGTCATTCCAGCCGAAGCGAAATGCAGTACCCTTCGGTCGGATCGTGATCGACTCGCCAGCGAAAATGAGCTCCTTCGAAGTAAGTTTATCGCTTTCCCTCATCTTTATCTCTTTATTTCTACGAATTTCTTTGTTTCTGATAACCATTGCCGCGCAGCTCAAGTTGAGTGTATGAAGGCCGAGAAGGTGGATGCCTCCACTCGGGCGATTGCTCAAGAGGCTCAGTTGGCAGCTACTCGACAGGAACTTGAGTCCTCTCGCATGTTGTTGGCTGACCTCGAAGGAAAACTTGCGGCCGCCCAAGATGCTCTGAAGAATCTGGAGGAGGCTAGCACCAAGGCGGATTCCGACCTTGTCGACTTCCTTCGTCCTCTGGCCGAACGTTTTGCGTGTAAGTCGCTTTTGGTCTATTGTCGTCTTCTGGTTGTCTGATAGGTCCTTGGATTTTAATATTTTCCTTTGCAGGTCTTCTGGGCGTCCCACTGGAGCTTCCTAGGGTCCAACGGGTGGATGCGCTGACCGATTCCTGCGCCCAGCTCAGGAGGCACGCCGAAGGGATTTGCACCCTGATTGGCGATGTCGTTCGAGTGCTGACGCAGCTTCACCGTGGCCTCCTAGTCAACGCCGTGTCTCCACCTGCGCTGGGCGATCTTTTGAAGATTTTCTCGGAGAGCAATCTCCTTGGCTCCTACGTGGTCACGCAGTCGGAGTCTGGGGCGAAGACCGCCATCCAGTTCGCGCTGGCGCATGGAGTCACCGGTTTGGAAGAGGCGTACTCGGACCTTCCCGTCGATCCTTCTACGGGAAAAAAAGTAGGGCTTCGTTGTTTTGGCGAGCCAGCCAGAGTCCTTGCTCGGAAGTTATCCGAGTTGTTCGCCCGTGCTAGGGGAGGCACCATCGCGAGCGGTAGCACATCTGCAGCTCTTAGTATATTTTCTTTGTATTTCGCTCTTTCGATTGTAATGAACCTTGGGATGCATTCCCGTATTTTCATCATTTAGTCGAGATGTTTTTCTGAGATGCTTATTGTGACTGATTTGCTGTGTGTTTCCTCCCGATGGGAGTAGCCCCCGAGCACCTGTCGAATAGGTGATTGTTATATCTCGAATGGGGGCATCTTATTCCTTCAATTTCCATGTATTCTTCCAGGTAGCCGGGGTTGCTGCGGAGTCTTCAGGTGGACTTGCTACTCCAGCAAATCCTCTTGTTGCCGCTGTTGGGACCTTTGCAAGCCTCCGTGATCGTGTTGCGGATGGTGAACGCAAGCTAAAAGCATTGCGTGGGGTGGCGGATGTAGCCAAGTCCAAACAAAAGCTGGCGATTGAACGCGAGCAGTTTGTGATGGATGAATTGGCGTCTGTTGCCCAGGATTTTCTCTGTAAGTAGTTCAGCCCCCTGGTGTTCTTTGTCATGTATCTTTCTTTGATCATATACCTTTGTTTTTCGGTTGTTCATCCGGATGATAGGAGTGAGAAACAGTGGGTGGAGAACCACATCCTTCAGGAAGCTGGCAGCTCAAAGCCCCATGCGAGTAACTTTTGGTCCGATCGTAGTCGAGGCTTTGTGCTTGCTACCTTGAAGTTTCGGGTTATCCAGGCGAAGATACTCGTGAGTTCCTTTCACGAGGTTTTGATTGCAATGAACGCTGCTTTCTATCCGTTGGAGAGGGGTCCTGAGGATTGGAGCCATCTTCTCTGGGTGTTCAGGCGAGAAGGAGAAACTCGCGAGTGTGTTCGCAACCAGATGATTTGCGGCTCGGTAGTGGCCCTCTCTTTCGTCCGGTTCTGGCATCCTGAGGTGAATTTCAACTCCGTAGCTAGACTTCCTGATGGTCCAATCGTCGACATTTCTCCTCATTATAGTGTTGTTCGACCTGCGGCAGAGGAAATCATTCGATTGACCTCGGCTGAGGTAGATCGGGTTTTGGCGGCTGAGAGTGCTCATCGCCATGTGTGATTGTAGGATGTATGTATCCTGTTGCGCTGTGTAGTTGTAAAAAACTTTTGTAAGGTGTGTACCTTGTATACAAAATTATTCCTGTGATGTTGTGTTAGGTGTAGCCCCCGTGTGTTTGTGGGGTGTATACCTGTTGTTTTTAGCATGTAACGATGGAGAACTCGAGTATCTATGGTTGAGAAACCGTGTATTTTATTGCAATGACTGAAAAGTCATGTGTTTTTCTTTCGAGCTACAAGATGGCTAATATAGCCTTATTATGATGAGTAAAAATGAATCTAGGGATAAAATTTGCGGAGTTGTGCAACATTCCAAGGGTTGGAATAGATGCCTCCAGTCGACGGATTCTTCAGTCGATAGGCGCCACCTGGGATAACTTCGTGTATTATGAAGGGTCCTTCCCATGGTGGTTCGAGCTTGTGTTCTTCCTTCTGCTTGAGCCGTAGCACCAGATCTCCTACTGCGAAGGCTCTGTGGCGTATGCGGCGACTGTGATAGTTTCGCAGCGACTGCTGGTATATCGCCGATCTTGCGAGTGCAATATCGCGCATTTCGTCGAGTGCGTCCATATCACCGCTAGTGCCCTGTTGGAGGTTTCTTCTCTGTAAGCAACAACCCGCGGGGCGCTGAACCTGATGTCCTCGGGAAGGACTGCTTCGGCCCCATATACCATGAAAAATGGTGTATAGTTTGTGGATCGATTTGGAGTTGTGCGGAGGCTCCATAGCACGGAGGGTAGCTCTTCTGCCCAATGCCCCGCTGCCGGGTGTAGGCGATCGAGTAGACGTTTCTTGATGCCAGCCGAAACTAAACCGTTGGATCTTTCGACTTGGCCGTTGGTTTGCGGATGGGCCACTGAAGCGAATTTGAAGGTGATGCCCTTTTCTTCGCAGAACTGCTGTGTTTCCTTTGCCGTGAAGTTGCTACCATTGTCAGTAATGATGTCGTGTGGTACTCCAAATCTGCATACGATAGAATTGAGGAATTTGACGGCGCATTGGGCGCTGGCCGAGGTTACTGGCATGGCTTCGATCCATTTGGTAAATTTATCGACTGCGACCAGCAAGTGTGTATATCCACCTGGTGTGGACTTGCGTAATGGTCCGACCATGTCTAGCCCCCATTGTGCAAAGGGCTAGACGATGGGTATCATATGCAGCTCCGTAGAGGGTACGTGTGGTTTTGGTGCGAATTGCTGACAAGCGTTGCACCTGTCGACTAGTTCCTTTGCGTCTCTGGCTGCTGTAAGCCAGTAAAATCCTGCTCGGAAAGCTTTTCCCATGATTGCTTTCCAGCTAGCATGATGTCCACAGTCTCCTTGGTGGATATCTCGCAGTAATTCCTTGCCATCTTCAGGTGCTATGCATCGTTGCAGTATGCCTGAGATGCTCTGTTTGTATAGTTCGCCATTGAGCACCCGAAAGGATTTGCTGCGTCTGATTATTTGTCGAGCCTCGCGAGGTTTGCTGGGAGCTGTTTGGTGGACAAGTAGTCGAGGTATTTCTGCGTCCAGACTGGCTCGACCAGAAAAACTTGTCGCGAAATATTATGGATGAGCTTGATAATAGCAATTTGCGGGCTGACCTCTGTTTCCAATGTCGCGGGTGTTCCTGCAGTTTTCTTGACTTTCACTGATCGCCTAGGCATTCGCTCGAAATATATCCCTGGCGGTATGGGTGTATTTGTGGAACCCATGTTTGCCAGCCTATCTGCTTCTTCATTGCTGGATCTCGCAGTGTGCTTCAGCTTGCAACCTTTGAAACTTCCTTCGAGTAGGTTGTACATGTCACGATAGGCAACCATGTTTTCAGCGATAGCGTCGCACTCCTTCATTGTTTGTTGCACGATGAGATTAGAATCGCCATAGATCATCAGTCGGGTAGCTCCGCACGCGACTGCCATCTTCATCCCATGCAACAGGGCCTCGTATTCTGCGTCATTATTTGATGCTGGATCATCAGGTGGAAAATCCAGTCGTAGGACGTACTGCAGCTTGTCTCCTCTGGGTGATATTAGGACGATCCCAGCTCCTGCTCCTTCGTTTCTCTTGGATCCGTCGAAGTACATGATCCAGTTACTCGTGTATTCCGGCAGCCCGGGCGTTTGTAGTTTTGTCCACTCGCTCAGGAATTCCATGAGTACCTGGGATTTCACGGAATTACGCCCTGCATAGATGATGTCCCAAGCGCCCAACTCGATGCTCCATTTCGCTATTCTTCCAGATGCCATTGGGTTGTTCATGATTGTACCGAGTGATGCATCATTAACCACTGTTATGGTATGTTCCTGGAAGTAGTGCTTGAGTTTTTGAGCAGTGAGAACAACTCCATATGCGAGGTTCTGGTAGTGAGGATATCGTTGTTTGCACGGCGAGAGCACCTCGCTGATGTAATAGATCGGTCTTTGAACTCCATATGCCTTGCCTTCCTCAGGTCGTTCGACCACGATGGCCGTGCTGATGACCTGGTTTGTTGCGGCTAGGTATAGGTATAGTGGCTCCCTCTCTTGTGGTGTTGCCAGAAAACGCCTGCTCTGCAAGGATTGCTTCAGGTCTGCGAATGTCTGCTTAGCTTCCGGTGTCCATTCGAACTTGTCCGTCTTCTTCAGCAGTTTATAGAAGGGTAACGCCTGCTCACCCAATCGTGCGATAAATCTGCTCAAGGCGGCTAGTCGCCCTGCGAGCTGTTGGACTCCACGCAGATTGGTTGGCTCCTTCATTGTCAAGATTGCTTGTATCTTCTCTGGGTTGGCTTCGATGCCTCTGGCGGATACCAGGTACCCGAGAAGTTGTCCTGCTGGGACGCCGAAGACGCATTTTGTCGGGTTGAGCTTAATCTTGTATGCGTTTAGGTCGTCAAATGTTTCTCTAATATCCTCGAGGAGTGTATCCTCTACTCGAGTCTTGATGACGATGTCATCTATGTATACTTGTACGTTCTTGCCAATGAGCTTGGCGAGGCATTTTTGCATGCAGCGCTGATATGTTGCGCCTGCGTTTTTGAGCCCGAAGGGCATTGTCGTGTAGCAGTACACACCATGGGGTGTGATGAATGTTGTCTTTTCCTCGTCTTCCTGCTTCATTCGAGTCTGATTATATCCTGAGTAGGCGTCCAGGAAGGAGAGGCGTTGACAGCCCGCGGTGGAGTCCACGATCTGGTCGATTCGCGGGAGGGAAAAGTTATCTTTGGGGCAATGCTTATTCAACGACGTGTAGTCGATGCATACTTGAAGGATGTTGGTGTTCTTCTTTGGGACCAGCACTGGGTTCACTAACCAAGTGGATATCTTGATCTCCCTGATGAATTTTGCTGCTAGTAATCTGTTTACTTTTTCTCCAAGCGCTTTCTGCTTGGGTTCTGAGAACCGTCGAGTGGTCTGCTTGATGGGTTTTGCATCTTTGAAGACTTCGAGTGAGTGCTCGGCGAACTCCCTGGGTATTCCTGGCATATCGGAGGGCTGCCAGGCGAAAATTTTCCAGTACTCACGGAGGAGTTCGACGAGCGCGCTTTCCTATGCTGGCGAGAGGGTAGTTGAAACCATCGCCGTCTTCGCAGAGTCTGTCGGGTGCACCTGATGTTTTTGAGTGTTGCTGTTGGCGCTGAGTTCCAATTCTGGCGCGTTTTTCTTTGTGAGGGGCATCACGGAGTGGTCCGTGGTCTTTGCTATCTCCTCCAGTTCTTCTTGCATCCCGAAAGATTTTATGATCTCGTTGAACTCGATGTCGCACTTGTTGGACTTCTGGAAATCTCCGTCGATGGTGATTACACCATATTCCCCGCGTAGCTTGAGCTTCAGGTACGCGTAATGTGGTACTGCCATGATTCTGGCGAACGCTGTTCGACCAAGAATGGCGTGGTACTGTGAGGGCCAGTCGACTACTTCAAAGTCGAGGAATTCTCTTCTGTAATTGCGTCGATTGCCCAACACCACCTATAGGTTGATTGTTCCGAGTGGACGGATCGCCTTTCCTGGAACTATCCCGTGGAAGGATGTTTCTGATTCCGCAAGTCCATCCAGGTTCCTGTTCATCCGGTGGAGCGTATCCGCGTAGATAATGTTGATGCCGTTGCCTCCGTCCATAAATACGCGGGCCAGTTCGTAATTACCAATTTGCGCTTGGATTACTAAGGCGGCGTGTCCTGGTCGATAGACTCGTGGTGGGTGGTCTTCCATCGAGAAGGTGATCGATTGGTCCGCCATCTTCAGGTACTCGGGCCTTGTTGGCAGGGTTTGCATAGCCATGCACAGTTGCCGCGTATTTGTCTTCTGAGCTCTGTGGGATGGGCAGACTTTTTGTATCATCCCTAACTGTCCAGCCGGGTTCGGGTACGCGTTAGCTCCGGCGTTTGGTGCGGGTGGCGCAGCTAGTGCGGCTAGCGCCATGTTTGGATTTCCTGGTGGAGGTAGGGGTAGTGGCGGTTCGAATCCTTGGTGTTCTCCTCTTGGAAGTGGCGGGTAATTTTGACTAGCTGCTGATCTACTTTTCTTCGAGAAGGCCTCGTGGATGTCGATGAACTTTCGGCAATCCATGAGGAGGTGTGTTGCCTTAGTTTTGCCCGTGCGCTTATCTGTAAATAGATGTAGCGAGCAGTATGCGTTAAGGTCCTCTTCGGGACTTCTATCTTCAGCTTTTGGTCTCCACTCGCAACTTCCGCGGCGTCCATTATCGCGGTTTCGCGTGAATTCCGCCGCTACCATCTCTTCTCGATCGTCGTGAAACATCATCAAAAGTATCAGAAGCATTTTCAGACTCCATAGAAGTAACAGTATGTGTAGCATGTGGTGGTGTAAGCAGTTTACTCATAACAGACGGTGAATCTAGAGCAACAGAGGTGTTCAGAGTTGTACCTCTCCTTGTAGTGGATGGTAATATTGGAAATTTTCCATCACGAGTCTTGCCCATGGAGAAAGGTTTGCAGAAAACAATATCACGTTCAAGTGAGCAAATAAATAAAGCTATGCTCCCCGGCAACGGCGCCAGAAAATAGTCTTGATGACCCACAAGTATAGGGGATCGCAACAGTCTTCGAGGGAAGTAAAACCCAAATTTATTGATTCGACACAAGGGGAGCCAAAGAATATTTATACGCCTTAACAACTGAGTTGTCAATTCAGCTGCACCTGAAAGTAGACTTGCTCACAACAATTTATCAGTGGTAATAGTTTTATAGCAGCAGTAGTAGTAAAATAACAACAGGAACAAAATAGTAACAGAAGTAGCAATCGCGGAAAACAGCAGGGTGGGAGTACCGTAGGCATAGAGGGAATGGATGAACGAGAGTTGCATGGATAACATAGGTCATGTAATAACGTAAATGTGGGCATTGCATATAATAATAATAAAACATCCGACTTCTAGGAAAACCATAGGCATGTATTCTAATATAGTCATATGTGCTCGCAATGAGAAACTTGCACAACATCTTTTGTCCTACCAGCCCATGGCAGCGGGGCCTCTAGGGAAGCTACTGTTAATTAAAGTGCTCCTTTTAATAAAGCACCGGAGCAAAGCATTAACACTCCGTGAACACACGTGATCCTCACATCAGAGCCATTCCCTCCGGTTGTCCCAATTTCTATCACTTTGGGGCCTCAGGTTCCGGACAATGACATGTGTAAACAACTTGCAGATACAATCAAAAAACATAATTATACTCATGAAATAATATCATGTTCAGATCTAAGATCATGGCACTCGGGCCCTAGTGACAAGAATTAAGCATAACAAGTTGCAACAACAGTACAAAACACTAAGAATGGATACTAGGCACTATGCCCTAACAATCTGACATTATTACATGATTGATCTCATCCAATCCCTTCCATCCCTCTCAGACTACAGCGGTGTTTACTCACACATCGACGGGGGAATCATGGATGGTTGATGGAGAAGAGGTGGCAGTGGTGATGGCGATGATCTCCTCCGAATCACTGTCCCGGCAGGGCGCCAGAACAGGAACTTCTGATCCTCGAATTGAGTTTCGAGGTGGCGGCGGCACTCTGCTGTGTTTCAGTGGAGTATACCCCTCGTGTTTTAGGTTTACGGGACATATGTAGTCGAAAGGAGAGCCCGAGTGGGTGGAGGTGGCCCCTGATGCTTGCAGAGTTGATGGCTTTCAATCCCCGGCAAGGTGCCAGAAATTCTTTGCTCTGGATGGTGTGTTGGGAACCCCAAGAGGAGGGTGTGATGAGAAAGCGGTAATAATTTCCCCCAGTTAAGAACCAAGCTTATCAATACAGTAAGAGGAAGAGAATCTCAGAAAGGTTGATGCCACTGACGGTGGTGATGGCGCCTCACCAGTGTCAGCAACAACGTGGAACCTGCACACAACATAACCAAAATACTTTGTCCTAACGGTACAGTGAGGTTGTCAATCTCACCGGTCTTGCTGAAAACAAAGATTAGACGTATAGTGTGGAAAATAGTGTATGCTTTCAGTAAGTAAAGAAAGCAGGAAATTGTTGTGGTTTGTTTAACAGTATGGAAAATGGACCAGGGTTCATAGGTTCACTAGTGGTGTCTCTCCATAAAGATAACATGCTGGGTGAACAAATTACAGCCGGGAAATTAACAAATAGAGGTTGCACCGTAGTGCACAATATAACATGATGACTACTATGATATTTAGTGCGGGCATTACAACAATATACATAGACCGAAATCCATCTGCATCTATGACTAATAATCCACCCTCAGGTTATCATCCGAACCCCCTTAGGTATTAATTTGCAAGCAACAGATAACTGCATTAAACAAAGTGTGTAATGTAAGCAATGATTATGCACGCGGGCACTCTCACCGTTTTTTCCTCCCTGATGGCAACAGCACATCCTCCCCCTTCACGTTTCTATCACTCGAGCAAGGTGGTGAGGAGGCATGAACCCACTATCAAGCATAAATACTCCCTCTTGGAGTCACTAGCAACTACTTGGCCAGAGCAACCACTAGCAACAAAAAGCATGCAAGATCACAAATAACATATGCAATAAAGACTAATATCAACTTGGCATAAGTTCAATATTCATCGGATCCCAGCAAACACAGCATACAATCTCGATCATGATAGGAAGCTCACGAGATCTAAACATGGAGGCATATGAGGAGAAGACAACCATCTAGCTACAGCTACGAACCCGTAGTCCAAGGATGAACTACTCACGCATCACTCCGGAGGCAGGCATGGTGATGTAGAAGCCTCCGGTGATGATTTCCTCTCCGGCAGGGTGCCGGAGACAGCTTCAGAACCCCCCTGGTCTAGGGTTGACGGTGACGGCGGCTGCGGAACTTTTCGGGGATGTTTGATCAGGTGCCTAGGGTTTTCCATCCCAGGGGATTAAATAGGCGAAAGGGCAAAGGCGGTGGAGCTCCAGGGGTCCACACCCATAGCTGGCGTGGCCAGGGGGCGCACCACGCTATGGTGTGGCCCCCTGGTGCCCGTCTTCGAATCTCCTTCGGTCTTCTGGATGCTTCCGGGGAAAATAGGCACTTCGGGCTTTGTGGGGTCCAATTCCGAGAATATTTCGAGAACAACTTTTCTGAAACCAAAAACAGCAGAAAACAGGGAACTGGCACTTGTCATCTTGTTAATAGGTTAGTCCCGGGAAACATATAAAAATGCTATAAATAAGGGAGAAAACATGTAGCAATTGACATAATATGATCATGGAGCATCAGAAATTATAGATACGTTGGAGACGTATCAAGCATCCCCAAGCTTAGTTCCTACTCGTCCTCGAGTAGGTAAACGATAAAACACAATAATTTCTGAGGTGACATGCTACTAACTAAACTTGATCAATCTAATGTAAAAGCACATGCACGCTGAGATCATAGAACTTAAAACACAAACATGATAAATAGAACTTTAATAATAAAGCATAGTAATTACTTTGCATCACAAAGAGTATCTCAAATAAAGGATCATGAATAATAATGCAAAGAAAGGTACATGTTTGTTTCAGGTGTAGAGAAAGCATGGCAAAGTGATATTTCGCTAGTCCGTATGAGTGGGACAAAACATAAATGCCAGGACACCTTCAAAGTTCATGAGGGAGACTAGCGCAAATAATTTAAGAACAAATAATATCACATTATGAAGTAATTATTGATGTTTATGGGACAAATGCACATAGAACTCAGAATGGCAAAATGCTCTCTCGACTGTGCATAAAGTTAGAAGATGGAGACTCAACATAAAAGTAAAAGAAAGGCCCTTCGCAGAGGGAAGTAGGGATCACTCACGTGCTAGAGCTTTTATTTTATTAAACAGAGGTATTAAAAGTTTGACACTGAGTGTCTATATTTTGGGAGATGTATGCTAATATCAATGAATGGTAAACAGAAAATACAGTACATCACAAGCCAACTAGATTCACAAGAGCGGCTCCCATGGTGAAGAACGCAATTGGTGTAGAAGGTCATCCATCTTTCTCTTTTGTTTACACAATTATGCTTTGACTGATAAATCAGGGGCAAAAGTAGTGAAGAGAATTTGTTTGTATTAATTTGGGGCTGGTCACCCCGCTGCCAGCTCTTCTATCATTTGGATAAGCGGATGAAGCCACTAGTCCAGGGTGTGAAATCGAATCAACAAGTGAGATAAAGATTCTCTATTGACGTCCTCATGAGCAAAAATAGGAACATAAATCGGGAGTAATTTGAAAGTTCTAAAGGTAACACATGAGCAATTTACTTGGAGTGGCAGTTAAATACCACATGTAGGTAGGTATGGTGGACACAATGTGAAAAACTTTGGTTTAAGGGAGTTTGGATGCACGAGTAGAGCTCATACTCAGTACAGGTGGAGGCTAGCAAAAGACCGGGAGCGACAAATCAAAAGAGCATAAGAGCCATAATCATGCATAGCGACATAAGCATCATTAATTAAAAAATAAGCGGTATCACAAGTTCAAAAACTAAGTGGTCATGGAGGCTATTTGTGACTGTTTAATAGTCATAAACATGGTGTGAGCATGCGCCAAGTCAACCAAACAACACATTCAAAAGAGAATACCATATATTGATGCTTTACTATGAGAAGAACAACTCATGAATCTTTCAAGACATATTAAACACTCTCATATATTTGAGGATATTCATGCTACTCAATAACCACAAGGCTTTAAAACTAAAATAACATTTAGCATGGCATGCAAAAGTTTTGGCCACAGTCTATACAAGCTTCTACTAGCACTGTTATATATTCTACTTCAAGCAGCAGTTTTCTTTCTCCCAACAAGCACCATACAAAACATGCTTTAACAAAAATACTCTTTATGATACAGAAAGCAAACATGAGAGTACTCACATAACACTACTAAAACTAACAGCTCTAATAAGAGATGCATGCAAAACAAGAGCTAAATAAATGCAGCAGCCAGACAAGATTAAGAATACAAAGTATTCTCATGAAAAAGCGGAGCGTGTCACTCTCCAATAAAAGAATGCTGGGGACAACCAAGCTTATTGAAAAAGTAGAAAAAAAATGAACGCAAAAACAAAAACAAACTGAAAAATAAAATAAAAGATGCTCCAACTAAAGCACATAAGATGTGACCGAATAAAAATATAGTTTCACTAGAAGTGACCTGATAATTTGTTGATGAAGAAGCGGATGCCTTGAGCATCCCCAAGCTTAGACGCTTGAGTCTTCTTGGGATTTTCTGGTATGTACCACCGGGGCATCCCCAATCTTAGACTTTTCACTCTTCTTGATCACATCATATCATCCTCTTCTCTTGACCCTTGAAAACTTCCTTCACACCAAAATCTCACAATCTTCATTAGCAACGTTAGTGCAATCGAAATAATAAATTCACATGGTTCAGTTTCAACAGAAGTATAGCACTCAAAAACACATTAGATACTTTCACAAATTCTTTTAAAACTCTTTTTCTTAAAAGAACACCAAAAGAAAGAGATTAAGATGCAAATGAAATAAATGGCAAAAATCTGTCAAAACAGAACAGCAGGTAAAGATCGATTTTTTCAAAAATCTTATGTTAATCAAATCAAAAAGTGGTAAACTAAGAAAAGTTGCGTATATATCTCATGATTACGCACAAAAAACTCAAGTCATTTTTTAATTTTCTGTGATTTTATACGAAATAAACAGTGGACAGCAGAAATCTGTTTCCTGCGCAGAAATCCGAAATATAGCCTCAACTTTCCACTAGAGGCTTTACTTGGCTCAACAAAAACTCAAAAGAAAAGATACGGAGGGGTTTCTAAGGAAATATAAAACACCCAGGAGGAAAGCACACCAAAGAAAACGGGTTGAAAACAACAAAATAAAACGGGTTGTCTCCCGGTAGCGCTTTTCTTTAACGCCTTTCAGCTAGGCATAAAAGGGCAACTCGGGTATTTTCAAGTGAAGAAGCATCCTCTATAACTTCCTCTAAACCATTATTTGCAGCAATAGGCACTCTAGATGTTTTTGAAGATTTAACATGGAGGTCACTCTTAGTTTCATTAATTTTTTTAGCAATTTTCAGCACATATTGAGATTTGATTTAGTTATCCTGGGAACATGCATGAATCTTTGCTCCTTTCCCACAAAGGCTTTCTCCTTTTTAAATTTAAGAGATGAAAAGGTTGAGCTTAAATTTCCCATAGCATCGTCTAGTTTACCAATCCTAAAATTTTGATTATCATGAGTGTTGCTAGCTTCTAGAGCAGTGATTCTTTTATCAATAGTAATTATTAATTCATTAACTTTGCTAGCATTATCAAGGAAAATTGGTAAGTTCATTTCCAAAGAGTTTAGTTTATCAATAACATCCTCCAAAGTGACCTGAGTTTTAACAGTTGTAATGGGGGGGTGCTCCTACTGAACTTTCAATCAAATTGCAGGCTTCCAAAGAAGGAGTTCCTAGAAAATTTCCACCCATAAGAGTATCTAACACATGCCTATACCAGCCAGAAATACCAACATAAAAGTTCCTCAGGAGTATCAAGGTAGAATATTTTTTTGTACATTAATTATGAGCATCATTTATTCTATACCAATCATCTTTTAAAATCTCTCCCCTTGTTGCCTAAAAGAACGAACCTCAACTTCAGGAATACTCATTCTAGTGAAATAAAAGCAAGCAAATAAATAACAACTATGAAGTAAACTAATTTTTTGTGTTTTTGATAAAGAGAAGCAAAACAAGACAATAAACAAAATAAAGAGGTTGAGAGTGAGAGAATCCCCTTGCCAGAAGACTTCTTCCTCCCCGGCAACGGCGCCAGAAATTCTCTGATGCTTGCAGAGTTGATGGCTTTGAATACCTGGCAAGGTGCCAGAAATTCTTTGCCGTGGATGATGTGTTGGGAACCCCAAGAGGAGGGTGTGATGAGCAAGCGGTAAGAATTTCCCTGAGTTAAGAACCAAGGTTATCAATCCAGTAGGAGGAAGAGTATCTCTGGAAGGTTGATGCCACTGACGGTGGTGATGGTGCCTCACCGGTGTCAGCAACAACGTGGAACCTGCACACAACACAACCAAAATACTTTGTCCCAACGGTACAGTGAGGTTGTCAATCTCACCGGTCTTGCTGAAAACAAATATTAGACGTATAGTGTGGAAAATAGTGTATGCTTGCAGTAAGTAAAGAAAGCTGGAAATTGTTGTGGTTTGTTTAACAATGTGGAAAATGGACCGGGGTTCATAGGTTCACTAGTGGTGTCTCTCCATAAAGATAACATGCTGGGTGAACAAATTACAGCTGGGAAATTGACAAATAGAGGTTGCACCGTAGTGCACAATATAACATGATGACTACTATGATATTTAGTGTGGGCATTACAACAATATACATAGACCGAAATCCATCTGCATCTATGACTAATAATCCACCCTCAGGTTATCATCCGAACCCCCTTAGGTATTAAGTTGCAAGCAACAGATAACTGCATTAAACAAAGTGTGTAATGTAAGCAATGATTATGCACGCGGGCACTCTCACCGTTGTTTTCTCCCTAATGGCAACAGCACATCCTCCCCTTTCACGTTTCAGTCACTCGAGCAAGGTGGTGAGGAGGCATGAACCCACCGTCAAGCATAAATACTCCCTCTTGGAGTCACTAGCAACTACTTGGCCAGAGCAACCACTAGCAATGGAAAGCATGCAAGATCACAAATAAAATATGCAATAAAGACTATAATCAACTTGGCATAAGTTCAATATTCATCGGATCCCAGCAAACACAGCATATAGATTTACATAATATCAATCTCGATCATGATAGGCATCTCACGAGATCTAAACATGGAGGCATATGAGGAGAATACAACCATCTAGCTACAGCTACGAACCCGTAGTCCAAGGATGAACTACTCACGCATCACTCCGGAGGCAGGCATGGTGATGTACAAGCCTCCGGTGATGATTTCCTCTCCGGCAGGGTGCCGGAGACAGCTTTAGAACCCCCCCCCCCCCCCGATCTAGGGTAGATGGTGACGGCGGATGTGGAACTTTTCGGGGATTTTTGATCAGGTGCCTAGGGTTTTCCATCCGGGGGGATTAAATAGGCGAAAGGGCAAAGGCGGTGGAGCTCCAGGGGCCCCACACCCATAGCTGGCGCGGACAGGGGGCACGCCACCCTATGGTGTGGCCCCCTGGTGCCCGTCTTCAACTCGCATTTGGTCTTCTGGATGATTCCGAGGAAATAGGCACTTCGGGCTTTGTGGGGTCCAATTCCAAGAATATTCCCAGAACAACTTTTTTGAAACCAAAAACAACAGAAAACAGGGAACTTGCGCTTGGCATCTTGTTAATAGGTTAGTCCCGGAAAACGTATAAAATGCTATAAGTAAGGGAGAAAACATGTAGCAATTGACATAATATGATCATGGAGCATCAGAAATTATAGATACGTTGGAGACGTATCAACCCCCACACCACCTGGCGGCGCAGCCTAGGGGGGCGCGCCCAGGGGTGGTCTGGGCCCCTCCTGGCCCCCCTCCATGTTTCCTTCTAGCTCCCGAGGTCTCATGATGATATAAGCTCAATGGGGTCTTTTCTGGGCAATTTCCCGAAAGTTGATTTTTCTGCACAAAAAAGAGACATCAAGGTAATTCTGCTGAAAACAATGTTAGTCTGTGTTAGTGGTGTCCAAAACTCACAAGTTTAGAGGAAAACAATAAGAAAATTGTTCGGAAAAGGAGATACATTTTGGACGTATCAGCAGGACGGGGAAGTGCCCCCCGGAGCCATCTTCATCGACGTTGCTTCCTCCCACAATGATGCAAGAGTAGTGCTGCCTCGGGGATGAGGGATCGTGCTAGCAGCTATGTGGTTATCTCTCTCTCCCATGATGTGATTTTGATTATGATCGTGAGCCATGTTAATATAGTTGAATCCATGATGTTTCCCCTTCATTGTGTAATGGCTATGATGTACTTTGTTGGATTGAATTATGGAATCATGGGGTTTCTTAATGTTTGTGTTGTGTATAATCTTCGTAGTGCCAAGGTGACAGTGTGGGTGCTATGTTTGTCTGAGAAAGAGACTATTCAAGAAATAGGTTGTGGTGTTTATTAGTACTATATTTGGATGCTCAAAGTAACAGAGTTGGGGTGTCCATTGATGTGAACATGAACTTTAATGTGTTCTTGTGTAGCCCTACGCGGTTCTCATCCTATTTGATATATCTTGCATAATCTGAGAGGAATTACCATGTGTTAAATTATGTTAATGTTGTTGAGAGTTTCCACTAGTGAAAGTATGACCCCTAGGGCTTGTTTCCCACCATTGATATATTGTTTTCTTTCAGTTTTACTACTTGTTTGCTTGCAGCCATTTTTATTGTAGATTTACAATACCTTGTTTAACCACCCATATTACCCATATTTTATCATCTCTTCGCCAAACTAGTGCACCTATAGAACTGATAATTGTATTGGGTGTGTTGGGGACACAAGAGACTTCTTGTATCTTAATTGCAGGGTTGCTTGAGAGGGATACATATAACCTATAACTCCCTGAGTTTGATAAACCTTGGGTTACTCACTTGAGGAAATATTCTCTGTCCTACTGATACGTCATAAACGTATCTTTAATTTCTGATGTTCCATGTTGTTTTATTATTGTTTCCCACATGTTTGCTATACACTTTATGTCATTTTATCGATTTTCCGGACTAACCTATTGACAAGATGCCACAGAGCCAGTTCCCTGTTTTCTGTTGTTTTTATTTTCAAGAAAATTGTTATGGGAATATTCTCGGAATTGGAAAATTCGAAGCCCGGAAGTCTAAGAATTCCCGAAGATTCCACGGAGTCCCAAAGAGACCCGGAGGGGGGCCACACCATAGGGCGCCCCCCCCCCCCCGGCCGCGCCATGGGGTGGTGTGGGCCCCCCGACCACCACCTGCCTTTGCTCTTTCGCCTATTTATACCCCCGAGACGTAAACCCTAAATATATACCACTTCGTCCCGAAAAACACCCGAGGCCACCGTCATCGTCATCCCGAGATCGGGAGGGTTCTGGAGCTCTTCCCGGCACCCTGCCGGGAGGGGAATTCTTCACCAGAGGGGTCTACACCACCATGCCCTCCTCCGAAGTGATGCGTGAGTAGTTCATCCCTAGACTACGGGTCCATAGAAGTAGCTAGCTGGTTGTTCTCTCCACTTTGTACCTCATGTTTAGATCTCGTGAGCTGCCTCACATGACCGAGATCATCTTTATGTAATGCTACATGTTGTGTTTGCTGGGATCTGATGAATGTTGAATGCTATGTCTTATGATTATCAATCTATCATGTTATCTTCATGCATATGTTATTTATGATCTTGCATTCTCTACGTTATTAGTAGATGGTCTAGCCAAGTAGATGCTAGTAACTCCAAGAGGGATTATTTATGCTCGTTAGTGGGTTCATGCCTCTTTTGCATCTGTGCTCGAGTGACAGAAATGTGACGGGTGGAGGATGTGTTGTTGCCATTAGGGAGAAAACACGGTGTTTACCTACTTTACATTGTTTACATTACACACTTTCCTTACGGTGATAATCTGTAGCTTGCAACTTAATACCCAACGTTTGTTCGGATGATATTCGGAGGGTGGATTATTAGACATAGATGCAGTTGGATGACGGTCTATGTATTTTGTTGTAATACCCGCATGAATCACATAGTAATCTTTATGTCTTGGATATGCACTACGGTGCAGCCTTCATTTCTGTCAATTTCCTAGCTCTAATTTCTTCACCACACATGTTATTTATCTTTCACGAAGAGACACAACTAGTGAACTGTGGACCCCGGTCCATTTTCCTCATACTGATAA
Organism: Alopecurus myosuroides; assembly: GCA_028641055.1. Taxonomy (NCBI): domain Eukaryota; kingdom Viridiplantae; phylum Streptophyta; class Magnoliopsida; order Poales; family Poaceae; genus Alopecurus; species Alopecurus myosuroides. Next base: position 272,613,423 of record CM054062.1, on the reverse strand, counting down.
AACACCTACTGCTTTCATACTGTTTCTACTGCTTTCATACCGTTTTCCTACTGTTTTCCACACCATATGTTTAACCTCTTTATGTTCAGCAAAATAGGTGAGATTGACAACCTCACTGCTACGTTAGGGCAAAGTGATTTGATTATGTTGTGTAGGTTCCACGTTTCTGCTGAACTCGTAGTGCGCCCTGCCATCTTAGCTGGATCAACCTTCAGAGATTGCTTGTCCTCCTACTGGTCGATTCAATCTTGGTTTCTTTTCTGATGGAAAACTTGTCGCTGCACTCTTCACAACCTTTCTCTTTTGGTTTACCAACGTCAGCCACCAACAGGTTTTCTGGCGCCGTTGCCGGGGAACTTTGAATCAAGCAGCCTCCCGCCAACTCTGGTCCCATCAAGTTTTCTGGCGCCATTGCCGGGGAGGATGAGAATTTCTGCAAGGGGAGTCTCTCACTTCCAATCTCTTTTCTTTGTTTTTTATTTGCTTAGTATATTTTATTTTGTCTTGTTTGCTTCTCTTTATCAAAACACACACAAAAAATAGTTCTTATTCTATCTGTTGTTTTATTCCTGTTTTTAGTCTTGCTAAAATGAATGTTCCTGAGGTTGAAGTTCGTTCCTTTAAGCAACAAGGGGGAGAAAGTTTGAAAGATTCTTGGTATAGGATAAGTGATTCTCATCATAGATGCACTAAGAAATGCCCCACCTTCGTCCTTCTTAGAAATTTTTATGTTGGTATTACTAGCTGGTATAGGTATGTTCTAGACACTCTTACATGCGGTAATTTTCTAGGAACACCTGCTTTGGAAGCATGTAATTTAATTGAAAGTTTAGTTGGAACACAACCTACTAAGGTTGTTAAAACTAAGATCACTTTAGATGATTTTATTAAAAATCTAAACTCTATGGAGAAAATTTTGCCAAAGTTCCTTGATAGTGCTAGCAAAGTTAATTAATCAATAGTAAGTATCAGCAAGAAAATCACTGTTTTAGAAGCTACCAATATCCATGATAATCATTATATGAGGATTGCTAAATTAGAAGAGGCTATGTAAACTTTAAGCTCAACCTTTTCTGCTCTTAAGTTTAAAAGAGAGAAACCTTCTATGGGAAAAGAGAAAAAAAAATTATGTATGTCCCCAAGGCACCTAAACCAAAATCCCCTAATGTGCTTAAAATTAATAAAAACTTTTAGTGAAACTAAAAGTGATAGCATCTTGAATCCTCTTCAGGGGTGTCTAAGGTACCCATTGCTACAATTGGGGTTTTGAAGGAAATTATTGATTTGGATGCTTCTTCACTTGAAAATAGTTGATTCCACTTTTCTGGGCCTAGCTAAAAGGCGTTAAAGAAAACACTTCTTGGGAGATGACCCATGGTTTTATTTTTGGTTTGTTTTTCTCTGTTTTCTTTGATTCAAGGGGTTGTATACTTCTGTAGCAACTCCTTTGTATCTTTCTTTTCACGTTTTAGTAGTGCCAAGTAAGGTTTCTTACGAGAGTTGGAGTTGGTTTTCGGATTTCTGCGTAGGAAACAGATTTCTGTTGTCCACCGTAAAAAATCGTATAAATCATAGAAAACTCGTAATTACCTGAAATTTATTTTGCTTATTCCTCGGCTAATTCCGCAACTTTTTAGTTCTTTAAGTATTTCGATCTGAGCAATGTAAGTGCCTCGAAAAAATTCGTCTTTACAGACCGTTCTAGTTTTGATAGATTCTGCCATTTTTCTTGCATTTGCTCTTTTGCAATGTCAAGTGGATTTCTTTGCTTCACGAAACATCAGTGGCTGTAGGTTATGTTTAAAACTATCAATAGCACTTGTGCCATACAGAACCCATGGATTTTTAATTGTTGCACTAACCTTCTAATGCGAATTACTCTTTGAGTGTGGTGTGAAGGAAGTTTTCAAGGGTCAAGAGAAGAGGGTGATATATGTGATCAAGAAGAGTGCAAGGTAAAAACTTGGGGATGCCCCCGTGGTGCATCCAAGAATATTTTTAGAAGACTCAAGCATCTAAGCTTGGGGATGTCCAATGCATCCCCTTCTTCATCAACAATCTATCAGGTCACTTCTAGTGAAACTATATTTTTATTCGGTCACATCATATGAAGTTTACTTGGAGAGTCTGTTTGTTTTCTTTTGTTTTCCTTTATTTTATTTTGTTTTCCTTCCTGCAATAATATAGTTGGACCCTAGCATTAGTTTTTTGGGAGAGAGACATGCTCTGCTTTTTCGTTTGAATACTTGCTATGCTGGTATTCTTAGTTTTTCTTCTAGTTACTACAAAAATTACTGTTTAGCTCTTGTTTTCATTGCATATCTTGTTCAGAGCTGTTAGTTTTAGTAGTGTTATGTGAGTACTCTCGTGTTTGCTTTCTGTAGAATTTAGAGAGTTTTTGTTAAAGCATTTTTTGTATGATGCTTGTTGGGAAAAGAAACTGTTGCTTGAGGTATAATTTTTAACTGTGCAAGTAGAATCTTGTATAGACTATGGTTAGAATTTTCATATCATGCTAGATGTTATTTTTAGTTATAAATCCTTGTGGTTATTTAGTAGCATGATTAGCCTCAAATAGCTGAGAGTGTTTAATGTGCCATTGAAAGAATCATGAGTTGTTCTTGTCATATTGAAGCATAAATTTGTGGTGTTCTCCTTTGAATGTTTTATTTGGTTGACTTGGCGCATGCTCACACCATGTTTATGACTATGAAACAGTAACTTATAGCCTCCATGATAATTTAGTTTTTGAACTTGTGGTACCATGTATGCTTTGATTAATGATGTTTATGTCGCTAGGCATGATTATGGCTCTTATGCTCTCTTGATTTGTCGCTCCCAGTCTTCTGGTAGCCTCCACCTGTACTGAGTCTGAGCTATACTCGTGCATCCAACTCCCAAAAACCAAAATTTTCCCATTGTGTCCACCATACCTACCTACATGTGGTATTTAACAATCACTCCAAAGTAAATTGCTCATGTGTTACCTTTAAAACTTTCAAAATTACTCCTGTTTTGTGCTCCTGTTTTAGCTCATAAGGACGTAAATAGAGAATCTTTATCTCACTTGTTGATTGGACTTTCACACCCTGGACTAGTGGCTTCATCCGCTTATCCAATGATAGAAGAGCTGGCAGCGGGGTGCCCAGCCCCAAATTAACAACAACAAATTCTCTTCACTATTTTTGCCCCTGATTTACCAGTCAAAGCATAATTGTGTAAACAAAAGAGAAAGAGGGATGACATTCTACCCAGATGCATCCTTCTATGGGAGCCTCTCTTGTGAAGTCTAGTTGGCTTGTGACGACTGTATTTTTTGTTTACCATTCGTTGACATAAGAATACACCTCTCTTAAAATATAGACACTCCTCCATGGTATGTGATTGTTGGCACGCACCCGAGGATTCGGTTAGCCATGGTTTGTGTAAGATGGATGGGAGGAGTGTCAAGTTTTTTATACCTATGTTTAATAAAATAAAATCTCTAGCACATGAGTGATCCATGCTTCCCTCTGCGAAGGTCCTTTCTTTTACTTTTATGTTGAGTCTCCATCTTCTAACTTTATGCACAGTTGAGAGAGCATAGTTGCCATTCTGAGTTTTATGTGCATTTGTCCCAGAAACGGTATTAATTGATTCCTAGTGTGTTATTGCTTATTCTCTAATTATTTGTTCTAGTATTCCTCATGAACTTTGAAGGTTTCCTAGCATTTGTGTTTTTCCCCACTCTTAAGGACTAGCGAAATATCACTTTGACATGTTTTCTCTATACTTGAAACAAACGTATATCTTTCGTTGCATTGTTATTCATGATCTTTTATTTGTGTTAATTCTCATGATGCAAGGTGATTGCTATGCTTTATTATTAAAATTCTATTTATCATGTTTGTGTTTAAGTTCTATGATCTCATCTTACTTATGTTTTTACATTATTGATGATCAAGTTTATGTTGGTCGCATGTCACCTTAGAAATTATGTGTTTTTATCGTTTACCTACTCGAGGACGAGTAAGAACTAAGCTTGGGGATGTTGATACGTCATAAACGTATCCTTAATTTCTGATGTTCCATGTTGTTTCCTATTGATTCCCACATGTTTGTTATACACTTTATGTCATTTTTATCGATTTTCCGGACTAACCTATTGACAGGATGCCACAGAGCCAGTTCCATGTTTTCTGCTGTTTTTAGTTTCAGAAAAGTTGTTCTGGAAATATTCTCGGAATTGGAAAATTCGAAGCCCGGAAGTCTTAGAATTTCCGAAGGTTCCACGGAGTCCTGAAGAGACCCGGAGGAGGGCCACAGGGGGGCCCACACCATAAGGCGGCGCCCCCCCTCTCGTCGCGCCATAGGGTGGTGTGGGCCCCCCAGGCCTCCACCGTGTTTGCTCTTTCACCTATTTATACCCCCAAGATCTAAACCCTAAATATATACCACTTCGTCCCGAAAAACACCCGAGGCCGCCGTCATCGTCATCCCGAGATCGGGAGGGTTCTGGAGCTCTCCCCGACACCATGCCTGGATGGGAATTCATCACTGGAGGGGTCTACACCACCATGCCCTCTTCCGAAGTGATGCGTGAGTAGTTCATCCCTAGACTATGGGTCCATAGCAGTAGCTAGATGGTTTTTCTCTCCACTTTATACCTCATGTTTAGATGTCGTGAGTTGCCTCACATGATCGAGGTCATCTTTATGTAATGCTACATGTTGTGTTTGATGAGATCTGATGAATGTTGAATGTTATGTCTTCTGATTATCAATCTATCATGTTATCTTCATGCATATGTTATTGATGATCTTGCATGCTCTCTGTTATTAGTAGATGCTCTGGCCAAGTAGATGCTAGTAACTCCAAGAGGGGGTATTTATGCTCGATAGTGGGTTCATGCCTCCTTCGCATCTGTGCTTGAGTGATAGAAACGTGATGGGTGGAGGATGTGTTGTTGGCATTAGGGAGAAAACAACAGTGTTTACCTAGTTTACGTTTACATTACACACTTTGCTTACAGCGATAATTTGTTGCTTGCAACTTAATACCCAACGTTTGTTCAGATGATATTCGGAGGGTGGATTATTAGGCATAGATGCAGTTGGGTGACGGTTTATGTATTTTGTTGTAATTCCCGCATGAATCACATAGTAATCTTTATGTCTTGCATATGCACTGCGGTGGCAGCCTTCATTTCTGTCAATTGTCCAGTTGTAATTTGTTCACCACACATGTTATTTACCTTTCATGGAGAGACACCACTAGTGAACTGTGGACCCCCGTCCATTTTCCTCATACTGATAAAACACCTACTGGTTTCATACTCCTTTCATACTGTTACTACTGCTTTCGTATTGTTTTCCACATCATACGTTTAACCTCTTTGTGTTCAGCAAAACCGGTGAGATTGACAACGTCATTGCTACGTTTGGAAATGACCTATAGTATTAGTTGGATGTTTGGAAATGACCCCCCAACCACTCATGTGGTAGAGAAAGGTCCTCCACCTATTGAAATTGTTCCTTTTACAATACCTATGGGGATAATCGATCGTGTTCTGAATAATCGTTATGCTGGAGATGGATCTATCCATCCAAGTGTGCATCTGCTAAATATTAAAGAATTATGCGAGTTGTTTAAAATTGCAGGTGTATCAGGTGAACTAATCATGAAGAAAATATTTCCCTTATCACTGAAAGATAAGGCAGGGATTGATATATGCTACTAGACGATTCTCACTTATTAGATTATAAGGATCTTATGTCTCTCTTTTATTCTAAATTTTATCATGTTCATGAAATGCATCAAGGCAAGAATTATATACATAACTTTTGGCCTCGTGACGGAGAAGGAATTTCTCAAGCTTGGGGAAAACTAAAATCATTAATGCTTAAATTCCCCAATCATAACTTTTCAAATGAAATTATTGTTAACAACTTTTATGAAAGGCTTTATCGTCAGGACAAAGATATGCTTGATGCTTCTTCTATGGGTTCTTATATGAACCAGAAAGTTGATGTCAAATGGGACCATATTAAAAGTATTCAATGCAACGTTGAAGATTGGTAGGCCGACAAAGGTAAAGAATCAGGTATAGATTATGAGTACGAGTGCATTAAGTCCTTTGTTGAAACTGGTAATTTCAATAAACTTAGTGCTAAGTTTGTCCTTGGTTCTAAAATAGGTGTTTATTTTTTAAAACATTTTCCTTCTCATATCAATGTTCCTAAAGATAATTGGACCCATTATCATGAACCTTTTAAAGACATTTGCAAAGAAAATGAAATAGTTGATAATGATTACAATAGACATGATCCAGTTTCTGGAAATAATATTTTATATAAGCATGTTAATTTTTGTGGAGTGCATAGACCTTGTGAAATTACTCGGTTGAAGAAGATAATTATTGTAAGCAACATAATCATGAAAAAACTAGCAATGGGGTAATGATCTAAATTAATTTGCTAAAAAGTGCAAGACCGCTATCCTTCTATTTGTGAACTTTGCAATGAAGTGGGTCACTTTAATTTCCAATGCTTAGACTTTTGTGATAGAATCATTAATCCCCTGTACGATGACATGACCACCTCTGATTTTTATGATGAACTTACATTATTTTTGGGGTGTGAAGAGTTATTAGGAAAAACCTATGGGTTAGCCATGAATACTTTGGGGATAAAGAACATTTTGCAGGGATGCTACTCATATTGTGTTGAGAATTGCCATGAATATACTTACATAGAAAAATTAGAAAAAATGGATTTTTACCAAATTATGAAAATAAGAATGTTTCATTTATTGCCACTAACGAAAGGGAGAAAATCTCCCAAGTTTCTTCTATTGTTTCTAAAGATAAATCAGAGTATGTGGAGAAGCTTCCTTTCCCACCACTCTCTTCTAAGGCGGCTAAGGAGAAGAAGAAGAAGAAGAAGAAGAGGAGGAGGAAAAAGGGAGAGGATATGGTACCTTCCCCTAAGCATGTTGCTCCACTCATGGTTATTCCAAGTGAGTACGATTAAAAAAATATTGAAGCTGATATACATGATTGTTATATTGGTTATTATTGTGATGTTAAGTCTGTAGGCACTATTGAATATTATTATTTTATGCCTACTATTGAATTTGATGATCATTATTGGCACAATGATGATACTACTTATAATCTTGAAACTATTTTTGGCACCAATTCTGAAAATGATGGTATTAATAATTGCTATGCTATTAGTTCTACCCATGTTCCTTCTAATGATGATATGGAAAGCTTTAAGCTTGGGGATGATGGGTTTGAAAATACCTTTGATATTAATAATGTGATGTTTGAAAATTGTTTTGCTAGCAATTATAATTATCTTAGTGCTCATGATGATGATATAATAACTGAAAATGAACTTGTTGGCTCACCTATCTTGGAGGAGATAATTGAGTATGATTATAATATGCCACCTATTTATGATGATTACAATGATGAAAATGGGTTTGGAGATTCCGTGACTTTAGGTAGTATTAATCCCACAATTCGTAGAGTGTTCAATCTTATGATAATATTGTCAAACATGGGTTTGGAGAGACTGTGACGTTATCTAATGATGATTCCACTATTTTGGAGAGTAATAAGAATCAAGTTCCTTTGTGCTTCAATGAGTTGCTTTTTTTACAATATTATTTTGCATAGGGAGTGGGTTATATTTAAATGTGATTTATATTTGCTTCTTAATACTTTCTACTATTATTCTTGAATTCTTCTTCTATGTGAGCATCATTTAAAACCACTTTGCCTAGCTAAAAGGCGATAAAGAAAATCGCTTGTGGGAGACAACCCACCTTCTTTCTATTTTATTTGATTTCAGTTTCTTTTGCTTTCTTGAGTCTTGGAAGTTTATACCTATGTAGAAACCTCTCCTTGTCCGTTTTATTTCGTTTTTTTCCAAGAATAACCTCTATTTTAAAGAAAGTGCAACTTGCTTTTTTCTGTCCTGATATTTTTGCGCTTCACCAAAAACCTCGTTTATCTCAGCCAGAACATGGAGAATTTTTTATATTTTCTGGGAACCTTCCCCAGCTTGTTATCTAACTTTCATTAGTTTCGCACGTCTTGATTTGAGCTACAGAAGTGCCTTGAAAAAATTCATCTTTACCAGTTGTTCTGTTTTGACAGATTTTTGTCAATATTTGCAGTTGCCTCTTAATCTTTTTCTTTTGTGTCCTTTCAGGTGGGGGGAGCCTTAAAATAAGTTGTGACAATAGCTAATGTATTAAAGACTTGTGTTGAAACTGAACCAAGTGGATTTATTATTTTGATGCACTAACGTTGCTAATGAAGATTGTGAGAAGTTTTAGGTGGAGGAAGTTTTCAAGTGTAGGGAGAGAAGGATGATCTGAAAAGATGAAGGATGGACAAAAGCTCAATCTTGGGGATGCCCATGTAGCCCCAAGACATGTCCAATAAGTACAAGCATCAAAGCTTGGGGATTCCCAAGGTATCCCCTTCTTCATCGACAAAAATATCAGGTTTGTTTCAAAACACTATATTTTTATTCCTTCACATTATATGTGTTATTATTGGAGCGTCAGTTATTTTTGCTTTGTTTTTATTGCTGGTCATAGATATGATTGGTCCTATTATTCTTATGTGGGAGAGAGACACGCTCCGTTTTTATTGCCTAGAACACTCTAGTTTTCACTCTTATTGTTCTGTGAGTGTTCAATTTTTTCTAGTACTGCGCTTAGCTCTGATTTTTCACTCGAATTTTTTTAAGAGCTTGTTGGTTTTCTTCAGTTATATATGATTATCTCTCTAGTATTTTATGATTATTTGCTTTGAGAGTTGTTTCAAATAAGTTGATTGGTGTTGGGGAAGAGTAAATTGTTTCATACATATAGTGGTGCAATAGGAAGCTTATTTTAACTGTGGCTTAGACTTTTGCATGTCATGTTAGATGTTAATTTAATTGTGTCCTTAGTAGTATATGATGTATCATGACTAGTCTCAAATAGCTGAGAGTGCTTAATGTGCCATTGAAAATTAAATCATGTGTTGTTTCCTCATATTGAAGCATGGTATTGTGGTATTCTCCTTTGAATGATTTATCTGGATTGACTTGGTGCATGCTCACACCATGATATGACTATAAACAAAGTCACCTCTAGCCTTGATGATCATTTAGTTTTTGACTTGTAATATTGATTAATAATGTTTTGTCGCTATGCACGATTATAGACGTTATTGCTCTCTTAGTTGGCCGCTCCGAGTCTTTTCCTAGCCTTCACCCTGTACTGAGTTGAGCTCTACTCGTGCATCCAACTTCCAAAAACCAAAGTCTTCCAATTTTTCCACCATACATACCTATATATGGTATTTCACCGCCACTCCAAGTAAATTTCTCATGTGCTAGCTTTAAACCTCCAAATTATTAAACTTGTTTTGTGTTCCTATTTTAGCTCATGAGGAAGTATCAAAAGATATATTTTTTTCATGTTTGGTTGCTTCACACTTGACTAGTATGAATAATGTGCTAGTCCTTAATATTGCAAAAAGAGCAGGCATCTGGGTGCCCAACCCACATTAAGCTATAACAATAACGTTAAATTCTCCTCACACAATGGACTTGAGAAATCATGAACTTAGTTTGTGCAAAAAAAGGAAAAAGAGAATGTTATGATTCTCCTATGCGAGCCTCTCTTGAATCCATTGAACATGAAAATATGATAAATAATTTGATACCATTCGTTGACATAGACATACACCTCTCTCAAAAATTGATTTTAATACCTCTGTTTTATTTAATAAAAAGCTCTAGCACATGAGTAATCCCTGCTTCCCTCTGTGAATGACCTTTCTTTTGCTTTTATGTTGAGTCTTCAGCTCCTTACATTATGACCTAGTTAAGAGAGCATAGTTGTCATTCTGAGTATAGTGTGCATAGTCCGAAAATTTATTATTGACTGATTCACGATTATGGTATTGCTTGCACTCAAATTATTTGTATCTAGTCATCATTGAAACTTTGAAGGTGTCCTGGCATTTATGTTTTGCTACCACACGAAGGACAAGTTGAATACCACTTTATTATGTTCTTAATGATTGAAGCAAACATCTCACTTTCAATGCATTATTATTCGTTGTCATTTATTTGTGTTACTTTTCATGTGCAACATAGTTGCTAAGTTTACATTAGTCAAATAATATTTATCATGCCTTTGTTAAAGTACATTGATCTAAGCTTGCAATGATTCTACATAACGTTGACCAAGATTGTCTTGGCTTCATGTCACCTCAAAAATGATTTTGTTATCACTTACCTACTCGAGGACGAGTAGGAATTAATATTGGTTATGTTGACACGTTGCAATTGTATCTATAATTTTTGATGCTCCATGCTTTTATTCTACCCAATACCTTTTGTTTTCCACATTTTTACCTTTGTTTTCCGGATGTTTTCATAGACTAACCTATTAATGAGATACCCCAGGCCAGTTGTTGTATTTGTATTTTAGAAAAGTTCTTAAAGAAATATTCTCGGAAAGGGCTTAAAATCCATGGAGATCATTTTTTTTTACCCTCAATGAAGACGGAATCCAAAGGAGACCTGGAGGGGAGCCAAGTGACCCCCAAGGGGGTATCAGGCGCAGCCCCACCCCAGGCCACGCCTGGTGGGCCCCTGGGCGCCCTAGCCACCGCCTCTCATCGCCTTTTCGCCTATAAATTCTCCTTAACCCTAAAAAGTTCGGGGACGAGATATTTTCCATGAAACATTTAGAGAGGCGCCGTCACCTCGAAAGTCCAATCTAGGGCTTTTGCAGCCCTATTCCGTCACCCTGCCGGAGGGGCGAATCGTCACCGATGGCCTCTTCGTCGCCATGGTTGCATGCACGATGATGCGTGACTAGTTCATCTCGGGGCTACGAGTCCATAGCAGTAGCTAGTTGGTAGTTCTCTCTGTTATGCCTCCATGTTTAGAGTCTCGTGAGCTGCCTCAGATGATCGAGACCACCGCTATGTAATAGCGCATCTTGTGTTTGCTGTGATCCAATGAACCATGAGATTATGATTATTTTGTTCATGTCAAACTGAGATGCTTCACTTATATGTTTAGAGATTTTTAATGTTGTCTTGAAGTTCTCTCTGGTTTTTATGATTACGTTGGCCACATAGTTGTTTCCACCTCCAAGAGAGGGTTTATATGCTAGATAGTGGGTTCATACCTCCCTTACATATGTGCTCAAGTGACAAAAACGTGACGGGTGGGGGATGTGTTGTTTCCACTAGGGATAAAACAGAGGTTCTCTTGTCTACGGACGATAACCATTACTTACATTACGTACTTTATTTAATGCAATTGTCTGTTGCACACAAAGCAATCGCTTTGTTGCTGCAACTTAATACCTGATAGATTTGTTGGATAGATTTCTTGAGGTGGACTATTAAATATGGATGCATGCCGGATAGCGGTCCATATGCCTTGACGTAAAGCCTATGATGTTAGAACCCGTGAACTATATCTCGTCATAATATTATCGTTACACGTTCATGATTTGTCCATTCCCCATCTGTAATTTGTTCACCTAGCATTTTTGTTTTCTTTGGAGAGACACCACTAGTGAAACTATGGCCCCCGGTCCTATTTTCTGCATTATTGCAACCTTCTTTCAAGCACTTTCATCATTGTTTCCTTTGTTTCCTTGTTGCACCGTTTTTACTTTTATTACTTTTCATTACACTATACGTTTAATTCTCAAGTTTTTAGCAAGACGAGAAGACTGACAACCTTCTCGGAAAGTTGGTGACAAGAGAGAGTTTGTGTGTTGTGTACCGGTTCCAGGTTTGTTGACGCGCCAGACAGCAAGCAACATCCTCCAAGTCTTTGAAGTCCTACTGGTCGATAAACCCTAGTTCCACAATTGGGGAAATTTCCGCTAGACTACATCATGCCTTCCTCCTGGGGTAACCCAACGAGCGTGTGATCACGTCTGAGAGCATCAGTAGTTAAGCCCACTGAAGTGAGCATACTGACCTTGGTACAGTCACACCCGACCATACCATTCACTGTATCGCTCCAAATTCGCAAGTAAAAGCCCCCAATGCTAGGTTTCCAATTCCCAGATCTATTTTCACCACTTATTCCACATCTAAACTTCCTAGAAATCTCAAGATATCTATTTTGTTTTTCATCTTTGGTTCGGTTCGTTGAGCACTAGCGGTCCAAGGTATGTTTCTCTACTTTTCCACCAATTACTTTTTGCAAAATTGATTCAACCGAGTATTATTTCCAATCTATGGTTCATGTTTTCATGCCTAGTTCTTATGTGTTGATCATTGCTTTGTAACTCAATTTAGGATATCTCTACCCCTAGCATTATCAGGATTACATTATCCATGTTATGAACCAATGCTTATTTTTTTTAATTTTTTTTTAGATGAACACAAGGAGCCAAACACTTTCTAGTGCTAACCCAAGTGTTAGTGGAAGTGCTAGTCAAGCTAGCAATGTCATCAAAAAAATCCAACTGATAAATTCCTAGGTACTAAAAAATGTGATAGTGGTTCTTGACACAGGTTTAGGTTCCTTGATGAGCGTGAGATGAAGTCAACCAAGTGGTCTTGTCCAACTACTATCCACCATCTCGGTATCACTAATTATATCAATTTACTATGCAATAATGCTGGCATTCGTTATTTTGTTTTTCATGATGTTCCAACTTACAAACACTTGACATTGGAATTTTTTAGCACGCTCGAGCACAATGTTCAATCTCATTCCAATAGATTAGAAAATTAGAGAATTACATTTAGATTGATGAAAAGATCCTTCGATATAAGCATCAACGAGTGGTGCAACTGCTTTTGTTTCACCTATGATGATTGACACACTCGCACCACCAACTATTTGTTGCATCCTCAACCTAATGTTTATTTTTCGCCGATGAGTGTTGGTCATGACATCCCTAAAGGAGGGAATATAGAGTGCCTTACTATTCTTTATTTTTTCTATGTTATTGCTAGTACCTTGCAGGCACGCGGCGAATTTACAAGAGTCAATGAAGATGAGATGCTCATCTTAGCAAAGGTCGCACAATTGGAGACCAACATGACACCTAATTTAGGGACAATGCTTATATTCCACCTCTATTGTCAAGCACGCCAACACCATGGACCCATCACCTATGGAGGAGTCATCACCGTCCCCGCCCATGCACTTGGATTGGACTTGAACAACATTTCTCAACTCACCAGCGAGCGGTATGTCGATATCACCACACTGAGAGCCACATGTATGATTGGAAAACAACAAGGAGGATTTTTATTCGTATACCTAGAGCGGTGGAATTATTTCCCACTCCTATGCTTAACCTATTCTCTACCGATAATAGAGTGCTTCACTATGTTGGACACGAAGAAGGAGAGGAAGTTGAGTCGGAGGCTAAGATACCCGAGGACAACTACGAGGAAGTAGAGGCATACATACCATCACCATACGCCACATACTGAGACTTGAACGAGCTCGGAGAACACATTAATGACATCAACAACCTTGCAACAAATCTCTGTAACGCTTCTCATGATCATGCACACACTTTTTTATTCTTGGAGAGATTCTTGGAGCCCCAACTCTTTGCAGCCACCACCACAATGATCTCCCATGTTACAAAAGTTTAAGCTTCGGGAGGTTGTTGACACTTATATATCAAGAGGTGGTGACAAGTTTTGATTTATCTTTTATTTGCTTTTCAATTTTTGAGGTTGTGTTTTCTATCACTTGCATTGGATTAGCTTCCAATGTTTCGTTTTCCTTTTTGTTTTTGTTTTTGATAGATTTGGTTTCGTTGCCAACTTTCTATTCTAAAAATCTTTCTAGAAAAACACAAAAATATTTTCCTTTTATAATTAGTCTCTCGATGTTTCCATCAGCATGATAATAATTTCATAGAAGAGTGGTCAACCACGAGTTTTGAAGAAACATGTCCTAAGGAAGAGGGGAATATTTCATTGACATGAGGTCAGTCTTGTGATTCCCACTTTTTGAAGTTGAATGTTTTGTATATATAGTTGTATTATCAAATTACTATATGCATGTGGGAAGCAAGTCTTGATAGATAGAGTAAGGTCCTTATTCACTTGGTTATTTATTATTGTTTCTCTTATTCTATTTTCTTTTAGTAAACCATGTCTTGCCAAAGTACTAAATTTGAATTATAATGAATGATAAAAAGTCTCCAAATGAAGGCTTCGTTGTTGTAGAAAATTGTTTGAAGAGTCTAGTTTAATGACATACACAACCCCATAGTATTTAATGTATTTGACTCGAATATTGCCTTTGAAAGATTTTTCTGATAGAACATATGTCTTGTGATAAGTGAGATTCAGGCCCAAATTTTCCATGTTAATCATAGTAATAGATGTTTCTTTACGCGTGTTTCTAGACTTTTGTTTGTGACCATGGGATGCTGAAAACTCCGCTAGCCTATGAACGATCTACTCGAGTTAATATCGATGTCGGCTATGAATTGATTTAAACATTTGTAACAACAATGTTATAATGGGTAATATTATCAGTATTCTCATGGGTGTGTGCTCCTAAGCAGTTTGGACACTCCTCTGACTCTTTGAGTAATCAAAACAACTGAAGGAAACATCTAATACTTTGTCATGAGTGTATTTCATCTCTGACATTGTTGCAGCCTAGCCTTGCCCTTACAATATTGATCAAACATATGAAAGATTTAGCATGGCTCATTACTATTAAACTAATTGTTCTTGAAAGTCAATGAAAAGAAAGAGTGCAATTTAGAGCCATATATTTTACTTCAGTGGGTGTTTAATGAGCTACCCTTTAAGCTATGCTTGTTTGAACATGCTCTCACATTTTTAACATGATAAATTACTCTTCCTAAATGTCCATTAGCAGGCAATTGTTTTATACAAGAAGTAGATTAATTGTTGCAGTTCCAAATGTCCCTGTTAATATGAGCTTTATTTTATTTGTCTTGGCTTACCGAAATTGCTATAATACTTTATTACTACACTATCTATATTGAGTTTTCAGCTAAAGAAAAGAGTGAGACATCCGACCACAAACTCTAAGTGAACTAAACTTCTCGTTGTTTCCCTTTAAACACTGGGTTTCTTATGATTTTGTTACTTGCTCGGGACGATCAAGGTTTTAACTTGGGGATGTTGATGCGTCCAAAACGTACGCATATTTATCTATGTTTAAACCGTATCTTTGTCATGAAAATAATCGATATATTACTCTAAACCTACCTTAGTCCCTAATATGCAAGTCAGTTGTAAATCTCCTTGTCATTATATTTATTTCAGATTCTGTACGTGGAAATTACTGGAAATGACACTACACGGAAGGAACTGATCAAGTTTGGGTAGACACTCAAAGAGACGCTCAAATGGAGCTTAACAACCACTGGTACGGTCGCTAGTGAACGTACCAGCCACCGTACCAAGCGCCATCTTGATCGTCTGATCAAACCAACTAAAATTCATCAAAGGGTCTGGAGTCATTTCATGAAGGAAGGCGCCTGAAAATCTAATTTCATTCGTTGTCGCTATATAAAGGATAGGAAACAGCCACCAGAGAGAGCACCAAACTATCATTCGCCGCCACGAAGTGCCGCCGCCATCACCGCCCCACCACCATCTACACCACAATAGTCATAGCTATACTACCTTGTAATTTAGATCTCATAGCAATTGGCAACATTGTAAGAACTGTCATCCATTCAATACAAATACTATTTTCTATATTGTTTTCTATTGTTGATCTGATTGCAATGTGCGAGTAGTCCCCTCGGGCTAAGGGCTGAGGCCTAACCTCATAGCTATGTGCTTCATCTAACCCATGTGATTTTAGTTTAATGAGTTCATTATGTTATTTCTGCGTGTTTCTATATCTATTTCTCGTTCCTAAGACTTATCAGGTACCCAAAACCCCGAAGTGTGATCAAGGTAGAGGTGTAAAAAGAAAGAAATGAAAGGCTGACTAGCGAAATTCTGTGAGAAGGAGGAGGAGTACAACAGCTGGAAGTGGGTCTCTTAGAAACAGCAATGATGTCACTACACTTAAAGCTTTTGTCTGTTTATTCTTAAATATCAAGGCAACCCTGCGAGACGGATCTAAAGGGCCAGCGGTTTGATGAATTAGTCTATGGTAACTTGTTCTCGGGGCCATAGTGGCTTATGGATGTATTGGCTACACACAACTAAATTGCATATGTACTAATTAATCTAACCGATTGCATTTTATCTCATTTATCTCATGTTTATTAATGCATCGTTGCAGGTGAAACCTTAACCCCTAATCTATTTTAATCATTGATCACAAACACATTTCACTATACTACTTTGGTCCAGTAAAACAAGAATTAATTAGACGTTCTCCGGGTTCAACAATCATCCTTATCAAACACCTACTTCCTGGTTCAATAAACCTAGGGCCATTAGGAAAAACGATACATACTACTTTCAGAAATCGGGATCGAAAGTATCAGTTGCAACCGCAAGCACATCGATGCACGCCGCCCAGGCCACTAGCCAGCTGGTTCTTCTCGGCACGCGTTTTGCCGGCCACGACGCCGATGGTCGTGCTAGCCATGTCGCTCGTGTGTCGAGCTAGCCATGTCGTCGTGGCTGCCCCGTACTCACGTGGTTATTTCGGCTGCACCGATGGTAACACGATTGTGTGTTGCCCCGCCTGTGACACGGCCATGCTCACCACGGCCAAGCGCTTTTCCTCGCTCGGCCCTTCGCTGCCACCATGCAAGCTCCGCCCAAGCTCGCGGCGATGCAAAAATTGGCCCCGGCCGACTGAGCACCCACCACCACTACATGTTTGTGCCTCCTTGCAACGCCACGATGTGCTCCTCCGGCAGGAAGGCTGCCCCGACCCTTCTGGTCTCTGGTGTGCCAAGCTGCGGCGTCCGCTGCCACCGACAATGCCAACCCTAAAGACGGTCCCGTGCGGACCACCCTAGGAAAGGCGTTGCGGGCCTGCCTAGCAAGCGAGGCTTGCTATTGGACCGAATGCAGCCCGTTAACACGGCGCATAATTAAAAATTGGTTGGTGGCGGATTGGCGGATGGGCTTCAGCCCGGTTTTGGGTCCAGTTTCGGCCAGCTGCCATTTGGGTCGGACATAGAGAAGCTATGCGAGCGGAAATTTGCAGTTTAGCCATCAGATTTTCTAATTTTCACGCAATTTTAGTTCCTACTGAATTATTTTCCATCTAAGCCCATGGAACTGACCGTATTTGCTTAGTCTCAAAATAATCTCGGGAAGTCAATTTTAGTGCTAATTTTTCACGTTATTGATGTGCTTAACATGTTTCCGTCATTATCATGCCCGTGGTGTTTTTATTGCTAAAATTAACTGTTTAATTATTTTGAATCGCTTTGAAATAATTGTCAACATGTTTTAAATATTGGAACATCATGTTAATGAATAAATTTATATCATCATCGCAATATGCAATAGATTATCCGATGTAATCAAATTACCTGATGTAACCGGATTACCTGTTGTAATCTTGAAATATTTGCATAGAATGTTGATGGCCAGAATTATCACCCGGAGATCATCAAGCTTGTTTCGAATGTGGAAATCGTCCTTGATCGAGTCCAAGCGACTCTCGTGCACAATAGGCTTATGGACACAGCTGGTCCACACCACCACCATTCTACCTGGACATCTGATCTCGCACTATCCTCAAGACGAAGTGACTCGAGAGGATTATAACTTGCTGACCCAGCTGGCCCACTACCACTACTCTCGACAAGTATGTATGGGTGTTGCCTTTCTTTAAAATTCCATCTGTGTGATACTTTGAAAATGAGTAGATGGCAAAACAAAGTGTTTTTACCCTTTTGGCACACTCTCAAATAGCTGTTGGCCAGGACGAAATACAATGTTCGCTCGCAGGAGAGTATATAATGGAATTTTGTGGTGCCACAAGTTTCAGGTTTCTACATTGTACGGGTGAGGCATTATCGGCTCCGATGGTATGTTCAGGGGAGGATCCATCGGATCCCATGGAAGTACCTCTTTAGGTTACCATGGTAGAGTTGGAGCACCTGCCTCGATGCCTATGAAAGTGCCCATGGTATAGCACTTGTTGCTCGTCCCTCCACACTAGCTCGATATGTTGTTACCTTGGTGATAACCTAACATGTGGAGGAGCTTAGTTAGCTTGAAATCTATGCTGAGGTCAATGATGTATTCATTTACTCTGCCTATTCTCCTAAATATTTATGATTCATTTGACATTTTTGATACATTTTGGATTTTAAGCTTTAAAAGAGCAAATCCTATTCATTCTTTTGATGTTTGAATGATTTTTTTATCATTCATTAATTCCTCTATTTAAATATGATGGTATGTTATGTTCTGAGATATCTATGCATTTTTATGTAATGTTGCTTCTCCCTCGCTTCATTATATTCGTCAATGCAATATCTTAAAACATGTGTGGAACCCTAATGGAGTAAACATGTTTTGTGAAAAACGATACACAAATACCATTTTTAGAGAAATCATGTGCTTTGAGTTTAATATCGAGGGAATGCTATGACAATCACCAGCTACGATCTGGCTCTGGACGAGCTAGTATCATACTAACCCATGGGAACAACTTCGATCACTAAGTGATGCATCGTTGTACCCCGAGTCACTCGCAACCTCTTCTGTTTCAGTTATATTCACGCTAATAGTCTTCAGTTGAGACCGGTGTTGTGAATGACAAGTATTCCTCCTAATCACCGAGCGCGATGAAAATGGTGAACATGTTCTTGGATGTTTTTTCCTTCATTGGACACAGTCCTATGCTACATGATAATTGTAGCATTATCTCTGGCATGATAGATTAGACCATGCAGTCTAAGTATGATGATGAATACAATTGACAACTCGAATTGTCCTAATGTTAATGTGAAAAACTTCCCGAATCCTAATGATTTTGTGTGCTCTGCATGCTCTACGGGGAAGTTAATGTAACATCCCAGTGTTTGGGAGGTTATAAGGATCTAAATATAATATGTGCATTTG
This sequence comes from Alopecurus myosuroides, assembly GCA_028641055.1. Taxonomy (NCBI): domain Eukaryota; kingdom Viridiplantae; phylum Streptophyta; class Magnoliopsida; order Poales; family Poaceae; genus Alopecurus; species Alopecurus myosuroides. The sequence continues at coordinate 272,594,384 of CM054062.1, read as the reverse complement.
CAAAGCATGCATCTAAAAGTACGGGAAATTTTTGTGCGAAAGTTTAAATGAATCAAAGTGACCACAGTTTCACTTGACATGATGAAATAGGTCTAGTTCATCTAGTCAGGAGTACATTTGGAGTGATCTTTATAACATAGTATCTCTACAAACCAAATCATCTGATTACACAAACCATAATTGGTTGTGACCAACACAAACCCTCAACAACCTTAACCACAAGTCTTTAAGTGACTTGGAATAATTCACTAGGTATCTAGAACTCAAAGAGGGGTGAGTATCGAAATCACATAGCTCATGATCACACTTACACCAGATAGTAAAACATAATTGAACCATCACATCAGTAGAGATATTATATTCTCTAATCATGAACACTTTAAGTTATCAACCATTCACACCACATCTCTCCAATTTATTTAGTAACTACTAAGTTAACCTTCACATGTAAATAACAAAGGTTCAATAGAAAACAATAGATACAAACAAGTGTTAACTCAAAACCCACAAGTGGGAAATGACATAATAATTGTATCAACATATTTATCGAATATGTACATATCTCATCAACCATAAAGAAGTATCTAAAAGAAGAGACAAATCTTCTTAAACTATTGTTAAACCTTGATCATTATCTTAAGTCCTCATTTCACAAACAGTCCACATTTCTATCCACATCAATAATCAACCACTAAAGTATCTCTGGATACAACTAATGAATAACAACAAGTTATATCCTATATTAGAGAAATTGAATTGATAGCTAAGTAAAACAAATCATGTATGAAACAAGTATCCATCTTTTGGGAAATAAAATAAGAAGTATATGGAAGGATAATAAAAGCATGAACTAACTCTTAATCTAGATCTTGTCATTTTGTCTAGATCATTCTATTTTGATTTTCCAATCTTCTCTCAGACATTATGCAAGAGAAGCACCCACAAGGAAAGAGGAACTACCACCAGAAGATCTTCGGGAAGATTCCCTACAATGTTCTAGAAGTGTTATTCCAATCTATCATAAGTTTATTTGGAAACTCTTATATCTTGATCTGATCTTATTAACTCTCTAGAAATAGTGTGATATTCCAATGTTAGTGTTATATAAAAGTATTTTGGTAACAAGACTAGCTACCTTGTTAAGCAAATCATTTTTGTATACTCAAACAATTGAGTGTCATACACAAGCAAACATAATATCATATAACCTAGTACATCTCATCATGTTGTATATGATTAGTAATTTGGAGGCAAGTCTGGCCCACTTGTTAACAAATTCTTCTTATATGCATATGGAAACTTGATGTCATAAAATACATCTACATTCTTTTTGCAATCAACCAATAGAAAGAATAACACTAAGGAAACAAGAAACCACAATATAATCATCTAAGTAAAATCTTTGCTTGGAACAACTAGTTGTTTTCAGCACAAGGGTGAGATAGCTGAATATGGAATCCCAGAGCGGATATTATTTGTAAGTGACAAAAGGAGTATCTGAAGACTAGTGCCAGCTAGAGAGAAGAACATCAAGCAACAGAAGACCTCAAGAAGCAACACTGCCTCAGTAAGGGAGTATAAGATATTATCTAGTGAATCATTAGGAAATATTAGTGAACCAATAACCTTTCTCAAGCTCATAAGAGATGAGGAACTCATAACAATATATTTAATGGAAACAATTATCAAATATGAAATAATAACCAACCATTGCATCCACATGTCTGGTGATATGTGGAGGTTAATGGTAACAAGCTTAATACCTTGTTTTCCATATCCTTTTCATATGTAAGACTAACAGATGATAACAAAAATTCATCTACATATAACCATGTAAATGATTACATGTTCTAAACAACATGAGATAATATCCACATTTGGAAACTGGTGAAAAACAAACAAATAGGTTTCAAAGACACACATGTTTTCCACTTGATCAAGTACCTAAAATAACAAACATGATTTATACACACCTAATTAAAATGTGAAAAAAATTGCTAAGAGTTGGAACTGTGAGAATAAAAAAGTTACATAATTGAAAACAAGTCTTTTAATCAATCAAAATCTTCTGGCATGATTTGGTATAATAACCAATGGTTGGTGATTCTTCTATAATACATAAAAACATCACTAAGTAGACGTATAAGTTGTTTTCTATAAGACTCGTATCAAAATTATTTAATTTTGAAACACACACTAGGTTATCCACATGATTCTTGTGTGTCCTCTTATTAAACATGCGTAAACGTAATTTTTAAAGCCATTTAATAAATAAAATGAAGAGAAAACAACAAAACCACTTAATCTAGCACCCTAAATAAAAAATACAAATATTCTTTAATTCACCAATACAAAACATGGTGAGATGTGAAATTTGATAAGGAATCCAAATATGATTTTTAATAATTTTTATGTTTACAAATAAGCCCTGAAAACAGTGTTTTCTTCTCAGTTTTAAAGACATGAGGACCAAGTTGTAAATTCCCGAAACTTCAGGGGGTTATCGAAAACTGGCATTTCATTTCCTTTCTTCTTCAACCTCGTGCCAGAAGGCAGAGGAGAAGTCGCCGTGTCGACGCCGGCTCTGCCACATCCCGCTTGGCCGCTCCTCGTCGAGGATAAGAAGGAGAAGACGTCCGCATCGGGATCACTAGCTCTCTGGCAGTCTTTCTCTCTTTCTGTATCTCAAACCGAAGAACCGCGTAGCCGAAACCCTAGATCTACTGCCGCTGCTCGCCGCCGTCAACTCCGTGCGTCCGAGAGAAACTGAGACCACCCCAAGCTCCTCCTCGCCGTCCTCTACTCCTCCACCGAGCCTCGATTGCTGGAAAGCCTGGAGGCAGAGGAATTTCGACATCTTGTTCAACTCCGGCCGCCGCGGAAATCGGCACGCCGCCGCCGATTCTGGTGTCGCCTTTCCTTCCCGTCGGTCTCCTCGCACTCCCGTGGTCACGGTGAGCCTCAACGTTCCCTCCCCTCAATTTCCCATGCGTCCTAGCTCATTGTCGTCGTGTTACCATCACTGACGCCACGAGAGTTCGCCGCCGGTGAAGTTCCAGTGACCATTTGGTCAGGCCGAGCCCACCCACGGACTCACTGAGCTCCCATCTAGCTCATGGAGTTGTGTAATCGAGCAAATTGGAAACATATCGACGGATTGAGAGCAACCAGAGGAGATCCCCTCCTCTGAAGACGCAGGCATGACATCATCATGACGTCATGCGTATTTTTATTTTTCTTTTAATTTATTTTTAATTAAAATGAAACTGACGGATGGGACCCACCTGTCAATTTGAATATTGGCAGAAAATAACTAAAACTTAGTAATTCAATAACTTTAATTCCATAAATGAGAAAAATATAAATTATACACCAAAGTAATCAGAAAAATATAATCTATTTATTGATCAACTTTTCAAAAATGTTTGATAAAATTTAAAATTAAACATTTTCTGAATTAAATTAAATCATTTAAAATTGAGAAAAATAATAAATCATTCATAAAATCAGAAAAATACAATTTATATGCCAAATTACTCAAAATAACAAATGTGATTCATCTATGGTGTTATCAAGGTCATTTGAACAAGTTTTCATGTGTGCAATGTTTTGCCTAGTCATTTAATTCATTTAAAATTAATAAAATATTAACTTATTCAAATATTTTTAGAAAACATCAAATGTTATCTCAAATTAAAGAGAAAAGCATTTCCAATTCAAATATGTCAAACATAAAACATTTTGTTTAACTTATAAACTTTTTTGTAAACGTATAATAGAATTCTATAATAATCCATTATGACGAGAAATAACTGCCACAACATTATTTTTCCTTATTAATAAAATCCTCATGTTTTCACACCTATTAAATCTATCATCAAAAGTCACTAGAAAGTATTGTGATGATATAGTTGGTTGTATTAGTTCATAATTTTCAATTCAACTCTTCGTCATGAGCTCTACACCTTCGAACGTAAAATAAAATATGTATGTTATCTTTTCAATAGTTGTATTTCATGTGTTATTGTTTTGTTATCTAATCAAGTAATAAACACTTCTACCTAAACATGATAACAATTGTTTGTTAAGTAAAAGTGAAACACATGTAAGACTAAAAGAAGTAATAACCACATCACCACAAGTAATGAAACAATTCACCTAAAACCCGTGTGATTAAGTTATCGTATCAAACGTAGCTTACACTTGTAAGCTGGGGTATTTTCCAGGGTATTTCGCGATGCATCTCATTACTATGCATGTATCATCTTGCCAATGTTATCAGTAGTCCTTATCGGGACTACTTTGCTATCTTTCAGATATCGGGATTCTCTGCGCGGCCCTTGAACCCGAAGACATGGTTTATTATTGTTATTTCAATCTCAGGCAAGTTCATCACTTGCTCATATTCTTTGCGGTATTTCATAACGAACTATTTGCAAAAACTCTATCGTATAACCACCTATGCTCAAAAGAATGCATGATCCTATTTTTATAATAATATGACTAATTGAATGACTACCTGAGTGGTAGTGTTCTGTTTGGTGAGCGGATGGGACCATGGTAAGATGAATAGGTCAAAGGAAGGTTCCATCTGCATGGGAAAGTATTACCTAGGAATTAATCACAAATGCCGTCAGAACTCGGTGCTCCGTAAATACCGCGTTGACCACGGGTCTTCTATGGGGGGAGTAAGTCAGCTGTGATCTTCTCTTGTTCGCATATCAACGGGCTGCCAGAGACGTACGCTGTAGGTCTTGCGGGACTACATGCACATGGGTGGGATCCCTTAATTCCCACAGACTCTGGGGTCTATGATGGTCTGCCAGGGGCGCCTAGATATCCATCGTGAGGGGTGGAATCAGGGGTTCAACCTGCTGGCAGAAATGGGTGGGCATGCGTTGTGCGGATAAGCATGGTTTGGCTTGGACCAACAATGTGGACAGGATCTCGAGCCTGGTTGTGCAACATGGTCTTGGTAGCCCATGGGTAAAGTAACGCACCTCTGCAGAGTGTAAAAGGATGTGGCATGTTACCCATTGTTCCGGGAAGGAACTGCGAACGCTACAGGAAAGGCAACTCCATGAAGTTCTAGTCCTGTGATGGTATGGCGGGCATAGTTTTCAGAAGTAAAAGCAACCTCTTGAAGAAAGATTTACAAAACCTTGCATTAGCTTATGAATCTTTCGAGTCTAAAGCTGTAGTTAGTGCATAAAATTACCCACTGTATATCATGTATTTGCTGAGTAACGCTCGTTACTCATTCGTTCCCGTTTGACCCCTGCTTAGAGTTGAAGCCTATGGAAGTCGTCATCGTGAAGCCACCGCTACCTCATGAAGCTAGGTAGAGTGATCTACTACTTAGTCGATAAAGCATCGTCATCAACAACGCTGGTGGATGAGAAGCTATCAAGGTGTAGATGGAGTCCATTAATGGATTTAGTTTCGTCAAAGCCATAGATTAGGGCTGACATCAGCCGTAGTAGATTAGGTTCTGAGCTAGAGTAATTCTCCAGCTTGGAACTTCGAATTGCTTCTTCTGGTGTTTCATTTGCAGGAAATCTTCTTGATTCATCAAAGAGATTCTCAAGATTTTGTAATGAAGTTGTATCCTATAGTTTTGCCTGGTCCTGCTTTGTTTCTGTTGTACTGCTCTGAGGGATGTAATATTCACGGACAAGTCCTTCTGTGAGTATTATGTCATCAACTTGCGCACTACACATGAAGTGGTATGCTGGGTCACCACAGTTAATCATTAGACCGTCCCTCCTAAAAGTGAAGAATGAAATTCCCGCGATCTTGGACACATCCAATGGGACATATGTGGTCTGATTCAGCCCATCTCAGGGTCATTTCAATACTTTATGGTACACACTGACGCTTCTCTAAGTGGTCCAGTGATTGCCTGATGCAATACAGAACCATGGCAATGGGAACTGCAGTCGCGCATTCAGTACTGCATGTCCATAGGACAAAATGGACTTCCAGAGGCATTGATTAAATTCATTGCTGGAACGCTTCTTCAGAGTTGTAATTTTCCAACCATGTGTTGGGGGGCACGTTGTGTTACATGCTGCTAAACTCATCAATTTTAGACCGTCGGTCTACAACATCCATTCTCCTATGAAGTTTGCGTATGGGTCGACACCAAATATTTCCCACATTTACAGGTTCGGTTGCCAGGTGTATGTATCAACACTACAACCCCAGCAATCAGCAATGGACCCGCTCCATAAGACAGGGATATACATCGGTTATGAGATTGTGTCCATAATCAGGTATTTGGACCCCATGACTTTGATTGTCATACGACCTGCTTTCCTGATTGCATATATGACGAGGATCTCTTTCCAACTTTAGGGAGGAAATCAACCCCTTGATGATAAAATTTAATAAATAACATGGCAAGTCACGGGGATCCACGTTCATGACCCACGCAGTGTTGATAAAAATAAATAAGTCCAAAAGATAATAGATTTGCATACATTAGCGAATCAACTGCCTGGTCACTTTAGTGAGTTAAAAACTCTGAAAAATCGCATATGCCAGCGTGCAATGCACCAGAAATGGTTGAGATACTGACGTTAACTAATGGTACGCCCGCTCTCGTCCAAAAGCCTAAAAGGATGCGAAATCTGATTTCTCAGATCCTAAGTACTCGGGGACGCATGAGGAAAAAGGATACGAGATATTTATCACAAACAATCACCAAAACATCTAGTAAGAAAACAGGGAGACAGTTGAGATCTAGCACGAGTATGGAAAGTCCTGCGCACGGGATTCTGTACTTAGACATCCCTGTCGAGGGACCATCTAGCGGAGATGTGAGCGCACACATCGATGCAAAAATTCTAAAAGGACCTCGCTCCTGTAATGGGAAATATGGTAGAGCAAGAGGTAGCGCCAGATGCTCTCCATGATGAAATGACCATAAATTATATAAATAAAGGAGAGATGGGACCAAGCAATGACAATTGTCAACATTATTTTTTCTTAGAAAAATGTCTCAATCCCAGATCCTAACCCTAAGCCTAACAATCTCGTTGATTGTAAAAAAATGTCAGATTGGAAAGGTTGGCAGAAGGCAATTACCTCACAAATGAGTTGTATCGGTACAAAGCAAGGCTCATTGCTCAAGTGTTCACTCAACGACCAGTTGTTGATTTTGAGAAAACTTACTCCCAGCCATGGATGGTATAAACTTATTCGGAAAGAATAGATGGGCCAGAATAAATTTAATATTTCATATGCATTAATGTCAAATAAATGACGATGATATGTCAAAAATAGATTGATATGGATTGATTATTCTCCAAGATTTGCCTATGTGCATCTCTATATAAACGGTCACGAGTGAAATGAAACATGCATAGATTCGTGGTGAAACATTTTACGACACAAAAAAAAAGCTAAGAATACAAGAACTAGCCAGCTTCTCTTCATGGGGCCCATCAGAAACGTCGCAACTATTGTGTGCCTAGTACTACCTCTTCTGCTAGTGTTTACCACTCTTCAATCATGCCATGCGATGGAGAAGCACATAGGTGCGTACATATCACTTATTTTCATTGTAGTATATATTGTTCTTACATTTTGTATCGTAGATATGATAGATAATGGGAGATAACCTTCACCGGTCTCTACATCATATTGCGCACACATCCCAACAATAAATAATTTGAATAGGGAAATGGCGAAAACAAGTCTATATTTATTTATATATGACCCGATTGGTCTTTTTTTTTTTGCGAAACACAGTACAACGCAAGCGCTCATAAACACGCGCACACACACTCACCCCTATGAACGCACGCACACACACCCTACCCCTATGAGCACCTCCGAAAGACTGAGCCGGCGGATCGAGTCTTGAAATTACGAAGTCACCACAGACGCCTCGCTATCGACGGGAACGTCGCCTCCCACTGAAGAATATATCCCTTCTTTAATGAGAAACACCAGCGTCAAATCTGGGAAAATACTAGCGCACAACTATTGTACTCGTGGGAATATGGATACTCTTGGATAGAGAACATTTATTTAGGAAAGAAGAGATGGGCCCAAAATATACTTGATACGATTTCATATTAAGTAGGCATTAATGTCAGATAAATGAGGATGATATGACAAATAATATATAGATATGAATTGATTATTCTCCAAGATTTGCCTACGTGCATCTCTCTCTATATATAAATATGGTTACGAGTGAAAACAAACATGTACAGTTTTGTGGCGAAACATTATAGGACACACATACACACACAAAAAAAACAAGAATTAGCTAGCTTCTCTCCATGGCGCCTATCAAAAACATCACAACTATTGTTTGCCTAGTACTACCTCTCCTGCTAGTGGCTACCACACTTCATTCATGCCATGCCATGGAGAAGCACATAGGTGCGTACATCTCTCTTCTCTTCATTGCAAGTCTGTATTGTTCTTACATTGTGTATTATAATAGGTATGCCAGGTAATGGGAGATAACCTCCACTAGCCTCTACATCATACTGCGCTCATATCGAAAATGGCAAAAACAAGTATATATGGTTCTCTTGACCCGATTATTCTTTGTTGCATACAGGTGGTATTCAAGATAGGCTGCCAGGACGAGAATGTTTTATCTATGGGGAAAACTGCTCGCTCTATAAATGCCAGGAATATTGTGGTACCAAAGGTTATGTCCCGAAACTAGGCTCCTGCGTTGATATCTCGGGCGAGTTAGTCTGCTGTTGCCATTTCTATTGACTTTACATTCTCTTATGGACGGTAATGTGTTGGTACCCATGATCGTGTGGATGTATCATGCAATAGATGCAATAAAATAACCTGCGCTTTTATATTTATGGACAAAATTAAGGGCGTCGATCAGAGTGTGTGCGTGTGTGGAGGGGGATATCTTTGCATACGCAACGTCCTTGCAACTTTCCTTCCTTGGTTTTTTTTTTTTTTTTGAGAACTTCCTTCCTTCATGACCTCTGTCTGACCTGGTCCCGTGATCTCCCACATGGGCCAAGCCCACTAATCCACACTTACGGGCTGATTAGCCCAACGAAACGGTGAAATACTGAGACGCTTATTTCGTTCGCTACCTCGTCCAGTTCCCGACCTTTGGAACGAAACCGGGACTGAAAAAAAAAGCTTGTGGCTTGTGGGACTGGTTTTGCATGGAAACGGTAATTTTTTTTTTTTTTTGAAGCACACGGCAAAAGGCTTGCCGATTATATTGATATAGGAGAAGCAAATATGGTGGGCCTAAGTCATCAGAAAGAAAAAAGAGTGAAAAACACGATGAAAACTACTCTCCAATAAGTTCGACTAACTTCTTAGCCCCTGCCCGGATCCAGTTCCACCCTTCATCCTTAATCTTCTGCATGAGGACGGGAGGCAACAAGAACTTGTTGCAGAACATCCTAGCGTTTTTCTCCTTCCATATCTCCCAAGCAAATAGGATGATAGCCGTCTTAAGTCCCTTGGGAGAGCAGCAAGAGAAAATCGAGAGGGCGTTCCAGTAGTGCAGCACAGAAGGCACTACTGGAGGGCAGTGAACGGTAATATTTGGATGGCATAATAGAAACAAGAACCTTTTTCTGCACCGTAAAATGAAAGGCAAGAGTTTTTTTATGGACCGTGAAGCGCCTCTGAATTTTCCAACGTGTTAGTTTGCAAGCCGTTGTACTAGCTGCGTTCCTTCTCATGTACGAACCTGATGGCGAACCCCAACGCAGTGCCCATCATTCTATCTACGGATGGCAATGGGCCCTGAAATGCGCAAACCCGACGTGTATCCGTCTTAAATGGGAAAGGTTTGGTAAAATGTTCGACCCACTAGGTCTAATGGGGCAGGTATGGGGGTGGCAAACCCGTACCCGCATACCCGTACCCGCTCTAATTCCTAATCATATCTCTAATAATCATATGCCTAACCACATGTTCACGAGCTATAGAACACAAACCTCACACATCGCATAGACGCGTTGGAATCTGGAATCCCGGAGACAACACACGTACACACTCTATTTCCACCGAGCTCATCCCAATATTATATTGTTTTATTCCCCATATGTGTCGATGTCGCTTTTTAAATGGGTACCCGTTGGGCCCCGAACCCGGCTGGGTCGTGGGTATGGTAAGAAATAAGACCCGACAAATTAAATGGGGCGGGTATGGGGGCGGTGGGTGCCATCCGGAATCCTCTAAAGGATCTAAGCGCAGGGCTATTCGTGCCCCCTCCTTGCTTCTCACCCAGCTCCAATTAAATGGTGACACGAGGCCAAGCACCACAGTCAATCGCAAGGTCGGTTTAGTGACAAAAAATTATCCCCATCTCCAACCTTCCCATACCAGCGGAGCTGCATCCCATCTAGAGATCACATTGCCCCCATCTCCAGCATGCCCATCAGGGCCTCGGCGACGACATCAAGCCGAATTCGCGGACGCCCAGAGGAATAATGCCTCACCATGAAGACCGATGTCGACAAGGAACGCGACGACAACTAGGGCTAAGGAGGAGTGGTTGCTGGGAAGGACCAGTGGTCAACGGCGATAGCGACGCACATGTGTGTGACTTCATCGAGCACCAAGCTGCGACGAGCCCGATGAGGAGTGGGCAAATCCTGGTGATGGACATCAAGGAGCAGCTATATGGGGGCGGGGAGACAGATAGGCCGTCTCCGACGACCTAGAGTACCTTGACAGGGAGCTGGGCATCGGGAGGAAGATGGCCTAGAAGCAGAGGGTCACGGTCGCATCCAGAGGCCGTGCATCGGTGCAAGTGACTGGACTTGGCCAGCGCCGTCTTCCGGCCCAAGCCGCGGCTGCTGCTGCTTTGTTCGGGCCGACAAAAGTGTGTGTCCTGCCCCCTCCACACAGGGTCCTCCCCAACCAGACTCAAACATTTTCTTCTGAATTTTTTGGCAGAGAAGTCTGGCAGGAGATCGAGTAGCAAACACAGCTTAGACCAGAAAGTAACCAACCACCACTGTCACAAAGGTTTGGCTGTTTCCTTGGTAGTCTGATTACAACGTTGTTGATTATTGCAATGTAGTAGTCACCATTCAAAGAAATCAATTGCTGTTACCAGTTAGATGGTGTTCTTGGTGTGGCTACAGTCATCAATCGCAAGTCAAAAATATGTTTAACATGTTATTAAAGTATTCTCTCAAGTTTGCACTAATGCTTGATTTGGGTCAAATACTTATTTTGGTTAAAGATCAAAAGGTTGTGTCCTCGTGTCAAGTCAATTCTCTCTGCTCGGTGGAAATTTCACTCTTAAGGTTTAGACCATTGACCTTTTTTATTACAGGATTTTTTCATAATCACCCTAGAAAAAACATAAAGTTGTATAGGTAAATTTCCTTTTATAGTCTAGGTGTGTTGCCATAGCGCTTAAACTTTGGAAGCAAAAATGAGTTTTAAACAATTTTAGTAATGTGTTGCCCTCCTTTCAAGATGTATTTGTTTCCATTTATTTTATATATCTATGACGATGGAGAGAGTATAATATATTATATGTATGGCTGAAAATATTAAAATATATTTACGGAATTGTAATTAGTAGGGAGGATATTTAACATGTGTAAATTTATTGAATTGTTGTCGCTGTTTTGTAGAGTAAGCTTTATTCTTGAGCACTACAAAATCAAGGAATGTCCCGGTTTCTACCACATGAGGATTACTACATATTTTTTTTCATTTTTTGCATGACTGTGCAACTCGGCAATGGCAATCAGTTTTCCAAGGGATATATGCTGACAAGGTAATTTTCATATCATATATTGTCTTCTAAATTTCCAGTATTGTATTATATTCTCGAATAAATGTGTTGTATTATACAATATTCATGGTTATTACCTGTCCATTTTCCTCGAGAATCCTCTTGCCAGACCATTTTCTTTCGCATTGAACAGGCAGCTACGTACAGTAATCTTGGTTTTGAAAATTATTTGTTTGAAATTTTGTCCCAAACAGGTTTGGTTCAAGATTCTTAAATATCGTAGTTGGCTGGCTCTCAAGTTGAAAGTATTACTTCGGATTTGTAAGACAGTACATAGTAATAGGAAATTTTGATTGATTGCTACTGACAATAATGTGCATGCAACAAATGCCCCGCTTGTGTATTCTCTGTCAACTTAATGCTGCTTGCGTATCCACTATTCTCAACATACTTGTTTATCTCTTTTCACTTTCAGCCAAAAGATCTGATATTTGTCAAGTTCTTATGTTGCCAGGCTATACAAGGAGCACTCTGCCTAATCCACATTGGGAAGTGCTCATGTTGTATTTACCATCCACAATTTTGAATTTGAAGCACATTATACTGGTTAAGCCTTAATGTCTCGTAAATTGTATTCATCGTGTTTGGTGTATTTTGTATCATATTATAATATTTCACTTCTTAACTATCCATGCTCTTGTGTCTTGTACTATTTTTTTAAATTATTTTCACGTGTTTCTCATGCATATTCAAGAGAAGTGGCATGCGATAGTGCCATCGATCCCCGTCATTAAACATTATACGACATTCTCAATAGAATTGATTTAGACATCTGGGATCCTTACACCAACAATACTATAAATGTAGCAATTTTTCATAGTGCAAATAGATACCAAAGCAACATAGAGTTTTCTTATTAATTCTGTATTTATGCTACTTGAGGCCCCTTACATTTCTAAGAATGTTGTTGAAGTGGAGACTGGGGAAAACGGCATTGCTGCAGAGGCTTCGGTTACAACAAGCTTATGTCCCTATCGTTAGAATTATCACCCGCCTGACAACCCAGAAGGAAATCTACCTTATCACACACGCAGGTATATCACTTTTGAATGATATAAAGTTCAATTGTTTCCTTAGTAAAAAATGCTTCCTTTTGTAAGATATTTTTTGTTCAATTCAAAAAAAAAAATGCGGGTGCTAAAGCTGAAATGGTTCTTACTATTTGTGCAGTGTAGCTGAAATGGCTAATATGACCTATTTATAGTGTAAAAAATTCCAATGATTTATGAACTGGCCTTTATCTCTATTTCATAGTTGTAGCCTTGCAAATATACTAAGATAGTGAACACCTCTTCATAATGTGTCTATTTCTATAATCTGCAAGGTAACAAAAGCATCATGCATCTTAAAAGAGGCATGGTGAAGTTCATATTCTATGCGTGTTCAATTGATCGAAATAATTATATGCATGATTTGTAATAAATTTTTGGGGAGGCACTCCATTGGAAAGAGAGACTTCTGTCTATTTTAGTACGGTAACATGTTTCTTAATTGAAGAAGTTCATGCGCTTGTTCGCAGGCCAGCTGAAAGAAAGAAATAACTACCAGACAATGTGAAAGTGCTATTTTCTTTTGTTCATCATGTGTCAATAGTGCTAGGAACAAAATAGTATGGATGTTTTCTCCAGGCGAATATTAGTATGAGATCCTCTTGGGATGCTGTTGGAAACAAGAAATTTTGGGGGCACAAGTGTTCTAGAGGGTGTCACCAGGGGGACATAAAAGAAACCGAAAAATGTTTGTGGCCTGTCACAATGACTTCCTCTAGAACATTTTTTTTTGTTCTGAAATCTTTGTGTCCACGGAAATTTTGTCCTGACATTCTGAATAGTGAATGCAGTTATTCAGTAACTAAGTGGATCTATATTTTTGTAGTGATCAAAGGACGATGATTATAGGGCTCAACATGCTGACAGATGATATGCTATGGTCTATCTTGGGGAGAGTCGGTTCACGCATGGATGTATGGAAAAGAGTGATGTCTACACGTTCCCTGGTTGATGCCTGAAGTCACCATCGATGTCAAGGAATTTCTATCCGATCCACGTCATGACCCAAAATAGCCCAATGATATGGAGGAAGCCATGGCATCTTTAGCCAAAGTCATCAGGAGTTTCTTTGGTAGTCAACAGAGAGAATCCACCGTCTCATGTCTGGATCTTAAGCTCAACTTGACCTGCACGATTCTTGTGCAAAATTGGCCCACTGTAGGTGACGTGATCCGTAGTCGTCTGCTTAAAGATTTTGATCTCGACATTCTTTATGAGACAGATCGTCGTGACTGTAGTGACAGTGATATGCTACAACATGACAAAGAAATTAATGGTTTTTTCACTGCCTACCCAAGTTTGCTCCACTGTCTCACACGACTCTTTCTAAAAGATTTAGACTTCGAGAAGTTGGAGATGCACCGTGTTCTGTTTCATTGCTGTAAAGAACTGGAGCATCTAATCCTCTATCAGTGTGATAGTGGTTTGTGGTCTCTGTTTAAGATTGATGCACCAAACTAAAAAAATTGTGTCCTAGAACTCACCAAATATTTAGGTCGTGTGCCTTCAGAAATTGGGGAAGCTCAGCTGGGATACTTTGGTATCTTGGTCTGTCCCCTTAGCTTTTGGTCTATCTAAGGTTTGTTCTTTCTCAGCATTACGTAGTTAGGATACTGATTTTGTTATATATCTTCCCATCCAAGATAGAAATCATGAAATGTCGATATATATAAAAGTAATGGTTTTCTATGTTATTGCCTCAACGGAAGACGTTGAGCATGCTTAAAATCAGGGTTTTGAAATAGTCAGACAAAAATGTTCTCATGCTACTGATTCGGCATCTATTCTTCACAAACATGGTACAAATGTCAGTTTAAACATCATGATGGTAACAATGAGGTGTTTTATGGTTCTTTAAAACTTAATCATTAATACTCCCTCCGTACTAGTGTATAGGGCATAAAACGAAAATCTCTAGGACCAAGGTAGTTGCCAATTGGGCCGGATTTCTCTCCCAGCGTGTTAATGAGCCTTGAGTAGACGGATCGATTTGTTCGGACTGTTACTCTAACCAATCGCCGCATCCAATCAACAGATGCAAAATTAATGCATGCAGGCTCCGTAACCATCGCATGAGAAGGAGCCATGCATGTGGCATTGACTCACCGTTCTGTTTCACGTGCATGCAACAGGCTGTTAAGGTGTGGAGAAGAGCAAAGTTCGGAAGGGAAGGGAGGGAAAACGCTTGGATAGAGAGATTAACCCGGCCTAATTAATATCATTTAAGAATAATTGCGCCTACCTTGAGAGGGTACCCGGACAATCTGATTTTCGTTTTGTGCCCTATACACCAGGACGGAGGGAGTAGTCTTCTTTGTGAATGTCTACACAGTTGAAGTTGGAGACGATTCGAAATATACCCGAGAGAAGTTCGTCGAGCAAATTGACCATCTCCAACAATGGGGTGTTCGTCGAGCAAATTGACCATCTCCAACAATGGGGTGCGCCGGTTGGTGGGATTGGTCTACAAGGTGATGTCACCTATCCAGTGGGAGATGTTATTGCTACTGCCTAGATAAATTGTCCATATTGGGTCGCCCTATTTGGCTTACTAAACTTGATGTCTCATTACAGAACAAACTATTTTGTATGTAATTCTGGTTTGAAAAAGATAGGTTGACTCCAGTTATTACTGTTGGAATTTATGGACTGCAGTGTGGCCCAACTAAGCCCAATAAATTCTGAAATTGTCATGGCCCATTCATGAATAATGAGTGGAGTGAGTGGGACTAAGTTTAGTCCCATACTGCTAGTTTGGAGAGAATGGAACCACCTTATAAGGTGAGCCATTCTAGCTCATGTATGAGTTGGCAAGGCAAGAGGAGAGGTGTGCCACACGCGCGCTCCTCCTCCGCCGCCCGTCTCGCCTCGCCTCGCCTCGTCACGACGCGCCGCGGGTTGCGGGAATGAGCCGAGCTGAGAGCGTTTATTTTGTCGCTTGGGAAATCTTAATGAGTCATTAACTTGGTAATTAACGGACGCGTTAATTCCTAAACTGTTTCCGTTTCCTGTTTGGATCGTGAAACCGAACCGACTCAGACGTGGAGTTGCGTCCACGTCTATCCCAGCCGCATATAAATACGCGCATACGGTAAACCCTAGCTACCACTTCGTCTTATGGTTTCGCACCGTTCCAATCCACTGCGCCGCCAATCAAGTCTTCTCCATCCCTACTTCCGGCGTGCACCGCTAGTGGGGACAGCAGGCCTCCGGAACCCCGCCTCTTGTGATCCTGTACGGGAGAGGGGCGATCAGGTTTTTGGGGAGCGCACTCGCGCGACTGCTGACGGCGACTACTTCCCCAACGACGATTTCTTCCCCGACCTCGGCAACCTCTTCATCGACGACATGGCCGACGTGGACAACAACAACGGCGGTGCCGCTACCGCTGCATCGTACGTATCTCTATTCCATCTGTATGCGATATTACTGGAATTCTTATGTCTAGTTCTTGCAATAGATTGTTTCAGTCTGTCTACTGTATTAGATCTAGATATTTGCATAGTTACTGTATTTGCTACGGTCACAATTTATCTGATAGTATTTCGAATTAAATCATGTGCTAAATTGCTAATATAATCAACAATCCAAAAACCTGATTATAGGCAATTTCTTGCACCTGCACCGTCTGTCATTGCGGCGACAAGGCCAATCCCTTTCAAGGGTGTGGACTATAAGAGGTGGCGCACGAGAGCAGTGCTATGGTTTCAAACCTTGCGCTGCTATGCGGCAGCTAAGGGCAAGCCTGAGGGCGATCTCAATCCAGCACAGCTGGAGGCCTTTGAGAATATGGACACTATGTTTAAAAGTGCCCTCCTCGGTATTATTGATGATTCCATTGTGGATCCGTATATGTCGTTTGATAACGGCAAGGATATGTGGGCTGCACTCGAGGCCAAATTTGGGGCCTCGGATGCTGGCAGCAAGCTGTACGTCATGGAGCAATTCTATGACTACAGGATGACTGATGAGCGCTCTGTTGTTCAACAGGCTCATGAGATACAGTCACTCGCTAAATAACTTGAGCACTTTAAGTGTATGTTACCGGACAAGTTTGTGGCCGGAGGCATTATTGCCAAGCTTCCATCTTCATGGAGCACCTTTGCTACTTCTCTGAAACACAAGAGACAGGAGTTTTCCGTTACGGACCTCATCGGATCTCTTGATGTGGAAGAGAAGGCGAGAGCAAAGGATACACGTGCTCGGGTTGCTGAGGTAGGTTCTTCTGCTCATGTGGTACAGAAGCCCAACAAGTCTAAATATAACAAGAAGAAATCTGAGGGTAAAGCCAAACCCGATGGCAGGTTTAAGCCATCGCACTCTACCAACTTCAAGAAGAGAAAGGGGTCATGTCACGTTTGCGGTGAACTGGCCCATTGGGCTCCAAAATGCCCTAAGCGATATGAGTTGCAGCAGCAAGAGAACAGCGGCAAGACCGCTAACATTGTCATTGGTGACACTGAGATGAAGGATACTGGGTACGGTACAGTTCCCACTATTCTTTCAGTTTGTCATTCACCTGAATGGTTAATTGACACAGGTGCCAATGTACATGTTTGTGCTGATGCTTCCATGTTCTCTTCTTATCAGATCACAGGGACTTCCTCCGTGCTGATGGGGAACGGGTCACATGCTACTGTTCGTGGTGTTGGTACGGTCGATCTGAAGTTTACTTCAGGGAAGGTCGTGCGACTGAAGAACGTTCATCATGTGCCCTCCATCAATAAAAATCTCGTCAGCGGCTCACGTTTATGTCGAGATGGTTTTAAGTTGGTTTTCGAGTCCAATAAAGTTGTAATTTCCAAGTATGGACAATTTATTGGTAAAGGCTATGAGTGCGGAGGCTTGTTCCGCTTATCCTTGTCAGATATATGCACCAAAGTTATTAATAATGTTTGTCACGATAATGATTGTGATGTTTGGCATTCACGACTTTGTCATATTAATTTTGGTTGCATGACGCGGTTAGCAAATATGAGTTTAATTCCGAAATTCAGTACGATTAAAGGTTCCAAATGTCAAGTGTGTGTTCAAGCTAAGCAACCTCGCAAGTCTCACAAGACTGCGGAGGCGAGAGACTTGGCACCACTAGAACTTATACATTCTGATCTTTGTGAGATGAATGGCGTATTGACAAAAGGTGGAAAGAAATATTTCATGACACTTATTGATGACTCCACTAGATATTGTTATGTGTATCTTCTGAAATCTAAAGATGAAGCTTTAACTTATTTCAAGAACTATAAGGCCGAAGCTGAGAACCAACTTGATCGTAAAATTAAGCGGCTTAGGTCTGATCGTGGTGGAGAGTATTTTTCCAACGAGTTTAATTATTTTTGTGCCGAACACGGTATTATTCATGAGAGGACGCCTCCCTACTCACCTCAGTCAAATGGGGTGGCTGAAAGAAATAACCGAACGTTGTCTGATTTGGTTAACGCCATGTTAGACACTTCGGGTCTCTCCAAGGCATGGTGGGGGGAGGCGCTAATGACTGCGTGTCATGTCCTAAACCGAGTTCCCACAAAGAATAAAACCATTACTCTATTTGAGGAATGGGAAAGGAAAAGGTTGAAACTCTCCTACCTACGTACTTGGGGTTGTTTGGCGAAAGTCAATATACCAATTCCCAACAAGCGCAAGCTTGGACCAAAGACTGTTGATTGTGTTCTTTTGGGCTATGCTTTTAATAGCATTGGCTATAGATTCTTGATAGTAAAATCTGAGGTATCCGACATGCATGTTGATACGATTATGGAGTCGAATGATGCGACTTTCTTTGAGAACGTATTTCCTATGAAGAATATGTCTAGCTCATCAAATCAGGAGAAACTTGTTTCGTCTAATCAGGAATTAGCT
This sequence comes from Alopecurus myosuroides, assembly GCA_028641055.1. NCBI lineage: Eukaryota > Viridiplantae > Streptophyta > Magnoliopsida > Poales > Poaceae > Alopecurus > Alopecurus myosuroides. Next base: position 272,575,703 of record CM054062.1, on the reverse strand, counting down.
GAGATTCCTGAACGCACCATTCCGACAGAACACGTTGAGAATCCCGAGGAGGATGACAATGAAGTTCCTGTAAGGAGCAAGAGACAGAGGACTGCAAAGTCCTTTGGTAATGATTTCATTGTGTCCTCGTGGATGACACACCCAGGACTATTTCAGAAGCCTATGCGTCTCTTGATGCCGACTACTGGAAGGAGGCTGTCCGTTGCGAGATGGATTCCATCTTAGCTAACGGAACCTAGGAAATCACTGATCGTCCTTATGGGTGTAAACCTGTAGGATGTAAGTGGGTGTTCAAGAAAAAGCTTAGGCCTATGGTACAATTGAAAAGTACAAGGCAAGGCTTGTGGCCAAGGGTTATACCCAAAAAGAAGGTGAAGACTTCTTTGATACTTACTCACCTGTGGCTAGACTGACCACTATTCGTGTGCTACTATCACTGGCTGCCTCGCACGGTCTTCTCGTTCATCAAATGGACGTTAAGACGGCTTTCCTTAATGGAGAGCTGGACGAGGAAATTTACATGGAGCAGCCAGATGGTTTCGTAGTACCCGGTCAGGAAGGCAAGGTGTGTAAGTTAATGAAGTCATTGTACGGCCTCAAGCAAACACCTAAGCAATGGCATGAAAAGTTCGAAAGGACTTTGACTGCTGAAGGCTTTGTTGTAAACGAAGCTGATAAATGTGTGTACTATCGCCATGGTGGGGGCGAGGGAGTTATTCTATGTCTAAACGTTGATGACATATTGATCTTTGGGACCAATCTTGATTTAATCAAGGAAGTTAAGGATTTCTTATCTCGCTGTTTTGAGATGAAGAATCTAGGAGTAGCTGATGTTATCTTAAACATCAAGCTATTGAGAGATGATAATGGTGGGATTACACTGCTTCAATCTCACTATGTGGAAAAGGTCTTGAGTCGCTTCGGGTATAGTGACTGCAAGCCTTCTTCAACTCCATATGATGCTAGTGTGTTGCTTCGAAAAAATCAACGGATTACTAGAGATCAACTGAGATATTCTCAGATTATAGGCTCGCTTATGTATTTGGCGAGTGCCACGAGGCCTGACATCTCTTTTGCTGTGAGCAAATTAAGCCGGTTTGTTTCCAATCCGGGAGATGATCATTGGCGTGCGCTTGAGAGAGTTATGCGCTATTTAAAAGGCACTGCGAGCTATGGAATTCACTATACCGAAAACCCGAGGGTTCTAGAAGGATATAGTGATTCTAATTGGATATCTGATGCTGATGAGCTTAATGCCACTAGTGGTTATGTTTTTACACTTGGTGGTGGCGCTGTTTCTTGAAAGTCTTGCAAGCAGACCATCTTAACGAGGTCAACTATGGAAGCAGAACTCGCAGCATTAGACACAGCCACTGTTGAAGCAGAGTGGCTTCGTGAGCTCTTGATGGACTTGCCTATGGTTGAAAAACCAATACCCGCAATCCTAATGAACTGTGATAATCAAACTATGATCATCAAAGTGAACAGTTCTAAGGATAATGCAAAGTCATCAAAGACATGTGAAGAGGAGATTAAAATCTGTCAGGAAATTGAAGAACTCCGGAGTTATTGCGTTGGATTATATCCAAACATCTATGAACTTGGCAGATCCCTTCACAAAGGGTTTATCACGAAATGTGATAGATAATGCATCGAAGGAGATGGGCTTGAGACCCACGTTATAAGTTGCCCACAGTGGTAACCCACTCTATGTGATCGGAGATCCCGTGAATTAGAAGTGGGAGACAAGCTGTTGGTCGGCTGAGAGGAGAGTATCCTTATATTTTATTCCACTCCATAAAAGATGCAATACTCTCCTGATCTGTATGGTAGGTTGACTTTTGTCTTAATGTGTTCCAAGTGGCTTATTTATATAAGCAGAGATGTGTCCTACAGAACATCTCCTGAGGAACTCACCTATATGAGTCTGACTGTTAAACGTCGCAGTCTATGAGAATCGGGTGCTCTCTAGTAAACTCATGAAAGGCCTTCGGAGTACGACGCATACGCTCCAAACCGCGGGGAAGCCTTGCGGCAGCCTAGTATCGGTTCAGACGTTGTGTGAAACTGGTATCACAGCAAACTTGTAGTTCAAGGCGTAGTCCACTATTCAAGTTGTGAACTAGTGTAGCATGATGTTCTAAGTGGAAGTTCAACTTAACAGTCTCCACTAACACCGGTATATAAACAATGTTTTGGAACAGAGTTTATGAAATGTGCTAATGACACTTTGTGGGGGATTGTTGGAATTTATGGGCTGCAGTGTGGCCCAACTAAGCCCAATAAATTCTGAAATTGTCATGGCCCATTCATGAATAATGAGTGGAGTGAGTGGGACTAAAGTTTAGTCCCATACTGCTAGTTTGGAGAGAATGGAACCACCTTATAAGGTGAGCCATTCTAGCTCATGTATGAGTTGGCAAGGCAAGAGGAGAGGTGTGCTACGCGCGCTCCTCCTCCGCCGCCCGCCTCGCCTCGCCTCGTCACGACGCGCCGCGGGTTGCGGGAATGAGCCGAGCCGAGAGCGTTTATTTTGTCGCTTGGGAAATCTTAATGAGTCATTAATTTGGTAATTAACGGACGCGTTAATTCCTAAACTGTTTCTGTTTCCTTTTTGGATCGTGAAACCGAACCGACTCAGACGTGGAGTTACGTCCACGTCTATCCCAGCCGCATATAAATACGCGCATACGGTAAACCCTAGCTACCACTTCGTCTTATGGTTTCGCACCGTTCCAATCCACTGCGCCGCCAATCAAGTCTTCTCCATCTCTCCTTCCGGCGTGCACCGCTAGTGGGGACAGCAGGCCTCCGGAACCCCGCCTCTTGTGATCCTGTACGGGAGAGGGGCGATCACGCGACTGCTGACGGCGACTACTTCCCCAACGACGATTTCTTCCCCGACCTCGGCAACCTCTTCATCGACGACATGGCCGACGTGGACAACAACAACGGCAGTGCCGCTACCGCTGCATCGTACGTATCTCTATTCCATCTGTATGCGATATTACTGGAATTCTTATGTCTAGTTCTTACAATAGATTGTTTCAGTCTGTCTACTGTATTAGATCTAGATATTTGCATGGTTACTGTATTTGCTACGGTCACAATTTATCTGATAGTATTTTGAATTAAATCATGTGCTAAATTGCTAATATATTCAACAATTACTACCCGAATAAATGCGATTATATTATTTAACTGAACCATGATGAACTCCAAATTACTGCCTTTTCATCTAAGGAAAGCCAAGTGCGTGTGGTACTAAAAACGAGAACATCAGAAAACAGCGCAGCGGAGCGCGCTAGGTGCTTCTAGTTCTATCAACGTGCCCATAATAATTCTAACCACCAACCTTATCCGTGCTCGATTTGTTCCCAGGAAACCTAGTTTAGCCTGTACCAATCCAACACTAGCTAGCGACAAACCAGAACAGAACAGTAGCATGTGTCGATCAACGAGCTCCACGTACACGAGGCCATGGCCATGTGCCCATGTTCGTCAAATTCGCATCGCATGCAGCATTCTGAAAGACTGGTCTCGTCTGCTTCTACTTTTCTTTCTCTCTTGCTTCTTCAGCGACATTAACAGTCCTCGATTTCAACAGAGTACTAGTAACAAAGTTGTTCCCAACTTAAACCGCGGAGGACGCTACGTAGGACGAAGCAGTGCGGTCCATCTTAACCAACGTTACCGGTTGCATAGTAAACTCTCCGGAAGTCTCTGAAAGTCTGAACCGCGGCAGCAGAAATTCTCGGAGGACCATCCCATCCGGAGTTGCTTGCACGGCGCGTCCCGTGAAAGACCATCTCCATCAGACCGACAGCCATCCTCAACTCTCAACCTCCGGATGCAATGTACACACATAATACACCAAACATTCCGTGGCCCTATCTGGTGTACTCAGTACTCTCACAAGCATACGTACATGTCGCGTAGATTGCTGCGGGATTAAGATGCTAAAGTTTCGCTTGACGCATGCGGGGGTGGAGCCAAGGTGTTGGTGGAGCACCTAGCTTAGCTAAAAGCTAGTGTAGGTCGTTGTCCCACAACCAGAACTGAAAGGATAATCTGGGGCTAGCTTAGATTAGATTAGCGTGTCCTCCCTTGCACTGCTGTTAGTGTCCGGTCGCATGTTGCTGTCTCTCTGGCTGGGGCCAAGTTTGCATGAGAAGTTTAATCGACTGAGCTTGATGCTTAGCATAACATGGCTCTATCATTGGCGTGCAGTGCGTTATTGCAACTCTTCTGATGAACTGTATCCCTGATCCAATGGTACATACAATGTCGCTTCTGCCCCTCCTCTGATCAGTTGTATTCCTAAACCATGTTTGATGTTCTATATAGTATTCTGTACAAACCTGAAGAAAAACTCAATGATGTGCGAAACGGTGAGATTAAGGTTCGTTTCTATCTGGTGACGCGGTTAAATCGATTAAGGCTCAGCCTGACGTTGTTGTGCTTTTTCTGTGATCAGTTATAATACATTTGTCAATAAAGTAGACAGATACAAGACACCAAGCATTAAAAGAGGATCCCTATAAAAAAAACACTAAAATAGGCACAACTGAGTTAGGCGAACACGATTCTCACAATCCACAGCCATAGTTGTACGGTTCACAATTGCTCACGAAGAAACTTTGCAAGTTAAAGCAACCTTTATTTATTATACATAAAGATGAATGCATTGTTCAGCTCTAGCGGCCTTTAAAACGGTAAATTGTCCATTCTAATGCGACCCAAGCCAAGTTAGTTGTGTGCGACTCGCAACAAAGATTTCGGATCTATTTTATTTCTTCTAAATGGACAGATTTTGGATCTCATCTCGACTAATTCCACAATTTAAAACAGTAGCAATAATCAGTTAAATCGATCGGGGGGAGCGCACAAATTATTGTTTTGCGACAACGCAGCAGGACCACGGTATGGAGCGCACGCCACGCGCAAACTCGACCTGTGACCAACTGATCAGCTTTTTTTTGTTTAAGAAAAGAGAGGCCCTTCCTGACGTGCAAAGCTGGGTAGCACGGAGTTTTGGTTTGACCCTCCTAGTTCTCCGAGAAAACAATTAAAAACTCGAACTGGATCCAGCTTGTTCCCATGCCATGATACACGGTATTCCTGCCATGTGCAGATTACTATACATGCAAACCCGCAACCGCTCTCCGGTCGGTGCTGTGAAGATCAAATACGTGTGGCGATTGGCAAACGACTATCCGGGGCGCGCCTCTTCGGTTAATTTGCAGAAATTTTAAATCATAGAAATAGAATAGAAAACACATAATTTAGATATCATGTTGAGTTTTTTTAACGAAAAGATACGTCATGGAAAGATGTATCGATTTTATAAAAGAAGAGACCAAAATATCAAGTTACACCGCGGTTGACACAGACGTCAAACTCGCCATCCACCAAAAGAAAAAAAAAAGACTGCTCACTAAACCTCTACCTATCTATCTGCGGTAAACCACCACGGAATAGGTTTGCCAACACGACAACATGTCGGTGTGTCCGAAAGACACCGACAAATGAGTGTGACGCTTGTCCAAATCTCACGGTCCGCGGCTCCACCGACGGAACATAAAATTTTCAAAAACACATCAATTTTAGAGGAGAGAAACAATGGAGAGTCGTAGTGAAACTGCATTGGACTCCTCTAAGAAAAAATAAATGCGATTTAAACTCGGTTGGGAACCTTACGAAAAAGAGGTGTAGAAATGAGTTCCATTGAACCAGTGACTTTTATCCTATAATGTAAATGAATTTGGAGAAATGATTCTTAGGATTTGAATCCTCCATAATTTCTACAGTACGAAAATCTTATAGACCAAAGAGGGCATAAGTCTAAAATTACTTACTACGAGTCCAGTTGGTGCACCAGGTGTTGATATACCAAATTCTAGCAAACAAAGGTTGCATATATTTCTTAGGCCCTATACATTTCCATGATTCCAAAAAATCAGCAGATGAGCTTATTTGTACATGATTAATTCCTTTTCATGGAAAAAATAATGGATTTTTTTTTGGAAATGTAAATGAAATAGTCTGTATGAAATGCACAAGTGTTTTAACATATAAATCGCACAAGCATGTTAAATAAGTAATGGAAAGAAATAATTTTGCAAGATTTTTTTTATAAGCTCCAAGATATGTACTCCCTCCGTCTTAATTTTTTTTTTGTCAAACTTTGCGACAATTAATTTGAGACCGAGGGAGTAGAAATTCTTTTAAACTGGCGAGTTTATTTTACTCAACTGACACCTCTGTGCCCGTTTAATTCACCAAAAGGCCCCTGAACGGAAAGGGATGCCAACGCCAACAATTGACCTCATCACGTTCACGTTTCACACCCTGTGAACGGGGTTCTTGTCTCCATCTATTCTAGTGCCAGCTGCTGCTGTGCTGCTTTCCGTTGCTCGATTCAAGAACATTGAAAAAAGGCAGCGGCAAGAAGGGGATAAATCCAATCAAATAAATCGGTTTGGAGTAGCCAAAAAGAAGAGAGCTTTTCTCGGTCAGCAAGCGCTTCCCCTCTGCATTTTTCAGGGGAGGGAGAGCGTGGTGACGGGGAGAGCATTGTCGGGGCTGTGGCGTGGGACATGGTGGGGAGGAGGAGGAGAGGCGGCGGAATGCTGGATGCGGCGTCTCTGCCGCTGCTACTGCTCCTGGGCTGCTGCTGCTTCCTCTGGCCCCAGCAGCAAATCTTGGTCGCCGCAGACACCGACGCCAGTGATGGTGAGCTGAAACCTAGCATACCTCCTCTCTTGGTAGATTCAGTCTTGATCTCTTGGAATGACGAGATGATTGGACTGCTTTCGTGTAACCAAATCTTAGTTTCTCTCGTACTTTCTCCTCATGTCTCTGCTTGCGGCTTTTTATGCTCTGAATTTGTGCAAGAATGCCTGGATTTGGATTCCCTCTACACCGTGAACAAGATGGTTCTTACACTTTGAATATTTTGAGCAAGGGGCACTTTGAATCTTGATATAGTTGTGGCATAAATGAGGGACTCTGAGCAAAACAAGAGCACTGGATAGGAATAGCTAAGCTCTTTTGGGAGAATTATTCTTGGTTTAGCATTTCCTCTAAAAGAAGTGCAGCCGTTTTCCTCCCATCAACCTTCTAGATTGAACCCTTCTCCCTAATTTTTACATATAGCTGCATCATGGAAATTTCCTCAGTGTGGTCTGATTGGTTTGCTCATCATTAGTAGATCAGCTTCCTGTTCTTGTTTGTGTTCCTTTTTACCCCTTTTAGGCAGCCATCATGTTTTGGAAATATAACCCATTCACAGATATGTGTCCTGCTATTTCGGATTGGAAATGAAATAGGGACATGGCCTGTCTACGGTTGAATTTATTCATTGCTCTTGTACATGCAGTTACTGCTCTCAACACGCTCTTCACTAGTTTGAATTCTCCGGGGAACCTTCAAGGCTGGCAAGCGAATGGCGGTGACCCTTGCGGCCAATCATGGCAGGGCATCACTTGCAAAGGATCTTCGGTTACAGCAATGTGAGCCTCATGAAGTAAAGTAGTTGCTAACCATGTGAATTTCTTACTCCCTCTTAGCATATTTTCCTTTGATGATGTAGCAAATTGCCAAGCATGGGGTTGTCCGGGAATTTGGGATACAATATGAATACCATGGGTTCGTTGGTCGAGATGTGAGTACCCACAATCTTACGCTCAACCTTGTTTGCTGTGGGAGTTCAGTTGATAACCATCTTACACAAATAATTTACGCAGTGACATGAGCCAAAACAACCTTGGTGGTGGACAAGCCATACAGTACAATCTCCCCACTGATAAGCTTGAGAGGCTGTAAGTTCCTCAGATGAAGTCACACATTCAAATTATTTCAGAACTATTCTGATGCTCTGTCTGTTTAACGATTCTTGTTTTGCAGCAATCTTGCAGGAAACCAGTTCGGTGGAAATATACCCTACTCGATTTTCTCAATGAATAATCTTAAGTATTTGTGGGTATCTTTGCAGCCAGAAGTAATATTTTGCCTTTTAATTTGTACCATCTAGTAGGGCTAAGTGATTTTTTTGGGTATGCAGAAATCTTAATCATAACCAGTTACAAGGGAAAATGACCGATGTATTTTCCAACCTTGGTAGCTTGACAACAGTGTGAGTACTTTTTATGTGTAATCAGATGGTTCATAATTTGTGTTGTAAAATCTCTTCTTTTTCATGTTCCCGGTGTTCTGTTCTCTTACTACTTTCATCTGTAATGTGATGCAGGGATCTCTCCTTTAATTCTCTTAATGGTGATTTACCAGAAGGTTTAACTGGATTGTCAAGTCTTAAAACTTTGTAAGAAATGGATTTACACTTTATCTCTTGGACATGTCTTGTTAGAGTGTCATGCATCTAAGTATCTAATCATGTCCTGTCTTTCTCAGATATTTGCAGAACAATCAGTTCACTGGTGATATCAATTTCCTAGCTAATCTCCCCCTTTCTGATCTGTAAGTAACCAACATGCCACTTACCTATGCTTTATTAATTTATATGGCATTATCATCTCATATCTTTCTTACCTGTAGGAATATTGCAAATAACCGTTTCACTGGTTGGATTCCTAGTCAGCTAAAGAAGATAAACAGTCTACAGTGAGTCTTGATTTCTTACATTCAATTGTTAGAGAGCTATATCCTAAACTAGTATTGTGCTTGTGTCTAGGACTGATGGTAATTCTTGGACTACGGGACCAGCACCACCGCCGCCGCCATTTACAGCTCCACCTTCAAACCGTCGGAAGAGCCCAGGTCAAAACGATGATAGTTCATCAAGTTCTGGTGGAAAGTCTGGAATAGGTGGTGGAGGCGTTGCAGGCATTATCATATCGCTGCTGGTTGTTGGAGCAGTTGTTGCATTTTTTGTGATAAGAAGAAGAAAACGTAAACCTAAAATGGGAGAACACTTTGAACAACACCAGCCATTCACTTCGTTCCCTTCAAATGAAGTTAAAGGTCAGTTAGCTTGATGCTTTTTTTTTGGACACAGCAGCTAGACTGGACAGACTCCTTTTTCTATTTAGCTAATCATGTGTATGTTTGCTTTTACAAATGTTGCAGACATGAAGCCTTTTGAAGAGTCTACCACAATAGATGTGGACTCTTTGTCTCCCCCTCCTTCAGTTGGTGTGAAGCCACCCACCAAGATTGAACGCAACAATTCATTTGAGGAGGATGATTTTTCAAACAAGCGTGTTCCAAAGAAAATCAATGCAAAACAAATAAAGGCGGTTGTTTATTCAGTTGCAGATCTACAAATAGCAACAGATAGCTTCAGCATGGACAATCTTGTTGGAGAGGGTACTTTTGGACGTGTCTACAGATCAGAGTTCGATGATGGAAAGGTATACTACATAGTCGATATGCATATATATATTTCTGAAAGAACATGAATTTAGCGGATGGGCTCTTGTCCCAGTGGTTGGGAGGCGGTGGCCTTCCCAGCCAGTCAGTGTTCAAATCCTGTGTCCTGCACCTTCTTCTAAAATTAATACGATGAGGCTCCTCCCTAAGCGATTAAAAAAAAAACATGAATTTAGCGGATGGGCTCTTGTCCCAGTGGTTGGGAGGCGGTGGCCTTCCCAGCCAGGCAGTGTTCAAATCCTGTGTCCTGCACCTTCTTCTAAAATTAATACGATGAGGCTCCTCCCTCAGCGATTCAAAAAAAAAACATGAATTTTCTCTCTACCATCTGTAAGGTCACTGAAAGCGTGGCTATTATTTGATTGTGGTTCTCAGTTTCAAGTAGTTATGTGCTGCAATAGGTCCTTACTGTAACATTTACAGATCTAAGACAGAATTGATGTGTTCCAGGCGTACATATTTTAAACTCAGTTTTGTAATGGAGAATAATGAAGGAGCATCTAAGCATCCCTCATATATTGGATGCTTTTCGGCGCTTAATGATAGCTTCCGTTTTCATGTTACTTAATTGTTTGACCTTCTTTATGTGTATTTAGGTCCTGGAAAACAGAATTTGAGCCATTTAAACATATGATGCTTATCGTTCTTGTTTACTCTGTTCAGGTTTTAGCCGTGAAGAAACTAGATTGTACTGTAATACCATTCCAATCTTCTGATGACTTTATTGAACTGGTCTCAAACATTTCAAAGTTGCACCATCCGAATCTCAACGATATTGTGGGCTATTGCATGGAACATGGACAACATTTGCTCGTGTATAATTTCCAGAGGAATGGATCACTTCATGATCTACTCCATCTTTCAGACGAACACAGCAAGCCACTTAGCTGGAACTCTCGTATTAAGATCGCACTAGGCTCTGCCCGTGCACTGGAGTAAGTGAATACTGCTAGCTTTCGAAATTTTAATTTGTAATCTTTTTTGTTAATGACTGTCAATTAAGTATTTTACATGCTTTTGTTGGCACATCTGAATCTGTTTGAGCTGTAGGGCATTCTTTGCATATTATGTGTGGACTTTTCGATGCATGCCTTTTGTACATATATTTCTGAAAGAACATGGGTATACAACATGAATTTAGTTATAGATTTCCATATGTCGTATTCACTGAGTGATTCAAAAAAAACTTCAATAATTATTTGTTAATGGCATAACTTGTGGTAACGTTCTGTGTTCCTTTTGAAATAACGTTTGAAGATGCCTTATCATTCTCCACCGAAAATATAATTTGCAGGTATCTTCATGAAGTCTGTTCTCCATCCATCATCCACAAGAATTTCAAGTCATCCAACATTCTGCTTGACTCGGAATTTAATCCACATGTTTCCGATGCTGGACTTGCGAGCTTTATTCCTGATGCTGAATTCCAGGTCTGACACTGCTGTTGCAGAAAATTAGCAGTACTATAGCATTTATTTTACTCCATCCGTTCCTAAATATAAGATGTTGTAGCCATTGCTCATATTGTCTAGATACATACTAATATGAATGAACATATACACTAAAGTTGTCTAGATACATGTAGACATGTGTGAATGCGGGAAAGAGCTAAAACATCTTACATTTAGGAACGGAGGGAGTAGGAGATTGCCTGCATAGTTGCATGATTTTTCAGAAACCCAGTAAATAGGTAGCTCTTGACTTGCCAGGTTAATAAAAAGATCGGAGTGTCCTATAGAAGTTGCTGGGAATGATATACACCTGTTCCCACTGATGAGACACTCAAACAACAAATATTTTCTGCGCATTATTGATTAGTAGTTGCATATGTATGAACTATGCAACTCTAGCTTAGCATTGTACACATTATGGTTCATGATGACCGTCTGACGGTCACCACCAAATGTACCTCTACAGGCAGTAGAACAGAGTGCGGGGTGCACTGCCCCTGAGGTGGACATGACTGGTCAGTATACTCTCAAGAGTGATGTCTACAGCTTTGGAGTAGTCATGCTAGAGCTTTTGACAGGACGTAGACCATTTGACAGGTATATCGGTCGTCACCAGTTTTCTGTCTTGTGTGGATACTTGTAAATTTGGTAATTTATGATCCTATATGTGAGGGTAAAATGACTGTTTGCATTGCAGCTCTAAGCCTATGTCAGAGCAGTCACTGGTGCGGTGGGCGACTCCCCAGCTGCACGACATCGATGCATTGGACAGCATGGTCGACCCTGCGCTCAAGGGCCTGTACCCTGCCAAGTCCCTGTCCCGTTTCGCCGACGTTCTCGCCTTGTGTGTCCAGGTAGGACTTCACTCACTGCAAACATTTGTATATGTGTGAATGATACCTGAGCCTCGGAAATGTGTGTGTTTGCAGGCTGAACCAGAGTTCAGGCCGCCGATGTCGGAGGTGGTGGAGGCGTTGGTCCGGCTTGTGCAGAGGGCCAACATGACCAAGAGGATGCTCGACGGAGACAGCTCCCGGCGAGGCGACGACCAGGACCAGGATTTCATATGACGCCAGCGAGCGGAACCCTTGTTTGCATCTGATCTGAGACTGTACTTATATTTTACTACTCCCTCCGTTCTATAATATAAGATGTTTTAGGTGTTCCACATGTTGTCTAGATTCAAACTAAAATGAGTGGACATATACACTAAAACATGTCTAGATACATGTATGTATGTGAATGTGGAAACTGTCTAAAACATCTTATATTGTGGAACGGAGGGAGCAGGCCTGGGAGGGAGTATGTATTTCCTGTAGCGCGCGTAGTCAGAGAGAAGAGTGGAAGAACAGGGCAGAGATAGTGTCCCGGTTCCGTCAGTACATATCACAGGGTTTTGCTTGATATACCAAGTACCGGTGTTGTTTGTGGGTGCTGGTTGAAGATCATGTCGAGCTTGCACCGAACGTTGTTGTCATGGAGTTATATTACAGTACACAAACACCCCACAAGCTAGTTAACCGGCGCGCATGGCTGAGATCAAGATATTTTTTCAAGAAGAAGAAAATCAGTTTAAGATTATTCGATCAGAAAAGGAAACAATCTAGTTATAAGGTTATTGAAGCACGTATGCCGAGAACGGGCATTGGCCCAATGGCTAGGATATCGTTTGATTAATCCCGCCACCAGATTTCGAGTAAAGCCGAGAGCTGATTTCTGGTGTTCTCGCTAAGAGCAAGTACAATAAGCTTATGTAAGCGGGCTATAAGGATTAGAATAATATTTTTGTGATGACATGGAAGAGAGAGAAGAGGAGAGAGAAGAGAAGTGGGCTCTCATGCTAGAGCTAGCTGCAGCACGTGCTCCTAGGCACCTTGTGAGAGTGGGAGGTGGGCCATGTATCAATAAAGTAACACATTTTTATAGCTCACTATTGTACTTGTTAGCTCTATAGTTGGCTATAGGTGACATGGCAATTTCTTATAGCCGGCTGCTAGCTCTACTATTGAACTTGCTCTAAGGACTACTTAAAAAACCCACACTCATTTTTTTTTCCTCTCACCTCGTCCTCCCCGTCCCCCGGTTCCTGCTCCTAGCCCCCGATCCCATCTCTCGTCGCCGCAGCCCCCGTCCACGCCCCTTGTCAAAGCTCCGCCAACCCTGTCCCGTTCTCCCTTGGAACAGATCCCTTTTTTTTCGACGGGAGGAGTAGTCCCGGCTTGGTCCGATGCTGCAACGGCGCCGACGGGAGCCAGGAAGGGCAACGCATGCCGTGGACTCCCTCTCCGGCTGCGAAACCACTTCTCGTCTCGTGGATAATTTGACAGGACGTAGACCATTTAACGATGGGTGTTGCTCGAAGAACATGTCAGCTTGCAAGTTACACGCACACCCGCAAGCTTTCTGGCTCGTCCGCTGGGATCTTTCGCCCCAGGAGCATCGGAATTCAGAGCCCACGCTGGGATCTTTCGCCCCAGGAGCATCGGAATTCAGAGCCCACGCAGGTGTTTCCTCGGTCGTGGCCATCCCTTCTTTGGCGAATATGCCTACCCTATGATCACTTGCTACCGTCATAAATTTGGCATAGGGTTTGAACCCGAGTAATGGTTGACAAGGTTCAGCTTGTCACCTATTCTGTAGTGATTCTCCTATTGTTCAAACGGCTGCAATCCTGCTCAACGAAACTAGACAACCCCCAAAAAATATTATGTTTGGCCACATGCAATGAAGCTGGCCGGTTTGTACATTTCAGCCCCATGCCAGTAAGATAACAGTAGAATAGCCACCAAGCAAGATATTCACCGTCATCATGCAAACTACAGTAGAATTAAAGATAACGAGATTCTACAAACTACAGTAGAATAGCCACCAAGCAAAATATTCACCGTCATCATGCGTGCACTTGTATGTACAGGTTCCCGCTTGAAGGGCAGGCTTACTACAACAGAAAATACACAATCTCTATTCAAAACTGTGAATACTTGATTGCAGATCTCTATTCAAAACTGTCAAGAGTTCATTGCACGTCCCGATGTGCTACAGAAGGGCAGAGGAGGGGCGTGCTACAGCGCGGTGTCTTACGAGAAGGTGTCCTCCCTGTCCCCCTCGGCCACCTCACCTTCGTCGATGTTGCTGAACTCCAGGAAGTGCGTCGGCCTGTGGTCCTCGTGGTAGAAGTCTCGGGGCGTGCCCAGCTTCATGCTGTACTTCATCTGTGGGTCGTGCTTCACTCCCATGAAGTTGTAGTTCCAGGGAGCATTGTCCGGAACCTGGTGGAGACATAATTTTAGTGGGTATAATATTTAAAAAAAGTACTCGTATATATGGGGTTGCCAAGATCATGAGTCCTTACCATGTAGAATCCAAGGAAGCGGTCGCTCAGAAGCATCTGGACCTTCTCGTAGTGAGTTGGGAGATAACCATGCGGGTTGCTACCATTGTCCTTGTTGCTGCGGCCCCACTCGTAGCCGCTTGGCGTCAATTTGTAGGCGGTCAACGAGCACGATCCTGGGGTGAAGCTGCATGTCAAAATGATGCACTTCTCGCCGTCCCACTGCTTGTTGTTCTCCAGAATCTTAGCATGCGACGTCAAATCCTGAAGGACAAAACAGAATGAACAGTTCAATACTTTAAGACTCAGGATCAGGGATTTTCAGTACCACAGTGCCACGGTGGCTCTAATCTGGACCACCCATTAATTGCTACGTGATCCGTTCCACTGCCGACCATAGCAGCTCAGGTGATCCGTTTCAAACTTGTGTATTTTTTTTTTTTTTGAAAATTCGCTCCAAGCCAAGTAAACACATGCAAAGCTGACCAACCTACTGGCCCTAATGCACTTATTAATATACAAGGACATATGCTCATCTAAACTGCCCAAATCTCTAGAACCGCTCTGTGGACTGTGGTCTATATAGCAGCCGCATGAGCAACTAGTTGCTATTTCTCCATTCCTTCTGGATCACACGCAAAAAAAAAAGGTAGAGCGTGCAAGAAAGAACAGAAAACAATTCAGTAGAGACTGGGTCACAGACAGAAAGGGACTCTGCCACATAACGTACCAAACAGAACAAATAATTAAGCACCAAACAGAACAAATAATTAAGCACCGAAACTGTCCACAGGCAACACTATTGTAATTGCGCAAGAAATAAAACAACCAATAGCAATATATTTATAGGTACTGTGCAGTGCAAGTTGGAAATATTAAATTTTGTATTGTATTTTGCATAACAAAGCATTATATTATATGTATAAACATTAATACACGTGCTTTGCATGAGTAGTGCCATCTCATTAAGAAATCATACGTCACCGGGGAAACAATTAGCTGATGAAAAGAAGAAACTTGCTTGATTAGATGTTACAGATTTGCTGAAGTTTTAGTCACTATTCCGGATAAGGATCACATGCCACATGGTTGTTCAACGTAGAAATGGTAGGAGACAAACCTGAGGTGATAGCTGAGGAGCTTCATTTGGCTGGGTATGCATCCATCCCAAGGGCTCCAAGTCAGCAAGGAACTCATGCTCCGGAAGATTCGCTGGCAGGGTCACCATCTGGTGAGTTCCATGCTGCGGGGGAATGGATATGCATCTGATCTCCTTGACTTGGGGATTGTCCTGTGGACTCAGCCCATACAGGAAACCCGCAACCTGTGTACGTAGATCTGCTATGCATATGAACTTCTTCAATATATTCTTTGGCATGATGTATGTATAGCCAGTCTCCTGCGCAGAATACATGCAGTGAGTAACCATTCAGCAGTAGTTATTCGGTGAAAAGTAAAAGGAATTGCGGTGATGACCTTTATATCATCTGAGTTAACATAAATGTGGTTGACACGGAGATATAAGTTTGTAGCAGAGATAGCCCTGACACGCCAATCTGTCTTCGAAGCAAATGCTGCTTGCTCATACGGACTAGTTGTCGTGATGATGAGTTCATCTCCATGCACATTAGTTGTCCTTGTTGTAACTGCAGTTAATTGTGTTGTCTCTCGGGACTGCAAATTGAAGTAAATGCAAGTGAGAAAATCTGACAAGATTAGCTATGCACAGAAACACAAATACTATTATAAAAGTCTTGCCTGTTTCTCAATCTCAGCTATTTGTTGCCTCTGCTGTGACGGTGGAGCTATTTCAGCACCAAGAATTATATCACGAATCTCGGATTGCGTAAGTGCAGAAGTATTAACGTTGTTTTTCTTTGCATAATCGGAAAGAATGAGATCCCTGAGCGCACATTCAACCTTCAGCCACTGCTCATCAGTCAAAGTTGGCCAGATATGATGTGCTTCCGTAACAATTGTCTTGTCAGGCTTCAGCAACATCTTAGCTTTCTCATTATTGACATGTAGTGCTCGTAGTATAAGCACAAGACGAGAGAATGCGGTGTAGGATGAGATACTTTTCAACCAATCATCATATATGTTATAAAGAACCATCTGCGGCTCCGTAGCCTTGAGAATAAGATCACCAAACTTCTCAATCTTCAAGCAAGCTTGGAATGGCAGCTGCAATTCACTTCCCTTGATAACAATGTTAGGAAAGTCAAGCAGATGGACTTCCAATGGATCCAACATACCCTTCCTTGTCACAATAATTTGCTTTGGCTGTTCTTCTACGGGAAGAGAACGAACTAATGCGGCAACCTCCTCGGCTGTTTTCCACTTGGCCAGCTGCCCAAGACGCTTTTGTCCCGCCCATACACTCGTGTGGATGACCTGAAGATTTAAATGTATTTTCATTGAAGTCATTCCAGTTGTGATACTGCAGTTATTATGCTATAATTACAAGAAAATTAGAGATGAGAGAGAGAAAAAAAAGAACAAACCTTAAGAAATAGTTGACCAGTTCTTGGATTGAAAATAAAGATGGCACCATTGATTGGTTTGGTGGTCAAATTACCCTCAAAGGTTTTGTGAATGGTAACTCGATAGACATTTGTGTCATCCACAAACCATATGATTTGATTGCTGAATATCTCTCCATAGTTCTGTGAAGACAGATATGGCTCAGTGGGTTCAGATGAATACAACTGGAGACCCTTCCTTATTCTCTCCCTCAGCACGTACAGGGCAGGATTTGACTGTAAAAAATTCAAGAGCATTATTTAAACTCGGAAAAACTCAATAGCACTATTCAAACTGGACATCTACTACAACATAGAGATATACCAACTAGAGCTAGATTTGTTGCAATCAACATCTTATTACCTTCATGATCTTGTTCATTGCTTGCTGGAGGAGAGGCTTCGACCCAGGGAACCAGTTACCAAAAGCAGCATGCAAATTATATGCTAGATCAAGTCCAATCATCACCCCTGCAATAAATATTAATCAGCACTCACCATAGACGGTTCATACAAGGCGATAATTTGGATGTTCATGGAAACTCAAAATTATACCAGTTGGAGAAGGGTAGATGGACATATTATCTGTTGTGTAGTCCATAAACTTGGCCCTTGTGTAACGTTCTATGTCATGTGAATCATAGTCTCCCCATCGTAGTTGCACATCAATCCAATACTTGTTACTTGCTTTCTGATCGAAGACATCCTTTGACTCAGAAACTAAGCTTGGTTTGGACATCTGCCACCTATGTGCAGCAAAAAGGAGGACATCTGCACAGGAACTGTTCATCTTGTAACTCTTCCTGGGATGTATTGTCTCTTTCTGCACCGTCTCAATCTCCAGCGCATCCAACTCCTGATCCAGAACTTGGCAAAGATCCATAACAACACTTTCATGGATCTTCTGCCAAAGATGTGCACGGAAAATCTGAATCAGAGAGATCTTCAGAGTTGGAATTTTACCATGCATGAATATCCCTGTCAGATCTAGCTGGACCTGGAAACCAACATATACGTTTGCACGATTAATGGTTGGTGACCACCAAAGGGTAAATCTTCTATTGGGGATTTGATTAAGCCCAGAACGCTGTGCATTTGTTAGCTTTTTGTACTTCATTGATTCCTCAAAACCTGATGCCTTCTCCCAAAACAGACCCTCCCAAGTAGGGAAATATGTTCCTTTGAATAAGGTATGTTCCAGGATACCCTCGACACCACCAAGTGCTTGGATGACATCAGTTCTGTAGTTGTTTAAGTTCCATAGCTTCCCATCATGTCGCTGATGTGTCCACCAGAATGGATTCTGTTTCAGCACTTGATACTGCTTAAAGTCTGTTCTCACCCTCCATCCTTTGTCGTACGCCAAAGTGTGCCGGTCTTTTTGGAATAGAGTATTGATACGAGGTATACCTCTATCCCAAGAATCTTCCAGATCCTCAAGTGTTAAGCGCCTGTTCTGCGATTGTGCTTCCTGCCTCTTCAAAGCATACTCAGCCCAAACACGCTGTGAATCAATGAACTCACTCTCCCATGGTTGAATGTAGCGATACAAGTTAGGGATAAGTTGGTCCTCTTCATGGCTCATACCACTTCGAAAATGTGTCACACCAACATCTGTCTGCTTGCTATATCTGAGATCACTCTGTGGTATCAAAATGTGACCCATCGACAACATACCCAGACCTCCAATTTCCTTGGGTGTATAAAAGATAACTGGTGGAAACCTGCTAGGCATCTTTGAGTTCAGGCCAATCTTTATGCGAGTCTGGATCTTGTTTTCACATTTTACAAGCAGATCCAATAGTTCCTGCGTATGAACAGTTGCTTCACGGAAATACGTCATGAGGCCAATGAGAGCAGTGTTCCACTTGTTGACTATCTTGGTAAATGTTGTTGACCCTGATGACATAAGGATTTGCCTGACACGGTTCTCAAACACTTTCATGTGCTCATCGTCAACCCTCAAAAATGCAATAGCAGTCCTTTCTTTTGTCTGCTCATTCTGCAGATTCCATACTCCATCTTTTGTGTTGCTGAATGCCTCCTGAGTCATACGCATCTTGGGCAGTATACGGACCTCAAACCCGGACATGCTAAAAAGCAGATTTGGGTTATCCTTGCTGTACACAGAGACAAAGCTATTCTCCCACTCTAGTGTCGTAATGCTCCTTGGGAGGCGATTCTTCATATCCCAAAATACACTTCTTCCCAGATTTACATCATGCTTCATGAGCCGCATTCTTGCATCTCTAGGCCAACATTTCTTGTTATTGTAACCGACCATGTTCTCATTATTAGGATCAGGATGCTCTGTCAAGTATCGCTGAATTAAATCCCTAGCTTCTTCATGAGTGAACCGGAACATTATATGCACCTTGTCAATATATCGAGAATACAGCCTGATGGGATGCCTTGTCTCAACTTTAGTGTCAGTATATGTAAGGAACTCATTTGGCATCTGAGGCGGACCTGCAATCTCACTAGCTCGTGTTAAACCAAGAAGCAGGAGATCCAGCACCAGCCCATAGTATTGCACAACAAAAGATGCAAACTGAAGACCTCGAATAAGACCATAAGAATTTGTGTGACTCATATCCTTGTAAGATAACACAATATTATTCTTCGCAGTCACATAGTCAGCAATGTTATGGTCCAAGACCAACCGTAGAAGCCTATTCAACAGAGTCAGATCAATTTTTTCAAAGAACTTCTCAAATTTGGTCTGCAGCATCACAACACACTGCCCATCGCTCGTGTCCCATATATCCTGCAAATTGTTCATACCTTGGCACCATTTATAAACAAGTAGAGGAGGTGGTTCTGAATCAGCGGGCTTTACCCAATTTGGGAAGAGGTGACGCTTGTCCCCTTCATACCACAAGTACTGGTCAAGGTATGCATCAGTAATTTTCTCAAGAGGCTCAATTTCATATACAGGGATCAAGTAGCTATACAGATCCATAAATTCAATGCCAACTTCTTTAAAAGCACGCTGAGTAAGAAGATGCCGTTTTATCCTTGACAAAGCTTCATGTGGATTATCATATGCTTGTTCTATCAAACCCAGTTCCTCCCGTTGGAGTTGATTTAACCTTACTGCCACGCTATAAGACTCCTTGAGCCTCTCCAGTGCCAGTATAAGAAGTTTGGTATCATGCTTGTACGAGAGCGGAGGAAAAGGAATCGGGGAGAACTTCCTTGATTCCAGCCAATGAACTGTAGTCGTATAGATAGCAACTGCTTCTTCAGGTGTCACATATGGCCCGTCTTTCAAGTAGTTGTGCTGTCTCTCTTGTTCTGCCTTGAGCCACAAACGAGTTAATCTTCCAAGATTTTTGCGGCAGACAGTCTTGTCAACTGTAGCACCACGCCGGATACGCTCACGATTGTAGTGAGCGACATTTGTCCACCAATCAGCCTTGGACTTAACATAACGGAGTATCATGTTCTCAATAGGAACCGGCAGGCCAGGGACCTTCCAGGGGATATTTGCCTTCCAGCAGCGCCATGCCTCACTGAGATGCTGTAGTATAGTCCGGGCCTTGTTTTGCTTGATGCCCTCTGGCATGGCATCAAGGACATCATGCATAACTGCAGCTCGAAGTTCCAGATCAAAATGTGACTCAACACGTTGCTTGGTTACTGTTTTAGCAACTCCTTTTGAATGGCGACCTTCAAACTGCCTGGCCAGCAAATTACCTAGCCACCTTTCAAGCAAGGGTACGATACCACGAAGGAAAAACAGCCACACTCTCCACATTGGAGCCCAAAATCCACAACCAGGTCCTTTTCCAACGGGGCCAGTATTGAACCGATAATATATCAAGTGCTTCAGATCTTTGCACATCCTAATTTGGCGCATCAGTCGATACTTGTACCTATACATACCGGTCAACTGACCAACATGCGAGAATATGTATTGCAAACCATCAGCCAACTGAAAGGCGTCAACATTTCCCAAGCGAAATTGGATGTTTGCATCAACAACCAGCTTAGTAAGTCGCAGAATCTCACGGCACAAGTGGAATGCATTTCCAAAACGAGATTTCTTTCTCTCCTTTGTTGTGAGAGTCTTCACAGGCTTCAAATTGAAATTGTAGTCTAAGTGAAGATAGTTAAGATTCTTCCTGTGAATCAACAAGTTTAGCATGTTGTAGCCCTGCTTGCAAACTTGCAACCCAGCTTCTGCCCAGTCAAGCTCTGTAGTTTGAAAGAACTTTGTTGCTTGCAGTGAACGGAAGAGATGTTTCTTCTTCTGTGCTTTAGGAGGCCTGTGATGTAGCTCATTGAGCACATAGCACTTCAACAGCTTCTGGTAGCTCACCCGAACTTTAACTGGATAGGCTGGTGGGCTGCAAAACAGATTTGGATGCAATCATGAAGCAAAAGTATACCACAGAGGAAACTATGGAAAGGCATTGTTAACTCGTCGCCGTACTCACCAGTGCTCTTTGAACCACTCGGATACAAGAGGGATATCCTCAGCACGGCGTGTCCTACCAGACCTCATGTTAAATGGCCTTGGAGCAAAAAGTAATGAAATGCCGGCAGCTGTCGTGTCAGTGTAGAGTGGGGTTCCTTTCAAAAGAGGCTCAACATGCTCAGGGAGAATAAAGTCGTCTTCGTCGTCCTCTTCACTTGCTTTCTTCTCCCGACGATCAACCTTGCTTGTTGAGGTGATTGGATTTATCAGAGGATCATAATAAAATGCAGGCAAATCTGGATCCTCTGTCTTGATATACATTATCATAGGGGTATGATATATGCAAAGCTTCACTTTCCTTGGCCTGTTATTGTACAAGTGTGGGAACGCAATTCTGTACTCAGTCCGAAGTGGTTGACGGATGATGAGTTTATTGATGTCATTAAACTCATTCCAGTCCTCATCCCCCTTCTCCATATCACGGTATAATGGCTCAAACTTTGGACCTCCTGCGATCAAAAAATTTAACACCAGTGCATGGTAAAAAAATATGTAGAAGAAAGAAATGTAACAATGTGTTCCCCTCTTTTAATAAAGCGTAAGAGAATACATTCATGAAAATACAAGTTCTGGTTGCTTATGTTTTCACAAAACCCTGCTAACAGTCAGATACTAGGTGGGAGAATTTTTACAACCATCAAATTAAAAGCTACGGCTGTTATGCTCATCAACTTGTTGAAACAGTGTTTTTTTAACCTGTTAAATCAAAAATGTCTTATAAAAGAGAAGGCAAATATGATTACCTGGGATGCACATGTTCAGTGCTTTGGCAGTAAAGAAAGACTCCATATCAAACAAATAGAAGTAATTCCTATCAATCAAGTCTGACAAAAGTTGACCAGCGAGGCGATAAAGTGTTGCCATTATAGGAAGAGATAGATGCCACTTTTTGTAGCTGGGACCATTTATAAGCTTGGTCTTCACAAGAGGGTTGTGATCATAAAACCACTGATACACAGCTCCATCTTCCTCTGGATCCAACTCCAGTTGTATAGCTTCCAGTGGTTCAACATCCAACAAATTATCAGCATAATCCAATGGAGGTTCCTCGTCGTCAAATGGAGGAAAGCGCATTCTTTTGAAATGCCGCCTATCTCTCTTCTCCCTTCGCATCATGATCCACATTGAGCCCCACTGTGGAAAAAGCGCATGATGAACAGGGAGCAACAGGATAAAAGAACAAAGTTTTATAACGAAAGAAGAATGAAGTCTCGATCATCACCTGCGCCAAGTAAATGGGCTCGACTACCCATGGAATCTCGTTAACAAAGGTTATCGCGCCAGTGATATGGTACAGTATCTTAACATTGCGAACCTGAAAACAAGAGTCTATTATTCTATGGACATGGAACAGGTAATCTTGGCAACAATAAACTTATCAATGTTCATATCTAATATACAGTGAGAAGTAAGGAATGTACCTGTTCCCAGGGCATCGGCATATTCTCCAGTAGTTTGTAAACGGCATGAGGCACAAATTTGAGTGCTCCGAGATAAACACGCTTATCATGCCGGTATTTTTTTGAAGACATGTCCCCATGGTCCCTGCTCAACCAAACAAATATGTTTAAATTTACTGAAATGTAAGCAATATCCAATCTATAACAAGGGGAGGTTATAATTTCATTGTGTTGTGCAGGTAACAAATGTAAACACCTCACTCCTCAGGTCATCATGAACTCATTCTTAGCCATAATTTGCATCTCTGGCCATGTATGTGTTTATAATACATGAACAACTTGGTGAGTATCACTTATTGATGGAGATGAAGCCATGTACATGTTGAGAAGGAATGGCCTGACCAGGGAGGGGCGTAACAAGTACATAAACAGTACCTGACAGGCTGACCGCAAACTAATGCTCAACTCTAGTGACCACACATCATAAAACATAAAATTGCAACGAAAAAATGATCCCGGGCAGAAAATAGCACAGGTAGAGGTAGATCCAGACCTAAACCCTAACCCCGGTTTAAATCCTCTATGCTCTGGCCACCACTAACTTCAGTGATTCGGTCGAGACTCCTATTGCCGTCATGCCGCTTAGTCAGAGCTACACAAAACTACAGAATGGCCTAAGACCTTATGCAGCACGGCCCTACATGAGCACCAAAGGGGCAAAATCTAGTCACAGGAACTACACATAGCACGAAACATCATGGGGCAGCGCGGATTCGGAGGTTTAATACCTGATGATTTTCCGGACGTGCTCAGGAGGCATGTCCTCCTTCTGCGCCTCGACGAAGCCGAACTTGCGCTTGTCGCCGTAGCGCTTGGAGTTGAGCTGGTGCCACTTGCGGGCCTTCTCCACGAGCTGCGCCTCGAGCTCCGCCGGCGCGAGAGGCTGGGCGGCCTGCGGCGGCGCGGCGGCCGGCGGGGGCAGTGGCGGGGCCGCGCCCGCCATGCCGGGAGGAGGCGGCACGGCCGCCATCGGCGGCGGCGGCGCTCCGTTCCACATCGCGGCGATGGCAGTCTGGACTCTCGAGTGAGTCGGGTGGGGTTCGAATTCCAGCAGCGTCGGGGAATTTAGAGCATGACTACCCTCAAATCCATAGCTGGCCAAACGGGCCACCCAGCCGTGCCGGGCCAGGCCGCTTCTCCGCGCGCAGCACGGCTTTATGGCCCAGTATATAGGATGCAAGTGGGGGCAATAAATGGCGCCGCATAATCCGTTTAATTAGCCCATTTAGTTCATTCTGCGGGAAGAGAAGGAAGTAAAAACGTTTGTTCTGTTGACCAACATTAGTGGGATTAAATGGGATTAAACGGGACCCACTTTTCATCCCTACCCGTATAACCCCGACGGGCCTCATTTCGACCCGTGAGCACGAAAATTGGCACGGCCCGTGAGGAGCAGGGGAGGGGCGGGAATTTCTGAATTTCGAATTAGTGGGGCCGGGATGAGCGGGGTGGGCAGGTTTTTCTTCTTAGTGGGTAATTAGGGGGTAATTGGCCTATTTTAAGTGTGGTATGGACCAATTTTGAGATGTTTAATCATATTTAAACATTATAGGACCAATTTAGCCCTAAAAAAGCATTTTTTTCCTATAAAAGGGGATACTCGCGCTCTAATTTAATCGTGCTATGGCATGCCCGTGTCGGGCCGCGTGCCAGCCCGTTTATGTCGTGTCTGCCGTGTCGGCCCACATGCTTCAAATCGAGGATCGCCCCGGGCACTACCGTGCACGTGTCGTGCCGCGGCCCATTTAAATCGTGTCGTGCCCGTGCCGGGCCCAAAAAAGTCGTGCTTCGGGCTGTCCAAAAAATCCCGGCCCGTTTGGCTAGCTATACTCAAATCCCTGAACCCTCAAACTAGTTTAAGAGTTGAAAATTGACATTTTTTGGCACTTTTAAGGGTTGAAAAATAAGGGCAAAGACTAGAACCCTCAAACCCAGCTCTTCTAAAGGAATATTCCCCACGAACGACGCCGTCGTTGTGGGCATACCGTCGAGCACCTCGTGCACAACGGGCGGAGGGTCGGCGATTGGGGGCGCGGGCGCGGTCTTCTTTCGGGTGATCGTCCTCTTCACGGCCGGGGTCCCTCCCGCGGCGAGTTTGGCGGTCGGAGCACCCTTCGGCCCAACGATGACGTCGCCCGATGGCGCTTGGTGGTGGGCGGCTGCGGCGGCGCGAGTTCGGGCGGGGCGAGGGAGGAGGCGAGGGCCGGGGCGACTACGGGCTAGAGGGACAAAGTGCTGGCCAGCATGCCGCCTCTTGGCGCGGACGTGGGTGGCGGTGACTACTGACGCCACCTGCGCCTGGCTCGGGACCGGCAGCTGGGCCCGTGCGGGCGTCGTGGAGGCGACAACTGGGGGCGGGGCGAGGGAGAAGGCGGGCGGCGGCTCCATGACGCGCGGCGGCCGGCAGCTGCGAGCTTGGCGGGCGGCGGGAGGAAGGGGACAGGGCTGATTTTTTCCTCCCTCCAATTCACAGTGGAGGAATAGGCTTTGGGGTTGTTTCCCCTCTCCAATCCTCGTTTTTAGAGGTTGGGAGGGCAACCCTTGCTCCAATCCTTAAAAAGATTTAGGGGTTAAGGGGTTTTGGGGTTCTATTCTTTGCCTTTTTTTGGTTTTAACCCGTAAAAAAGCAGTTACTTTTTAGGGTTTAGCGATTTAAGGGCACTACTAGTCATGCTCTTAGGGGCCAGTCTAGGCCTCAGCCAGGCAATGCGAGTCGCCAGCCCACGAACGGCCCGTTCGATCCCAGTTCTTAAAAAATAATAAGTCGGCTTCTCATTAGTTTCCTTCCATCATGTGCAATAGTCGATAAGATAGTCTTATTTGTAAAAAAAATGATAGTACGATGGGCTATTTTTAAGTGTTTTCTTTAATAACCAGATTTACTAAAAAATAAATTGACATAATTGTTACTAAGAGATGATCTCTTAGATAAAAGAAGACAAACCTCTTTTTTACGTTTCTGTTTTCTCCAACTCAATAATCATCCTACATGGAATTGCTAAAATAAATATAATACCATTGTACATGTCCTAAAAGAACCAATATCTCCCAAAAAAACCTCCCCAAAAGGGCGGACGAAAAAAAATTGCGACCAACCCCAAGGATAACTCCCTAGTTGGGTATCTACGGGGACGTCGGACAACGCCCGTACACGTCATCTGATAGGCTCGTTCTTCATGTCATAAACACATAGTGGTAGAGGCCGGTAGTCAATTCCTCCCACCCTGTCCTTCGGTTTACTCTAGCTCGCAAATCACACCATCGTTGCCACCCCTTGGCACCGCCAACTCACCACTAGAAGTCCGCAGCGACCACGCAGGTCGAATCGACGCAACTCGCCCCCGCTCCATGTCCTTTTCGTGCGCCGCCACAACTATTTTATCGGTGTTGCCATTGTTTTCCTCCCACCTCGCAAACAAGGTGTTCAGCCGTTTGCCAACTAGTTATTTTGCTTGATTGTTGATTCATTGCCTAGTTTCATTGCCTTAGTGTTGATTCGTTGTTTCCCGTTATGTTATGAATAGCTACGATGAGATCATATTTTGCCAAATAATAGTAGACGACGCCAACCGCGTAGCCGATGACAAAGAGAATCGAATAATGTAACATCCCAGTGTTTGGGAGGTTATAAGGATCTAAATATAATATGTGCATTTGTATAGCATGCATCTCAAATTACGGGAAATTTTGGTGCGAAAGATTAAATAAATCAAAGTGACCAATGTTTCACTTGACAGGATGAAATAGGTGTAGATCATCTGATCAAGAGTACATTTGGAGTGATCTTTATAAGATGTACCTTACAAACCTAATCACTTGATAAGACAAATCACTATTGGTTATGAATAACACAGACTCTCAACAACCTTAGCCACAAGTCTATAAGTGACTTGGGATAATTCCCTAGGTTTCTATAACTCAAAGAGGGGTGAGCATCCAAATCACATAACTGATAATCATACTTTCACAAATGAGTAATACACAATTGAACCATCTCATTAACAGAGATGTTATGTCCTATAAAACAATAACTCTTTAAGATATAAATCAATTCACACTACATCTCTATAAATCATCTTATAACTATTAAGTAAACCATTACAAGTAAAGAACAAAGGTTCAATAGAAAACAAATGATGAAACAAGTGTTACCTCAAAACTCCCAAGTGGGAAATGACATGATTATTATTAATAACATATTTAAGGAATATGTACATGTCTCATCAACCATAAAATAAGTATCTAAAAGAAGAATAAATCTTCTTAAACTACTGTTAAACCCTGATCATTACATATGATATTCTCAAAACTCTATGTCTGCATTATGATTACAAATGAAGAACATAAAATAACAACCTGACACTTTGAGAAACTCACAATAACTCTGACTTAAATCATTGACCCCAATAACCTTCATATGCACATTGTCTCAATCATCTTATACCAGTGAACATATGAAATCTCAACACATGAATGAACCTTTTGATCAACTTACTATTAAGTCATCATTCCATAAGCATCTCACAATTCTATTCAAATAAACATCCAACAATTAAAGTGTCTCTATATACAACTAAGGAATAACAACAAGTATAACCTCTATTAGAGGAATTGAATTGAAAGCTAAGTAAAACCAATCATGTATGAAACAAGCACATATCCTACGGGAAGAAAAATGAGAAGTTTATGGAAGGAGAATAAAAGCATGAACTAAGTCTTAATCTAGATCTTGTTATGTTGTCTAGACTATTATATCTTGTTTCTCAATCTTCACTAAGTCATTCTGCAAGAGAAGCAACCCACAAGAAATGAGGAACTACCACAGGAATATCTTGAAGAAGATTATTTAGAGTATTCTAAAAGTGCTACTTCAATCTACTTTAAGAGTAGTTGGAAACTCTTATATCCTCATCTGATCTTATTAACTCCTCTTGAAATAGTGTGATACTCCAATGTTAGTGTTATATAGAAGTAGTTTGGTAACAAGATTGTACAACTTGTTAACAGATCACTTTTGTATACTCAAACAATTGAGTATCATACACAAACATATAGAAGGTTGAATAACCTAGTACATCTCAGCCTATTGTATATGACTAGCCAAGGTTCGGGGCGGCGCACGCTGCGCCGTGTCGGTTCTTTTTTGTTTAGTTCTGTCAGGCATTTTGGACCGTGTCAAGGTGCTCACGTTTCGGGTGACATGGTGTCAGGGTTAATGGCACGATGATATGACATAGTAACGATATTATTTCACGGGAAACAAACCTGACGGGTTACATTGCAACAAAGACTCGAAAGTAGGCAACTCCTCGTTATACATAGGCTGGTCGGTTACATTACAGAACATCGCACCAAGCGGTGGACTTTGAGGCTACTATATTTAAACTACAACACGATCGATTACAGGTAAAATAGAAGAGTGGCCGTGGAATCCTAGATGTATAGATAGCAACTTTTCTATTTCTGCTGGATCGTGCTGCAAGGATGGTCACCAACTCACCATCGTTCTCGTCGTCGGATGAGATGGCGATGTTGTTGTCCTCGAAGGCAGCACCACAGGCTTGAAGACATTCTGAGCGGGCCGTGGAGGGACCTGCTTCGCTGCTCCCGGTGCAGTGGTATCTTTTTGTTCAAGGAGCTTCTCTATCGTTCTTAAGTTGGCGATGTAGAGGGCCTATGCTTCCTCTCCCGCGTCTGTGCTTAACATGTTTAGCTGATTCTTACGACTACCCTCTCTCTTGGTCAGTTGCTCTGCTGTGTGTGTTTATCCTATGAGGGCACCGACGCGCAACGTGGGGGTGCTGCGACACCAAGTCACTTTCCATTAGATGCCATATGACCAGGTATGTAAACATACTTGGACCCGCCACATAAACAGAAATAATTGGACATTGTTGCAGCTGGGCAAGTGTTTCTGGTTAACATAATTGGTGTCCATTTTCATCTATGCCAAGAATTTTTAATATGAAATGCTAGTGATACAAAGACCTTAGTGGTAGGATCAAATAAAACAGCTAGAGAGAGCAGAAATGTAGCAACACAATCGGGTCTACCCATAGACGGGATCTACCATAGATAGTCGAGTTTACAGAAACAACTATTATCATTCCATCTGTTCTAGGGTGTACCACAACCGAATACAGAGCAATCACATGTTCCTGAACTTGTTCCACTGAAAATACACAACAAAAGGAAGAGCTACCATACCTCATTCATCCGGTAAAAAACATACTCTCTGCAAGTTAGGAAACAAGAAACGATATTAACTATCTTACTCCCTCCGATCCATATTAATAGGTGCTGAAGTGGATGTATTTAGACATGTTTTATTGCTAGATACATCCACTTCAGGACCTATTAATATGGATCGGAGAGAGTAATAGATAGCTTGCATATATATTAGAAAATACAGTAAGACTAATGAACATACTATGTTTTTCTACACCTTTCTCGTGGGAAAATGTTTTCTGGCTAGCAAATTGGCATATTACTAAATGTTCATGGGCAATTAAATGAAAGGAATGTAAATAAGTAAATATTGCAGCAGGTGCATTTTTTACAATATCAGAACAATACTGATGTCAAGCACAAACGACCAAAAATAACAAACTGATAACTTGCAGCTCACTGAATTGGCTCGGATAACATGATTGCACATAATTCAAAAGCAAGATAAGAAAACCAGCCTACTGATAACTTATTGTAAATTGTACAGGTTTGGAAAGCAAGAGAAGCAAACCAGTGTACAACCAAACTTAAAAAGAAAATGAAAAAGAATAGTATCAAAGAGCCAAATAAAGTACAAATTGTCAACTGAATGTTGAAATACTCCCTCTGTCCACTTTTATAAGGCACACTTCTTACCATTTGAATGCTAAGAAGTGTGCCTTATAAAAGTGGACGGAGGGAGTAGCATTTGTCTGGTATGCAACTTTGTAAGCATAGTTGAATCCATGACTTAGATTGCTACTGGTGATCAAGTACTTGTTCTATATCTGGTTTGGGTAGTTGGTGCCCCATTTTCATCAACAACCATATTTTTAATCTCTCCCTTGATGTGGCGACATATAATTGTCCATGGGAAAATACGTGTTTTAGTAAATACACATCTACCTTGTCTAAGGTGTAACATTGACTTTTATTGAAGGTCATCGCATAATAGAATGAGCATGTGAAATTCGTCCCTAGTTTTATTTTCAAAAAATGTATTCATGACTATGTGTACTTTCACGGTCCTATCTTCTCTAAAGTTGCACAATATGAAATAATGTTTTCGTGCAAATGGCAGCAAAAACAATTGAATTTTTATATTGTGAAATCGGACAGTAAAGAAGGTGATGAAAACAAATAGCAAGATGTGGGATTTCTCTGTTCTGAAGCCATGAACTATTAGAAGAGGTAGAGCAAAAAGTATCAGGTTGTCACAAGTTCATATGGACACCCCTTCATACTTCTTAAGTACAACTGTCCTAAGGCACTAACTAAAGTACCAAAGGAGAACCAAACCTGCAGTGTTGGGACCACATATCACCAATTCAAAACGAAGAAAAAAGGTTCCCTCTAATGCATTTTTTCTTTATAAAGAAAATCACCACTCTAAGAAGTTATAAACCATTTCCGTGCTAGTAAAGTGAGTACATGTCAGGCAGCACACATCTGGTAGCTAAAGCTGGTATGGAAGAACAGAACACCAGGCTAAGATCACCGTGCCTTTTCTTCCCTCTTCTCAAGGCGTCAAGGATTGTTACCATTATTTTCGTTGTCGGATGATGATTTCTTCACTCTCCGCAGAGGGGTCGAGACCTTGAGTGCTTCTTGTCCTTGTTTTCTGTCCTCCTGGCGGAGGACCCTGCTTCCTGAACGCCCCTGAAGTCTAATCTGTTATGAGCAGGAACAAAAATACAATATCAATATTGTGTATATAAGCAGGTCATCACGGCTGCATACCTGCACTTACCAATAAGAGTTTTAGAATCAGCATATACCAATAAAAAATAAGACACAAAGTAGCATGCCTCCTATCGCAGTTTTCTTCTATGCTAAGGGTAGAACTCTATCTATAATACAAACCGCATAAGGAAAATCACATATCTGCTTTAAGTGATACAAAATCCACAATATTAAACCATAAAAATCAAACTAATAGAAAAGACAAAAGTGTAGAAGATAAATCAGGAAAATATTAGCACAGTAAGAAAGCAAAATCTTACAACCTGGACATGCCGTATACCAAACTGGAAAAACTGTAAGATCTCGAAGCTCTATTGGTTTGTGTTCTGAGTCAAAATGCCGTCCATTTTCATCAACAACCTGGACATGCCGTATACCAAACTGGAAAAATTGTAAGATCTCGAAGCTCTATTTCATGTATTAAGCTCCTAATATTTTTTTAGCAAGAAGATATTAAGGTATGGCTTCTTCTGATACTTGCTAGACCAAAATAAATTTAATCGTTATACCTATAGGATCAGAAACTGAAGTACTAATCATTTAATTTATCCATAGAATTAGAAAAGGGGATATACTAACTTGTTATCTCCGATTCGTTTAAAAAGAAATGTCTTCCAACACGGTTACATTAAAATTATGTATTAGGTTAATGGATTGTATCCAGTGAGCAGAAAACAAAACAGAAGTAAAAATATGGGAGACGTAGACACATTCTCCAAACCTTTTTTTTTGCAAGGTAAAGATAATTTAATAGGTCCTTGACCTGGTTACAATCTTTGGATATTTCACGACACACTTCCTGGGGGAAGTTATTAAGCCAGAAATCAGTTCTAGACTCCACCCTTCCTAACTTAGCTAGAGTATGGCTAACTGAGTTTGACTCGCGGTTTACTCTAGTAATAGGGGTATTTCTCTCACGTAGGAGCTCTCTGATGATACTGATCCGTGCTGCATAAATGGATGTATTTGGGGTTTCATCCTTGACAAGCTTGCAGACTTCTGCATAATCAGTTTCCACCATGAAAGACGAGGTGGACCAGATGAGAGCTAAGGTGAGGCCTTCTTCCACAGCTGCAAGTTCTGCTTCCACTGCATCGACACAGTGATGCAGCTGTCTACACGCAGCGAAAACGACCGAGCCCCTATGATCACGCAGTACCATTCCAGCTCCAGCCTCACCATCCGCGAAGGCTCCATCAACATTCAGTTTTAGCTGTCCTCTTTCAGGTGCTGCCCATCTCTGTCCCTCCTTCCGCCCTTTTTTCCTTGTTGGCTGTCGCTTCAGTGCTCTTTCTTGCTGCAACACTTCCTTTCCTTTCGCTGGGTCTGCATTGGGATGTTGTTGTAGCATCATCATAGTATCAAAATAGCTTAGCAGGAACCTCCGGGAGCCCTCAACACTGGGCATTGGTTTATCATGTGTGATCTCGTTGTGCACAAACCAAATACGCCACATAATCAACAGTACCTGTGCGCGCATCGTTTCAGTCAAGTCATATAGCATATGCAGCAACCATTCACCCCCCGTGTTCTGTATCTGTTCGATCATTGGAAGCGCCCAGTCCTGCGCTAGAGCACGCCAAAGGTCCCGGGCATGCTGGCAGCGGGTGAACACATGAAACGCTGTTTCCTCCTCCATACCGCAGATCGGACAGGTCCCTGTCGTTTTTATGCCGCGCTTGCTTTTATTCGATTGTGTAGCAAGTGCATTCCTAGCAATCTTCCATGCCAATGTGCGAGCCTTAGGAGGTATGGGGCATTGCCAGATCATCTTCCACACTGGGCGTTCTCCACCAGGTTTGCTACTTGTGGCCCCTATACCCTGCTCAATCATTTTCTCCTCCAAGCCCAGGTTATAAGCGCTCCGAACTGAGAACATACCACGCTTGTCAGGCTGCCAGGCAATGAAGTCCTCCTCAAAGCGTCTGGAGGGCTTGATCTTTAATATATCAGCA
Source organism: Alopecurus myosuroides (assembly GCA_028641055.1). Taxonomy (NCBI): domain Eukaryota; kingdom Viridiplantae; phylum Streptophyta; class Magnoliopsida; order Poales; family Poaceae; genus Alopecurus; species Alopecurus myosuroides. The sequence goes on along the minus strand of CM054062.1, from coordinate 272,543,161 downwards.
ATGTCGATTGGCAGGAAGTGTGCTTGTAGCCTATCCATGTTCCACGATCCATCGTGCGAAAGGAAGTCTGCTACCCATCGGTATCTGCAGCTCCCCCGGGTCGATATTGGCCTGAAGTTAGTGTGCCTTGGAATCCAAGGATCACGCCACATCCTTATATTTGCTCCAGTACCCACTCTCCAAATCGCCCCTTTTTTAAGCAGTTCAAGTCCATACTCTATGGCAGACCAGGTAGATGATTTACCTCCCGTGAAAACCGTGTCAAGCAGAGAACCATGAGGGTAATACTTTGCCTTTAAGACTTGGGCGCACAGGGTGTTGGGGTATTGGATTAACCGCCAGGCTTGACGAGCTAGTAAAGCCTGGTTAAAAAGGCGCATATCGCGGAAGCCAAGGCCTCCTCTGGATTTAGGTCTGAGCAAGTGGTCCCAAGAAATCCAGTGCATTTTCCGTTTTCCATTCTCCATGCCCCACCAGTAATCGCGGATCATCTGAGTTAGTTCATCACATAATCCGAAGAGTAGCTTAAACACTCCCATTACGTAAATAGGCAGTGCTTGCGCCACAACTTTTATGAGAATTTCTTTTGCTGCCTGTGTTAGGAAGTTGTCGCCCCACTCCACTAGTTTTTTGGCTAATTTGATCTGTAGGCTCTGAAATTTATCCTTTGTCATTCGGCCATCCGGGGTTGGGAGCCCCAAGTACTTTGCCTCAAAGGCCTCTAGGGAGACCCGCAAAGTGTTCTTCACCTTCAATCTGATAGCCTCACTGCATGCTTTCCCGAAATATATTGAGCATTTTTGTGGATTGATGAGTTGTCATGTGCTCCTCGCGTACTCCTCAAGAAGATACTTGACGCGCTCAGCCTGGATAGGGCATGCTTTAAAGAACAGGAGACTATCGTCGGCAAAAAGAAGGTGGGAGACACCAGGCGCTCTCCGACATATTCGGACAGGCTCAATAGCATTGTTTTGCACTTTGTATGAGGGCTGAGAGGCCATCCACCACAAATAAGAACAAGAACGGAGAGAGGGGATCACCTTGCCGCAGGCCGCGAGAAGGCGAAAACGAATCCAGAAGGGTTCCATTGAATTTAACATTATACCTCACAGTGGTGAGACACTCCATTATCCAATCCACCCACCTGTGAGCAAAACCGATTCTTTTCATCGCTTCCTTTAGAAAACCCCAATCCACCCTGTCATATGCTTTGGATAGGTCCAGCTTATACGCACAGAAGTTTTGCCCTTGTGCATTATTTCCATCCATAAAGTGTAGGCACTCAAATGTCCAGCCCTCGATCATTGCAGCATCGGGGCGTTGCAGCATCGGAGCTCATGTCGCCGCTAAATCAGAGTGTGCTCCACATGAACCCACCACGCCGCACCGCCTCTTCACAGAGCCCAACCTCTCTACACGTTCCTGCAGGCCCAAGTTTGTCACCGTAAGTGCAAGTGCCGGAAGCATGGTGTTGTACTGAAGATTGATGTCAAATTTTAAATAACCCGGAGCACCTGGAGCGCGGGGATGGATGTCTTCGCATAGGTGGAGCACCTCATGGAGTAGCGGCAGGGCCTCACGGTTGGAGGGGAATCAGTGGCGCCGGGTCGGTGAGGCGATTGGGCCGCCAGAATCCAAGAAGAGCACATGCATAACAAAGCACATCTATAAGCTCAACAACGACGTTCTCTTATCCTTCCCGGATGCGACTGTCGGCGACGCCGGTGGAGAAGCTTCTTGAGCCGCTGACGAAGACGTAGCCTAGGAGAACAATGCAATCAACTGAGAAGGGAAGGAAGGTAGGGAGCCATCACCATCAACACAACAATAACACTTAAAGAACGACTTGCCTGCTTCTCCCCACCAGCGCCGCTCCTCCCCTACTGCTCTCCTCTGGTGCTACTACTCTCGCGGCATGAGAAGTGGAGGAGGTCGACTTCGCCGGAGCGCGTCAAGGCCTTAGTGGAGCGTGTTGCAACACCTCTTGATGCGGCCTCCAGAGCGGGAGGAGGAAGGGTGGAACGACACCCGTCGAGCTCCTCCAATCCGACGGGGCATCATCCAGGACAGCACGAGGACGGCCGGCCAGGAAGGGCGAAGAAAACGGGCGGGGGGCTCGGATAGGGGAGAGCTAGCAGGGAGGAGACCGAGGCAGGGGATAGGTCGATCGGGCAAGGAGAAGCTTGGGCAGGCGGAGGCCTGTGGACCAGACAGGGTGGAGGCCGGCGGAGATGGAGATCACAGAGAAGTCATGGCTGGAGAGTGGAAAGGAGAAGATTTGGGAGAGATGATACGTGTAAGCGGCTGAAGTAGAAGGAACCGCACACGCGTCAACCCACTTTGACCGAGCTGGCCCACCACGAAGAGGTGAGATCTACCGCGACCAACCCAGAACTCTCCACCACCACAGAGAAACATACGGGACAAAACGGAGAACCCGGACACGCGTCGAGGAAGGAAGCACATACGTGACCATCCGAATTTTGTGGGAATTTAGACTTCACGCGATTTAGGATAGTACTTATTAGTAATTTGGAGGCAAGTCCGATCCACTTGTTAATAAATTCTTTTTATATGCATATGAAAACTTGATGTCATAAAACAAACTTACATACTTTATAATCATCTAAGTAAAATGTTTTCTTAGAATAACTCGTTGTTTTCACCATAAGGGTGAGATAATTGAAGATGGAATCCAAGAGTTGATCTTGCTTGCAAGTGACAAAGGAAGTATCTAAAGACTAGTAGCAACTAGAGACAAAGATAGTGCAGGCAACAGAAGACCACAAGAAGCAACACTGCCTCAGTAAGGGAGCATAAGAAATTATCCAGTGAATCATTAGGTAATATTAGAGAATCTATAATCTCTATTCCTTGTCAAGCTCATGAGAGATAAGGAATATATGATAATATCCTTAATGGAAACACTTATGAAGTACGAAATAATAACCAGCCATTGCATACCAAGAACTTGTTTGATTTTGAGGTAGATGGTAACAAGCCACTAACTTGTTTTCCATATCCTTCTCATACATATAAAAAAACAGGTAATAACAAGAGTTCACCCACACACTAACATGTAACTGATTACATGATATAAAAACAACATCGAATAATATCCATACTTGTAAACAAGGTTGGAAAACAAAGATATTATCTCTTGATGTTGGAAATCAATATGAGCCTAAGCCACTCATGTTTTACACTTGATCAAGTACTAAAAACAGCAAACATGGCTTACACACACCCAAGTAAAATGTCCACCAAAATTATTAAGAGTTGCATTTGTGACAATAAAAAAGTTACATAAAAGAAAAACAGGTCCCTTCACCCATTAATATCATTTGGTTTCAAAAGGGATAAAATACCCTATTGGGTGATTTTCATGAATGTGCTTAGAAACCTTACGAAGTAGTTTTACCAAATGATTTTCTAAAAGACTAATAACTAAAATTATTCACCATTATTGAAATAACATGATTGTTGTGTCATATTCATATGATAACATGTATGAAAGAAGATTAAAATTCATTTGAAGTTGAAGTGGAGTGAAAACAACAAAAACCCGTCAAAGGAGCACCCTAAGTATAAAATTTAAATCTTGCTAAAAATTGAAAAAGGAAAACATGGTGAGTTTGGAAATTTGATAAGGAATTGAAAACTGATTTATAATTATGTTTATGTCTACAAATAGGCCCTGGAAACAGGGGTTTCTTTTAAGTTTTTAAGACAAAAGGACCTCTCGGTAATTTATAAAAACTTCCAGGTGGTTACCCAAATAAAATTATTTCTTTTTCCTTTCTTCTTCCTCCGCCAGAAGGCAAAGGGGAACGTCGTCGTGTCGACGCCGATTCGCCACCTCCTGCTTGTGGCCGACTCGCGAGGATAAGACCAGGGGAAGACGTCCCCATATGCTTCACTCTCGCTCAGTTGCCCTCTCCCTCGTTGCCTCTGTACAAAGAAACCCGAAACCCTAGCTATTCCGGCCGCCGCTCGCCGTCGTCGACTCCGGCCACCTCCGGTTCAATTGATGGTACTAGATGATGCGCCATGGACTCCTCTATTTCCTCGAGCATGCGCGCAAGTTGGGAGAGCCAGGAGCAGACGGAATCCACCGTTCCCTTTCTCTCTGGCCGTCGGCCACCGCGGCCGATTACCGTAGATTCTGAGCTTGTCGTCTTCAACCGTCATCACCACCATACTCCTGGTGAGCCGCTCGACCTTGTGGTCCTTTTACTTTCAAGTTTCATCGGCGGATTCTTGCTGTCACCATGCGCCGCCACCCGACGCCGCGCCAGTGGTCGCCGGGAGCACTCCGGTGACCATTTGGTAGAAGCGCCGCCACCTACGGGTCGGCCACACTCTCCTCTAGCTAATAGGAACCTTGGATCGAACCAATTTGGGGCAGATCGGCGGATTCGAGCTCAACAGAGGAGATCCTCTCCTTTGGTGATGCGAGCATGATGTCACCATGACGTCATGCAACTTTTTCTTTTTCTTTTCCGTTAAATTTTGATTTAATTAGAATATGACAGGTGGGTCCCACCTGCCAATTCAAATAAAGACAAAAAATAATTAAAACTTATAATTCAATAACTTTAATTCTGTTTATCAGAAAAATATGAAAATGTTTAGAAAAATAAAACCTAAATGTTTATCAACTTTTCAACAATGTTCGATAAAGTTTAAAATGAAATATTTTCTTCATTTAAATTAAATCAATAAAAATAGAGAAAATGATAAATAATTCATAAAATCAGAAAAAAAAACAAGTTATATACCAAAATGCTCGAAATGACAAATGCAACTCATCTATGATGTTTTCATAGTAATTTGACCAAGTTTTCATGTGTGCAATATTTTATCTAGTCATTTAATTCATTCAAAATTAATAAATTAATAACTTATTCAAATATTTTCATAAAGCATAAATTGTTATATAAAATTAAAGAGAAAAGCATTTCCAATGCAAATATGTCAAACATAAAACATTTTGTTTAACTTATAAACTTATTTCTAAAGGTATAATGGAATTCTATAATATTCCATTATAACCATAAATAACTACCACACCATTATTTTCCTTATTAATAAAACCCTCATGTTTTCACACCTACTAAACCTATCATCACAAGTCACTAGCAAGTTATGTGATGATAGAGTAGTTGTATTAGTTCATCATTTTCAATTAAACACTTTGTCATTAGCTCTACACTTTTGAAAATAAAATAAAATGTGTTCGTTACCTTGTCAATAGTTGTTTTCCATGTGTTATTGTATTATTATCTAACCCTGTGATAACCCTTCTACATAAAAATTATAACACTTGATTGTTAAATAAAAGTGAAACGCACATAAGTCTAAAATAATAAATAACAACATCACCACAAGTAATGAAACAACTCACCTAAAACTTATGTGATCTTAGTATCGTATCGATCGTTGCTTACACTTGTAAGCTGAGGTATTTTCTAGGGTGTTTCACAATGCATCTCATTACTATGCATTACATCATTTTGCCAGTGTTTTCAGTACACTACAAGAAATATGCTGATACACGACGCTCTGATTTTGTCACTAAATCGTTACTATATGTCGTCCATGACGATCCAATGACGAAAATCAAATCGTTGAAAATCGAGCGTCAGTAATGAACCATAACGACGTTAATTTTGGAAGTGTCATGAACTACCATGATAATATAGGAAGTTTGATAAGGGGTGGCCCAATCTTCTCGATGAACTCACAGATAGCTATGATATGATAACCAATGTCTCACTGAAAACTCTCCCGACTCATCCCTGATGCCAATGCAACAGTTTGCAACCCCAAGGATATTCTCAACTCCACACTCTTGCACAAGTAATCCACCGACTACAAGTGGTCATGTACCGTCTTATTCCTAGTGGAACAATGATGCATGTAAAATGCATACATGAATTTTGCATATTTTCACATGGTTTTCTATTACATATTGCATCTTATAAGGGTATAATTCAATGTTTTATAGTATTTTGGGGTTAAATTACAAAGTCCCCCAACTTTTATGGAATTAACCCTGCCTGTCAGAAACCCCGTTGTGACGCCCCGAGATCGGGCACTATGCAGATTTCAGCATTTCTGCCAAAATCCACATAATAACCGATTCCAGCTTGCCACTTGTGATAACGTTACAACAGTTCACGAATAATCCACAACAACAACAGAGAGGTTTATACAAGACGACTCAAACGAGTCAAGAATACAACTGATACAATACAAAGATCCAAATAACAGCGGAAGAAACAATATAGCGTCCGACTACGGACAAGATACAAATTGGACTAAGAGTCCTGAAGATAACCGATGGAGTCCAATCCCTGCCCAGGCCAAGCCGGAGGGATTCCCAAGCTAACGTCGTCAGACTTCAAACCTGTTGACTGCAATGTGGAATATGCAGCCACGAAAAGGATTCATGGGTCAGTACGGTTAAGTACTGGCAAGTGGATAAACCATACTCACAAGATACCGGCGTAACCAATCATCACAAGATACAAATACTTTGGGTACAACGGAAAGGAAGGGATTATTGCAAAGAAGCGGCAACGGGCTGCACTAACTAACTACAGAGACGCGCTACAACATCCGGCTAAAAGAAAGGGATAAGATAGCGCGACAAAACCAACTATAACTACTCACCAAACAATACTCATCCAATGTTACCCCCTACTAAGGAAGCAACCCAAGGAAAGTCACACTGTTGATTAAGGTGACATTCATTTTTATAGTGGAGGTAATCTATATTACTAGTCAAGTTATCATCGTTAAGTGTAAGTTGTCTGAGTACTTGTTAGCCAGCACTTTCACCAAGTCATCCATAACCGCGGACAACACGGCTTCTCGAGAAGATTTAACCCTGCAGGGATGCACCAATTTGGCCGTACACGTAAGAATGACCCGCCAGGCGGGGAGCAAACCCACCAAGCAGGCCACTCAACACAACCCAACTCTTCTTCGCATCAAGCCCAAAGAACCACGTGCTGTGCGTGCACGGCTAATCGAGCCCCCACGAAGAAAAGGGGGACCCTCATAGCACTAGAAGACCATGCCGCCCTAAATGCCGACTACAAAAGTTCCACCCTGGCTCCAAGGGCTCGCACCTGCATATGCATGCATCAAATGGAAAGCCCGAACTAAGTGTGGCGATTTGGACGAGATGCGAATCGAATCAGAGTTGCGGGGGGCGCCCATACTCGCTTCCCACATGCGGTTAGTGCGCTCATCATGGATCGGAGGACAAGACCCTTTTCCTAATTAAGGTCGACACTAGCAGGCCTCAAAACCACGCCGGGCCTCCTGCCGGTGCCTTATCATCAAATTAATATTACCCAAAACATTAACATGTTGTTGATCAAGTTGAAACCCAACTATCAAACTAAACAGGTGATAGAACAAAGGACAACAGGACTAGAGCGCAAACAAACCTAAGCATGCAACTACGACACGAGGGCCAACGGGGTAAACAAACAACAGGTAATAGGAAGTGGAAGGAAGGCTATATCATGGCTGCAAGGTAAACATATGATAGGATCGAGACACAAGCATCGAATCATAAGGCTAGCATAAGGAAAAACGGAAAGAATCGGTAACAAGTGATGAAAGGCAGCCATAGGCAGCAAGTGAGTATACTTGCCTAGATTCCAGCAAGTAGAGGTACATCCGCAGAACTTGTCGTTGCTCACATCATCTCAGCGTCCTATCCGCGAAGAAGCAACGAACTAGAACAAACACCGGATGCAACAATTACTTCTACGGCAAAAGATCCAGCATGATCAAGATATGGATGCATGACAAGTTTAAGGATGCATCAAAGATAAACTAGTTGACATGGTAAACATATTTAAATGGGCCCATATGCAATTTTGGATTGCATATGGAAAAGCCCATGAATTAATGTTGAATTAAATGATCTACAAATAACCATCATGTGAAAGTTGATTAGAATGATGCATGGATGATGAAAACAATAAGAAAACAACATTAGCTTTAGTTTGATATGTTGTTTACCAAGTTTGGAAATTTATTTATTAAGTTATGAACTTTGGCATTTTAAATGATTTAAACAAACATTTGTTGTTTTCACCAATTTTAAATGTTCAAAACAGATAACAAAATTTATATTTGGAAAGAACACAAATTTTTAGATGGAATACATATTCCATTTGTTGAATTTGGATTTTAGATGAGCAAGTTATTAAATTGGCAATTTAAATGCACTAAATAAGAAATAGTTGTTTTCAGCAATTTAAATTATTCAAAACAGAAAACAAAGTTGATATTTGCAAAGTTCATGAAAAATGGGATGGAAAACATATTTTATATGTGCCATTTGAATTAAATTTGAATTAGTTATGAATTTGACCAAATTTGAAAGAGTTGTTTGAATTTGAATTTTTGAAACCATTTGAAATGTTCAAAACAGTATACAAATGGTTTAGACATGTAGAGAATTTAATTTAGCATGGAATACATATAAAGTTTGAATTATTTGGAGATGTGGTTTGAAAGATATGGGCAAAAGAAGTTTAGGGGCTAATCTGCCAAAAATACAGGGGCCTGCTTTGAAGGAAACAGTGCGTGGAGGGGCTTCTGTGCAAAACAGGAAAAATATAGGGGGCTCGGTGCAAGGTGTGGATCCAGATCTAGATCTGGAGGGGTTTCTCACCGGGGTGGAACCTAGCCACAGAGACTGACGAAGGGGGCCCCGGCTGTGCTGGCGCTGACGGAGCGCGGGTGGCAGCTGACTGGGCTTGAGGGGTCACCGACGGGTGGACCCGCCACCGCGCGGTAATTCACGAAAAAGGGTGGAGCAAGGTGCTCCACGGGGGGTTCGAACCCGCGATGCGGAGCTCGCGCACGGCGTGGCCTTGCCACTGGGCTACTGCTGCGAGTTGTGACAGACAACAGATCTAACTCCATAAGAAAACTACAACGAGGTTAACTGAATTTCTTTCAAACAGCAGCAGTTCAGAGGCTAGGACAGGGACCTGGTCGGGAAAAGCTCGACGGCGCCGTTGGCTCGGGCAGCTCTGGCCCCCGTGCTTCCGCGAGAACGAAGAGGACGGCGTGAGGGTTCGATTCCCGGTCTCGGTGGTCCTTCTCGTCGACCACGGCCTTGGCTCCATGTCCTCCCATCTCCGGCCATGGAGGTGGACGTGGTGGAGAAAACAGGGAAGAAAGGGAGTGGAGAGAGGGGTGGCGACGGAGAGGAAGATGGGTAGGGAGAGGGCTAGGGTTCCTGGGGGAGAGGGGCTTCTTGTAGGGGGGAGAAAGGGAGGAGCAGGTGAGGAGGGGACCTCGATGGTGGACAGCGACATCCCCCTCCTGTCTGTCCGTACGAAGAAGAAGGGGGTTTGGGCTGCTGGGCTGGATCGAGTGGGGTTGTAGGTGGGCTGGCCCTTTTTGGGATGGCCTGCCTCCCCCAGCTCTGTTTTTATTCTTTTTCTTTTTCCCTTTTTTTTGTAAAAGTGAAAGAGAACTTTGAAATTGGAGGGGTTTTACACCTTAGAAAAATATGGTGTTGATATCTTTGTGATTAGCATTGAAAAAGCACGGTTGGACAAATGTTTGTTTCTGGAAATTTCAAAATTGTTTTTGGAATTTGAATTTGACCAAAAATGGAATTTGAGGGAGTTCAAAGTTTTCAAAATTCATGGAAAAGATTTCTTTGCACTTGTCATTCAAAATGCCCAAGTGTGGGAATTTTTGTTTTGGAATTTTTGAGAATTTTGTTGGTGTTTAAATTTTGAAGTTGAGTTTGAAAGGTGATGCAATGCCTGATGCATGATGCAATGTCATGTTGAAAGAAACAACCAAAACTATCTGGGGGGGAAAAACCCCGGGTGTTACACCCGTTTTCTATATTTTTGACGTTTCAGGGGGCAAACTTCCGCGAAATCACCTGAAAATCTGCGGGGGTCATTTTCTTGGAAGGAGAAGACTTGCGGGCGAAGGATCCACGAGAATTGGGCAAGGAGGCCCAAAAGAGGACCCTCCACACGGCCAGATTCCTTGGCCGCGTGAGAGGCTCCCTTTTGGCCCCTGTGGCCCCAATTCCTTCCATCTTCGACTTACCAACTCCATCTTGACCTAAAACCGACTATAAAAAGGGTCCCCTGTACCCTTACGGAGGAGAGCGCCGCCGAAACACCAAAACAGATACCTGGAGTTCCAGATTGGAGGGGGAAAATTCCGGCGGGGCGCCGCCGGTGTGATCTCCTGCCCCTCCAACGTCATCTCCATCGACATCTCCATGAAGAGGGAGTAGTCCACCCTAGGGCTATGGGTTTGTGGAAGTAGCACTTGTATCTCTCTCTCTATGTGCTTCACTAATTAGATCCGTATGAGCTGCCTCACATGATTACGGGCACCGTTGTAATTCCTATGTGGTGGATCTTTTCTATGAGTTATTGAATCCGAGATTGCAATTGTTTCTCTTGAGTTATTTGAGTAGATGTATCTTATGTAACCCGTTCTTATTTGCTAGCTTTGATCAATCTAGTTCTTGAGGGCGTGTGTGGGGTGATGGGTGCATTAGTTCGAGTAACAGGGGGTGGCTAGTGCTGTGAAAGTGACAGAAGTTCAGCGATCCACTTAGGTTTTGTTAAACCTTTCTTAGTTACCTCACTAGGGATAAAAGGGAGTACCTTGTTACCGAGGATTTTAAGTGACACTAATCAATCTCCATGACTAGATCTAGCAAGTTCTTACTTCAACTTCATGTCACATTGCTTAAAGCTATACTCTGGTTTTTCCTTAATTATCGAGGTGTTATGATTTATTTCGCATCTTGGTGGAGTATAAGAGGGATCAATATGACCGTAGAGATCTCTATGCTAGGACGTGATGCCCATATGAAAGTACTCAATGTTAAACATGTTATTGTAATCTCACATGTAATTCTTTATGTCCACCGTCTACCACTTTATTTGAGAGAATGCAAGTGTGAAACCATGAACCCCGATCCTATTTTAATTATAAGAAAACACTCTAGTTACTTTGCTGCAATTTACTTTACTTGCATCTCCAATTCGAATTTACATTATCTCCATCACCACTTGCATCACAAAAATACAAAAACAATCCATTGCATATTTATTTTCTCATTTGCATTTAGTAGTAGATTTAATTATTGCACATTTACTTTCAGTTTTGCATTGCAATTTAGAAGTCTCACACCTTGTGCTTGACAACCACTTGGTGAGGTTGAGGGCACAAAATTCTCTACTTGTTTGCAGGATCCTGGAGGAAGCTTGGAAGACAACTGCTGAAATACTGGCTCCCCAAGAGTTCGATATAAATCCTCGAGTCACCCTCGTGGGGAAGAAGTCTTGCCACTAGCTACACACTCTGCACTTGGAGTCTCAACCTAGCCATCAAGCGTTTTTCTGGCGCCGTTGCCGGGGAGCCATAGGTGAAGGAGTTGTCCAAGGGAGCTCACAAGAATCTTCATCACCAACAAGGTGTGCAAACACCTAAGCTTGGGGAGGTTGCACCTACGTGAGTACCGTCCTTTCTATCTCCACCTTCTTTCAAGTAGATTGTTTTGTTTCTTGTCTTGTTTTTGTTTTTGTTCTTGTTTTTGTTTTGTATTGCATATTTTATTTTAGTTTTGCATTTAGTTATCTAGTTTATTTTAGTATTTCGAATTTTCCTAGTTACTTTACTTTTCAGTTTTGCATAAAAAATTAAAAAACTACATAAAAACTGTTAAAATGGGTGATAGAACTAAATTAAGTGACTACACAAATACACCCAATGACCAATTCATTGCTAGGCCAATTACTACACCTGAAATACAAGCTGAAAGCTATGAAGTAAGTCCTAGTTTATTGAATTTAATTACTAGAGAGCAATTTGGTGGTAGTGCTATGGAGGATGCCTCTATGCATCTTCATGATTTCATGGAAATATGTGATATGCAAAAATTTAAAAATGTGGAAAGTAGTGTTTTAAAACTGAAATTATTTCCTTTTTCAGTTAGAGTAAAGGCTAAAGAATGGTTACTTTCACTACCTACAGCTAGTATAAAGTCTTGGGATGATTTAAAAGAAGCTTTCATTAAGAAATATTATCCTCCCGTTAAAATTTTGCAAAATAGGAATAATATCCTCTCATTTAGGCAAAATGATAATGAACATGTAGCCATGGCATGGGATAGAATTAAATTAATGCTTGGAACATGCCCATCACATGGAGTAAATGAATGGACCATACTACACTCTTTTTATAACGGTCTAAACTACATGTCTAGAAATATACTTGATTCTGCTGCTGGAGGTGCCTTTATGAGTAAAACTGTAGGAGAGGCTAAGAGCATATTAGAAAGCATATTGCAAAATTATAGTCAATGGAATACTGAAAGAGCACCCAATCCCACTAAGAAAATAAACTCAATTGAAGAAACCAATGATTTGTCTTCTAAAATGGACACTATTCTTGCCTTTATTAATAAACAAAATATGGAGAATGTGCCTTTGCAGCAGCTTGTTGGTAGTAATTCTGAAAGTGTGGATGTTAATTTTGTTAGGAATTATGGTAGCAATGGTTTTGGTAATGCTTACAATTCTTATAGTAAACCTCCTTATGTGCCAAATAAACCTTTTGTTCCCATATCCTAATGCTAATGAAAATAAGTGGAAGCCTTCCAGTGAAATTTCTGAATCTAATAAATTGCTTATGGAACAAGTTGCTAGTCACAATGCTATGATACATGAGTTAAATAAGTCTATTGCATCCATTAGTAGTGATATTAAAGGATTGCAACTTCAATCTTCGAATTTAGATAAAGCATTGTCAAAATTAGCTGATAATCAAGCAACTCTATTAAGCATGTCAGCAGGAAAGCCACAAGCAGAACCTAGTGTAGGAATGAATTCTATTACTATTGCTGCTCCTATTATTGAAAATATTGATCATATTGCTGAGAATACAAGTGAGCATGTCCCTACTAGCTTAGAAGAAACTTTGAATAAACTAGTGAAGTACCCTGAATATTTACTTCCATATATGTCTTATCTTGCTAGCAAAGATGAAATTAGTCCTCATGAATCAAGCATGCTAGCTAAATTAGAGAGTAAAGTAGAGGAAATTATGATGCTTACTGAAATTAAGGATCCATTGCTTGATTTAGAAAAAATTAGCTTGCAAGAACTTATTGCTACTCTACAAAAATTTGCTAGTGATCCCACTATAAATGTTAATCAACCTGGCTTTGGATCTTATATTGATAATCATGTCTTGCAAGAAAAAATTGCTAGGTACAAGAATGAGGCCATGATACCTCCTAAGCTTGGGGATGCATGGATCCCCAAGGTGCTAGTTTCAATTGGAAAAGAAATTCACCATGCTATGTTAGATCTAGGTTCTAGTGTATCTGTACTCTCTAAAGAATTATATGAATTGCTAGAACTAGAAAATTTAGAAAAGTGCTCAAGTGAATTTGTCCTTGCTGATAACTCTACTAAACATGCTGTAGGACAAGTAAAAGATGTTATGATTGAATTGCACATGACTTCCGTACCCGTTGATTTCATTATTATGGATATGGGGGATAAATCCCCTAGTCCTATTATTTTGGGTAGACCTTTTCTTCGTACTACAGGTGCAATCATAGACTCCAAGGAAGGGAATGTCAAGTTTCAGTTCCCTCACAAGAAAATCATGGAGCACTTCCTAAGGAAGATGGGCACGCTGAAGAACAAGCTCCCTCATGAGCTTTATCCCTCTTGATTATCAAGTAAGTTAAGCCTAGCTATATGGCTATAAAGAAAGCGCTTTACGGGAGGCAACCCGGTTGTTTTTGTTTGGATTTTTCTAGTGTCCTCTTGCTGTCTCAAGAGATTATTTTTTTTGTTTCAATTCTGGATTTTTCAATAAAGAGTCAAGTCAAACCCATTTGGACTTATAAGTTGCTATCCTAGTGCATGAAATTTCTGTTTCAGCACGAGTCTGCTCACCGTATGATTTTACGTTTTTTATTGGTATGTAGGATTGAGCTAATTTTTTTAGTATGTTCTGCAAATTGTTGTCCTCTGTAAGCACAAAAATTGGCTTAATTTTGTGACGATTCTAGCTTAGGGAAAAACGTTCGTTTTGCTACTGCTGCTTTTCTGGACAGATTCTGCCTTCTTTTGTTTTATGCACTCTTTGGGTTTGGGAATCGAATTTCCATGATTCTTTCAAGCAAGAGAGTGAACATACAACATAATGAACCTTATTGTCTATCTACTGGAGCATTTGATTTGGAATTTTGCACAGCAAGCATGTGATTTGTTTGTCCTTGCTAATCTCACCCCACAGAAAAAGAATGGGAGAAACATGTTTTGTGAAGTTTTTTCACAGGGAATAGAGGAGCTGCGCCTCAAGACATCCAAGAATGGTGAAAGCCATAAGCTTGGGGATGTGATGAACACCCCACTGGAGCTACACTCTTTTGTATAGCACACGTCTACTTTCTGTTTTTCTAAGCAAAGCATTTATCGTAGAGACTTGAAGCGTCTAGTTTTTATTTTTATTTTTGTTTTGATAAGACTACCACCATCATTTTATATGAGATTGAGCTACTGGAGTTTGGTGTTGGAATATATTGGATGCTAGTATTATTACTTGGAATAGGGATGCCATGGTTGATTTGAAGAGCTACATATGTTTGCATGATTTATAGGCTTTTTTATGTGTAGAAATTTGCAATAATGTTGTCTTGAGCTATCTCTTATTCATGTCCTTGATGTTAATTGCTGGTTTATTTAGTTTGTAATGAAATGAGTAGTTCTATGGACATATGCATGCATAGTAGCTGGTCAGCTATCTCCCTCTTGCTAGCCCAAAAATTTAAAAATTCCAACAAGTAAAAACTTGTTTCCAACACTCCTTAGCCAAGTATTTCCAGCGAGTCCACCATATCTTCCCATTAGCTTCATTGCTATTCCGAGTATGTTCACCATGTTATTGTGTTATTTATGTTCTAAATTAAGATATTCACTTTATTAATTGTCATGGGTTGAACTTGGGATAGGACTCTCACGAACTTTTGAAGGCACACTTTACTTTTTATGCATCTAATAAACATGACCCAATAATGGGAGCCACAAGTTTTGCGTTTGACAAGTGTGTGGTTGGGAGCTAGCTATAAACGTGTATCACCGTAAAGCTTTCAACATTGCATTGGTTGATATCATGTACTTTTGTTTTTGGACTCCTGCCATGCCGAAATGAAATAGAGGAATAGTAAGTTTTGATGAGTAAGTATCTATATGACTAGAGAAATGCATTGGGCCGCTAACCCAAGCCATGCTTTATCATGGTGGAAATTTACTTATACCTTGAGTGACTCTACAACACATCCTATAATAAAATAAGAAGCTATGCATAATAGTGAATGAAAATAAAAAGGATGATGAGTCTACTCCGTTTGTTCATCTTGTCATTGTAACATGGGCTTGTTTCCATGTCATGGGGCAAGAGGTACCTCTTTGCGGTTCTGTATGATGTCATTAATACTTATTATGATTGTACAAAGCTTATTAGGAATCTTAAGTTGAGTAATCATGGAGTAGGTTTTCACACTCACGGGGCATGAGGCTTTCAACCACCTTGTCATTCTCATTACTTCAATACTCACAATTTTAAGATGCTAGTGATAAAGGGGCAATGAGAGTCCTAGATCAATGGATACCACATTTCAATTAGTAATTTTAGTTGAATAATTTAGAGGCTAAATAAGACTTGATCATGTTTTACCTCTACTCAATTTTCTCCAATATGTCCACCACATTTTCTATTCTCCATTATGCTATCCTTTGACCAATATAGGATTTTATTTTTCATTTTATGTATGCATTTGGTCCATAGTGCTTTTATTTCATTATACACTTTGTGAACTTTCATGAAGCATCTTTGCTTGCATATTTGATATTTCTTACAACATGAATTGTATATTGCTACTCATTTGTAGTATTAATCATTTGATTATATGTAGCATGAATATTCCTCCTTGATATCCCATGATTGTTTCAATATGCAAAACCCATCTTAGTTTTATCACCTTCATACTCGAGGACGAGCATGGGTTAAGCTTGGGGATGTTGATGCATGTAAAATGCATAGATGAATTTTGCATATTTTCACATGGTTTTCTATTACATATTGCATCATATAAGGGTATAATTCAATGTTTTATAGTATTTTGGGGTTAAATTACAAAGTCCCCCAACTTTTATGGAATTAACCCTGCCTGTCAGAAACCCCGTTTTCTATATTTTTGACGTTTCAGGGGGCAAACTTCCGCGAAATCACCTGAAAATCTGCGGGGGTCATTTTCTTGGAAGGAGAAGACTTGCAGGCGAAGGATCCACGAGAATTGGGCAAGGAGGCCCAAAAGAGGACCCTCCACGCGGCCAGATTCCTTGGCCACGTGAGAGGCCCCCTTTTGGCCCCTGTGGCCCCAATTCCTTCCATCTTCGACTTACCGACTCCGTCTTGACCTAAAACTGACTATAAAAAGGGTCCCCCGTACCCTTACGGAGGAGAGCGCCGCCGAAACACCGAAACAGAGACCTGGAGTTCCAGATTGGAGGGGGAAAACTCCGGCGGGGCGCCGCCGGTGTGATCTCCTGCCCCTCCAACGTCATCTCCATCGACATCTCCATGAAGAGGGAGTAGTCCACCCTAGGGCTATGGGTTTGTGGAAGTAGCACTTGTATCTCTCTCTCTATGTGCTTCACTAATTAGATCCGTATGAGCTGCCTCACATGATTACGGGCACCGTTGTAATTCCTATGTGGTGGATCTTTTCTATGAGTTATTGAATCTGAGATTGCAATTGTTTCTCTTGAGTTATTTGAGTAGATGTATCTTATGTAACCCGTTCTTATTTGCTAGCTTTGATCAATCTAGTTCTTGAGGGCGTGTGTGGGGTGATGGGTGCATTAGTTCGAGTAACGGGGGGTGGCTAGTGCTGTGAAAGTGACAGAAGTTCAGCGATCCACTTAGGTTTTGTTAAACCTTTCTTAGTTACCTCACTAGGGATAAAAAGGAGTACCTTGTTACCGGGGATTTTAAGTGACACTAATCAATCTCCATGACTAGATCTAGCAAGTTCTTACTTCAACTTCATGTCACATTGCTTAAAGCTATACTCTGGTTTTTCCTTAATTATCGAGGTGTTATGATTTATTTCGCATCTTGGTGGAGTATAAGAGGGATCAATATGACCGTAGAGATCTCTATGCTAGGACGTGATGCCCATATGAAAGTACTCAATGTTAAACATGTTATTGTAATCTCACATGTAATTCTTTATGTCCACCGTCTACCACTTTATTTGAGAGAATGCAAGTGTGAAACCATGAACCCCGGTCCTATTTTAATTATAAGAAAACACTCTAGTTACTTTCCTGCAATTTACTTTACTTGCACTTTACTTTACTTGCATCTCCAATTCGAATTTACATTATCTCCATCACCACTTGCATCACAAAAGTACAAAAATAATCCATTGCATATTTATTTTCTCATTTGCATTTAGTAGTAGATTTAATTATTGCACATTTACTTTCAGTTTTGCATTGCAATTTAGAAGTCTCACACCTTGTGCTTGACAACCACTTGGTGAGGTTGAGGGCACAAAATTCTCTACTTGTTTGCAGGATCCTGGAGGAAGCTTGGAAGACAACTGCTGAAATACTGGCTCCCCAAGAGTTCGATATAAACCCTCGAGTCACCCTCGTGGGGAAGAAGTCTTGCCACTAGCTACACACTCTGCACTTGGAGTCTCAACCTAGCCATCAAACAACAGGTAACACGAAAAGTTTGCAGATGAATGCTTACAAGCTAATTCGATCTAGAGGTCTAGGGTTTTGATTTTAACGTAGTCTAAAGAGCCTTGGCTCAGATCCTAGCTATTTAAGGGGGGTATGGTGCGGCCACAAGGCATACCTTGCGCAAGCACCACCCTAACCCGAATATGACTCGATGGTTGGGTTGGACTCAACCCAAACCGACCTAAACTAGATACAAACCAACCCACCATTAAGGGGTGAGGCCACAATGGTATACAAACCATGCCTAATGAAATTAGGACTTCTACATGGCGCATTTAACCTTGTGGAGGCGCCCTCCCCTTGTTATTCATGAAATAACAATTGTTATTCCTTGTTATTCCAGGGAATAATAATTGTTATTCTTTGTTTTCACCCTTCTAGCACTTGTTTTCCAGCTCCTCTTCATGTCCATATTCATCCATGCTCAGCTCCTCTTCATGTTGATCTCCACTCATGCTTGTGTTATCAACAAACCTGAGAATACATAAGTGCATAGATTTAGGTAGTATAAAGCTCTCACAATTATAAACATTATATTCAAGTAGGAGTGAAATCACCTGTTGTTCTAGTAGTTTGGTCCTTGATCTTGTCATGGGACCAATCCTCACTTCATTATATTATGTAGCAACATCATCATGTGTAACAATAGGTGAAGAGTTAGGGATGTCCTCATCATCCTCCCCCTCTTGAAAAGGCGTCGACCTCGACGCAAGATCATCTCCATAGTAAGGTGTCAAATCAGCCACATTAAAAGAATTACTAACCCCAAACTCATCAATTGGGAGGTCTATCTTGTATGCATTATCATTGATCCTCGAAATAACTCTATAAGGACCAGCACCTCTAGGCATCAATTTTGATTTGCGCAATGTGGGAAATCTGTCTTTGCGAAAATGAACCCACACAATATCACCTGGCCAAAATATCACCTCCTTTCTCTTCTTGTTTACTCTTTCAGCCACATGTTGTCCTCTCTTCTCAATTGCTTATTTTGTTTTCACATGTATCTTCTTCACAAAATCAACTCTCTTTGATGCCTCCATATTTGTTCTCTCTTGTGTAGGAAGTGGTAACAAGTCTAGTGGAGTAATAGGTTTGAACCCATATACTACCTCGAAAGGACAAAGTTGAGTAGTTGAATGCACAACTCTATTATATGCAAATTCCACATGTGGCAAGCACTCCTCCCACTCCTTCAAATTTTTCTTGATCATGCTTCTCAATTATGTTGACAATGTCCTATTAACCACTTCGTTATTCCCATCAGTTTGGGGGTGACATGTTGTTGAAAACAACAGCTTTGTTCCTAGCTTCCTCCATAGAGTCTTCCAAAAGTAACTCATAAACTTGACATCACGATCTGAAACAATAGTCCTTGGAACTCCATGTAATCTCACTATCTCCCTGAAAAATAGCAATATGCGACGCATCGTCACTCTTGTGGCAAGGAATAAAATGTGACATTTTAGAGAATCTATCCACTACCACAAATATAGAATCATGTCCTCTTTTTGTTCTAGGCAATCCTAACACAAAATACATACTAATATCTTCCCAAGGTGTGTTAGGTGCAGGAAGAGGAGTATATAAACCATGAGGCTTCAATTTTGATTTAGCTTTGTTGCAAGTGATGCAACGTTGCACAAACCTATACACATCACGCCTCATATGTGTCCAATACAAAATATCCTCTAACATAAGCAATGTTTTCTCACGTCCAAAGTGTCCCATTAATCCTCCACTATGGGATTCCTGTAATAAGAATAAACGCAAAGAACACTCGGGTATACACAATTTGTTAGCTCTAAATAAAAACCCATCATGTATATGAAATTTTTCCCATGCCTTAACATTAGTATATTTAGCAAATGGCATAAAAAACTCATTATCTTCAGCATATAAATCTCTTATTCCCTCCAAACCCGAAACATTAATCTCTAATTTGGAGAGTAGCATATTTTTCTTGACAAAGCATCAACAACTAGATTATCCAATCCCTTCTTACGTTTAATGAAGTATGGAAAAAACTCTATGAATTCAACCCATTTAGCATGTCTCTTATTCAAATTAGATTGGCTCTTTAAGAATTTTAATGCCTCATGATCATAATGTATAATAAACTCTTTAGGCCACAAGTAATGTTTCCATGCCTCTAAAACTCTCACAAGTGCATATAATTCTTTACCATAAACAGAATCATTCAATTGTGCACCATGTAATTTCTCAGAAAAATAAGCAATAGGTTGTTGTTCTTGCATTAACACGCCTCCAATACCTATGCCACTAGCATCACATTCAATCTCAAATTGTTTATCAAAATTTGGAAGCACTAATAATGGGGCCAAAATCAACTTCTCTTTCAAAGTATCAAAAGCAATATCTTGAGCAACCCCCACTCGAAATCTACTCCCTTCCTAGTTAGATCATTCAATGGTGCAACAATGGTACTAAAATCTTTCACAAATCTTCAATAAAAACCAGCAAGACCATTAAAACTTCTAACTTGACTCATATTAGTTGGAATAGGCCAATTTCGATTTGCTTAAATTTTTTATGTATCTACTTCAATTTCATGCTTAGAAACTACATATCCCAGAAATATGACCTTGTCTTTGCAAAAAGTGCACTTCTCAAGATTACCATATAATTTATTTTCTCTTAACACATGCAAGACTTGTCTAATATGATCAATATGTTCATGTTCATTGTGGCTATATATGAGAATATCATCAAAATAAGCTACCACAAATCTACCAATAAATTCTCTCAAAACATGGTTCATTAGTCTCATGAAAGTACTAGGTGCATTAGTTAAACCAAAAGGCATCACTAACCATTCATGTAAACCAAATTTTGTTTTAAATGTTGTTTTCCACTCATCTCCCTCTTTCATTCTTATTTGATGGTAACCACTACGCAAATCAATTTTAGAGAAAACAACAACACCACTTAATTCATCTAACATGTCTTCCAAACGTGGGATAGGATGACGATAACGAATAGTGATGTTGTTAATTGCTCTACAATCTGCACACATGCGCCAAGTACCATCTTTCTTAGGGACTAAAATAACAAGAACATCACAAGGAGAAAGACTGATTCAAATATACCCTTTGTCTAGTAGCTCTTGTACTTGTTTCTGTATCTCCTTTGTTTATTGTGGATTTGTTCTATAAGGGGCTCGGTTTGGCGAAGATGATACATGAATTAAATCAATTTGGTGCTCAATCCCTCTCAATGGTGGCATCCCCGAGGGAATTTCCACTACTAGAGGAAAGCTTACCCCAGGCGAACCAAAAAGGCCTACCACAGGCGCATTTCAGTTCGCCTGGGACCACATCGCCAGCGGTAATGGCTTACCCCAGGCGAACTGCAAAATGCGCCTGTGGTAACTTGACATACCCCAGGCGAATTGGCCTGGTGCGCCTGGGGTAAGCCTTTTACATGTGGAGAACAAGCATTATTCGCCTGGGGTACATATGCGCCTGGGGTACAATATGCTGTTCGCCTGGGGTATGGTTTTGCTGTGTCAAAAAATAAAAGAAACGAAAATAACAGAACTACAGGAAATTGACAGAAATAAGTATGAAAATGACAGCAAAATAACAGAATTAATATTCATAGTCTCGAACAGAAATATTCTCGATCATCAACACATAGTCTCGAACAAATAGTCGCGATCATCAACACATAGTTCAACAAATATTACATAGTCTCGAAGCGAGATAGTTCAAACAAATCGATAAGTCTCGAAGCGAGATAGTTCAAACAAATCGATAGTTTAGCTAGACAAGCAAAACAACAAGTAGCATCAACACTACGAGTACAAGGAGTACAAGCACGGCGATGGCGAAGGTGGTCATCCGGGCCCTCATCTTCTCCGTCTTCTCTGTCGCTAGGTAAGTGGCGTATCGAGCTTCCGCCTCCACCATGGTCTTGTACCCGTTGTAGCTGTTACCGCTGAAACCGTGCACCTGTCTCCGGCATTGGTCCCAGTCGTCGTAGACTCCGGTAACCCTACCGACATACACAACATACCATGTCATCTGTGCATAGGACAAAAATACGAGTTTAGCAGATAATAGACCGCAAATAACTATAAAAATTAGAAGCATCAAGGTTTACGAATAAAACACGACAAATAAAAGACTAAAAGTTATATTATGCAAGTGTATACTAACATTTTGTCAATCCTATGGTCTCGGCGGGAACGGACGAGCGCCTTCTAGCGTGTTGAATGTCCGGGTGTCACGTTGCTCTCGTAGGTGTGCTTCTATGTCACAGTTGCTCGGTGGTGCGTGGCCGTGGAAGAACAAGCCACCCCGAGTGATGACATCCAACGAGAGTATCGTGCAGATCCTCCGCTGGATGCGACGGAACTCAGCCCGCACATATTCATCGGGGGTGTTGACCATCTTTGTGGTCAGGTCTCGGAGATGACTTGGTAGCTGGACCTCTTGGGCATCCTTTAAGTACTCCCTCATCTGAAAGATGACATACCAAGCTTCCAACCCGAATTCTTGCTCTGATTGCTTGAGGCAGGGGAAGTTTGTTACGTGGTTGCACACGTAGGCGCCTCGGAATTTTTCTCCATTTTTAGGGGCTTGCCTAACTCGGTGGCGAAGCCGTTGAGGGCACTATTAAGAATACCTCTTATGTCGTTGTAGTCCTTCTGTACCGCCCTACCCGCATCGAGATAAGTGCATACCGACCAATGCGGTTCCATGACAATGAGTACGCATCCTCCGTTTCTGCGCAGAACATTTCGAACAAGCCATCAATATCATCAATCGGAATACTAAGGAGATTCTAGAAAGAATGTAACGACGGGAAGCGGAGAGGACTACTTACTTGGGAAAGTATGGAATGAGAATGGCGTTCTTATCCTTGTTATCTATCAAAAACCCCGTTATGAAGTTCGTGATAACAACCCGGTCCGCAGGTGACCGCAAGTAGTCCTCATTCATGTAGTAGGGGTCCATAATCGCGATGTGTGGGGTATTCTCCATGACCATATCGTGCGCCATGCTGAGCGATATCAGGCGGACAATGCTTCGGTCGAGCTTTCCCAAGTGGAAGGCCCTGAATATGTCTTCGTATCTGATGAAGAACACCTCCGCGGGACTTGTATCCACAAAGCCCACGGATCGGGGCACCTTGACCACGTATAGCGGGTAGGAGGGATGTTTCTCACGTAGAAGTTCATTCTCTTTGAACAAAATCCCGTCGTGGATGGTCCTCATGTCACCACCCATGACAGCGACAACCTCTGGCGGCAGCATCGGCTGACCTATCTCATGCACCTTCCTCCACGGGACGGCGGGCGGCAAACGGTCCAGGACTCGGGCGGCCGTTGGCTGGCTACTAGAGGAGGCACCACCTTTCTTCTTCTTGGCTACCGGCCTCTTCCGATGCTTCTTCGGCCTCAAGCAGATGGGAGTGCCGCTTTGTTTTACCGCCTCCTCGGCGTAGCACGGAGTGTATTCGGGGTAACCAGCATAGGCTGTGGAGCCGTAAAGGCCGTCTGCTCCTCGGGAGTTTCTTGGGAATAGGTTAGCTTCTTCTGGATATCCGGTTTTCTGGTGGGTAACTCAGAAGAACCGCCCTCTCCGTCATCTACCTTCTTTTGGATATCAAGAATTCTAGTGGGTAACTCCGGAGGAACCGGCTTCTCACCATCCAACTGATTTATGAAATCGTCAATGGGAGCAAGTTCAATATCCATGTAGTCGTCATGGGTCTCATGCTCGTGATGTTGCTCGTCATTTGACGTCTCGTGCTCGGGAGGAGGAGGATCCACCGGAGGTGGAGAGTGGACCTTGTCTTGTTGGCTTGCCGCGGACGCAACAGGTGTAGTGGTGACGGTCATGCCTTGGCTTGGCGCCGACCTTGACGTCGTGTTCAGCCGAATAAGGGCTTTCGGCCATAGAAAGATTTGATTGTCCAGTTGGCTGAGATTCAGCTCGCTGTCGGCATCGGCGGGTTGATTAGGAGGATACAAGTCCTCGAATCCCGGTAGCACCAGATCGACGCGAACCCGAAGCTCGTTGGCCGGTATATCTCTGCAGTGGTACTTGCGGGAGAGTGGCTGCAAGATGCTCCTCTTTGCAACATCCTTCAACTCGCTGCCCACTTTTAGCAGGAAGGTGCATCCCGTCGTGTCAGCCTTCGATAACATGCATGGATAGGTCAGAGAGTAGGGTTATATTGAACTGGCTACAGCTTGAGACGGTCAATAATTTACCGTGAGGGCATTGAGCTCGGCTAACATCGACGGACCACAGGTGATGGTGGGCTCGTCGAGCAACGGAGCATCGGCCGCGCCGGACACGGTCGACGGTCCATCGGGGGCAGGCGCGTCGGGCACGGCGGGGGCGACAGGCACGGCCGACGTTGACGGACCACCGGCGGCGGCCGCGGCGGGCACGACCAACGTCGACGGTATGTTGATCGTCGGTAACGGCCCCTGTGAGCCCCCGGCAATGTAGCCACATAGTTTTTCAAAAACGGCGGGGATGAGCGCATTCATCTTTTCCCCCACCTTTTCCTCAATCTTCTTCTCCATGTTTGTTTCCAAGTCATGGACCTTCTTCTTCAGCGCCTCCGTCTCCTCGATCGACTGGCTCTTCTTCGCCACCCGCGACTCCTTAGTGCTGGGCTCAGCCAAGCCATAGTTGGTGTGCTTCTTATTAAGTCCGCCGCCGGTGATACGGCCTAAGTGCGGCCTTTTCAGAGGGTCCTGGCTCTTTTCCTTGCTGTACCCCCTGATGAAAGGCTTATCCCTCGCAACTTTGGCCGTCGACGTCTGCGACGAGGAAGATTCAAGTTGTTGTTCTTCTAGCTGCAGAAGCAACATATGAACGGTTTAGAAATGGTTTCGTACTAGAATGAAATCATGGACTTGATGATGATGAGTTGAATGAAATGGTAAATTTCTTACCACTAGCTTCTCGACATTCTTCACGCTATCGTCCGTGACCAAAATAACACCCTCCACCATCTTCGGGTCCGAGACAAATTCCCTGGTCGGAGTTACTTTTCTGTACCTCGACCTCATGAATTTCTGGAATTGCGGGTCATGGGAATACTTGGCGTAAGGGTTCTCAATCCCTTTTTCAATGTAGGCTTGGTCCTCTTTGGCCCAAACTGGCTCCTTCCCGTCGTAGCCACGACAGCCGAGATTGTGGTGATCGATGTTCTTCGACGCTAGCTCCTTCCCCATTCTGTTTGATTCTTAGTGAAATCAAGCGACTGGTTATCTAGGAAAGTCTTGAAGTCATCGGGTGTAATCCGCGGGAAGTGGCGATGGATCTCTTCGAATGGTTCCTGGTCCCTAATCATCGCCCTCACCATAGTCTTGTAATTGCTCAGGGCTTTGGTGAATCTAGTGAGGGCGAGTTTGTTCACCAGGTTGCCCTTCAGATTCTCGTTGTTGTAGGAGGGAAGGAACTCGTACCGCGCGTGCAGCCTCGAGATGAGTTGGGCGCGCAGAGTTGGCTTCTTCTTGAGAGTCGGCTCGTTGGCATTGACGACGTCTCGAAGGATCGCGCCAAGTTGGAGGAATTACCCCTTCACAAGGTCCAATGGCATCACAGGCGTGCCACTGGAAGGATCCTCCTCCGTGAATTTCTCTCAAACGGTGCTGACCTTGTTCGGAGCTCGCTGCCGACGCTTCTTTCCCGTCGTGCTGCTCCCTGAGGGACCCCCGGCGCCACTATCAGTGGTTTCCTCCTCGCCACCGGTGAGCCCGTCATCATTGTGGGGCTCGACATCGGGGGGCTGGTCAGTCGTCCGATCGTCACCGCCATCATTGGCTCTCTCTTCCTCTTGCGACTCTCTAGCCATAAGGATGTAGTGGTCCAATAAAGCCGGATCCGTTGTAGAAGAAGACATGCCTAGCTAGCAGTAGACAAAACGTATACTAGGTTAGTCAACGGAAAAATTCGGCATGACCTCGGCTATAAATGGTCATGCCGGAGTGCCAGAAATTCGCCGGAACGGAAATGAATCAATGTTCCGGCAAAACATTGGCACTCAATGTACCTGTAACATAAATAGAATGCACACATGGCCAAAAATACAACTTCTTGCTGTCATCTCACATGCCACAAAAACTCCCAGAAATTCATATCATGCAAAAAAACTCCCAGATTCCCTGCAATATTTCCAAAATGAACTTTTTCATAGCAATCATGCAACCTATAACTTGAGCATGTTCCCAGGAACCTGCGGGCAATATTTCCCAGGAACTTTTTCATAGCATATTCCTAGTAACCTGCAATATTTCCCAGGTTTACTCCCAGGTTTCCCAGGTTCCCAGGAACCTGCGGGCAATATGAAATATAAGAAAGCATCCCGTACTACTTCTTGCAGCACACAAATTTGGTTTTCCAGGTTCCCCGGTTCCCAGGTTCCCAGGTTTCCCAGGTTTAGAAATGAAGTCCAACTCATTGCCAAGCTCCAGCACACAAATTTGGTTAGGTTGTTGGGATGTTGCTCGCAGGGAGAGGAGAAAATATTGATCTATGAATATTTGCCAAATAAAAGCTTGGACTTCTTTATCTTTGGTATTACTTCTTGCAGCCTACTGTTACAAATTATGGGTTATTTCTGGCCGCTCATACATATATTGTTAACTAATGTGCAGATGAAACTAAGAAGATGGTCTACCCTACTGTCAATGGTATTATCGCAAGTTTGGATAGCCCACGAGACAAGAAGATACGGATTTATGGTTCATGCTACAACGCCAGCACACAAGCAGCAGCTTTAAGAAATCACAATTAGCAGAATTCAATTTGGACGATAACAGTATGTCATTGCCCCTCAAACAAATTATCTGTTCATGCAAAACTAACAATCACAAGAGCAGCTTTAAGAAATCTAGGAAGTTATACAATCAGGGCCATGAGAACAGGTTAACACTAGGAATCACAAATTATCTGTTCATGCAAAACTAACAATCACAAGAATTAAATTTAAGAAATCTAGGAAGTTATACAAATTATCTGTTCTTGCAGATAGGGAGATTAGGTTGATGCTAGCTTTAAGTTGTAGATGCATCAGGTCCTCTTGACACTGTCTCCATGGATAAGTGTGGAGCCCAATATACTACCAATTAGCAACAAAGGCCAAAGTAGCACAGATGTCATGAGAGGAGGAAATGTTATCTATGTTATTGAATATACTACAAATTATCCCTGAAACAGAGCACGGCATGATACATTTGCTAGAATAGAGTTCACTTATTTCAGGACCCGTACGGTACATTACACCATTTCAGTTGAGTGAGACTAGCTAGTAGTCTGCTACATTTCCCTATGACCTAAGCTTATTCACATAGCAACTGCTAGCGTCACCTGATCCTAATTCACATGGCTCCTGCTAAATGATCAAGACAACTATACAACATACACAGGCAGGGCAGGGTCTGCAACCAACTCCACAACATATATACCCGCTACCCATACGGTGCAGCAAAACCTGATGAGAACAAATATAATTTAATTCCTTCTTGCAGTAATCAGGTTTCATTAATGGAAACAGAGTACATTGGACAGCCGAGGGTCAACAGGCATAACAATTAAGATATTAAAAACAAAAGAGTTGCATTGGATACCAAAAATCTCCATAGGGAAATCTACACTACTCCAATGAACCATTAACAAATTCTTTTGAAGCAAATGAATGAGCACTAATCAATACATCATGTGCACTTATACTCCCAATTATAAAATACATGGGACTGAATAAGGAATGATGAGAGGTTTCTCCATCACTAAACAACTAAACCAAACTATCTATAGTAATCAATACATCATGTTATTTACTGCAATAGAACATATAATCATTTTTTTCCGCTAGAACATGCAGTCGTTTTCTAGAGAGTGAATGTGTATCACTGAAACTATTGGATGAAGAACTAACAAAGCACATGTCACTCATCACCAATATAACCCAAAGAAAGTTAGTCTCATAAACTGATTGCTTAGTTTACCACAAAATGCTGCTTGGTTATTGAAAAGATAAAGTTTAGCAGTTAGCACCAAGTACATAAATGTTACATGTCTAACTGCTGAATTGCACAAATCACCACTACGTTGTCAAATCTTAATGACATAGCTAAAGTGGGAACTAAATAGAACTATTCATCCTTGATAAAGCTAGTATGATGCAATCTTGCTAGAAAGTAGCAACTGAACATTACATGTGCTCTAATGTCACACATCGAACATTTGTACAGGACAAAGTATTTGAAAAGTGGCAATTCTATCATTTTCTTCCAACCTATGTTATGATCTCTCATTGTGATTAAAATTTGTTTAGGTTAGATCCATCAAGCAAGTGGAACATTATTTACAGTAGTCGCAATTCTAAAGTAGTTGCTAAGTGCCCGATGGAGGCGGCAAAGCCCTGTATATTTTCTGTACATGAGCTGATGATCAAACGGACTGCTTAATGAATAAACAAATCAACGAGATGCCACTGATGATCAAACGGATTGAATGGACTATGGCTCATATTTTCCCTAAGTTGGTGGTTTGAGTGATACCACCATTGCTCCTCAGATTGGAAGAGGGGGGGCGCTGACCTGGGTTCAGCGTGGGCGACGGCGGCATGGGTGACGATGGCCGGCGTGGACGATGACGATGAGAGGGACGGCGCGCGCGTGCTCCCGCTCCTCCTCCCCTGCTGCTCCCGTTCCTCCTCCTGCTGCTGCTCCCGCTCCTCCTCCTCCTACTCGACGACGGCGTGCTCGACGACGAAGACGACGGCGTGCTCGAATTGGGGATCGCGAGAGAGGGAAACGCGACGGTGAGATTTCGATCTGTTTTACAAGAGAGAGAAGGAAGCGCGCGGTAGTTGATTTAGCACTGTGGGAGCTTACCGCAGGCGAATAACAATCAAAATGCGCCTGCGCTAACTCTTACCCCATGCGAATAGTGACCAAAATGCGCCTGCGCTAATATCGGTGGACCCACACTTCAGTGGGCGAAACTTACCCCAGGCGAACAACGAGCAGGATGCGCCTGCGATAAGAATTGATAGTTTTATTGCTATTATTTTTCCCCATGGCATACTATTTTTTGTAGAAAATAAATACACATTTGGGGTTATGTTGTGCATAGCTTTGATTATAGATGGTTTAATATTTAACAAGAATGTTCTACTTCTATGCAATTGGTGTTCGATTTGCTAGCTAATGTATTTTGAACATGATTGATACATCACTAGTTTATTACTATCAAACATATCCCATTTCTTGGTTGCTTAGGAATGATTTAAAAAATTGTATATATCTCACTAGTTTGATGAAAATTTTCATGCAGCCTTTGATACCGAGGTGATTATCATCTGATGACACAGAAGTTGTCTGAATCTGATAGCTAGGATCATATGTTCGTCTTAGACATCAAATTATGTTATTTATTTTTATTGTATTGTGTACACTATCTATCTCTCCCCATGGCATAGCTCATTGTGATAAGAGCTCATCTCATACTATGTAAATGTTGAATTTCTTCGTGTAGATTTGGAAGGTAGAACGAAGAACATTTGGAATGTAGAATTTCTCCCCATGGCATACTATTGTATCATAGAAATTTGGAAGGTAGAACAAAGAAAATTTTAGTCAACAAACAATATGGGAATACATCCTATAACTTGGTAGTTTTTCTAAAATCATAAACAAAAATATAAAATGTGGTGAAAATGGGAAAAATCCGATCACTTACCCCAGGCGCACTTTACACCCTATGCGCCTGCGGTAGAGCTCTTATCCCAGGCGCATTTTATCATTGTGCGCCTGCGACAAAGTTACCCCAGGCGCATTTTGGAGTTTATGCGCCTGTGGTAAGTTTCTGTGTTTGTTAGGGTGGGTAATGAGTAAGCCAACGAGAAGTGAGAGCGCAAGTGATACATCGAGCATATATATCGTGGATAAATATATATAGATTGATTTAGCGAGATACCATACATGTAGATTGATTTAGCGATTGGTATACTAGCCCACTGCTACTTTGTTTCTCACTTCAAAAAAGTACATACATATATCGCGAGTATTTCCCTCTCTCAACCTGTCGTCACAATCTTACTCTTGCCTTTCTTGGTCGATGTTGAATACGTGACTGCCATATCGTGACTTCTTTTTGTGAATGGAAGACCTGCCCTAGGTAGTGTGGTCCTGCTTCTTCTTGTGGTGTATGGTGCATCGTCTTCACTGGGTTCTTCCATCATCGGGTCTCCGACTAAGCCGTCGAAGTCCTTCTCATCAGCGACTCCATCCATTCCGACGAGGGTCCTTTTTCCTCTCCTTACGACAACACGACTAGGCTTTGCCGGGTCGGTTATGAAGAAGCATTGCTCCACGTGCTTAGCCAATACCTAGGGCTCATTTTGCGCGGTGGGGTTCTTGGACTTGGGTTTGCTGGCTTCAGACATCGACATAGTGGTGAAATATTCGTCTTCTTTCGTGACGTTTGTAGCCCATCTGACATGGAACATCGGCAGCTTTACCCCAACATAGTCAAGCTCCCAGATTTCCTCGATCTTTCCGTAGTATCTTCTAATCACTTCGCCCGTGTAAGATTCCATCGTTATAGACGAGTTTTGATAGTCGCTACTTTTGTCTCTTTCCTCCGTGTAGAATGTGTACCCATTGATGTCGTATGCTTGATAAGTCATCAGATTGGGCGCGGGGCCATATGACAAGGCCAATACAATTTTATCTTTCTGACATGTCATTGGCGGGGGATCGACATCAATCTGCTTCTTGAACCATGTCGCGAAAGAGGAGTTGTGTGCTCTAAATATCTCATCTTCCGTCATCGGCCTCCAAGCACTGTTTTTTATCGCGGTTTTGTGCTCTTCTATCCAAGGGTCGACATCGTCAATGTGTTGTAACACTACTAGGTGGGCCCTATCAAATTCGGCTCTCCGACCACAGGAGTCCGCGTCCATTACCCTTTTGCCAGTGTTGTGGACTACCCCCATGAACCTGTCAAGGTGCTTGTTTGCGGGCAAACCAACATCTGGCTTCTCACCGCCTAGAAAATTCTTGCAGAAAGAGATGCATTCTTCGGTGAGAAATCCCTGGACGATGCTTCCATCCGGGTGTGCCCTGTTACGAACAAATGATTTGATGATCCCGTTCATTCTTTCTAACGCCATAATGTTGTGCAAGAATGCCGGCCCAAGATTGGTGATATCGTCCACGATATGGACCAAGAGATGTACCATAATGTCAAAGAAGGCAGGTGGGAAGTACATCTCAAGCTCGCATAGGATGGTGACGATCTCTTCCTGCAGCCTTCCGAGTTTCTTCACACTTATCGACTTCCGAGTGATGACGTCGAAAAAGTTACAGAGGCCAGTGAGCGTTTGACGGACGTGCGGTTCCATTATCCCTCTGATTGCAACCGGAAGTATCTGCGTCATCATCACGTGACAGTCATGAGACTTCATCCCGCTGAAGATTTTTTTCTCCGCGTCTAGGTATCTGCTTATCAGCCCCGCGTAACCTAAGGGAAATTTCACTCTGAGGAGGCATGTGAATATTTGCACGAGCTCGTCGGGGCTTAGAGTGAAGCAAGAGGGTTTCAGGCGGGGAGTTTGGTGTTGCTTAGCCCTTTTCCGCTTGCGGTCGTCCATCTCCTCCACCTCATCCTCGTCCTCCTCCATCTGTTCACGCGTAGAAGGCGGTAAGTG
The DNA here is from genome assembly GCA_028641055.1 of Alopecurus myosuroides. Taxonomy (NCBI): domain Eukaryota; kingdom Viridiplantae; phylum Streptophyta; class Magnoliopsida; order Poales; family Poaceae; genus Alopecurus; species Alopecurus myosuroides. The sequence goes on along the minus strand of CM054062.1, from coordinate 272,511,593 downwards.
AAGCTCGCTCCTGATATTCAGGACCATCAGGTCGTATCTTGATTTTGGCCCGTCTTTGGTCCTATCTGGCATGTTGAACAGGGTGCCAAGCAAGCTCTCACACACATTCTTCGTGATATGCATGACATCAAGGCAGTGAGGCACTCCGAGGATTGGCCAGTACCGCAAGTCCCAAAACACGAACCTCATTTTCCATACCCCCAAGAGCGGTCCTTCTGGCGGAGGACACTTTTTCTCTCCTCTATTTCGCTTCTCTCCTCGCTTCCGCTTCTGTACCTTTCCCGACGGAGGACACATTTTCCAATTCTTCAATAGAGTATCGATATCTTCTCCTCTTCTCTTGCGTGGAGGTAGATCGAGCTCATCTTTACCGTTGAACAGGTCTCTGCGCTTTCTCCACGGGTCGTTTGGTGGTAGCCACATTCGATGCCTCATGTATACGGTTTTAGAAGATCCGGGATCCTTGTGTAGCTGTAGAAACGGGGTAAATTCCATGCACCTGACACAAGCCTTGTGTCCATGGCACACCTGACATGCAATATATCCGTATCTGAGATAGTCCTGCACCGTCGTGATCAGTGCGGCTCTCATACGAAAAGTTTCTTCTTTGAAGGCGTCCCATGTTTCCACCCCTTCCTCCCACAACGTGTCTAGCTCCTCCTTCAATAGCTCGAGATACAGGTTGATATCGCTCCCTGGCTGGGTCGGCCCTTGAATCAGCATACTCATGTGTATGTACTTCCTCTTCAAACACAACCACGGGGGGAGGTTGTACATCGATACAAACACGGTCCAGGTGCTATGTTTGCTGCTCTGGTTGCCAAACGGATTGAGACCATCGGTGCTCGCACCAAGCCTGATGTTCCTTGGGTCGTTCCCGAATTCTTCATCGAATGCGTCTAATGCTTTCCACTGACGTGCATCCGAAGGGTGTGTTAGCACTGGTTTTTCAACACGTTCTAGATCGCTCAGCACCGCCTTCTTTCTGTCCTTGTGCCAGCGCATGAGCTTTGCTTCCTTGTGGTCTACAAAGTACCGCTGCAGACGAGGAATGAGTGGAAAATACCACACACCTTTCCTAGGAGCTTTCTTCGTCCCCCTCTTGTAACGATCAGCACCGCATACCGGACATTTGATCTGGTCCGTGTGCTCGTTACAATAAATTATGCAGTCATGGACTGATGCATGTAAAATGCATAGATGAATTTTGCATATTTTCACATGGTTTTCTATTACATATTGCATCATATAAGGGTATAATTCAATGTTTTATAGTATTTTGGGGTTAAATTACAAAGCCCCCCAACTTATATGGAATTAACCCTGCCTGTCAGAAACCCCCGTTTTCTATATTTTTGACGTTTCAGGGGGCAAACTTCCGCGAAATCACCTGAAAATCCGCGGGGGTCATTTTCTTGGAAGGAGAAGACTTGCGGGCGAAGGATCCACGAGAATTGGGTAAGGAGGCCCAAAAGAGGACCCTCCACGCAGCTAGATTCCTTGGCAGCATGAGAGGCCCCCTTTTGGCCCATGTGGCCCCAATTCCTTCCATCTTCGACTTACCGACTCCGTCTTGACCTAAAAACGACTATAAAAAGGGTCCCCCGTACCCTTACGGAGGAGAGCGCCGCCGAAACACCGAAACACCGAAACAGAGACCTGGAGTTCCAGATTGGAGGGGGAAAACTCCGGCGGGGCGCCGCCGGTGTGATCTCCTACCCCTCCAACGTCATCTCCATCGACATCTCCATGAAGAGGGAGTAGTCCACCCCAGGGCTATGGGTTTGTGGAAGTAGCACTTGTATCTCTCTCTATGTGCTTCACTAATTAGATCCGTATGAGCTGCCTCACATGATTATGGGCACCGTTGTAATTCCTATGTGGTGGATCTTTTCTATGAGTTATTCAATCTGAGATTGCAATTGTTTCTCTTGAGTTATTTGAGTATATGTATCTTATGTACCCCGTTCTTATTTGCTAGCTTTGATCAATCTAGTTCTTGAGAGCGTGTGTGGGGTGATGGGTGCATTAGTTGGAGTAACGGGGGGTGGCTAGTGCTGTGAAAGTGACAGAAGTTCAGCGATCCACTTAGGTTTTGTTAAACCTTTCTTAGTTACCTCACTAGGGATAAAAAGGAGTACCTTGTTACCGGGGATTTGAAGTGACACTAATCAATCTCCATGACTAGATCTAGAAAGTTCTTACTTCAACTTCATGTCACATTGCTTAAAGCTATACTCTGGTTTTTCCTTAATTATCGAGGTGTTATGATTTATTTCGCATCTTGGTGGAGTATAAGAGGGATCAATATGACCGTAGAGATATCTATGCTAGGACGTGATGCCCATATGAAAGTACTCAATGTTAAACATGTTATTGTAATCTCACATGTAATTCTTTATGTCCACCGTCTACCACTTTATTTGAGAGAATGCAAGTGTGAAACCATGAACCCCGGTCCTATTTTAATTATAAGAAAACACTCTAGTTACTTTGCTGCAATTTACTTTACTTGCACTTTACTTTACTTGCATATCCAATTCGAATTTACATTATCTCCATCACCACTTGCATCACAAAAATACAAAAACAATCCATTGCATATTTATTTTCTCATTTTGCATTTAGTAGTAGATTTAATTATTGCACATTTACTTTCAGTTTTGCATTGCAATTTAGAAGTCTCACACCTTGTTCTTGACAACCACTTGGTGAGGTTGAGGGCACAAAATTCTCTACTTGTTTGCAGGATCATGGAGAAAGCTTGGAAGACAACTGCTGAAATACTGGCTCCCCAAGAGTTCGATATAAACCCTCGAGTCACCCTCGTGGGGAAGAAGGCTTGCCACTAGCTACACACTTTGCACTTGGAGTCTCAACCTAGCCATCACGGACGCAAGCGTGGTATTTTGTGTGCGGTAAATCGAGGGGGCACACGATTTTCTTGGCCTCCTGTAGACTACTAGCACATGTGTTCCCTTCAGGTAAGTGCCTCTTCAGGTATCGTAGAAGATCGTCCATGCTTGTGTCGGTCCATCCGTGTTTTGCCTTCATCTCTAGAAGATCCAGAGATACTCTCAAGCGTGACTCCTCCGCCCCGCGACTTGCGTCATACAACGGAGTTGCAGAGTCTATCTCTAGTTGCGTGATCTTAGATTTACGTCTGGCGTCGGTCGACGTGTTCTTGAGAAGAAGATCTTGAACATGAGGGTCCCGCACGACTGAAGTTAGCGGAGTGTTCATGTCCTCGTCTTCATGTTGTTGATCACCATGACTCCCTTCTTCTTCATTATAGTCGTCTCCGTCGGCAGCCTCTTCGTCCTCTCCATTGCCATGTTCAGACTCCTCCTGATCATCTTCACATGTCGCCGCCCAATTGGTCTCGACGTGATCATCGTCTTCATCATCATCCATCCACTTAGTGTGGCCCTCCATGAAACTATACCTGAGCAGGTGCTTCTCCACATTACCAGAATCTGGTTTGAACAAAGACCCCAACTTGCATTTCCGACACGGACACTCTATCTCGGTGCGGTTGTTTCGATGCATCTCGGCCATCGCGCGTCGCATGTACCTATGCACCACGCTTGTCCTCATCGCAATGACCATTGCTACAAAATGCAAGAGAGAGAGAGGTTTCATTAACTAGATCCGGTTTTCACGGAAAATTTCGGCATGACCTTCCTACAAAAGGTGTAACGCGGAGCGCCAGAAATTTGCCGAAAAGGAAATGAATCAACATTTCGGCAAAACATTGGCAACTCATCCTCATGGCAACACAATAAAATAAAAAAGAGATCGAATTCTCATCCACCGACCAATCCCATGCACCTATTAAGATGACACACAATTCGAAATATATAGACACGATGATGACGTCGAAGATCACCGGAGAGACGACCGATAAGAGAGTGATAGATCTAGAAGTAGCTAGTGGTGCATTTGTGGTGAGATCTAGTGTCCGGTTAGTAGATCTAGTGGAGAGATTTGGAAGAGGGAAAGTGGGGTAGCGTACTAGCTAAAATATAACAAACATGATTGGTTAAATTAGCTAAAAATGGTGGAGGGGTGTGGGGGATTTAGCTAGGAGCACTAATGGGTCGAGTTTGGACTAGTGAGTGAGTGAGTGGGGTGGATAGGGGTGGTGGTGGGTGGCTGGCCGCACTTATTGAAGCCAAATGTTACCCCAGGCGAATAAGGCATGAAATGCGCCTGCGCTAAGGGGTGCTACCCCAGGCATTTTTTTATCCCAGGCGAACAGTGATGTGGTGCGCCTGCGCTAAGGGGAGCTACCCCAGTCCACTTTTTACCCCAGGCGCTTCTGTCAAAATTCGCCTGGGGTATGTGTTATACCGCAGGCGAACAAGTATGGTATTCGCCTGGGGTAAAGGAAGAGTGCCAGGGGGTGGTGGTGGTGGCCCTGCCACACTTTACCCCAGGCGCTTCTGGAACTTGTTCGCCTGGGGTAACAGACTTACCCCAGGCGCACTGTGCACTGGTTCGCCTGCGCTAGTTAGCCCAGGCGCATCGAGTTGTTTGTTCTCCTGTGGTAGGATATGCTGCTATAAGCAAATCTCTAGTAGTGTTCTCCTGGAAAAACATCATCAAATTCCTGCAACACATTAGAAACACCAAGAGAAATAGGGGTCATGTCATTAGAAACCAAGATCTCTCCCTTGTGAATAAGCACAATAGGGACTAGTGTAGGATCCTCTCTAAATTCCCTCAAATCCTCCTTAGTGGCTAACATGCATAATAGGCTCTCTCTCTTATTTTTATTTTTACCAATCGAATTGTTTAGACTACCACTACCCACAACTTGTGAATTTTGTTTTCCCTCATCCCTCTCACTCTCTTTTTCAATATTCACTTCTATTTTGGAATGAGACTCATTTACAATTTGCTGTGGAGTCATAGGCCTCAGAATAATAGTCTTCCCATGATGATTCAACTCATATGTATAGGCTCTCCCTTCATGCTTCACACTTCTATCGAATTGCCATGGCCTTCCCAATAATAAGTGGCACACAGTCATAGGAACTACATCAAACTCAATAGAATCTTTATAAGGACCAATCTGAAATTCCACACGCACCATATGGATCATTTTCATCTCCCCAGTGCTACTCAACCACTGTATATATAATAAGGACAAGGGTGTGGTAAATATTTTAAATTTAGCTTTGCACATAGATCTTTGCTAGCCAAATTCCTGCAACTCCCTCCATCAATAATGACTTTGCAAGCCATATTAGGACCAATAACAGCCTTGGTTTGAAATAAATTGCACCTTTGATTTTCAGGACTAGGAATAACACTCAAATATTTTTGTGTGCAAACAATTGATGGCATAGAAGTAGCATAAGCATCCAATGGAAAATCACTCAAATAACCATCATCATCATCATCATCATCATCTCCTGTCTCATACTCATTGTGCTCATTAACAATCATGATTTTAGTATTAGGGAAATCCCCCTTAAAGTGGCCTTTTCATCCACATGTATGACATGCCATGTCTCTGTTTCTAGCTGTAGATGCACTGGAACCCGTGGTACTAGCTGCTGGTTGTGATGTTTTCTTTGTAGTAGACACACTAGGCTCGACCTTGGAAGAAGAAACACCACGAATAACAGATTGTGGAGGTGGTGTACTAGCCATGGAAGGTGTTCTCAATGGAAATCTGCCCCTTGTTCTTGCTGTTATTTTGGCCTCCTCATTGATATGTGATTCGGCCTCTCTAGTATGATGCAATAATTCATGCATATCATGACATTGGTGATGCCTAACAATGCCCTTGATCTTGTAATTCAAACCTGAAAGGAAACGTTGCATTGTTTGGTCCAATTGCTCTCTCACACGTGCTCTTTGCATGATTAATTCCATCTCCTGATAATAAGCATCAACAGTCATAGAACCTTGCCTCAATTGTTGCAATTGACCATATTGCTATCTAATATAATTTGGTGGAACAAATCTGTCCTTCATGACCCTCTTCATAGTAGCCCAAGTGATAATGGGTAATTCACCATCTTCATGTCTTTGTCTGACAGTATTATCCCACCAACGAAGAGCATAGCCATCAAACTCAGAAGAAGCCAATTTAATTTTTCTATCCTCAGTATAATCATGCAAACGCCATAATTTTTCAATTTTCAGCTCCCATAGCAAATACTCCTCCACATCCATGTTGTCAAAGCTGAAAGATGGTATAGAAAATTTGGGCTTACCCAAACCATCATCCTCTCTATGATTTTCAGGAATAACATTGTGTGGAACACGCCTTGCACCCATGGGATTGGCTCGGCCTAGATGTCCTCCTCTGCCTCTCTCTCTCTCCTCTAGCTCCACGGCCAACACTATTGTCCACCTCATCATGAGCTTCAAAACCATTATTAGTATCACTATGCACACTAGCATTACCATCATCATGAACATGCAATCTTTGTGCAATTAAAGTCAGCAAGTTGAGTAGTCAATGTGGCAATGGAATCTTGAATTGTATTCACTTGCCTAGTATTGGTCTCGGCCAATTTGTGTGTTTCCCCCATTTTATTCTCCATGGCTTTCATTGCTTCATAAAGGGGATCACAAGCACCAGTCACAAATTTCTCAAGATCTTTGTGGTTGCCTCTCACTTGGTTTGTTAACACATCTCGTAGTGCCTCATACTCCCTCCAATTCACTCCTTCTTTATGGTCCTTCTTTTGCTGCACAATAGCATCACTAGAGAGATCCATTAGTCGGTTAGTGAAAACAGAAACAAGTATCAATATGTGGTGTTCTCTCACAGCTCACTCAACAACTAGCAAGGCAATTGAGTACCTTACCGTTCCAAAGTGAATAGAAATACTTACCAACAAGTAGAGGCAATTAATGTACTTTGATGTGAAGAAGAGTATACCCAGGGTTTTCACTCTCACAAAGGAAAACATGTTATTTAGTGGGGCTTGGTATGGATTCCTAACAATCACCAAAGTAACAAGTCCTATTTGCTGTTTTGTGATGATATAAAAAATACCCAAGGAAACACACACCAAAAATGGAGACAAATGTAGCAAAGCAAATATATGGATGAGATTTTGCAATGCTCTAGAAAGTCACTAGCTAGGCTCACAATAGACAAGCACAAGATTTCTCAATGAAAAACCAAGTGTCACAATGGCAAGCTCCACTAGTAAGCAATAATATCAATTCGGCCACTTTGCAATTTTCTGTTTTCTCTTTTCTCTTTTTTTAATACTTTTACTCTTTTTCTATTTTTTTGTATTTTCCAATGGCCTTAAACACAACTAGGAGCAATATGAACCAAATAACAAGTGAACACAATAGTAGTGATCAAAATGCGCAGCCTGTCAGAGCAGAAAAATAGCTATACTTGTGGGCAAGTTCCTATTAAATATGATGTAGAAAGGTTGTGGCTAGGTTCACAAAGATTGGATATATGACTCCTAAGAAGAATAATAGGAAATAACAAGAAATAACAAAAAGAAACTAGGTGAAAACCGCTAATAGAACTCACGGCAGAAAGTTTTGTACCACGGCAGAGAAACAGCGAATTTTTGTGCCACGGCAGCGCGCATAGCAGCGTTACAATGATTGGTAAGGGTGTTATGGGCGCGCACGTGTATTACGGCAGCAGCTAGCGCGCGGCAGCGAATGCAGCGTGTGGCAGAGAAAATGAGCACGGCAGTGAGCGCGGCAGCAGTTTGGCACAGAGCTCTATCGCGGCAGCGCGCGGGTGGATTTGGTAACCGCGTTACGGGGCGCACGCGGCAATTTGTAAGCGCGCAACCGGCAGGGGGGAGCTCGACTCCGGTTAGGGCTCGACAGCAGCAGAGCGCGGCGGCAGTGGTTCGGGTGAAACGCGTGCCACGGCAGGAATCCGAGTGTAACTCGAATATGAGCAAACAAAGAGCACCTGCAGCGGATTTTTTTTGGATTTTTGATATGAACTCGAATAGGGGAACAAGAACCCTAACCCTAGCCGAAAAATAGAAAACTAAAAATAGAAAAAGAAACACAAAATCAAACACAAAAACAACAACTAGAAATTGAAACTAAGGATCAACTAAGGCTATGGCAATGATCTAGACCTATTTTTGTGGGGCAATTTTCTATATAGGAATAAAAACAGTCGAATCTAAGGGATGAATGATAGCTTACCGAGGCAACCTGTAAATCTTATACCAAGATGATAAGGGGTGGCTCAATCTTCTCGATGAACTCATAGATAGCTATGATATGATAACCAGTGTCTCACTGAAAACTCTTCCGGCTGATCCCTGATGCCAATGCAGCAGTTTGCAACCCCAAGGATATTCTCAACTCCACACTATTGCACAAGTAATCTACTGACTACAAGTGGTCCTGTACCGTCTTATACTCTTATTCCGAGTGGAACAGCAGGCACTATCAAATTCCGCGCGATGCGGAACATTTTGAGCGGTACGTTTTGATAACGTCGAGCGTTTCCGTCGCGAATGGCTGAAAAGTGGAGTTTGCTCTCGACGTATTGGTTTGGTCCGTCGCAGACTGGTTTTGCTCAACTTTTTGCTAGTTTTACGTCGCGGATTTTCGTCTCCGGCCCAGTAGCCCACTAAGAGCCCAGTTGCCTTCGACGAAACTTGCCTGGTCACGTAGAACGTCGCGAATTTTTCTTTGGGCCACACATCATGTCCTGTTTGACTGCTTTGACTGGCTACCACCGACTAGTTGATGCCTGGACCCCACTTGTCATCCACGGTAAATAAGCATGCACATAATCTTCGAAATTAAGCATGCACATAATCTTCGAAATCATCACAGTTAACAGTGAACAAGCCGTTTCTGAAACAAATCACAAAAGGAAAAGGATAGACACCGGACCTAGCGTCCTAGCCAAGGGTGCGTCGCCGCGCCTCCGCCAGCGCTGCCACATCTTCATTCTGCATCGAATGGCGGATCGCTTCCGCGGTGTCGGCCTCTAGCTTGACAGTGAAATGTCGGGCGAGCCTCGCTTGTCGGAGCTCTTTAGCCGCAAAACTCTCTATGGACTCTAAAATCCCCGCCTGCATGTGGGGCCACTTTAGGGCCTCGTTGTGGAACTCGACGGCGAGATACTCCTCCTCTTCTTCCTCCTCGACGTCCGAAGGTGCAATGGGTGGAGCCGGAGGTGGTGGTGCGCGGGATGAGTTGGCCTGATGCACCTCGCGCCGGTACGCCTCGCGGGCACGCACACGCTGCGCGCCTTGCACGCTGCGCCGGGGAAAGTACCTGGGGATCTGCTGTTGGCGGCCCTCCTCACGACGACTAGACATGGTACCGGTGGATCTGCGCACAGCGAAGGGGAGTATAGAGGTGTGGCACAGACGACAGTTTGGGAGTAGAGAGGAGAGCGTTCTGCGCCCGTATGGGGAGCCGCTGTATTATCCACAGCTTGGGAGTGGAGAGGAGAGCTGACCGGGTATCCCACGTGGCGAGTGTCAACCAAATTACCGAATATATAGGAGATCTAAATTATAAAATGCACTCCAAAATGGAAATTAATTGACATCGTTTTACATTTGCAACAATGGATACCCTAGTACTAATACTAATATACTGCCTCATCGCTCTCTTCGATGTCTGTTCCGCGCCATCATCCCGGTTACATGCACTCCGAAACATAGGAGATTTATAGTAACTGAAATTAGCATCACAAAATGTTCAACAACAGGTTCACAGTTAACCAGAACTTTTTTTATGCCAACATCCACTCCGAAGCCACATCCACAGTTTCACATCATCGAACGGATATTTTCCTATGCTAGCATGCATTCCGAAGCCACACCCAGAGGTTCACATCATCCACTGGAACTTTCCGAAACCGCGTCCACAGAAACACTAGTAGAAAAGCATCATACATGTTTAACACATCTACAAAAAAGAAGCAGATATATTTCCAAACATACAAAGATGAGTGACAAAACTGCCTCACGTGTACAAATGACACGAGTACAGAGGTGATAAACCGCTAGACCCGGTGGCATAAACAAGCTGTCCTTGTAAACGCTACTAGGTCTAGAGGAGTCTCCCTCTGTATTTTAACATTGCACAGTTTAATCATCGGCACTCTGATCAAACACAAATATGACACTCTTTTTTCTATGGTACGCCAACCGTTGGAGACATTGCTGGATATTAATCATCGGCAGAGAACCAAGCCTAGATAGGGGCCTCATAGTAAAGAAGAACACACAAACCAAGGAAATTATCGAGCACTCGCCAAGGAATATGTAGAACCAATATGGCTCATGCATTACAGATAAAATCATAATTGGGGCCTCATAGTAAAGAAGCGCACAGAAATCAATGAGATCATCGAACACTTACCAAGGAAGATGCAGAACAAATGTAGTTGTACACAACACTAGGTAAGTGCCAATATCTCACCGAGAGAAGGTGCAGAGTTTAATCATCGGCACACAGAACAGAGAATGAACATAAAATAAGCAAGCCTCATACATACATTGCAAAAAAAAGTCCAAAGGGTCAAGCTCCACAGGCCAGGGAGCATGAACAAACAATGTCCGTGTAAACGCTACTAGGTACTGGGGAGTAATTCTTTGGATTTTAGCATTGCACAGTTTAATCATCGGCACATGCAACAAAGCAGAGAAATGAATAACAGGTAGACTCATTGGCAAGCATTGCAGGTTGACATAATCTAATTAAAGAGCAAAGTAGTTTTACCTCGTTCCATGATCTTCGCACTCTTCAGCTCAGAATCAAGCTTAGTAACCAAGCCGTGCATGATCATATAGCTTCTCTTTTGCTCCCGCAGTTCCAACTCGAGTGCTAGCATTTTTGAAGCTTTCATCGCCCTGTCCAGCCTGTCCTCGCAGCAGACGAAACAGATTAGCTTCTTAGCGCTGGTATCATCAGCCAACTTGCAAACTTCAGAGAGACGATGAGATTTAATTGTCTCAACTGACTGCTGCACCAATTTCTTAATTTCAGTACGCGACATGCTGCAGAAGTCACAGCCTGCACTGTGGTCCTATAGCCAAATACGAAAACAATAAAAATCAAAGAAGTGTCGACGAAGGCGAAAGGAGATAGATGAATCTTAAGATAACATTTGGCTACATGACTAATTTATATGCTATTTACCTCGGCTATCTGAATAACAGGGGGCTTTGCGAGCTCTGAGGCCTTGTTCAGGTCGATCTCCATTTGGGTGGGGGAAACTATCTCCGAGGGCCCTGTAACGGTAGCGTGAGCTAGATCCATGGCCGGTGGTAACTTAAAACATCAACGGTGACCTAAATCCGCCGACATTTAACCTACATCCGCCGGTATCAAACCTAGATCTGCCGGCATCTAACCTGCATCGCATCGTTTGGTTGAGGATGGGGAAGGGAGGGAACCATCGCTTACCAGTCATTGTTTGAGAACGACACCGAGGAAGGAGGAGGGTGAAGCCGTGGCATCCGCCCTTGGGGCGGGAGGGCGAAGTGGAGGATTTCTATGGAGGTCGCTTTCAGTGGAGGAGTAGCCGAGTGGGCCAGGAGCGCGGTGTGGTGGAGATTTGGCGCGTAGACGCTGGCGAGTGGGACCCTGCGTGAGGCTGATTCCGTGGAGATTTGGCGCGCGGCTGTTAGTCATAATTTATTCTTGTTTTTCGGATTGAAAAATAAAATAAAAAAGAACCAAAAGGAAAAGAGTCTTAACTAGGATCTGATCGCATTTTTATTCTACTTCTTCGGATTCTTCTTTATTTTAGTTAGCAAATAATTGCAAAATAAGACCGTGCCTAGTGGTGGGGGGAGGGGCTAACTCATTTCCACACACCAAAGATCGAGTCTTCTTACTCACATTTGTGATGTTGCACCAACTATTGGCTTATTAGGCATGATCCAGTAGTAAAGAGATGTGACAATTTATTGATCGACCGGATCAATGAGTTGTCACATCCACTTATTACTAAATCATGCCTAATAAGTCTTTTAATATCCTTAAACATGATCGGGTTAAGAAACATATACTAATATAATATATATATTAGGTTCTTACATACCAACATGATAGAGGTTCTTTAAAAGTTCTTACTACGCACACACCAGACGACACTACCAGAAGTAAGAGATAACACAAACACAGCGGGCAAGCTGCAACAACGAGCACACCAGCAGCAGCTACATCATGTTCTGGCGCTTCCGAGCCTTCATGGCCCTCCTGGCCTCGTTGAAGTAAGGGCGCGAAACATGTTCTCCCGCTTCTGAGCCTTCACGGCCCTCCTGGCCTCGTTGGAGAAAGGCCGAGGAGGATGTTCCGCATGACCTGCGAGGATATCCTGCGCAAACAGCTTCTTCAGGAAGACGCCGTAGGCAGCGTGCTTGGCCCTAACATGGGGCGCACGATACTCAGAGCCATTTCCCACACCGACGGCATGTCGGATCATGTTGTTGCGATCGTTGGCTACCTTTCTAACACAGAAAGGCCAGAACAAGTTGCCGTAACGACGATACCGAATGGTGCCCGCCTGCAGCTTCCTCAGGACATATCTGCTCCTCACAGCCCTATCGTCCGCACCCGAGCCCACTTCCCGATCTTCTTCCTACAAATTTGCAATAAAATAAAAGTTAGCAACACAATCTTATTGGCAAAAGAATAATATACCTAACCAGATCACAAAAACATAAAGAAATATTAGTTCTTCATTTATTTGCATACACTTCATCAAGTAACTTATTTAGCAGATGCGCACTAAAGAGGACATCAATATTGAGAAAAATGTGTCGAATTTTATACAACATTACAGTTTCCACTATATATGCACAAAAACAGATAATAACACATCAGGAATTCATTGATGATCTAAGATAACATTCAAAAGATTAATATTCTAATCATGACATGTTATTATACCTTACCAGATCAAAAATATCATACAAGAATCGTTCTTTAATTATATGCATTAACTAGATCAAGTAATTATCATGCACGGGGGTACAATATGTGATTTTGCAACAAATTCATAATGTGTCAAGAGTGTCTGCGAGGCAAAATAACTACACAAATTGAAAATGCCTCCAAAAAACGTAGAATCTCTAACTCACATGCATGCTAACATGCACACAAAAAACTAGAAGCCATAAGAACAGATGCAACTACAACCTCTGAATCCCTAAAATATAAAAAACCTGCGAACCCCTAAGTACATATGCAACTACAGCCTCAGAATCAACTCTCATCTATATTTGATCATCCATAACTCTATATAGAAGATTATTTAAAAATATTTATGCATAGATGTTATTAGTTTCACAGCAGGACATCTATATTGTCAATTTAGTGTCTACTGCATGTCTATTTTTCTATAATGTTTTTCCCTTTGATCTCTAAGTACAGATGCAAGCAGACCTCTGAATCTTGAACTTGCGTGTACAAAAAACCCTCGAACCCCTAGGTATAGATCTAACTACAAACTTTTTAATTCCGAATACAAAAAACCTCGAACCCCTAAAGAACAGATGCAACCGCAAACACCAGAAGCTCAAACTTTACAAAAAAAACCAAAGTATACATGCAACTACAAACACTAGAAGTCCGAACTTGCGTGCAGTCATGCACAAACCCTGGATCTTTGACAATAAACTAAGCCGGTCTGGACATAGATACCTCAGAATCCTGGTCGTCGACGTCCTCGTCGAATGCCGGGTAATCCCCGTAGGGATCACCCAGATATGCCAGGAGAGGGAAAGAAGCAGGCGCCTCCACCGCGGCAGGAGCAGGCGGTGCACTCAAAGCGCCATGGCCGGCCAACGAACCTGCGGCGGCGACGACATCCTGCGGCTGCGACGAAATGGAACCGCCATGGGCGGCTTCTGCGGCGACGACAACAGAAGGGACGACACCATCGTTCTCCTGCTGCGAACCTTCCATTATGCGGAACCGCCTCGCGGTTGTGCGCTCGGCAGTTGGGAGAGAAGGAGGGCTGGTTTTTTTGCTAGAAATGGGGGGAGAATGGATGGGGTAGAGAGAGGCGATGCGGCAGGAGCATTATATACAGAGTGCCGTTTCGAGACCGCTTCGACTGGTCGCCATGTCGTGTGCGCATGCATGCATGGTGGGAACGCGCCGGCTGACTTAGTCAACATAGAATGATGTGACATTTAGTCACTGGCAAGTAAGACCGGGGACGCCGCGGGACCACCAATCAGTGACCCAAATTCACCACAAAGCTCACGCCACCAAGTCAGCGAATATCAAAGACTCTATCGTACGTGTAGAAAAGAGGATACCGTTTTATACGTGTACGCGTACAAAACGATATGGCACGTTTTTGCTTGCAAAACGTGGTACCAATCTTTGCCAAGTTCACTAAAAAAATGGTATGTGCCAACACAACTACCATGTGTATGCAGCCAGGTGACGAACATGTGGTTACGTGCCAACACGACTCTGCATTCACACGCCTTGGACATGCACACGGCGTCGTGCAGGTGGTGGTTAGCCTGCCACACGTAATGGCGACGGTGGGACGCGACCTGCACCAGGCGGCGGGATTGTGCTTCGCCTCCGCCGCACGCCTAGCATTAACGCGGTATGCAACCTTCCCGGCTCCCCAAGCGGCGCCAGGGTCATTGCGGTTTGCAGGTCGTCGTTATTTACTCCGACGGGACGCGTGCACCGACTACACATCTTTTCTCAATGGTACAGAGCATAGGTCATGCAACAAAATGTTTAAAAAGGTGTATTTGACTACACAATTTCGCATCGACTACACAGAGTTTGAGTCCTGGCTCAGCCACTGCCGACACGTCCTCGCCATAATCTCACCCATCGCCACACGGCTTCCCCTCTATCGATGATACCATGTCGCGCCGCCTCCATACTTTGTGGGTAACATTCACCCAGCAGGCGGCGCGCCGTCGGCTAGACCCGCCGTCAGACGAAGACGGGAGTGGCGACGACCCCTTCGATTGGGGGTATAACGAGGAGGCGGATGGGGAGGAGGAGCCGGAGCTGCCGCAGCAGGAGGCGGCGCAGGAACCGGAGCAGCGCCCTCCGTTGTGGCCTGACCAGGTGGTGGCGTACAACTCGTTCGCCACATGGCGCAATGAGGAAGCGTTTCGCCTGGTCCGATCGGGGTTCGAGGAGGCGGGGGCAGCCTCCGAAGCTGTCGCCATTCAGGGTTCCATCGAGACCTCCCGGAGGGAGGAGCATGCCCGCGCCCTCATGGACGCCAAGCGGCAGGCTTACGAGCAGCTCAACGCCAATGCGGCGTCCGGCGAGCAGCCGGCCCTCATCGCGCGGAGGGAGGACGAGTCCGCCTCGTTCATGGCCGCCCAGAGTGCGCCACAGGAGGAGTTCAACGCTGCACGGGCACGAAGAGAGGCGCTTGAGGCACACCGCGCCCGGGTCGAGGACGCGGAGGCGCTGCAACGGCTGTTTACCCGCTCGCGCGCACGCAATGATACGCGCGGGCGCGCCAGCTCGCAGGCAGCGGAGTTGCACCGGATGGGTTGCAAGTCAGGGCTAGGCGGCGCTGTATCGCATAGGTGGCCCACCTCGATCCAGCAGCGAACGACGATGAGGCTGGCCCGTTCATGGCGCCGAACGATGACCAGGCTAGCATGGGAGCGAGCGACAAAGGGGAGGACGGCCGGACCGGCATCTAGGATAGTTTAGGCCTAATTTATGTTTCCCGCCGTATTTTTAATTATAATGTAATGATCTATGCTTACTAATATATATATACTACTCCAGTTTAGTTATAAACCGTCGATGCCCCCCTTCGGGGAAAACGGAGGGAATACTGTTAAAAGTATAGCTAGATTTTTGGTTATTAATGTAGTTATGGCCTAACCTAACACAACCAAGCAAAATAGTATTGTGTTCTACCCCCCCTTCCGACGCGGTCATAGGGGTAGACCAAAAGGTTGACTTCTGGTCAACAGATCAATGTTCTAGTGAAGCGCTGGGCTCTAAAGTGTCAGAATCCTATGTAAAACATGGCGGGGCACTAAGAATACTTATAAACCTGTGCTGGGATCGAGGTGGGGAGGGGCCAGTATACTACCCATAGGTGTGACTGGTTTCACTTGCATCACATAGGAAGGTTATGCACTACATTTATAGGTCTCGAACCGTCGATGCTCCCACATTCGGGCAAACCGAAGGGAATATTGTTAAAAGTATAGCTAGATTTTGGTTAATGTAGCTTAGGTCTAACCTAACACAACCAAGATAAATAGTATTGAGGTCTACCCCCTTCCGACGCTGGTCATAGGGGTAGACCAAAAGGTTGACTTCTGGTCAACAGATCAATGTTCCAGCGAAGCGAGGGAATCTTGCCAAGAGGCGGGCCCTACCATTGTCTTGGGTGCTCATTGGGCCTAACCTAACACAACCAAGCAATTGGTTCCACTTTGCTACCCCCTTCCGGCTCACGTAGATGGGCCAGAACGACAGTTCCGTCTTTTTACCTAGCGGGGCTATGGTTTCTCCGGAGAAGGGGATCTGGATCGTCTGAAAATGCCACCAAATCTCATGGTATGACATACCATGTGTGTTAGAGTGTTCCATGGGTCTTGGATGCCCAACATTCCCTCACTCGGTGTGTTATGGCTTCAGTCACGTCGGATTCTCTCTGGCGGGTTCAAGGACTACTCAGAGCCCGAAACTCCCGGATGTGACAAAACAGGGGGAATCCTGCCAAGAGGTGGGCCCTACCATTGTCTTGGGTGTTACTTGGTCCTAACCTAACACAACCAAGCAGTTACTCCCACTTTACTACCCCATTCCGGCTACTTAGGCAGGCCAAAACAACAATTCCGTCTTTTTTCCCAACGGGGCTAGGGTTTCTTCGTAGAGGGGCTCTGGATCGTCTGAATACCACCAAATCCCAAGGTATGTGCCATACCATCTGTGTTATAGTGTGTCATGGGTCTTGGATGCCCAAGATTCCCTCCTTCTCCGGCGTCGGATTCTCTCTAACGGGTTCCAAAACTATTTAGAGCCCGAAACTCCCAGATCCGACAGAACAGGAGGAATCTTGCCAATAGGTGGGTCCTACCATTTTATTTGGTGTTACTTGGGCCTAAAATAACACAACCAATGTAACGCCCGGGGCTTTTCCCCCTAATATTATTGTTGCTTGTTTTTTTTATTTCTTTGCATAGCATGGCATAATGCATCATCATTCATTTAAAACTTGCAACCCAATTAAAATTCATCAAGTCCTATTTTCTAAAACTTTCTAGAATTTGTTTGGTGCATAAAACTATTTTTAATAGTGCCTAAGCAATTTCTGGAAAAAAAGATGTGTTTTAAGTGGGAGAGAAGCAGCCCAACCCAGCAAGCGAGGCCCAAAAGGCCCAACCGCACCATCCTAGCCGAAACCCTAATCCAACCAACCGGTTTCCCCTTGTAGTTTTGCAGCCACCCCCCCGCCACCTTTCTCTTTCGCGATCGGCTCCTCCAGGCCCCTCTCCCACCAACCGCACTCACGCACGCACACGGGGGAGAGCATCGCTCGATCCCCCGCTCGCTACCCCTCCCTCTCTGTCCCGTCCGGCCGCCTCCCTCTCACCTCGCCGACGGCCGCTGGCGCCGCTGCTGCTCCCTTCCCCGCACCGGCGCCTCCCTCCTGCCTACCCTCCTCGCGCCCGAGCTCCTTTCCCTCCGACCGTCGTCCTCAGCAGCTCGCCGACGAGCCCTACGCCGGCGCCGCTGCTGCCTCCCTGCGAGGATGGCCGCCGTCCCTCCTCAGCCACCTCCTGGCCTCCCTCTCCCGCGCCGGCCTCTCCACCTCAAGCCCCGCCACCACGAACCCCTGGCCGCGCCCCTTACCTCCTCTCCGTCCGCGGCGCCGGCAGGGGCAGGGCTCCGCCGCGCCCGATCTTCCCCGTGCCGACCACCTGCTCCGTCCGCTGCCTCCGGCCGAGCCGCCCCATCCCTGCAGCGCCGCCGGCTCCTTCCTCCACGCGTGGATGTCCGACGTCCTGAATGCGTGCCTGTGACAAAGAAGGGATGCACGAGGATGCCGTCAGCCTGTTCGATGAAATGCCGCAACGGTTCGACGTCGTGGAGTAGTAGTGCCCCTGCTTTGTGTGCCGCCTTCGCGCGTGTTTGTGAGACCGTTGTCGTGAACCTCGACGACTGGGGAACCGCCAAGATCTCCTCCGACCCCAAATGACTACTTCCGCGTCCACGACTACTTCGACTACGGACGTGTACGACTCCTTCCACTACAACGCCTACGTCCCCGTACCTCGTCGACAAGTTCTCCATCGACAAGTACCTCGGCCGTGAACCTTGGAACCCTAAGGCCTTCATCCCCAAGTACATGGACCATGAACAAAAGTCAAGATCCTCGACCCGAGAACGACAACCATCGACAAGATCCTACCATGTCCGCTTTGCGTTGGCCGCCTTCGTGCGCGTCCATGATTTCTCATCGACCGGAGATGCGGCACGATCACCTCCGACCCCGAAGACGATGCGGTAGCGGCTCGCCCATGACTACTACGACTACATCGACTCCGGACGTTGAACGACTACTTCAACGACGATGATCGTGTGGTTTGAGAACGACTACTTCCCCTACGTCCCCGACGTCGTCTACTTCCTCCACGTTCCGAAGTTTCCGGCGTTACCTCCGAAGACCCACTTTCCAACGTGCGAACCCAAACCCTACCCTTATAATCCATGTGCCCTATTTTCTATAACATGCCATCTATTTTATAAATATCATATCATCTTGTTGCATTGCATTTTTTTGGGGCGGGTAATAGTAGTGTCACCTAATAATTGAATATGGAATGAGTTGGGATAATTCAATATTGTCCCGGTTCCATTTAAATTGTGTAGCTCATCTTTATATTATCTCGCCATGTTAAACAACATTTAATCTTGATGGGTAAATAAATAACGTGAACCTCCTAAATTAAATGTTGGGCTTCCGGCTCAATTTAAATTGATTTAATTGCATAAAATCATAACTAATTTATTTTAACTCCAAATTTGAAAAATAAAATATGTTTTCGAATCAAAATTCTCTAAACTTTGCAAATATAAACTTTGTTTTCTGTTTGGAACAATTTAAATTGCTGAAAACAACTATTTCTAAATTAATGCATTTAAAATTGTCAATTTAATAACTTGCTCAATTCAAAACCAAATTCCACATATCAAATATGTTTTCCAACCAGAAAAACGCAAGGAATATTAATATGCCATCCATGTTCATGTTTGCACCTTGCATTTTTCCTTTGTAGTAGTGTTATGCATGTTCACCTATTAAATAAATATGGAATGTGTTGGGGTATTAAATTCAAATCATGCCCTATTCCATTTAATATTGGATAGATCACCTCTACCTTGTTTAAACCTGTTAATCAACATTTAATATTGATGGTTAGCTAAACAACTTGAACCAATAATTATTTGTCCGAACTCCGGTTCCGATCAAATTGCTTAAGTTGTTTTCCCCTGTTGCATATTGCCATGCCATGCATATAAAATAGGATCATGCTGGATCTTTTGTCGTAGAAGTAATTGTTGCATCCGGTGTTTGTTCGAGGTTCGTTGCTTCCTCCCGGATAGGATGTTGAGATGATGTGAGCAACGACAAGTTCTGCGGTGGTACCTCTACTTGCTGGATCTCAGGCAAGTATACTCACTTGCTGCCAAATGGCTGCCTTTCATCACTTGTTACCGATTCTTTCCGTTGTTCTTATGCTAGCCTTATGATTCGATGCTTGTGTCTCGATCCTATCATATGTTACCTTGCAGCCATGATATAGCCTTCCTTCCACTTCCTATTAACTGTTGTTTGTTTACCCTGTTGGCCCTCGTGTCGTAGTTGCATGCTTAGTGTTGTTTGCGCTCAAGTCTTGTTGTCCGTCTTATCACCTGTTTAATTTTGATAGTTGGGTTTCAATTCAATCAACAACATGTTAATGTTTTGGGTAATAATAAATTGATGATAAGGCACCGGCAGGAGGCCCGGCGTGGTTTTGAGGCCTGCTAGTGTCGACCCTAATTAGGAAAAGGGTCTTGTCTACTGATCCATGATGAGCGCACTAACCGCATGTGGGAAGCGTGTATGGGTGCCCCCCTCAATTTGATTCGATTCGCATCTCGTCCAAATCGCCACACTTAGTTCGGGCTTTCCATTTGATGCACTCATATGCAGGTACGAACCCGAGGCCAGGGTGGAACTTTTGTAGTCGGCATTTAGGGCGGCGTGGTCTTAGAGTGCTATGAGGGTCCCCCTTTTCTTCGTGGGGGCTCGATTAGCCGCGCACGCACAACACGTGGTTCTTTGGGCTTGATGCGAAGAAGAGTTGAGTTGTGTAGAGTGCCTCGCTTGGTGGGTTTGATCCCCGTCTGGCGGGATATTCTTATGTGTACGACCAAATTGGTGCACCCCTGCAGGGATAAATCTTCTCGGGAAGCCGTGTTTTCCGCGGTTATGGATGACTTGGTGAAAGTACTGGCTAACAAGTACTCAAAATAACTTATACCTAACTAATGATAATTTGACTAGTAATAGTCTTATTGACACAATAACTTGATCCATCATTAATCCAACTGTGTGAGTTATCCTCGGATTGCTTCTTTGGATAAGGAGCGAGATCCAGGATGGGTTTGTTTGATGTTAGTTGTAGTTGGTTACGATACGCTATCTTATCCCCCTCTTTTAGCCGGATGTTGTAGCGAGTCTGTGTAGTTAGTTAGTGCAGCCCGCTGCCGCTTATTTGTAATAACCCCTTCCTTTCCGTTGTACCCAGAGTATTTGTATCTTGTGATGATTGGATACGGTAGTATCTTGTGAGTATGGTTTATCCACTTGCCAGTACTTAACCGTACTGACCCACGAATCTTTTTCGTGGCTGCATATTCAACATTGCAGTCAACAGGTTTGAAGTCTGACGACGTTAGCTTCGGAATCCCTCCGGCTTGGCCTGGGCAGGGATTGGACGCTCTCGGTTATCTTCAGGACTCTTAGTCCAATTTGTATTTTGTCCGTAGTCGGACGCTATGTTATTTCTTCCGCTGTTATTTGGATCTTTGTATTGTATCAGTTGTATCCTTGACTCGTTTGAGTCATCTTGTATATATCTTTTCTGTTGTTGTTGTGGATTATTCGTGAACTGTTGTAATGTTATCACAAGTGGCAACCTGGAATCGGTTATTATGTGGATTTTGGCGGAAATGCTGAAATCTGCATAGTGCCCGATCTCGGGGCGTCACAAATGGTATCAGAGCATGGTTTCCGATTCCCGATATTGTTTCGATACGAATGGTTATCGAAGCAACGGGTCCGCAAAGCCTGTAGGATAACCTCGCTAACGGTCGTTGCTTCTAGAGTGCCAAAAACTATTTCTGCTAAACTATTTTGGAAAACATCTCAATAGGATTCTCGTTTTCTCCTTACCTCTATTCTATTTCCCCTCCCATCTTATTTGTTTTGGATTCTCCCCTCTTGTCTATTTTCAAATTGTTAGGATCCTACGTGGGTGGACGTTTTCTGAGCTTTTAACCTAATAGGTTCGATCATCGGAAGATTCCTGGTGGAAGAACATCGTCGTCACTCCGAGCAAGAATCTCTTGTTAGTGGTGTCGAGGAGATCAACTGGAAGCATGAAGGATCGATAGTCGAACTTCTTTCCCCTCCCGGGTTAGTAGGTGGATTGCGAGGGCGCAATCCCTTGTTAGTGGTGTCGTCTGTAACGCCCGGGGCTTTTCCCCCTAATATTATTGTTGCTTGTTTTTTTTATTTCTTTGCATAGCATGGCATAATGCATCATCATTCATTTGAAACTTGCAACCCAATTAAAATTCATCAAGTCCTATTTTCTAAAACTTTCTAGAATTTGTTTGGTGCATAAAACTATTTTTAATAGTGCCTAAGCAATTTATGGAAAAAAAAGATGTGTTTTAAGTGGGAGAGAAGCAGCCCAACCCAGCAAGCGAGGCCCAAAAGGCCCAACCGCACCATCCTAGCCGAAACCCTAATCCAACCAACCGGTTTCCCCTTGCAGTTTTGCAGCCACCCCCCCGCCTCCTTTCTCTTTCGCGATCGGGTCCTCCAGGCCCCTCTCCCACCAACCGCACTCACGCACGCACACGGGGGAGAGCATCGCTCGATCCCCCGCTCGCTACCCCTCCCTCTCTGTCCCGTCCGGCCGCCTCCCTCTCACCTCGCCGACGGCCGCCGGCGCCGCTGCTGCTCCCTTCCCCGCACCGGCGCCTCCCTCCTGCCTACCCTCCTCGCGCCCGAGCTCCTTTCCCTCCGGCCGTCGTCCTCGGAAGCTCGCCGACGAGCCCTACGCCGGCGCTGCTGCTGCCTCCCTGCGAGGATGGCCGCCGTCCCTCCTCAGCCACCTCCTGGCCTCCCTCTCCCGCGCCGGCCTCTCCACCTCAAGCCCCGCCACCACGAACCCCTGGCCGCGCCCCTCACCTCCTCTCCGTCCGCGGCGCCGGCAGGGGCAGGGCTCCGCCGCGCCCGATCTTCCCCGTGCCGACCACCTGCTCCGTCCGCTGCCTCCGGCCGAGCCGCCCCGTCCCTGCAGCGCCGCCGGCTCCTTCCTCCACGCGTGGATGTCCGACGTCCTGAATGCGTGCCTGTGACAAAGAAGGGATGCACGAGGATGCCGTCAGCCTGTTCGATGAAATGCCGCAACGGTTCGACGTCGTGGAGTAGTAGTGCCCCTGCTTTGTGTGCCGCCTTCGCGCGTGTTTGTGAGACCGTTGTCGTGAACCTCGACGACCGGGGAACCGCCAAGATCTCCTCCGACCCCAAATGACTACTTCCGCGTCCACGACTACTTCGACTACGGACGTGTACGACTCCTTCCACTACAACGCCTACGTCCCCGTACCTCGTCGACAAGTTCTCCATCGACAAGTACCTTGGCCGTGAACCTTGGAACCCTAAGGCCTTCATCGACAAGTACATGGACCATGAACAAAAGTCAAGATCCTCGACCCGAGAACGACAACCATCGACAAGATCCTACCATGTCCGCTTTGCGTTGGCCGCCTTCGTGCGCGTCCATGATTTCTCATCGACCGGAGATGCGGCACGATCACCTCCGACCCCGAAGACGATGCGGTAGCGGCTCGCCCACGACTACTACGACTACATCGACTCCGGACGTTGAACGACTACTTCAACGACGATGATCGTGTGGTTTGAGAACGACTACTTCCCCTACGTCCCCGACGTCGTCTACTTCCTCCACGTTCCGAAGTTTCCGGCGTTACCTCCGAAGACCCACTTTCCAACGTGCGAACCCAAACCCTACCCTTATAATCCATGTGCCCTATTTTCTATAACATGCCATCTATTTTATAAATATCATATCATCTTGTTGCATTGCATTTTTTGGGGGCGGGTAATAGTAGTGTCACCTAATAATTGAATATGGAATGAGTTGGGATAATTCAATATTGTCCCGGTTCCATTTAAATTGTGTAGCTCATCTTTATATTATCTCGCCATGTTAAACAACATTTAATCTTGATGGGTAAATAAATAACGTGAACCTCCTAAATTAAATGTTGGGCTTCCGGCTCAATTTAAATTGATTTAATTGCATAAAATCATAACTAATTCATTTTAACTCCAAATTTGAAAAATAAAATATGTTTTCGAATCAAAATTCTTTAAACTTTGCAAATATAAACTTTGTTTTCTGTTTGGAACAATTTAAATTGCTGAAAACAACTATTTCTAAATTAATGCATTTAAAATTGTCAATTTAATAACTTGCTCAATTCAAAACCAAATTCCACATATCAAATATGTTTTCCAACCAGAAAAACGCAAGGAATATTAATATGCCATCCATGTTCATGTTTGCACCTTGCATTTTTCCTTTGTAGTAGTGTTATGCATGTTCACCTATTAAATAAATATGGAATGTGTTGGGGTATTAAATTCAAATCATGCCCTATTCCATTTAATATTGGATAGATCACCTCTACCTTGTTTAAACCTGTTAATCAACATTTAATATTGATGGTTAGCTAAATAACTTGAACCAATAATTATTTGTCCGGACTCCGGATCCGATTAAATTGCTTAAGTTGTTTTCCCCTGTTGCATCTTGCCATGCCATGCATATAAAATAGGATCATGCTGGATCTTTTGCCGTAGAAGTAATTGTTGCATCCGGTGTTTGTTCGAGGTTCGTTGCTTCCTCCCGGATAGGATGTTGAGATGATGTGAGCAACGACAAGTTCTGCGGTGGTACCTCTACTTGCTGGATCTCAGGCAAGTATACTCACTTGCTGCCAAATGGCTGCCTTTCATCACTTGTTACCGATTCTTTCCGTTGTTCTTATGCTAGCCTTATGATTCGATGCTTGTGTCTCGATCCTATCATATGTTACCTTGCAGCCATGATATAGCCTTCCTTCCACTTCCTATTAACTGTTGTTTGTTTACCCTGTTGGCCCTCGTGTCGTAGTTGCATGCTTAGTGTTGTTTGCGCTCAAGTCTTGTTGTCCGTCTTATCACCTGTTTAATTTTGATAGTTGGGTTTCAATTCAATCAACAACATGTTAATGTTTTGGGTAATAATAAATTGATGATAAGGCACCGGCAGGAGGCCCGGCATGGTTTTGAGGCCTGCTAGTGTCGACCCTAATTAGGAAAAGGGTCTTGTCTACTGATCCATGATGAGCGCACTAACCGCATGTGGGAAGCGTGTATGGGCGCCCCCCTCAATTTGATTCGATTCGCATCTCGTCCAAATCGCCACACTTAGTTCGGGCTTTCCATTTGATGCACTCATATGCAGGTACGAACCCGAGGCCAGGGTGGAACTTTTGTAGTCGGCATTTAGGGAGGCGTGGTCTTAGAGTGCTATGAGGGTCCCCCTTTTCTTCGTGGGGGCTCGATTAGCCGCGCACGCACAACACGTGGTTCTTTGGGCTTGATGCGAAGAAGAGTTGAGTTGTGTAGAGTGCCTCGCTTGGTGGGTTTGATCCCCGTCTGGCGGGATATTCTTACGTGTACGGCCAAATTGGTGCACCCCTGCAGGGATAAATCTTCTCGAGAAGCCGTGTTTTCCGCGGTTATGGATGACTTGGTGAAAGTACTGGCTAACAAGTACTCAGAATAACTTACACCTAACTAATGATAATTTGACTAGTAATAGTCTTATTGACACAATAACTTGATCCATCATTAATCCAACTGTGTGAGTTATCCTCGGATTGCTTCTTTGGATAAGGAGCGAGATCCAGGATGGGTTTGTTTGATGTTAGTTGTAGTTGGTTACGATACGCTATCTTATCCCCCTCTTTTAGCCGGATGTTGTAGCGAGTGTCTGTAGTTAGTTAGTGCAGCCCGCTGCCGCTTATTTGTAATAACCCCTTCCTTTCCGTTGTACCGAGAGTATTTGTATCTTGTGATGATTGGATACGCTGGTATCTTGTGAGTATGGTTTATCCACTTGCCAGTACTTAACCGTACTGACCCACGAATCTTTTTCGTGGCTGCATATTCAACATTGCAGTCAACAGGTTTGAAGTCTGACGACGTTAGCTTCGGAATCCCTCCGGCTTGGCCTGGGCAGGGATTGGACGCTCTCGGTTATCTTCAGGACTCTTAGTCCAATTTGTATTTTGTCCGTAGTCGGACGCTATGTTATTTCTTCCGCTGTTATTTGGATCTTTGTATTGTATCAGTTGTATCCTTGTCTCGTTTGAGTCATTTTGTATATATCTTTTCTGTTGTTGTTGTGGATTATTCGTGAACTGTTGTAATGTTATCACAAGTGGCAACCTGGAATCGGTTATTATGTGGATTTTGGCGGAAATGCTGAAATCTGCATAGTGCCCGATCTCGGGGCGTCACAACCAATCAATTAGTTCCACTTTGCTACCCCTTTCCGGCTCACGTAGAGGGGCCAGGCCGGCAGTTTCTTCTTTTTCTGCCGCACACCTAGGGTTTCTTCGGCGAGGGGCTCCGGAGCGTATGAATTCCCAATCATAGGGTATGACAAACCATGTGTGTTAGATTGTGTCATGGGTCTTGGATTCCCAAGATTCCCTCACTCTTTGTGTTATGGCTTCACCGGCGCCGCATTCTCTTTCGCGGGTTCCAGGACTGCTCAGAGCCCGAAACTCCCAGATCTCACAGAATGGGGGCGGATCTTTCCAAGAGGTGGGTCCTACCATTGTGTTGGGTGTTACTTGGGCCTCACATAACACAACCAAGCAATTGGTTCCGCTTTGTTACCCCATTCCAGCTCATGTAGACGGGCCAAAACTGCAGTTCCGTCTTTTTCCCAGCGGGGCTATGGTTTCTCTGGAGAGGGGCCTCCGGACCGTCTGAATGCCACCAAATCCCACGGTATGCCATACCTTGTGTGTTAGAGTGTGGCATGGGTATTGGATTCCCAAGATTCCCTTACTCCGTGTGTTATGGCTTCACCGGCGTCAGATTCTCTTTCGCGGGTTCTACTTAGAGCCCGACACTCCCAGATCTCATGGAACGGGGGGAATCTTGCCAAGAGGTGGGACCTACCATTTTATTGGGTGTTACTTGGGCATAACCTAACACAACCAAGTAATCGGTTCCACTTTGCTACCCCTTTCCGGCTCACATAGAGGGGCCAAAACGACACTTCCGTCTTTTTCCCAGCGGGGCTATGGTTTCTCTGGAGAGGGGCCTCCAGATCATCTGAATGCCACCAAATACACCATGGTATGCCATACCATGTGTGTGTATAGTGTGTCATGGGTCTTGGATTCCCATAATTCCCTCTCTCTCTCTGTTATGGCTTCAGCGGCGCGTCAGATTCTCTCTGGCGGGTTCTAAGACTACTTAGAGCCCGAAACTTCCGGATGTGACGAAACAGGGGGAATCCTGCCAAGAGGTGGGCCCTACCATTGTCTTGGGTGTTCATTGGGCCTAAAATAACACAACCAAGCAGTTGGTTCCACTTTTCTACCCCCTCCCGGCTCACGTAGAGGGGCAAGAATGACAGTTCCGTCTGTTTTCCCAGCGGGACAAAGGTTTCTCCGGAGAGGGGCTCTGGAGTCTGGATCGTATGAATACCACCAAATCCCATGGTATGCCATACCATGTGTGTTATAGTATTTCATGGGTCTTGGATTCCCAAGATTCCCTCTCTTTTTGTGTTAGGCCTTCGTCGCCGTCGGATTCTCTCTAGCGGGTTATTAAACTATTAAGAGCCCAAAACCCCCGGATCTGACGGAACAGGGGGAATCTTGCCAAGAGGTGGGTCCTACCATTGTCTTTCACGGGTTCTAGGACTACCCAGAGCCTGAAACTTCCAGATCTCACAGAATGGGGGGGGGGGAATCTTGCCTTGAGTTGGGACCTACCATTGTCTTGGGTGTTACTTGGGCCTCACCTAACACAACCAAGAAATTGGTTCCGCTTTGTTACCCCGTTCCGGCTCACGTAGACGGGCCAGAACGGCAGTTCCGTCTTTTTCCCAGCGGGGCTATGGTTTCTCTGGAGAGGGGCCTCCGGACTGTCTGCATGCCACCAAATCACACGGTATGCCATACCTTGTGTGTTAGAGTGTGGCATGGGTATTGGATTCCCAATATTCACTTACTCCCTGTGTTATGGCTTCACCGGCGTCAGATTCTATTTCGCGGGTTCTACTTAGAGCCCGAAACTCCCGGATCTCACGGAACGGGGGGAATCTTGCAAAGAGGTGGGACCTACCATTTTATTGGGTGTTACTTGGGCATAACCTAACACAACCAAGTAATTGGTTCCACTTTCCTACCCCTTTCCGGCTCACGTAGAGAGGCCAAAACGACAGTTCCGTCTTTTCTCAGCGGGGCTATGGTTTCTCTGGAGAGGGGGCTCCGGATCGTTTGAATGCCACCAAATACCATGGTATGGCATAACATCTGTGTTAGAGTGCGGCATGGGTCTTGTATTCCCAAGATTCACTCGCTCTCTCTGTGTTAGGGCTTCACCGGCGTCAGTTTCTCTCTGGCGGGTTCTAGGATTACTTATAGCCTGAAACTCCCGGATCTGACGGAACTGGGGGAATCTTGCCAAGAGGTGGGCCCTAACATTTTTTGGGTGTTCCTTGGGCCTAACCTAATACAACCAAGCAGTTGGTTCCACTTTGCTACCCCCTTCCGCCTAACGTAGAGGGGCCAGAACGGTAGTTCCATCTTTTTTCCTAGCGGGGATATGCATGGTTTCTCCGGAGAGGCCTCCGTCTCGTCTGAATGCCACCAAATCTCATGGTATTCCATACCATGTGTGTTACAGTGTGTCGTGGTCTTGGATGCCTAAGATTACCTTTCTCTCTGTGTTAGGGCTTCACCGGCGTCGGATTCTCTCTGGCGGGTTCCAGGACTACTTAGAGCCCAAAACTCCCGGAACTGACGGAATCTTGCCAAGAGGTGGGCCCTACCATGGGTCATGCACTTTGACGGATCCAAGATGAAGGAAGGCGCTGGAGCTGGTGTAGTGCTAAAATCCCCAAAGGGAGATACAATGGAATATGTATTACAAATACACTTCAACGCCAGCAATAATGTGGCAGAATACGAAGCATTGCTTCATGGCTTGCACATTGCAAAAGAAATAGGTGTCAAACGCATATTATGCTATGGTGACTAAGATTTGGTACATCATCAGCTCAACCAAACATGGGACGCCAAAAGCCCCATCATGGCCGAATATCGGAGAACGGTGGACGAGTTCGCCATTTGTTTCCTGGGATTTGAAGTACTTCATGTCAAAAGGGAAGAAAACTGAAACGCGAATGCATTAGCCCGCATGGGCTCAGAAAGAGTGAAAACGCTACCACTAGGTTTGTTTGTCCAACATCTGCATGAACCATCGATAAAAGGTGGAGATGTTGATTATCCTCTCGTTTCCTAGTCAATTGAAGTCCTGCTCGTTAACCCGGATTGGACAATTCCATATTTAAACTTCTTAGTGGATTAGAAGTTCCCGGATGGAGCAGATGAGGTCTTGCAAAGACAAATAAAACGTCGATGCAAAGGATACACGGTAATTCATGGTTTCCTGTATAAACGCAACACTATTGGAATCTTTTAGCGATGTATTTCGCCAGAAGAAGACCGAGAAATACTGCAAGAAATCCATGCAGGAGATTGAGGACATCATGCTCAATCAAAAAGCATAGTTAAAAAAGCATTCCGTGCAGGGTTTTTATGGCTAACAACCAAGACAGATGCCGAACACATAGTAAACACATGCGCCGGATGTCAGTATTCGCCAAGCAGACGAATATGCCAGCCCAAGCACTCAAAACTAAACCTATTACATGGCCATTTGCGGTCTGGGGGCTAGATATGATGGGACCATTCAAAACTGCAAGAGGTGGACTCACACATCTACTTATTGCAGTAGATAAGTATACCAAGTGGGTGGAGGCGAAACCCATAAAAAAGCTTGACGGTGTAACTGCCAGGAATTTCATCATTGACGTAGTCATGAGATACGGCGTTCCACACAGCTTAATTACCGACAACGGACAACGGACAACGGGACCAATTTCTCAATTGGAGAGTTGGCAAAATATTGCCGACAAACGGGAATACGCCTAGATCTAGCATCTGTGGCACACCCACAATCCAATGGGCAGGTTGAAAAAATGAATAGCTCAATCCTGCAGGGAATACGCCCAAGACTCGAATCTCCTCTTCATAGAGCAGCCGGAGCATGGGTAGAGGAATTACCTTTCGTGCTTTGGAGTATTCGAACGACGCCAAACAGATCAACATGGCAAACCCCGTTTTTCTGAACGAGAACTCGTACTTCAAAGATCCGCCATTTATCAGCAAGGATTACAACGTTACCATAGTCGGAAACTCAGGCATCGTTCTTTCAAAGAAGGTGGAGATGTTCACCATATTGGAGATCTTGGTGGCGATGTTCACCATATTGGAGATCTTGGTGGCGTGACCTTTCATTTCATCAAAGATGCTGGTCCGCTGAGCATCCGTGTATCCTTGAGGGATGCCGGATGCCACGCGCCAAGATTTGGCAGTGGGGTAATGCATACGCATGAGCCCAAGGGCCATGCGTGCACCACCACGAGCCGCGGAGCGGAGCCAGGACTCCTTGCGGTTCTCCACCTCCACGATATCCTCCAGAAGTTTCTCAACTTCCGAGAAATCCCCAGATTTGTCGGGAATGTACTTATTAATAAGTAACATCCTCGCAACCTTGAGCGCGGTAAAGAGTTTCCCGAAAGCCCGGATTCTCTCGATCCGGGTAAGCTGGGGGCTACCGCCTGTTTCAATCAATAAACAAGTGTTAAGAAAAAACAGAAGAAGGGAAACAAGGAAAAATCCTGTAAAAGTTAAATACTTACCGAGAATCCGATCCATCTCGGTGCCTTCTTCCAGGCGCTGGTTCAGGGCATTCTCCAGGTCTCTGATTGTAGCTTTGTCTTTCTCGTCCTGGCTGGAGGCCTTAGATTCGGCAATGCCAACAGCTAGTTGGCTCGCCTCCAGTTCCTTCTAGAGCTTCACAGTAAGCTTGTGAAGATCCAGGTTCTGTCAGCGGAGGTTCTTGGCGTTGCCGGCATCTTCAGCAATTTGTTTTGCTTTCTTCAAAGAAGCTGAAAAGCAAGTAAAAAGAAGAGTTGGAAACTCGGACAAATTACTTAGACAAAATTATGACTGAAAGCAGATAAATATTTTACCTGCTGACCCACTCAGCTGCTCCTGAATGGATGCTAGATCTGCTTCCTTATCTTCAACAATAGTAAGAAGGGTTTTCACCTCCTTGTTCTTGATGGTAAGTTTATTAAAAAATTCCACGTTGATGTTTTCAGCAGTTTGCTGAAACACGGAAAACATACAAAAATTCTTAAGTTAAAAACAAGCATAATAATGAGAAAAGCATTAAGTCAAAAGTATACATTCGTCTTATTGCTTGGGGGCTAGATATATTACCTGGCTCATCTTGGTCAAGTTCGCCAAGTTTTCATTGAATTCTTTTGCATAGTGTGCAAAAAGAATCCCGACATTGCAAAGGGCGTCCTGGATGACATGCCGAGGTGAAAATACGAAGTTATTCTTTACAATAAGCCCGCCTTGCGGCCAAGGACGGATTAAGGGTGCTGGAGCAAAGTATTTTGCTGCCCACGGATGTATATATCTGTGTTCGTCAAATGGATGTTCCTTTACCTTGAACTCCTTGTCGAAAGTCGGAATGGGCTCCTCCTTAGCTGTACGAGAAGGGCCACCCATTTCCGGCACCGCCCTTTCCCTCGCGGCCGGCTCGGACGCAAAAGGCTGGCTGGTCTGCAGGGGTTCCTCCTCCCTCTCAACCACGTTTTCCTCCGCAGCTGCGACCGGAGTGTCGGGAGCAGCAGCAGGAGAAGGTTGTGCCCCTCTCCGGGCAATAGACTTGTGTTTCTTCAGCCTTTTTGGCTTCAATGTTGTTGGAGCCAAGCTAGAAAGAAATCATCCGAGAAGTTAGAATTCCAAGAAAAGGAAAGAAATTCCGAGAAAAAGTAAACCCGGATGATTTACCTGGATGTATCGACGGGAACTCCGTCAAAATCGATTATTTCTTGAGTAGCGGAAGGCTTCTTGCGTTTCCGTCCGCCTGCAAAGTTAGCACGCATTGTGTCTAACTCGGCATCGGTCGCAAGATCCGCTTCAGGAAGGTCAACAATCTGTCAAAAAAAGACAAAGTTCGATTAAAATAAATATCCGACAAAGAAGAAACGCAGAACCAAAGCCCAAAATGGAGAGCCATACCTTTGGAGCCGGGTTTGTCCCGTGTACATCGGCTGACTTTCCTAATATTGGTCGTGTGTTGCGACCAAGTGGTTAACGCGTTTCCTCAAATATTTGGCCGACAAATATTTGTTCGTTGTCCGCATTGCGTCTTCGGGTCCCGAGTATTCGCACATGAGTCGGGGACCGCGATGGGCCAGAGGCTGAATCTGCCTTTCTAACCAGCATAGTACTGTGTCCATGCCAATAAGAGGGGGAGACGCGGAAACGAGCTTGGCGATGCCCAGTTGTCTTGGGGAGTGGCAGCGCAGTTGACAAAAGGTCGAATTCCCGTATCCTTTCCAGGATACGGGACATCTTGGTGGTAGAAGAAGGAACCCGTCCAAAATTTGACAGATTCCGAGGTTTTAATCTTGGGGAACCAATCCTCCCTAAACCTACGGAGGGTGAAGGAAATGGTTCTGCAAGTCGGGAGTGCACCCTCAGACGGGTTTCGCTTAACCCCGAAACAATACTGTCAAAAGTCTAACCTAGGTTCTAATCCTAGATACCCTTCAAAGAGGGCATGGAACCCGGTTATATACAGTATGGAACCGGGAGGAAGATTGTGGGGTTGAATGTTGTAATGGTTGAGAACCTGGAGGAAGAAGGCGGAAGGCGGAAATCCCATACCTCGGCTAATGTGCGAGGTGAGGAGAACCCTTTCCCCGGCTCTCGGCATTGGCTCGGAGTCGTCCTCCTCGTGCCGCCATTTTCCTTTCAGGATAAGCCTCTCCTTCTCCATCGGAAGGAGGGAAGGAACCAAGTTGCAATTGATCCGATTCCCGGACATTTCACCTTCGTCCTCCGCTCCGGCGGTGGCCACGGTAGCGAGCTCCTCATTGGAGAGGGTTAGCTTCTCTTCCGCTATTTCGGCGGTGAAGGGAGGAGGCGGCGCGGAAGATGATGCCGCCAAGTTTTCGGCTGCGAGAGGAGGATCCTCGCAGGCCAGGGCACCGGTGGTTCCCTCCGACGCGCTCGTGGCGGCGCGGCCGGGAGAATCCACTTGGGGATCCATGTTATTGATGTTTTCGTCGATGTCGACGGCGATGGTGTTTTCCTCCACGACACGTGGTGACTCGCCGGTAGCCATTTGTGGGCGCCGCGGGGAAGATTCAAAACCATCGATGGTGATTTTCCGGGGATGGTGCGGGATGCACAAGCTCTGTTCGCACTAGCAAGCTTTTGGCTCGAGAGCTATGGCGCTTGAGGGCTGGAAGATGAAGTGAGAGCGGAAGGGTAACTGGAGGGCCCGAGGGAGGCTATTTATGGCCGGAAAAACTTGGAGATGTGCTACAACGACTCTTTTGACTGTTAGATCTTCGACGCGTCTCACGCACCGGAAAAGGGGACGGGTGATAATTTCTGTCTCCTTGTTTCCCACAAGAATCTGTCAGAGATACGTTTCAGGGTTTCACATTTGAACCCAAACGTCCCTGAGGTCAGCATGATTTTATTGCTGATGTAAGGAAGTTCCTTCTCCACGAAGGCTCGTGGAAGAAAAAGGCAGATTTTGCCAAAATCCGAGTTTTACGTTAAGCATGATTTGAGGAAAATAAGAATCGAGACGAAGCGCCAACATTTCTCGGGAAAGAATGCAAATTGACGAAAGGTGGCAGATTGGATATATACCAATTAGGGGTATATACCAATTAGGGGTATATCCGGCATTGTCCTAAAGAACAGGATTACCAGGGTGGCCTGAATGTTAATGGATCACGGTTCATTAGGCGGCCCAGTAAGCTGACACGCAGAAGCCGGATTCTAGAAAAACCCGGACCATGGCCCACGTGGTGCGGCTTGGAGTAGAAGGCGCATTCCTGTTTTCCAAGTTAGAAACTTACCGTAGTCTTCTAGGTTTTCTTTCTGTAAGCCCTAACCTGGCTATCTGTATAAAGATGGACGAGAGATAAGACACAAGAGAGAATAAGTTAGAAGCTAACTAACCGAGAAGTTGATCCTTGTCGAGTTAGCGAATCCCAACTCACATTGTACTTTATATACTTCAGGCTTCAGCCCTGATTTAGTGAGATTGTAGGAGTAGGAACGCCGCCTAGTTGCGACGTACCGAACCTGGGTAGTTTTGGTGTTCCTAGTTGTCATACTACCACGTTCCCCCACGTCTCTATCAGTAGTCTCATGTCACCCCCGTCTATGAACTCTACTACGATGTCTCGACACATATGGACCGCTATCCAGCAGACATCCATATCTAAAATTCCACCTCAAGAAAGCTATCCAGCAAATCAATTGGTATTAAGTCGCAACAACAAAGTGCTTGCTATGTGTGCAACAAAAAAATGCATTAATAACAATATGTAATGTAAGCAGTGGTTCTCATCCGTAGATAAGGGCACGGCCGTTTTTTCCCTAGTGGCAAAAACACATCCTCCACCCGCACGTTTCCATCACTCGAGCGCAAGCAACAAGGAGGCATGAACCCACTATCTAGCATATAAACCCTCTCTTGGAGGTGAAAACAACTACGCGGCCAAGGTGGTCTCGATCATGTGAGGCATCTCAGATTAAACATTGGAGAGCATTGCAAGACAAGATTAAAACTCTGTATAATATAACTGAACCATCTCAGATTGCCATGAACAAAATAATCATAATCTCATGTTTCATTGGATACCAGCAAACACAACATGCACAATTACATAACGGTGGTCTCGATCATGTGAGGCAGCTCATAGGACTCTAAACATGGAGGCATAGGGGTGGGAACAACCATCTAGCTACTGCTATGGACCCGTAGTTCTGAGATGAACTACTCACGCATATGTCCGGAGGCGACATGGCGATGTAGAGGCCTCGGTGAAGACCCCCCTCTCCGGCGGGGTGCCGGAGGAGGATTCGAGAAGCCACAAATTGGACTTTCAAGGTGACAACGCCTCTTTGTAAGTTTCATGTAAAATAAATCCGTCCCTGATGATTTTAGGGTTAGGGGAAATTCATAAGCAAAGGGGGATGTGAGGCAATGCTGGGGGATCCCAGGGGCCCACCAGGCGCGGCCTACGGTGGACACGCGCCTGGCAGGAGGCTGGTGGCGCCCTGGCTCCCCTCCGGGTCCCCTTGGGACTCTGTCTTCGTTCCGGGTAAAAATGCCTTCTGTGAATTTTCAGCCCTTTTCGAGAATATTTCCTTCAGCGCTTTTCTAATATATAAAAACAACAAAAAAGAGCAACTGGCATGGTGCATCTTGTTAATAGGTTAGTTGATGAAACATCCGGAAAACAAAGGGAAACATGTGAAAGCATGAAAATAACATAGGGTATTGGAAAGAAAACAAGCATGAAGCATAAAAAATTATAGATCCTTTGCAACGTATCAGCATCCCAAAGCTCAACTCCTGATTGTCCTCGACTAGGTAAGTGATAAGAAAATAATTTTTAGGTGACATGAAGCCAACACAAATCTTGATCAATGTTATGTAAAAGCATTGGACATAAGACAATCTGGTATTTCATCACTGCTATCATATACTGGCAGACTCACTCTTTTCAACTCTGTAATTGCCTCTCTCCCTATGTTTTCTATGTTCTCTCTCAAGGTCCCTATTACTATTATGGTTCACTATGAAAAAAGTGGGAGACAGTTGTTATGGAGTAGAAATGACATCCACAACAATGGCAAATGCCTTGCTAGCTGTGATATGGTATGCATGCCTAAAGACAGAGGTAGATTTGGAGTATTGAACCTTAGAACATGAAGAATTATTCCAAATTCTATAACCATAAGGACATTCCATGGGTTAACTTGATATGGAATGCTTACTACAATAATGTGATTCC
Organism: Alopecurus myosuroides; assembly: GCA_028641055.1. NCBI lineage: Eukaryota > Viridiplantae > Streptophyta > Magnoliopsida > Poales > Poaceae > Alopecurus > Alopecurus myosuroides. The sequence goes on along the minus strand of CM054062.1, from coordinate 272,476,044 downwards.
TCATTCTGTTAATCCTAAAGGATATTTTTACTGGAAAGATTGTTTATCTCTATTTGATTAGTACAAAGAACTAACATTCTGCAAAGTTGGTAGTGGCAACACTCTGGAACTTTGGTATGATAAATGGAAGACACATACCTCTGAAGAAAAATATCCACATCTTCATTCATTCTGATCAGTCTTAGTTATGGAAAGAATATTCTCAGTAATAACATACATGGCATGTTTGATTCCCCTCTGTCTAGTATTGCTCATCAACAGTTTCAAGCTCTTCAATTGGATTTAGACTCTACTGGCATTAATGACTGCCATGATTCTTGGTGTTTAAAATGGAGCAGCAACAACTCTCAAACTAAAAAGATTTATAATGCTTTCATTGCTGATCATCAAGTGGATAAATCCATTCTGGACATATGGAAAACCTGCAACATCCCTAGGGAAATATTCTTTGCCTGGCTATTATTCAACTCAAGACTTAACACCAAAGACCTTATGAGTCACAAGAACTTCTGTGGAATTTCATGACTGGTCCTTTGTGATACCTGCCCATATGAGACCCTTCTTCACCTCTTCTTTGAATGCATTTTTAGTCAGAGCTTTTGGTGGGCACTTGGTTTCGAATTGAACACTGACCTAGCCCTCAATGACATGATTCAAGATGCCAAATCAAGATATAACATCCAATTTTTCATGGATAGTATCATTATGGCATGCTAGAGCATATGGGACCTAAGAAATAGCTACATTTTAAGAAATATTAATCCTGCATTGCCTAGATGCTTGTCTCATTTAAAGCTGGTTTTTGTAATAATATCAATGGATGGTATGCAATCTTGGTTAGATACTCTATGAGACTATGAATCTAATGTAATTCACTGTAAATTCTTGATCCCAAAAAATCTATAAAATTGACACAGTAGGGATTTTTTCCCTACTTTTTTGTGTAAAAAAGTAATTTAACAAAGGCATGATAAATATTATTTCAACTAATGTAAACATAGCAACCATGTTGCACATGAAAATAAACACAAACAAAATAAAATGAATAATGAAACATTGAAAATGATATCGTTGTTTCAATCATAATAAAAACATAATAAAGTGGTATCTAGCTAGTCCTTCGTGTGGTAGCAAAATATAAATGCCAGAACACCTTCAAAGTTTAAATGGTGACTAGATGCAAATAATTTGAGAGTAAGTAATACCACAATCATGAATCAATCATTAATAAAATTTTGAACTATGCACATTATACTCAGAATGACAACTATGCTCTCTTAGCTCGTGCATAAAGTAAGAATATGAAGAATCATGATAAAAGTAAAAGAAAAACCCTTCGCAGATGGAAGCATGTATTAGTCATGTGCTAGAGCTTTTTATTTGATAAAACAGAGATATTGAAAACTATTTTGAGAGAGCTGTATGTCTATGTCAACGGATGGTAATGAAAAACTTATCATAATTCATGTCAAGCAAAGTGTTTAGACTTTTGATAGCGGTTTCCGTTGTTTCAATAGTTTGGCACTTCCCCCCACCTTCCGTTCACAACCAGGGCTAGCGTGTTCCCGGGTACCCACCAGCTTGATTCAAACCATGGGGAAGTACCTTTTTGTTATTATTCGGCACCGGCTCTCTACAAATTTGGATGGGCATAGATTCCATAGTCATCGGGTGAAAGAAGGAAGAATAATATTGTTTGACACAAATCATAATAAACTTTAAACTATTTCCTCACGAGGCAAAACAAGAACACAAAACATGTTATAATTTTGAAGGTTTAAAGATATCACACGAGAAATTTATTGGAGTGGACGTTAAATACTCTCGCCTTAAACCATTTGAAGTGCTCGCTCCGTCTCATATTAAGTGTCGCAAATGTGGATGAAAATGGATATATCGAAACATGTTTTGGTGTTAAATACATTGATTTTTGTCTTATTCTGCGGCAGTTAATATGGGAGAGAGGGACTACATTTAGCCTCGATCTTCTTCTTCCATTCCGTACCATCTCCTCCTTCTCCTTTGACCTAGCTAATCAACCCCCGACCTTGACATTCTACGCTACAAGAAGTGGTAGTATTCTTTAGTTCTTGCATGCTACATGAGCATTAGCTTCAAGCAAGTGCGCGCATGCAAGAACTATAAATACACGTCAAGATCACCGCGCATTTCTCGGCAACCATGCTGCGCGTGCACCTTCGACATGTGAGCATGAAGCTACAGTGTATCCCCGTATCTTCCTGCCTCGTCGTTGTTACAATCAATAGCAAAACAACGATGAAGTTAAACAAGATCGAACCAACGGGGACACAAGATTTTAACATGGAAAACCCTTCCAACAAGGAAGAGTAAAAGCCACGGGCGTCAGCCAGCAATACTTCACTATTTCAGGTGAGGTTACAAATGCGCCGGGATTTACAATGTGTGGCTTATCCCGTGCGGCGTCTTACAAGAGGTATATAAAGGCGGTCCTGACCTAACTAGGTCGGTAACGGTGAATCCAACTCCAACTCGGTAACAACTCGTACCGTACCGCGGGGGGCTGCCTCCGATGACGGGCCTCGCTCCCTCCATCAGAACTTTCCTTTATCTTTATATTAATTTGGATCACCACAAAATAACAATCCACCTTGAGACAACTTCCTTCATGTAGCAAAAATAAAACCTTCACCCTGAAACAAACAAAGAAAACACCTTCGGCACAAAATAGCTTCTTGGGCTAAACAGTGATACCAACTAAGCTTGAGCAAAGCTCAAACTTAGCAACATAAACTAGTTTGTCATCATATCAGCAGGACTATAATGAGTACTAATCTTTTATACCTTCAGCTTACCTTGTGCAACAACATCACACACCTAATGGTACTTGACATCAATGTGCTTTGTTCTCTCATGGAACATCTGATCCTTAGTATCATCTCCACAAAGCTCAGAAAACATACCTTTCAACCAAACCGACTCTTTGATGCTTCAGCAATAGCCATGTACTCAACCTCAGTAGTAGATTGTGCAACAACACCCTGCAAACACATAACCTGTGAGGAACCTCCTCTTATCCAAGTCGGCAGCAAAATCTGAATCCACATAGCCTGCGAGTCCCTCACCAGTCTTGCCAAACTTGAAGCAAGCTTTGGATGTGCTGTGAAGGTACCTAAAAATCCACTGAATAGATTTTCAATGTTATCGACTGAACAAACTCATAGCATAAGATAAATCAGGTCGAGAACACACCATGGCATACATTAAGGAACCAACAACACTAGAATAGGGAACTCGCGACATGTACTCAATATCTTTCTCAGTAGCAGGACATTGCAATGCTGACAACTTGAAGTGTGAAGCAATAGGAGTACTGATAGACTTTGCATCATACATATTAAAACGATGAAGAACCTTCTTAATGTAATTCTCCTGACTAAGAAATATCAATCTATATTTTCTGTCTCTTGGAATTTCCATACCTAGAATTTTCTTAGCAGGACCAAGATCCTTCATCTCAAACTCACTACTCAATTGTTTCTTCAATGTAGTGATTTGTTTCATGCTCTTGGCATCAATTAACATATCATCAACATATAGCAACAAGTATATAGGCGATTCATCAACAAATTTAATGTACACACAACTATCATATTCAGACCTCTTAAAGCCACATGACATCATAAAAGAATCAAACCTTTTATACCATTGTCGAGGAGAATGTTCCAAACCGTAAAGGGACTTCTTTAGCTTGCACACGAAATTCTTTGTACCAGGCACTATGAACCCTTCAGGTTGGTCCATGTATATCTCCTCCTCAAGTTCTCCATGCAAAAACGCAGTCTTCACATCTAACCGTTCAAACTCAAGATCATGCATAGCAACGATACTAAAAAAGTACGAATAGAACAATGCTTGACCAACTGGGGAGAACACATCATTATAATCCACTCCCGGAATCTGGCTGAAACCTTTTGCTACTAACCTTGCCTTAAACGTTGGAGGATCGCTTGGAGATAAACCCTCCTTTCTCTTGAATATCCACTTACAGCGGACGGCCTTCTTTTGTTTAGGGAAGCGCACAACATCCCATGTGCCATTCTTCTCAAGTGATTGCATCTAATCGTGCATTGCACCAATCCACTTGTCACGATCAACCGAAGCAATAGTTTCATTGTATGTAGTTGGTTTAGCATCATTCTCCACATGTTCAAGACAACTTAGAGGAAAATAAACAACATCACATTCTTCAATTAAACGAGTACGAGGTCCTTTATTCCTCTTATCTCTACGCTCCGCAATAGATAATTTTTCTTGTTGCACAATAGGAGGTGAGGGTGGCACAATATGCTCCTCATCAATTTCATTTTCCTCCTCATCCAGGTGTTCCAACTCCACCTGCAAACGAACTCGTGGTTCGCCCCCATCAGAAGAATCTGGCATAACATCACTTGACAAATTGTCCTCATGCATAACAGATTCATTAAACACAACACTACTGCTAAAGAAAGTAATTTTGGTTCCCGGAATCCACAACTTATATCCTTTTACTCCAGAACCATAACCAAGAAATAAACACTTAATAGCTCTAGGCTCTAACTTTCCATTATTAACTTGAGCATAGGCAGTGCAACCAAAAACTTTCAGTTCTAAATAATCAGCTAACTCACCAGACCATACCTCAATAGGAGTTTTCTTGTCAAGAGGGATGGACGGTGACCTGTTGATAAAATAGCAGGCAGTGTTGGCAGCCTCAGCCTCAAAACGCCTGTTCATACGGGCGTTAGACAACATGCAGCGAGCCTTGGAGATGATCGTCCTGTTCATCGTCTCAGCAACACAATTCTAATGAGGTGTGTATGGGATGGTGTGATGCCTGACAACGCCTTCCTGCACACAATAATCATCAAAAGCATGCGAACAAAATTTGCCACCATTTTCAGTATGAAGCAACTTCACCTTTCTCTCAGTTTTGTTTTTAAATCATAACTTTCCACTCTTTAAAAGCATCAAAAGTATCATCCTTAGTTTTCAGGAGATAAGGCCAAACTCTTCGAGCGTAATCATCAATGATAGTAAGCATATAATGAGCACCACCATAAGAGGGCTTACGTGGAGGCCCCCACAAATCAGCATGTACACAATCCAATGTACCTTTAGTGGTATGAACAGAAGCATTGAACTTAACTCTCTTATGCTTACCAAACACTCAATGTTCACAGAACGACAACTTACTCATATTGCAGTTCTTCAGAAGTTCTCTCTTCACCAATTCTCCCATACCATGTTCACTCATGTGTCCAAGTCGCTTATGCCTAAGGTTAGTTGTACTTGGATCATCATTAGTAATAACAGTAGCAGTACCAAACAACGTGCTACCTCTAAGAATATATAACTTGGCAGAATTCATATCACCAATCATAACAATGAGAGAACCTTTTGATACCTTCAGGCGTTTATCCCCTCCGGCATATTTGTACCTGTCACAGTCAAGAGTACTCAACAAGATCAAATTTCTCGCCATGGATGGTATGTGTTTCACTCTGGTCAGCGTACGTGTCATCCCACCATGGGTATTGATCTGAATAGATCCAATGCTAACAATGTGACATTTGTTGTCGTTCCCCACACGCACAAAATCTCCAGTCTGCACAGTCTCATAAGAACTGAACCAATCTTTGTTACATCAAATATGAAACAAACAAGCAGTATCAAGAACCCACTCATCATCACGGGTAACACATGCAGCAAAAACAGCTAAGCATTCACAATCCGAACTATTATCACCAGCAACAACAGCAGCCTTACCATTACCATTACCATTACCGTCAGATTTATTTTTCGGTTGGTAAGTACCGTTCCTTTTCTCCTTGTTCTGCACCTTCTGGCAATCCTCAATGGTGTGATTGGTTTTCTTAAAGTGCCTGCAGAACTTGTCTCGTCCTTTGGACTTTGAACGGTCTCTGCCTTTATCTTTGTTGTTGATGTTGTAGTTGTTGTCTCGCTGCTCAGGCCTGCCTTGTACCTGCAATGCACCGCCTTTCGAGGACGATACGTTAGACTACACCATAACTTTCATCTTTTCCCTGGTCTACAGAGCCTCACAAACTTCCGCGAGGGTTAGCTCATCACGGCTTAATAGTATGGTATCGCGCAGGTTTGTCAAAGAACTAGGCAGCGAACATAACAACAGAAGAGCTAAATCTTCGTCCTCATATTTTACCTCCATCGACACTAGGTCGGACACGATCTCCTTAAAGATCGACAAATGATTCATCATAGAACCACCATCTTGCATCTTGAGCGAGAACAACTTCATCTTAACGTGCATCTTGCTGGTTAGATCCTTTGACATGCAGATCGATTCTAGGTTGATCCACAACGCTGCAGTGGATTTCTCCTGCAGCACCTCTTGCAAGATATCATTAGATATATGAAGTTGAATGAACGACAAAGCCTTACTATCTTTGCGCTTCTCCTCAGGAGTCCACTCACTCGCTTCCTTATTTCCGAAAGCATCCATCGCCCCATCAAGATCCGATGTTTGCGACAGAACCTCACGCATCTTGACTTGCCACAGAGAAAACCTCGTCTTGTAGTCCAGCAATGGTAGATCGAACTTCATCGATGCCATCACGAAACCCTAATCTGAAACAGGGATCTGATACCACTTGTTACACGCAATAGCAAAACAACGATGAAGTTAAACAAGATCGAACCAACGGGGGCACGAGATTTTAACGTGGAAAACCCTTCCAACAAGAAAGAGAAAAAACCACGGTCGTCAGCCATCAATACTTCACTATTTCGGGTGAGGTTACAAACGCGCCGGGATTTACAATATCGGGCTTATCCCGTGCAACGGCTTACAAGAGGTATATAAAGGCGGTCCTGAACTAACTAGGTCGGTAACGGTGAATCCAACTCTAACTCGGTAACAACTCGTACCGTACCACGAGGGGCTGCCTCCGGCGACGGGCCTCGCTCCGCTCCGTCTGAACTTTCCGTTATCTTTATATGAATTTGGATCACCACAAAATAACAGTCGTGCCGGCAAGGCACCCGTCGTGCCTGGAAGGGGTGGCGCGCGACGGAGCATTCACGCTGGCAAGTCACCGGTCAAATGGAGGAAGCCGAAGGCGGGACGGCTGAAGCTAAACTTCGACGGTTCCTCTAAGAACGTGTCCCGGCTCGCGAGCATCGGCGGCACGTACCGGGACCACGAGGGCGGGTTCGTGCTGGTGCTGTGCTACGCGGAATGGATCGGCAAGGCCACGAGATCCGTGGCCGAGCTCGCCGCGCTCTGGCGCGGGCTCGAGCTTGCGCTGGATAACCGGTGGCTTGATATCTGCATTGAGGGCGATGCCAATACGGTGGTAGATGACGTGAGGAACTGTGCATCGATCAGGGCGGAGGAGCACCCGAGGCAATGCGAGGAGATCGCCGCGCTGCTCTCTCTTCTCGGCGGCGACCACATGGCCGTGTCGCACGTGCGCTGGGCTGCGAACATGGTAGCACACGGGTTCTCCAAGCTTGGGCATGGCGCCGAGCGGCCGCAGGTTTGGCGTGGCGCGCCTCCAGACGAGGTGCTCAGGTACCTTCAGCGCGACGCCAGAGGCGTTTCGGCTCACCTGGCAGATTAAAATATAAAAAATGTATAACATTCCAAAAAACTTCTAAAACATCAGCCAGAAATATATTCAAATGTTCTACATATGTGGAAATATTCGTGATGAAATGATATTTTGGTGCTTTATGCGGAAAAACAAAAACAATATTAAAATATATATTTGTAAACCTCATGTTCGCCCTTGTTTTACACAGAGGACCACAAATATTATATCATCATGAAAATGAACATATTTATAAAACTTACGTATGTTTGTTGCCGCTTTGTTTTGAAACGGTGTACTATGTTTTTGAATTTTTTATCGGGCATTTTTTGGGGTGTGCTATGCGTAGTCTAAAAAAAGCTAATTTAGGTCCGCTCTTCCCACGGTTGGATCGTCATCGAGTGGCTATAAATTGACAAAACACACATTTATATTTTGGTCCCTCAAGTTTTTTAAATTCAACTCGCACTCCACACCCAGTCCATTTAAACGAAGGGGTATATCCCGTTGCCCCTACTTTTCTCGATATTTATAGCAAAAATGCCTTCGTGGTTATTTAATCTGGGTATTGCAACAAATATACAGAGTATTGCAAAAACAAAATCTCGTCACGTGCAAAAAAAAGTAGTATTGCAACAAAAATTTCTAAAATATTTCGAAAAAAATTAATGTAGCAAAAACGTGAGTAAACAACTATTTTTGCTACAGATAGATTTGGAAATTTCAACAAAATTAAAAAACCTATTACAACACAAAAAAACAGTTACTTTTTGTAATTAAAATGTGACCAATTATTCTTGAAAATTCTTTTGCGACAAAAATTATCAACCGTTTCAATAAAAATCATTATCTATTACAACAAAAATTTATGTATTCACTAAAATTTATGTATTCACAATAACAAAAATCATCACGTATTTAAACAAAACAATAAAACGGTAGAAACAAAAAAAATCACATGTTTACAACATGTGAAGTATCACATAAACGCATCATTACAAATGATTCTAAAAATACACAAGCATTTTTTTAGAAAAATCATTCAGAAAAACACTGAAACATCTCGCTTGTTATTTCTCAACAAAATACGTGTGAATTTGTTACAAATTTTAAAGAAGTGCGCAAAGTTGACCGAAATGACGAAAACACTTATAGATGGCTGCAGGTTGCTACACTGCTGAAATATGCTCTGACATGAAAACTGGGCTAAAATAACTAAATTGGTGCTAATTGGGCCTAGCAAGCACGCCCATATCCTGGATAGCTGACAGCAATCGTGCAGCCAGTGTGCGACCTAGGATAGGGCTCGTTAGGACGAATTAAAATAAGCATTTTTTTTTTGAACAGGAAGAGGGGTCGTGAAGGACCCCGAGAGCATCCATTAATTCACTGTCGGCGGAGTACTTATATAAAGAGAACCTTGACGAAAAAGAAAATGGCAAAAAAGGCATTGAACTTTTCTAATAGAGACCATGGAGAGAAGTCTGAAAACGCAACCGGGTCCAGGCCATCTCCTCGCTCCTGCTCCACCGTTACTATGACGATACCGCCGACAACGATCAGCAACTGCTCCTCGTGGACGAAACCACTTGGAGTGTCGCAACAGGAGCCAACCACATCGACGTAGAAGAGTGTCCAACTCGGCGCAAAGGCCCAGAGGTTGAGCTTGTAATTCTGTCGGCCCTGAGCTAGTGAGCGGGAGGAAGGGGGAGGGGCAAAACCACTTGGAGTATCACAACAGGAGCCAACCACATCGGCGTAGAAGAGCCTCCAACTCGGCGCAAAGGCCCGGAGGTTGAGCTTGTCCTTCTGCCGGCCCTGAGCCAGCAAGCGGGGGAGGTTGGAGGGGGGGAGGGATGCCAGCCATCCTTTAGATTCAGCAGCCGAACGATGACCTCGCTCCATAGAGAAGCTGTCAAGAGGAATCTCCCCGTAGAATCCGGAGATGCGGAGCAAATGGAAGCACCAACCCACTATCGGTGCTGAGGGAGCACATTCTTCTCCGGGTACACCAGAACAAAGTATACCCATCTGCTTCCCGCCGAGAAGAAGCACCAAGAGCACCTCGATCCCCTCCATCTTCCTGCATATCACAGCAACCGCAGCAAGAACATGAGAAGAATAAACTTCCCCCGGTGACCAAACTCGAAAAACGATGACCCCTAGAGCCGGAAAAAATCCATCAAGCTTATTGAAGAAATAGGCCACGACACCGTATCCTCCTCCATACGCCTCCAACCTCAGGAGCGTCACATGAAAGAAAACCGACGCCGCCATCGAATTGATCCTTATAAGCAGCTCAACCTCTCTCTGCCCACTAATACCGTGGGTCTAAACTTGTCTAGATCGCATTTTGTGTGTGCAAGATGTCTAGATCGAATTTAATGTACATATCAACTAACTGAATAGACTTTTGAGATTATAGAATTTATTAAACAAAAGGAAAACGCTAAGAGACAACCCGAGGTTCCCAGCGTCCATCTTATCGCATCGCGAAAAAAATCGCCATTCCTTCCCTTCTTCTTTCCTCTACCTCCACACGGTAGCCACATGGCGAGGTCGCTGCACACAGCAGGGGAGGTCGACGCCGCGAATCGGAGCCTACTGGCGCCGGGCGCGGTGGCCGGGAACGCTGAGGTGGCGCCTGCGAGCCCGCGGCCGCTCCTGGTGGTGGTTGAAAGGAATATGCCCGACAGGCAATAATAAAGTGGTTATTATATTATTCCTTGTTTATGATAAATATTTATTTCTCATGCTAAAATTGTATTAGCCGTAAACATTGATACATGTGTGTCTAATAAACAAACAAGAGTTCCTAGTAACGCCTCTCGTTTAACAAGCTTGTTGATTAACTGATGATCAAGGTTTCCTGATCATAAACATTGGTTGTTGTTAATAACGTGGTCATGTCATTGGTAGAATGATGTGATGAACATAGACCCAAATTGAATATAGCAATGCGATCAAATCATTAAGTTACATTGTTATATCACACATACGAAGTAACTCTAATCCTTAGACCATGAGATCATGTCAATCACTAACACCGAGAGAGTGTTTTGATGTCATCAAACGTCACACTGTAACAGGGTGAATATAAAGGTGACATTGGGTATTCGGAAAGTATTAGTTGAGGCTCATGGATCAAGAGTGGGAATTGTCCATCCAAATGACGGAGAGATATACTCTAGGCCCTCTCCGTGATATCACATCGACACGGTTTGCAAGCATGTGACTAGGTCACAAGGATGTCATATCACGGAACGAGTAAAAGAGTACTTGTCGGTAACGAGATTGAACTAGGCATGGTTGATACCAATGATCGGATCTCGGACAAGTAAAATATTACTATGTTTATGGTTCACACGATCACTAGATTCATCGTTGAATGTGTAGGAGTCATTACGGATATCCAGGTCCCGCTATTGAGCATTGATTGGAGATGTGTCTCGATCATGTCTACATTATTCACGAACCATAGGGTGACACACTTAAGGTTTGACGACGCGATTGAGTGGATACGGAATATCGGAGAAAAGTTTGGACAACACCGAAATTGTTTCGGTGAATATTGAAATAGTCACCGGAATTGTTTCGGGGAATATTGAAATAGTTCAAGGTGGTATATGTTAATGTTTGATTAACAAATAGTTCAAGTGGGTAAGTGTTAATGTTTGTTAATAGGTTTAACAAATATTAAAATAAAGAAATGAAATTGTTTTATTTATTTATTAAAGAAAACCCTTGGAATTTTTAGTGGGAATTGATGAGAGAATGAGTGGGTTTAGTGGAGACTCCACCCACATGATGAGGGGAGAGGTGGAGGCACCAAAATCTCGTGGCAGCCTCCCCCTCCTATATAAAGATGGGTTGGACCTCCCTTTACACACACACTTGGTGTCATCTTCACCTCCCTCCTCCCGCTGCTCCACCTCATGTTCATGCGCTTGGCGAAACCCTGACCAAAGTTTTCTCCACCGCACCCTGAACTGTTGGAGTTCCGAGGGATCCTCTACTTTCGCTGCCTCGCTGGATCGAGGGAACAGAGGTCATCAAGCTATACGTGTGACCGAGTGCGGAAGTGCTGCCGGATTGCAGCACTCTTCTTCGCGATCTTAAGATCGATGTGAGTTTGACTACATCAACAACGAGATTCGATCTTGTAACGCTTTGTGTCTTCGAGGGTATGTTCTCCTTAAGACTCTCTTTCTCCCCGTTGCTTACTTCTCCTAGATTAGATATGGGCCCTTCGGGTGTCTATCGCGTAGGAAATTTTTTGTTTTCTATGCAACGAACCCTTTAGTTGTATCAGAGCCAAGTTTTATGCGTACATGATTTTTACGGGTATTGATGATCATGTTATTGCCTCCTTGAGTACTTTATGATCTTAGTGGCATAGTAGGATGAAGCTGTCCTACACAAACTTTACGTGTACTTTGCACGCGAGACCTGTGTCGAGGGGTTACCCCCCGAGTAGGGTAAAGGCAAGTGCTAAGGGCAAGATCAGAAGAGACGTTTGGCAGAGTAGCTGGCTACCCGGTACTCGCTACCCGGTCGACTGCTATTCGGCCGTACACACTGATGACCAGGAGGAAGAATCAAGGAAGTTATTCTCCTCCGAGTAGAGGAAGTGGTCCGAGTAGATATGGCGGTCTCCTACTCGGGCCAGAAGTCAAAGGAGCCGTTCTGACACAGGATCCCGCGTATCCTGGGTCCGTACTGGAGCACTGTTCATCTGCAGAGCGCGTGCTTATCCGCGCCAGGGTGTCAGCAGGGCGTTGTAACATCCCAAGTATGAAAAACACCTTTAGAATGTTTGCTTTTTGTTAATTTATGTTTTGCATCATGTCATCATAAGCTTTGCATTTGTTTTCCTTTGTTTTCCATTTGTTTTCCTTTGTTTTCCATTTGTTTTCCCTTGTTTTTCCATTTAATTTCAAACCAAATTTCAAATTCTTGTTCATACTTGTTCTGTTACAATTTTCAAATAAAAATATTCAAATAAAAACATCTATTTGTTTCCAATAAACTAGGAAGTTCAAACTATCAATTGTTTCTTTTCAATAAATCATTTAACACCAAATTCACTCAAATTCAATTAAATTTCCAAACAGCAACTAATTTCAAATTTTTGAAAAAACAAAAGTTTGCACATTGGTGCTGTTACAATAAATAACCTATACAAATTTTTCCCTAATTTTTTCTAACCCTAAAACTATCCTTTTTCTTCCCTTTTCCTTTTCAGCAAAAAAAAAAACAGAGAGAACAAAAAAAATAAAAAGGAAAACGGCTGGGGGAGCCAGCCATGCCAGCTAGGCCGGCCCAGCCACCTACCACCCCAGCCAGGCCCAGCCCTTACCTGGCGTACCCCTTCGTCCCCCTGTACGGCAGCTCATCGGCAATGGCCACGTCGAGCTTACAGAGAGGGGACGGCCAGCAGCACGCTCTCCCCCTCCTTATAACCTGCCCTAGACCTCCCCCTCGCGGCCCTAGACCTCCACCTCCCTTTGTCCTCGCGCCGCCGCCGTTTTCCCCTTCTCTCTCCCTCGCTGCCCTGCTTCTCCTCTCTCTGCACCTCCACCGCACCACCACCGCAACTGAATTCCGGTGATCATCGGCGCCATGGACGCCTCCCGGCCGGGTTAGCCACGGGAATCGAATCCCCTCGACGCCACCGTCTCCCTTGACACCGCAGCGGGACCCGGGAGCAGCTGCAGCGCCGCCGTCGTCCACCTCTCCGTCGCCGGCCAACTCCTCCCGAGCACGTCCACCTCTTCTTCTACCCTCTCACGGTGAGCACGATCACCACCCCTTCCTTCCCTCTCTGCATCTCGACGTCACGCGCACGTACCCACCACCGCATCCAACCGAGCAGCAGTAGCAGCGCTGCAGTCGCCGCCAGTGACCACCGCACCTCCTCGGTCGAAGTTCAGTTAACTGAATTTTATTCAGTTCAGTTAAACAGCCGAAACTGAAGCTCATACCCCCCACGCCCCCCTAACCTGACAAGAAACCAAGCACAACGCAGTGGCAACGCCCCGTGCGCGCGCGCCCGCGGCCAGGGATCGAGTCCTCGCGGCGCGGATTAAATCCGCCCTTTTTGTTCCTTTGCCACGCAGGCGCGCAGGCCCCACCTGCCAGTGGCCGTGGTTGCCACGCAGCACACACACGCGCGCCACGCAGGCGCACAGCTGGGCGCTGGCCCACAGGCCAGTGACCCAGGGCTGTTCTGCCTCGCGTGAGAAAGGTCCCAGGGACCTATTCTGTATTCTTTTTTTTCACACAATAGCCCCTGGACCATTTTCTGCAACTGTTTAAATCACAGATTAGTCCCTGATTTTCAAATGCAAATAACTTGGGCATATCAAATCCAAATTAAATAAATAAAATATGTTTTCTGTACCAAATTTAATTCTCTACATGTTTAAGTCATTTGTTTACTGTTTTGAACATTTCAAATAGTTTCAAAATTTCAAATTCAAACAACTCTTTTGAATTTGATTAAATTTATTACTAGTTCAAACTTAATTCAAATGGCACATATGAAATATGTTTTCCATGCCAAATTGAACCACCTTTTCAAATATAAACTTTGTTTCCTGTTTTGCATATTTAAAATTGGTTAAATAATTTAAACCTTGTTTAAATCAATTAAAATTGCTAAATTAATAACTTGGTCCAACTAAATTCTTTTTGGACTTATAAAATATGTTTTCAAACCAGAAAATTATAATCTTTTCAAATATGAATTTGAGTTAATGTTTTGGACAAATAAAAATTCAAACAAATTCATACTTGAATTAAATTCATTTAAATCTTGTTTAAACTTGTTTAATTCATAATTAATTCATTATAAATCCTTTTTCAACAAATGAAACATGTATTCCACCTAAAATTTTGTGTTCTTTCCAAATATGAACTTTGTTATCTATTTTGAACAATTAAAATTGGTGAAAACATCAAATGCTTGTGTAACTCCTTTAAGAAGCCAAAGTTTCGTAACTTGATAAAAAAAAATTTCAAACTTGGTAAACACCTCTTCAAATTGAATCTATTGTTGTTTTCTTTCTGTTTTCCTCATCCATGCATCATTCTAATCAACTTTCACATGTTGGTTATTTGTAGATCATTTAATACAACCTTAATTCATGGGCTTTCCATATGCAACCCAAATTGCATATGGGCCCCTTTAATTATGTTACCATGTCAACTAGTTTATCTTTGATGCATCAATTAAATTGCCATGCATCATCCCATGTTTGTGAATTATGCCATGTTATTGATTGTTTGTCTCTCTGCGTTGTTTGTTTGCTTCTTCTCGAATAGACGACGACATTGAGACAGACGAGGTTTACGACACTACTTCTGAGGAGTTAGCCCAGTACCAGGCTACTGAGTTTGCAGGCAAGTATTCACTCACATGAACCATTGTGCCCTTTCCACACTGGATATCGATACTTTCCGTTGTCTATCCTGCTAGCCTTAAGATTCGATGCTTGTGTTCCGATCCTGTCACATGTTATCCTGTGAACCTGATATAGCCTATCCTCCACACCTATGCCCTGTTGCTTGTTGCCTGTGTCTTACTAGCATGCTTAGGGTTGTTTATGCTCGAGTCTGCTGTCCGTTATTTCTGTTACTTTATTTATCATGTTCTGGGGCTCGATGTTTAAACAACAACTTGTTAATGTTTGAGGTAATGCTAATTTGATGATAAGGCACCGGCAGGAGGCCGGGTATGGTTTTGTGGCCTGCTAGTGTCGAACTCAGGAAAATTCTTTGTCCTCTAGATCCATGATGAGCGCGCTAACCGCATGGGGGAAGCGTGTATGGGCGCCCCCCTCAATTTGATTCGATTCGCATCTCGTCCAAATCGCCTCATTTAGTTCGGGTTTTCCATTTGCCGCACGCATATGCAGGTACGAACCCGAGGCCAGGGTGGAAACTTTTGTAGTCGGCATTTAGGGAGACACATTCTTAGAGTGTTATGAGGGTCCCCTTTTCTTCGTGGGGCTTGATTAGGCGTGCGCTCAATTTCACGGGGTTCTTTGGGCTTGATGCGAAGAAGAGTTGGGTTGTGTTGAGTGCCTCGCTTGGTGGAAGTGCATTTCCATCTGGCGGGGTATTCTTACGTGTATGGCCCAATTGGTGCATCCCTGCAGGGTTAAATCTTCTCGAGAAGCCGTGTTGTCCGCTGTTATGGATGACTTGGTGATAGGGCTGGCTAACAAGGATTAGACAACTTACACCTAATTAATGATAACTTGACTAGTAATAGGCTTATTGACACAATAACTTGAACCTTCACTAATCCAACTGTGTGAGTTATCCTCGGATTGCTTCTTTGGATAAGGGGCGAGATCCAGGATGGGTTTGTTTGAGGTTAGTGGTAGTTGGTTACGATACGCTATCTTATCCCCTTCTTTTAGCCGGATGTTGTAGCGTGTCTCTGTAGTTGGTTAGGCAGCCCGCTGCCGCACTTTTGTATCACCTATTCTTCCGTTGAACCCAAAGCATCTGTACTTGGTGTTGCCGGGTACACTTTGGTATCTTGTGAGTCTTGCTTGCCAGTACTTGTCTGTACTGACCCCTTTGGGGCTGTGGTTTCCGCAGACTACGTTTCCGAGGATCCCCATGGTGGCTACTACGTGGAGTATGACGAGGCTGCTGACGAGTAGATAGCGGACCCGGGCAGGATCCGAGACATCGAGGATGGGCTCCGTCTTTTCGTTTCCGGCCTCTTAGGCCTATTTGGATCTTGTCTGTACTCAGACACTTTGGATGCTTCCGCTGTGATGTAATGATGAATTGTTGGGACATGCGTCCTCTGGATGATTGTATTTGCTATCTCTGCTCTAGTGAGAGCTATTTGCAACTTATTTCTATTTCTTTGTGTCTTAGAGATTTGTTGTGATATCACTTGTTCAAATGCCGTTGACGTACCATGTGTGTATGTTATGAAGTACGTCAATGGAAGTAGTCGGATTTCTATGGGATGGTTTACGCAGACGATGAATAGTAGAGACTGGTTGTCACACGTTTACGTGTTGGCCTGCTCATATTGAGATGCGGGTGCCGGTATGCCCCGTAAGCCATTTATCTACTGTTTAGCGGGCTGTGAGTATCCTCTAGAAGTCCGGGTGCGACAAATGGTATCAGAGCCTGTCTGCCTATAGGATCCCTTTTACTGGTGGCAGTTGAGTCTAGAAACTATTTTGTAGCTATATAGGAAAAATGAAACGTGAGAGTAGGAATTTTGTTCTTTTATTTCTTTCCCCACCCACCCTCCCTTTTTTCTGGTAAGGAAGTGCAACGTTGTTTTCTCTTCTCACCTAAACTTTCAAGTTACGATTTCACGTATCCTGGTTTCTCTAGGATAGTTATATCTACTAGACCATAGGAATGGAGGTGGTTGTGACATGATTTATCATGGTGCCTACTCATGATTGAGAACGGAGGCGTGTAAGCCCCGGAAGCAGATCCTCTTTTCCTTAAGCAGTAGATATTTATCCTTTAGAAGCCCGGATGGGGTTTTCCGTAGTACCTCAGGAGTGTTTGGTCTCGTGTTTCCCGAATGTTGCTTCGATATCCTGTTCTTCTCAACATCCTTATCATCCGTTGAAACCTTGTTGTTGCTTGCCACTTCATTTCTTCTATCGGCGTCTAATCAAAATTTCCCCGATCATCTGCAGATGGATCTCAGGTTCTACCCGCAGGTGGTTCGTATGACTCGTTGCGAGAGCACTACCGGTTATCCGGAGATGCTGAGGGACATGGTCGCTTTTCTGGGGTTCCGTTGGGCACCAGAGTACCAGGTCTACGAGCAGCAGCGAGAGTTTGAGCAGACCTACTACCAGGCTATCGTCTACATTCTGTCAGATGATGGCATGAGCGTAGTCCACCGCTACGAGGTAGTAGGTTCCACAGTGGATGTGGCTGTGCAGCAGGCAGCTTATGTGAGTCTCACCGTCCTTCGTGCTGACTACTGGGGATTTGACGATTCTATCTATTGCCACATCCCCCGTGGTTACATCACTTCGGAGGGAGCTCACTTCACTCTCTACGACAACTTGGATGTCTACAAGCATGATAACTCCAGGCTGCACACCACCGCTCAGTTTGTGAGGCACAGTGACGCAGTTGCCAGCACACTATCTCAGGAGTTGGCTTCAGTCAGAGAGCAGCTCTACCTTGCTTTGACTCGTCTGGCGACGTACACCACAGACTTTGTTGGAGACGAGCGCTTTGCACGTTTCGATCAGCCAGTTGGACGTCGTCTGCCAGATGCTGGAGGTTACGAGCCGATCAGAGGTCCACTCCTCAACCTCGGTGCTGGTTACACTGGGATTCCACGCTTTGGAGCACAGGGAGTCGACGCTATGTACTTCACCACACCTAGAGTCGCTCTCAGACCACGTCAGATCTACGTGGATCGTCGTTCTACCTACTTTCGTGGGCGTGCTCCTCACCGTACCTCTCGCCGTACTCCTAGTCGCCGTCCTGCGTGATGAGCATGGGAGTACCGATGTATCCATTCTTAGCTATGTTTAGTTATCATTTGGCATTCGAACCATTTATGGTGTGTCGGGTATTCTGATGTATTTGAACATGTGATGATGTACCTGTTGGTTATCTATTCATGCGTCGGAATAATCTCTCTTTCGGTTTCCAAGTCCATCCTTTTCTATTGTTGTGCTAAAATGCATTTCCATTCAGGATGCCGCCAACAAGGAACAACCCGCCTGAGCCACCGCCAATCACGGAGCTGTTGACTCAGATGACCCAAGTCATGGCGCAGATGGCCCAGTTTCATACTAATCAGCACAACAACCAGACGGCTCCACGAGTCAGCATCAAGGAGTTCCTCAGTCTGGGTCCGAGAGCTTTCGTGGCCACACGCGAGCCTCTGGACGCTGATGACTAGATCCGTGAGATAGCTAAGGCTCTGGAGATTGCTCACGTTGCTGAGGAAGACAAGGTCAAGTATGCCTCCTATCTGCTGAAGGGTCAGGCAGCTACTTGGTGGGAGAACTTCCAGGCCATGAGAACTGGGATACCAGTCACGTGGGGTTGTTTCAAGGAAGCTTTCCTGAAGCACCACATTCCAGATGGTCTCATGGAAAGGATGCGTGAAGAGTTTTGCTCTCTCAAGCAGGGCAAGCTGGACGTCATCGGGTACCAGAATGAGTTCAATCGCCTCGCTCGGTACGCTGGTGATGAGGTGTCCACTGAGGCTAAGAAGATGGCAAGGTTCCGCAGAGGTTTTAACCCGGAACTAAAGTATGCCCTCACCAATATCAAGGCCAATAGCTTCGAGGATCTCGTTAACACCGCGCTCAATGAAGAAAATGGGCGCAAGGCGTTTGAGGAGTCTCGCAAGCACTCACGTGAGGGTGGTTCCTCCTCCA
This sequence comes from Alopecurus myosuroides, assembly GCA_028641055.1. Lineage (NCBI taxonomy): Eukaryota > Viridiplantae > Streptophyta > Magnoliopsida > Poales > Poaceae > Alopecurus > Alopecurus myosuroides. The sequence continues at coordinate 272,457,044 of CM054062.1, read as the reverse complement.
ACATGACCACCCCTCCGCAGAAGCGCCGCATCTGGGTACCAAATGGTGCTGTCACTCGGGCTCCATACGCCCAAGCTTCTCCAGGCTTCGCTCCCCGCCCACCCAACCCTGCTCAGATGCATGATCAAAGGGCTTCGATGGGGCAGCCAAGGCCAGGGCCTCCTCGTGTCGTCACTTGCTACAAGTGCAAGAAGACGGGGCACTACGCTGACAAGTGCACGCAGAGGCAGCTACCTCCACCACCACCTCGTCCTAACTCAAACCAGGCAATGGTGCGCGCTCCCCCGCCTAAAGCCTTCAACACCAACAACAGGCCTGTCGGGAGGACCGCAAGGGTGAATCATGTCAAGATCGACAAAGCTGAGGAAGCTCCTGACGTCGTTCTCGGTATATTACCCGTAAACTCTTTTCCAGCTAAAGTGTTGTTTGATACCGGAGCATCGCATTCTTTTGTGTCAAAGACTTTTGCCACGACAAACAAGCTAATTGTGGTTCCACTAAGCAATCAGATCACTGTTCACTCCCCGGGATCTCAAATGTTGACCTCCAAGATAAGTAAGGACAATCAAATCCTAATTGGAGGCCACATATTCCTTGCCTCTCTTATGTTGCTGGGAAGTTCTGACATTGATGTCATTCTTGGTATGGATTGGCTGAAAGCTAATAAAGCAAGGATTGACTGTGCTCAAAAGTCAATAACTCTGTTCCACCCTTCTGGCCAGATAGTCTATTCTCCAAATGAATCAAGTTCCATTCAGCTATGCACCCTCGATGCAAAACCTCTACCTTCACTTGAAAATGTTCCGGTGGTTTGCGAATTTCCTGACGTCTTTCCAGAAGAGTTGCCAGGGATGCCTCCGGACAGAGCAGTTGAGTTCGTGATCGAGCTTGAACCAGGTACTGCTCCAATCTCTAAGCATCCTTACAAGATAGGAACTCCCGAGCTGAAGTTGTTGAAGGAGCAAATTGATATGTACATGGAGAAAGGTTACATTCAACCTAGTTCCTCGGCTTGGGGTTGCCCAACTCTGTTCGTTGCGAAGAAGGATCACACAAAGAGACTCGTTGTTGACTATCGTCCTCTTAACGAGAAAACCATCAAAAACAAGTATCCAATTCCTCGTATCGATGATCTTTTTGATCAACTTGCTGGAGCCTCATTATTCTCAAAGTTGGACTTGAGAATGGGTTACCATCAAATAAAGATCAGAAAAGAGGATATTCCAAAGACAGCCTTCACCACTCGCTACGGTTTATATGAATTCACCGTCATGTCCTTTGGTCTCACCAATGCACCGGCAACCTTCTCTCGACTCATGAATTCTGTCTTCCATGAATACCTCAACAAGTTCGTTGTGGTATATCTTGATGACATTCTTGTCTACTCAAAATCCGAGGAAGAGCATGAAGAACATCTTCGTCTAACCCTCATGAAGCTTCGCGAGCATCGTCTTTATGCCAAGTTCTCCAAATGTGAGTTCTGGATTTCAGAAGTTGCTTACCTTGGTCATGTCATCCCAGCCAAGGGCATAGCCATTGATCCAGAAAAGGTTAAAGCAATTGTTGATTGGAAACATCCAAAGAGGGTGAAGCAAGTAAGAAGTTTTCTTGGCTTGGCTAGCTATTGCCGTCGTTTCGTCCAAAACTTTTCCAAGATTGCCAAACCTCTCACTGACCTCACAAAGAAGGACCGGAAGTTCGTTTGGTCTCTACAATGTGATGAAAGTTTCAATCTCCTGAAGACTAAACTCACTTCTACACCATTTCTGGTTGGCCCAGATCCTTCCAAACCTTTCCAAATATTCTGTGATGCTTCTCTCCAAGGTCTAGGTGCAGTTCTTATGCAAGAACGTCAAGTTGTGGCTTATGCTTCACGTCTGTTGAACACACATGAGCTCAACTATCCAACTCATGACCTTGAACTTGCAGCAGTTGTGTTTGCCCTCAAGAAATGGAGACAATACTTGTTGGGTAATCGCACTGAAATCTTTTCCGATCATAAGAGTCTGAAGTATATCTTCACTCAACCAGATCTAAACCTCAGGCAAAGGAGATGGATTGAAAAGATCAAAGACTTTGATCTTACCATTTCTTACACTCCAGGCAAGGCTAATGTTATGGCCGATGCTCTCAGTCGCAAGTCGTATTGCAATAATCTCATGATCATGGAAATCCAACCTCCTCTTCATGAAGAATTCCAGAAGCTCAACCTTGGTCTTGTTCCTCAAGGCTATCTTGCAAACTTGACAGCCAGTCCAACTCTCGAGGACAAGATTCGTTCTAAACAACTTTGTGATGCTGAAATCAAGAAGATTGTAGAGTACATCAAAGAAGGCAAGGAGAAATTTAAGTCCTTCTAAATTGATGACAAGGGAACTGTGTTCTTCGAAGGACACATTGCAGTTCCTCAAGTTCAAAGTCTCAAAGATGTCATTCTCAAGGAGGCTCATGAAACTCCTCTCTCCATACACCCTGGAAGTACAAAGATGTACCAGGATCTCAAGACACTGTATTGGTGGCCTGGCATGAAACATGAAATTGCTCAATACGTTTCTGAATGCGACGTTTGTCAACGTGTTAAGGCAGTCCATCAGAAAACAGCCGGTCTTCTCCAACCTCTGAAAATCCCTGAGTGGAAGTGGGACATGATTGAAATGGACTTTGTCACTGGTTTCCCGAAGTCCAAGAGGGGCAACGATGCAATCTTCGTTGTCATGGATCGACTCACTAAAGTAGCTCACTTCTTTCCTGTCAAAGAGACAATCTCAGCTAGCCAGTTAGCAGAGCTCTACACAGCAAAGATTGTTCCTCTTCATGGTGTTCCATTGGAAATAAGCTCAGACCGTGGAAGCATATTCACTTCTCATTTCTGGAAGAGTTTTCAAGAAGCATTGGGCACCAAACTTCTGTTCAGCACATCCTATCACCCTCAGTCTCAAGGGCAAGTCGAAAGAGTCAATCAGATTCTCGAAGATATGCTCAGAGCATGTGGTATCTCTTTTGGCATGAAATGGGAGGAATGTCTTCCTTACGCTGAATTCTCCTACAACAACAGCTTCCAGGCAAGCCTAGGCATGGCACCATTTGAGGCTCTCTATGGCCGCAGATGCAGGAGTCCAATCAATTGGTCTGGAGCTGGTGAACGTTCACTCTTAGGCCCTGACATTGTTAAGGAAGCCGAAGATAAAGTTCGCATCATTCGTGACAATCTCAAGATTGCTCAGTCTCGTCAGAAAAGCTACTATGACAGCAAGCACAAGGATATGGTCTATGCACCTGGTGACAAAGCATATCTCCGTGTAACTCCCCTCAGAGCCACTCATCGTTTTGGTGTCAAAGGAAAGCTTGCACCAAGATACATTGGTCCTTTCAACATTCTCTCAAGGCGTGCAGAAAATTCCTATCGTCTTGAACTTCCAGAAAAGCTATCCAAGGTGCACGATGTGTTTCACGTGTCACAGCTCAAGAGGTGCTTCAAAGATCCAGATCGTGCAGTTGATCATGATTCCATTGAACTGCAAGAGGATCTATCTTATGAAGAGCATCCTGTTCGCATTCTCGATGAGACCGAGCGTAAAACTCGCAACAAGAGCACCAAGTTCTTAAAAGTGTAGTGGTCTCATCATTCCGATAAAGAGGCAACGTGGGAGACCGAAGAGGATCCTCGCAAGAAGTATCCGGACCTTTTCTCTTCTCAGTAGGAATCTCGGGGCGCGATTCCTTCAAGGGGGGCGTTTTGTAACATCCCAAGTATGAAAAACACCTTTAGAATGTTTGCTTTTTGTTAATTTATGTTTTGCATCATGTCATCATAAGCTTTGCATTTGTTTTCCATTTGTTTTCCTTTGTTTTCCATTTGTTTTCCCTTGTTTTTCCATTTAAATTTCAAACCAAATTTCAAATTCTTGTTCATACTTGTTCTGTTACAATTTTCAAATAAAAATATTCAAATAAAAACATCTATTTGTTTCCAATAAACTAGGAAGTTCAAACTATCAATTGTTTCTTTTCAATAAATCATTTAACACCAAATTCACTCAAATTCAATTAAATTTCCAAACAGCAACTAATTTCAAATTTTTGAAAAAACAAAAGTTTGCACATTGGTGCTGTTACAATAAATAACCTATACAAATTTTCCCTAATTTTTTCTAACCCTAAAACTATCCTTTTTCTTCCCTTTTCCTTTTCAGCAAAAAAAAAACAGAGAGAACAAAAATAAAATAAAAAGGAAAACGGCTGGGGGAGCCAGCCAGGCCAGCTGGGCCGGCCCAGCCACCTACCACCCCAGCCAGGCCCAGCCCTTACCTGGCGTACCCCTTCGTCCCCCTGTACGGCAGCTCATCGGCAATGGCCACGTCGAGCTTACAGAGAGGGGACGGCCAGCAGCACGCTCTCCCCCTCCTTATAACCTGCCCTAGACCTCCCCCTCGCGGCCCTAGACCTCCACCTCCCTTTCTCCTCGCGCCGCCGCCGTTTTCCCCTTCTCTCTCCCTCGCTGCCCTGCTTCTCCTCTCTCTGCACCTCCACCGCACCACCACCGCAACTGAATTCCGGTGATCATCGGCGCCATGGACGCCTCCCGGCCGGGTTAGCCACGGGAATCGAATCCCCTCGACGCCACCATCTCCCTCGACACCGCAGCGGGACCCGGGAGCAGCTGCAGCGCCGTCGTCGTCCACCTCTCTGTCGCCGGCCAACTCCTCCCGAGCACGTCCACCTCTTCTTCTACCCTCTCACGGTGAGCACGATCACCATCCCTTCCTTCCCTCTCTGCATCTCGACGTCACGCGCACGTACCCACCACCGCATCCAACCGAGCAGCAGCAGCAGCGCTGCAGTCGCCGCCGGTGACCACCGCACCTACTCGGTCGAAGTTCAGTTAACTGAATTTTATTCAGTTCAGTTAAACAGCCGAAACTGAAGCTCATACCCCCCACGCCCCCTAACCTGACAAGAAACCAAGCACATCGCAGTGGCAACGCCCCGTGCGCGCGCGCCCGCGGCCAGGGATCGAGTCCTCGCGGCGCGGATTAAATCCGCCCTTTTTGTTCCTTTGCCACGCAGGCGCGCAGGCCCCCCTGCCAGTGGCCGTGGTTGCCACGCAGCACACACACGCGCGCCACGCAGGCGCACAGCTGGGCGCTGGCCCACAGGCCAGTGACCCAGGGCTGTTCTGCCTCGCGTGAGAAAGGTCCCAGGGACCTATTCTGTATTCTTTTTTTTCACACAATAGCCCCTGGACCATTTTCTGGAACTGTTTAAATCACAGATTAGTCCCTGATTTTCAAATGCAAATAACTTGGGCATATCAAATCCAAATTAAATAAATAAAATATGTTTTCTGTACCAAATTTAATTCTCTACATGTTTAAGTCATTTGTTTACTGTTTTGAACATTTCAAATAGTTTCAAAATTTCAAATTCAAACAACTCTTTTGAATTTGATTAAATTTATAACTAGTTCAAACTTAATTCAAATGGCACATATGAGATATGTTTTCCATGCCAAATTGAACCACCTTTTCAAATATAAACTTTGTTTCCTGTTTTGCATATTTAAAATTGGTTAAATAATTTAAACCTTGTTTAAATCAATTAAAATTGCTAAATTAATAACTTGGTCCAACTAAATTCTTTTTGGACTTATAAAATATGTTTTCAAACCAGAAAATTATAATCTTTTCAAATATGAATTTGATTTAATGTTTTGAACAAATAAAAATTCAAAAAAATTCATACTTGAATTAAATTCATTTAAATCTTGTTTAAACTTGTTTAATTCATAATTAATTCATTATAAATCCTTTTTCAACAAATGAAACATGTATTCCACCTAAAATTTTGTGTTCTTTCCAAATATGAACTTTGTTATCTATTTTGAACAATTAAAATTGGTGAAAACATCAAATGCTTGTGTAACTCCTTTAAGAAGCCAAAGTTTCATAACTTGATAATTTTTTTTTTCAAACTTGGTAAACACCTCTTCAAATTGAATCTATTGTTGTTTTCTTTCTGTTTTCCTCATCCATGCATCATTCTAATCAACTTTCACATGTTGGTTATTTGTAGATCATTTAATACAACCTTAATTCATGGGCTTTCCATATGCAACCCAAATTGCATATGGGCCCCTTTAATTATGTTACCATGTCAACTAGTTTATCTTTGATGGATCAATTAAATTGCCATGCATCATCCCATGTTTGTGCATTATGCCATGTTATTGATTGTTTGTCTCTCTGCGTTGTTTGTTTGCTTCTTCTCGAATAGACGATGACGTTGAGACAGACGAGGTTTACGACACTACTTCTGAGGAGTTAGCCCAGTACCAGGCTACTGAGTTTGCAGGCAAGTATTCACTCACATGAACCATTGTGTCCTTTCCACACTGGATATTGATACTTTCCGTTGTCTATCCTGCTAGCCTTAAGATTCGATTCTTGTGTTCCGATCCTATCACATGTTATCCTGTGAACCTGATATAGCCTATCCTCCACACCTATGCCCTGTTGCTTGTTGCCTGTGTCTTACTAGAATGCTTAGGGTTGTTTATGCTCGAGTCTGCTGTCCGTTATTTCTGTTACTTTATTTATCATGTTCCGGGGCTCGATGTTTAAACAACAACCTGTTAATGTTTGAGGTAATGCTAATTTGATGATAAGGCACCGGCAGGAGGCCGGGTATGGTTTTGAGGCCTGCTAGTGTCGAACTCAGGAAAAGTCTTTGTCCTCTAGATCCATGATGAGCGCGCTAACCGCATGTGGGAAGCGTGTATGGGCGCCCCCCTCAATTTGATTCGATTCACATCTCGTCCAAATCGCCGTATTTAGTTCGGGTTTTCCATTTGCTACACGCATATGCAGGTACGAACCCGAGGCCAGGGTGGAAACTTTTGTAGTCGGCATTTAGGGAGACACGTTCTTAGAGTGCTATGAGGGTTCCCTTTTCTTCGTGGGGCTTGATTAGCCGTGCGCTCAATTGCACGGGGTTCTTTGGGCTTGATGCGAAGAAGAGTTGGGTTGTGTTGAGTGCCTCGCTTGGTGGAAGTGCATTTCCATCTAGCGGGGTATTCTTACGTGTACGGCCAAATTGGTGCATCCCTGCAGGGTTAAATCTTCTCGAGAAGCCGTGTTGTCCGCGGTTATGGATGACTTGGTGATAGGGCTGGCTAACAAGGATTAGACAACTTACACCTAATTAATGATAACTTGACTAGTAATAGGCTTATTGACACAATAACTTGAACCTTCACTAATCCAACTGTGTGAGTTATCCTCGGATTGCTTCTTTGGATAAGGGGCGAGATCCAGGATGGGTTTGTTTGAGGTTAGTGGTAGTTGGTTACGATACGCTATCTTATCCCCTTCTTTTAGCCGGATGTTGTAGCGTGTCTCTGTAGTTGGTTAGGCAGCCCGCTGCCGCACTTTTGTATCACCTATTTCTTCCGTTGAACCCAAAGCATCTGTACTTGGTGTTGCCGAGTACACTTTGGTATCTTGTGAGTCTTGCTTGCCAGTACTTGTCTGTACTGACCCCTTTGGGGCTGTGGTTTCCGCAGACTACGTTTCCGAGGATCCCCATGGTGGCTACTACGTGGAGTATGACGAGGCTGCTGACGAGTAGATAGCGGACCCGGGCAGGATCCGAGACATCGAGGATGGGCTCCGTCTTTTCGTTTCCGGCCTCTTAGGCCTATTTGGATCTTGTCTGTACTCAGACACTTTGGATGCTTCCGCTGTGATGTAATGATGAATTGTTGGGACATGCGTCCTATGGATGATTGTATTTGCTATCTCTGCTCTAGTGAGAGCTATTTGCAACTTATTTCTATTTCTTTGTGTCTTAGAGATTTGTTGTGATATTACTTGTTCAAATGCCGTTGACGTACCATGTGTGTATGTTATGAAGTACGTGAATGGAAGTAGTCGGATTTCTATGGGATGGTTTACGCAGACGATGAATAGTAGAGATTGGTTGTCACACGTTTACGTGTTGGCCTGCTCATATTGAGATGCGGGTGCCGGTATGCCCCGTAAGCCATTTATCTACTGTTTAGCGGGCTGTGAGTATCCTCTAGAAGTCCGGGTGCGACAGGCGTCGCAGGTTAGGGGGGCCTACCCCGTGACAGTGGCAGTGATAATAGATCAGCTTCTTAGTTTTGCACAACGACTTTCCACACAGAGACAAACTAGGAAGCCAAAGCTGTCAGCGAGAAGCTGGAAGTGTGCAGTGTGCACACTATGTCGACATCTTGGCTGTATCCGGCTGGGCGCCAGTATATAAGGTGCCCTGCCTCCTCCTGCGAGAGGGACGACACTAATAGAGGCGACAGTTGCATAGAGGGAAGGGTGGCTACTCGGCTGTAGGCCAAACTTGTACTGTGGCTACTCGTTGACACACAAATACAAAGAGAGAAAGGCAGGAGTAGGGGTTTTACCTCCACACGAGGGCCCTGAACCTGGGTAGATCTTGTTGTTTGCAGTGCTAGATTCATCCTCACGCGGCTACTCGCTGCGTGATCCCTCCCTGAGCGCCTCCAGCGTCCATCGTCCCCACATCTTTAGCCATCCTATGGCATCTGCCGTGACACCACCACGACAGTTGGCGCCCACCGTGGGGAAACCAGCAGCGCTGGCTGGAGTTTACGTTCGGACGGGATCCATTTCCGCTATTGGGGAGCGCGTGGTCTGTGGCCTTGTCCACAGATTCGGCTCCTTCGACTTCGTCGTCGACAACGCCGGCGATTTCGATGGCAGGGCCATGCCAGAGGGCGGCACGGTGCTCTCCTTCGACTCGCACCTCGTCTACGTCGCCACCGTCATCGACCGCGAGTACCCCGAGCAGGTGCATGTCGCGGAAGATCCCCCTGCTGTCATCGCTGCCCGCGGAAAGCCAACTGGCTGCTCTGCGGACCGCGTGGAGGTGATAATGACTGGTCCTGCTGCTGATGCCGGGAAGGGCGCGGCTAAGGCCGCGGGAGTCATCGAGGATCTTGACGGCGCGAGTGCTGGCGGGAGAACGCACAAGCCCTACGACGCGCCTCACAACATCCCGGGCTACATCCCTCCTTCCACGACATCGACAATACCAGCATCCGCCGTGCGAGTAGGCATGCCGCCTCCCACCGAGCTCGAGCTCATGACCATGAGGGCGCAGCTTGACCGGCAGCGCCAAGAGCTGCTCGCCGAGCAGGCGGAGCTGGACAGGATTAGGCTTGAGCTTAACCTGGACCAGAACGAGTACAACCGAGCTCACGACTTTACGCCTGTGGTGAGGAGGCCTTCCAAGGAAGGCGCTACGCGCCTCAACCTAGGCACCGAGATGGCAGCAGTTGGTGAAACTGCTGGCCCAGCTGCTAGCCAAAACACCGCCACCACCAGACCCAAATACAACACCCCCGCCAAAACCCTCAGAGCTGCTGAGGCTGTAGCTTCCGAGCTGCCGCATCTCGCTGGCGACGCGCGCGTTAGGCAGCAGGAGAGGCTCAATGAGCTAGTGCTAGAGGCTGCTAGGCAGAATGAGGAGTTCCGGAAAGCCAATCCGGGGGCCGGAGCTTCGCAGGTGGTGCATTCGCATGCGGCTAGATCGAACGATCAGGCCTCATCACCGCATCCTAGCCGCGAGAAGGACCGGAGTGGGCATTCCGGCAGAGACAGGCAGATGCAGGTGTACGACCCCGCTGTCGCCGCGAAACAGCACGCTGTGCCGCGACAGTCCGGTCAAAAACACAACACTGCAGGAGCAGGATATCAAGCCCATAAAGCTCACAGCCAGCCGCGAGATGGAGAGTGCCCAGGCCCTTCTCAGCATCCAGTTGCTCAGCCTACTCGGCAGAGACAGCAGCCGCACGCGGTAGTGCCAGCCGCCAACCCGGTGGAGCAGCCTGCAGACGTGCAGGTGGAGAGATATGATGATGGCTACTCGGCTATGGGGTTGGCTGGCTATGATATCCTGGATCGCGTGGGTGAGCGTGTGCTGGAGCCCAGTGATGCCAGGCACAAGCTGGACCGGATCAGCTTATCCGCGCAACTCGAGAGCAAGGGGCCGCCTGGCCCAGAATGCTTTGGCCCCCGCATCATGACGGAGCCATCCGTGAAGCAGTTCCAGCTCGCTAGGGGGACCAAGTGCTATGACGGCAGCACCAAGCCGGAAGATTGGCTCTATGACTATGTCACATCCGTGCACATTGCAGGCGGCAACCGGAGATGGGCCTTGCGGTACATCCCGCAGATGCTCGAGGGACCAGCAAGAACTTGGCTCAACAACCTGCCCAAGCATAGCATCAACTGCTGGCTTGACTTCGCGGAGGCATTTGTCAGCAACTTCACCAGCACCTACTGGAGGCCGAATAGGCCGCAGCAGCTATCCGCTTGCAGGCAGCGGGAAGAGGAGACAGATCGAGAGTATCTTACTCGGTGGAGTACTCTGAGGAACACCTGCGAGGGTGTGAATGAGGCCCAGGCCATCACTTGGTTTGCGCAGGGCTGCAGGCATGGCAGCATGTTGTGGCAAAGGCTGCAGAGAGAGATGCCGAGTACGCTCGCTGAGACCATCCGGATTGCGGATCAGTACGCACTCGGCGATCCAACTCAGCCTCTTCTTGACGCTGCTGAGCCGAGAAGAAACTACAACAACAACAGCAACAAGCGCAATGAGTTCCGCAACAAGCGCAGAGGTGACCGAATTGATACCCGGTACGATCCTGAGGAGGTGAATGCTGTGGCTACCGGAGCTGGGAGTAGCCAGAGGCCAAAAACTGCTGGAGCCCAGTACGGGGAGAACCAGAATCAGGGCCAAGGCAACAAGAAGCCGTACAGCCCTTCCCAGCAGGGTAGCGGCAGCTCGGGGCCTGCTCCGAACTTTGTCTTCAAGGACATGAGGGATGGCCCATGTAGCTTCCATACTCGGCATCCCGCTAGACCCGCCAACCACACTACTCGGCAGTGCAGTTGGTGGGAAGAGATCAAGAATGAGGGCCTGCCTCCTCCTCCTCCTCTGCCAGCTGCGAATGCCGCTGTACAGCCTGCTCGTGCACCTGCAGCTCGGCCTCCAACCTTCCCGAGAAGAGAGAATGTGAACCAGGTGGCTTTAGGAGCCAACCGCTAATTCAACAACGATGGCTACCGCAACAACAACAACTACTACTACTACACCCGCAACAACAACAGAGGCAACAACAACAACAACAACAACAACAACCAAGGTAACAACACCAACGGCAACAATGGTGGTGGAGACCGCAACCGGTACCAGGAGCATCACGAGAGCTACATGATCTTCATCTCTGAGCCCGTCGACAAGAAGTCTCAGCACCGGCGTGCCATGGAGGTCAATGCTGTGATCCCTGCTGTTCCTCACTACATGCACTGGTGCAACCAAGAGATCACATGGTCCAGAGCGGATCATCCTAAGGTGATGCCCAACCCGGGTAGCTACGCCTTGGTGCTGGATCCCACCTTCTTGGGTCCTGAGAAGAACGTGAGGTTCAGCAAGGTACTGATTGACAACGGCAGCAGCAACAGCATTGTGTACAGGGACACGCTTGAGAAGCTCGGTATGGCCGAGAACATGCTGCTACCCAGCAAGACCACTTTCCACGGCATTGTGTCGGGAGTCTCTTGCAATCCGATTGGCCGAGTATGGATAGACGTGCTATTCGGCACCAGGGAGAACTGCCGCACAGAGAGCCTGCAGTTCGAGGTAGTTGATCACCAGAGCCCTTACCACGCCCTACTCGGCAGGCCTGCTCTGAGCAAATTCATGGCCTCTACTCACACTGCATATCTGAAGATGAAGATCCCTGGTCCCAATGGCGTGATCACCATCTCTGGTGATTACAAGAAGTCTATGGAGTGTGCCTCTGCTGGTTCTCAGTTGGCGGAGTCCATGGTGATTGCTGACGAGAAGAAGAAGATGTACGAGGTGGTGGCTATGGCGCAATCCGCGCAAGCTGGTGCGCCTGGCATGCCGAGTTCCCAGCACGGGACGGCGTTCCAGGCATCTCAAGAGACGAAGAAGATCCAGGTCGACCCTGAGTTCCCCGACCGTGTTGCCATCATTGGCTCCGGGTTGGGGGAGAAATAGGAAAGCGAGCTCATCCACTTCCTCCGTGAGAATCGGGACGTGTTCGCCTGGTCCAATGAGGATCTACCAGGTGTCCCGAGGGAGTTGGTTGAGCACTCGCTACATGTGCGTCCTGACGCCAAACCAGTGAAGCAGGCTATGCGCCGCTTTGGAGATGAGAGAAGGAAGGCCATCGGTGATCAGATCACGAAGCTGCTGATAAGCAATTTCATCATGGAGGTGCTACATCCGGATTGGTTGGCCAACCCGGTCATGGTTGAGAAGAAGAAGGAGGACCCCAAGGCTGCTACCGCATGGCGCATGTGCGTCGACTACACTGACCTGAAGAAGGCCTGCCCCAAGGATCCTTTTCCGCTGCACCGCATCGATCAAGTGATCGATTCCACTGCTGGTTGTGAGCTGTTGTCTTTCATAGATGCCTACTCTGGTTTTCACCAGATAGCTCTCAACCCTGCTGATCAAATAAAGACTGCCTTCATTACCCCGTACGGGGCTTATTGCTATCGTGTCATGTGTTTTGGGTTGCGGAATGCGGGTGCTACTTATCAGAGGTGCATGCAGAAATGCTTGCATGACCAACTCGACAAAAATGTGCAGGTGTACGTAGATGACATTGCCATCAAAACGAATAAAACACATACTCTGCTTAGTGACCTTGAGGAAACTTTCGCTAACTTGCGCAAGTATAAGATGAAGCTGAACCCGAGTAAATGCACCTTTGGCGTCCCGGCTGGCAAGCTACTCGGCTTCTTGGTATCCAGTCGGGGCATTGAGGCCAATCCTTCAAAGATAAAAGCTATTGAGAGCATGTCTTTGCCGAGATCTCTGAAGGATGTGCAAAAATTCACTGGCTGCTTGGCATCTCTGAGTCGTTTCTTGGGCAGAATGGGCGAGAAGGCCCTGCCTTTGTATCAATTGATGAAGAAAAGCGACAAGTTCGTCTGGACACCGCAAGCGGATGTGGCATTCAAAGAGCTAAAGGCAATGCTGGGTAGCTCTCCCATCTTGGCTAGTCCGCTACCCAAGGAGCCAATGCTGCTATACATTGCTGCTACCAATCGGGTGGTAAGCGTGGTGATTGTGGTGGAGCGAGAAGAGGAAGGCAAAAGTGTGCAGCGGCCAGTGTATTATCTCAGTGAGGTGCTGTCCAGCTCCAAACAGAACTACCCACACTACCAGAAGATGACTTACGGCGTGTACCTAGGCGCCAAGAAGTTAAAGCACTATTTCCAAGAACATCCCATCACCGTGGTGAGCTCGGCTCCCATCTCGGATATCATGGGCAACAAGGAAGCAAGTGGCAGAGTAGCCAAGTGGGCAATCAAGCTAGCCGCCTACGCTCCCGCGTATGCGAGAAGAGAAGCCATCAAGTCTCAGATTCTGGCGAAATTTCTTGTCGATTGGGCTGAGGTGCAGTATGAGCCTCCTACTCCGGTATCCAACTACTGGAAGATGCACTTTGATGGCTCCAAAATGAAGGAAGGCCTTGGTGCTGGCGTAGTACTTACGTCACCCAAGCGAGATCAACTCAAGTACGTGCTACAAATCCACTTCAAGGCATCCAACAATGTTGCAGAGTACGAGGCTGTGGTACATGGCTTGAAGGTAGCAAAGGAGGTTGGTGTGCAGCGCATCATATGCTATGGCGACTCGGATCTAGTTGTGCAGCAAGTTTCTGGCACTTGGGATGCTCTGGATGCCAACATGGCATCATATCGCTTCCTGGTCCAAACCATGACAGGATTCTTTGAAGGCTGCGAGTTCCAACACATCCAACGAGCAGAGAATGAGGCAGCTGATGAGCTGTCCAAGTTGGGGTCTTCTCGGCAGTACATCCCGGCTGGGGTTGCCTTGGAGCATTTGAGAAAGCCATCCATCAAGCCATCCCCCAACTCGGAGTCCATTTTCGTTCCTTATCTACCCAGCGAAGAAGCAGTTCCAATGGAGATTGACTGGGAAGGTGCAAAAGAGGACCCGGGGACTGGCGCCTGCAACCCGGGGACTGCCCCTCCCTACTCGGGGACTGCCTCTCCTTACTCGGGGACTGCCCCTCTCAGCTCGGGGACTGTCGCATTCCTTGAAGAAGTCCTTGCAAACCTTTCGGGGCTGCAGAGAGTCAATCCCAACTCAGAAAAAGACGCAGTGGTGGCCGTTCCGATGGAGGTGGACGAACCAGTGTTTCCTGCACGGGAGACGCCGAGTTGGGCCATGCCCATATTATCCTTTCTAAAGGACGGCACCCTCCCAGATGATGAGATTACCGCAAGGAAGATTCAGAGAAGATCCAAGGGCTACACCATCTTCAGAGAAGTGCTGCATAAAAGAAGTCCCACTGGCGTGCTGCAACGCTGTGTGGAACCGGAAGAAGGAGAAGAAATTCTGGTGGAAATACATCAAGGGGAATGCGGGCATCACGCCTCTTCTTGGGCTCTAGTCAAGAAAGCTTTTCGGCATGGTTTCTTCTGGCTCACTGCTTTGAAGCAGCTGAGGATATTGTGAGAAAGTGCAACGACTGCCAGAGATTCGCAAGTAAGATCCACATGCCTGCTTCCGAGTTGAAAACAATTCCCATCACTTGGCCATTTGCTGTTTGGTGTCTGGATATGATTGGTCCCTTCAAACCGGCCAGAGGCAACATGACTAACATCTTGGTCATGGTTGATAAGTTCACCAAGTGGATTGAAGTGAAGCCTATTCGGAAATGTGATGGAGCTACTGCTGTGAGTTTCTTGAAGGATGTGATCCTAAGATACGGCTACCCGCACAGCATCATCACGGATAACGGCACAAATTTTGCTGAGGGTGCCATGGTAAGATTCTGCAGAGATAAACACATCCGACTAGATGTCGCTTATGTCGCGCATCCCGCCTCCAATGGGCAGGTGGAAAGAGCAAATGGCATGGTGCTTGCAGGCATAAAGCCAAGGCTGATTGAGCCGCTGCTGAAAACACCAGGGTGTTGGTTAGACGAGTTGCCAGCGGTGTTGTGGAGTCTAAGGACTACCCCTAACCGGTCAACCGGATACACACCATTCTTCTTGGTTTACGGGGCTGAGGCCGTGTTGCCAATCGATCTAGAGCATGACTCCCCCCGAGTAACCCTCTACACTGAGGCGGAGGCGAGAGAAGCTCGAGAAGATGATGTTGACCTGCTAGAAGAAGCAAGAGAGCTTACTCTATCACGTTCAGCTGTTTACCAGCAAAACTTAAGGCGTTATCACAGCCGAAAAGTGAACCCAAGGGTATTCCGAGAAGGAGACATGGTCCTTAGGCTCGTGCAGCGCACAGCCGGGATGCACAAGCTATCCCCTCCGTGGGAAGGGCCTTTCATTGTGAGCAAGGCTCTACACAATGACGCGTACTACCTTGTAGATGCGCAACCATCGCAGAAGAACAGGCCGGATAAAGCTGGGGAGGAATCCAAGCGCCCCTGGAATGTAGCTCTACTCCGTCGCTTTCATTCATGAACAAAAGTGTGTATGTACTTTCTTATCCGAGTTAAACTCCTACTCTACAATCTGAAATTGAACTCGGGGACTGCCTCGTCCAAAGTTGTTCTAAGTGTTTTTATCCTGCGTTACCTTTGTCTATTCGGTTGAACCACTTAGAATTTCAAAAGCATACGAAGTAGTGTGTTTAAACTCACCGGACACTCTGCGACTCTGCTGCTGTCCGCAACCCGGCTTCATGGCAAGCCAGAGAACAAGCCAACGAGTTAATGAACACATGAAAAATTGCAAAGGAAAGGAAAAGTGTGGCAACCGAGCAGAGTGCCTTTTTGCTGTTTTTTGTTAACTTTTTTCGGCCAAATGGTGGGTAGCGTTACTATGACTGTTTCTAAGTGGCTAAGTATTTGAAACTCCAACTTTGAACTCTTGTGACTCGAATACCAAAAAAGCAACAAGTTGCAGGTAAGAGCTGAGATAAAAAAGAAGAGTGGATGAAAAATGCAACTCGGGGACTCGCATGATAACGCAACCCGGCGTCAAGCCAAAGCTGCTCAAATTACTAAGTATAAAACATCAAGTGGAATAAAAACTGAGTAGCAACGGGAAGAATAAATGTTTGATACATATGCACCCGGCATCCCGGGGATCTGATGAAAGCTTTAAAGCATGAGTGCTTCAGGAGGCAACTAGTTCGAGGTAGTGGTGTTCTCCAAGTTGGCATTGGTGGCGTCCGCTTCGGGGTTGGCAGCAGCTTGATCTGAGGTGGCGGTGGCCACCGAGTTGGGATCGGTAGCTGAAGTGGAAGCGGTAGACTGAGTGCGGGGTAGCGCCGTGTCATCGAGCGCCGCGCCAGAGGACGAGCCCAACTCGGGAGCCGCACCCTGGGTCACCTTCTCGGGGTTGATGGTGGCATCCTGGATCTCGGCTTCCTCGTCGCTACCCGCGGCAGCCTTGCCCTTCCCCTTCTCGGCACCTGTGTTCTCGAAGCAAGCCAAATCATCCGACTCGGTGTCCTCTTCGTCTTCGTCTTCGTCCTCACCCTCGCTTTCGGCCTCGGTGTCAGGCTCGGTGAGGCCGTCGAAGAAGACCGCGGTATCCGCGTAGGAGGCGATCTCGTACGCGACTGCCTGGCGGCGAGTCACGCACTCGGGATCTTTCTCCCACTTCGAGTCCCGGCGCATCTCGAGGATGGTATTAAGATTTAGATTTTCATACCAACTGCAAATGAAGAGGAGCAGCATGTCGGCGCCTGCCCGAGCTCCGGATGCTCGCCATTTCTTCAACTCGGCTTTGACACCGTTGAGCTTCTCGGCGAGCGCGCGGATGGTTTTTGGCATAGGATCTTGGGGCCAGAACAGCGCATGAAGCTTGAAGGCAGTGGATGCCAAGTCGGTGCCCAAGCCCCTGAGACGCTGGACCTGTCCCTGCATGTTCGTGAAACTATCCTCAATCGAAGCCTTGGTGTCCATGGGCAGTCCCTTCTCGATTCGAAGCTCTTGTGCCTTAGACAGAGCAGGTTTGCAAGACGAGCAGAGGCCGGGGAAGATTTCTGAAAATTCTATCCGAAAGAATTAGAAACGGAGGCAGAGAAGAGATGCAAATCAAGCCACAGAGAAGAAGAAGGAAGCAGGAAGGTGCAGAGAAGCGAGAACTTACTGTTCAGATCACAGAGTAGCGATTGCAGCTTCCTCCTCCATGCCTCCTCATCAGCAACGTGTTTCTCTTCAACCTTGCGGAACTCGGCCAGCTGGTTCATGAGATCCAAATTTCTCTTCTTCAACACCTCGTTCTCCAACTCGACGGCCCTCTGCTTGGCCTTGGCTGCTGCCTCCATCTTGTCCTTCTCGGCGGCCAGATCTATGGCATCCTGGAGGGCAGCCCTAAGTTGGACTTGCAGCGGTTCCAATTTGGTGACGTGTTGGTCCTTAAGCTTAGTGGCTTGGTTTTCCAGCTGCTGCTTCACCTCTGCGGGCTTTAGACAGTCGAGATGCTCTTCGCGGAACTTCTTGTACTCTTCTGCGGAAAGAAACAACACGGTGAGCAGAGTAGCAAAGAGAAAGAAGTAAAACAACCGAGAAGACGGCAACTCACCTTCAAGCTCCTTGATCTTGCTTTCAGCAGAAGCAACGAAGACATGGCAATGTTTGTGCTCCTCTGCCATCGCCTCAAATTTGCCTGCAGAGTAGAAGGAGTTAAAGCAAAAAGCAAATACGGGCGTAAGCACGAAACGCATTAACCGAATAGCTAGAAGCTTACTCTCGAGCTCTGAAAGTTGGAGGGCACGATCCACGGCCGCTTGCTCTGCCTCAGCATCAGTCTTGCGTTCCGCTTCCAGGGCCTCAAGGCGTCTCTTGGCGATGGAGTGATTCCAGAGCAGCCGCCGGTAAAGGGTTGTCCTCTTCATGAGGCTATTCTGAGAAGGAGAAAGAAAGGGAGTTAGACAGTGTTTTCAAGATTTGGCCCGAGAAGACGGCAACTCGGTTGAGTACCCGCCTACTCGGCCCGAATCTCGGGAACTGGGTAACGGATAAGGAGAAAAAGAAGAATAGAAGAGAACAAGAATGCAACTCGGAACAAGTAAACAACACTTACAGCGTAGGTCTGTTCGAGGTCCTCGGCAGCTTTGCGGTGGACATACATCTTTGCGGCAAGCGTGCTGGTGGTGGACGAAATGGTCATGGGGTTGTAGCCCATGTCCGCCTTGTTCCAATCCGTGCACCAATGGTCCAGCGGGCCCAAGGCCAGGCCATTACAGGTCTTGTTGCCAAGGACCTCGCTATTCCACTCAGCTTCGATGAAGCCTACCCGGTCGATCATCTGCTCGAGCCCCTGGGACACCACCTCTGTCTCTTGGACCTCGCGCGAGTAGATCGAAAGGGCCTTGTTCTTTGCTGGCAACTTGGAGTCCACTGCTGTGGCCTGCATGCCCTTCGTAATAGCGAGCCGCTGCTCGGTCTTGTTCAGACTGATGCCATACTGCTTGCTCATCTGCACCATGTAGGGCAGGTAGCTAGGCGGTTCTTGAGCGCTTGATCCCGCGGCTGCGCCTGCAGAGCTGCCAGTAGCGCCGATGATGAGCTGCCCAGTCTTCGCGGCAGGCTTCACGGGCAGTTTTGGTGGCGGCATCTTGGCAGAATCCAGCGCAGCGTTGCGCGATGGGTTCTTGCGGACTGGAGCATCAGGCTGGATGGCCTGCTTACTGGCGGCATCTGCCTTCTTGGTGATCTGCTTGGCTGGAGGGCTCGGTGCAGTCTTGGTCTTCTTCGCGGGCTGCGGGGAGCTTTGTGCAGTGGGTGGAGCAGCCCGCTGGGTAGGCGGCACGGGAGGCTGGCTACCCGGCGCAGCGTCCGGCTGCGCTTGGCTCTGCGGGTTCTGCTCCACCGCGGTCGTCTCAACCCGCTGCTCGGCAGTGGGATCTTGCAGTACATCTTCTGTTACTTCTACCCGCGGCTGGGCCGCGGGGTCATCTTGGACAGCAGCCTCAGCTTCCGGCTGCTCCTGGCTCTCTTCCTGCCGCTCAAGGGCGGCGTGGTCTTGGTACTCGGCATCTTGTTCAGGGTTCTCCCCAGCTGTGGCAGCTGGAGGAGAAGAGGGGGTCTCGTCTTGAGCGGCATACTGCGCACCTTGTTCTGCGCGGGCCCGCTGCTCCGTGTCCATGTCTTGGACACCAGCGCCACTGTCCTTGGTGTTGGTGTCTTCTTCGTCTTCCTTCACGGGAGAGGGCGCACGCGTCCTATCCCGTGCTGCTGGCTCATCCTCCTCCTCATCAAGATTAATGAGCGAATCGAGGTCAATAGCTGATCTCTTCTTGGAGGCGGCGAGAGCCGCAGCGGCATCGGCGTTCAAAGGATCGCTGAAGAGAAAAGGAAATTCAGAAAAGAAGGAGGGGAAGAAGAACACCAAGAAGCAGCAACAAGATATAAGTTAGAGGGAAACTACTTACCCTTTGCGGGTAGGGAGTGGCCTCCTGGTGGAAACCTTCTTCTTCTTCTCGGCTTTCGGCTTCTTGGCGGGGGGCTCTTGGGCACCGCTACCCGCCCTCTTACGAGTGGTAGGAGCAGCCACCGCAACCGGGTCGACGTCGAGGACGTCCTCGTCTTCCTCATCCGCATCGGCGTCGTCTGCAGAATAGAAGAGAAGCAATGGTTGAGAAGCAGAAAGAAAGTTAGATTGCGCTACCCGCACCTACAGAAGCGAGCTCAGTCACCTTCTTCATCGTCCTCGGACCAATCCCGAATAGACGCATCGACGTGGTGCTTACCCTGCTGCTCGGCGTGAGGGACACAGAGGGTGTCCTGGGTGTCATAGGCGGTCTCGTCGTCCTCTGTCCGGTCTGGGTCCCAGTTGGCCTCAAGGCGCTCCTGGTTCTCAGCGAGCTGGCGATCAAGGTGCTGAAAATACAAGCAGGCAGTACAAGTCAGTTGAGCAACACAAGGGAACCTTACTCGGTATGGCGTGCAAACACAAAGCACATAAAGCCTAACAGATAACAACAAGTGCTCTACTCGACATGGCGTGCAAACACTAAGCACATAAAGCCTAACAGATACTAATAAGTGCCCTACTCGGTATGGCGTGCAAACGCGAAGCACATAAAGCCTAACAGATAGCAGCAAGTATTCTACTCGACATGGCGTGCAAACACCAAGCACATGAAGCCTAACAGATGCTAGTAAGTGTTCTACTCGGTGCAGCGTGCAAAGACTAAGCATACTAAGCTGGAAAGCCACCTACTCGGTATCATGGTGCAGGGATAAAGCATGAAGTACTAACCTGTTCGATTGGCTTCGCACGGCTATACGGCACAAAGCCGTACTGCCAGTTGTCGGTGAGGCCTGTACTCATGATGGAGCACGCCCAGACGGCCACATCCACGTTGCTCAACTCGAATGTGGTGGTCCTCGTGCAGTCTCTGTTGCCGCCCATGTAGCACATGAGGTGCGCACGGCGCTGCAGCGGGAGCACTCGCCTAGAAATCTAGCAGACGATGGGGTCGTCGCTCTTCAGTCCTAGATCCTTCAACTCGATGAGGCGCTTGTTGATCTGGAGGACGTCGCCTTGCAGTTTCGGTTTGTATCCCCAATTCTGCTGGGTAGGCGTCGTATTCGTCCACTTGGGGAGATTGATCTGGTCCACGATTGGCGCTCCCTCTTCATCAGCAACATTCTTCACGTAGAAGAAGGATCACTGCCACTTGCGCACCGAGTCTAGCCCCTTGATGCGCGGGTGAGGGGTGGAGCCGCGCTGCAGAATCATCGCGCTCCCGGTCTTGGTCATGCTGCGGGCGTTCTCCGTGCTTCCCGGCTTGGGCACGCTCTGCTTCCGGAAGAAGAAGTAGCGCGCCCAGGTGTGCACCGTGGGGCGCACACCTAGGAACGCCTCGCACACCACGGCGTGGTATGCGAGCATCACCATCGCGTTGGGGGGCAGGTGGTGCGGTTGGAGCCCGAAGTGGTTGATGAAGCCCTTGAAGAAGTCCGAGATGGGCAAGCCGAATCCTCGCTTGAAGTGGGCGAGGAACACGACGAACTCATCCTCCTCTGGTGTGGGGACGAGTTCGCCGTTCGCGGGCCTGCACCGCACTCCGGGAGGAACACGGCGGGTGTTTACCAGCCACTGGCAATCATCCGCCGTGACCTCGGATCCTGCCCATCCGGCGCGGGCGTCATCATCGCGGGCCATCGAGAGGAGAGATTTGGTGGAGATTCGTGGAAGTTTGGTGGAAATTGCTAGCCTTCCGGCGTCGCAGGGAGCAGCGGCGCGGAGAGATGCGCGGCGGCGGAAGCTCTTGGTGACGGCGGAGAGGCGAGCAGGCAGGGAGTGAATGAGAGCAGGAAGGGGAAAGAGGAGTTACCGAGGGGGTATTTATCCCTCCCATCGGGTAGCCGTTACTGATGGAGTTAGTGGGATCAGTTTGTGCGCGGAGATCGTGCGACGTGGGGTGTGGGCCGGTTAGAAACACACACAGCGCATATCGCGCGCGTAACGGCCGCAATTGATCCCACGTCGAGATCGTGGGTGAATAACTGCACTTGATGTGACCTAACGGGCCGGTGGGCCCAGGTCGCAGTGATGGGCGCGTGGCCTGTCATATCCCGGGCACCGAGGCGTCGGGGGTGCGAGAACGTGACACGTGCCCAGTTGCAGTGCGGAAAGGCGGATTTGGTCTGCCACGCCAAGATTCTGGTCAAAGATTTCACAAAGTCATTTTACTCGGCGACAGAGAAGAGAAATGGTTCTATTCGGAAGAGAAGAGACTCGAGCCAGAATTGAGGGCTACTCGGAGGTTCTACTCAGCAACCTAAGGTTCAAAGGCAAGATTGGTTTTAGGCTGGCAGAGCCCAGTGAACGAGTTCGCAGGACTCTACCAGCTTCTGGGACTAATGTCGGGGGGTTACCCCCGAGTAGGGTAAAGGCAAGTGCTAAGGGCAAGATCAGAAGAGACGTTTGGCAGAGTAGCTGGCTACCCGGTACTCGCTACCCGGTCGACTGCTATTCGGCCGTACACACTGATGACCAGGAGGAAGAATCAAGGAAGTTATTCTCCTCCGAGTAGAGTAAGTGGTCCGAGTAGAGATGGCGGTCTCCTACTCGGGCTAGAAGTCAAAGGAGCCGTTCTGACACAGGATCCCGCGTATCCTGGGTCCGTACTGGAGCACCTTTCATCTGCAGAGCGTGTGCTTATCCGCGCAGGGTGTCAGCAGGGCGTCGCAGGTTAGGGGGGGCCTACCCCATGACAGTGGCAGTGATAACAGATCAGCTTATTGGTTTTGCACAACGACTTTCCACACAGAGACAAACTAGGAAGCCAAAGCTGTCAGCGAGAAGCTGGAAGTGTGCAGTGTGCACACTATGTCGACATCTTGGCTGTATCCGGCTGGGCGCCAGTATATAAGGTGCCCTGCCTCCTCCTGCGCGAGGGACGACACTACTAGAGGCGACAGTTGCATAGAGGGAAGGGTGGCTACTCGGCTGTAGGCCAAACTTGTACTGTGGCTACTCGTTGACACACGAATACAAAGAGAGAAAGCCAGGAGTAGGGGTTTTACCTCCACACGAGGGCCCTGGACCTGGGTAGATCTTGTTGTTTGAAGTGCTAGATTCATCCTCACGCGGCTACTCGCTGCGTGATCCCTCCCCGAGCGCCTCCAGCGTCCATCGTCCCCACATCTTTAGCCATCCTATGGCATCTGCCGTGACACCACCACGACAACCTGTCTCACTTGTGGCTTAGGGGGGTGTCCGTTTCTCATACTATAGTTAAGATATAATCTACGAAGGGTTGTTAAAAATATGTTTATCAACGTTGTGGTTCATGTTCGTAGGTATGAACGGTTCTATCCTCGAAATCCCTAAGCCACGTAAAATATGCAAACCTAAATTAGATACGTCTAACTTGTTTTTGCATGGCATGTGATGTGACATGGTCAATGTTACAAATTTGATGTATGAGATGATCTCTTATGTAAATTATTGACATACCGACAGGATACATATGGTTGTCCTATTATTTATGGCCTGCGTGATGTATACCATATCAATGTGATATGTTGTAATTTTGTTGGACAATTAAGATGGAGGTGCCATGGACTTTGGTGCCACGCCGGTGGAATGATGGAGATCATACCATGATGCACAAGATGGATACCAAGTGCAAGAAGGACCATATCATATCACATTATCCATGCATGTGATGTTAATCCTTTTTATGCATCTTATTTTGCTTAGATCGCGATGGTAGCATTATAAGATGATCTCTCTCACTTAATATCAAGATAATAATGTGTTCTTCCTTAGTATGCACCGTTAAGAAAGTTCGTGGTTTCGAGACACCACGTGATGATCGGATGTGACAGACTCAATGTTCGCATACAATGGGTGCTGACGAGACTAGCATGTACAGACATGGCCTCGGAACACACGCAATACTACGGTTCTACTTGGCCAGCCTAGCATGTACATACATGGCTTCGGAACACGCAACCTAAAGGTAAAGCATGAGTCATATGGTTGATATGACGAACATGTCGATGTTCGCCTTTGCAACTACATCATCTCACGTGATGATCAGTTTTGGTGTAGTGAATTGGGTTTGTGTAATCACTAAAGCGACTAGAGGGATGATGTTTTTGAGTGGTAATTCACGTAGTAATTTTGAATTAAGTTGAACTTATTTTATCTTGAAAAACCAATCAAAGTGAATGTGCATAAATTGTAGTATTCATTGGCATCCACAAACTACCTTACACTTAGATTAATAATAGAGATATAACTATTATGATCTGGTAAAAGCATTTAAGATTGGTACCGTATTAGTGAAATTTAAAATTGAGTCATATTGTAGATATTCGGTATAACCTACCAAGCTCCATGTGATTAATGATTGATTTATCTAGAGATCAAATAATTCCTACTTAGAATCCAGTGTCATGCTTGCTTCCATAATACTTTATCTTCAAAAGAATGTTTTGTTCATCAAGGCAATTTAGGAACTGAAAAGAATTGTTTTCAGAAACAATCAAGTGAAAGATATATTGATATCTAGAAACTTATTTGTGGCAACATGACTGAGTATAGTTTAGCGTGACAATGTGTGCTTATATTATTTGAATATTTGCAGTGATTAAAGATACTAGGCGTTTGAATCTTCCAAGAAGTTGGGCGCTAAAGTTTATCCTCTAAATTCCTTCCTTCGAGCTATAGTAGCTTAATCACAAAATTGTTATGATGGGATGGATTAAAAGTATGGTTAAAATCGTTTACCTTGCTTGTAGATTGCTAAGAGTAGAATCTGGAAGAATGCTATTAATATGGTGATATTCGTAGAACAATTAAACTCAAAGTATGACTCAATGGGTGATAGTATATGACTAACACGCCAAGGAAAATGGGCTAGTACGACTATCATTGTTTAATGTTGAATGATTATTCTGTAAAGGAAAGTGAATATTGAAAATAGAGGTATATGGCAGAAATGAATATAACTGGAAAGGTCCAGCTCAGGAGTATATGCTCGATATACAAGTTATAGATGTATTACTAGTTAACAAAGTATTTTTGGGTATTTTGATACCAGATTGGTTGGTATGAGTTGTCACACAAATCAACACAATGGAAGAAATACCAGGGCCTAAAAGGAACTAGTAGTAGATGTGGAATCGATTATGAACAGAATTAAAGTGTTATTGTGTTCATTGTCGTATCGAGCCAAGCATTCAAGATTTATTTTAAGAACTTAATAAGTTGTTATTTTGTTCCAGTCTTTTGTGAGAACAAATGAGATTGTTCAAACTATGACCATATTCCATAATTTATGGATGAGTTAATATAAATCGTGTTGACAAAGGAAACATCTATAAGACTAAATGATAAACGTTGCAAGACGTAAAATATTTTCACTGAAATTGTGACACCACCATTTTAGTTCATATCAGAAAGGAAAACATGAAGAAACTCCATGCTAATGGATTTTTGGAGTCATTTTGTTTTGAGTAAACTGACGCTTGTGAGACCTCTTCCAAAAGATAACTAAAATTCCATTCATAGGCCAAAGTAGAATGGACAACTAATTTAGTGGTGATTATACATATTGATATATATTCCATTATGTGTAGTCGTGTGTGGTTGATTATTTTTTTCCTTCATAAAATTCCGTCGATGATTTGAGTAGATATATGAGTATATCTATTTAAAGAGAACGGAGTTTGACATTTTTGAATTGGTTCAAACTATTGTTAATATGAAGTAAAAATCATCATGACAAGATAATCAAGTATTTATGATTGGATCATAAATTATAAAGTTTGAGTTACAATTTTAGCAAAACATCTAAGGAGTTGCAGAATTGTTCTACAATTTATCCTTGTTGAATACCCTACATAAGTATGTAGTGTTCGAGAGACATAATCAAACCTTGTTGGACATGGTAAGATAAATAAAATGCCATTATATTTGTGTAGTTTATACATTAGAGACTACCGCTTTTTACACTGAAAAGAGCGCCATCACGGTCCGTTGAAATTGATACCATATAAGTTATGGCTTGGGTAGTGACCCGGATTGTCTTTTTCTTAAGTTTTGGTATGCATAGCATGTGTAAAATGTTTACAACCAAAATAGGATAAACATATGTTTATAAGGTTATCCCAAAGAAACCATTGAGTATTTCTTCTATCACCAAACCAGAGACAAATGTTGTTTGTCAGAAAGGGTTGATTTCTCGAGAAAGTAGTTCTTGCGAAAAAAGTGAGTGGGAGGAAAGTAAAAACTCGACGAGATTAGAGAATCTTTGTTATCATGTCAAGAGTAGCTCAACACTGGAATTTGTTCCGGGGTTTCCTATTTTGACTAAGTAGAAGACACTACATATGTTGTAGATACTTCGAATGATTTTGCGAACTGAACCACAAAAGTCCCAAAACTTTGTACTTGGACCAACTTGTGGTTTGAGAGTGAAGTGTTGTTTTGACAACAAAGGACCTGGACCTTATAAAGAAAGCAAGTGATGGGCTCTTACTTCGTAAAATTGGCTATGAGTCATTATATCCGCAATAGTATCCCTGTATGAATATCAAGTATGTGACTTGATAGTCCTTTCAATAGGCATGATGCCTAGCGATAGCAAATGGGTCTATATAGCAACAAAGACATGGATACTTACATATTTTGAAAGTTGTTCTTGTCGAAAAGATGTTTTCGACGAAGTTCAAAGAGTTGACTACTACAAGATTTTGATCTTCCGTAGTGATGCTTTAGTCTTTGGGGATAGTTCTAGCAAAAGTTACATATTATGATATGGCAGTTGAATAACAAAACCAACTCTCCTCTCTAGGAATTTTGATCAAGGATGTGTACTTGACATAGTATAAGAGTTTTGTAAAATTCAAAAGGTTGCAAGAAAGATATGCAAACTTCAATGGTTGAAGTGAGCATAACGAAGTTGGAATCATTACCTTAATGAAGTTATCAAAACAGTTCGATTCCATCATGAACGATAAAGATGCTTGTAGAGTTACAAGAAATTAAGTGGGAGTGCTAAGACATATTTCTAATGCTTTATGTAGATGACATATAGTTATTGGAAAATATGTATTTTAAATTAACACGGTTAAGATTTTCATATTGATGAAAGGCTTAGGAGATACTGGGCATCGATATCTATGAGAGATGGACTGAAGCGCCTGATATGGTTGAGCCAAATTACATAGATGCAGTATTGAAGTAAGTCAACATCGAAATGACAAGAAGGGGTTCTTGCCACATGGAAAAGAATTGAGAAATATTCAAGTGTTTTGACACATGATGAGCATAATTGAAATTGATATTTCTAAGTCATGTGTTCCATGCTATGTACACAACGAGATGAGTCCTATGCTATAGAATGTTATAGCGGGATAATTCATATGATGATTAGACAAAAGTGGGAGAGATACTTATGCAATTTTAGAAATGCTAAGGATATGTTTTCCTATGTAGTAATGAAAAACTATTCATTGTAATATGTTAAACTAATAGTCTTGTCATCTATTCAAATAAATCTATCTCAATTAAAATATGTGTTGAAGGGTAGCACAATAGGTTGGAAGAAAGTTCCATGCTGGATTTGAATGTGTTTCAAAATTAAAGTATTGTGACGAGTACTACAACAAAGGCTAAGTATATTGTTGTGTTGACAACAAATAATATGAATATTTTGTGTCAAGGAGTTCTTTATTGAACTTGGTGTATTTCCAAGAATACTGACACTATGAAGCTACATTTTCACAATGTTAGTAACATTAGGTTAAGCTGAGGAATTAAGGTCTCACCGGTTGACCAAACATATACAAAGCCATCTCATTAGAGAATGAGTGATACGTGTAGACGCCAAGACATGCAAATACAATAGGACCTGAACATGTCAGATCATTTGATGAAGTTAACCATATGCGAAGCATGGTAATAACACTGGAACGCCATATGTGTTAACTGCTTACACACTAGATTATTGACTCTAGTGCAAGTGGGAGACTGAAAGGAATATGCCCGAGAGGCAATAATAAAGTGGTTATTATCTTATTCCTTATTTATGATAAATGTTTATTTCTCATGCTAGAATTGTATTAACCGGAAACGTTGATACATGTGTACAGACAAGAGTTTCTAGTAACGCCTCTCGTTTAACTAGCTTGTTGATTAACTGATGATCAAGGTTTCCTGATCATGAACATTGGATGTAGTGAATAACGGGGTCATGTCATTGGTAGAATGATGTGATGAACATAGACCCAAAGTGAATATAGCAATGCGATCAAGTCATTAAGTTACATTGTTATATCACACATACGAAGTAACTCTAATCCTTAGACCATGAGATCATGTCAATCACTAACACCGAAAGAGTATTTTGATGTTATCAAACGTCACACCGTAACAGGGTGAGTATAAAGGTGCCGTTGGGTATTTGGAAAGTATTAGTTGAGGATCATGGATCAAGAGTGTGATTTGTCCATCCAAATGACGGAGATATACTCTGGGCCCTCTAGGTGATATCACATCGACACCGCTTGCAAGCATGTTACTAGGTCACAAGAATGTCATATCACGGAACGAGTAAAAGAGTACTTGTCAATAACGAGATTGAACTAGGAATGGTTGATACCAATGATCGGATCACGAACGTGTAAAATATCGTGAGACAAAGCGAATTAGCTACGACGTTTATGGTTCACACCCTCACTAGATTCATCGTTGAATGTGTAGGAGTCATTACGAATCTCCAGGTCCCGCTGTTGACTATTGATCGGAGAGGTCTCTCGACCATGTCTACATTATTCACGAACCATAGGGTGACACACTTATGGTTTTATGACACGATTGAGTGGATACGGAATATCGGAGAAAATTTTGGACAACACCGAAATTGTTTCGGAAAATATTGAAATAGTCACCCAAATTGTTTCGGGTGATATTGAAATAGTTCAAGGTGGTATATGTTAATGTTTGATTAACAAATAGTTCAAGGGGGTAAGTGTTAATGTTTGTTAATAGGATTAACAAATATAAAATAAAGAAATAAAATTGTTTTATTTATTTATTAAAGAAAACCCTTAGAATTTTGAGTGGGAATTGATGAGCGAATGAGTGAGTTGAGTGGAGACTCCACCCACATGATGAGGGGAGAGGTGGGAGGCACAAAAATTTCGTGGCTGCCTCCCCCTCCTATATAAAGAGGGGTTGGACTTCCCTCTACACACACACACTTGGTGTCATCTTCATCTCCCTCCTCACGCTGCTCCACCTCTTGTTCATGCGCTTGGCGAAGCCCTGAACGAAGTTTTCTCCACCACACCACGCCGTCGTGTTGTTGGAGTTCCGAGGGATCCTCTACTTTCGCTGCCCCGCTGGATCGAGGTAACGGAGGTCGTCATCAATATGTACGTGTGACCGAGTGCGGAAGCGCTGCCGGATTGCAGCGCTCTTCTTCGCAATCTTGAGATCGATGTGAGTTCGACTATATCAACAACGAGATTCGATCTCGTAACGCTTTCTGTCTTCGAGGGTATGTCCTCCTTAAGACTCTCTTTCTCCCTGTTGGTTACTTCTCCTAGATTAGATCTTAGCCCTTCGTGTGTCAATCGCGTAGAATTTTTTTGTTTTCTATGCAACGAACCCTTCAATGATGTCACCGAGTCGACGCCCACGGGGACCGGGAAGCGGCCGGCGATGCTGACGAGGATGGCACACACTCTGCGCCTCGTCGCGCCGCCGGTGCTGTGGGTGGTGGTCGAGGCCGCCCCGACGTGCCGGCGATGGCCAAGCTGCTGCGCGACACGGGGCTCCTATACCGGCACCTGACGTACAAGGACAACTTCACCACCGCCGAGGCCGCCGCGTCAAGGAGCGGCACCACCAGCGCAACGCCGCGCTCGAGCACATCGAGCGGAATCCTCCACTACTATGGTCGTGCTCGAGGGATCGGTGGCTGGTGCTGTTAGCAGCCACAGTTTCGATCTCGCCGGGGCAAGTGACGACATTGCTACAATACATTTTTTCTTTTGCTATTTTTGTATAATTTTTTTGCTACGAGAACTCCGGCGATAACTCCGACGAGGTAGTCGTTTTGCTACAATACATTTTCCTTTTTGCTATTTTTGTATAAATTTTATGCTATGACAACTCCGGTGATAACTCCGACGAGGTCGTCATTTTGCTACAACACATTTTTCTTTTTGATCTTTTTGTATAATTTTTTTGCTTTATTAGTATAAATTGTTTGCTATGAGATTCTCCGGCTACGTCTCTCGCGAGAGTCTCCCGGCGTGTCTCAGGCGGAAATTACTTTTTTTCCACAGTATCTCCGGCGAGATCGACCTTTTTTCTTATATGTTTAAAGACGGGCTATTTTTTGCTACATAGGAGCAAACGCGGGACTTTATTTTGCTACAGAAGTAAAAGTGAAATTTTGAGCAAAATTAGGACACCTGACAGCAGGGAAATCCGGGGGCTGGAAGTTTTCTGGTCCCCGGGGGACGCCCAGCAGCTCCCTAAACAAAATGGGCCAGAGCCCATCAACTCCAACAGAAATCCTTGTGGACAGAATTGGCACGAAGTCGCTGCAGCGGCAATTATGAACGGTTACAACTGTCCACTGCTCAACCATATCACTTTGATCAAGTTAACGCGACATCAAAATTAGAGCAGTAGGTCCAACCATAACGATATACCATCAATCTAGCTGGTATATAGTTTGGCTTGAGCATTGTGGTACGTATACCATGCACCTAAGTGGAATCTCGATCAGCTAGCTAGCTAGCGGTACCAGCACCGCCTCATCTCGATCTGCAGTTAATGGCAGCCGCCGCGTCCAGGTCGGCTCTCCGGCGGTTCTACCTCTCCGTCTACAACTGGGTCGTCCTCTTAGGATGGTTAGTTAGTTATCGTCCATACTCCGGCTGCTTATTTTTTATCAAACTTTCCGTCGATTTGTGTGCCTGACGTATACGTTTCTCAATCATTGGTAATTCGGTCGATCAGGGTGCAGGTGTTGTACGGTGCAACATCGACATTGCTGGGGAGTGGCGGCCATGAGGCCGTCTACGCGGCCGTTAAGCGGCCGCTGCAGTTGTCGCAGACCGCCGCCTTCATGGAGGTTCATTTGCACGCTTTTGGTTTACAGATTGTTCTAGCTTCTTCTTGACTCTTCATTTGACGAGCTTCTGATTAAGCATTTTGTGTTTGCTTGCCTGATGATGCTGGTGGCCCAGATTCTTCATTCCATTCTAGGTAACTACAATCAGTTCTTAATCTGTCTCTCTTCAAACTGTTATATTACTTGCACTTGTACAGTTGCACTATCCGTCCATGCAGTGGCAGAGGACGAAAAAAAGTTATGGTCGGGCGAACTCTAAAGGATGAAAAAATGATGCAAAAAATCGAAACAAGTCTACAAATATTAATATTTTATATGATTCAAAATGTAATCACCTAGTATAGTAAAAACATAAACATATTTGGACAGAAGTAAAACCTAAAACATACCGCTAATGAAGCTTCAGTGTCTTCTATAAGTCCCCTGCAATGCCAAATCTCTAACCTTCTTTTGAAAATCTTTCTTAATTTTATTAAGATATATCTCTCGCTCGACATAGCAAACCATGTCTTGAATCTTCTACCGTGGCGCGCCGGAAAGAACAAGTCGACATATTTGAATATTAGATATAATTCTCATACGGTAGTCGACAAATTTCCACTGTGAAGAAGTCGGCAGAACCCTATAAGTCTAGCAGAGAGACGCCGGAAACAACCTGCTGCTGTAGCCGTGCCGCGCCTTGCTGCTGGCGCTGCACCCGATCTCTCCCCTAATCCGGATTCCAATCTGGCATGCTGCCGTTCAGCCGTTGCGGTGGCTTTGTTCAGGCCGTAGAGACACCAGAGCGCACTATCGATCGAGTCGATCAGTTATGATCGAACAAAACAAAACCGCCCAGCTCGGTACTCCGCGCGCGGCCTCTAGCCCAGTTCGACCAGCGCTCTCCGAACACAGCCCATTAGGCACATTCTGGTTGAGGAAGCATGCAACGTGGCCCAGTTTCCCTGTCTTTTCTTATTTTCCTTTAAAAACGACTGAAACTAGTGTTCTTTGTATATATAAAGAGGAAATGCCTATATGTATGTACTTTTTCGCCAAAAATCAAGGTAGGACGGGCGCCCTACCTTGCCCTATTGAGAGCTCCGCCCCTGCGTCCATGTCAAAATTGAGCATCACTGTAGTACTCCTGCGCATAGTTTAGAAAACCGAACTGGCCATCGAACCGGTGAAGCCGTCGGTTCAGGATTTTACCGATCGGACCGTCGGTTCAATGGTTCATTTGAACAAAAAAAGGAAAAATTTAAACTAAAATTTTAAAATATTGACATGGTATCAACTAAATACAAATCATCTAGGGTACAATCCACTAGTAAATCACTAAAATTGCCTTCCTAGTTGGCTATTGGGTCTTATAACACGGTTTGACTCAAAGTAAGGGGTTTGACTCCTAGTTTATGTTTTTTTTCTCAATTTTCTCTGCTTTTTACTAAAAGACCATTTGACGTTAAAAAAACGGACAAGGCTCCGGTTTTGTTTTTTCCGGTCGGACCGCCGGTCTGGTCCGGTTTTTAAAACTATGCTCCTCGTGGGCTGTGAGTTGCATGCAAGCTAATTTTGTGTTTGTTCAAAAGTGTGACAGTGGAACTTCAATGATTTTTGTACACATAAACAATATTTAAATTTGGAGAAAGTGTCATGCATGTTGAATTGAATTATTTTCCTTCATTCCTTTGATTTCTGTTCATTATTTAATTTTTTCCTACGATACATGCTGATTTGTTGAAAGGCTTTGTGAGGTCTCCGGTCTATATAATTCTTCCACAGATCAGTGGAAGGTTGTACGTCACATGGGGCATCTTATCGAGCTTTCCGGAGGTATCACCGGCTGATCCTACCATGGCTTTGATTTTTTTCATATAATACACATGAATGTTACGTTAATTCTCAACAATATTGATTATTGATTGATCAATCCGCACAATTTGCAGGTACAATCACTTATTCTTGTTACTTCTTTGATCCTAAGCTGGTCCATCTCCGAGGTAAGACATTATCACTTCCTAAAATCGGATCACCAAGTTAATTAGTCGGTTAAGACATCATGAATTTAATGCAGTACTTAGTATGAGATCCTAAACTGATGGTAAACACAATTTCTTGTGTTGAACTTACCAGACCAAGGTTTGATTACTTGTCTTCACTTGAAAACGTACATTACAGAAACTTGTTAGTTGCTTGCAGGTCATCAGATATTCTTTCTTTGGTACGACGGAGACATTTGGGTTTGCACCTCCCTGGCTGCTATGGCTCAGGTAGCCGTTTATTCAATTAAAGTGGTCAACCATTTTTTATTAACACAGCTTTCTACAGAAATTTAGTTCATTTTTAGTAAATTATATTTGAAGTTCTTTGCTTTATAACTTCTGTGCCGATTTGTTTGCAGGTACAGCACATTTCTTTTGTTATATCCTATCGGCCTATTTAGCGAGGCTGGCCTGGTTTTTCTTGCCATGCCTTCCATGAAGGTAACTCAAAATAATACCAAGTTAGAAAGAGCCCCATGTTGCTAAATTGGTAATACTGTTGTCGGTTATATGCTATGATATTTGTGGTTTAACTTAGACATCAGGGAAATACTGCCTTATGATGCCCAATAAATGGAATTTCTCCTTTGATTACCGCTACGCGTCCGCTATCCTCATAGCTCTTTACTTTCCAGGTAGGCACTTCGTTCTTCTTGTAGTTTTCATTAATTTCACAATCGAACTCATGACTTGCGACTAACCAATATTCATAATAACCCGAAGACCAACATATTTTTGTGACTAAATTTAGACATCTATCTACTAATTGTATATAACTGAATAGTTATTTTTTTTCTTACATATATGTGATATGCATGGCTGAATCCAGGGTGGCATACTAGACATATCCTTTGGATCTGCCCCTGCTGCACTACTACACACTCAGTTGTCGTGCCAAAGCTGATGGCCTTCTTATTGATGTACTGTAATGTCACGTGGACCATACTTCCACGTAGGTTAAGGTCCGCCTAAAAAGCTTCTATTCCACATGACGTAAGCCAACTCCATTTCTAGAAAAACGTAAGCCAACCAGCCCTTTGACTCTCTTGTCAGCCAGGAACAACAGGGCATACCATCGATCATCAACCGAGGAAAATCTCAGGGATTTTCACTGTTAAAACAAGGAAAAAAACAAACCAACAGAGGAAGGAAACTGTTGTATTTAATTAAATTACGTGGTGAGTCTCGAACCCTCACTGCCTAGCACATCATACACATGTATGAGCCAGTAAGTCCCATGGTGTTCCTTGTCTTGCACCGTCTAGTTCTCATCGCCTGTGGCACTCCTTATCGAGCCCTCCGTTCTAAAATAGATGACTTCTAAATATTTATGTATGTAGAAGTTATCTATTTTGGAAGGGAGGGAGTAGTTAGCCGTCTCCCTAGTCCTAGAAAAACAATTAGAAAAGAGAATCATCAGGCTAGGCACTTACGGCCAATTTGTCGTCTTGAATATTGCTGCGTAGAACCACCTAAGGGCTTGTTCGGTTTCTAAAAATTTGGAGGGGATTGGTAGGGATTAGGGTGGATTAAATCCCACCTAAGTCAAATTCCCCTCCAATACTCTCCAATCCACTCCAATCCACCCATGGAGGGGTGTAACCGAACATAGCCTAAGAGAGCACAACCCATATGAGCCTTCCAGATATCTTCTATCAAGAATATCGAGCGTGGAATTTCGCTTTAGAAGCCGAAATGGCGTTGTACCCCCATTCGCCTTCTAGAGCCAAGTCACCCTCGCATTGAAGGATCAAGGTGAATATAGCCTTGCTGGGTCTGTGGGCATTGATAGATGAAGAGAATGGGATACCAACTCTATTATCAACATAATATTGTTTAATTTTAACAATATACTATTATGTCTCCCCTGGTTATTTTGCAGGAATTCCGTACTTGTTCCATTATATGCTAGCTAAACGGAAGCAGGTCTTGTCAGCGGCAAAAACTGCATGATACTGAAAGAGTGAAAGTGCTTCTTGAGCAATCAAGTTGAAAGTGATAGAACGTGGACTACCAAAATACAAATGTTTGTAGAGCCTCTAAACCTGTATTGTACCACTCACAGATCACCAGCCTCAAGCTCCCTAACTTTCTTCTGCATGCAATATTTGGGTTGGATTATTTTCAACACTTTTCGGCGAGAAATGGTTCACTTCGGTGTTCCAAGAGATACAAAAATGGATAATTCTTGATTTTATTCTATGTTATATCAAGTAAAGAACAACGCCACTGTTTGCTTGCTTTAGAATTAACTGAATTGTTCAATCCATGGTTACCTTTTGGATCCGAATGGAGTTGGACAATGTTTTTTTGGTTCCTCCCGAGAAACTTGTTACATATCAATCATTTTTGAATTTTTTAAATATGAACATATAGTTATAGATAAATATGCAGTTCACAGTCTGTTATGCTAATAGTTTAGCAAATAACTTAATACTATTTTCGTTCCTCAAAATAAGACGTATATTTTTAGTCAAGTCAACATAGTGTAAATTTGACCAACTTTATAGACAAAGATATGAACATTACAAGATTTAATATAAAACTACAAACACATTTTTTTGTTATGTCTACTGATATTAATTTGGTATTCTAATCTTTATATCTAATTTTACTTTAAGACTAATGAACTACCAATAAGATATGGTCATGGATGGCTTCTCCCTCTTATTCAACCTCCCCCGACCACCCCGTGGGACCCAACACTAGTAGGAAATACCCCTATATATAGGACCCTAACCATCGTCGTTTCGGCATAAAACGTGCCACTTGTAATACTAGTGGCCTGCAAATTTTGGATGTGCCGCCGCTAATTATGGACCAGCGGCGTGCAGATGGGCTTTATGTGCCACTGTTAAAATGGGACACATGTGCCCTCCTGTCGAAACCTAACGGTGGCGTGGTGTATTTTTTGAACGCCAGTAATTATCCGGATTGGTGGCGCATGGACGACACATGGCCGGTGTGCTGGTCGGCAAAACTTGGCACTCTTTTGGTCTCCCAACTCGAGATCTCGCCGCTAGTACGAGCAGCACCTACGGAGCTGCATTCTCCCCCACCTCCTAACTCCAGACCAGCGCCACTTACACATCTTGCTATGAATGGACAATTGAGAGTATGGCAGGAATTTGTTTATTAGGCTGCCCATATATAGACCCAAATTCTGACAAGAAGTAACCTGCACTTCCATGTATAAACTCATCACACTAATCAATAGAAATGTAATTATTTGATCACACTAATAAATCATGTATACATTGAAGCGGAATCATCTACTCCCTCCGTTTTTGTATACAAGGCCACTATCTCAATTCCTAGATAGTAGATACCAAGAAACAAAACCCAACTATTAAATAGCAAAAATAACTACTCCCTCCATCCTGGTGTATAGGGAACATATAGAAATTCTCTAGGCCCTAGATATTCATTCATTGGGGTTTAAACATTACATGCATTTGTGGAGAGGGGTGGAGAGATACAACCACCCACTAATGAGAAGAGATTTAATGCAAAATGTGTCTAAGAGATGAGACTGCATGTTTTTGGTATTGTGCCCTATACACTAGGACGGAGGGAGTATGTGAAAAATCTCTTGTGTTCCGTGCTAATTAAATGTATTGTATGTGTTGCTTTCTTCTCTATGGTTGCATGCAACATTCATATTAATGAGCAACACTATACGAGGTAAAATTATAATCAATTCTTCTTGAGAATAGATGGTGGCTTTGTATAGATAGAAATTGTACTTTTCATAGTGGCCTTGTATACAAAGAGAGAGGGAGTATATGATTTACTGCAAGAGAAAATTTCTTTATATGATTGCTGATGAGGGCATATTTTCAACAACACATAGGGCAATGGTTCATCAACTTATTCCTAGCGGTTTGAGCATAGTAGAGTGCACGATCCACACTAGCGAGGCGTGAAGGCAGTGGCCAATGGGCAATGCATACTCAAAGGATAGGATGAAGTTTCCAGTATGGACAACTATTTTTTGCAATTGATCCTTTAAATTTTTATTAGATTTCAATATATTTGTTGGGTGATAGCGATTCCATCAAGAAAGCTTGCATGACTTTCAGATCAGATAGCTTAGGCTGGGGTTTGTCAGCTCAGTATTTTAAAAACTAGAGTATTGCAAAACCGAATTATTTCATCGCCGAGATAACAAATACTCCAGTTTAGAGAAAAACATGTCAGGTCAAATGTGTGGATTTAAGAAAAAAATTATAGGTTTGGAGAATACTTCGTTTTTTGAAACCATAGTATTCGTTGCAGTTTTTATGGAAAGAAGCATCTATTCATAGATACAAAGTTTTTTATGTCTACCTCTTCATGATCGCCTTAATACCAAAAACCTTCTCTCCAGATTTTTTTTCTATTGCCATGCTATAATTGTATCCTCTACAACAATAAGTCTGAAGAAACAACTCGACATTTGTTCCTTGATTTCCCTTTCTCGCTTAATTGCTGGGAAACGGTGCTTGCTAATAAGAAAAGAGGCATTTCAATCTTCAATGAATTCCGCCTCACGTTGGGTGTTCTGCCCAAAAATGCTATGAACATCCTCAACACGAGCGGTTGGAATTTATGGAAGCAGTGGAATGACAAAATCCAATCAATCCCCTCCTGGAGAATTTAACTCAAAAAAGATCTTCATATTTTGGGGCATTGTATCAAGCCCAAGCTTTCAGAGGCTCTAAAAAACTAGACTGATTCATCTCTTTATTAGTTTTCCCTGCTTTTATACCATGTTAGAGAAAACTAGTGTGGGTTAGATCTCGAAAGGTCTTTGTTTGTAGTTATTGTAAATATTTTTATACAAAAATATACCATAAATCTACCGTTCTACCTTTTTTTTCCTAAAAAGGTATTAATTGCATCCAAACGCGTCAAAGTATACACTAATTCAGTATTTTTTGGAAACCGAAGTATTCACATAAAAATAAAAAAAAGGAGAGCCAAAAGGACCCTTAATGTTCTATTAGATAAAAGGCAGAAAGCCCAACATTGAATTAACAAAGCTCGACGGTTTAACATGATCATACACATGTTGGGCATACAGCTTCGTCAAGGAAATAACTGAAAGGGGAATAACATGCTGAGGCACACAGCTTTGCCAACAGGAAAG
Source organism: Alopecurus myosuroides (assembly GCA_028641055.1). Taxonomy (NCBI): domain Eukaryota; kingdom Viridiplantae; phylum Streptophyta; class Magnoliopsida; order Poales; family Poaceae; genus Alopecurus; species Alopecurus myosuroides. Next base: position 272,419,223 of record CM054062.1, on the reverse strand, counting down.
TAAACAGCAAATAAAACCTAAACGATGCAAAGAAGCAGCTAAAACAAAGATGGCGCGAAATTAGGTTCTTGTAGGAAAGCGGCAAGTCTGCTAAGCCTTCTTGAGGTCACCCACAATCCATCTCGCCATGTCCCTCTCATCAGGCTTCATCGAGGGGATCCAGAGCTGGAGGAAAACCAAATATTTAAATATAATGTCAGCTGGGTGTCGAATAATCAGTCCATCAATAGCATGCTTGTTTCTAATGTGCCAAAGTGCCCACGCTAGAGCGAGAAAAAACACCCAAACAGATCTACGAAAGCCTCCCGATAGAGTTGAGAGGATTACGTGGAATTGCGCAAAGTTTGCGGGGTACCTGGTTCTCCCAAGAACCTGGTGAAGGACACTCCAGGTGAATATAGCTAGCGAACAGCCAAAGAAGATGTGCTCTGCATTTTTTGGCGCAGCACATAGGGAGCACTTCCCATCAGAGGGGCCAGATCTGGTTGCGAGCTGAAGACCTAACGACAATCTGTCCAAGATAAGCTGCCAGGCAAAGACTTTGATCTTAAGAGGAAGCCTAGCGTGCCAAACATCCTGAGCATACACCACAATTGTCCCTTCCGACAAGGCATCGTACGTGGATTTAACTGAGAAAATCCCAGAGGGTTCCAAGGACCAGGAGATTGTGTACAGTTCCTCGGAGAGCAGTTCCTCGGAGAGCGGCGTGGAGTTGATGATATTGTCAAGCTCGGCCCATCGAGCCATACTTGCTTGGTCCAGCGTCCCGCGGAAACGACACCCAACCCTCAAGGTGTGCGCCATCGACGCCCCTTGATCGTCGCACATGCTGAAAAGGAGGTGAAACTTGTGACATAGAGGACCCTCTCTATGCCACCAATCCATCTAGAACAAGGTTTGCTGCCCTTTATACACCTTATGTTTGGCACCAACCTTAAACACATGCTTTATTTTGGGGAAACTTTTCCAAAACTGAGATCCCAACTTGGGGTGCTAGAAAAGATGTCCCCATTGCTTGAGTATTTGTTTCGGATCAAAACGGCCCAGATTGAGTCGTCCATCCGGTATAACTTCCAAATCCACTTTAACATGAGGGCCTCGTTCAATTTGCGGGAGTTGGTCAGCCCGAGTCCCCTAGACTCCTTAGGACTAGAGACCGCCGGCCAATTAACCATGTGGTACTTGCGATCTGGATCAGCTCCCTCCTAGAAGAATCTTGATCTGTGAGCATCAAGCTGCTTGTGAGTGCCCAGCGGAAGGAGAAAAAGGCCCATTGCGTACATGGGTAGGTTGTCAAGACACGCATTGGAAAGGATGAGACGTCCACCCGAGGACAGGAAGCAGCCCATCCAGGGTTCAATCTTACGGGCTAGCTTTTGGATAAGGAAGGCCCATTGTTCCTTACTCAGCTTTGTGTGTGAAATTGGAAGGCCAAGGTAGGTCAACATGAACTTTCTGAGTTTGCAGTTCAGCTGTCTCGCCATCCTGCCCTCGGCCTCCTTAGGTTGGTTTAACACGATGACTTCGCACTTGCGGTAATTAATTTTTAGGCCTGACGTATCCTCAAAGCACATGCGAAGGAATTTAAGGTTGTCTACTTCTTGATCACTGCCCTGAATAAGGATGATCGTATCGTCCACGTATTGGAGGTGGGTAATGCAACAAGGTACTAGATGAGGGACCACTCCCCGAATATGTCTTGCAGAGTTTGCCTTTGTGAGGATTCTCGAGAGCCCTTCCGCGACATAGTTGAAAAGAAGCGGGGAGAGAGGATCACCCTGCCGCACTCCCCATTTATTTTTGAAGAAGGGGCCCATTTCCCTGTTGATGAAAATAGCCGTTTGGCTGCCCGAATCTAGTTGCGAGATTATGTGAATGTATCCCGCATCGAACCCTTTTCGACGCAGGACCTCGATGAGGAACTCCCAGTTCACCCGATCGTAGGCTTTTTCAAAGTACATCTTAAGTAAGATGTCCCCGAGCTTCTTTACCTTAAGTTCGTGCACAATCTCGTGAAGTGCCAAGGCACCATCTAGGATGAAGCGCCCTTTGATGAATGATGTCTGATTGGGGCTGATGGTTTTATGCGCAACAGTGTCGATCCGAGAGGCAAATGCCTTTGAGATGATCTTAAAGATCACGTTGATCAACACAATTGGTCTAAATCGAGAGATGTACTTCGCCCCCGGGAGTTTTGGAATCAAGGTCAACACCCCAAAGTTGAGCCAAAGGGTATCTATGCAACCTAGGATAAAGTCGTTGAGAATGTGCAGGACTCCGTGTTTGACCAATCTCCAACATTTGTTGAAAGAAGGCACCTGAAACCCATCCGGACCTGGGGCCGTGTCTGATTTCATACCCTTGACAATCTCTTCCATCTCTGATTTCGATAAAGTTCTAGAGAGGTTCTCATTATCCCTTTGAGAAACCTGATGAGTCCGCGCTAACAAGTTGATGGCCAAGCCGCAGTTGCGAGGGGGAGGGGGGCAAGGTGCCAAGTAGCTCCCTGTAGAAGACATAGATGTGTTCTTGAAGGGCTAATCTCCCTGAATTGATCCCAGCCTCAGAGAGTAGGGAGGAGATATTGCACTTTCTTAATTTCCCATTGGCCACAACTTGAAAGTAAGAAGTGTTGGCATCCCCCTAGAGGGCCCACTGAACCCTTCCGCATTTCCGCCAATACTCTTCTTCTGGTCTGTAAATATTTAGGAGCTGCTCTTTTAGGTGATATTGGAATGTCCATTCCTCATTGTCCAGCCCTGTGGAGTCATCTTTCAGATCAATGTATTTGATTTCTTCCAGGAACATAGCCTTTTTGAGACGCATGTCCTTGCCTTGGTTACGACTCCATCCACTGAGAATTTGCCCCAGTCTCCCACTCATGAATTGCTACCAGTCAATGATGTCCCGTCCACGCACCTCCTTAGACAACTTCTCCCACGAGGTGAGGAGGAGGGATTGGAAATCAGGCAGCTTGAACCATCCAGTTTCGAAGAAGAACCTATTGTTGCGGATTCGCGATCCCTCTCCCGAGTCCAGGATGAGAGGGGTGTGATCGGAGCCTAAGCCAGTCTCTGCCGTCAGGGAAAGAAGCGGGAAGGAAAGTTCAAGCGAAGGAGAAATAAAAACCCTGCCCAGAACACATCAAACTGGATTCATCCTTTTGTTAGTCCAAGTGCACCTCGCGCGAGATCTATGAACATCACGGAAACCTCAGTTAGCGATATGAGCATTTAAGAGGGTCAGCCTAGGCCAATTGATGTTGTCGTTATTCTTCTCGAACCTGTCTCGAATCAGCTTGAAGTCCCCCCATAACCACAGGGGCGGGACAACTCGCTATCTTCGCCGAGATATCCTCTAGGAAGCCCACAGAGAAGGAGTGATCCGCGGGGCCGTACACATTGATGAACTCAAATTTTGCTTTGGAGGGTTTGTGCAACACAAGCAAGCTTTGGAAGTAACGTCCATGCTACCTACGTCGAACAGACTGTCTCGCACCACAATAAGCATTCCCCCGGACTGCCCATTAGCCGGGAGCCAGTACCAGAAGAACTACTCTCCCGTAACTAAGCTTCGAAGTTCTGTGTCAGTGAAAGAGTGTCTAATTGTTTCTTGGAGGAAAACTATGTCGATCTTGTTGTTCGAGAGCTGCTCTTTAATCATAGTCATGCGCCGCGGCATGCCAATCCACGGATGTTCAAGAACAACCACCGCATTAAGACACCTTCTAGGAAACCCGTGCTTGGCGGGTGTAGGCTTTTGTGGATTTGAGGAGGGTTTTGTTTGCCTGACGGGTGTAGGGGGTTATAATGATTGTCGCCTAGCTCTTCTTCGCTTGACTTCTTTTGATCGGGCCCGAGGTCCCGCCCTCTGCCCGAGTGGTGGCCTCCCCGACGGTGGACCCTCCCATAGACCCTGCTGTAGCTAAAGCCGGATCTGCAGCTTCCTTCGCACGATCTTCAAAAGCTTTGGCCTCGGCCTGAAGTTTGGCAGCATTTTCCCTTACGAGGGGCAGCTCTACTTTGGCTAGCTCGGTTGCACAGAAAAGAGAGATGACCTAAGCAGGGGGCCTAAATTCGAACCAAGGCAAATGCCGCTATCTCTTGCGACGAAAAAAGATTCTCATTGGAAAAAGAAGGAAGAACAACAACGTCGCGGGTGGAGAGCCTACCTGGAGAATTCATGGAATTTGCGCGGTTAGTGGTGTGGTCTAGCACGGGAGCCTTGCTGCACGTACTGGACAGAGACCGCCTTGCTGCACAGGCCCTAAGCCACGGGCGCCGAGAGGGCCTGCACCACCCCCTGACTAGCAAAGAGTCGTCGGAGAAATCCGGCTGTGAGAAGGCCGCAAGCGTGGAGGCCAGGACCCTAGCGGGGAGGTCCGCGTTGGCTTTATTTCGGCGCTCCCGACTTTGCAGCGACTTCTGGAGGTGAGGCCCACTCGAGGGAGTGAGGGCAGTGGCAGATGAGGTGAAGGCAGCGTGGGAGGGAGAAGGGGGCCGTAGTGACGAGTCCATCATGGGCGAGGCCGGGGCTTGATCGCTGAGTGACAGAGATGTCACTGAGGCAAGAGGCGCAAGATTGCGTGGCCACCCGAGAGGAAGGATCCGTATTCATTGATCAGAGGGCTCGCAGGGGTCTCCACTGCCGGCTACACCACTGATACGATAGCCACAACGAAGATGGGACCACCAAAACCTTGCCCCCATCACGTAACTCAAAATCGGCTCCTCTGAGTTGTATTTTTCATGGAGACCACGCTTTCCGTCCAAACCTTCGTCTTCATCAGATGATTTCTCCATGATGTCATCGTTCTCGTGATCTTTGCGTGGAGCCAGGGGATGTGGGGGGATGGTACGTCCATTTTGCATCACTGTTTTATGTTGTTATTTTCTGTTATTCATCGATATATTTCATGTTATAATGCATTACTTATGTTATTTTATCTTATTTTGGATGTTTCATAATTTTTGGAGAATAAACACCGGGACGAGAAATCTGATGGAAAAAAGCACCGTGAAGATACCATATTTCAGAATACCAGAAGAAGAAGGGGGATACCGGAGATATGTTAGAAGTTCAGAGGAAGACTCCAACCAGAAGGGGAGCCAGAGGGGGGGGGGGCACCAGGGGCCCACATCATGAGGTGGCATGCCCCCCTTGGCCGCGCCGCCAAGTGGTGTGGCCACCCTGGCCCACCTTAGGTTGACATCTTTCGCGTACTTGACCCCAGGGAACCCTAAGCCCCAGACCACCATCGAAGAATTATTCCACCGCCGCCTCGGGGCGGAAAACACCCGAGAGAGAAAATCTCTCTGGCAAGGAGAAATCTGCCAGGGGAATTCCTCTCCGGAGAGGGGAAATCATCGCCATCGTCACCGTCATCACTCCGGGCATCATCAAGATCGTCATGATCATCATACCCACCAGCACCATCACCCTCATCATCCACCGTCATCCCGATGTAACAATTAGGGGCCCATATCGTTGTTTTACATTAGATCTCTCTCCCGGTGTGGATTACTAGTTAGTAGTTGATGCTTGTGAGATTTATCGGTGTTAGCACTTTATGACCAGATTGTTATTATCCATTATACCACCTCTGATTATGATCCATATGATGTCTCGTGAGTAGTTCGTTTAGTTCTTGAGGACATGGGAGAAGTCATGATGTTAGTAGTGAAGTTATATTAAAGTAATATCTCGTGGTTTGGTATTTAAGTTGTGGTGCTATTCTTCTAGTGGTGTCATGTGAATGTCGACTACATGATACTTCACCTTTATGGGCCTAGGAGGATGCATTGTGTATTTGGCTACTAATTGTGGGGTTGCCGGAGTCACTACAAGAAATGTGTTGATATATGACGTTTTCACAATGACGGTGAATGATATCGTCATAAAGTTATGACGATTCTGTGCCAAATCGTCGTTAGCCGTTAGAGGGGATCAAAACACCGAGTTTTCACGACGATTTGGCTAAGAAACGTCGTAATTTAGTAAATTGATATCGTCATAAACCATCAGGCCCTTATTTCTAACCATTCACGACGAATTTAAATTGTCATGATATAGCCCAATATGGATATGTTGATATGACTAGACAGACACATCATCAACTTTGCCTAGGTGTCATGTCTATTGGATGGCCACATAATCAATTTCTAAATACATGTCATCTCCAGCTACTATCATTGACATGTGGGACCCATCCTCTAGCTATCATTGACATGTGGGACCCGTCCAGCTAGACACACCTACCTGACATTTGGGACCCACAACCAACATGTACTCTAACAGCTACCTGGCATGTCATTGACATGTGGGACCCGTCCAGCCATGTAATCTAACACACAGCGACCTGTCATGTGGACCTGCAAGTAACATGTACTCTTTTTTTTTACAGGGAACTGGCATGTGGGACCCAACATCACTCTATGCCCAAATTCGCGATTAAAGTCGCAAAAATAGTGGCTGCGGGATTCGAACCCGCGACCTCCCCACCTCCACCACACATCCCTACCACTAGGCCAAACATCACTTGTTGTATACTATAGGCAGCGCACCTATTTGAGTCGGCCACAAGCGAACTTGGGCCACCAAACATGAGCACATGTACTTGGGCCACGCTCTACCTCCATCTCCGCATGGGCTCAAATTCGGCCTATTAACCAAGCGCTGGCATGGGCTCTAACAGGGATAGCTCGGTTTTTTTTTTGCGTTTTTTCTGTTTTTCTTTTCTATAATTTGAATTTGCCCTTCAAATTAAACGAAATCAATTAAAAAAATATAAAAAATAACTTACAGCAATTATAGACTATTTGCAAGCATTTTTAAAAAAAAATATACAATCATATCCATGAGCATATATTTTTTGAGACTTTAGTGGACTTTGAATTACGCTTTGGAGTCAAAACGGGGGACATGACCGTTCCTAGATAAGTGTTGAATATCGCAAAAAAAAATGTATATCTCTGAAGAAATAGGTACTTTTGTATCTAAAAATGATTTTTACAAAAAATCATGAGCAAACTACGAGGCACCTGTAGTTCAAATTTGGCCCGGTTTCAGCGGAATCGGATGAAATTTGTCTTTTTCAAAAGAGTTGTATTTAGAGCTATTGAGAGGTAGTAAGTTTGTTATTTGTAGAAAAAATATGACATAATATATTTAGAATTTCAGTTTGTACATTTTTGCAATATATTTTGTGTAGGTGCTTCACAAAAAAACCCAGTTTTGACACTCCGGAGATGGAAAATGGTATTTTTATTCAACGAAAAATAAAACTTTCTTCGTGAACATTGTTAGTTGCACCAATATGCATCTTTATGTGGAATATGGTCACATTTCAACAAACTATGCCATGGATGTGGCCAAAACATCCGTCATTTCGCCCGAAAGCCATGAATCTTCGTACGAGATAGCTCATTTTTGTGAACTCATTTTCCACAAAATTGTCTTATTCTAAGTTTATTATTTTTGATGGATACTAGGACATATATAACAACACCACGCGAATATCTTGCATCGTTTCGAGTTTTTTTGAATTTTCTGGAATTTTCAAAGCCGGTTTCGGAAAACGGTCAGAACGGGGGGCATGACCGTTCGCAGCTAGAGGTTGAATATTGATGAACTCTTGGTACATCTCTATTCAAATAGGTAGTTTTGTATCTAAAAATGATTTTTACAAAAAATCATGAGATACATATGAGGCACCTGTAGTTCAAATTTGGCCCGGTTTCAGCGGAATCGGCAGAAATTTGTCTTTTTCGAAAGAGGTGTATTTTGAGCTATTGAGAGGTAGTAAGTTTGTTATTTGTAGATCAAATATGACATAATATATTTAGAATTTCACTTTGTACATTTTTGCAACATATTTGTGGTAGGTGCTTCACAAAAAAACCCAGTTTTGACACTCCGGAGATGGAAAATGGTATTTTTATTCAACGAAAAATAAAACTTTCTTCGTGAACATTGTTAGTTGCACCAATATGCATCTTTATGTGGAATATGGTCACATTTCAACAAACTATGCCATGGATGTGGCCAAAACATCCGTCATTTCGCCCGAAAGCCATGAATCTTCGTACGAGATAGCTCATTTTTGTGAACTCATTTTCCACAAAATTGTCTTATTCTAAGTTTATTATTTTTGGTGGATACTAGGACATATATAAAAACACCACGCGAAGATCTTGCATCGTTTCGAGTTTTTTTGAATTTTCTGGAATTTTCAAAGCCGGTTTCGGAAAACGGTCAGAACGGGGGGCATGACCGTTCGCAGCTAGAGGTTGAATATTGATGAACTCTTGGTACATCTCTATTGAAATAGGTAGTTTTGTATCTAAAAATGATTTTTACAAAAAATCATGAGATACATATGAGGCACCTGTAGTTCAAATTTGGCCCGGTTTCAGCGGAATCGGCAGAAATTTGTCTTTTTCGAAAGAGGTGTATTTTGAGCTATTGAGAGGTAGTAAGTTTGTTATTTGTAGATCAAATATGACATAATATATTTATAATTTCACTTTGTACATTTTTGCAACATATTTGTGGTAGGTGCTTCACAAAAAAACCCAGTTTTGACACTCCGGAGATGGAAAATGGTATTTTTATTCAACGAAAAATAAAACTTTCTTCGTGAACATTGTTAGTTGCACCAATATGCATCTTTGTGTGGAATATGGTCACATTTCAACAAACTATGCCACGGATGTGGCCAAAACATCCGTCATTTCGCCCGAAAGCCATAAATCTTCGTACGAGATAGCTCATTTCTGTGAACACCTTTTCAACCCAATTGTCGTATTCCAAGTTTATTATTTTTGGTGGATACTAGGACATATATCACAACACCACGCGAAGATCTTGCATCGTTTCGATGTTTTTTGAATTTTCTGGAATTTTTAAAGCCGGTTTCGGAAAACGGTCAAAACGGGGGACATGACCGTTAGTACCTAGAGGTTGAATCTTGATGAACTCTTGGTACATCTCTATTGAAATAGGTACTTGGGTACCTAAAAATGATTTTTGCAAAAAATAAAGAGAAAACTACGAGGCACCTGTAGTTCAAATTTGGCCCGGTTTCAGCGGAATCGGCTGAAATTTGTCTTTTTCAAAAGAGTTGTATTTTGAGATATTGTGAGGTAGTAAGTTTGTTATTTGTAGATCAAATATGACATAATATATTTAGAATTTTACTTTGTACATTTTTGCAACATATTTTGTGTATGTGCTTCACAAAAAAACTCAGTTTTGACACTCCGGAGATGGAAAATAGTATTTTTACTCAACGAAAAATAAAAGTTTCTTCGTGAACATTGTTAGTTGTACCAATATGTATCTTTGTGTGGAATATGGTCACATTTAAACAAACTATGCCACGGATGTGGCCAAAACATCCGTCATTTCGCCCGAAAGCCATAAATCTTCGTACGAGATAGCTCATTTCTGTGAACACATTTTCCACCAAATTGTCGTATTCAAAGTTTATTATTTTTGGTGGATACTAGGACATATATAACAACACCACGCGAAGATCTTGCATCGTTTCGATTTTTTCTGAATTTTCTGGAATTTTTAAAGCCGGTTTCGGAAAACGGTCAAAACGGGAGACATGACCGTTAGTACCTAGAGGTTGAATCTTGATGAACTCTTGGTGTATCTATGTTGGAATAGGTACTTGTCTACCTAAAAATGATTTTTGCAAAAAATCATGAGCAAACTACGAGGCACCTATAGTTCAAATTTTGCCCGGTTTCAGCGGAATCGGCACAAATTTGTCTTTTTCAAAAGAGGTGTATGAAAAGCTATTAAGTGGTAGTAAATTTGTTATTTGTAGATAAAATATGACATAATATATTTAGAATTTTACTTTGTAAAATTTTGTAACATAATTTTGGTAGGTGCTTCACAAAAAAACCCTTTTTGACACTCCGAAAATAGAAAATGATGTTTTTATTCAATACAAAATAAAAGTTTCTTATATTACTCCGAGGTTGTGTGCAAATTTCTTATATTTTTGTGGTAATTTTAATTGAAATTTAAATATGTCATGTGATATTTTATTTTCCTACTTATTCACTATTTTTATAATTACTTTTATTATTACCAAATTTTTTGGCTCCCACTTTCCCTCCAGGAGACACGAAAATTTCGGTTTAAGTCATTGCCCCGCGCCCAAACCCGCACAAACCCGGCGCCCCCAAACCCTAGCATCAATTCCCCCCCTCCTTTCTCTCTCTGCCCCGCCGCCAAACCCTAACTCGCCCAAACCCGCCGCCCCACCTTCTCTGCCTCCCTCTTCCCCGAGCCACCGCCCTCTTCCCCCGCTCCTCTCTCCCCAACTAATCCCGATCCAGATTCCCCAGCACTCCTAGCGCCGCCGCCGGATACCCTCCCACCAGGCCCCCGAGCGCAGTGACCACCTCCTCTGCCTTCAACAGACCGCCGATGGCGCCTCCCTCCAACCGGCCGATGACCCCGAGGTGCTCCTGCGACGACTTCGAGGGGTCTGGTCGACCAAATCCACGGGGTCGCCGGATCTCTTCCCTTCTTCCCCACTCCCGATGTCTCCGGGTTTCTGCCTCTCACCTTATGTATCTCTCTGTCTTTGTCTCTCTCTCTGCAGATCCGCCACGGCGGCGACCATGGAGGACGAGCTTCCTCGCGCCAGATGCGGCCTTCTCCGACCCTCATTACGCCAGATGCGGACTTCCCCGACCTACATGTCGCCGTATCCGGCCTCCCTCGACCTCCCTGCATCCGGATCCGGCTGCACCCGACCTTGCTTCCCTCGCGAGGATCCTAAACGGGAGGCCAGGGGTCAACGCCACCGGCTACCATAGCATCAACGACACCGACTACCTCGCGAGGGCTCTTCAACAGCTAGACCTTCAAGGGCGTCCAGGTAACAACCCACCCCTCCTCCTCCATCTTCATGAGCTTGCAGATGTGTACTGTGGCAGAAATCCCAAGCCATTATTTTTGCGTGTGACCTGCTGTTGTAGATTCTTTTCTTTAGAGTCGGATTATCCCTGTCTTACCCATTATTTTTGGACCACAGATCTTATACATGATTCAATTTGATTCCTCTGATTTCCATATGTAAGTTATAAGTCTTACAATGGATGTGCTGCAATTCATGTCTTGTTAATCTGTTGATCTACACCTCTAATTTGGTGTCTTGATCCTGCTTTGCTTGCAATTTGATAGCTGAGTTGGTACTTTATTTAACACCATTAACTCATGTAAAACTTCCCTACACTACTTCAGATAGGCATATTCAGCGGAGTTAAAACTGATGAGTGTAGTTGAACTTCTGCTAGTCTATGTCTCTGTTACAAACCATAAGACCAACCCCAACAGTAAGAGCTATTTTTTTTGGAATGGTCTATAAACTTAAGATTTTGAAAGAAATGACTGAGTTGTGTGCTGTCCCACTGGTTCTACATATGTTTGCTGTTTCTGTTGTGCCCATAACACAAATTTGTTTTGCTTTGGATGTAACTAGTTGGCTAGGGCTTCCTGTGGGATGGGAATGCTTGGCATAATTGTGTTTATATATGTGGATGGTTGCTTCTGCATCATGAATGTTCCTGCAAATAAAAATATCCCTTTATATGTTAGGCATATATGCATTATTAGATGCCATTATTGGCTGGAGTGTTGGTGGCATAGTATGATATGTTAATTCTTCATATTGCTGTTAACTTGATACACTTCATTTATTGCAAGAAAGTTATGACTACTGCTAACACAGAGAGTCTGAATGCATGCTCCTAAATACCTTTCTGTCTAAATAATCTTTTACTACTGCTAACCTACTGCTAAAACAGAGATTATGTATGCACTGCTACCTGACGTATGAACTCTACATGACATGAAATAGTTATTTTCAGTGTTCTTAATTTGTTTTCACTGTCCTTTGATATATGCTTGGACTGGGAAGTTGTGGATTAATGATGGTGATTTTGTTCTACTTGGATGCATTGGTACTCTTCATTGAGCGCACGGACGCAACATCGGCAGAAGATCATGCCGTGCACATCATGAAGCACACCGCAGGCTTCATGCACTGCAATTGTTACCTCATTGGATAATTCCTACGAGGATGAAGAGGAAGTGGAATCTTCGTTCACCGAGTAAGTGTCCCGTCTGCTCCTTGGAACCTACAACACTAGCTTCCTTGTACTTATGCATGTCATAGCTTCTGATAATTTTGATTGCTGATGTTCAGCTTCAGTTATGTATTAGGAAGAGTGTCTTGCTGTAGTGGTATAAACATTTGTCTGATTTAGGTTGCTCCCTCCCTATCATTAGCAAAGTATGTATTGACACGTGTGACTAATTTGAGTTATGAGACGTTGGATTATCTCAACTGACTACATGTCATGAGTTTATTTAGCCAATGTGGTCTACTACTGTTGCTTATATTGGAACTATGACATGGTTGTACATCATAATGGTTCCGTCCAATGGGATAATTGGTACAGCTTAAGTTTATTCTGTCTAGGTGGATCGTTACTCTGTATCCAAATGAGCAATGGCTATTAGCAAATGTGTTGATCATTGTACCTTGAAACAGATTTGTTTGTTTCAGCATGTGACGAAGTTCTGTTTCCGTTTTGCAGACCAAGGCTGGAGAGGCTGCCAAGAAGAAATGAGAATTTTCTGTCTTTCCATCTGTGCGCTATCAAGCTTTGCTTTGTTTAGGATGGTATCCTGGTGTCTCTGTTGCTGAATGCTTAATTATAACTAGAAAAGACTCGTGTCACCACCTGCTATTTTGTGAGGCAATTGTATCTGTTCCGAGTCGAGTTATGAACATATTTGGCTGATATTTGTATCTGAATGTATGTTGTATTTGTTCTGTATCTGAGTATTCTCATTTTTTTAAGAAGTTACTTGATGAGAGGGACCAGCAACCTGCAATATCCGAACAAAATATCTGTCGTAAAACCCAAAATTCTTGAAATAAAAAGGAACAAATCGAAATAAGTCCCAGGTCCAAAATTTGAGCGTATTGCCTAGGCCTAGAATTGAAAAAAAAAGTTAAATGGCCAAAGCCCATAAATGTGAACCAACCGCAAAAGGCTAAGGCCCAAAGACCCTAAAAATTCTACGGCCTAAAAGGAAAATGGACCATAAAGACCGCTGACAAGAAAAGAAAAATGTCAGATTTATTGGGCTAGGCCCATGAAGATCAACGAAATGGACCGGGCTGATTTTGATACACGACGTTTTTAAATCGTCATGATTTTGCCACGTAGGACTAGCCACGTCGGAGCTGATGTGTCCTTCCCAGACTGCTCACGACGATATTGGATCGTCATAGATTCATGACGTTTCTAAATCGTCGTGGATATCCATGACGTTTCCAAAAAAAACGTCGTTGTGGTTAATTACTGACGCTCGGTTTTCAACGATTTGTTTTTCGTCATAAGATCGTCATGGATGAAATATGATGACGATTTGGTGACGAAAAGAGAGCGTCAAGTATCAGCATATTTCTTGTAGTGAGTGACAGAAACCTAAACCCTCGTTAGGAAACCAATGCACGAGGGAGCGTAGAATCCCGAAGTTTTAAGGCCGTGGTTAGATTTATCTTAATTACTTTCTTGTATTTGCGGATGCTTACGAGGGGTATAATCACAAGTATGTATTATTCCTAGTTGGGCGGTGCATTAGCATAGGTTCACCCACACAACACTTCACAAACCAATGGATATTAATCAACCGTAACAAAGCGAAAGCACTTGACGAAATTCCCATGTGTCCTCGAGAACGTTTGGTAGTCATAAGTAACTAAACCGGCTTGTCCTTTTCTCTCAAAAGGATTGGGCCACTCGCTGAAATATTATTTACTTCTCTTTATTTACTCTGTAACACCCCAATTTTTGATACATTAGGGTGTGTGGTGTTGAGTTCATGTCATAGCATGCATGAAAATTTTGAACCAAGTTTTAATTTGAATTTAAGTGAAACTTGCCCAAAAACCACTTAAAGTGGTCAACCAAAATTTGAATTAAAAACATTTTCAATTTTGGCAAACCAAGTCATGGTTTTGTTGGAAATTTCATGAGGTTTCCAAAATGTATTTTTGGCAAATTTTTGCTTCACAAAAAGGCCCTCAAAAATCTGTTTTGGTTCTGTTTTAGGTCCAAAAGGACCCCTTGGTAATTTCCCAGTTTCTTCCAGGGGGTTATCCGCAAAAACGTTTTTAACTTCTTCTTCCTTGTCGCCGGCCAGGGAGGCAGCCCGCCGCCGCCATCCACCTCCTGCTTGGCCTTTCGACGTGGAGGCCCGATACCCCTCTCAAGAGAAGTCCAGATCGAGCCCACCCCTCGCAGAAGCCCCACCTCGAGCTCACTCCTCTCCTCTGTACCTTCATACCGAGAGCAAACCCTAGCTCGCCGGATTCCTCGCCGCGCCGCCGCAGCACACTGCCCCGCGACGAACCGAGCTGCTGTGAAGCTCCGTCGGCCTCCCCTTCACCTTCCCGTGGAGCGAATCGTGCCGGGACAGGCCGCAGACGCCGCCCCGACCCCTTCTTCTCCAATTCCGGCTGGTGGTCGCCGCGGTCGATGCCGCCGCCCCCGACCTCCTCGTCCATCCTCGACCATCCGCTGAGGTTCACCGTGAGCTGGTGAGCCTTCCCATGCCCTTGTTTTGCTTCCCCGTGCACCGTAGCCCGATGTCGCCGTCGTCCGTGCCCCGCCGCCGCGGTAGAGTTGCCGCCGGCCAACTCCGGTGTCCTTTCATCGAACCATTGCCACCTACAGGACCCCCTCGAGGAGATGGAGCTAGTGGTACAAACGATTTTGCATCTTACGCGCCGGATCGACGGATTCGAGTTCATAGGTGTTGATTCAGAGCAGGGTGACGTCATCCTTCGGTCACGATGACGTCATTGCCGGTTTTTCTCTGTTTCTGGAAGATGGATAATTCCTGACACGTGGGCCCATGTTTAATAATAACAGAAAATTGATTATTTTTAGTAATTCAATAACTATTGTTATATAAGTCAGAAAATTAATATAAAAGTATGGAAATGTTCAGAAAAATGCAATCTATCTGAATATGTCATTTTCACACATGTTTGCCAAAGTTCAAAAATGAGTATTTATTTAATGTTGTTAATTCATTTAAAAATAGAAAAATAAGATTTTAATCAATAAAATTAGAAAATTAAAAGTTATATACCAAATTGCTCAAAATGACAAGTGCAACCTATTTATGATGTTTTTAACCTCATTTGAGCTTTTAAAATTGCACTCACTTCCAGAATCGCCCGAAACCCCCTCCGGGGTCCATTTCGGGATAATTTCAGTAAAACTTCTTAACTGACATACGAACCCTAGCAACCCATCGAACATGTTTAGGACTTTATTTCAGTGCATTAACTTGCTCATGCATACATATTGCGCATTGCATCGATGCCATGTGTTGATTGTTATTTCTCTTTCGGTGTTATTTCTCCCTCGATAGAACGTGACTCCGAAGAGAAGGCCATCAACTCCATGACGAATACTTGATCTTAACCGACAAGTCAAGCACTTATCCCTAAAGACTTTATCTGGTTTTCTTATAATCAAGGCAAGCATAACCTCTTATCTGCTCATATATGATTTCAAAGTGATTTGAATCTCGTACTTTGCATCCGGTTCCAAACTATTTGATGTCAGTAGATAGAGTTCTCCTATATACTGCATAACCTAGATATCCTGATCCACTTCACCTAGCGGCTATAGGTTTGTTTGTGCGCGCTTCGCTAAACCTTGTGAGTCTTGCTTAGCCATGCCTAGTTGATGAAGCTGGTCAATGCGTGAATCTACTATGTCAGGTTTTTATGATCTGAATTACCTTTGATAACTTGACTAATCACGGCATGGATGTGAGGCCACAATGGGTTGTGGCGTTTTGTCCTGTTCATGCCCCTAGGAGCGAGTTCTCGCCTTCGAGCCAAGACTGAGCGTACAGCCACACGTGGGCCGATGAACCCCGCCCGGCTAACTAACTTGTTTAACCTTATCCATGAGCCACGTAGTTTGAGCTTTCCATCTGCGTGTGTGTCGGAAAATGTTTTGTAGAAAACTAGGTCGTGACCGGGACAAGTGATGGACGTACACGGATCTTGATCCCGACTCACAGAACAGGTGCCGTCAGGAGGTGGCCAACTCCCTGTTGACGGGGTGGCCCTGTTTGGGTTGACTCATGGATATGGTTCGACAAGGTAAAGGCTGGGAATCGACTACCCTCTGCCGGCACTTCCCGGGCTAGTGCTAATCATGTGGCACTAAGAGTCGGTTGGTACGTGTGGGTAAAGTTGTACACCCCTGCAGGGTTAAATCTTTTCGAAAAGCCGTGTCTGCGGTTAAAGACGACTTGGTGACGGATTCTGTGATCATAGATAACTTGAACGGAATGATTAAAACTTGCTGATAACGAATGAAGGATGCCTCCTCGGAGATGCCGAGAGGGGTTACCTTGTAGTTTGAGTTACCGGAACAACTGGAGGAGGTGATCTTTGAAGCACGAGGTGCTGAAATGTCTTGGTGGAATACAAAAAGATGATGATCTCAGTAGTTGAGTAGCTTTCTCATCTGTTTTGAAAACATTCTATGAGACGTGCTATTCCTCCTCTATTTGGAAAACAAAGATGGCTTTACGCAAATAACCTTCATAAAACCTTTCTGAAGATAGCAGATATATAATAGGTTAACTAAGTCTTGTTGAGTACCTCCCGTACTCAGGTTTGCTTAATTTTGGTTCAGGAGAAGATCTCACATCGGTGGTGATTCAACGTGGACATCGACGAGTAGTTCGGGGTTCCCAGGTAGCAGCCTGGAATCTATGGGCTGGGACGTCGCCTTATGTTGCGGCCTCTTAGGCATTTTTGGTTCTTGTTGACTAGCAACATAATTCGCCTTCCGTTGTCTGATGTAATGTTGGGTCGTGTGACCTCTGTTTGTAAGCTATACTCTAGTATTACTTGCTTAATAAAGCTTCATGTTTAGAGTACTGCTTTGATCGGTTGTTGGTTTCGAGCTCATTGTTATACAGTTTTGGCTATGCCTGCATAGTTGTCGCAGTCGAGGGGTTGTGGAGCCGATGATCCATGTCCGAGCCCGCCTGTCGATGTGATCGGCCTGGGGCGAGGTAACCCCAGTAACCCTCGATTGTTGTTGCACTTTCTGGACACATAGCATCTCTGTATAGCTTTGGTCCCGTTTCCTTCAGTTTCATTCGATTCGTGGACGCTTTGATATGCATAGTTGGTTATGACTAGCATGGATACAAGGAGTAGTTGACTGGGGATCCGGACTACGTGCCGATGAATCCAGTCTGCCTGCCGTTGTTTGTTGCGGCCGGGGCTGGTAACCCTGAAGCCCTTGTGAGTCCATGGCTAGGAGCACATAACAGTATGTATATCTCTGGATCCGGGGTCGTGACAAGTCTTGGTATCAGAGCAGGACTGCCTGTAGGAAAACCTTACTGCTTGGTCGACGTTGAGTCTAGTGTTTGTGAAAACTACTTTGAAACTCCAAATGGATTATGAAAAACCTTCTTAGGATTCTTTTTACTCCTTATCTGGTATCGCTCTAAACTCTGGGTCATCTTACCTGTTTTGATTTGAAAAGGTTTTGCTATCTCTTCGAGTCATTCAAAACGTAGGTGCCTTCTTTGGCAAGACGTTTCTTTCACCCAAGTTGACCTAGTGTTAAAGTTTCTAGAGTCGTGTGTGTTCCTTACTCCGTTGATTGTTGTTCAACTGGGAGATTTCCTTTCCATTCCAATCTCTCAGAGTTGTGGATTCCTTATTCTTACATGTTCCCAAAGTTTCAAAATCCTGAACCTCGAGATTTCCTTTTCATCTCGAATGTATCCGTTATCCTCTGCTCAAGTTCTTCCGGAGCTATCGTTGTTTTTGGAAAGATACTTCGTGATTGCTATTCGTAGTGTCGTTCAAGGCGCTAAGATAGTAGTTATTCCTTTCTCAATGCTTTTAACCTTGGACTTGAATCGAAGGTCCCGGAATGTGCTGAATTGCGGTGGGTTGAATCATGTGGTCATAACCATGTGATGCTCATGCTACAAGTACATGATGCTGACCTTTAACCCAAGTTCCGGTTCTTTGGATCCTGAGAAATCTGTTCTACCCCAGGATGGCTAGGAAATTCCAACTCTCAAAGTCGTAGGCTTTCCTTTGGAATCAAAAGGAATCATAACAAGAGTGTCTCTATGATTCCCATATCTTTGTTCTTGGTTCAGCTATACCAACCTTTTGGCATGGGTTCTACACATGAGTATTACCCCGTGCATCCAACGTGATCTCCGGATTTTCCATAGCACGTTCCTACTCTTTAGTTCCTTTCTGAATTTCGTCCGTTGTTTGGAAACCAAGTTACATATGGTGTTGGATTCTTCCAATGCATTTTTCTTTTTGGTTCCCGACAAAACATTCTACCTTGGGATGTCAGGAGAAACAAACTCCAGTACCTCATTCATCTCCAGGACCAGGTCAAAGTTTTGTAATCCGCAGATTAACGAAGTTTCATTAGCTTCTGTTCTGTTCTACCTTCGAGTATCACACTCTTCTATATCAAGAGGTTGTGTTGAGTTTCATGGCCTTATTGATGAAGTGATGCTCTTACAATTCTCCACTCCCCCATCCTCCAAGCTGAAATGCTCGAGAAGGTTGGGTGTGTGTGTCAGATGTTCTGAGCAATTCGTATTGCTTTGAAAATCTAAGAAAACATCTGTATCCTTCTTAGCACTATTGGTCACCCAGCCTCTATTTGAAGTTGACAGTGTTACCAAATCCGTTCATTCCGGTGCACATTCTTGGTCAGAGAGTTAGGTTCATGCCAAAGTTCTCAAGACCATATCGGTTGCTTTGAAAAGCATGCCTCCTTTCGATTTCTAAGACATACCGGCAGGTTGTGATATTCTGGTTGTCTTTCTAGAAGTATCACCAGGTTGTTACCTGACCGTAACGTCTAAACAAGGGGTAATTTAGTTGCTCCTTTCTCCAGGAAACTCTGCTGGATATCCCGGACTAGTTGGTTGAGCTTAACAACAACTTGGAGAGTTGAAAGGCAAAAGCTCCGCCTAACTTGATCCTCAGTTAAGGGATGTCTAGTTCCTTATGTGTTGAAGCATGATAGTATCTCTTTTTCGTAAATGCGATCATTCTACCTCTTGATTTGATTTGGGCTATCGTCAGATCAAGTCCAGATCCAAGGACTGTCTTGGTGGTGCTTTCACTCTTGGTGTTTTGCTCGAGTACACCTTCATGTCCTCTAGTCTGACCAATAGTTTGCCTTGTTCATGTACCATATGAACCCTTCTCCTTGGAGTGTTTGATAAGTGTGTTTTCGAGCCCATCGATGACATTCCTATTTACTTAAGTTGCAAGAGGTTCATTTTGAACAACTGACACTAATGTTGGAAACTTTCGAGAACCAACTTTGTGTTATCACGAAGTTGTGTTCTGGATGTTCGAAGTGGCTTACTCCAGTCCATGTGCTTATGGTGAAAGTTGTCGCCGTGTATTCGAGTAAAGTTTTCTTGTTCCTTCGGGAATAATCCCCAGACGGTCATGCATGTGTGGAGTATTCTTGATATGGTTGGTTTTTACCTCCATTTCTTGGAAAAAGTTTGCACCCACACCAAGCCACTGACTGATTGTTCGTAAAGAGAAGAAGTCTATAAACTTCGTTATCTTTGTATCGTCTCCCCAACAAGGACTCCGATGTGTTCTTTTGGAAGTAGTCCATGTAGGTGCAACCCTCTTTTGCAAGTTGCTAATACATGAGTTCTACAATCCTGCTCATCTTCTTGAGCGTGGCATCGTAGTCCATATCTTGAGAATCTAGTAAATGTATCTCGTTGGTAGCCTGTGCAATCTCTTCGTTCAAACATATCGAGTCTGAGTTATCAATCCACTAACCAGAGCTGAATCTCAAGCAGCAACGATGGTTGGTGTTTTCCTCAAGGGTATTGAATTAGGTCTTTCCAGAATCTGGCATGGTTGATGTGGTGGTTGACACAATTAGCCGGAAGGCCTAATGTCATATCTCTTTGAATCCGTAAGAACAGCCACTCTCCGTGAGAATTCTTGTCTGGTTCATCCCAACAAGTTTTCTCCCCGTTCTTCCAAACCGGAGTTTAACTTCCACCTGATGACCTATTGACGGCTTATCTTAAGCCTGATATTGGTATCTAGAACATCAGGAGAACCTGGAAGTTGATCTTTCCAATATCTCTCCGTTGAACCTCCAAAATCTTTGTTCCAGTGGAAACAAGTTCATCATGAGAACATCTCGTGGTGTTCTGTAACTGCCATTCATCAGTTCCCTTTTTAAGTTGTTGGTACTTGAAGTTTTTTTCATCTCACACGTTGTGTGAATTTGTCAGTTACTTCAGCCATGGGATCTTAACCATGTGGTAGATGTATTGCTACGTCCAAACCACAATACGAAAGAGATTCCCTATCCCTTCTGGTGTTTCAATCCTCGTTGGTTAACCAGTTTACGGTGTGACCAAGATTTCCCCTTCACTACGGTGTTTCAACATCTTTCGGTTACTCATCTTCTGCCATGAAGTAACATCCCGATCTTTCACCAAGATTTCGACAAAGTTTTGACGGAGTGAAAGTTCTGTTATCCTTCGTGTCCACTCCGAAGAGTGAACATGATCCTGTATCAAAATCCTCTCGGACGCACGATTACAGCGTTTTCTCGTGTTCTCCCTCGTCTACGGATATTGCGTTGTGATATCCCAGACAATTCTTTCCATCTTGGTCTATTTGAAGAAAACCTCGGTTTCACAAGTTGTCCAGGCGTTCCTTTTCCAAAAGGATTTAAAGTCTTGTGCAAAGATCATATTCTAAATCCTTTCAAGACCAATCGTCCACAAACTTGAAACCATCTTCTATTCCCTCCGTTATCTTGATGTGTTTCATGCATGTTAACTCAAGAGTTCTTCGTGAACATTCCTATCATGAGATAACCATGGGATACTCGATCTTCGTGAAGATCATTTCCTAAGAGTTTCCCTCTCACCTAAGGTGTATCCGTTCAATACTTCAAGATGCTACGGATCAACATCTTCGAGAAGAGAACCGTAAGGTTCGAGAAGATCGTTCAAAACCGGTGTTCCTTCTTTCTTCTCCTTCGGGAATCTCGGGACGAGATTCTTGTAAGGGGGGTAGATTTGTAACACCCCAATTTTTGATACATTAGAGTGTGTGGTGTTGAGTTCATGTCATAGCATGCATGAAAATTTTGAACCAAGTTTTAATTTGAATTTAAGTGAAACTTGCCCAAAAACCACTTAAAGTGGTCAACCAAAATTTGAATTAAAAACATTTTCAATTTTGGCAAACCAAGTCATGGTTTTGTTGGAAATTTCATGAGGTTTCCAAAATGTATTTTTGGCAAATTTTTGCTTCACAAAAAGGCCCTCAAAAATCTGTTTTGGTTCTGTTTTAGGTCCAAAAGGACCCCTTGGTAATTTCCCAGTTTCTTCCAGGGGGTTATCCGCAAAAACGTTTTTAACTTCTTCTTCCTTGTCGCCGGCCAGGGAGGCAGCCCGCCGCCGCCATCCACCTCCTGCTTGGCCTTTCGACGTGGAGGCCCGATACCCCTCTCAAGAGAAGTCCAGATCGAGCCCACCCCTCGCAGAAGCCCCACCTCGAGCTCACTCCTCTCCTCTGTACCTTCATACCGAGAGCAAACCCTAGCTCGCCGGATTCCTCGCCGCGCCGCCGCAGCACACTGCCCCGCGACGAACCGAGCTGCTGTGAAGCTCCGTCGGCCTCCCCTTCACCTTCCCGTGGAGCGAATCGTGCCGGGACAGGCCGCAGACGCCGCCCCGACCCCTTCTTCTCCAATTCCGGCTGGTGGTCGCCGCGGTCGATGCCGCCGCCCCCGACCTCCTCGTCCATCCTCGACCATCCGCTGAGGTTCACCGTGAGCTGGTGAGCCTTCCCATGCCCTTGTTTTGCTTCCCCGTGCACCGTAGCCCGATGTCACCGTCGTCCGTGCCCCGCCGCCGCGGTAGAGTCGCCGCCGGCCAACTCCGGTGTCCTTTCATCGAACCATTGCCACCTACAGGACCCCCTCGAGGAGATGGAGCTAGTGGTACAAACGATTTTGCATCTTACGCGCCGGATCGACGGATTCGAGTTCATAGGTGTTGATTCAGAGCAGGGTGACGTCATCCTTCGGTCACGATGACGTCATTGCCGGTTTTTCTCTGTTTCTGGAAGATGGATAATTCCTGACACGTGGGCCCATGTTTAATAATAACAGAAAATTGATTATTTTTAGTAATTCAATAACTATTGTTATATAAGTCAGAAAATTAATATAAAAGTATGGAAATGTTCAGAAAAATGCAATCTATCTGAATATGTCATTTTCACACATGTTTGCCAAAGTTCAAAAATGAGTATTTATTTAATGTTGTTAATTCATTTAAAAATAGAAAAATAAGATTTTAATCAATAAAATTAGAAAATTAAAAGTTATATACCAAATTGCTCAAAATGACAAGTGCAACCTATTTATGATGTTTTTAACCTCATTTGAGCTTTTAAAATTGCACTCACTTCCAGAATCGCCCGAAACCCCCTCCGGGGTCCATTTCGGGATAATTTCAGTAAAACTTCTTAACTGACATACGAACCCTAGCAACCCATCGAACATGTTTAGGACTTTATTTCAGTGCATTAACTTGCTCATGCATACATATTGCGCATTGCATCGATGCCATGTGTTGATTGTTATTTCTCTTTCGGTGTTATTTCTCCCTCGATAGAACGTGACTCCGAAGAGAAGGCCATCAACTCCATGACGAATACTTGATCTTAACCGACAAGTCAAGCACTTATCCCTGAAGACTTTATCTGGTTTTCTTATAATCAAGGCAAGCATAACCTCTTATCTGCTCATATATGATTTCAAAGTGATTTGAATCTCGTACTTTGCATCCGGTTCCAAACTATTTGATGTCAGTAGATAGAGTTCTCCTATATACTGCATAACCTAGATATCCTGATCCACTTCACCTAGCGGCTATAGGTTTGTTTGTGCGTGCTTCGCTAAACCTTGTGAGTCTTGCTTAGCCATGCCTAGTTGATGAAGCTGGTCAATGCGTGAATCTACTATGTCAGGTGTTTATGATCTGAATTACCTTTGATAACTTGACTAATCACGGCATGGATGTGAGGCCACAATGGGTTGTGGCGGTTTGTCCTGTTCATGCCCCTAGGAGCGAGTTCTCGCCTTCGAGCCAAGACTGAGCGTACAGCCACACGTGGGCCGATGAACCCCGCCCGGCTAACTAACTTGTTTAACCTTATCCATGAGCCACGTAGTTTGAGCTTTCCATCTGCGTGTGTGTCGGAAAATGTTTTGGAGAAAACTAGGTCGTGACCGGGACAAGTGATGGATGTACACGGATCTTGATCCCGACTCACAGAACAGGTGCCGTCAGGAGGTGGCCAACTCCCTGTTGACGGGGTGGCCCTGTTTGGGTTGACTCATGGATATGGTTCGACAAGGTAAAGGCTGGGAATCGACTACCCTCTGCCGGCACTTCCCGGGCTAGTGCTAATCATGTGGCACTAAGAGTCGGTTGGTACGTGTGGGTAAAGTTGTACACCCCTGCAGGGTTAAATCTTTTCGAAAAGCCGTGTCTGCGGTTAAAGACGACTTGGTGACGGATTCTGTGATCATAGATAACTTGAACGGAATGATTAAAACTTGCTGATAACGAATGAAGGATGCCTCCTCGGAGATGCCGAGAGGGGTTACCTTGTAGTTTGAGTTACCGGAACAACTGGAGGAGGTGATCTTTGAAGCACGAGGTGCTGAAATGTCTTGGTGGAATACAAAAAGATGATGATCTCAGTAGTTGAGTAGCTTTCTCATCTGTTTTGAAAACATTCTATGAGACGTGCTATTCCTCCTCTATTTGGAAAACAAAGATGGCTTTACGCAAATAACCTTCATAAAACCTTTCTGAAGATAGCAGATATATAATAGGTTAACTAAGTCTTGTTGAGTACCTCCCGTACTCAGGTTTGCTTAATTTTGGTTCAGGAGAAGATCTCACATCGGTGGTGATTCAACGTGGACATCGACGAGTAGTTCGGGGTTCCCAGGTAGCAGCCTGGAATCTATGGGCTGGGACGTCGCCTTATGTTGCGGCCTCTTAGGCCTTTTTGGTTCTTGTTGACTAGCAACATAATTCGCCTTCCGTTGTCTGATGTAATGTTGGGTCGTGTGACCTCTGTTTGTAAGCTATACTCTAGTATTACTTGCTTAATAAAGCTTCATGTTTAGAGTACTGCTTTGATCGGTTGTTGGTTTCGAGCTCATTGTTATACAGTTTTGGCTATGCCTGCATAGTTGTCGCAGTCGAGGGGTTGTGGAGCCGATGATCCATGTCCGAGCCCGCCTGTCGATGTGATCGGCCTGGGGCGAGGTAACCCCAGTAACCCTCGATTGTTGTTGCACTTTCTGGACACATAGCATCTCTGTATAGCTTTGGTCCCGTTTCCTTCAGTTTCATTCGATTCGTGGACGCTTTGATATGCATAGTTGGTTATGACTAGCATGGATACAAGGAGTAGTAGACTGGGGATCCGGACTACGTGCCGATGAATCCAGTCTGCCTACCGTTGTTTGTTGCGGCCGGGGCTGTTAACCCTGAAGCCCTTGTGAGTCCATGGCTAGGAGCACATAACAGTATGTATATCTCTGGATCCGGGGTCGTGACATACTCGCACTTTATTTATCTGCTATATCCAAAACAAACAAAAAATTGTTTGTTAGTGTTACAGTAAATCCTCTATCCAATCTGCTTGTCAACACCTTCTGCTCCTCGTTGGGTTCGACACTCTTATTTATCGAAAGTACTACGATACACCCCCTATACTTGTGGGTCATTAGGGGAGAGAGGGCCCACCCCTCTCAGCTCCCTTCTTCACTTCCACCTACACCTTGTACCCCTAACCATTGACACACACCAGGAAGGATTCCTGAATTTTGCGCCCAACATGGCAGCCAAAATGCATACAAATCGGCATTTTGGGATCATCAAAGGTTGCCTCATCAACAAGCATAGGGCACCCCACTGGCCTGGCGCCCACCCGAAGGCGCCCAGTTTTGCGAGAAGGAGGGGGAACCCCATGAAGCTTGACCCAAACTTCGGACAAGACCTCGACCGCCTGCTCATCCATGGCACCCTCGAGCACAATAGCCTTGGCCTTGGAGATTAGAAGGTGCAACCAGCCGACGCGGATGGCCATGCGTAGGTTCCCTGCAAAAGGGAAAACCAACACAAAGTCGGCATCGCTCAGTTGGCGGACCTGCCAGGCCCAGGTTTCATCAACTAGTTCTTTAAACTCATCCTCGACATGCGCCACAGATAGCTTGGCGCCTTTGATGTACACCATGGAAGAATTCGGGAGGGGGGGGGGGGCTTGAGTTGCTTCCTCTTCTTCAACTTCCAGACACATGAACCGGATGCCATCATGGCCGTATCCTGCCCAATACGGACAAAAGCGCTCGTCCGCCGCGTTCCACATAGCAGATGGATGGCCCTTGGAGTTGCACTTGACACTATAAGGATATTCTTTGCATCCGGCTTGAAGGTGGCCGAGCTTGTCACAATTGTAGCATGTCAGCTTGGAGGCATCCGAGCTCGGCACTATTTCGCCCGCTGCAGAAGAGGTGTCAGCCCCCGCGGCTAGCCCCTCCTTGTTCTTCTTCTGGCCTCACTGCCGATCTGGGTTTCTGTCCGACTCCTGGCTGTACCCGCTCCCGCGCGGATACGAGCCCCGCGAGCCAGGCCCCTCCCAACGGCGACCACCGTTGTGCGAACGTCGCGGAGAGGGAGCCTGGCCGCTGAACCTTCCTCGTTGCTCCGCCTGCTCGTGGTCGAGACGCGCCTGCAGCTCCCGATGATCTTCGCCGCCAGTGTACACGTTGAAGGAGCGCATCCCGCCCCTCCGGTCATCATGCTTTCGGCCATGATCCATGAGAATCAGACGGGGGAGCAGAGCGGGGTCGCATGCCGGAATCAACCTCTTGGCCCTAAAGGGGTAGCGCCGCACGTCTTCAGGTGGTGCGGGGAACCCTAACTCTCAATCTAGGGTTAGCTTGGGTATCCACCACCAGGTATAAGTATTGGGTTGGACGGTTGCGATTGAAGAGGTGTCGCTGCATGCGGTTGCGACTGAAGTGATGGTGCTTCTTGCAATGATGGGCCCCGGCCCATTCTCTATCTGAAGAGATTCAGTGAGACCCGTATAGGCACCCAACCCACGGCCCACCCATGGAGTACTTGTTGGACTCGGCCCAACCGACCCCGTCAGGCCTAGCTCCTTCTCCATCTCCCTCGAGCACAACCCTAGCTCTGGGGAGGGCAATCGCGCCGCTAGCTGCACCTCCGAAGACGACGGCCGTGCCGCCTGGGGAAGCGCCACGCACACGGACCCGTCGACGAAGGACACATCGCCCATCGCCAAAGGCTTCCCCTTTGAAGTTCGCACCGGAGGGAAGTCGTCCACCAGCAGCACCCTTAGAGGCGGCGACACCGCCGCCACGACGGGAGCGCACGCCGGATCCGCCAGCTGGGAGCTCCCCTGAGCTCCCAGCGCAAGATGGCCAGCGCCCACGCGGCCGCGCCGCACCACCCCTGGTGCTGCAGGAGGAAGTCACCTAGACAAAGGTGCGGAGAAGATCTGCAGTAAGGGGAAGGGGAACTTGGCTCCGGCTCGCTCTCCGAGGGGCCTGAGTCCACGCAAGGGGCCGGAGAAGCCACCTACGGCCCCGCGTCTGGTGCGTTGCCGCCCTGCCGCCAGCGATGACGACCAGAGGCACGCCGCGAGGACAGGACGACCCAGTCGCCACGGGCGTCGCGAGAGCCAAGGCAATCCTCCGCTCGAAACTCCAAGCTAACCAGTCTGTCTCCCATGCTTCACCCCTAGTTTTTCTCATTCGCACAATTCCCCCTCAATCCCCTCTTAACATTGGACATGAGCTCGTTCTTCATCTGCAGAACTAGAAGGATACCCCGCGCGTTGTGGCGGGGATCCCCTTAAAGTAAATGACATGTGTTTTTTTATGCAGAGGCCAAGGGTCTAAACCGCCTTTTCGAAAAAATAAACAGCATGATAGATTAGGTAGTCTAAAGAAATATGAAAATTTTGGTTGATCATACTCGAGATACTAAATTTTAAAGACATGCGATGCATATTATAAACCATTAGTTTGCAAAATGGATGGTTTAAGGAATATATGATATGTAGCTTGCATAAATTATTAAACTAACAAAATGGATGGTTTAAAAAAATGTATGACATACGTAGCCACTACAGGAATCGACCTGTACGCCGACGGCCGGAAGCCGTCGGCACATGCCAGGATCCCGTCGGCACCGCCTGTGCCGACGGTGGCCGTCGGCATCTTGCCGTCGGCGTATTCCCTTGTCGGCTCAGCCAGTCTGGCCGTCGGCACAGCAAAAGGCCGTCGGCACAGGAAATTGTGGGCCCCACCCGGGCCTGACAGTGGGACCATGTCGTCAGACTAGCTGCGCTGGTGGAGGGAGCTGTGCCGACGGCCATGCCGTCGGCACAACAGGGACACGTGGCAAGCACTGGTGGCTCCTGGGGAGGGAGCTGTGCCGACGGCCATGCCGTCGGCGCAACAGGGACACGTGGCAAGCACTGGTGGCTCCTGGGGAGGGGCTATGCCGACGGCAATGCCGTCGGCACAGGTGTGACCATTTGGTCATTGCAGGACCTGTGCCGACGGCATTGCCGTCGGCATAGCCTCTGCCCCAGCTTTTTTTTTGTGCTGTTTTGGTTCCAAAAAAATCACAGAAAGGGCACAATTATATATCAATGCATTATAAACTTGTAGAAGCAGAATACAATCATTATTAACCATGAAATCATCCATACAAACATCGTTTAACGTCATACAGGGTTTCATCGATCCAGAGGCAATCCTAGGTATCCCTAGCTAGCTAAAGACGGTCCGGAGGAGAAGGGGTGAAGCCCAAGTCTCCCCTCGTGAAAACGGGACGATCATGTGTCGCGTCCGTCGAACCAGCTCCGGAGCCACCAGGCGAGGTACCAGGAGTGGCCGAAGCACGGCCGTGAATCGGCGTCGTCTGGCGCGATCCCGGGGAGCCACTAGGAGAAGCCCGGCCAAAAGCCGCGTTCTCCGAAGCTCCAGTACCCTACATGTTCGAGCACGAGTTAGACACTTTAGAGGCAAAGTAAATCAGTAATGGACGTGTGGAAAAGAACACATGCCGGTGTCTCTGCGTAGTATGTGAGGGCAAACTCTTCCCTCGATGTGAATATCGGGATCGGCCCTGGCGCATCAGGACGCTCTCTTGGAGGCGCTCCTCCCTCTCCGGTGGTCATCCACCTCACCATCGCCTACAAGAAGGTTTAGATGTCATGTGTTGCCAAGATGGTTTAGACTTGTCATATTTTGCAGAAATATGGATTGAAAACTTACAATCTCCAACTCCCTAGTGTACGCAGTGGAGAGTTCACTCCTCTGCTGCCACGCCTGTAGGTCCTCCTTGTACTTCGCATAAGCGGCGGCATAGGCCGCATCGAACTCCGGCTATAATTTAGGAAACAAGTTAATATCGACAACTTAGCAATGTCAGAAAACATGACGAGAATGAGAGGACAACTTACATCGGCAGAGGCAGAGGCAGCTCCAGCACGCCGTCGACGAGGCTGGACAGGGACGGCGTCGACGGGGAGGGTAGCCTTGGTACGAGTGAGGCTCGCGGTAGGCGTGGCCACCTTATCAAGGACTTTCAGACGGCCGTGCTCCCTCCCGTTCCCCGCTAGCATCAACGCCGTCTCGTCGTACTCGTGCTCGAGGGGGTTCTCGACCTGCGGGTGCAGAATCTGGAACGCCGAGCAGTAAGACCGCATGTCCTCCTCGGCTGTGCCGTAGTACTCAGGAGCCGAGGACGTGGCGGCGTCCGAAACGGACTTCTTCTGCCTCATCTTCTGCCACGCCCCCAAGTAAGTAGCTGGCACCCCACTCTGTTTCTCCTGCATCGCAAAAGTAAACGTTATGTGTATCAAGTAGAAACATGCATGATAGAAAATAAACCATCTTTTCCATGTATGTACATACCATCCTCTTCTTGAAGCGGTCGGTGCTGAGGCTGCCTCCACTGTGGGTGCCCCCGTGGCCTCGGTTCCTCCTGTTCCGCTTGCTCAGGGCATCGAATTCGGGGTCTTCCCCGGCCCACCTCCTAGCCAACGCCGCCCATGCGTCCTCGTGTCTTTCGGCCCAGTGTGGAATGACCTGAGAATGCAATAGTGAAGTAAATAGGAGGCAATGCAATGGCAACTTAACTGAAATGTAGAATGACATAGATAGTTTACTTACCGTCATGAAATCCTCGGGTGTCATCTTGGGCGGGTCCTCGACATTATCCTGCTTCTTGGCCCTTTTGCCCTTCTCGGCCATGAACGCGCTGATGGCGGTGTGCTTCTGGTTGTACCACACCTGGCGGGTCAACCTCACGCACGCCAGGCGGAGAACCCGAACCGCCGCGGCTCTATCCTCCTCAAGCACCCGGAAAAAGCACTTCAATCATGCATAAAGAAAATTGCGAGTTAGAACGGTGGTGTCATCAACTACGAACGAAACTCAAGAAAATATAACTTACCCAAAACCTGGTGATCACGGCGTCAGAAGCCTTCCCGAAGGGCGGGCAATCGGCAGCCTCGTAGTCCAGCCAAGAAGTCGCCAACTTCGGCTCGCCATCCACAGCCGTGGTGTAAAAGCCCGGCCAATAAAGCCGGATCAGAGCTCCAATCAAGCTCGAAGGCTGGCGGCTCCCTTCAGCATATGTCCAGTTGCTGCATAATAATCAAACATTAGTACATATGCCAAAAATGAAACTACATATTTAAAATTACAAAATTAGTAAACTTACTCCTTCTTATTTGGATAAATAAGAGTCTTCTCCTCCTCCGTGGCAGGCTGCTTATCCGCACCGGGGACTCCCGCTTCCCCACGAACTCGCAGCTTCTTCGGTGCCCCTACTCCTCCCTCTACCTCCCCCTCCATCTCCACCTCCACCTCCTCGTCCTCGTCCTCCTCCTCCTCCGGTCTGTACTCCTCCTCCTTGAAGTTCAACTCTGCCCTTCTTGAAGTTCTTTTTGTCTTCTCTAAATCGATGCCTTCTTTTGAGGAACTGTCGATGCATGTCAAACGAGGAATACTTCTTACCCGCGCTTAACCAGAGGAACTCCAATCGGTTCCTGCACACTGGGCATGGCCACTTACCAGCGGTACACCATCCACAGAATAGAGCGTACCCTGGAAGGTCGTGCATGGAGTATTGGAACCAAATTTTCATTAAGAAGTTTTTCTTTGATGCCCGGTCGTATGTGAACGTCCCGTGGTGCCAAGAGTGGTCCAAATCATCCACAAGCGGCTGCATGTAGACACTCAGATTCTTTCCCGGGTATTCTGGCCCTGGAATGATCAGCGACAGAAATATGGTATTCCTTTGCATTAAGACTCCAGGAGGGAGATTGAGCGGAATAACAAACACGGGCCAGCAGCTGTATGAGGCAGTCGACATACCATATGGATTGAATCCATCTGTTGCTATCGCAATCCTGACATTTCGAGCCTCTTTTGCCTCATCGGGGTATTTTGCATCGAAATTCTTCCATGCCTGACCATCAGATGGATGTCCCATCTTTTCCCGTCCGTGCTCGTCTGTGTATCTCTTCCCCATCTTGTGCCAAGTCATCTGTTTGACAGTCTCCTCGGACCAATACAGCCGCTGGATTCTTTTAATGAATGGGAGATACCGAAGAATCTTCATAGCGACTTTCGTCTGCTTCAACTGACCATCGGCTCCCTTTACCTCATGATACCTAGACGCCTTACAAATGGTACAGTACTTGTCATCCGCAAACTGTTTTCAAAACAGAATGCAACCTTTTGGACAAGAATCTATCTTTGTATAATCCATGTTGAGCCCTTTCAAGACTTTCTTCGCTTCGTGCATGCTTTTAGGCAGACAATGCCCCTCGGGCAACATGTTACCATAGGTTTTCAGATTAGCTTCAAATCCAGCACGGGTGGTGGAGTACCGGGCCTTGTCGGCTAGTGCTTGAGAGATGGCATCGAGTTGAGAAATCTTTGCACCCTCATATAGCGGCCTCTTAGCCGAGCCCATCATTTCAAAGAAGGCCTTCGCTGTTGGCTCGGGTTCATCCGGTTCCTCCGGTTCGGGCTGTTCCTCCACTTGAGGTGGCGAATCAGGCATGTCGGCATCACGGAAATCATCTAACAAGTTCCTAATCCCATCGTACTCAATGCC
The DNA here is from genome assembly GCA_028641055.1 of Alopecurus myosuroides. Lineage (NCBI taxonomy): Eukaryota > Viridiplantae > Streptophyta > Magnoliopsida > Poales > Poaceae > Alopecurus > Alopecurus myosuroides. Next base: position 272,387,819 of record CM054062.1, on the reverse strand, counting down.
ATTGATCCGCTGGCGCATCACCTCTCCTCTATCACGCTCGTACTGAGCAAAGTCGACAGTCGTCACGTAGTTCTGCATATATCCATGCAACCACAGGTGTTTAGTCATTTCAACCTTTCCATGACGATGCCGCCTCCGACAATTAGAGCAAGGGCATAATGGGCGAATCGCTGACTTTGAACCACGCGCTAACTCTTTCACTAACATGTTGGTCTTCCATTCCCACTCATCTGTTCTTTCAGTCACAGAAATACGACCGCTGTACATCCACTCATTACCAGACATCCTCTGCTTTATTGGGAGACAAACAACAACGCATTTCTTAAAATGATAGGACCGTATTTGCATAATATTTATGAGGAAATAACTATTACTTGCATGTTGATGTTTCAAATGCAAGACCTAAACTTTTTCAACGGATACTTTCCATATTCCCAAGAACACTGGGCTCATTTAAAGATGTTGACCTGCAACTTTTAATGAGCGCAGTGCTCCTTGGAATATGAAAAGTATCGGTTGAAAAAGTTTATCTCGTGCATTGAAAAACATCAACATGCAAATAACAGTTATTTTCTCGGTAAAATATTATGCAAATACGTTCATATCATTTCTTAAAATGCAACAAGTTATAATACTTTTTTACAATGTCATCGGATTAATTACGAAAAAAATTTATATTTTACAGCATGCAACGGTTCACCTACATGTCTAATAGGTAGGGGCCTAATCCCACCCGGGTATGTGTAGATCGGTTCGTGTCCCATGTTCTACCCCGACCCGAGACGGAATTTCGGCAGCACCTCCCCGTTGTTCTTCAGAATACACGTCTCGAACTTTTCAAGCCGAGAGGGTGTGCATCCGAAGAACAAACGGGGGGTGCTGCCGAAATCCGTCTCAGGAAGGAGCAGAACATGGGACACGAACCGAACTACACATACCCGAGTTGTCCAAAACGTGGACAATCCGGAAGATCTACGGTTATAAATATGCAGAGACGGACAGTCCTGCATATTTATAAATTTGCAACTCTCCCGGACGGGAGACGCCTACGGTTACGCGACTAGACATGAATGTAAATGTGTCATCGGCTCGAAGGCCGGGGCAGAGCAAAGGGTGGAAAGCTGGAGGTGATGGAAATGTAGCTCACCTAAACCGCACAGGGCGAAAGCGAAGACGGTGGAGCAGCAAGGAAGGAGAAGCTCGGGGACGTGCACTGGAGCACGCGGGGCCTACGCTGGTGGATGGCGAGACCTAGTCCATCTGAAAACATAGAAACAACATATGTAAGAACATTTGTATGACAACATGAATATTTCACTAGAATAGCATCATCACGGATAAACTACCACTCGTGTTTTTTTCTATTTTATTACTTCTACCGGGAGCCACGCCGACAACCTCGACGCCGTGAGGGCGGCCGTGGACCCGTCGACGTCCGTGGTGTTCGCCGACGGCCAAATGGGCTGAGCCGACGCGGTGATACGCCGACGGCGCTGTGCCGACGGCCACCGTCGGCACAGGCGGTGCCGACGGGAATCGTGGTTGTGCCGACGGCTTCAGGCCGTCGGCGTATCGCGCGTTTCTGAGCAACTAAAGAATGCTTGACGCATGAGCGTTATTGGTACTGTTAGTCGTACTAATTAAAGAGGGAAGGTGAAGCTGGGGAGGCAAAGGTACAGAGAAATAAAGGGAGACAAATCTGACGATTGATAGTAATTAATTTTACCATACATAAGTTTTTATCTGAGGTGGCAGATGAAGTGAGGTGGCCTTTACTTCTGGAATGACGCGTTACTGTGTTACAGCTTGCACAGAGCGGCTGAATGCTAAATTTGAAGGCTAAGGTGATGCCAGATGGAACTAGAGGTGAATATCCATTCTATTTCTAGATTTTTTTTTTAATAATCACATTAATTAATTAAACAAACCGGAATCTGCATTCTGGTTAGTTGCTCCTATTTAGTGACAACAGGTGTGAGATACAACCGAGTCCTCATTCTGTAATATTGGTAACTTTCTAACCATTACAAATAGATACAGCACAGGCACCTTGTAAGCATGAGGAATGAGGTCCTCATTCATAGAGACCTTGAAATCTGGTGCTATCTGCGCGCTACTAATCCGCATTAAATTCCAGTGTGTTATCTGCGCGCTACTAATCCGCATCAAGTCAGCACAATGTGTGTTGCCTACACTATCAAGTAGTGATCGATCACTACTTGACCCATACCAAGCTGCACACTTTGATAGTCGGAAAACAAAAAAAAAGGAAGACACATATCAAGTGCAGTGCTGGAGCTGCTGGTCCTGTTTGATCTGATACTACACGTGCCTTGCGGTTTCAAGTGGTTTTAGAAGGTGCTACCTGCGCAAGCATGGGTAAGGTGAGCAGTGGTTGGAGGAAGGGGTATGAGCTCGGGAGGGACCACCTCGCGCAAGCATGGGTAAGGTGAGCACACCAAATGTCGCACCCAAAAACAACTTCATTGGCTTGGGTCTCCAGGCTGTGAAGGTCTGATCGAAACGCACATGCACAAGCTGCAGTGGAACTGTAGAAGTCCATGTAAGCTGTATTGTGCTCAAACAACGGCTTGCGGCTGGTGAAGTTTACATCTTTTATTTCCCTTTTTGGTGCCTTCAGCTCCAATTTCTTTTATATGTTATCTTCGCTCTAGCAAGCTTGACAGCTTACATGGCTCACGGGGAAGCTGTAATCGCGGTAGATGACTTGGGAAATGAAATACCGAAATCCAACCACAAAAGTAGCGATGAATGGGACACTCTGTCCCAACAGTTCACTGTATGATTGGCCACTCATACTGATCCAGTTTCCACCCGTCACAACACATCGAGCCCTGTAGCTATCTCTGCTTCGACGCAGACCAGCTCAGCTCACCCCTAAATTGATCCCCACTATACCGCTAAATCAGAAGGTCCATCCATCCATCCTAGTACTGCTACTTGCCCCCACCTCATCAAATCTGCAGTCCGAAAAATTCATGGCCAGATGGCCCCTACACTTCCATCCTAGTACCAGCAACAATCCATGGCCAGATGGCCCCTACACTCCGAAAAATTCACAGCAACCGTCCGCTCTCTGCCTGTACTCCGAAAAATCCACAGAGAGAGAAGCGAGGAGGCGCTGGTACCTCCTCCGGAGACGGGTCCTGGCCGCGCACGTGCTTGAGGAGCGGGCGGTGTGATCGAGGGGGCCGGCCGGCGTCTCCTCGCCTCCTGGAAGCAGCAGCGGCGGAGGCGGAGAGGGGAGTGGGAGGAGGATGGGGCGGAGGGAGGGATACCTCGCGGTGGCGGGTGGGCGGGCGTGCTCGGGTCGGTGGGGGAGGAGATGGAGGCGCGGCGGGGAAGTTGAACGGCGGGGAGACGGCGGCGACGGCGGGGAGACGGCGGGAGACGGCGGCGACGGCGGGGTGAATCGAGGGGATGGAGTAGAGGTGCCGGGGAAGAAAACGGTGGGCTGGAGACGACCGTGCGGCGCGACCCGATATCCTCTGCGGATGAGGCTACGCCGACGGCATTGCCGTCGGCACACCCGTTCTTCATTTTTTTTATTACAGACGCCGACGGCATTGCCGTCGGCACACTTTTTTTTTATGTTACCATGCTATATAGCATTAGTATATATGTTACCATGCTATATATTTATATTTCTTGTAGAACATTCATATAATAATAATTTTCATGCTATATAGCATTAGTATATAGCTATAAATTTCATGCTTTATAGCATTTGTATATAGCTATTTACATTTCTTGTAGCACATTCATATATTTCATGCTATATAGCATTAGTATATAGCTATAAATTTAACAAAAAAAACACAAAATAATAATTCATATAATGTATAAAAGCACATGCAATTAAAGATGATCTAGCATTAGTTTGAATATATTTATTTATTTTATATAGCTATAAATTTAACAAAAAAACACAAAATAATAATTCATATAATGTATAAAAGCACATGCAATTAAAGATGATCTAGCATTAGTTTTAATATATTTATTTATTTTCTTGTTTTATTTGATCTAGTGAGCATACAGAACATTGATCTTTCCTTCGTGTACAGAATTACCTGCAACACCATAGTAAGCACCATGGTTATCCTTGAGAAGGGCATCATCGTTGCATAGTTGAAGGTAAGAGTTGCTGCCACTGGAAGATAGTGGACGATGCCAGCCATTGAGTTCGTGCTTGGTTGTGTTAGGGTAGTCCCACACCCCGGAGTGAAATCTAGACCCGCTGGAGAAATATCAGACTTATACGGAAACACGCGGTAACGGCGTCGAAATGGGGTAGCATTGTGGAACTAGGTGCTTGGTTGTGTTAGGGTAGGCCATAGGAACATAAAACAACAAGGTAGAACCCACCTCTTCGGAAGATTCACGACGTTTCGTCCGATACGGGGGTTTCACCCTATAAGCGCGTGTAAACTCACGAGAGAGAAGTGGATGCCGGTGAAGCGGCCCACACCCCGGAGTGAAATCTTTGCCATCAAAAGCACACAACACACCTATAATAACATGCTATGGCACAAGCTTGCTTGTGTTGGGGTCCAGACGCTCCGGAGCCTCCCCTCCGGTGAAACCCTAGACCCGCTGGAGAAATACCGGACTTATACGGAAACACGCGATAACGGCGTCGAAATGGGGTAGCATTGTGGAACTAGGTGCTTGGTTGTGTTAGGGTAGGCCATAGGAACATAAAACAACAAGGTAGAACCCACCTCTTCGGAAGATTCACGACGTTTCGTCCGATACGGGGGTTTCACCCTATAAGCGCGTGTAAACTCACGAGAGAGAAGTGGATGCCGGTGAAGCGGCCCACACCCCGGAGTGAAATCTTTGCCATCAAAAGCACACAACACACCTATAATAACATGCTATGGCACAAGCTTGCTTGTGTTGGGGTCCAGAAGCTCCGGAGCCCCCCCTCCGGTGAAACCCTAGACCCGCTGGAGAAATACCGGACTTATACGGAAACACGCGGTAACGGCGTCAAAATGGGGTAGCATTGTGGAACTAGGTGCTTGGTTGTGTTAGGGTAGGCCATAGGAACATAAAACAACAAGGTAGAACCCACCTCTTCGGAAGATTCACGACGTTTCGTCCGATACGGGGGTTTCACCCTATAAGCGCGTGTAAACTCACGAGAGAGAAGTGGATGCCGGTGAAGCGGCCCACACCCCGGAGTGAAATCTTTGCCATCAAAAGCACACAACACACCTATAATAACATGCTATGGCACAAGCTTGCTTGTGTTGGGGTCCAGACGCTCCGGAGCCCCCCCTCCGGTGAAACCCTAGACCCGCTGGAGAAATACCGGACTTATACGGAAACACGCGGTAACGGCGTCGAAAGGGGGTAGCATTGTGGAACTAGGTGCTTTTTTGTGTTAGGGTAGGCCATAGGAACATAAAACAACAAGGTAGAACCCACCTCTTCGGAAGATTCACGACGTTTCGTCCGATACGGGGGTTTCACCCTATAAGCGCGTGTAAACTCACGAGAGAGAAGTGGATGCCGGTGAAGCGGCCCACACCCCGGAGTGAAATCTTTGCCATAAAAAGCACACAACACACCTATAATAACATGCTATGGCACAAGCTTGCTTGTGTTGGGGTCCAGACGCTCCGGAGCCCCCCCTCCGGTGAAACCCTAGACCCGCTGGAGAAATACCGGACTTATACGGAAACACGCGGTAACGGCGCCGAAATGGGGTAGCATTGTGGAACTAGGTGCTTGTTTGTGTTAGGGTAGGCCATAGGAACATAAAACAACAAGGTAGAACCCACCTCTTTGGAAGATTCACGACGTTTCGTCCGATACGGGGGTTTCACCCTATAAGCGCGTGTAAACTCACGAGAGAGAAGTGGATGCCGGTGAAGCGGCCCACACCCCGGAGTGAAATCTATGCCATCAAAAGCACACAACACACCTATAATAACATGCTATGGCACAAGCTTGCTTGTGTTGGGGTCCAGAAGCTCCGGAGCCCCCCCTCCGGTGAAACCCTAGACCCGCTGGAGAAATACCGGACTTATACGGAAACACGCGGTAACGGCGTCGAAATGGGGTAGCATTGTGGAACTAGGTGCTTGGTTGTGTTAGGGTAGGCCATAGGAACATAAAACAACAAGGTAGAACCCACCTCTTCGGAAGATTCACGACGTTTCGTCCGATACGGGGGTTTCACCCTATAAGCGCGTGTAAACTCACGAGAGAGAAGTGGATGCCGGTGAAGCGGCCCACACCCCGGAGTGAAATCTTTGCCATCAAAAGCACACAACACACCTATAATAACATGCTATGGCACAAGCTTGCTTGTGTTGGGGTCCAGAAGCTCCGGAGCCCCCCCTCCGGTGAAACCCTAGACCCGCTAGAGAAATACCGGACTTATACGGAAACACGCGGTAACGGCGTCGAAATGGGGTAGCATTGTGGAACTAGGTGCTTGGTTGTGTTAGGGTAGTCCATAGGAACATAAAACAACAAGGTAGAACCCACCTCTTCGGAAGATTCACGACGTTTCGTCCGATACGGGGGTTTCACCCTATAAGCGCGTGTAAACTCACGAGAGAGAAGTGGATGCCGGTGAAGCGGCCCACACCCCGGAGTGAAATCTTTGCCATAAAAAGCACACAAAACACCTATAATAACATGCTATGACACAAGCTTGCTTGTGTTGGGGTCCAGACGCTCCGGAGCCCCCCCTCCGGTGAAACCCTAGACCCGCTGGAGAAATACCGGACTTATACGGAAACACGCGGTAACGACGTCGAAAGGGGGTAGCATTGTGGAACTAGGTGCTTGGTTGTGTTAGGGTAGGCCATAGGAACATAAAACAACAAGGTAGAACCCACCTCTTCGGAAGATTCACGACGTTTCGTCCGATACGGGGGTTTCACCCTATAAGCGCGTGTAAACTCACGAGAGAGAAGTGGATGCCGGTGAAGCGGCCCACACCCCGGAGTGAAATATTTGCCATAAAAAGCACACAACACACCTATAATAACATGCTATGGCACAAGCTTGCTTGTGTTGGGGTCCAGACGCTCCGGAGCCCCCCCTCCGGTGAAACCCTAGACCCGCTGGAGAAATACCGGACTTATACGGAAACACGCGGTAACGGCGCCGAAAGGGGTAGCATTGTGGAACTAGGTGCTTGGTTGTGTTAGGGTAGGCCATAGGAACATAAAACAACAAGGTAGAACCCACCTCTTCGGAAGATTCACGACGTTTCGTCCGATACGGGGGTTTCACCCTATAAGCGCGTGTAAACTCACGAGAGAGAAGTGGATGCCGGTGAAGCGGCCCACACCCCGGAGTGAAATCTTTGCCATCAAAAGCACACAACACACCTATAATAACATGCTATGGCACAAGCTTGCTTGTGTTGGGGTCCAGAAGCTCCGGAGCCCCCCCTCCGGTGAAACCCTAGACCCGCTGGAGAAATACCGGACTTATACGGAAACACGCGGTAACGGCGTCGAAATGGGGTAGCATTGTGGAACTAGGTGCTTGGTTGTGTTAGGGTAGGACATAGGAACATAAAACAACAAGGTAGAACCCACCTCTTCGGAAGATTCACGACGTTTCGTCCGATACGGGGGTTTCACCCTATAAGCGCGTGTAAACTCACGAGAGAGAAGTGGATGCCGGTGAAGCGGCCCACACCCCGGAGTGAAATCTTTGCCATAAAAAGCACACAACACACCTATAATAACATGCTATGGCACAATCTTGCTTTTGTTGGGGTCCAGACGCTCCGGAAGCCCCCCCTCTGGTGAAACCCTAGACCCGCTGGAGAAATACCGGACTTATACGGAAACACGCGGTAACGGCGTCGAAAGGGGGTAGCATTGTGGAACTAGGTGCTTGGTTGTGTTAGGGTAGGCCATAGGAACATAAAACAACAAGGTAGAACCCACCTCTTCGGAAGATTCACGACGTTTCGTCCGATACGGGGGTTTCACCCTATAAGCGCGTGTAAACTCACGAGAGAGAAGTGGATGCCGGTGAAGCGGCCCACACCCCGGAGTGAAATCTTTGCCATCAAAAGCACACAACACACCTATAATAACATGATATGGCACAAGCTTGCTTGTGTTGGGGTCCAGACGCTCCGGAGCCCCCCCTCCCGTGAAACCCTAGACCCGCTGGAGAAATACCGGACTTATACGGAAACACGCGGTAACGGCGCCGAAAGGGGGTAGCATTGTGGAACTAGGTGCTTGGTTGTGTTAGGGTAGGCCATAGGAACATAAAACAACAAGGTAGAACCCACCTCTTCGGAAGATTCACGACGTTTCGTCCGATACGGGGGTTTCACCCTATAAGCGCGTGTAAACTCACGAGAGAGAAGTGGATGCCGGTGAAGCGGCCCACACCCCGGAGTGAAATCTTTGCCATCAAAAGCACACAAAACACCTATAATAACATGCTATGACACAAGCTTGCTTGTGTTGGGGTCCAGACGCTCCGGAGCCCCCCCTCCGGTGAAACCCTAGACCCGCTGGAGAAATACCGGACTTATACGGAAACACGCGGTAACGACGTCGAAAGGGGGTAGCATTGTGGAACTAGGTGCTTGGTTGTGTTAGGGTAGGCCATAGGAACATAAAACAACAAGGTAGAACCCACCTCTTCGGAAGATTCACGACGTTTCGTCCGATACGGGGGTTTCACCCTATAAGCGCGTGTAAACTCACGAGAGAGAAGTGGATGCCGGTGAAGCGGCCCACACCCCGGAGTGAAATCTTTGCCATAAAAAGCACACAACACACCTATAATAACATGCTATGGCACAAGCTTGCTTGTGTTGGGGTCCAGACGCTCCGGAGCCCCCCCTCCGGTGAAACCCTAGACCCGCTGGAGAAATACCAGACTTATACGGAAACACGCGGTAACGGCGCCGAAAGGGGTAGCATTGTGGAACTAGGTGCTTGGTTGTGTTAGGGTAGGCCATAGGAACATAAAACAACAAGGTAGAACCCACCTCTTCGGAAGATTCACGACGTTTCGTCCGATACGGGGGTTTCACCCTATAAGCGCGTGTAAACTCACGAGAGAGAAGTGGATGCCGGTGAAGCGGCCCACACCCCGGAGTGAAATATTTGCCATCAAAAGCACACAACACACCTATAATAACATGCTATGGCACAAGCTTGCTTGTGTTGGGGTCCAGAAGCTCCGGAGCCCCCCCTCCGGTGAAACCCTAGACCCGCTGGAGAAATACCGGACTTATACGGAAACACGCGGTAACGGCGTTGAAATGGGGTAGCATTGTGGAACTAGGTGCTTGGTTGTGTAAGGGTAGGCCATAGGAACATAAAACAACAAGGTAGAACCCACCTCTTCGGAAGATTCACGACGTTTCGTCCGATACGGGGGTTTCACCCTATAAGCGCGTGTAAACTCACGAGAGAGAAGTGGATGCCGGTGAAGCGGCCCACACCCCGGAGTGAAATCTTTGCCATCAAAAGCACACAACACACCTATAATAACATGCTATGGCACAAGCTTGCTTGTGTTGGGGTCCAGACGCTCCGGAGCCCCCCCTCTGGTGAAACCCTAGACCCGCTGGAGAAATACCGGACTTATACGGAAACACGCGGTAACGGCGTCGAAAGGGGGTAGCATTGTGGAACTAGGTGCTTGGTTGTGTTAGGGTAGGCCATAGGAACATAAAACAACAAGGTAGAACCCACCTCTTCGGAAGATTCACGACGTTTCATCCGATACGGGGGTTTCACCCTATAAGTGCGTGTAAACTCACGAGAGAGAAGTGGATGCCGGTGAAGCGGCCCACACCCCGGAGTGAAATCTTTGCCATCAAAATCACACAACACACCTATAATAACATGCTATGGCACAAGCTTGCTTGTGTTGGGGTCCAGACGCTTCGGAGCCTCCCCTCCGGTGAAACCCTAGACCCGCTGGAGAAATACCGGACTTATACGGAAACACGCGGTAACGGCGTCGAAAGGGGGTAGCATTGTGGAACTAGGTGCTTGGTTGTGTTAGGGTAGGCCATAGGAACATAAAACAACAAGGTAGAACCCACCTCTTCGGAAGATTCACGACGTTTCGTCCGATACGGGGGTTTCACCCTATAAGCGCGTGTAAACTCACGAGAGAGAAGTGGATGCCGGTGAAGCAGCCCAGACTCCGGAGTGAAATCTTTGCCATCAAAAGAACACAACACACCTATAATAACATGCTATGGCACAAGCTTGCTTGTGTTGGGGTCCAGAAGCTCCGGAGCCCCCCCTCCGGTGAAACCCTAGACCCGCTGGAGAAATACCGGACTTATACGGAAACACGCGGTAGCGGCGTCGAAATGGGGTAGCATTGTGGAACTAGGTGCTTGGTTGTGTTAGGGTAGGCCATAGGAACATAAAACAACAAGGTAGAACCCACCTCTTCGGAAGATTCACGACGTTTCGTCCGATACGGGGGTTTCACCCTATAAGCGCGTGTAAACTCACGAGAGAGAAGTGGATGCCGGTGAAGCGGCCCACACCCCGGAGTGAAATCTTTGCCATCAAAAGCACACAACACACCTATAATAACATGCTATGGCACAAGCTTGCTTGTGTTGGGGTCCAGACGCTCCGGAGCCCCCCCTCTGGTGAAACCCTAGACCCGCTGGAGAAATACCGGACTTATACGGAAACACGCGGTAACGGCGTCGAAAGGGGGTAGCATTGTGGAACTAGGTGCTTGGTTGTGTTAGGGTAGGCCATAGGAACATAAAACAACAAGGTAGAACCCACCTCTTCGGAAGATTCACGACATTTCATCCGATACGGGGGTTTCACCCTATAAGTGCGTGTAAACTCACGAGAGAGAAGTGGATGCCGGTGAAGCGGCCCACACCCCGGAGTGAAATCTTTACCATCAAAATCACAAAACACACCTATAATAACATGCTATGGCACAAGCTTGCTTGTGTTGGGGTCCAGACGCTTCGGAGCCTCCCCTCCGGTGAAACCCTAGACCCGCTGGAGAAATACCGGACTTATACGGAAACACGCGGTAACGGCGTCGAAAGGGGGTAGCATTGTGGAACTAGGTGCTTGGTTGTGTTAGGGTAGGCCATAGGAACATAAAACAACAAGGTAGAACCCACCTCTTCGGAAGATTCACGACGTTTCGTCCGATACGGGGGTTTCACCCTATAAGCGCGTGTAAACTCACGAGAGAGAAGTGGATGCCGGTGAAGCGGCCCACACCCCGGAGTGAAATCTTTGCCATCAAAAGCACACAACACACCTATAATAACATGCTATGGCACAAGCTTGCTTGTGTTGGGGTCCAGAAGCTCCGGAGCCCCCCCTCCGGTGAAACCCTAGACCCGCTGGAGAAATACCGGACTTATACGGAAACACGCGGTAACAACGTCGAAATGGGGTAGCATTGTGGAACTAGGTGCTTGGTTGTGTTAGGGTAGGCCATAGGAACATAAAACAACAAGGTAGAACCCACCTCTTCGGAAGATTCACGACGTTTCGTCCGATACGGGGGTTTCACCCTATAAGCGCGTGTAAACTCACGAGAGAGAAGTGGATGCCGGTGAAGAGCCCCACACCCCGGAGTGAAATCTTTGCCATCAAAAGCACACAAAACACCTATAATAACATGCTATGGCACAAGCTTGCTTGTGTTGGGGTCCAGACGCTCCGGAGCCCCCCCTCCGGTGAAACCCTAGACCCGCTGGAGAAATACCGGACTTATACGGAAACACGCGGTAACGACGTCGAAAGGGGGTAGCATTGTGGAACTAGGTGCTTGGTTGTGTTAGGGTAGGCCATAGGAACATAAAACAACAAGGTAGAACCCACCTCTTCGGAAGATTCACGACGTTTCGTCCGATACGGGGGTTTCACCCTATAAGCGCGTGTAAACTCACGAGAGAGAAGTGGATGCCGGTGAAGCGGCCCACACCCCGGAGTGAAATCTTTGCCATAAAAAGCACACAACACACCTATAATAACATGCTATGGCACAAGCTTGCTTGTGTTGGGGTCCAGACGCTCCGGAGCCCCCCCTCCGGTGAAACCCTAGACCCGCTGGAGAAATACCGGACTTATACGGAAACACGCGGTAACGGCGCCGAAAGGGGTAGCATTGTGGAACTAGGTGCTTGGTTGTGTTAGGGTAGGCCATAGGAACATAAAACAACAAGGTAGAACCCACCTCTTCGGAAGATTCACGACGTTTCGTCCGATACGGGGGTTTCACCCTATAAGCGCGTGTAAACTCACGAGAGAGAAGTGGATGCCGGTGAAGCGGCCCACACCCCGGAGTGAAATATTTGCCATCAAAAGCACACAACACACCTATAATAACATGCTATGGCACAAGCTTGCTTGTGTTGGGGTCCAGAAGCTCCGGAGCCCCCCCTCCGGTGAAACCCTAGACCCGCTGGAGAAATACCGGACTTATACGGAAACACGCGGTAACGGCGTCGAAATGGGGTAGCATTGTGGAACTAGGTGCTTGGTTGTGTTAGGGTAGGCCATAGGAACATAAAACAACAAGGTAGAACCCACCTCTTCGGAAGATTCACGACGTTTCGTCCGATACGGGGGTTTCACCCTATAAGCGCGTGTAAACTCACGAGAGAGAAGTGGATGCCGGTGAAGCGGCCCACACCCCGGAGTGAAATCTTTGCCATCAAAAGCACAGAACACACCTATAATAACATGCGATGGCACAAGCTTGCTTGTGTTGGGGTCCAGAAGCTCCGGAGCCCCCCCTCCGGTGAAACCCTAGACCCGCTGGAGAAATACCGGACTTATACGGAAACACGCGGTAACGACGTCGAAGGGGGTAGCATTGTGGAACTAGGTGCTTGGTTGTGTTAGGGTAGGCCATAGGAACATAAAACAACAAGGTAGAACCCACCTCTTCGAAAGATTCACGACGTTTCGTCCGATACGGGGGTTTCACCCTATAAGCGCGTGTAAACTCACGAGAGAGAAGTGGATGCCGGTGAAGCGGCCCAGACTCCGGAGTGAAATCTTTGCCATCAAAAGCACACAACACACCTATAATAACATTCTATGGCACAAGCTTGCTTGTGTTGGGGTCCAGAAGCTCCGGAGCCCCCCCTCCGGTGAAACCCTAGACCCGCTGGAGAAATACCGGACTTATACGGAAACACGCGGTAACGGCGTCGAAATGGGGTAGCATTGTGGAACTAGGTGCTTGTTTGTGTTAGGGTAGGCCATAGGAACATAAAACAACAAGGTAGAACCCACCTCTTCGGAAGATTCACGACGTTTCGTCCGATACGGGGGTTTCACCCTATAAGCGCGTGTAAACTCACGAGAGAGAAGTGGATGCCGGTGAAGCGGCCCACACCCCGGAGTGAAATCTTTGCCATCAAAAGCACACAACACACCTATAATAACATGCTATGGCACAAGCTTTCTTGTGTTGGGGTCCAGACGCTCCGGAGCCACCCCTCTGGTGAAACCCTAGACCCGCTGGAGAAATACCGGACTTATACGGAAACACGCGGTAACGGCGTCGAAAGGGGGTAGCATTGTGGAACTAGGTGCTTGGTTGTGTTAGGGTAGGCCATAGGAACATAAAACAACAAGGTAGAACCCACCTCTTCGGAAGATTCACGACGTTTCATCCGATACGGGGGTTTCACCCTATAAGTGCGTGTAAACTCACGAGAGAGAAGTGGATGCCGGTGAAGCGGCCCACACCCCGGAGTGAAATCTTTGCCATCAAAATCACACAACACACCTATAATAACATGCTATGGCACAAGCTTGCTTGTGTTGGGGTCCAGACGCTCCGGAGCCCCCCCTCCGGTGAAACCCTAGACCCGCTGGAGAAATACCGGACTTATACGGAAACATGCGGTAACGGCGTCGAAAGGGGGTAGCATTGTGGAACTAGGTGCTTGGTTGTGTTAGGGTAGGCCATAGGAACATAAAACAACAAGGTAGAACCCACCTCTTCGGAAGATTCACGACGTTTCGTCTGATACGGGGGTTTCACCCTATAAGCGCGTGTAAACTCACGAGAGAGAAGTGGATGCCGGTGAAGCGGCCCACACCCCGGAGTGAAATCTTTGCCATCAAAAGCACACAACACACCTATAATAACATGCTATGGCACAAGCTTGCTTGTGTTGGGGTCCAGACGCTCCGGAGCCCCCCCTCCGGTGAAACCCTAGACCCGCTGGAGAAATACCGGACTTATACGGAAACACGCGGTAACGGCGCCGAAAGGGGGTAGCATTGTGGAACTAGGTGCTTGGTTGTGTTAGGGTAGGCCATAGGAACATAAAGCAACAAGGTAGAACCCACCTCTTCGGAAGATTCACGACGTTTCGTCCGATACGGGGGTTTCACCCTATAAGCGCGTGTAAACTCACGAGAGAGAAGTGGATGCCGGTGAAGCGGCCCACACCCCGGAGTGAAATCTTTGCCATCAAAAGCACACAACACACCTATAATAACATGCTATGGCACAAGCTTGCTTGTGTTGGGGTCCAGAAGCTCCGGAGCCCCCCTCCGGTGAAACCCTAGACCCGATGGAGAAATACCGGACTTATACGGAAACACGCGGTAACGGCGTCGAAATGGGGTAGCATTGTGGAACTAGGTGCTTGGTTGTGTTAGGATAGGCCATAGGAACATAAAACAACAAGGTAGAACCCACCTCTTCGGAAGATTCACGACGTTTCGTCCGATACGGGGGTTTCACCCTATAAGCGCGTGTAAACTCACGAGAGAGAAGTGGATGCCGGTGAAGCGGCCCACACCCCGGAGTGAAATCTTTGCCATCAAAAGCACAGAACACACCTATAATAACATGCTATGGCACAAGCTTGCTTGTGTTGGGGTCCAGAAGCTCCGGAGCCCCCCCTCCGGTGAAACCCTAGACCCGCTGGAGAAATACCGGACTTATACGGAAACACGCGGTAACGACGTCGAAAGGGGGTAGCATTGTGGAACTAGGTGCTTGGTTGTGTTAGGGTAGGCCATAGGAACATAAAAAAACAAGGTAGAACCCACCTCTTCGGAAGATTCACGACGTTTCGTCCAATACGGGGGTTTCACCCTATAAGCGCGTGTAAACTCACGAGAGAGAAGTGGATGCCGGTGAAGCGGCCCAGACTCCGGAGTGAAATCTTTGCCATCAAAAGCACACAACACACCTATAATAACATTCTATGGCACAAGCTTGCTTGTGTTGGGGTCCAGAAGCTCCGGAGCCCCCCCTCCGGTGAAACCCTAGACCCGCTGGAGAAATACCGGACTTATACGGAAACACGCGGTAACGGCGTCGAAATGGGGTAGCATTGTGGAACTAGGTGCTTGGTTGTGTTAGGGTAGGACATAGGAACATAAAACAACAAGGTAGAACCCACCTCTTCGGAAGATTCACGACGTTTCGTCCGATACGGGGGTTTCACCCTATAAGCGCGTGTAAACTCACGAGAGAGAAGTGGATGCCGGTGAAGCGGCCCACACCCCGGAGTGAAATCTTTGCCATCAAAAGCACACAACACACCTATAATAACATGCTATGGCACAAGCTTGCTTGTGTTGGGGTCCAGACGCTCCGGAGCCCCCCCTCTGGTGAAACCCTAGACCCGCTGGAGAAATACCGGACTTATACGGAAACACGCGGTAACGGCGTCGAAAGGGGGTAGAATTGTGGAACTAGGTGCTTGGTTGTGTTAGGGTAGGCCATAGGAACATAAAACAACAAGGTAGAACCCACCTCTTCGGAAGATTCACGACGTTTCATCCGATACGGGGGTTTCACCCTATAAGTGCGTGTAAACTCACGAGAGAGAAGTGGATGCCGGTAAAGCGGCCCACACCCCGGAGTGAAATCTTTGCCATCAAAATCACACAACACACCTATAATAACATGCTATGGCACAAGCTTGCTTGTGTTGGGGTCCAGACGCTCCGGAGCCCCCCCTCCGGTGAAACCCTAGACCCGCTGGAGAAATACCGGACTTATACGGAAACACGCGGTAACGGCGTCGAAAGGGGGTAGCATTGTGGAACTAGGTGCTTGGTTGTGTTAGGGTAGGCCATAGGAACATAAAACAACAAGGTAGAACCCACCTCTTCGGAAGATTCACGACGTTTCGTCTGATACGGGGGTTTCACCCTATAAGCGCGTGTAAACTCACGAGAGAGAAGTGGATGCCGGTGAAGCGGCCCACACCCCGGAGTGAAATCTTTTCCATCAAAAGCACACAACACACCTATAATAACATGCTATGGCACAAGCTTGCTTGTGTTGGGGTCCAGACGCTCCGGAGCCCCCCCTCCGGTGAAACCCTAGACCCGCTGGAGAAATACCGGACTTATACGGAAACACGCGGTAACGGCGCCGAAAGGGGGTAGCATTGTGGAACTAGGTGCTTGGTTGTGTTAGGGTAGGCCATAGGAACATAAAACAACAAGGTAGAACCCACCTCTTCGGAAGATTCACGACGTTTCGTCCGATACGGGGGTTTCACCCTATAAGCGCGTGTAAACTCACGAGAGAGAAGTGGATGCCGGTGAAGCGGCCCACACCCCGGAGTGAAATCTTTGCCATCAAAAGCACACAACACACCTATAATAACATGCTATGTCACAAGCTTGCTTGTGTTGGGGTCCAGAAGCTCCGGAGCCCCCCTCCGGTGAAACCCTAGACCCGATGGAGAAATACCGGACTTATACGGAAACACGCGGTAACGGCGTCGAAATGGGGTAGCATTGTGGAACTAGGTGCTTGGTTGTGTTAGGTTAGGCCATAGGAACATAAAACAACAAGGTAGAACCCACCTCTTCGGAAGATTCACGACGTTTCGTCCGATACGGGGGTTTCACCCTATAAGCGCGTGTAAACTCACGAGAGAGAAGTGGATGCCGGTGAAGCGGCCCACACCCCGGAGTGAAATCTTTGCCATCAAAAGCACACAACACACCTATAATAACATGCTATGGCACAAGCTTGCTTGTGTTGGGGTCCAGAAGCTCCGGAGCCCCCCCTCCGGTGAAACCCTAGACCCGCTGGAGAAATACCGGACTTATACGGAAACACACGGTAACGGCGTCGAAATGGGGTAGCATTGTGGAACTAGGTGCTTGGTTGTGTTAGGGTAGGCCATAGGAACATAAAACAACAAGGTAGAACCCACCTCTTCAGAAGATTCACGACGTTTCGTCCGATACGGGGGTTTCACCCAATAAGCGCGTGTAAACTCACGAGAGAGAAGTGGATGCCGGTAAAGCGGCCCACACCCCGGAGTGAAATCTTTTCCATCAAAAGCACACAACACACCTATAATAACATGCTATGGCACAAGCTTGCTTGTGTTGGGGTCCAGAAGCTCCGGAGCCCCCCCTCCGGTGAAACCCTAGACCCGCTGGAGAAATACCGGACTTATACGGAAACACGCGGTAACGACGTCGAAATGGGGTAGCATTGTGGAACTAGGTGCTTGGTTGTGTTAGGGTAGGCCATAGGAACATAAAACAACAATGTAGAACCCACCTCTTCGGAAGATTCACGACGTTTCGTCCAATACGGGGGTTTCACCCTATAAGCGCGTGTAAACTCACGAGAGAGAAGTGGATGCCGGTGAAGCGGCCCACACCCCGGAGTGAAATCTTTGCCATCAAAAGCACACAACACACCTATAATAACATGCTATGGCACAAGCTTGCTTGTGTTGGGGTCCAGACGCTCCGGAGCCCCCCCTCCGGTGAAACCCTAGACCCGCTGGAGAAATACCGGACTTATACGGAAACACGCGGTAACGGCGTCGAAAGGGGGTAGCATTGTGGAACTAGGTGCTTTGTTGTGTTAGGGTAGGCCATAGGAACATAAAACAACAAGGTAGAACTCACCTCTTCGGAAGATTCACGACGTTTCGTCCGATACGGGGGTTTCACCCTATAAGCGCGTGTAAACTCACGAGAGAGAAGTGGATGCCGGTGAAGCGGCCCACACCCCGGAGTGAAATCTTTGCCATCAAAAGCACACAACACACCTATAATAACATGCTATGGCACAAGTTTGCTTGTGTTGGGGTCCAGACGCTCCGGAGCCCCCCCTCCGGTGAAACCCTAGACCCGCTGGAGAAATACCGGACTTATACGGAAACACGCGGTAACGGCGTCGAAATGGGGTAGCATTGTGGAACTAGGTGCTTGGTTGTGTTAGGGTAGGCCATAGGAACATAAAACAACAAGGTAGAACCCACCTCTTCGGAAGATTCACGACGTTTCGTCCGATACGGGGGTTTCACCCTATAAGCGCGTGTAAACTCACGAGAGAGAAGTGGATGCCGGTGAAGCGGCCCACACCCCGGAGTGAAATCTTTGCCATCAAAAGCACACAACACACCTATAATAACATGCTATGGCACAAGCTTGCTTGTGTTGGGGTCCAGACGCTCCGGAGCCCCCCCTCCGGTGAAACCCTAGACCCGCTGGAGAAATACCGGACTTATACGGAAACACGCGGTAACGGCGCCGAAAGGGGGTAGCATTGTGGAACTAGGTGCTTGGTTGTGTTAGGGTAGGCCATAGGAACATAAAACAACAAGGTAGAACCCACCTCTTCGGAAGATTCACGACGTTTCGTCCGATACGGGGGTTTCACCCTATAAGCGCGTGTAAACTCACGAGAGAGAAGTGGATGCCGGTGAAGCGGCCCACACCCCGGAGTGAAATCTTTGCCATCAAAAGCACACAACACACCTATAATAACATGCTATGGCACAAGCTTGCTTGTGTTGGGTTCCAGAAGCTCCGGAGCCCCCCCTCCGGTGAAACCCTAGACCCGCTGGAGAAATACCGGACTTATACGGAAACACGCGGTAACGGCGTCGAAAGGGGGTAGCATTGTGGAACTAGGTGCTTGGTTGTGTTAGGGTAGGCCATAGGAACATAAAACAACAAGGTAGAACCCACCTCTTCGGAAGATTCACGACGTTTCGTCCGATACGGGGGTTTCACCCTATAAGCGCGTGTAAACTCACGAGAGAGAAGTGGATGCCGGTGAAGCGGCCCACACCCCGGAGTGAAATCTTTGCCATCAAAAGCACACAACACACCTATAATAACATGCTATGGCACAAGCTTGCTTGTGTTGGGGTCCAGACGCTCCGGAGCCCCCCCTCCGGTGAAACCCTAGACCCGCTGGAGAAATACCGGACTTATACGGAAACACGCGGTAACGGCGTCGAAAGGGGGTAGCATTACATCAATGAAACTCCTTTTATCCTTTTTAGGTGACCTCTTTCATGCTTGCCTAATTCAATGTTGTCAATTAGGCAAGCAATGAAAGTATCACCTGAAAAAGGATAAAAGGTGTTGACCTGCAACTTTTAATGAGCCCAGTGGAGTTACTACTAGTGTCTTGGGAATATGGAAAGTCTACGTAGAAAAAGTTTAGGTCTTGCATTGGAAAATATCAACATGCAAATACTAGTTATTTCCTCATAAATGAACATTGCTTCCGCCCACTCCCTTTATAAGTAAAGACTCGGATGGCCTCTCCCTCGAGACATTCTGCAGTCCTGCTACACGCCAAGAACTTTTGGTCCGGTCCCTTTCAGCACCTGGGTAAGTTTTTCCTCCCAAGTTTCTTCATTTTCTTGGAAATTAGTGATGCGTCTTGGCTCCTACAACACCGACAGCTACAGTGTCTGTTTTTTCATTTGTGTTGGTTTACTTTTTTTTAGGGGGGTTACTTTCTTCTTACACGACCATTATGCTGAAGTGAATGATGCTAACTGGCATAATATACGATCAATCGCACATGACGTATCCAATATGAGTATTCCATGTGAATGCTGCCAAAGCAAGCTTAGGTTCATAAGACAGATTAATGGCAACTTGATGCATAGATTGGTGTTGGTTTAGTACGAATATATAAAATGAACTTCGATCTTGATCTAGCCTTTTTATATCATTTTATATGAGTTTATATATTTTTAACATAAAATATAAACATATTATTTTAACTAACTCAGAGTAAGTAATAATACAAAGACAAATAAGAAGTAAAAAAAAGGCATATGTGCCGACGGCTATGCCGTCGGCATAGAATGTGGGCAATCCTAGCCCCACGGGCTACGAAGCTATGCCGACGGCCCAATGTGTGCCGAGGGCAGCCGTCGGCGCTATGTGGCCTATGCCGACGGTGAAAGTAACGCCGACGGCAGCCGTCGGCCCCTATCAATCTGCGCCGACGGCCGTAACTACGCCGACGGCCGCGTGGCCGGGCTCGCCTCCTTGCCATCTATGCCGACGACCCCGATAAAATGCCGTCGGCATAGAATAAGGCCGTCGGCACCTTAGGCCATTCCTGTAGTGAGCTTGCATGTAATAATTAATAAATATTAGTGGAGATGACATGGACAATTGATTGGCTAAGAGGATGAATAATGTGGATACGTTGGATAGAAAAATAATTAATGCATGTTAGTGAGGTTTTGCTTTATAAGAAGTATAGATAACCGACAACTTGGGCGTGATGGCGTGGTTTTCCAACACCTCCATGTCTAAGTTCCACACCACATGGCACGACGGATGTCACCATTGCCATCGAAATGTTTACCGAGGCACACCCTTGGGCCCATGTTGAAAGCGATGAACTCCAGACGCCATATGCCACAGATTTTCGCCATCCCTTGACAGGTACCCCCCGGGCCTATACCCAGGCATAATACATTGGTTCATCCACATAGTCATGGCTGCTGAGAATTGTGAGCACAACCCAGGCTAGCAAGGCTGTGGCCGTTGTGGAATGAGCAAAACCAAAGCACATGATAATTTCCAGTATAGACAGCTAGTTCTTGCATTACCCTGCGTAATGAATTTAGTCAAAAATAAAAATCTATGATATTTTTATTATCATCATGAAACATATTTTTATATTATACTCATCTGGTATTATATGTGTTGATAGATTTCCGTACATATTTTCTCAAACTTTATACAGTTTGACTTTTATTAAACACATAATACATGGTAATAAAAACAAGAGATACTCCCCTGTCTCACATTGATTGTCTCAAAATTGGACAAAAATAGTTGTATCTAACACTAAAATGTGTCTAGATATATCCATTTTTGTCCCACTTTGAGACAATTAATATGAGACTAATATGAGATCGGTGGGAGTATGTATATTTGTTGGGAGGTAGCCATCCGAAGCGTTCTCATTGGCACACTTCCCCCTTGGATACCTTCTTAACTTTGGCCATGAGCCCGTTTTTCATCTGCAGAATAACCGACAGTTTGGGCTTGACGGTGTGGCTTTCCAACACCTCCACGTCGAAGTTCCACACCACCGTGGCGGCGATGGATGTCACCAGTGCCACCGAAATGTTCTTGCCGAGGCACGCCCTTGGGCCCGTGTTGAAGGCCATGAACTCATGAGACGGCACGTGCAGCAGCTTGCCGCCGTCCTTGGACAGCCACCTCTCGGGCCTATACTCCCGGCAGTCCTCCCCCCACACTTCCTCAAGCCTCCCCATGCTGTAGGTGGAGATCAGGACGGTGTCCCCTGCGCGCAAGTTGTGGCCGCTCGGCAGCACGTCGTCGGCGACGGCCACCTTGCGCTCCAGTGGCGCGATCGGGTACAGCCTCAGGGACTCGAACATGGCTGCTCGGGTGTACAAGAGATCTTTGGTCTCGTCCGGCTCAAATGCGACGCCGTGGACCGTGCTACCGCCGCCACCGCCATCGCTTATTTTGCGCTCGATGATCGGCACCAGCTCCTTGCGGATGGCGAGCACGGCGCGCTGGTTCGTGGCAAGGTTGTAGATAAACCACGACAGTGCGGAGCCCATCGGGTCACGCATCGCGACCAGGAAGTTGATGAACGTCCTGCACAGGAAGTCGGTGGGCTCCCCGTCCTCCGTAAGAAACTCCGGGCTTGCGTTGTCGTTGATGTAATAGGATAGGATATCGTCGTTCCCGGTCTCAGCTCCAGCGGCCTTGTCGCTGGCCGCCATCTTCTTCCGAATGTTTTCCGCCACGTACCCGTACAACACCGCTTCCGCCTCGGCCATCTTCCTCTCCGGGCCGACGTTCAGCCATCTCATCGTTCCCCACACGAACATAGGCACACTTTGCCGGAGCAAGGCCACCTCCATCAGGGTATCCAGGGCGGCTGCGACGTGCGCAGGAGGCATGTCAACAGCCAAGCGGCACGGGTCCGTGCCGAAGACTGCCATGACAGTGATGTCAAACACGAGCCTCCCTAGCAAGTCCTCCATGTCGAACTTAGCCCGTGTATTCGCCATGTGGCTTAGCAAGGGCATGAGGCCCTCCGCCACCTTATCGCGGCAGCACCGGAACACAGAGTCCAGAAGCCGCGGCCTGGTCAGGACACGATGGATTGTCTCCCGCTGCCGGCGCCAGGAGTCGCCGTCGGCAGCGACTATGGTGCCGCCCAGTAGGCTAAGCGAGGCGACGAGCTCCTCGCCCTTCACGTAGTTGGAGAAGCTGGTGGTGAAGATATGGCGAATGTTGCATGGGATGCTGGTGACGAGGTACCGCACGCCGTTGCCCGTCAGCTCGAAGTTGTGCCCAGAGGCGGCCAGGACGGTCGCAGCGTAGTCATGGATGTTGTGCCGGTTTGCGACGACGCCAGGGAGCATGCCCACGATGGGCCAGTCTGTTGGTACCAATGGATTACTTGACAATCTCCTGGATTTTGTGACGAAGATGTACAAGGGAACTAGGAGCAAGGTTTTGAATTTCGGCCAGAAAAAACGAAATTCCGGCGAAATCCGGCCATTTCGTTCAGGCCCGGTAGGTGTGTTAGCCGGCCAAATAATTTCGGCCCTATTTGAATTTTTGGCCCGCCCCAGCCTAAGTTAACTTCCGGCCCAGCCTGCTAACTCTTGTAGGTATATAAAAGGTCCAAAGAGAGCTCGTAACCCTAAAATCAGTCAAATCCCCAACTCTTCTCTAGATGGCGGCTGCTTCTTCATGCCCGATGTGCTGCCGCTGTCTCCTCCTGGAACCAATCCTCATCGTTTACAACAAGTGCTTCTTTACCCATCTCCTAGCTGTGTCTTTCTCGTCCACCGGTCGCAGTCGGCGCTCATCCGGCCGGCCGGAAGTGACCGAGACGGAGCAGCAGATCTGCGTTCCTGGCAGCACGTTTGATGCACTTTTTCTGATTCCTGGTAGTTGATTCAGCGTAGTCATGTGCTAAATAGAGTTATTGATTGGAGTTCAGTCAACTGGAGTGATTCGTGTCTGTATATGCAATGAATTGATGGTTGCTAGTCTTGCTTTGTTCTTATTGCTGCAGGATTTCAATTCTCTGTGTCAATTTCGGCCATTTTTCGTTTAAATTTCGCATATTTTTCGCTCAACAATTCAAATTTTGAAGTGTCCAATTCGTCCGGAATTTCCCGAAAATTTTCCGAAAAACCGAATTTCGCCCATTTCGCCCCTGGGCGGTAAATTTTGCAAAACGAAATCCAAAACCTTGACTAGGAGAAGGAGTGCTGCTGGGAGTGGGAGTGGTAGTCCACACACGAACGAGAGTGCCATCTTGTTTTACTTATGCTAAATTCATGGTATCTGCCAGGAGAGTTATCAAGCTCAATTTATAGAGGTTGAGAGTGAACGGCTACTTAAATATATAGGACAAAACTCAAGGACGCCCCTAGAAAATCGGCGCCTGATATACGTGGCTTTCCATTGGACCGTGAACCTCAGACGGAAGTTCAATGACATGGGTTTGACTTGTTTCTCTGACCTCTCCTAATTGATAATTTTTAGGAAACTAATACTCCCTCCGTTCCATATTAATAGGTGGTGAAGTGGATGTATCTAGCAATAAAACATGTCTAGATACATCCACTTCACCACCTATTAATATGGAACGGAGGGAGTAATTCATTCAAGGAAACTCCTCCCGGGTGCCCGACCGACTTCGGAGGCTCCGAGATCGATCTGGTCGGCCCTCCTTCAGCAGTCTTCTTCTCCTGGCCACCGCCATCGCCGACAGCGGTGGTTGCGCCCTTATCGTCAATGAGAGAGGGATCGGGAGGTCATCGCGGCGCCGATCCGCGTGCGGTGGTGAGGCGATGGAGGTGGTGCAGGGTGGCATGGTCTTGAGGCTGGAGCGGCGATCGAGGCGGAAACGGGTAGTGGACTGGACTGCTCCTGGAGCGAGGCCTTCGGCCCCGCAGGAGGCGGGTCCGATCTGGGCCCGCCGGGCCTGCTCTAATTGAAGTGTTGCGGGCATGGAGAGGCTGCGCCCGTCCCCTCCTCTGTTGCTCTTACCGGCGGCATGGGGGCCGGCTGGTTTTGCGGAATGAGGAGGCAATCCTAGGGTTACTCTTGAGACAAGATGAAGATCTGCTCGACGCCTGTCGTCGTTGATCTGGCCAGAGTGCTCGGTTCCGGATCTGCTGGCAAAATCCCATGGGCACGTTATGCCCGGAGATTGTTGGATTGGTGGGATTCGGTCGTGCCTAATGGTTCTCTGTTAAGGAGGGAGTGACACGAAGCTCTGCTATCTGTTGCCATCATGGGTTATGTATAGTTTCATGGTGAAGTCAGAGGCGGAGAATATCATGGAAGCCTAGATCAGAGGACTAGTAATGGTGACTGGAGTCTTTGTGGCGATAAGTGTCGGCCCAGTGGATACTAGAGTACCACGGCCCATATGTTGCGGCCCAGTTAGACTAGCGTGTGGAAGCCTCCACAAGGAAGCGTTTTGAGGGAATTCTTCCTCGCGAGGACTGAATTTCTCCTCAAGAGATCACCAGCAGGCGACTGGCCTCTCCAGAGGGGCGCACCTCATCTTTCCTCGGATAGAAGCTCTACCTCGACCACTCTGCCTTCTCTCTAGAGGGTTTCCTCTTAAGAGGAAACATCCCATGTGCCTGATGGCGCGCGTAGGACTACGCGTTGACGAGTGCATGACAGTGTTGCAGAACACCTTTGGCAGGTTGCCATTCCCGTGTATAAAGCGTGGGCCACAGCTTCCCACACCAGAGCGCCTCCCAAAGCTTTCCTCTTTAGTGAAAGAGGACCAAGCCGGTGCTAAAAGACGGAGGGAACATCACCGTGAGTCCCTACCGTCCAGCCATAGACTGCGGTGCTGTGTCCCGCCGACCGAAGATCACGGAGGATGACGAAGTGTGCACTACACTTTGCCCGCCGATGTGGTGCCCTTTCCCTCCGTGTATGAGCGGGAAAGAGGACCGAGGCAAGTACATAAGTGGAACCCTCGCCCCTGTAGGAGGAGGCGGACCAGAAGAGAGCACATTCGCTCCACCGCCCCCCTAGTCTAATCTCGAACACAAGATCCCATCTTATATTGTAGCCAAACGCAGTGCAATCCATCAGACAAGCAGGAGTAGGGTTTTACACCGCAAGGTGTCCTGAACCCGGGTAAACTCCTCGTGTCACAATTGTTGTCATTTGCAAGCTTCCCTTTTCAGGCCTCTCGAGAGGTGCAGTGAGTGTGGTTAGCCTCGAGTGTTCTAACCAACTTAGAGATCCTGTCACGAGATAGACCACTCTCCGACATTTGGTGCGTCAGGTAGGGTGCTAAGGCACTCCTTCACCTCCTCGCTGCCATGGCGTGCACTCACGCCGATGGCGCTCGCCACAGGAGTCAGGCCAACCTCTCCGGCAACAACAATGGTGACGACGCTCCGCGTGGCCCTGTTGTTGCTGGTGGCGCGCCCGATGCTGAGGACCAGGCTTCCTCCCAGTCGCAACAAGTCCCACCGGGGTCCTCGCAGAGGGACCCGCCTCCTCCGCCACCGCCACCTTACAACTGCAACGAGCAGTAAGGGTCGCGGGGACCCCGCGGGCAGCCTACCCGCTGTGCGGCACTGCTGCTGGCCTGGGAGCTGCTCGGGTACCCGCCGGCGTCGGAAGGACACGCCGCATGGCTCGCCCGTATCCAGGAGCTCGTGGATGCTGCAAACGTCCCCTACAAACGTCACGGGGAGGCGGCATAGTCCAGCCATGGAGCGCACGAGTCCATGACGCGCCCGTTCGTTCCAACGGCGTCACTTCTACAGTTCAAGGAGGTCCCCGCACCAACGGCCCTGACAAGGCCAGTGCCACCAAGGTCCTCGATAAGAGCAACAACAGCTGTGAGAACCTGCGCACCTGCCAGACGCGGGCGTGCAGATCGAGCGCAACCACGAGCGCGAGCAATGGACCATCTGTGGCCTAGCTAGGGCTGGCTACGGCAACCGCATGGTTGGCGGTGCTCTGCGCACCACGGTGTATGTCGAGGGCTGCCTCACGCTTACCAAGGAACTCTGCAAGGTTGCATGGCTTCCCAAGTTCAACCCCACGCTGCCACCACGCTACCACACACCTCACCTCCACTCGACTTCCTGCATCTGTACAGCCGCATCGTGTGTGCAACAAAGGGAGACGACAGGCGCATGGCCAACTGGCTATCCATGGCCCTAAAAGGGAATGTCCTCATTTGGCTCATGAACCTCCCTGAGGGGCCCATTGGTTCGTATGAGGAGCTCTGCCTCTAGTTCATTGCCAACTTCAAGGGCTCATACGAGCGCTGCTCTCCCACAACGACCTCCGTGCCGGGCGACCGCGCCCAGGCAAAACACTTTGCTTGTACCTCCAGCACTTCAGCCATATGCGGAACAAGATCGCACGCATCACGGACGCGGACATCATCTCCTCCTTCCGCAAAGGATTCACCAACAAGAGCATGCCCGAGGAGCTTGGCATCAGGGACGACCTCGCATCCCCTATCAAGCTTGCGGATATGGAAGAAAAGTGCGCCAAGGCCGAGGAGGGCCGCCACATCAGATACAACATCCCCCTCGACGTTTCCAATCCCG
This sequence comes from Alopecurus myosuroides, assembly GCA_028641055.1. Taxonomy (NCBI): domain Eukaryota; kingdom Viridiplantae; phylum Streptophyta; class Magnoliopsida; order Poales; family Poaceae; genus Alopecurus; species Alopecurus myosuroides. Next base: position 272,360,938 of record CM054062.1, on the reverse strand, counting down.
TGGCCCACAAGGGAAGGAGCAAGAGTAAGAGTAAAACCTCGGACTCCAAGTGCAAGGCTCCCGCTGTCTTGGCGGCAATGCCCAGCGGAGGTACGGTCGTGGCAACCGCGCCCCCACAAAAGATGATCGCCCCTTCTGCGCGTTCCACAATATGTACTCCCACTACACTGAGATCTGTTTGCAGCTGGGGAAAATACGAGGCGATCGCCTCATGAGGAACAACCAGGAGGGTTCCTCTTGAGTCAATAGCTGGCGCGGTTTTGGGCGAGGCGGCAGCTGCGACAACTGCCGCTGGCGAGAGCGTGAGCAGAAGAACTACAACGGATTCAACAACAACCACAACGCCAACAATGGAAATGGATACCACAAAAACTTCCATTAGTTCCCTTAACAACGACCAAACCCAGCCACTCCTTAGGTCAATGCCGCTGTGCATTACCCTGTCGAGGGGAATCCGTGTATCGTCGAGGAAAACCGCGGGGGCTATCAGGAGCCCACGGGCTACATCACCTACATTCTCGGCGGAGAACAAACTCCTCTCTCTAACCGTGACTTCAAGAAGATCTCTCGAGAGATCAACGCCGTCCTTCTAGGAGTGCAAGATGCCAGGCTCCTCAAGTGATCTAAGAACAAGCTATCCTTCGACGCCCGCGACCACCCCAAGTCCACAAGGACTATGGGAACAATCCCCCTGATTTGCACCAAGACACTTATCGATGGAGGAGCAGGCCTCAATGTGATCTTGCTGCAGACGTTCGAGAGGCTGCAGGTGCCCTACGAGCGCTTGGCGCCCACGCCCCTTCACCAGTGTCACCAACGGGACTACGGTCCCCTTGGGCCAGGTGCACCTCACCGTCACTCTCGCCACCCGTCAGAACTACCTCACCGAGACCCTCGACTTCGACGTGGTGTACATCGCCCTCCCCTACAAAGCCATCCTCGGCTACCCAGCCATGGCCAAGTTCATGGCGGTCACGCACCACGCTGACAACCTCACCAAGATTCCTGGGGCCACTGGAACCATCACGATCTGCTGCGAGGTGGAGGAAGAAGTGCGCTCTGTCGAGCACGCCTACAAGGAAGTCGTGGTGTCTCACCCCGCCGATCAAGACGACATCCGGCACCTCGCTGAGGTCCCCAAGAAGAGCCTGCTATTCTCTCCTGAGATGGCGGCCAACCAGAAGACCTCCTCGAGCACTGGTGGCTTGGGGGCTGCCGCAATTCTCTGTGCGGGCCTGCCTCCCAACTAGGGGGCACGTCCGTCGCCTACTCTTGCCACGTGCCTCGAGAAGGCCCTGGGAGCTACTACCCACGTGGGAATCCCATGACGCCATGGTAAAAATGACGTGAGGACCTCTCTCCGTGAGGGTCTCGTGGAGCTTCTCAACATGCATCTCCACAGTGCCGCAAGAGCTTCTACCCACACAAGTGGGAGCCCCATTCCGGAAGGGCAACCTTTTTTTTCTCGAGAGCACCAAAAGGCCACTACATCCTCGAGCTATGCACGTTAACTCGCGCGAGTATCAACCCCATGACGATGGGAGTCCCGTGTCCGCACGGTGACGTCAAGTGCCTCTTGGGGGAACACAAGGTCACGACATCCCCAAGTGTTTTGTAATGAACAATTCTTCACCCGAGCAGTAAATCTTTGCTTTCTCAAGCATCTCCTGCATACTAGCATGTATGCATTTCCGCATCTCCCCTTTCATGCATCTTCACCTCCGCATGCATATTTACCTCTCAGGAGGCACACGGGTTCCTTTTTATCACGAGAGCATCCCACGAGAGGGGGTCGGGACAGTGCTTGTGTGCGGTTCGCTACCTGCACAACACCTTGCCAAGTTCCTTGGCGCATATCTCCTCATGAGATGCTCACGCCGGAACAGGGAAACGCACCACTCCCAAAACACAATTGTTTGCAGGAAGAGCAACACACACAATCTCCTCGAGGACCGAAAGAGGACCCTCATCAAGGAACAAGAAGGAAATCTCTCAAGAGTTTTTCTCTGTAGACAACTCCTACATCACAAGGGGGTTTTCTCCTCAAAAATCTAAGTCTTAACTCACACATATATTTAACGGTGCACAGAAATATAATATCAACGAGAAGTGGATAATAGTGTTTACAGACTTAAAGTGCATAGGCGTTCACAGCTAATCATCTACACCTATTACATGCATGTATCATGCTCATGAAACTTTCTCTCCACCAGCAGATTCGCTCTCCCGCGAGCCTTCTCTGTCACCTCGAGGAACAACTTCCTTCCCGCCAGCATCGATAGGCCGCCCAGCGTCATCCACAAATTTTGGGTTGAAGACCTCGACGAAGGCCGCCACGACATGCCGCACCTTATCCGTGAGGGATGATTCGAGACCTTGGGAATGGGCTCCAGCATGCTGTCAAAGTCAAAGCGGGAGTTGTCGTGGAAGAGGAGGGAGATGGCGTGTGTCGCATCCACCGTTAGGATATGGCGGCACTCCTCTCCGTCCATGTCCTCCGCTTCCCGCTTCTCGATGGTTTTGTCGAGAGCATGGACGTCGTGCTCCCTGGTGACCAGCTTCACCTCTCGGAGTTTGAGCTCCTCCTTGCAAGTGTTCAACCCCTTCTCGCAAAGAGAAAGCGCGTCTTGCTCATCCTTGCGGACGAGGGACTAGTCCATAGCCTCTTGCTAGTGCTCCTCCCTCTCTAGGCGAAGCCTCTCCTCGTGGACCTCCGCTGCCGCAAGCTTTCCCTTGGCCGCCTTGAGGGATGCGGCTACCTCCCAAGAGGAGTCCTCGCACTGCTGCTTGGTTCATTTGAGCATCAACTCGCGGATCGTGGCCGCTGCCTTCTCCTTGTCTTGGCATGACTTGACCGTCACGCGAAGCCAATCATCCAGAACTTCAAGGCGCTTCTACTCCTTGTTCAGCAGTCCGGAAAATACGTCGTACTGGTCTAAATATCATCGACTATTTTCTTCGCAATGTTGGAGAGGGGGCCGCGAAAACAGACATCTTGACCGTCGGGGCCGTTGAGCCATAGGGTCTAGCTATCCTTGTCCATCACTTCATCGAGAAATCCCTCGGGGAGGGAGGTAACACCAAGGTCGGAGGCCTCATCAAGGTCTTTTTTCACCGTTGCGCCAAGGTCAGAGGTTCCAGTGCTAGAACCCTCCGCACCGCTCGCCTCCCGGCCGGAGGGCGGCAGGCCCGCTCGGGGTGTGCCCTCACCCCAGGAGTCAAGATCTCCACGTACTCGTCTTCAAGCTCGACAGGGTGAGCGCGCGTGTCACCTTCACGAGGCTTTGTGGCCACTGGCGGCGGTGTCATCACAAGATGGCCTCCCGCACCAGAGGACGAAGGAGGGGAGGTGCGTGCCCCTGTAGCGCCTCCTCTAGAAACATGGGAGGCGGAGTCGATCACAGTCATGGAGTCTGGCTCGCGCGCCGCGGAAGCCCGTGTCGCGGATGCCCCCTCAAGTGTTTCCTTCGCGGTGGCCTCGCGAGACGCCGCGGTTTTCTTCCTCGACGTGGGGTCGACCCTTGGTGAGGCGATTTTCTCATATCCACCATGCCCCCCGCGATGACAGCCTCCTCTGACCGGGTAGGACTACTGACCGCCTCATCCTCGCGAGAAGTGGATGAAATCATGGGGTCCCACCTCTCCTCTGGAGGCATTGGACTGGCCTCTAGGAGAGTAGTATCCCTACCGGAGGCAGACTGTCGGGGGGTACCCCCCGAGTAGGGGTAAGGCAGATGGTAATTGGAGTTCAGGGTACATGTTACCGAGTTCAGCCGTACCGAGTTGGTACGTGAAAGATAGGCTGGTATCCGGATAGAGCTGGTACCCGGTTGGGTCTATCCGGCAGGAAGAACAAGAGGTCAAGGGAAGATTTAAGTATCTGTCTAGGTCAACCGAGTAGAACTTGGGTGATCCGGATAGAGGTGGCTGCTCTCCTACCCGGAGACAAAGTCAATGGAGCCATTGATGTGACTCCAGCGTTCCTGGAACCGTACAGGCGTGCGGTTCAACTTACTAGGTACGTGGTAATGCGTATCTAGACGTGGCTGCAGTACGGTATGGGCGGTGTCAAGTCCTGTCTCTGACAAGGGGGACAAGAGATGTCAGCGGCCTACCGCGGAGACATTCGGCGACTCTGTCAACGAAGACACGGAGGCGTGCGCCGCTGCACAGTGGAGTTTTCTAGTCAGTACTTTTATCTGTAGAATAGTGGTTGGCCACCAGTATATAAGGTGGCCTACCCCCTCCTGCGTGAGGGTCGCACACTTGGTGGATTGAATCCAGAGGCATAACTACTCACAAAGAGGAAGAAACAGAGAGAGAGAGAGGAACTCTTGTACTCGGCACACCATTATACAGAGAGAGAGACATGTGTAGGGGTGTTACCTCCACACGAGGGCTCCAAACCTGGGTAGATTATTGTGTTTGCAGTGTTCTGAGCGCGCCAGTTAGGCGTGTGATCCCTCCCCGGATACCTACAGCGTCCATCGGCCCCAAACATTAGCCATCCCATGGCATCTATCTTCTCCACACCACGACAGTTGGCAACCACCGTGGGCATACATATCTGCAATCTTGATTGTCTCGGCGAGCGTACTCGGCATCTCTCTCTTCAGCCTCTGCCACAGCATGCTGCCATGCCGGCAGCCTTGAGCAAACCAGGCAATGGCCTGTGACTACATCACACCCTCACATGTGTTCCTCAGTGTGCTCCACCGATTAAGGTACTCCCTCTCAGTTTCCTCCCGCCTCTGCTTGCACGCAGAGAGCTGTTGCGGCCTATTCAGCCTCTTGTAAGTGTTGGTGAAGTTGCTGATGAAGGCTTCCGAGAAGTCGAGCCAGCAGTTGGCGCTGTCTCTCGGCAAATTGTTGAGCCAGAGCCTGGCTGGGTCCTCCAGCATCTAGGGCACATACCTCACAGCCCATCTTCGGTTACCGCCGACAATGTGCACAGTAGTAACGTAATCATTCAACCAATCATCTGACTTGGTGCTTCTGTCATAAGTCTTGGTCCCTCTTGCCAGCTGGAACTTGGGCACAACCAGCTCTCCCATGATTCTGGGACCAAAGCTGTTCGATCCGGGCGGTCCCCGGGCTTCTTTCTCTTCAGACAGGTAGATCTTGTCCAGCTTGTACCTTGCATCACTTGGCTGCAGTACTCTTGCTCCTACCCGAGCTGCAACATCTCTTGGGTCGTTGTACCCGACTTGCTCCATCACTGAGTATCCGTCGTTGTAGCGGTTTTGGTACACAGGACCGTGTTGAGCAACCGGGTTGACCACTGCAGCAACGGCTTGTGGCTAAACAGCAGGCGGAGCCGGCTTGACAGCCTGATGCCGAGATGGACCATCCAAGTTACCTCCTTTCCCTTCTTGATGAACTCGGCCGGCACGATGGCCACGATCTGCAGCAATGTGTTTTTGACCGGGCTGCCGCTCTAGAACGTGCTGTTTTCCGGCGACAGCCAGATCGTACACCTGCATCTGCTTGTTCTTCCCAGAGTTCACACTCCGAGCCCTCTCACCACCAGGAAGCGGTGATGAGGCCTGTCCTCTGGATCTTGCCCCATGCGACTGAACAACATGGGACGCACCAGCTCCCGGATTTGCTTGCCGGAAAGCCTCATTCTGCTTGTCAGCTTCAAGAACTAGCTCATTGAGCCCAACCTTTGAAAGTGTTACCATAGGGCAAAAACCCTATGGTGTGATTTTCAAATTATATGAAAGCCAGGAGCTTACAAAAACCCTAGCTCATTGAGCCCAACCTGTTGCCTGGCGCGAGCCTCGCCAGATCAGTGCGGCAACTCGGCGGCAACTGCCGCAGCGGCTCTAAGTGTTTTGGTAGGAGAGCTATATTTTGGCCTACCAGCCGAGGTCATGCTATCTGATTTGCTAGCAGTTCTACCATCTCTAGCCATTTCGGCACCTAGGTTGCGACGAATTACTCCTATCGGACTAGGATTTCTAGCAACAGGAGTAAAACCATGGGCTCTATTGTACTAATTCTGATCAAGGTTGAGCTCAAGCCTAACCTTTGCCATCTCGTCGGCCTCCTGGATTAAGGCCTGGAGTTATTCCTCGAGCTGTGTGTAACATCCCAATTTTTGATACATTAGGGTGTGTGGTGTGTGTTCATCCCATACATGCATGAAAACAAAAATTGAAACCAATTTAAATCAATTTAAATCCCACAAATAGTACTTCAAATGGGTTTCAAAATTTTGTGTTGGAAAATATTTCGTTTACACCAAAACAAAACATGGCTTGGTTGGAAATTTGATAAGGTTTCCAAAACCTATTTTTGGCAATTTTTCTGTTTCCGAAAAGGCCCTCAAAACAGTGGTTTATGTTCTGTTTTAATTTAGAAAAGGACCCCAATGCAGTTCTTTTGTTTCCCAGGGGTTTTTCGCAAGAATGCCTTTGTCTTCTTCTTCACGAAGAGAAGCAGCTCGCTGCCCTTCTCCTGTTCGTTGCCGGCGCCACCTCCTGCTTATGTACGTGTGCCCCGCGCGTGGATGACCTCTCCAGGATGCCGTGCCCTTCCTCTCATCTTCCTCCCTATCCTTTCTCGCTCTCTGTATCACGTCCGGAAGAACGAACCCTCACTGAAACCCTACCGACGGGCCGCTGCTCGTCGCCGGCGCTACAACCATTCCCGCTCCCTGACGTGGCCATCACCGACTCTGCCATCCTCTCCTCGACGTCCTCGTATAGCCTCGCTTCCCGGGATGATTGGAATCCGGCGAATCGGGGTCATCTTCCCCGCGGCCGGCGAGCCTCCTCCGCCGCCGATTGGCCGCCACGGCTGCCCCTCCGGCCACCCCGACCACTCCACGAGCTCCACCGAGACATGGTGAGACTCCCCGTGCCCTCCGTTAACCCCCTCCCCCTCTGTAACTCCCGTCCGCCGTGCTCGCTGTCCCGCTGCCGCGGTGGCTGCACGCCGGCGAGCCTCCGGTGGGCATTCCCGGGCGGCGCGGCCACCATTACGTTCGCCTCCACCTTCTCTATCTCGTGGAGCAATCCGTTCTGAGAAATTCGCTACCAATCCATCAATTGCTTCCGCAACATAGCTGATGCAGGGATGATGTCATCCTGACACATTCCCCTTTTTACCTATTTGAGGAAAATTCCAGAAAATGGTTTATTTTGGTAAATTCAATAACTAATAAAGTATTGCTCATAAAAATAAAATGAAAGTATGGAAATGTTTAGAAAAATATTCTCTATCCAAATATACCATTTTCACACATGTGTGAGAAAGTCCAAAAATGACCTTTATTTAATGTTGTTTAATCATTTAAAATAGAAAAATAAGTTTTTAATAAATAAAATTAGAAAATTAAAAGTTATATACCAAATTGCTCGAAATGACATATGCAATCTGTTTATGATATTTTCAAACCCATTTGAGCAACTAAAATTGTACTCACTTCCATAATCACCCGAACTGCCCCTCCAGGGCCTATTTCAGACTAATTTTAGTAAAAATGCCAAACTAACATATGAACCCTAGCAACCCAACGATCATGTCTAGGCTTTTATTTCAATGCATTAACTTGCTCATGCATACATATTGCGCATTGCATCGATGCCATGTTTGATTGTTATTCTTCTTTTCGGTGTTTGTTCCCCCTCGGTAGAACGTGACTCCGAAGAGAAGGCCAGCGGTTAAAAGGAGAATACTTGATCTTAACCGACAAGTCAAGCACTTATTCCAGAAGATCTTTATCTGGTTTTCTTATAACCAAGGCAAGCATAACCTCTTATCTGCTCATATATGGTTTCGACGTGTTTTGAATCTCGTACTTTGCATTCGGTTCCAAACTATTTGATGTCAGTAGATAGAGTTCCCCTATATACTGCATAACCTAGATATCCTGATCCACTGCTCCTAGCAGCTATGGGTTTGCTTGTGCGCGCTTTGCTAAACCCTGTGAGTCTTGCTTAGCCATGCCTAGTTGTGATCTGATCCATCCGGTTGATGAATCTGGTCAATGCTTGAATCATTTATGTTAGGTTGTTGTGAATTGTGTTATCTTAAATAACTTGACTAAATAACTGCATGGATGTGAGGCCACAATGGGTTGTGGCGTTTTGTCCTGTTCATGCCCCTAGGAGCGAGTTCTCGCCTTCGAAGCCAAGACTGAGCGTGCAACCACACGCGGGGCCTAACAGACCGCGCTCGACCAACTAACTTGTTTGACCACGTCCATGAGTCACGTAGTTTGATCTTTCCATCTGCGTGTGAGTCAGAAAATGATTTGGAGAAAACTTAGGGCGTGACCGGGAGAAGTGATGGACGTACTCGGATCTTGTTCCCGACTCACAGAACAGGTGCCGTCAGGAGGTGGCCAACTCCCTGTTGACGGGGTGGCCTTGTTTGGGCTGACTCATGGATAGGGTCGAGCAAGGTAAAGGTCGTGGCTAGCCACCCTCTGCCGCGCTCCATGGACGAGCGTACATGTGGCGTTAAGAGTCAGATGGTACGTGTGGGTAAAGTGTACCCCCTGCAGGCATAAATCTCCTCGAGAAGCCGTGTCCACGGTTACGGACGACTTGACAACGGATTCTGTGATCATGGATAACTTCAATGGAATGACTAAAACTTGTTAACCATGATTGAAGGGTGCCTCCCCGGAGATGCCGAGAGGGGTGATCCTTGTAGCATAAGATAGTGTGGGAATGAGAAGGACTTGGTGGAATACAAGAAGATGATGAGTATAGTAGTTGAGTAGCTTTCTCATCTGTTTTGAAAACATTCTATGAGACATGCTATTCCTTCCTCAACTTGCAAAACAAAGATTGCTTTACGCAAATCAGCCTTCATAAAACCCTTTTCAAAATAGCAGATATATAATAGGTTAATTAAGTCTTGTTGAGTACCTCCTGTACTCAGGTTTGCTTAATTTTGGTTCAGGAGAAGAACTCCATCGGTGGTGATTCAACGTGGACATCGACGAGTAGTTCGGGGTTCCCAGGTAGCAGCCTGGAATCTATGGGCTGGGACGTCGCCTTATGTTGCGGCCTCTTAGGCCTTTTTGGTTCTTGTTGATTAGCAACATAATTTGCCTTCCGTTGTCTGATGTAATGTTGGGTCATGTGACCTCTGTTTGTAAGCTATACTCTAGTAACACATGTTTAATAAAGCTTCATGTTTAGAGTACTGATTTGATCGGTTGTTGGTTTCGAGCTCATTGTTATACAGTTTTGGCTATGCCTGCATAGTTGTCGCAGTCGAGGGGTTTACGAGCCGATGATCCATGTCCGACCCCGCCTGTCGATGTGATTGGCCTGGGGCGAGGTAACCCCAGTAACCCTCGATTGTTGTTGCATTTTCTGGACACATAGCATCTCTGTATAGCTTTGGTCCCGTTTCCTTCAGTTTCATCCGACTCGTGGACGCTTGGGTATGCATAATTGGTTATGACTAGCATGGATACAAGGAGTAGTATACCGGGGATCCGGACTACGTGCCGATGAATCCGGTCTGCCTGCCGTTGTTTGTTGCGGCCGGGGCTGGTAACCCTGAAGCCCTTGTGAGTCCATGGCTAGGAGCACATAACAGTATGTATATCTCTGTGTCCGGGGTCGCGACAGGTCTTGGTATCAGAGCAGGACTGCCTGTAGGAAAACCTTACTGCTTGGTCAATGTCGAGTCTAGTGTTTGTGAAAACTACTTTGAAACCTCAAATGAGTTGTGAAAACCTTCTTAGGATTCTTTTTACTCCGTATCTGGTATCGCTCTAAACTCTGGGTCATCTTACCTGTTTTGATTTGAAAAGGTTTTGCTATCTCTTCTAGTCATTCAAAATCTAAGTGCCTTCTCTGGAAAGACGTTTTCTACCCAAGTTGACCTAGTGTTTAGTTTCTAGAGTCGTGCGTGTTCCATGTTCCGTTATCTCATAACTGGGAGATTTCCTTTCCATCACAATCTCTCAAAGTTGGGTGGATTCCCCATTCTTACATGTTCCAAAGCCTCAAATCCTGAACCTCGAGATTTCCTTTTCATCTCGAATGTAACCGTTATCCTCTGCTCAAAATTCTTCCGGAGTTATGTATGTCTTTTGAAAGACATTCCGTGGTTGATATTCGTAGTGTCCTTTGTGGCACACATATAGTAGTTACTCCTTTCTTAGGGTTTTAACCCTCGGACTTGAACCGAAGGTCCCGGAATGTGCTGAATTGCGGTGAGTTGAGTCATGTGGTTTCTTAGCCATGTAATGCTCATGTCACTAGTACAGGATGCTGACCTTTAACCCAAGTTCTATTTCTTTAGATCCCGAGGAACATGTTCTACCTCAGGATGGCTAGGTAAACTCAACTCCAATATCCATAGGTTTTCTCTAGGAATCAAAAGGATCCCGCCAAGAGTGTTCTTTAAGATTCTCATATCTTTGTTCCTGGTTCAGCTATACCAACCTTTTGGCATGGGTTCTACACATGAGTATTACCCCGTGCATCCAACGTGATCTCAAGATTTCCAGAGCACGTTCCTACTCTTTAGTTTCTTCCGAACTTCGTCCGTTGTTTGGAAACCAAGTTACATATGGTGTTGGATTCTTCCAATGCATTTGCTCTTGTTTTCTGTCAAAACATTCCACCTTGGAATTTAAGGAGAATTAAACTCCAGTACCTCGTTCATCTCTAGGACCAGGTCAAAGTTTTGTAATTCAAAGAATAACGAAGTTTCATTAGCTTCTGTTCTGTTCTACCTTTGAGTATCACACTCTTACATATCAAGAGGCTATGTTAAGTTTCATGGCCTTAATGATGAAGTGATGCTCCTACACATCTTCACCCACCTTTTATCCAAGCTTGAATGCTTGAGATTGATGGGTCTGTTCTTTGATGTGTGTATCTGCTATTCTTAGCAATCCTTATTGCTTTGAAAAATCTAAGAAACATCTGTACCCTTCTTAGCACTACTTGTCACCCATCCTCTTTTTGAAGTTGACTGTGTCACCAAATCCGTTCTTTCCGGTGCACATTCTTGGTCAGAGAGTTAGGTTCATGCCAAAGCTCTCCAGACCACATCGGTTGCTTTGAAAAGAAAGCCTCCTTTCAAACTCCAAGACATACCGGTGGATTGTGATATTCTGGTCATCTTTCCAGAAGTATCACCAGGTTGTTCCCTGGCCGTAATGTCTAAAACAAGGGGTAGTTTGAACTACTCTTTTCTCCAAGAAATAGCGCTGGATATCTTGGACTAGTTGGTCGAGCTTAAACAACAACTTGGAGAGTTGAAAGACAAAAGCTCATCCTAACTTGATCCTTCGTTAAGGGATGTCTAGTTTTCTTCGTGTTGAAGCAGGATAGTACATCCTTTGTGGAAAAGCTATCACTCTACCTCTTGATTTGATTTGGGCTATCGTCAAATCGAGAAAAGATCCAAGGATTATCTTGATGGTGCTTCTACTCATGGTGTTTTTCCGAGTACATCTTCATGTCCTATGGTCTGACCAATTTTCTACCTTGTTCATATATCATATGAATCCCTCTTCTTGGAGTGTTTTGATAAGGGTGTTTTCGAGCCCATCGATGACATTTCTAATCGTCCAAGTTGCAAGAGGATCATTTTGAACAACTGGCACTAATGTTGGAAACTTTCGAGAACCATCTTTGTTTCATTACGAAGATTGTGTTCTGGATGTTCGAAGTACCTTACCCCGGTCCATGTGTTTTTGATGAAAGTTGTTGCCATGGATCTGAGTAAAGTTTTCTAGTTCCCTCGGGAATAATCCCAAGTCGGTCATGCATGTGTGGACTACTCTTGATATGGTAGGTTGTTACCTCCGTCTATCCGAAGAAGTTTACATCCACACTAAGCCACTGGCTGATCGTTCGTAAAAGAGAAGTCTATGAACTTCGTTATCTCGGTAATCATCTTTCCCACAAGGACTCCGATGTGTTTCGTTGCAAGTAAGTCATGTAGGTGCAACCGTATTTCACAAGTTGCTAATACATGAGTTCCATAATCCTTCTCATCTTCTTGAGCTTGACATCATAGTCCATATCTTGAGAATCTAGCATATGTGTCTCGTTGGTAACCGGAGCAACCTCTTTGGTCAAACATGTTGAGTCTAAGTTATTCAACCCACTAACCAGAGCTGAATCTCAAGCAGCCAAGACGGTTGGTGTTTTCTCAAGGGTGTTGAACTAGGTCCATTCGAAAATACGGATGGTTGATGTTGTGGTTGAAACAATTAGCCGTAAGGCCTAATGTCACATCTCTTTGAATCCGTAAGAACAACCACTCTCCGTGAGAATTCTTGTGTGGCTCATTCTAACAAGTTTCCTCCCCGTTCTTCCAAACCGGAGTTCATCTCTCACTTGATGACCTATAGAAGGCTTGTCATGAGCCTGGTATCTGTATCCAGAACGTCCAGGAGAACCTCGAAGTTGATCTTTCCAATATCTCTCCGTGGAACCTCCAAAACCTTTGTTTCAGTGGAAACAAGTTCATCAGGAAAACATCTCGTGGTGTTTTGTAACCGTCATGATCAGTTTCCTTTTTCAAGTTGTTTGTACTTGAAGTTCCGTTCATATCACACATTGTGTGAATTTGTGAGTCACTTCAGCCATGGAGTCTTAACCATGTGGTAAACGTATTGCTACGTACAAATCCACAATAGGAAAAAGATTCTTAATCCTCCCGGTATTCTAATCCCCGTTGGTTAACCATCCTTATGGTGTGATCAAGAATTCCTCCTTAATCACGGTGTTCCAACATGCTGTGGTTACTCATCTTCTGTCGTCAAGTAACATCCCGATCTTTGACAAAGATTTCGACAAAGTTTTGACGGAGTGAAGTTCTGTTATCTTCCGTGTCCACTCCGAAGAGTGAACATGATCCTGTATCAACTTTTCTCCGACGCACGATTACAGTGTTTTCTCGTGTTTTCCCTCGTCTGTTGATATTACGATGTGATATTCAAGACCATCCTCCCCATCTTGGTATTCTGTTTGAAGAAACCTCGATGTCATAAGTTGTTCAACCTTTCTTTTCCAAAAGGATTTAAAGTCTTGTGCAAAGCTAATATTCTAAATCCTTTCAAAACCAATCGTCCGTAAACTTGAAACCATCTTTTATTCCCTCCGTTATCTTGATGTGTTTCATGCCTGTTAACTCAAAAGTTCTTTACGAACATTCTTGTCCTAAGTTAGCCATGAGATACTCGATCTTCGTGAAGATCATTTCCTAAGAGTTTCCCTCTTACCTAAGGTGTATCCGTTCAATACTTCAAGATGCTACAGAACAACCTCTTCGAGAAGAGAACCGTAAGGTTCGAGAAGATCATTCAAAAACCGGTGTTCCTTCTTTCTTCTCCTTCGGGAATCTCGGGACAAGATTCTTGTAAGGGGGGGTAGATTTGTAACATCCCAATTTTTGATACATTAGGGTGTGTGGTGTGTGTTCATCCCATATATGCATGAAAACAAAAATTGAAACCAATTTAAATTGAGAATTACAATGGTTCGAGAAAATCCCACAAATAGTACTTCAAATGGGTTTCAAAATTTTGTGTTGGAAAATATTTCGTTTACACCAAAACAAAACATGGCTTGGTTGGAAATTTGATAAGGTTTCCAAAACATATTTTTGGCAATTTTTCTGTTTCCAAAAAGGCCCTCAAAACAGTGGTTTATGTTCTGTTTTAATTTAGAAAAGGACCTCAATGCAGTTCTTTTGTTTCCCAGGGGGTTTTCGCAAGAATGCCTTTGTCTTCTTCCTCACGAAGAGAAGCAGCTCGCTGCCCTTCTCCTGTTCGTTGCCGGCGCCAGCTCCTGCTTATGTACGTGTGCCCCGCGCGTGGATGACCTCTCCAGGATGTCGTTCCCTTCCTCTCGTCTTCCTCCCTATCCTCTCTCGCTCTCTGTATCACATCCGGAAGAACGAACCCTAACTGAAACCCTACCGACGGACCGCTGCTCGCCGCCGGCGCTACAGCCATTCCCGCTCCCTGACGTGGCCATCACCGACTCCGCCATCCTCTCCTCTACGTCCTCGTATAGCCTCGCTTCCCGGGACGATTGGAATCCGGCGAATCGGGGTCATCTTCCTCGCGGCCCGCGAGCCTCCTCCGCCGCCGATTGGCCGCCATGGCTGCCCCTCCGGCCACCCCGACCACTCCACGAGCTCCACCGTGACATGGTGAGACTCCCCGTGCCCTCCGTTCACCCCCTCCCCCTCTGTAACTCCCGTCCGCCGTGCTCGTTGTCCTGCCGCCACGGTGGCTGCACGCCGGCGATCCTCCGGTGGGCATTCCCGGGCGGCGCGGCCACCATTACGTTCGCCTCCACCTTCTCTATCTCGTGGAGCAATCCGTTCCGAGAAATTCGCTACATCAATTGCTTCCGCAACATAGCTCCTGTGGCCATTGCTGATGCAGGGATGATGTCATGCTGACATCATATTCCCCTTTTTACCTATTTGAGGAAAATTCCAGAAAATGGTTTATTTTGGTAAGTTCAATAACTAATAAAATATTGCTCATAAAAATAAAATGAAAGTATGGAAATGTTTAGAAAAATATTCTCTATCCAAATATACCATTTTCACACATGTTTGAGAAATTCTAAAAATGACCTTTATTTAATGTTGTTTAATCATTTAAAATAGAAAAATAAGTTTTTAATCAATAAAATTAGAAAATTAAAAGTTATATACCAAATTGCTCGAAATGACATATGCAATCTGTTTATGATATTTTCAAACCCATTTGAGCAACTAAAATTGTACTCACTTCCATAATCACCCGAACTGCCCCTCCGGGGCCTATTTCGGACTAATTTTAGTAAAAATGCCAAACTAACATACGAACCCTAGCAACCCAACGATCATGTCTAGGGTTTTATTTCAGCTCACTAACTTGCTCGTGCATACATATTGCGCATTGCATCGATGCCATGTTTGATTGTTATTCTTCTTTTTGGTGTTTGTTCCCCCTCGGTAGAACGTGACTCCGAAGAGAAGGCCAGCGGTTAAAAGGAGAATACTTGATCTTAACCGACAAGTCAAGAACTTATTCCAGAAGATCTTTATCTGGTTTTCTTATAACCAAGGCAAGCATAACCTCTTATCTGCTCATATATGGTTTCAACGTGTTTTGAATCTCGTACTTTGCATTCGGTTCCAAACTATTTGATGTCAGTAGATAGAGTTCCCCTATATACTGCATAACCTAGATATCCTGATCCACTGCTCCTAGCAGCTATAGGTTTGCTTGTGCGCGATCCGCTAAACCCTGTGAGTCTTGCTTAGCCATGCCTAGTTGTGATCTGATCCATCCGGTTGATGAATCTGGTCAATGCGTGAATCATTTATGTTAGGTTGTTGTGAATTGTGTTATCTTAACACTAGTGGAAACAGGGCCTTTTTTCCCGGGTCGTAAGGGCCAGTTGTCCCGGTTGTGCAACCGGGATGGGCTGGCCGGGACAAATGGCCCGTCCCATTGGTCCCGGTTGTGCCAGGACCCAGGATGGTAAGGATAGGCCACGTGGCGAACCTGGGCCAGGGAGTTCGTCCCGGTTCGTTCAAGGGACCGGGATGGATACTTTTTTGACAAAAAAATATATATAATCGTTCAGTTTCCGCGTCCAGGCCCACGTCGTTTGGGCTCCTGTCTCCCAATCCCAAGCCGGCCTCCCCTTTCCCAACCGCGTCCAGGCCCACGTCTTTTATTAAGCCCACTGGTCACATTTTTTTGTCAAAAGGGCCCACTGGACCGCGTATTTTATTATGGTCAGTCAACGGTTCGAAGGGCCCACTGGCCAGCGTCTTTTATTATGGTCAGTCAACGGTTCGAAGGGGCCACTGGCCAGCGGCCGTTGGCTGGCTCGCCTGGTCCCTTAAATTAAGACTACAGGACGGTCAAAGGGCCACTGTCGCCTCGTCTTCCCGCCCCGCCTCGGCTTCCCGCGCCCCCACTTCCCCACGCGCGCGTGCCACAGCTGCAACCGCCGCCCACGCCTCGGCTCCTGCCCGCATTCATGGCCGCCTGCAACCGCCGCCACGTCCAGGCCGCCGGTTGGCATGCCAGCCCACCCCGGGTCCTTTTTAAAGGCCCCCCGCCGCCCGTACAACCCATCCACCCCGGCCGCGCCCAAGGCAGAGCAACCATAGCCACCATGTCCCGCTGGTTCGGCAGCGGCTCCGGCAGCGGCTCCGGCAAGCGCCCCAGGAACGAAGGCTCCTCGAGCGGCGCCGGCCGCGTCCCACCACCGCTGGCGGAGGCCTTCGGCTACGGCCCTGGAGGTGTCCGCCTCGGCGGGACGCCGCGCGTCCCCGCGCCACCTCCGGCTGCACGCCCGCCGCCCAGCGCCGCGCCCAAGGGCAAGAGGTTCCGCCGGTACGTCCGGGTGGACGAGGCCGAGTGGCACTGGAACAACGCCACGCCGGTGTTCTATGCTGACGTCCACCTCCCGGACGGCTGGCACCTGAACCCCCAGCGCATCCCTGTGCCGCCGGTCCCGACCGGCCAGGCGCTGCTCGAGGAGATCGACCGCCGCCGCGAGCTCCTGCCGGCTCCCGTCCGCAGGGAGCGCGCGTACGCGCGCAGCTCCCCCTACTGGGGCGCCTGGCTCGAGCAGGAGCACGAGCAGCGCCGGCGCTCCTACATCCCCGCCCCCCACGAGGTGGACGTCGCGGACTACCCGCCGCCACCTACCGGCCGGGAGAGGGAGCTGTGGCTCCTCGAGGACATCCCGGAGGACTTCTCCGGGGAGGAGGACCCCGTGCTCCGGGCCGCCATGGAGGAGGCCTGCGAGGCCTCCCGCCGCTCACTCGTCGAGGACGAAATCAAGCGGTGGGAGCGGGTCGTGGCCGCCGCCACCGCCGACGCCGCCGCCATGCCGCCGCCGCCGCCCCCCGAGCCTACCCCCTGGTGGCACGCGCTCTACGCCGAGTATGAGGCGTCCGAGGACCAGCCGCCGCCGCAGCCGCTCCCCCCGGGCTGGAGTACGGCATGTCCTGGGCCTGGACCGGCGGCGTTTGGGCGCCGGAGTCGCCGGAGCAGGAGGAGCTGCCCCCTCCGCCGCCGCCGCCGCGGGAGGTGCTGCCCCCGCCACCGCCGCTGCCCCTGCCACCGCCGTACGCGCCTCCGATGCCCCCGATGCCTGCACCCCCGGCCCAGCCGCCTGCCCACCTGTGGCAGCCACCCGCCTACCATTGCATCTCCGACGACGAGGAGGACAACTAGATCGGCCGGTCGCCTGTGGCCGCGCCGCCGCCCCCTATTCTATGTAAGCAAGGCCCCTAGCTAACCCCCAAGAAAACGGCCGGCCGCCTGTGGCCGCGCCGCCGCCCCTTTATGCAAGTACGGCCGGCCGCCTGTGGCCGCGCCGCCCCTATCTATGTAAGCAAGGCCCCTGGCCTTTTTTTTTAATATAAGTTGTGTGCCCCCTAGCCTACCGTGTCCCTAGCCCATACCCGCCGGCGGTCCGCCGGCGGGATCTGTCTACTCGCCCCGCCGCCGGCAGGGCTTCGCCCAGCCATGTCCACTCGTACCTGTCCCTGGGGTGTTCGTTCGGCCTGGAGAGAGGGCCGCGATTTTTATACACCTGGGCCTCTAGTCCCGGCCCGTGCCACCAACCGGGACTAGAGCCCCTTTGGTCCCGGTTGGTACCACGGCCCGGGACCAAAAACAAATTTCGAATTTCGGTGGCACCCCTGCGCGCCCAAAATTTTTTAGCGCCAAAATTTGAAAAGGGTTAAGTTTGCACATTAACAACTTCTATATACTTTCAAATTTGACAAAAATTCCAACATGAAAAATGCTAGAATTTGCAAAACTAATTTAAATCCATTTTTCGTTTAACTAAATAATTATTCTAACTATTGAAACTATTAATTATTTTTTCATTTGTATATAATTTGAATATAAAAATGTTACAATTTTTGATTTCTCTCGTGATCTTCCTAATTCAAAGCGAGTTGTACCTTATTGACACGGTGAATTTGAGATCTTCGTCTACAACAGAAAAACCATAGTTTTCCTTCGAAGTTTTACTCTGCGCATCCACACGTATTTTCCCTTTATCCCGACCCCCGCTTGAAAACATAGTAACTTCCGTGTACGCTATCATTAGTGAGAGATTTCACGTCGGCAATCTCAATTAAAGTGCCAGTTTGTGTCTGATCCCACCAACCCCTCAAAATCCTCCTATTAACTTCACCTACCTCAACTGAAATCACTGTCTTCATGTGGATGCCAAGCCTGTGCAAAGCTATCTCTCCTCCTCCAATACCGGAGAATAAGGACACCACATTAACACCATTGGGAAACATGTTCTTCAACACCGACAAGTGGCAACCCACAGTATCAATTTGGAATGAATTGCCAAGAGATTTGTACCTCTCTCTCTTCGCGACTCCCCTTGTGTGGTTTCTTGGGAGACCGAGTAAAAATTCCATCTCATCTGGCTCTAGAGGGGCAACCTTGTTCTTTCCAACCCAAACAAGGTTCCATCTTCTGCACTCGTCCATAACATACCTCTGAACAGTTAGAGGTGGTGGATTACTTGAGCCTGCAAGAGTACGTTCGATCTGTTTTATCAGAATTGGACTTGCCACACGGGTTTGCAAGTAATCGAGCTGCTTTCTAGGATCCCAGGAAGGCCACCAGTTCTCATAATGAGGGAATGCCTCAAATATGGTCTTTGGAGCGAGAGGAAGGAGACGTGACCTATTCTCAATTGGCAAATTATGGATGTAGCCTCTTTCTTGAGCAGCTGCACAGAAGTGCTTAGAATCCACAAACTCCGGCTCTATGTCATACAAATTTCTGGAAATTTCCACCCATACACTTTTTGGAGCTAGGGCATCATTTTCATAGTAGAAGTAGGGTGGCTTGTTCATCCTCTAGAGTCGATGTCAGTCCTGGCTGCTTGTCCATCCTCTAGAGTCTGCTCTGCTCTGCTCTACTGCTCCTTGCGGCTCAGGTTGGTAACGGTCCATGTTTGCGTATGCTTTGTGAACTTATGGTTTGATTTGAGAATTTCAAAACTTTGATTTCATAATCTTTTGGCCGGAAGCACCTAGCAATATCTTTTAAACCTTGTTTCTCTCCATATGCTATTTGTACTTCTCATCGGCTCTAATGTTTCTCTACCTGATTCTACTTCTCCTCTGCCTAGTTTGGGTTGTTTATGGTGGTTAACTCCAATGAATAACAATAGAGGCCTGCCATAATCACTTGTTCTATACCGTGTGTCAACACATACTACATCTCGAAAGTAGTTATAATCCTGCAATATCTGTCAGGATGGTATCCGTACTATCACTTCGAAATGTTCCTGCAATATTTGCCTACAGTTATCTCATACTCGGATATGGGTCATAGTTGTCAGCTTTTTACCGGTCAATACAAAATACTGATCAAACAGAACATCTAATCCTAGAGGGCAGAGAGCTTTCTTTGCTTCGTACGTACTCTCAGGCAATTCGTTATCCTTTGGAAGTTTTGGCTTCATTAGTTGAAGTAAACTCTCAAATGCCTTGTCAGTCACAACGTTTTGTGCCTTCCATTTCAGCAACTCCAGTGTGGTACCGAGCTTTGTGCTACCATCTTCGAAATTTGGGTACAACAATTTTTTGTGATCCTGTAACATGTTGTCCAGCTTCAACCTCTCCAATTTATTTTCACAGTCTTCCCTTGCATCAGCAATAACTCGGCCAAGATCATCATCGGGCTCTTCTGATGCCTGTTCTTGATCACCTCCTTCTTCTGCATTCTCTTCCATTGCAGTATCGTCGTATTCAGGGAACAAAGGATCTTCTTCTTCTTCTTCATCGTCTTCCATCACAACCCCTCTTTCTCCATGCTTGGTCCAGCAATTATAGCTGGGCATGAAACCTCTCCCAAGTAGATGGCCGTGAAGGATTCTTTCGGAAGAATGTTCTCTGACGTTCCGACAATCAACACATGGGCAACACATGAAGCCATTATCTTTGTTCGCCTGAGCTACAGCAAGAAATGCATTCAGGCTTGCCATATACTCGGAGGTGCGTCGGTCACCGTACATCCATCGCTGCCGTGCATCCATCTGCATCATATAATTAAGTTTATCAAAATACATATTAATACAGAGATGACCACAGTACATCGACAAATAATACTTTTTTATGTATCAGTTACAGATGAAAAAGATAATTTGTTAACCTCGGTCGAAGATACCATTTTCAGTGAGCTTGTGTGCGTCTCGGGAATTTCGTCGAACACCTCGTGTGCATAGTAAAAAAAACACACTAACACCACACTCTCTCACACCTCCAAGCAAAAAAAAAGATGGAAGGAGGGGGGGCTGGGGAAGTATATATAGGGGAAGGGGGCATTGGTCCCGGTTCGTGGACTGAACCGGGACAGCAGGTCATGCGCGTGCCACGTGGCCTGTGGCTGGGCATTGGTCCCGGTCCGTGGCAAGAGCAGGGACCGATATGCCCCCCACGAACCGGGACCAATGCGCCCAGGCGATTCCTGTTGCCCCGGGCGCACGAACCGGGACCAATGCAGGGCATTTGTCCCGGATTTGGTTGCAACCGGGACAGCTGCCCCCCGGCCCCCTGGACGAGAGGGGTTGTTTCCAGTAGTGTAAATAACTTGACTAAATAACGGCATGGATGTGAGGCCACAATGGGTTGTGGCGTTTTGTCCTGGTCATGCCCCTAGGATCGAGTTCTCGCCTTCGAAGCCAAGACTGAGCGTGCAACCACACGCGGGGCCTAACAGACCGCGCTCGACCAACTAACTTGTTTGACCACGTCCATGAGTCACGTAGTTTGATCTTTCCATCTGGGTGTGAGTCAGAAAACGATTTGGAGAAAACTTAGGGCGTGACCGGGACAAGTGATGGACGTACTCGGATCTTGTTCCCGACTCACAGAACAGGTGCCGTCAGGAGGTGGCCAACTCCCTGTTGACGGGGTGGCCCTGTTTGGGTTGACTCATGGATAGGGTCGAGCAAGGTAAAGGTCGTGGCCAGCCACCCTCTGCCGCGCTCCATGGACGAGCGTACATGTGGCGTTAAGAGTCAGATGGTACGTGTGGGTAAAGTGTACCCCCTGCAGGGATAAATCTCCTCGAGAAGCCGTGTCCACGGTTACGGACGACTTGGCAACGGATTGTGTGATCATAGATAACTTCAATGGAATGACTAAAACTTGTTAACCATGATTGAAGGGTGCCTCCTCGGAGATGCCGAGAGGGGTGATCCTTGTAGCATAAGATAGTGTGGGAATGAGAAGGACTTGGATGAATACAAGAAGATGATGAGTACAGTAGTTGAGAAGCTTTCTCATCTGTTTTGAAAACATTCTATGAGACGTGCTATTCCTTCCTCAACTTGCAAAACAAAGATTGCTTTACGCAAATCATCCTTCATAAAACCCTTTTCAAAATAGCAGATATATAATAGGTAAATTAAGTCTTGTTGAGTACCTCCCGTACTCAGGTTTGCTTAATTTTGGTTCAGGAGAAGAACTCCATGGGTGGTGATTCAACATGGACATCAACGAGTAGTTCGGGGTTCCCGGGTAGCAGCCTGGAATCTATGGGCTGTGACGTCGCCTTATGTTGCAACCTCTTAGGCCTTTTTGGTTCTTGTTGATTAGCAACATAATTTGCCTTCCGTTGTCTGATGTAATGTTGGGTCATGTGACCTCTGTTTGTAAGCTATACTCTAGTAACACCTGTTTAATAAAGCTTCATGTTTAGAGTACTGCTTTGATCGGTTGTTGGTTTCGAGCTCATTGTTATACAGTTTTGGCTATGCCTGCATAGTTGTCGCAGTCGAGGGGTTGTGGAGCCGATGATCCATGTCCGAGCCCGCCTGTCGATGTGATCGGCCTGGGGCGAGGTAACCCCGGTAACCCTCGATTGTTGTTGCACTTTCTGGACACATAGCATCTCTGTATAGTTTTGGTCCCGTTTCCTTCAGTTTCATCCGACTCGTGGACGCTTGGGTATTCATAATTGGTTATGACTAGCATTAATGCAAGGAGTAGTAGACCAGGGATCCGGACTACGGGCCGATGAATCCGGTCTTCCTGCCGTTGTTTGTTGCGGGCGGGGCTGGTAACCCTGAAGCCCTTGTGAGTCCATGACTAGGAGCACATAACAGTATGTATATCTCATGGTCCGGGATCGCAACACTGTGCCCGCGGCACAATAGGATCCACATCTTCGGCGAGCAGCATGCCCAGCTTTTCAATGACACCGGCTAGAGGAGCCGGCATTGCGGTCGATGCAGAAGGACCCTTGTAGCCCGGTTGGTTCTGGGGCTTGTCGTAAGGCTTGTGGCTCGGGTGAGGCGGCGCGTCGACGACCTCGGGCATAGTGGGCGCGTCCTTCCGGCATCAGAACCGTACCGGTCATCATCACCTCCACGCTGCCCGCAGAGCCAGTGCTAGGCTGCCCGCGGGCAGCAAGAACAGCAGGAGGGTCAGCAGCAACGAGCACCATCTCGGGGTACTCGCGGATGACGGTGGTGGCGACGTACACCAGATGCGCGCCAAAGCTGATGACGGAGCCGTCTGCAGGCATGGGCCTAGAGATTCAGGTGCTCGCCCCCTTCGTCCTCCTCTTGGAGGTCCTGCACAATCAAAGAGTGGTTTAGCTCCCGTACCTAACAAAGAAGAGAAGAGTCAAGCCAAAAACCTACATGGGGTGTAGGCCCATTACCTTGTTGATCTATTCTTGCAAGGGGCGGCCACGGCGATGCTTCTCTCCGCAAGAGGTGCGTGGGTATCAACGCTAGCGCTTGCGCGTCGCAACCTGTTCGCCACACGAGGCTCGGTGTGGGCTTCACCGATGCCTTCTTCATCGTACAGCTGAAGGGGACAAGGGGGTGAGGCACCCGAGTCCTCCACATGCTTGTTCTCCTCCTGGCCTCCTTCATTCCCTCTCGAGAGGATATCTCCTCGAGTAGGTGTTCTTTGACAAGTGCGCCTTCATCTGTACAGTGGGGCTAGAGCCCACGGTATCCATGGTATCGATATCTCTCTCCTCCGCGGGCCTCGGCACAAAAAGGTGTTCCACCCTTGACTCCTCATTCTCCCCATGGGGGCCCCATCGGTCAAAGTATGGCATAGCATTGACGGCTAGGTCCGTCGTTGTGTCAATAAGATTGTAAAGAGGGATGATGGCCCGAGGGAGATTCAGCGGAGAATCCTTGCCGAGGAGGGTCCTCAGCACCTCTTCAAACTCCTTTTCCTCGAGATGGTCGTCGACGAGCCTCATGTTGTCATCGGGGCCTCATTAGCTCCACATGCACATCTCGCGCTTCTGAAGAGGGGCAACGCGCCTCCTCACGAACTCCTTGACCAACTTGGAGGGTGTAAGGCCTATGTTGTGCAGCTCCTCCATGTGCTGCACTAAGGACGCCATTCCGTCAAGCTCCTGATGTCCCCTTCCGGAGTGCTTCCTGGGGGAAAGAGGACCCGTGCAAGTATTTAAGGGGAACCCTCGTACCTATAGGAGGGGACAGACTAGAACAGAGCACATTCTCTCCACCGCCCCCTAGTATTATCTCGAGCACAAGCTCACAGGGTTTAGACCGCAAGGTGGCCTGAACCTGGGTAAACTCCTCGTGCCGCCATTGTTTTCCTTTGCAAGCTTCCCTCTTCAGGACTCTCGAGAGGTGCAGTGAGTGTGGTTAGCCCCCAGTGTTCGAACCTCCTGAGAGATCCTGTAACAAGACAGACCGCTCTCCTACAATAAGGTACTTGCTCGGTGTTTCAGGTTTCGTAGAATCCATATGTAAGTGGGGGCGACATCAGCGGTGAAGTTCTAAGTCTTACATATTAGGGTGAAAATCCAGTGTCTAACCTTAATTGGTTGTGCTTGAAGGCATTGGTTTGAGAGCGGAGACTATCTTAAGGGTCAAAACACAACATCTAGGATCAGACAATGACGGCGATTGTGCATTGTTTTCCTTCTTGGAGGTGTCCCTTTTGGAGAAATTGTACTTCTGTTAATGCCTTGGTGGTGGTTATGCTACTCGTGCAAGGCCCGGAACTCTGTACCTGATGTTTTTCTTAGCTACTTCTTATTTTTTATGGTTGTGTGCATCCGTAATTCCATTAGGGTACTACGTTGTTGGCAATTCTGGTGTAATTGGTATCTCCGCGTTAATATATTCCATTTATCGGAAAAAATTATAGGATGCTAATTCTCGATTTATAAGGACTACTTACCTTATGAAGCTGGATTTTTTGAAGGTTATTCTACTTAGAGCTAATAACATTGTGCATACACAAAGTTTTCCAACATGTGCAAAAAATACAACAAGATGCAAATTGGTCAACTACTTCAATAACTTGCCATCCGGTGCAAATTTTTCCAAAATCGTTCTAAGAGTGACACGTGGCATTGCGATTTTTACGAGAACATCATTAGATATTTTGATATAACATCCGTTAACTTCCCCTATTTTCCTAATTGATTTGTAAATCGGGACGACAATAGAGTTTGGTGTTAACTGGACTTAAAAATGTATCTGCCGCTGACGTACGGCGGGGCCATGTGATGACTCCCAAGTGCAGGAGATCAATTGTAGTACCTTTCGATAAGTTTTTGAGTGTCGAACCCACGAGGAGCTGAAGGTAAGCTATCTATTCTCTAAAGCCCTATAACCCTCTTATATGGCTGTTTATGCAAAGCAATAAGTTTGACTAAAAGGAACTAACTAATTAAAAGCAAGTGATGTGGAGTGTGGTTTGTCTAGTAACTAGTGAAGCAAGTTTAAAATGAAAGTAATCCTAAAGCAAGTTTCTAAAGCAAGTTTCTAAGCAAGTTTCACAAGTAGCAAGCAGCAAATATCTCAAGTATCTCAAGGGAGCAAGTGTTATAGCAATAGGTGTTTCGTTCGTGTGGTTGTCACAATTAGTGAAGCGCATGTTTTAGTCTTAGTTGTTTCTTCTAGGAAGGAGCCATGAATAGGTATAGTCAAGTAAATGATCTACAACCCCTTATGATGGATCATGTGGCCAAGTAAATGACTGCACAAGATTGATTAAGACATAAAGTCCCACCATAGCCTTACGTTCTAAGGTCCCCTATATATCCCCCAGTAACTTAACTTTGTGGCTCGGTCTCAGGTTACTGTCACTCCCAAGTCACCACCACTCCATTATGCTACCGGTGATCACCTTACATGCATTCCCCAACATATGCGTGCACTCATATATTGTACATAAAGACAATCATAGAAGATAACAAACTTGTATGCAACCAATCAACAAACTATTTCACCATTGCCAAGAACAATTCACTACTCGAACATAGACGGGGAGACACAATACATCAAGGGAATATAGTACTGCATCATACATCGTGTTTGCCAAGAGATTACAGTGGAGAGATGGAGCTGATATTGCTGTAGATGTTGATGATGAACACTCCGGAGGGGGGTGGAGTCCTCCGGGGGTGATACCGGCGGCGTTTCCCTCCTCCGATCTTCTCCGACGGCAGCCTTCTGTCTCTCTGTTTCGTGGTTTCGTCTCTCGGCGCCGCCTCTTTCTCGAAAAGGCCAGGGGACCCTTTATATAGTCGTTTTTAGGTCACGAGACACTCGGGAGAATAAAGATTGACGACATCGGAGCCACGGGGGCAAAAAGGGGCCCCACACGCGGCCAAGGAATCTGGCCGCGTGGAGGATCCTCTTTTCCACCTGGTTGGCCTTTTGGCCCTCTACTTTGGCCCATGGTCTTCGTCTCGAAAATTATGAACCGTGCTCTTTGGCCTTGCCCTTTTTGGAGTCCCGAAGCTCCCGGAAAGTCTGAAACACTAAAAAGTACGTTTTCTGGAAAAACAGGGTTAGAACCAAAAAAAGGGGGGATTGTTCAGAAAATCCCCCAAATCATTATAAAACATGAATATAAGTTGCTAATATGTAGGAAAAACAAGTAATAACATGCAAAGTTCATGTATGCATTTTACATGCATCACCATGCGGGTCACACAAAGCAATAGTCGTTATGATGCTATCATCACTGAGTTCGATAGCGAGGAGGCAGACCTGATGGCCGCTTTGTCATAGGCTCGGGAGACGTGCCCTTAAGAAGGAACATTGTGGAAATGGTGAAGATGCGGCTGACACGACGAGGTGTTTGCTAGCACTTGCACGATGGTCTACCTCTTGAACAAGCTCCAACTTCTCGGTGTCGGTATGCTCCACTAGCTTCTCCTCTTGAAACAAAATATCCACTTTGTTTTGGCTACTCCTTCTCCACCATCCCACCCCTGCATGCAACGGATTTTATGCACGAGGATCTCCATGGCATCGGCACTTATCATGGTGGGTGCGATTGCGATCTTGAGGATGAAGGAGGTCATGGTCATTCGCTTAAACCTGCAAGTGCACAAGTTCATTAAAGAATACTTTCGTGGAAGTATTCTCCCAATTTATTATCGAATCTCTAGCTATCAGGATGTCGCCGATTCCTCACGCCCATGTTCAAGATAAAATGTGTGATCTCAGTCAAAGTATCCACGCATACGTGTTCTTCAATCCTTCATCATTCATCCATTCGAGAGCTTGACGCCAACAACAAGATACAATGTTTCGTTGTCAGTGACGTAATTGATCTAACCTAATAATTAGATTTATATGAGAGGAGAAACTCTCAACACATGAGGAACGAGAATCTGAGGAGAATAATTGGTGGTGTTTTCTGTCAAGGTAGGGTCGATATATTTGGTGGCAGGAGGGGGGGCTTGTCTTGGGAAGAGGGGCACTTTTCTTGCGGAGGGTGAAGGCATCGTCTGGGAGCCTAGAGGGGTGGAGGTGAATAGGTGCTATTCCAAATTTTTTTACTTTTTTTGATTTAGGCTTTACACAAAGTTAAATTATCTATATATGCAACTAAGTTGAATTTACCTATATGATAACAATAACGCTAAGCAATAGATAAGCACCAAGTAAAAGCTAAAGGATATAAGTAACCGAAGTGAAAGCACGCGGATACAAGGTTGTATTCCCGAGTTCCTCCTTTTGAGGGGAGTACATCTCGTTGGAGGGGTGTGAGATTCCGCAGAATAGGATTTCTCAACGCCACAAAGGCCTCACCTTATTCTACGATGAACCTTGCCATAAATACCTAATTCTCGGTCCACTATCGAATCACTCAAGACGAAATCCAGAGCCTTTAAAACAAAATTGGGGCACACACCGACAACTGAATTGGGGCTCCCAAAATCACCACGAATCTGTTGCAAGAAACACAAGTAAGTAACAAGATGCCTAGGTTTTCCACAAGGAAACACTAGGCTCAAATCTCTCAAGTGAGTGTGGGAGAAATTCAAATCTCCTTGGTGAAGATGTAGATCTTGTCTTTCTCCTTCAATCCTCCGGAATTAACAAGTTTGAGTGGGAAGGGAAGGATATCTCTTGACTTTCGTGAGCTAAAAAATGGTGGAATTTCTTTTCTGGACGAGCTTGTTGAGGTTGAAGAAGGAGAGGGGTATTTATATCCCTCTCAAAATGTAACCGTTTTAGAGCCGTTGCCTGAAAATTGGGGGCGGAATATCCAGCCCAAGTGGGGGCAGAATATCCCCCCCTCCCGGAATATTCATGCCTCTCTAACCAATATTCCGGGTAATATTACGGCAGGCTTCAGAGAGTAACGCACACAAGTCCTTAGCCATTTTTTCTTCACCCCGGAATATTCTGGCCCGGGGAGCCAAATATACCGGCCAAATTTCCGCCTGGCTTCTGCATATGTCGCATGCTCGTCCTTAGTCGGTTTTCTGACCACCAGAATATTCCGGCCCTGGGAGCCAAATATTTAGGCCAAATTTCCACCTCGCTTCTGCAAGCGTCGCATGCTGGTCCTTAGCTGAATTTCTTCCCACCGGAATATTCCGGCTTGGGAACCAAATATTCTGGCCTAGACATAGACATAATTGCAGGCCTTTTTCTCTGACTTTTTGGTGTTTGATGCTTGTAAGATCATACCTAAAATCTTGCACAAGTTAACACATAGTTAAGTAATCACTAGTGTTGTTAACTAACACACAAAACCTAAGGGATTAAGAAATGTTCTCTCAATCTTCCCTTTTTGGTGTTAGATGTCAACACAAGGATTTGCGATAAAAGCATACCACATATCAAGTTTTCAGAGCAAGGAAGAAGCTCCCCCTCTAAATGTGTGCATAACTGTATTTTAATGGGATAAAATGGACAACATGGGTTCATGGCTTCTTTAGAGAAAACCTACATGATATAGGATAAAATTACAAAATATGATGCATATCAATATGAGATAGTGGAGATCATACCTTATGCATAAAGATAGAGTAGATGAATACTAAGCATAATATGATAGTTCTCAACATAGATAGTCATAAGAATCCAATATGTCTCACACACACACAATAGCAATAAGGCTCAAACGAAAGCAAATAGTTCAACACACAAATATAAATGGACACAAAATCGCAATAAATGATAAAAAAACATATTGCGATGATTGTCGTGGTTTAGGATATAGAGTGGACATAGGGGATGCCATTTTCTGGCGGTAGAGAGAGCGTGGGGGCGAATATGGGGGAGTTCCCGAACGAGGACATGAAGGCGATTTTACCGAGATTCAGGTTAGCCGGGTGGCTCCCTACTTCCTGCAAAGATCAACTATGGCGGCAGTAGCCGGGCACATGTTACAAGTACCTAGGCTAGAATCAATCTTAGTCTGCCCTGGGGTTTATCTCCTCCGGCTTTATATAGATATCCAGATCGAGGCTTACAGGAGATATCAACCGTGTAAATGGCTAAACCTACAACCTACGGTCCTGCGCTTCGCACCATTGGGCCATCGAAATGGCCTCCTGCCGTACTGCTTTGGGCCAGCCCTTCGATCCGGCCTTCTAAATGCCTCGAGATACCCCCTTCTGGATATCCCCGACTGTAGCTCCCGGAAAGGTTACGGAGCATTCCGCCATGGGCTTCAGTCAAGATAGATGGCGGACTTTTGTTCCTAAATCTTCCCCATTCAATCCTTTGTCGGAGACGCAATCTGCCATTCTCAAAAAGGCAGATCGTTTGGTCAAACTTCTCTTGCGGGCGTTCTGTCCCAGATGCTGAGAATTGATGGCCGCGTTGTTCCATTGTCATCCGCATTCCCCACCAGGGCATCTCCCTGAGAGAAATGGCTGGAACATAATCATCACACTAATTCCGGCGTTGGACCCGAGGAGTCGCGTGGGCATGGTAACAGCACGCGGATGACACACAATCAATGCATTCAGCATGGTGCGCATTCAACAGGCATGACCGTTGGGCAGAGCATCGCTCCGTCTGGTGAAGGGGTCGTTGCATAGAAACCAAAAAATTTCCTACGCGAGAGACACCCGAAAGGTCAAGATCTAATCTAGGAGATGAAAGCAACGGGCATAGAGAGAGTCTTAAGAAGAACATACCTTCGAAGACACAAAGTGTTACGAGATCAAATCTCGTTGTTGGCGTAGTCGTACTCACACCGATCTCGAGAGCGAGAATATGTGCACCGCAATCCGGCGGTGCCTCCGTGATCGGTCACACGTACGGTTGATGACGACCTCCGTTCCCTCGATCCAGCGGGGAGGCGGAAGTAGAGGATCCCTCGGAACTCCAGCAGCATGACGCCGTGGTGGTGGTGAAGAAGCCCACGGTCAGGGCTTCGCCAAGCCGGAGACCATGGAATGGAGCAGCGGGTGGAGAGGAAGTGAGGTGGGAAAGTGTGTGAGGAAAGGGAGGTCCAACCCCTCTTTATATAGGAGGGGGAGGCATCCACGAATTTTTGGTGCCTCCACCTCTCCCCTCATCATGTGGGTGGAGTCTCTACTCAACCCACTCATTCTCTCGTTAATTCCCACTCAAAAACTCTAAGGGTTTTCTTTAATAAATAAATAAAACAATTTCATTTATTTATTTTAATATTTGTTAATCCTATTAACAAACATTAACACTTACCCCCTTGAACTATTTGTTAACCAAACATTAACATATACCACCTTAACTATTTCAGTATTGCCCGAAACAATTCTGGTGACTATTTCAATATTCCCCGAAACAATTTCGGTGTTGTCCAAACTTTTCTCCGATATTCCGTATCCTCTCAAATGCGTCATCGAACCTTAAGTGTGTCACCCTATAGTTCGCGAATAACATAGACATGATCGAGACACCTCTCCGATCAATAATCAACAGCGGGATCTGGAGATCCGTGCTGACTCCTATATATTCAACGATGACTCTTGTGATCGTGTGAACCATCAACGTCGTAACTATTCCCTTTGTCTCGCGATAATTTACTTGTCCGAGATCCGATCATTGGTATCAACCATACCTAGTTCGATCTCGTTACCGACAAGTACTCTTTTACTCGTTCCGTGATATGACATCCTTGTGACCTAGTCACGTGCTTGCAAGCGGTGTCGATGTGATATCAACGAGAGGGCCAAGAGTATATCTCTCCGTCATTTGGATGGACAAATCCCACTCTTGATATGAGCCTCAACTAATACTTTCTGAATACCCAACGACACCTTTATAGTCACCCTGTTACGGTGTGACGTTTGATGACATCAAAGCATCCTTCCGGTATCAGTGATTGACCTGATCTCATGGTCTAAGGAATAAGTTACTTCGTATGTAAGATATAACAATATAAACTAAATGAATTGATCGTATTGTTATACTTAGTTAGGATCTATGTTCATCACATCATTCTTCTAATGATATGACCCCGTTATTAACAACATCCAATGTTCATGATCAGGAAATCTTGAGCATCTATTAATCAACGAGCTAGTTAAATGAGTGGCTTTATTAGGAAGCATTGTTTGTTTATTAAACACACATGTATCAACGTTTCCGGTTAATACAATTCTAGCATGAGAAATAAACATTTATCATAAACAAGGAATAAGATAATAACCACTTTATTATTGCCTCTCGGGCATATTCCCTTGAGTCTCCCACTTGCACTAGAGTCAATAATCTAGTCTGTACGCACTTAACACATATGGCGTTCCAGTGTTATTATCATGCTTCGCATGTGGTAAATATCATCAAAATGATCTAAACTGTTCAGGTCCTATTGTATTTGCATGTTCTTTGCGTCTACACGCATCACTCATTCTCTAATGAGATGGCTTTGTATATATTTGGTCAACAGGTGAAACCTTAATTCCCCAGCTTAAACCAATGTTACTAACATTGTGAAAATGTAGCTTCATAGTGCCAGCATTCTTGGAAATTCACCAAGTTCAATAAAGAAGTCCTTGACACAAAATACTCTTATTATTTTGTTGTCAACACAACGATATACTTAGCCATTGTTGTAGTATCCGTCACAATACTTTAATTTTGAAACACTTTCAAATCCAGCATGGAACTTTCTTCCAGCCTATTGTGCTACCCTTCATCACATATTTCAATTGAGATAAAATTATTTGAATAGATGACAAGACTATTAGTGTAACATATTACAACAAATAGTTTGTCATTACTACATAGGAAAACACATCATTATCATTTCTAAAATGGCATAAGGATCTCTCCCACCGTTGTCTAATCATCATATGAATTATCCTGCTATAACATTTTATAGTATAAGACTTATCTGGTTGTGTACATAGCATGGAACACATGACTTACAAATCTTAATTTCAATTGTGCTCATCATGTGTCAAAACACTTGAATCTTTCTCAATTCTTTTCCATGTGACAAGAACTCCTTGTCATTTCGATATTGACTTACTTCAATATTTCATCTATGTAATTTGGCTTCAATCATATCAGGCGCTTCAATCCATCTCTTTTAGATATCGATGCCCAATATCTTCTAAGCCTTTCATCAATATGACAATGTTAACCGTGTTAATTTAAAATACATATTTTCCAATCAACCATATGTCATCTACATAAAGCATTGGAAATATGTCATAACGCTCCCACTTAATTTCTTGTAACTCTACAAGCATCTTTATCGTTCATGATGGAATCAAACTCTTTTGATAACTTCATTAAGGTGAATATTTCAACTTCGTTATGCTCACTTCAACCATTGAATTGTGCATACCTTTATAGCAACCTTTTGAATTTTACAAAAACTCTTAGACTGTGTCAAGTACACATCCTCGATCAAACTTCCTCGAGAGGAGAGTTGGTTTTGTTATTCAACTGCCATATCATAATATGTAACTTTTGCTAGAACTATCTGCAAAGACAAAAGCATCACTACAGAAGATCAAAATCTTGTAGTAGTCAACTTTTTGAACTTTGTCGAAAACAACTTTTCGATAAGTACAACATTCAAAGGATGAAAAATCCATGTCTTTGTCGCTATATAGACCCTTTTGCTATCGTTAGGCATCATGCCTATCGAAAGGACTACCAAGTCACATACTTGATATTCATGGAAGAATACTATGGCGGATCTAATGATTCATAGTCAATTTTACGAAGTCGGGGCCCATCATTTGCTTCCTTTATAAGGTCCAGGTCCTTTTGTTGTCAAAACAACATTTACTCTTAAACCATAAGTTGGTCTAAGTAAAAAAGTTTTAGGACTTTTGTGGTTCAGTCCGCAAACTCATTCTAAGTATCTACAACATTTGTAGTGTCTTCTACTTAGTCAAAATAGGAAACCCCGGAACAACTTCCAGTGCTGGGCTAGTCTTAACATGATAGCAAAGATTCTCTAATCTCGTTGAGTTTCTATTGTCCTCCCACTCACTTGTTTCGGAAGAACTACTTTCTCGAGAAATCAACCCTTTTTGACAAACAACATTTGTCTTTTGGTTCGGTGATAGGAGAAATACCCAATGTTTTATTTGGGATAACCTTATAAACATATATTTATCCTGTTTTGGTTGTAAACATTTTACACATGCTATGCATACCAAAACTTAAGAAAAGACAATTAGGGTCACTACCCAAACCATATCTTATATGTTGTCAATTTCAATGGATTATCATGGTGCTCTTTTCAGTGAAAAAGTGGTTGTCCCTAATGTATAAACTACAAAATTATAATGGCATTTTTATTAATCTTACCATGTCCAACAAGGTTTGATTTTGTCTCTTGAATACTCCAAACTAATATGGGGTATTCGAGAAGTATAAGTTGTAGAACAATTCTGCAACTCCTCAGATGTTTTGCTAAACTTGTAAGTCAAACTTTATCCTTATGATCCAATTATAAATACTTGATTATCTTGTTACAATGATTTTTACTTCATACTAACAATAATTTGAACCAATTCAAAAAATGTCAAACTCCATCCTCTTTAAATAGATATGCCCATATATCTACTCAAATCATCGACGGAATTTTATGAAGAAAAAATTTATCCACCACACTTAACTATACATAATGGACTATATACATCAACATGTACAATCTCCATTAAATTAGTCGTCCATTCTACTTTGGCCTATGAACGGAATTCTAGTCATCTTTTGGAAGAGGTCTCACAAGCGTCAATTTATTCAAAACAAAATGACTCCGGAAGTCCATCAATATGGAGTTCCTTCATGTTTTCCTTTCCGATGTGAATTAAAATGGTGGTGTCACAATTTAAGTGAAACTCTTTTACGTCTTGCAACGTTTAGCATTTAGTCTTATAGATGTTTACTTTACCAACATGATTTATATTAACATATCCATCAATTATGGAATATGGTCATAGTTTGAACAATCTCATTTGTTCTCACAAAAGACCAGAAAAAATAACAACTTATTAAGTTCTTAAAATAAATCTTGAATGTTTGGTTCGATACGACAATGAACACAATAACACTTTATTTATGTTCTTATCATACTCGATTCCACATCCATTACTAGTTTCTTTTAGGCCCTTTTATTTCTTGCATTGCGTTTCTTTTTATGACAACTCATACCAACCAATCTGGTATCAAAATACCCAAAAATACTTTGTTAACTAGTAATACATCTATAACATGTATATCAAGCATATACTCTTGAGCTAGACTTTTCCAGTTATCTTCTTTTTCTGCCATATATCACTTTGTAATTCTATTTTCAATATTCTCTTTCCTTTACAGAAGAATCATTCAACATCAAACAATGCTAGCCATGCTAGCTCATTTTCTTTGGCGTGTTAGTCATATACTATCACCCATTGAGTCATACTTTGAGTTTGATTGTTCTACTAATATCACCATATTAATAGTATTCTTCTAGATTCCACTCTTAGCAATCTCTAAGTAAGGTAAACGACTTTACCCATACTTTTAATCTATCCCATCATAACAATTTTATGATTAAGCTACTATAGCTTGAAGGAAGGAATTTAGAGGATAATTTTAGCGCTCAACTTTTTGGAATATTCAAACGCCTAGCGTCTTCAATGATTGGATATATTCAAATAATATAAGCATACATTGTCACTCTAAATTATACTCAGTCATGTTGCCACAAATAAGTTTTTAGCTATCAATATATCTTTCACTTGATTGTTTCTGAAATAATTCTTTTCAGTTCCTAAATCACCTTGATCAACAAAACATTATTTTGAAGATAAAGTAATATGGAAGCAACCATGACTCTGGATTCTAAGTAGGAATTATTTTCTCTCTAGATCAATCAGTCATTAACCATATGGAGCTAGGTAGGAAATACCAAAAATCTACAATAGGACTCAATTTTAAATTTCACTAATACGGTACCAATCATAAATGATTTTTACCAGATCATAACAGTTATATCTCAATTAAAAATCTAAGTGTAAGGTGGTTATGTGGATGTCAATGGATACTACAATTTGTGCAAATTCACTTTGATTGGTTGTTCAAGATAAATAAGTTCAAGTTAATTCAAAATTATACCATGAACTCCCACTAAAAAACAACATCCCTCTTAGTCGTCTTTAGTGATTACATGAACCAAATTCACTACACCAAAACCGACCATCACGTGAGATGATGTAGCTTAAAAGGAGAACATCGACATGTCCATCATATCATCCATATGACTCATGATTTACCTTTCGGTTACGTGTTCCGAGGCCATGTCTGTACATGCTAGGCTCGCCAAGTAGAACCGTAGTATTGCGTATGTTTCAAGGCCATGCCTGTACATGCTAGGCTTGAAAACACCCGTTGTATGCGAACGTTGAGTCTATCACATCCGATTATCACCTGGTGTCTCGAAACGACAAACTTTCTTAACGGTGCATACTTAAGGAAGAACACATTATTATCTTGATATTAAGTCAGAGGGATCATCTTATAATGCTACCGTCTCTATCTAAGCAAAATAAGATGCATAAAAGGATTAACATCACATGTATGGATAATGTGATATGATATGGTCCTTCTTGCACTTGATCTCCATCTTGTGCATTACGGTATGATCTCCATCATTCCATCAGCGTGGCACCAAGGTCCATGACACCTCCATCTTGATTATCCATCAATAATAAGACAACCATATGGATACCTTCCGGTATATCAATAATTTACAAAAGAGATCATCTCATAATCAAATTTGTAACATTGATCATATCACATCACATGCCCAACAAAAACTAGTTAGACGCCTCTAATTTATTTTTTCATATTTTACGTGGCTTAGGGCTTTCGAGAAAGAACCGTTCATACCTACGAACATCAACCACAACGTTGATAAACACATTTTTAACAACCCTTCGTATATTAGATCTTAACTATAGTAGGAGAAACGGACACCCCCTTAGCCACAAGTGAGACAATTCTCGCGTACATAGTACACGTAAACTTAGTCTGGGGCAGCTTCATCCTACTATCCCACTAAGATCATAAAATACTCATGGAGGCAATAAAATGATCATCAACGCCCACATACACCTATGTGTTCTACCCGTACAAAACATCTACGCATAGATCCGGCTCTGATACCACTGAAGGGGTCCTTGCATAGAAAACAAAAAATTTCCTACGCGGGAGACACCCGAAAGGCCAAGATCTAATCTAGGAGATGAAAGAAACATGCATAGAGAGAGTCTTAAGAAGAACATACCCTCGAAGACAAAAAGCGTTACGAGATCAAATCTCGTTGTTGGCGTAGGTGTACTCACACAGATCCCGAGAGCGAGAAGATGTGCAGCGCAATCCGGCGGTGCCTCCGTGATCGGTCACACGTACGGTTGGTGACAACCTCCGTTCCATCGATCCAGAGGGGAGGCGGAAGTAGAGGATCCCTCGGAACTCCAACAGCATGACGGCGTGGTGGTGGTGAAGAATCCCACGGTCAGGGCTTCGCCAAGCCGGAGACCATGGAATGGAGCAGCGGGTGGAGAGGAAGTGAGTTGGGAAAGTGTGTGAGGAAAGGGAGGTCCAACCACCTTTATACAGGAGGGGGAGGCAGCCACGAATTTTTGGTGCCTTGACCTCTCCCCTCATCCTGTGGGTGGAGTCTCCACTCAACCCACTCATTCTCTCGTCAATTCCCACTCAAAAATTCCAAGGGTTTTCTTTAATAAATAAATAAAGCAATTTCATTTATTTATTTTAATATTTGTTAATCCTATTAACAAACATTAAAACTTACCCCCTTGAACTATTTGTTAATCAAACATTAACATATACCACCTTTACTACTTCAATATTCCCCGAAACAATTCAGGTGACTATTTCAATATTCCCCGAAACAATTTCGGTGATGTCCAAACTTTTCTCCGACATTCCGTATCCTCTCAAATGTGTCATGGAACCTTAAGTGTGTCACCCTATGGTTCGCGAATAACATAGACATGATCGAGACACCTCTCCGATCAATACTCAACAGCGGGATCTGAAGATCCGTGATGACTCCTATATAATCAACGATGACTCTCATGATCATGTGAACCATCAACGTCGTAACTATTCCCATTGTCTCGCGATATTTTACTTGTCCGAGATCCGATCATTAGTATCAACCATACCTAGTTCGATCTCGTTACCGACAAGTACTCTTTTACTCGTTCCGTGATATGACATCCTTGTGACCTAGTCACGTGCTTGCAAGCGGTGTCGATGTGATATCACCGAGAGGGCCCAGAGTATATCTCTCCGTCATTTGGATGGACAAATCCCACTCTTGATCCATGAGCCTCAACTAATACTTTCCAAATACCCAACGACACCTTTATAGTCACCCTGTTACGGTGTGACGTTTGATGACATCAAAGCATCCTTCCGGTATAAGTGATTGACATGATCTCATGGTCTAAGGAATAAGTTACTTCGTATGCAAGATATAACAATATAAACTAAATGACTTGATCGTATTGTTATACTTAGTTAGGGTCTATGTTCATCACATCATTCTTCTAATGATATGACCCCGTTATTAACAAACAACCAATGTTCATGATCAGGAAACCTTGATCATCTATTCATCAACGAGCTAGCTAAAAGAGAGGCTTTACTAGGAACCATTGTTTTTTTATTAAACACACATGTATCAACGTTTCCGGTTAATAAAATTCTAGCATGAGAAATAAAAATTTATCATAAACAAGGAATAAGATAATAACCACTTTATTATTGCCTCTCGGGCATATTCCCTTCATCTGGGATATAAAGACCCCATGTTTCTCTTCCCCTAGAGCACTGCTCACAATCCCCCAATGCACAACACCAAAAGCTTCCCCGAGAAGAAACAAAACTCCCGGCGACCAAAATCCGGCAGCGCACCGAGGAACATGTCTTCTGGCGGACCTCCGGTGAGCGGAGACAAGATGGTGACGGCAGAAGGCGTTGCTTCGGCAGCAGCGAATCTTTCTTCTTCATCCCCTTCCTCGCCCAAGGCCTCCGCCCCGACCGGCCGCAACTTGTTCAAGCTGCCAGCTGCTTCGTCGGTGGCGGCTAAGAACAAGGCGATGGTGGAGGATAATGCAGCCATGGCGGTTTCTCAATCTGGAGTTGAGTAGGAGCCCACTGCGGAGGAGGAAAGCTCCGGCAGCGGGTATTGGATCTCAAGCACCGTCACGAAGGTGGAGCTCCAATCGTTCGAGGTCAAAGTTTTTCTTCCACGGAAGAAATGGAGGAGCGTGGAAGGCGATATAGAGCCAAAGCCACGGGACGACGAACGCGTCATGCCCCTTTCCCATCTGTAGATAGGTTTAGTATTTCCTCCCTTTGCCTTTTTTCTTTACATGCTAGAGTACTACGGCGTCCAGCCGCACAACCTCACCCCCAACAGCGTGCTATACATATCCGTTTTCCAAGCTCTTTTTGAGGGATATCTAGGAATAGAGCCTTGCCAAGATTCCTTCAAATACCGTTTCTATGTTAGGCATGAATCGGATGGGGATGGTGGACTGAAGGGTTGTGGAACCATCAACCTCAATCTTCGCCGGAAGAGAGAGTTGTGCTTCCCCAAAGTCCCCAAATCTGAATCCGTCAAATTCTGGGCCGGGACGTTCTTCTATTGTAATGACGTTCCCTTCCCATAAAAAGAGACATGGATTCCGCCATTTTTTAATGGCACCACCATCCCGAAGAATAGCTGCAAGGAAAGACGCCGTCTCGATGCTTCCATCTGGTCTAGAGAAAATTAGATGGCGGATCGCGAAGCATACTTCGTTGGAGCCAGAATTAAGTGGAGCGGACACAGTGCTCTGCTGGTTTTGGCGCCGTATCAAGCCATTGGCCCACCGCGAGGGAAAACTCATGCGCATATATGGCGGGACGTCGGATCCCCAGCATTGCATGCCATAGGAGATGGAGAGGGCGGAAGTGAAGCGGTCCGTTAACTTGCTAATCTCCGTTCGGGGACTGTATAACAAAGTGGTACTTATGAACCACGCCAGAAATCTGCCACCCATCGTAAGTACTTTTATTCTTCTATATTTATTTTCGTTGTAGCTTTATGACAATATCCGCGCATTAACTTGTGATACCAATTCCTTGCAGTTTTGTGAGCTCCTTGACGAGAATTTGTCCTCTCCTGGGGACTTGGTGGCGAAAAATAAACAAAAGATGAAAGATGCTTCTGCCATTGGGGGTTCACCCAAGGTATCCCGGAAACAACGGAAGATTCCCGAGGACGCCCTGATTATTAGGACCTGTTTGGTTGTGCTGTGGCTTTTGTGAAAGCAGCTGTCGGCTGTGTGCTGTGGCAAAGTAGCTGGGAGCTGCGGGCTGTGGGCAAGTAGTTGTATGAACTGTGGCTATGATTGTAATTGTCTGATATACCCGCAGGATCTTAAAAGACCATTTACTTTTTGTTTAAGTATAGTGACAATATTGGAGAGTGATTTAAATATATATATAACCGTGGTATAATTAATTAATTATTATTTACTTGGTTATTTGGTCCGGAGATTGACCAATTGAGAGACAAGTTAAAAATGGAGTGTTCACAGATAAACAAAAATAACTCGGCATATCCGGCTGGTTGTCGTGCTCAAGTCGCCACGGTTGGGAGGAGGGGAACGGTGTCGTGGGCCAGGAGCTGGCTGCCGTCCGGGTTGTCATGCTCTAGCCCGTGTGCCTCGAGTTGGAGGCGGGGAGAGGCTCGGTCGGCAGTGAAGAGGCAGGGGCGGCCGATGGGGGAGGTCGCCGCCGACCATGAAGGCAGGAAAGGGAGTGGACGGGCGCGGCCAGCGGTGGAGCTCGCCATCGACCACCAAGGCAGGGAAGGGGAGGGGACGGGCGCTGCCGGCGGGGGTGCTCGCCGTCGACCACGAAGATGGAGAATGAGTGGGGATGGGATACGGCGGCCGGGAAAGGGCAGTAACGCGGGCAGGCAGCGGGGAAGGGCCGGGGACGAAGCTCTCCATTGTCAGACCCCGGACCCAGAGATATACATACTGTTATGTGCTCCTAGCCATGGACTCACAAGGGCTTCAGGGTTACCAGCCCCGGCCGCAACAAACAACGGCAGGCAGACCGGATTCATCGGCACGTAGTCCGGATCCCCGGTCTACTACTCCTTGTATCCATGCTAGTCATAACCAATTATGCATACCCAAGCGTCCACGAGTCGGATGAAACTGAAGGAACGGGACCAAAGTTATACAGAGCTGCTATGTGTCCAGAAAGTGCAACAACAATCGAGGGTTACTGGGGTTACCTCGCCCCAGGCCGATCATATCGACAGGCGGGCTCGGACATGGATCATCGGCTCCACAACCCCTCGACTGCGACAACTATGCAGGCATAGCCAAAACTGTATAACAAAGAGCTCGAAACCAACAACCGATCAAAGCAGTACTCTAAACATGAAGCTTTATTAAACAGGTGTTACTAGAGTATAGCTTACAAACAGAGGTCACACGACCCAACATTACATCAGACAACGGAAAGCAAAATATGTTGCTAATCAACAAGAATCAAAAAGGCCTAAGAGGCCGCAACATAAGGCGACGTCCCAGCCCATAGATTCCAGGCTGCTACCTGGGAACCCCGAACTACTCGTCGATGTCCACGTCGAAACAACACTGAACTGAGGAACTCCACCTGAACCAAATTGAAGCAAACATGAGTACGGGAGGTACTCAACAAGACTTAGTTAACCTATTATATATCTGCTTCTTTTAGAAAGAGTTATGAAGGTTGTTTTGCGTAAAGCCATCTTTATTTTCCAAGTTGAGGGAGGAATAGCACGTCTCATGGAGTATTTTGAAAACATATAAGAAAGCTACTCAACTACTGAAATCATCATCTTTTTATTCCACCAACTCATATCAGCACATCGTGCTTCAAAGATCACCACCTCCAGTTGTTCCGGTAACTCATGCTACGAGGTAACCCCTCTCGGCATCTCCGAGGAGGCATCCTTCATTCGTTATCAGCAAGTTTTAATCATTCAGTTCAAGTTATCTATGATCACAGAATCCGTCACCAAGTCGTCCTTAACCGCGGACACGGCTTTTCGAAAAGATTAAACCCTGCAGGGGTGTACAACTTTAACCACACGTACCAACCAACTCTTAATGCCACTAGATTAGCACTATTCCGGGAAGTGCCGGCAGATGGAGGTTGACCACGACCTTTCCCTTACTTCGCCTATTCCATGAGTCGCTCCGAGTAGAGATGGACCGCCAATAGGGAGTGGCCATCTCCTGCCGGGTCTCTATCGTTGTGCGCGATGCTCGACGGTTGCCTACCCGCATTGCGCCGATACATCCCCACATCCTAGTTTTGAAAGTGTTTGATATCCCCGCAAATCGAAATGGAAAGCCCGAACTAGGCAACTCATGGAACAAACTAGGCAAGTTGAGACCGAGGGGAATCCAATCCCTCGTGTGGATGCACGCTCAGTCTTGGCTCGAAGACGAGAACTCGCTCCTAGGGGCATGAACGAGACAACCACCACAGACCCTCTGTGGTCTCGTCATCCACACCTTTAATTCATGTTAATCAAACATCTCTTTAACTTACCACTACTTCCTGCCATACTAGATTATTTCGTAACTCTGATTCATCAACCGGATGGAGCAGATATCAACAGACATGTATGACTAAGCATGGCATATTTGAGGCTCTGGCGATACACACAAACAAATCCTATGTCTGCTAGGAGCATTGAATCATGATATCTGGGTTATGCAAATAAATAGGATAACTCTATCTATTGACTCAAGATACATTGGAACCGAATGCATTTGTACGAGAATGAAAAGTCTTTCGAAATCATATATGGGCAGATAAGAGGTTATGCTTGCCTTGCTTCAAGAAAACCAGATAAAGTCTTCAGGAATAAGTGCTTGACTTGTCGGTTAGGATCAAGTATTCGCCATGGCGTTGTCGATCTTCTCTTCGGGGTCGCGTTCTACCGATCAGAAGCAAAACACCGGAAGAGAAACAACAATCAACATGACATCGATGCAATGCGCAACATGTATGCATGAGCAAGTTAATGCACTGAAAGAATCCCTAAACATGATCGTTGGGTTGCTACGGTTCATATGGCAATTATGAAATTTTACTGAAATTAACCCGAAGTAGACCCCGGAGGGGGTTTCGGACGATTATGGAAGTGAGTATCATTTTAAAAACTCAAATGGTGTTGAAAACATCATGAATAGGTTGCATTTGTCATTTTAAGCAATTTGGTATATAACTTTTAATTTTCTAATTTTCTTGAATAAAAACTTATTTTTCCATTTTTAAAATGATTAAACAACATTAAATAATGTTCAAAAATGAAGTGTGTCAAACATGTATGAAAGTGACATTTTTGGGTTCCAAATAATTTTATGAACATTACCATATTTTTATATTATTTTTCTGAGCTATATTTTAATGGTTATTGAATTTTCCAAATTACACCATTTTCTGGAATTATTAAATATTTTGTGCTGAAAAAGGAAAACAGAGATATGACGTTTGGATGACGTCATTGTGACGTCAGCCGAGCCCAAAACGGCTCTGATTCCGTTCGATTCTCTCGAACGAGTGCACGATTCCAAAATCAAGCACCACCACGGGCTAGAGGAGTGGAAGGCGATCCAGGAGGTAGCAGCGCCGCCCCTTTTTCGCCTCCGGAGACTCGCCGGCGTGCGGCAACCGCGGCGGCGGCCGGCGGTGCTCGACGCAACGACGCACCAGAGGAGGAGGGGGAAAGGGGAGAGCACCCAGGTGCTCAGGAAGTTACCACGGTCTCGGTGAGGTGGACATCGGCGCGAGGGGAAGCCGGAGTGGTCGCCGGCGTCCCGAAATCGGCGGCGGCCATGAAACCTGTCCGGCGAGAAATTGAAGCCTCCCGGAGCTTCTCGACTGCTGGGCGAGCTCGAGGAGGACTACAGGGAGATGGCGGGGACGGTGGACTTCTCGGAGGGGAGCGGGGAAGGCTGTAGCGCCGGTGGGGTGCGGCGCCGGCGGCGGTAGGGTTAGGTCCTGATGCGGTTTTTCTGCTCGTTCGGGTTACAGAGAAGAGGAGGGGGCTTGGTGAGGAGGAGGAGAGAACGATTGGGACTCCTCTGGGTCTTACCCACGCAAGGAGAGAGGCAGGGAAGAGGTGGCGTCGACAGCGGCGGTGAGGACACGCACCTGCATCCTTCTGTCTCAAGGTAGAAGAAAGGGAAAAGAA
Source organism: Alopecurus myosuroides (assembly GCA_028641055.1). NCBI lineage: Eukaryota > Viridiplantae > Streptophyta > Magnoliopsida > Poales > Poaceae > Alopecurus > Alopecurus myosuroides. Next base: position 272,317,933 of record CM054062.1, on the reverse strand, counting down.
AAGGGGAATTACAAAAACCCCCTAGAGTTTTGGGAAAACACAACTAGGTCCTTCTGTGATTGAAAACAGAACAGATTTGAACTTTTGAGGGCCTTTTTGAAAGAATAAAATTTGGCAAAAATGATATTTAAAAACCTTACAAAATTTCCAACCTCACCATGTCTTTGCTTTCCAAAATTGAAATACTTTTCAGAACAAAATTTTGGAACCCCTTTTAAGTACTTTTTGTGAGATTTTCTGAAACCATTTAAATTCGCAATTTAAATTATTTCAAACACGAGTTAAACTTTTGTTTTCATGCATGTATGATATGAACTCAACACCACAACACTTTGGTAGCAAAATTGGGATGTTACAAATCTACCCCCCTTACAAGAATCTCGTCCCGAGATTCCCGAAGGAGAAGAAAGAAGGAACATCGGTTTTGAACGATCTTCTCGAACTTTACGGTTCTCTTCTCGGAGAGGTTGATCCATAGCACTTGCGAAGATCTCCCGAGGCTACACCTTAGGTAAGAGGGAAACTCTTAGGAAATGATCTTCACGAAGATCGAGTATCTCATGGGTAACTCATGACAAGAATGTTCGTAAAGAACTTTTGAGTTAACAGGCATGAAACACATCAAGATAACGGAGGGAATAGAAGATGGTTTCAAGTGTTCGGACGATTGGTCTTGAAAGGATTTAGAATATGATCTTTGCACAAGACTTTAAATCCTTTTGAAAAAGAAAGGTTGGACAACTTGTAACACCGAGGTTTCTTCAAACAAAAAAAACCAAGATGGAAAGGATTGTCTTGGATACAACAACGTAATATCCGTAGACGAGGGGAACACGAGAAAACACTGTAATTCGTGTGTCAGAGAAAAAATTGATACAGGATCATGTTCACTCTTCGGAGTGGACACAGAAGATAACGGAACTTTCATTCCGTCAAAGTTTGTCGAAAACTTTGTCAAAGATCGGGATGTTACTTCACTGCAGAATATGGGTAACCACGGAATGTTGGAACACCGTAATTAGGGAGGAATTATTGATCACACCATAGAGATGGGTAACCAACGAGGATTGAAATACCAGAAGAGAATAGGGAATCTCTTTCCTATTGTGGTTTGGACGTAGCAACACACCTACCACATGGTTAAGATCCCATGGCTGAGGTAACTGACAAATTCACACAATGTGTTAGATGAACAGAATTTCAGGTACCAACAGCTTGAAAAGGGGGACTGAGCAAAGGCGGTTACAAGATACCACGAGATGATCTCATGATGAACTTGTTTCCACCGGAACAAACGTTTTGGATGTTCAACAAAGAGATATTGGAAATGTCAACTTCCAACTTTATCCTTGATGTTCTAGATACCGACAGCAGGCTCACGACAAGCCTTCTATAGGTTATTCAGTCAAAGATGAACTCCGGTTTGGAAAAACGGGGAGGAAAACTTGTTAGGATTAACCACACAAGAATTCTCACGGAGAGTGGTTGTTCTTACGGATTCAAAAAGACATGACATTAGGCCTTCCGGCTAATTGTGTCAACCACCACATCAACCATGCCGGATTCTGAAAAGACCTAATTCAATACCCTTGAGGAAACACCAACCATCGTTGCTGCTTGAGATTCAGCTCTGGTTAGTGGATGGATAACTGAGACTCAACATGTTTGTCCAAAGGGGTTGCACCAGTTACAATTGAGATAAATATGCTGGATTCTCAAGATATGGACTACGATGTCAAGCTCGAGAAGATGAGCAGGGTTACGGAACTTATGTATTAGCAACGTGTGAATACGGTTGCACCTACATGGATTCCTTACGGGGGAACACATCGGAGTCCTTGTGGGAAAGATGATTACCAAGATAACGAAGTTCTTAAACTTCTTTTCTCAAGGAAAATCAGTCAGTGGCTTAGCGTGGATGCAAACTTCATTAAGTGAATGGAGGTAGAAGCCAACCATCTCAGGAATAGTCCACACATGCATGACCGACTTGGGATTATTCCCGAAGGAACAAGGGAACTATACTCAGATCCATGTCGACAACTTTCACCATAAGCACATGGACTGGAGTAAGCCACTTCGAACATCCAGAACACAACTTCGTGATGACACCAAGGTGGTTCTCAAAATTTTCCAACTTAAATGCCAATTGTTCAACATGGACATCTTGCAACTTGGACGATTAGAAATGTCATCGATGGGCTCGAAAACACACTTATCAAAACACTCCAAGGAGAGGAACTCATATGCTCTGTGATCAAGGCAAAATGTTGGTCAGACTGGAGGACATGAAGGTGTACTCGGGGAAACACCATGAGTAAAACACCATCAAGATAGTCCTTGGATCTTTTCTCGATTTGACGATAGCCCAAACCAAATCAAGAGTAGGATGATAGTATGTACATTGAGGAGATACTATCCTGCTTCAACACAAAGGAAACTAGGCATCCCTTAATAAAGGACCCAGTTAGGAGGAGCTCTTGTCTTTCAACTTTCCAAGTTGTTGTTTAAGCTCAACCTACTAGTCCAGGGTGTCCAACGGAGTTTCTTGGAGAAAAGAGTAGTTCAAACTACCCCTCGTATAGACATCACGGTCAGGTAACAACCTGGTGATACTTCTAGAAAGACAACCAGAATATCACAACCCACCGGTATGTTTTGGAGTTCGAAAGAAATCTTGCTTTTCAAGGCAACTGATATGATCTTGAGAGCTTCGGCATAAACCTAACTCTCTGATCGAGAAGGTGCAGCAGAATGAACGGATTTGATAGCACGGTCAACTTTAAATAGAGACCGGGTGATCGAAAGTGCTAAGAAGGATACAGATATTTTCTTAGAGTTTCAAAGCAATAAGAATTGCTAGGAATAGCAGATACACACATGTCGATGAACAGACCAATCCATCTCAAGCGTTCAAGCTTGGAGGAAGGCGGGGTGAAGATGTGTGAGAGCATCACTTCATCATTAAGGCCATGAAACTTAACACAGCCTCTTGATATATAAGAGTGTGATACTCGAAGGTGGAACAGAACAGAAGCTAATGAAACTTCTTTAATCTGAGAATTACAAAACTTTGACCTGGTTCGTAAGATGAACGAGGTACTGGAGTTTGTTTCTCCTGACATTCCAAGGAGAAATGTTCTGACGGAAAACAAGAGCAAATGCATTGAATCAATCCAACACACATATGCAACTTGGTTTCAAAGCAACAGATGGATATTTGAGTGCAACTGGAAGGTAGGAACATGCTCCGGAAAATCCAGAGGTCATGGGGAATGCACAGTGTAATACACATTTGTAAAACCCATGCTAAAAGGGAGGTATAGCTGAATCAAGAACAAGGATATGGAAATCATAGAGAACACTCTTGTTATGATTCCTTTTGATTTCTAGAGGAAACCTATGGTTATTGGAGTTGAAATTGCCTAGCCATCCTGAGGTAGCACAGATTCCTCGGGATTCAACGAAACAGAACTTGGGTTAAAGGTCAGCATCCGGTACTGATGGCATGAGCATCACCTGGTTATGAAACCACATGACTCAACTCACCGCAATTCAGCACATTCCGGGATCTTCGGTTCAAGTCCAAGATTGAAAACCAAAACAAAGGAGTAACTACTCTCTTAGTGTCTTGAGGAACACTAGGAATAGTAATCACGGAGTATCTTTCTAAGAGGACAAACTTAGCCCCGGAAGTATTTGAGCAAAAGAGGAAGAATACATTCGAGATGAAAAACAGATCTCGAGGTTCAGGATTTCAGACTTTTGGAACATGTAAGAATGTGGAATCCGGATAACTCTGAGAGATTGGAATGGAAAGGAAATCTCCCAGATTAAGAGATAACGGAATATGGAACACACACGACTCTAGAAACTCATAACTAGGTCAACTTGGGTAAAAGACGTCCTTGCCAGAGAAGGCACCTAGGTTTTGAATGACTAGAAGGGATAGCAAAACCTTTTCAAATCAAAACAGGTAAGGAGACCCAGAGTTAGAGCGATACCAGATAAGGAGTAAAAAGAATCCTAAGAAGGTTTTTCACAATCCATTTGAGTTTCCAAATAGTTTTCATAACTCTAGACTCAACATCGACCAAGCAATAAGGTTTTCCTACAGGCAGTCCTGCTCTGATACCATGACTTGTCAGACCCCGGACCCAGAGATATACATACTGTTATGTGCTCCTAGCCATGGACTCACAAGGGCTTCAGGGTTACCAGCCCCGGCCGCAACAAACAACGGCAGGCAGACCGGATTCATCGGCACGTAGTCCGGATCCCCGGTCTACTACTCCTTGTATCCATGCTAGTCATAACCAATTATGCATACCCAAGCGTCCACGAGTCGGATGAAACTGAAGGAACGGGACCAAAGTTATACAGAGCTGCTATGTGTCCAGAAAGTGCAACAACAATCGAGGGTTACTGGGGTTACCTCGCCCCAGGCCGATCATATCGACAGGCGGGCTCGGACATGGATCATCGGCTCCACAACCCCTCGACTGCGACAACTATGCAGGCATAGCCAAAACTGTATAACAAAGAGCTCGAAACCAACAACCGATCAAAGCAGTACTCTAAACATGAAGCTTTATTAAACAGGTGTTACTAGAGTATAGCTTACAAACAGAGGTCACACGACCCAACATTACATCAGACAACGGAAAGCAAAATATGTTGCTAATCAACAAGAATCAAAAAGGCCTAAGAGGCCGCAACATAAGGCGACGTCCCAGCCCATAGATTCCAGGCTGCTACCTGGGAACCCCGAACTACTCGTCGATGTCCACGTCGAAACAACACTGAACTGAGGAACTCCACCTGAACCAAATTGAAGCAAACATGAGTACGGGAGGTACTCAACAAGACTTAGTTAACCTATTATATATCTGCTTCTTTTAGAAAGAGTTATGAAGGTTGTTTTGCGTAAAGCCATCTTTATTTTCCAAGTTGAGGGAGGAATAGCACGTCTCATGGAGTATTTTGAAAACAGATAAGAAAGCTACTCAACTACTGAAATCATCATCTTTTTATTCCACCAACTCATATCAGCACATCGTGCTTCAAAGATCACCACCTCCAGTTGTTCCGGTAACTCATGCTACGAGGTAACCCCTCTCGGCATCTCCGAGGAGGCATCCTTCATTCGTTATCAGCAAGTTTTAATCATTCAGTTCAAGTTATCTATGATCACAGAATCCGTCACCAAGTCGTCCTTAACCGCGGACACGGCTTTTCGAAAAGATTAAACCCTGCAGGGGTGTACAACTTTAACCACACGTACCAACCAACTCTTAATGCCACTAGATTAGCACTATTCCGGGAAGTGCCGGCAGATGGAGGTTGACCACGACCTTTCCCTTACTTCGCCTATTCCATGAGTCGCTCCGAGTAGAGATGGACCGCCAATAGGGAGTGGCCATCTCCTGCCGGGTCTCTATCGTTGTGCGCGATGCTCGACGGTTGCCTACCCGCATTGCGCCGATACATCCCCACATCCTAGTTTTGAAAGTGTTTTGATATCCCCGCAAATCGAAATGGAAAGCCCGAACTAGGCAACTCATGGAACAAACTAGGCAAGTTGAGACCGAGGGGAATCCAATCCCTCGTGTGGATGCACGCTCAGTCTTGGCTCGAAGACGAGAACTCGCTCCTAGGGGCATGAACGAGACAACCACCACAGACCCTCTGTGGTCTCGTCATCCACACCTTTAATTCATGTTAATCAAACATCTCTTTAACTTACCACTACTTCCTGCCATACTAGATTATTTCGTAACTCTGATTCATCAACCGGATGGAGCAGATATCAACAGACATGTATGACTAAGCATGGCATATTTGAGGCTCTGGCGATACACACAAACAAATCCTATGTCTGCTAGGAGCATTGAATCATGATATCTGGGTTATGCAAATAAATAGGATAACTCTATCTATTGACTCAAGATACATTGGAACCGAATGCATTTGTACGAGAATGAAAAGTCTTTCGAAATCATATATGGGCAGATAAGAGGTTATGCTTGCCTTGCTTCAAGAAAACCAGATAAAGTCTTCAGGAATAAGTGCTTGACTTGTCGGTTAGGATCAAGTATTCGCCATGGCGTTGTCGATCTTCTCTTCGGGGTCGCGTTCTACCGATCAGAAGCAAAACACCGGAAGAGAAACAACAATCAACATGACATCGATGCAATGCGCAACATGTATGCATGAGCAAGTTAATGCACTGAAAGAATCCCTAAACATGATCGTTGGGTTGCTACGGTTCATATGGCAATTATGAAATTTTACTGAAATTAACCCGAAGTAGACCCCGGAGGGGGTTTCGGACGATTATGGAAGTGAGTATCATTTTAAAAACTCAAATGGTGTTGAAAACATCATGAATAGGTTGCATTTGTCATTTTAAGCAATTTGGTATATAACTTTTAATTTTCTAATTTTCTTGAATAAAAACTTATTTTTCCATTTTTAAAATGATTAAACAACATTAAATAATGTTCAAAAATGAAGTGTGTCAAACATGTATGAAAGTGACATTTTTGGGTTCCAAATAATTTTATGAACATTACCATATTTTTATATTATTTTTCTGAGCTATATTTTAATGGTTATTGAATTTTCCAAATTACACCATTTTCTGGAATTATTAAATATTTTGTGCTGAAAAAGGAAAACAGAGATATGACGTTTGGATGACGTCATTGTGACGTCAGCCGAGCCCAAAACGGCTCTGATTCCGTTCGATTCTCTCGAACGAGTGCACGATTCCAAAATCAAGCACCACCACGGGCTAGAGGAGTGGAAGGCGATCCAGGAGGTAGCAGCGCCGCCCCTTTTTCGCCTCCGGAGACTCGCCGGCGTGCGGCAACCGCGGCGGCGGCCGGCGGTGCTCGACGCAACGACGCACCAGAGGAGGAGGGGGAAAGGGGAGAGCACCCAGGTGCTCAGGAAGTTACCACGGTCTCGGTGAGGTGGACATCGGCGCGAGGGGAAGCCGGAGTGGTCGCCGGCGTCCCGAAATCGGCGGCGGCCATGAAACCTGTCCGGCGAGAAATTGAAGCCTCCCGGAGCTTCTCGACTGCTGGGCGAGCTCGAGGAGGACTACAGGGAGATGGCGGGGACGGTGGACTTCTCGGAGGGGAGCGGGGAAGGCTGTAGCGCCGGTGGGGTGCGGCGCCGGCGTCGGTAGGGTTAGGTCCTGATGCGGTTTTTCTGCTCGTTCGGGTTACAGAGAAGAGGAGGGGGCTTGGTGAGGAGGAGGAGAGAACGATTGGGACTCCTCTGGGTCTTACCCACGCAAGGAGAGAGGCAGGGAAGAGGTGGCGTCGACAGCGGCGGTGAGGACACGCACCTGCATCCTTCTGTCTCAAGGTAGAAGAAAGGGAAAAGAAAAGGGGAATTACAAAAACTCCCTAGAGTTTTGGGAAAACACAACTAGGTCCTTCTGTGATTGAAAACAGAACAGATTTGAACTTTTGAGGGCCTTTTTGAAAGAATAAAATTTGGCAAAAATGATATTTAAAAACCTTACAAAATTTCCAACCTCACCATGTCTTTGCTTTCCAAAATTGAAATACTTTTCAGAACAAAATTTTGGAACCCCTTTTAAGTACTTTTTGTGAGATTTTCTGAAACCATTTAAATTCGCAATTTAAATTATTTCAAACACGAGTTAAACTTCTGTTTTCATGCATGTATGATATGAACTCAACACCACAACACTTTGGTAGCAAAAATGGGATGTTACATCCATCGACCAGGGAGGCGGTGGGGACACCCTACCTTGGTGCGGGCTGAAAATTTCTACGGGAGTGGAGAGACGCTGGATCCAAAACATGCGGGCCGCAGGGTGGCAGATGGCGGGTAATTTGCCCAAAGTTCCATGGGCAAAAATGGAAACGCTTGGACGCGCGGCAGCGAACGCAGGAAAAGCACATCCGCGCGTGCTTTGCTCGCGATGGTCGTTTTCGCGTGGCTTTGCCTGTAAGCACGTTTGCTGAAATTACCGTTTGGTTGGGCTTATGGCTTATAAGCACAAGAAAGCCACATCCAAAGCCCAACCAAACAGGGCCTTAATCTAGACGGGGGGCCGTCAGTTCTTCGTCGTAAGTTTTTTTTCTAGTCTTTATTTTTCCGCCATCCGTGCTTTTAAGACTTTCGGGTTTTTCTGCCTTCCGTGCTTTCTTTCGATCTTACGGGTTTGTTTTTATTTCTTCAGTCTTCAACCCTTTTCTCTGAAGAAAGAGAAGAAGAAGAAAACTTCTCACAGGTTTCCAGCTCCCAGGGTTCCCCTCATATTCCCGTCATCCTGGAATACGATACTTATGTGCACCCGAACAAGGTGCAGCAACTTAGCCATCCGGAGGCCTCCGTCAATGAGGAGTTTGAAAGGTCGGCGGCTGCATGTCGTTCCTTCATCCACCAGGGTGAAGAAACGATGGATCTTCCAGTGTTTGAAGCCTCTGAATGCCAGAAGATCAAAGAGGAATGCTTTGATGAGCATGATTTCGTGCTTCCGGGTTTTGAGCACAGATTTGTGCTCGTTCCCCATCTGCACTCCAGCAAAGCCCCAGGGTCTCTTACGTCTATCGGGAGGGAATGTTGTTGCCCCCCAAACAGGTGTTGGAGGAAGGGTTCTCCTACCCGGAGAACCAATTACAGTGGTGTAGAAAAGACTTCTTGTATATGCTTGGGCATGTCCACATTATGAATACCGTAAGTTGCTCTATCTAGCGCACGATTATCTATCCGGGTTTTGTCGGATAGGTAGTCGTTTCTATTGGTTTATCTTCATTCTTTCGCCTTTCGTTCTAGAAGACCACCGAGCAGATGAACGATAAAGTCTTTTACGCTTTGACGGAAAGCAACAAGAAGATGAGGAAGGAGATGACCAACAAGCAGTGTAAGTGATTTCTTCCTTTAATTTTATTTTTCCGTGACTACCATTCGGATTTCTTTCTGAGTCTGAGTTTCCTTTTCCTTGTTTGTAGCCATTCTTGATGCTGCCAAGGAAGCTTTGTCGAACGCCAGCAATGCTCAGGGGTTGCGCGACAAAAATCTTCGCCTTGCAAAGGACAAGGAGAGATCCGACAAAGACCTAAGGCTTTCTCAAAAGTCTCTGCGCGAGGCGGAGAAAAAGTTGGCGGACAAAGTGGCCCGGTCTGGCAAAGATACAGAAGCCATCTAGGAGCTCTAGAGGAAACTTGGCGATTCCTTGGACGACCTCGCCATTCTGGACAACGAACTTCTTGGTACGTTTTCCTATCTTGTTCATAGATTCAAAAAAATTTGCTCCCTCTGATTTTCCTTCTTTCGCTGATTTTGTTCTTTTTCATAACGGCGAGTTTTTTTTTTCTGCAGTTGAGGAGGACAAGTCCAATTATCGGGTTGATAATATCCAGGATTTTACTACTTACCTCGTAGACATTCGGGCATCTGGGGAGAAATTTGTCCTAAAATTTCTTTGTGAGAAGGAGCTGGAGCGCATCACCGAATTGGTGGCCGCGCTGGATGCTGCTGTGGAGGCCTAGGATGGCCTTATCCGTTCTGCTGCACGTGGTGTGGCAAAGATTGCACTAGGCCTTCTCCGTTGTCATTACGTGGATGTTGAGTGTTGGCGCCTGGTAACCGACGTCCCACAATCGCTCCCCTTCGCACGTGTGGAAGAACTCTTTCATTCCGTCAAAGGGTACGCCACCAAAATTGCCAACATGGAGTCTATTGGCACCTTTTACCCAGAGGAGGAGATCCCCAAGATGCCAGAAGACACCAAGGTGTCTGACGAAGAGGAGGACAAGGAGGGGGACGAGAACACCGAGGTGTGAGGCCCTGCCAAAGAAAGAAAAAATAGGGCCTCCATATCTATGTAACAGTTGACATGTAATGCTGGAAAACTTCTTGGCTTCTTTTGATGAATACAAGTCTGGTGTTCCCCCAACTTTTTGACTTAGTGTTTTAACAATTTTACATTGTTTTCATGCTAGCTTCCGCCTTTAAGTTGTCTAGACTATGCATTTTAGCCTTGTTTTTCCAGTATTGGCTGATTCTAAAAGGCGGGATCTTCAAGCCAGGAAACAGGGTCCTTGAACAAATCTGTGTAAACCTAGAATCATGAACCGTCTTTTGGATCCTTAATACTTAATTCGGCAACCGAAGACATAATGCGATCAGATAAAGACTTGTTAGGACTTAGAAGAAAACTTAAGCAGTGTGCCTTTTCCGGCAAAAGGATATACTGGTTTTTTAATCACAAGCACACAAGCAAAATCCATCTTAACATTGATACTTTTCAAGAGTAGGGATCATTGGGAAATAAATCAGGAAAGAGAACATGCACAAAACTTATCTTTTTGGAGAATCTGGCAACTTGTATTTCGTGATCACTAGTGATGTTTACAATAGGATTTATTGAATATGAATAGAAATGACGTAACTTCTGGATGCTCTAGGGCCTTTTTGTTTCTTCTAGCTCATCTATGTGTCTTCTTTTCTTGCGTTTTTTCCTTCATCCCGGATGTCAACGAGGTAATATGATCCATTCTCAATAGCTTTTCTAATGACGAATGGTCCTTCCCATACTGGACTTGCTTGTGTGCTCTGTCTTGCACCATCCTTAGACTAAATCACCTTGTCAGAAGGATCTGTGTTTCACCTTGCGGCTGTGGTATCTTCACAGTCTTTGCTGATAAATGGCAGATCTTTGGAGCACGAGGTCTTTCTCCTCTTCTAGGATGTCTAAAGCGTCATGTCTTGCTTCTTCTGCGTATTTTTTGATGTAGGCTTGTACACGAGGTGAGTCATGCATGATGTTGGTAGGTAACACTGCTTCTGCACCATAAACTAGGAAACACGGCGTTTGGCATGTTGATCTTTTTTGTGTTGTGCATATGATCCAAATGACGGATGTCAATTAATCTACCCATGCCCTAGCTGCTCTGTGCAAAGGAGCTTCTAGCATGGTTTAATACCTTGGAGGATTGAGCTATTCATTCTTTCAACCTGCACATTTCACTATGGATGTGCGACGGAGGCTAAATCTAGACGGATTCAACCACTCTCACAATATCTGGCTATCTCCCCAATGACGAAATTTATTTTCTTGTCTATTATGATGCTATGTGGAATGCTGAATCTCATCGCAATGTCAATGAAAAAATTTCTGGCAGTCACACCATCAAGCTTTTTCATGGGTTTGCTTCTACCCACTTGGTATATTTATCCACCGGTACTAGAAGGTGTGTTTATCCTCCTCTTGCTATCTAGAATGGCCCCATCATATCTAGCCCACAGACCGTGAATGGCCCCATCATATGTAGCTCCCAGACCGCGAATGGCCATGTGATGGGTACAATTCTTAGTGCTCGAGCCGAAAAATTTGTCTACTTGGTGTAAATCTGGCATTCTAGACATTGTTTTACTACTTGTTCGGCATCTGCCTTTGCCGTGAGAGAAACGAATCCTTGACGGAAAATTTTGGCCACCAGGCTCTTTGAGTGGGCGTGGTGCCCACAATATCCTTCGTGTATATCTTCCAGGATTTTTCTTCGTTCATCCGGGTTTATGCATCACATGAAAACTCCGGAAGTATTTCTCTTGTACAACTTCCCTTATATGACACAATATCCTTTGCAATGCTGGATGCGTTGTCTCTTCTGTACTTTAGTGGCTCCTTCCAGGATTTTTTGGTCCACCAGGTAATCCAAGTATGGTTTTATCCAATCCGGGGTTACGATGAGGATGGACACCAATGCAGATATTAGGGGGTAATCTATATCTCCACCTTTGATGGATGGCGTGAGGAGGCATTCAAGGAAAATTTTAGGTGGGAGCTCCTTGCATTCGGAACCAATTCTTGCTAGCGTGTCAGCCCCGCCCGGTTCTCCTCTCGCCGTATGTGTTTCACCTCAAATCCGATGAAACATATGGCGAATTTGTCCACCTTTCTTCTGTACTCCGCCATTATTGTGATTTTGGCGTCCCACGTCAGGTCCAACTCATGTTGTACTAGGGCTGAATCCTCGTAGAACAGTATTCGCTTGACGACAATGTCTTTTTATATGTGCAGTCCATGGAGCAAGGCTTCGTATTCTGCCACATTATTTGAGGCATTTAAATGGATTTGTAGTACTTAGCTTATCGTTTGTCCTGTTGGAGACCTTAGGACTACGCCAGCCCCCAATCCTTCCTTCATCTTGGATCCATCAAAGTGCATGATCCAGCAAGGTCGTTCTGGCAGGGCTGTTTTGTCCATGTCTTCAGTCCAATCTACGACAAAATCCGGAAAAATATGAGATATTATCGATGTCCAAGGTTGATACTTAATGTCGAACGCGGCGAGTTCGATGCCCCTTTTGGCAACTCGACCCGTAGTGTCCGCATTTTTAACTATATCCCCTAGTGGTACTTTTCTTACCACTGTTATGGAATGGTCTCGGAAATAATGCCGGAGTTTTCTTGATGCAAAGAATACGCCGCATGCCAGCTTTTGTTAGTGCGGATACCTCTGTTTTGAATGAGACAAAACTTTGCTTATGAAATTTATCGGATGCTGATCCGGGAATTCCTTTTTGGCTTTTGTGCGTTCCACCACTGCGACTACACTTATTACCCTGTTTGTTGCTGCTAAGTACAACAACATGGGTTCGCCTTCTTGCGGCGATGCTAATGTAGGTGCCTCTATCAGGGCTTTCTTGAGCTGCCATAAGGCAGCATCTGCTTCCGCCGTCCAGACGAATTTTTCGGACTTTTTGAGTAGCTTGTACATCGGTAGCGTTTTATCACCTAGCCTTCTTATAAAACGTCTTAAGGTGGCAGCTGATCCTGCTAGTCTTTAAACGTCTTTTAGGGAGGTTGGCCTTGGGGTTAAGTTGGGTTTTCTTGGTGTTTTGGGCACTAACGGATTCCATGGTTAGCCCCCATGGTGACTTCTTTGGTTGGGTCACTGGGGTTAAGCTGGACTTTGTTGGTGTTTTGGGCACTAAAGGATTCCTTCATCTTCAGCGTTGCCTCTTTGCCAGATGGCATTTCTCCGTGCTTCATCTCTTTCTCCATCTCCCGCAGTTCTTCCTTGCGGATGGCGGTTTCAGCATATACCGTGTTTTTAGCTCGCATTCCTTTACAAGCTTGAAATCTCCATAGACCTGCCTTTGGGTCCTAGCAACTTCAGTTTGTTTTAGACGGAACACAAGCGCGCCATGAATTTTGCAAACTCCGGATACCCCAAGATGGCGTGGTACACGCTGTCAAAAGGAACAACCTCAAAAGAGATTTTTTTTTCGTCCGGAAGTGTTTTTCTTCACCAAATGTGTTGTCCAGGGGAATCTCGCCTAGGGATGTAGCTTATCTTCCTGGAACTATCCCATCGAACTTCACATTGTTGTGGTTTAGTTGCTTCCTTTAAAGGTCAAGCTCTCCAATGTACTCAGGTACATGTGGTTTTGCTGGTTCCTCCGTCCATGAGAACCTTGTGGAGTCTTGTTCTTTCCACTATCGGGCTCACCACCAGAGCGCTCCTGGTTCTGGGATGTGTGGAGGATGCTCTGTGTGGTCCCACGTAATTGGCTTTCAACATACTTCAGGTATTTTGGTGTTGCTGCTAACACGGCGTTGCTTTCTCTCTAGGAGGCTTTCACCTTCCAAGCTGAGGGTGTTGCTTGGAACGGGTGGTTCACGCTGTCAGCTACCCTAGGAACTACGGTTCGCGTTTCCGTTGTTGTTCTTGGATTTTTTTTGTCCATGTCGGAGTTGCTGTCTGCCGGTCCTTCTTTGGGCTTGGGTTTGGGGACGAACTTTCGTTTGAAATTCTTCCCTTTGTACCTGCTATCAGCTTCCTTCCTCAACACACTGTTGATCCAACATTGCTTGTTGGAGTGGTTAGGATCCCGAACTTGGAATGGTGCAGGAAAGCTTTGCCTTTCACCTTGTCCCAGTCCATCTTCTTGATGTCTTCACTGAAGTAGCTTTCCTTCGGTCTGCCTTTCCACTGTCTGCCGTCGGATTGTCCGCCTTTCCCGAATGTGGTGTTCACCTCTTTTGGCGGCTTTGGAAGATCGTGTGAAGGCTTCCTTTCGGTCTTTGGCTGCCTTCGGCTGCTGATGTACTAGTCGAATTTTCCGTCATTTAGGTCATCGGCAGTAGCGTGCTTGTTGGCAGTGGTCAGCATGGATTTGAGGTTCAGGTGGTCGGATGATGTTATCATGAACTTGACCAGAACGTTCCTCGAGCCATTTACAAATGTGTGCATTCCCTAAATGTCACTGACCCCTTCACAACTATTCTTCAACGCTGTCCATCGTGAGATGAAATCGATATTTTTTTCCGTTGTCATTTGCACGCAACTTGGCGGCTCATTGATGCTCGTAGGGAATTTGTACGTGCCCCGAAAGTATTGCGTGAACACTCTTGCCATGTCCTCCCATCTATTGATAGACTTTGGCGGTAGACTTTCAATCCATGTTCTTGCTCCTTGGATTAGCATCAAGGGCTACCGCTTCTAGGTTTCTTCCGCCGTTAATTTTTACATCCATGTGGTAGTATGGCAAGTAGTTGTCCGGGCTACTGGATCCGTCATAGCGCACGTGCGTTGCTCTCACTTTGGCGAATCTGATAGGGAGTTCCATGTACCATATGCTTTCGCCAAAACATTTTGGCCCCAGGTTATCGACGGCTTTGGCCGCCCTAATCGCATTGAGGCGCGCGTAGGCAGTCGAGTTCATGGATCTGGAATGGTGTGTTCCACTGTTCCTCGACGCCTCGTGTTTTGGTTCCTTCTTCGCCTTTCCGGCATGAACGCTCCAGGATCTGGGAGGCGTGTTTCTTATGTGCCTTTCAACGTTGCTGCGGTGAGGTGAACGTGACCTTCCCCTCCTTTGGTGGTTGGCATTCTTTCTGTGTCCGCCATTAGGGTTTGCCGACGACGTCATTCGATCCCTAGGTTCTGCGGCACGGTGTTGGTAGATTTCCAGATTTTGTTGTGGTGCTTCCTTCTTATGGTGGGATGGGTCCTTTTTGTGGTTCCCTCCATGCTTTCCCTCGCTTGAACCTGTTCTTGACACTTTGTCATCCTTTGGCCTTTTGCCCGCATCTTTATAGGCTTTGGAGGTGCTAGGAGCAAAGGCTGTTGTTTGGGTTCTGCAGAGCTGGGAGCCGTCGTGCAGCCTTTCGGAACGTGTGTCTCCATTCTGCTGTTGGACAATTGCCTGATAAACCAAGATATTCGAGTACTGTAGATTTTCCTCCGGCATATAGCAATGATCATTTAAGATGTCATATGCTGCCGGCGTGTTTTTCGCCGGGGTTCTGAATACTGGTTCCCCATTCCTGTTTTTGCGGGTTGCTTCTTTCCTCTAGTCAGTTTCTAATATCCGACGATGAGCTGGGTTGTCTTCCGGCTTTTTCTTTTGGGTTGGTCCCTAAGATTGGAGCACCTGACTCTTCTCTCGTATTCCTCAACGGAGGCTTGCTCTTCCGCAATGGCGGCCTGCGCATCCTTTAGTCCCTTGCGTTTATTTTCCAGCTCTATAGTTTGTTTTAGAAGCTCAGTAGTACCGGTTTTCGGAGCAGATCGTACTCATCCATTTCAGCTAGGGTTTCAAATGGTATGCGGGTTTTTTCATTCCTCTCATCCTTTTTTGTACCATTGTTGATGCCTTTCTATAGGACTCGGTCCTGCATATCCAGCTTTTTCGGGTTGATAGGCGCCCTTCGTTTAGTCAACTCCGCCTTCTGGGGTGGTGGAGGTGGTGACTTGGCCGGTGCGATCATCATCCTGCGTAACTGTTCTTCATGAGCTGATGGATCTCCTTCTTTAGCCTTCTAAAGCGCGGAGTCCGCCTTATCGAGGGCTTTCTCTTCCTTGGAGTGCGTTTGCTCTTCCCCCTCATGAGCTTCTTCCTTTGTTGTCTTGCTTTGCGCTTGAACCTCCATGTAGACGCCGTTTGAACAACCTGTAGCCTTCCGAACTTTTTCGGCAAAGCCGGTTCCATCACCGTTGGAATCATTTCTAGCTTTTGTGTCCTCCTTGCCGTCAACGGTGGACAGTATGGACTTAGAGTCTGGGCCTTGCTTAGAAATCCCAGCTGGCATCATAACCACAAAGTGAGATCTGTTTGCCGGAGCAACCTTAGATCCGTTTGGGTGTTTGGTGGTTTCCTTACTTGTGTTGCTTTCACTAGTAGAAAAGTGAGTATTAGAGACTGTTACCATAGGCGGTTTTACCCTTGAAAAAATTAGGGTCGGAAACACTACCCCTCAGTCGGTTTGCGTAGATAAACCTCCTGAAAGAAAATCCCGGCTCCAATAAGTTCCAATCCGCGACGGGACAAAATGAAACCCCGCCTCCCATAATCGGTAAGACGGTTGCGAAATATAACTGACGCTGTAGCCTACATTATAGGAACTGGTATTTATTACGGATGACTTCAAAGTATGCGCGCGTCGATCTGGAAAAGCACACGGCTCATAGATTTTTTTAGACGATCTATTTGAAAGAACGATGAGCGGTCCGGGTTTGCACGCACTCGGGTCGTCCACCAAAATGTGGAGATGCTGTATTGAGGCCGTAGTGGGGCCGGGAGGGGCATTTGTTTAATCCAGAGACCTTTCCTGGTACATACCCTATATATGGGATTCAGCAACAATTTGAAATTCTTTTATTTAGTTATATTATTAAACTGAAGCTTACATGACGTAAATATGACACCGTGCCTACTTATTTTGGTTTCCGGCAATTTTTTCGTTTAATTATTTTTTTTAAAACTAGTTACCAAATATGTGCACTTACCGAGAAAAACGTGGACCATCCAACTCGATGGTACCTGGCCGGAGTAGGGCTGGGAGGGGAACCTGTTTACTCAGGGGATATCGCCGATGGCCCACATGGTCTTCTTCCCCTGCTTTCCGTCGAGATAACCCAGAGAGAACCCCAAGACATCCCAAGGACATAACACAGAGGAATAGTAGTTGGATTGAAGGGGCATAGAGGAGGAGGATTCGAGGCGTGGAGGATTTCCATTGTCATTGACGTCGATCGTGGCCCGTCGGGAAGGGAGGAGAAGCATAGAAGGCCTTCGCAGCTTCCATGCACGATTATGGTACGGTCGCTGATGTGGGGATGACTCCTGGACCTATCGGGTGAGCCTACCCGGTCCAAGGCCCAAGGCAAGGCACTATCCCATTGTTCTAGAAGGCCTAGCAGAAGCCCACTCGCAAGACTTCCGGGTCAAGAAGTAAAGCTCTTACCGACCTAGGACTAAGGTTTGTAACCCCCTCGGACATGGTTTGAGACCTAGCCACCTATAAAAAGCTAGGAGAACCACCGAGGGGGGATCCAATCTACTTTTGACCACCATAGCCATAAGCTCGAGATCGAACTCTCAGCTCAGACACCCACCATTTTAACCGATCTATTCGTAATACAGATCGCAAGAGCAGGAGTAAGGGTTTTACCTCTACGAAGGCCCCGAAACTGGGTAAATCGTGCCCCTGTTAGCCGACGATTGTCACCAGTGCCTATTCGTTCTCTTAATCGAAACCCTACCAGATAACCCGACGGACTTGTCGAGATGACTAATTGACAATTGGCGCCGTCTGTGGGAACGCCAGGCGCTGGATCCACGACATCTTCGGCCTCTTCATCTCCAACCTTCAACTGGTGCCCCGGATCATCGACTCTAACGGAGCCAATCCGCTTCTACGCGCCCCACTCGCCGGAATCGCGTCCAGTGTTCAGCGGACTCGAGAAAAGCGTCAGCTTGATGTTCGGTAGCTTCCACTTCCACACCAACAAGGCGGAAATCCTGCGCTTCCCCGGCCAGATTGGACTCGGTGAATCGGACTCCGAGTCCGTCTCAAGCTCGGCAACCTTCGAGTCGCCATCTGACGACGCTGGTCACGACCTAGCGCCCAGTGGCAGCTCCATCCGCCGCAACACACGCGACTTCCACACAATCGCGGCAGAGGAGCCCTCCAAGTCCTGCAGGAACCGCTGATCTACGCTTAGGACCTACGCGCCATGTCTGGCCCAGGTATGCCTGGCAGATTCAGGTGAAATACCCGAGGAAATGCAAGATAGCAAGGAAGCACGAGAACGCATCAAAGTTTCACGAGCCGCATGGGTCACAGCGAAAGAGGCAGTACATTCGGGCCAACTGATACCAACCAAGTCCACCCAAGAGGACCTGGGGGCATACCACTTGCACCTGCTGCGAACTGGCCGCCTGCTGCAAGAGGCCCGTAAGGATTTGGAGAAGCGGAAGCAAGCGGCGGAAGCCTCGAGTGCGTGCTGTGCGGCCCTCTCTAGGACTCAATCGACGAGAAACCAATCCCCTAAGAAGAAATATGTCTCGAAGACTGCTCGCCTAGACTACGACTTCCTCAGCGGAATCATCAATTCCCTCGAGACATTCCTTATGCACGCAGATGAAGAGGGCAACGTACATTCGACGACCCCAGCCGCAGCGGTCCTCGCAGCCGCCATGTACTTACAGGCAAACCAACCACCCGAAAATGATCCCCGCGCGGAGCAACATCGACAAGTCCAGAGGGGGCTAGGCATGGCAGACGCAAGAATCGCCGCCCAGAAACGCAGGCACGCGATAAGTCCAGAAGCTGACAAAACAACTCGGGTGGACAAAGCACCTCGCAGACGCGAGAGTACGTCGCCTAAGAGAGGAGAAAAGGGTTCACCTCGCCGCTCCCGAGGAAAGGAAGCCCGGGGCCGCGGTGACAGCCTGCATAGAGACGACGATAGCCCGCGAGGTCGCGACAGCAGCCCGCGGCACCACGGAAGCCGATCGCGACACCGCAGCAGGGAACCACGGTAGGAGGACAATCGCGACCGACCTGAATACGACCGGCGTGGACAAATCACGCAGAGCAAAGTTAACAAGGCTCGAGCTCGCAGGAAACGCGCTCGATCACCATCCACCTCTTCCGACGAGGAAGCCTGTGGTGCAATGTGCTTCACTCGCAGCATCCGCGAGGCGCCAATGCCCAAAAGAATCAAGCTCACAACGGAGGTCCCAAAGTACGATGGCTCGCAAGATCCCAAGTCATGGCTGTCAGACTACCTCACTGCGGTAAAGTGCCAACGCGGGAACAAGACAACATCCATGCAGTACTTAAACCTGCGGCTCGTAGGCGCTGCCCGTAGCTGGCTCGAAGGAAGACCGCGTCCACACTAGGGATCTTGGGATGATCTCATCCGCGACTTCCAGAAGAACTTCCAGGCGACGTATAAGCGGCCAGCGTCTATCGAGGAATTGTGGGCATGCAAGCAGAAAAGCAGTGAATCTACCCGCGAATATATCCAGAGTTGGACCACACTCAAGAACACGGTGGGAAACATGTCAGAAGAGGTCCCGGTCGAAGCTTTCACAAAAGGCGCTCAGCGCACCGCCTTCCGAGAGGAACTGGGACGATCTGTGCCCAAAAAAATCGGAGAGCTAATGGCAATAGCGGACAGATGGGCTAACGGTGAAGAGTACCTGCGCAACGAGAAAGCCTCTTTACCCGCGCCCGACGAGGATCGCAACGGCGACCGCCGAAGGAGGAAGAGGAAACACTACGACCAGGACGATCAGTCGGAACTAGTGGCGGCGGAGTTCACAAGAAACCGCGACGGTGGATCCCGCGGAAATCGCGACTGGAAACCAAAGCCAGACGATGAAACTCTGAGAAAGACCTTGACAGATACTGCTCGCTACACCTGTTCACAGATAACGCATGGGCAAAACCAAAGCCACTCATCTCCTCAAAGACTGCCGAAAGTTCCAGGATATCAACGAGGCGTACAAGAAGAAGCATAGGGCCGCCATTAACCAGGGATACCCGCAACTCCTAGGAGGAGCTGGCGGATACCAACCGCCACCCCTGCCTCCACCGGGACACAAGAACGTGGCGTTAGCCGCGCTACAAGCGCCACCCGCCGCAAACCAGGGAGCTAACGGGTACCCGAACCCACAAGGGCTCCTGGGTACGATACAGAAGGTATGCCCGTCGAGGAGTGTCCAGAAAACAAACACACGCCAAGTTAACATGGCAGTACAGGCTCCACCATCCGCGACAGAATACCTGAAGATGTCAGAGCAGTCGATAACCTTCTCCAAAGAGGACCACCCTCCACAGGTGTATCTACATAGACACACATCGCTCGTCATCCAGGCGCAAATAGGCAACTACGACCTAGCCCAAGTGTTCATGGACGGCGGCAGTGGAATCAACATCATATACGCGGACACACTCCGCAAAATGAACAGGAAGCTGGACGGACTCGCAGAATCAGAAACATCCTTCCACGGGATAGTACCAGGGAAAGCAGTCCGACCACTCGAAACAATTAACCTGGAGGTGGTACTCGGAGACCCGATAAAATACAGGAGATAATTCCTCGACTTTGAAGTAGTCGACTGGCCATCACAGTACCACGCCATACTCGGCTGAACAACGTTCGCGAGATTCATGACAGTACCCCATTACACCTACCTCGAGCTTAAACTCCCAGGGGATTATGGCACAATAACCATAAACATCGATTTCCAAAAGTCAGACAAGTGCGACACCGACTTCAACGAGATCGCGAAATCCTTCTGGATCTTAGAGGAGTTGGAAGAGTTGGCAAAAACCACGGATAACTCCGTGATGCCACTCACCAAAAAGAACGCCCTGGAACTTGAGTTTAGCCCAAGCAACGACAGTCGAAAGCATCAAGTGCACCCGACAGAATCCGCGAAGACAGCGATCGTGTCCACCACCCTATCGTCTGCATAGGAAGCCGCGCTCGTCAAACTTCTCCGTGAGTACTGGGAGATTTTCACCTGGCAGCTCTCAGATATGCCAGAGATACCCATGGAGTTCGCTGAGCACTCACTTAAAGTGTTTAAAGATGCCAAGCCAGTCAAACAAACTACTCGATGCTTTTCCGAGCCAAAGCAGAAAGCACTAGGAGAAGAGGTGAGACTACTAGCCGCCAAGTTCATCAGGGAAATCAAAATATTCACCTGGTTAGCAAACCCGGTGCTGGTCCCGAAGAAAAACACTAACATCCTTCGCGACTGCATCGACTACACGTCGTTGACCAAACATTTCCCCAAGGATAACTACCTATTACCGCGGATCTACCAGATCGTGGACTCCACAGCAGGCTGATGTCTACGCATGCTTCTATTCTTGTAGACAGTGTTGGGCCTCCAAGTGCAGAGGTTTGTAGAACAGCAGGAAGTTTCCCTTAAGTGGATCACCCAAGGTATATCGAAATCAGGGAGGTAGAGGTCAAATATATCCTTCTCAAGCAACCCTGCAATTAAGATATGAGAAGTCTCTTTTGTCCCCAACACACCGAATATACTTGTCAGGTATATAGGTGCACTAGTTCAGCGAAGAGAGAGTAAAATACAATCAGTATGGAAGATTATAAGTGATAATAACAATCTTAAATAAATATGGCAGCAAACAAACTTGTAGCAGAACAGGCGGAAAACGGTGTTTCAATGCTTGGAAATAAGGCCTAGGGCTCCTACTTTCACTGGAGGACACTCTCAACGATGAAAACATAATTGAATGCAAATATCATTTCTTCACTATGCCACTCCGAACCACTCTCCGGTCGAGTAACGAACACTAATCATTGCGTAGGGCTTTAACATCATTCCTCAAGTCTATATTCCGTCTCTAGGGCACCCCAATGTCACTACAAGCGCCATAAATTAGTACTAAACAAACGCCACAATTCCATAGGTTCATATTCCAACACAAGATATAATTATCATGCTAAACCACACGGTGCACACACTATCACCTACACCCATGATGAAAGTGTTTACGGAGATAACAAAACCACTTGAGTAGCATAACAGATGAAGATTAATCTACATATTCAACTAGATTACAAGTCTCATGATCACATAAAGATCACACCATGGGAGAGAGAGATGAACCACATAGCTACCAGTAGAGCCCTCAGCCTCGGGGGGAGAACTACTCCCTCCTCATCATAGGAGACAGCAACGGCGATGGAGATGGCAGTGGAGTCGATGGAGATGGCTTCTGGGGGCACTTCCTTGTCCCGGCAGGGTGCCAGAACAGAGAGTTGTCCCCCGAAACTTGTCGGTGGTGGCGGCGGAGCTAGAGATGTATTTTGCGGAAAAGATCGATTCCCCTAGGGTTTATGCATCGGGTAGTATATATGGGCGAAAGGGAGATGCCGAGAGGTGGCCAGGGGGCCCACATCACCAGGTGGCGCGGCCAGGGGGACCCGCGCCACCCCAAGGTGTGGCCACCCTATGGCCCCCCTCAGGGGCTCTTCGGGACTTCTAGAAGCTTCAGGGACTTTTCGGACTTCTGGCTTTTCGAATTTTCCAATTCCGAGAATATTTCCAGTACAACTTTTCTGAAACTAAAAACAGCAGAAAACAAAGAACTGGCTCTGTGGCATCTTGTTAATAGGTTAGTCCCGGAAAACGTGTAAAAATGACATAAAGTGTAAGGAAAACATGTGGGAAACAACATGAAAACAACATGGAACATCAGAAATTAGGGATACATTTATGACGTATCAAGCATCCCCAAGCTTAGTTCCTACTCGTCCTCGAGTAGGTAAACGATAAAACAAAATAATTTCTGAGGTGACATGCTACTATCATAAACTTGATCATTATAATGTAAAAGCATATGTACGCTGAGATCATAGAACTTCAAACACAAACATGATAAATAGAACTTTAATAATAAAGCATAGCAATCAGTTTGCATCATGAAGAGCATCTTAAATAAATGATCATGGATAATAATGAAAAGAAAGTTAAACGTTTGTTTCAGGTATAGATAAAGCATGGCAAAGTGGTATTTCGCTAGCCCTTAAGAGTGGGACAAAACATAAATGCCAGGACACCTTCAAAGTTCATGGGGAAGACTAGAACAAATAATATCACATCATGAAGTAATTATTGATGTTTATGGGACAAATGCACATATAACTCAGAATGGCAAAAATTCTCTCTCAACTGTGCATAAAGTTAGAAGATGGAGACTCAACATAAAAGTAAAAGAAAGGCCCTTCGCAGAGGAAAGCAGGGATCACTCATGTGCTAGAGCTTTTTATTTTATTAAACAGAGGTATTAAAAGTTTGACATTGTGGAGGAATGTCTATATTTTAGGAGAGGTGTATGCTAGTGTCAACAAATGGTAAACAGACAATACAGTATGTCACAAGCAACCTGGATTCACAAGAGCGGCTCCCATGGTGAAGGACGCAACTGGTGTAGAAGGTCATCCCTTTTTCTCTTTTGCTTACACAATTATGCTTTGACTGATAATTCAGGGGCAAAAATAGTGAAGAGAATTTGTTTGTATTATTTTGGGGATGGGCACCCCGCTGCCAGCTCTTCTATCATTTGGATAAGAGGATGAAGCCACTAGTCTAGGGTGTGAAATCCAATCAAGAAGTGAGATAAGTATTCTCTATTGACGTCCTCATGAGCAAAAACAAGAACACAAAACAGGAATAGTTTTGAAGGTTTTAAAGGTAACACATGAGCAATTTACTTGGAGTGGTAGTTAAATACCACATGTAGGTAGGTATGGTGTACACAATGGGAAAACTTTGGTTTAAGGAGTTTGGATGAACGAGTAAAGCTCATACATAGTACAGGTGGAGGCTAGCAGAAGACTGGGAGCGACAAATCAAGAGAGTATAAGAGCCATAATCATGCATAGCGACATAAGCCATCATTAATTAAAGCATAAGCGGTATCACAAGTTCAAAAACTAAATGGTCATGGAGGCTATTCGTGAATGGTTCATAGTCATAAACATGGTGTGAGCATGCGCCAAGTCAACCAAATAAAACATTAGAAAGAGAATACCATATGTTGATGCTTTACTATGACAAGAACAACTCATGAATCTTTCAATGGCATATTAAACGCTCTCATCTACTCTCTCCGTCCTGGTGTATAGGGCACATATAGCAATTCTCTAGGCCCTAGGTAGTCATTCATTGGGGTTTAAACATTACATGCATTGGTGGAGAGGAGTGGAGAAAGCCAGACACCCACTAATTAGAAGAGAATTAATACAAAATATGCCTAACAATGGGACTGCATGTTTTTGAGATTGTGTCCTATACACCAGGACGGAGGGAGTATTTAAAGCTATTTATGATACTCAATAACCAAAAGGCTTTAAAACTAAAAAAACATTTAGCATGGCATGAAAAATTTCTAGCCACCGTCTATACAAGCTTCTACTTGCACCGTTATAAATTCTACATCAAGTAGCAGTTTCTTTTCCCAACAAGCACCATACAAAATATGTTTTAACAAATTTCTACATGATACAACATGCAAACATGAGATTACTCAAATAACATTACTAAAACTAACAACTCTGAATAAGAGATGCATGAACACAAAGGCTAAACGCAGTACTAGCAAAAAGTGAACACTCACAGAACAATAAAAATGAAAAATAGAGTGTTCTAAGCAATGAAAACGGAGCGTGTCTCTCTCCCAAACAAGTATGATAGGATCCAACTATTTATTACAGCAAAGAAAACCAAACAAACTGAAAACAAAAATAAAAGACGCTCCAAGTAAAGCACATAAGATGTGACCGAATAAAAATATAGTTTCACTAGAAGTGACATGATAATTTGTCAATGAAGAAGGGGATGCCTTGGGCATCCCCAAGCTTAGACACTTGAGTCTTCTTGGAATTTGCTGGGATGTACCATCGGGGCATCCCCAAGCTTAAAATTTTCACTCTTCTTGATCAGATCATATCATCCTCTTCTCTTGACCCTTGAAAACTTCCTTTCACAACAAAATTCTCACAATCTTCATTAGCAACGTTAGTGCAATCGAAATAATAAATTCACATGGTTCAGTTTCAACACAAGCCTAAAACTCATAAACACATTAGCTACTGTCACAACTTCTTTTAAAACTATTTTTCTCAAAAGAAAACCAAAAGAAAGAGATTAAGATGCAAATGCAATTATTAGCAGAAATCTGTCAAAACAGAACAGCAGGTAAAGATGATATTTTTAGAAAATCTTCTGTTGCTCAAATCAAAAAGTGGTCAACTAATAAAAGTTGCGTAATTAGCTGGGGAATAATCACAAAACATTTCAGATCATTATGATCTTCCAGGATTTTATACGATGTTTTACGGTGGACAGAAGAAATCTGTTTCCTGCGCAGAAATCCGAAATATAGTCTCAACTTTCCACTAGAGGCTTTACTTGGATCAACAAAAACACAAAAGAAAAGATACAGAGGGGTTTCTAAGGAAATATACAACACCCAGGTGCAAAGCACACAAAAGAAAACTGAATGAAAACAGAGAAATAAAACGGGTTGTCTCCCGGTAGCGCTTTTCTTTAACGCCTTTCAGTTAGGCACAATGATTTTTAAAAGATGCTCACATAAGAATAAGAGTTGAAGATCAACAATAGAGCATCAAGAAGAAAATATAAAACACATTTAAGTCTAACCTACTTCCTATGAAAAATAATCTTGCAGGAAAACAAATCATGAAAACACAAAGCAACAAGCATAGGAAAGCAAAATAAGGGTAACTTCAAAATGTTAAACAAAAAGAGAGGAAAGTTAATATTGTTGAGATGCATAAAACCATGTTTCCCTCTCTCATAATAACTTCCAGTAACATCATGAAAAAATTAACACATTCTTATCATGAGCCACATCCATAAAAGAATTATTACTCTCCACATAAGCATAGTCATTTTCATTAATAGCAGTGGGAGCAAATTTAACAAAATAGCTATGATTATCATTCTCATCACCATAATCATCAAACATAGTAGGCATTTTGCAATCATAATTAATTTTCTCCTCAATAGTAGGTGGACTGAAAATATCATATTTATCATTGTAATCATCATATATAGGAAGAATAATATCATCATAAGAAATAGAATAGTTATCCTCCAAAATGTATTCGTTTGTAAACATATCATCATTTTTACTAGGAGGAGATGTATCAGGAATATAATCATCAGTAGCAAAAGGATTTTCAAACACATCATCCACAATTTTAGAGCTTTCTATATCATCATTTTCAATATCAAAAGTAGTGTGCTCTTCCCAATCATGGTCACTACTATATGTAACAGGCATAGGCTCATCATTAAAGAAAATTTTCTAATCCGTGCTTGAGGAACTAAAAAGACCATTTTCATATAAACTAGCTTCCCAAGCTTAGACTTTTCCATAACATTACAAATAATAGTGTTCAAAGCATTCATACTCATAACATTGCTATTAGCATGCAAATAAAGTTCCATAGGTTTTTTTAATTTTCTCTTCAAACACTTCATGTCCTAACTCAAGATAAATATTATAAAGCTCTCTCATATTTTTGTTTTTTTCCATTAAGCCTAACTAGTAAAAAACAAGAAACAAAAAGATTTAATTGCAGAATCTAAAGGAAATAACTTCGAGCACTCACACCCGAGGATGTGAGAACCTTTTACCTTACCTCCCTGGCAACGGCGCCAGAAAAGAGCTTGATGTCTACGCACACTTCTATTCTTGTAAAAAGTGTTGGGCCTCCAAGTGCAGAGGTTTGTAGAACAGCAGCAAGTTTCCCTTGAGTGGATCACCCAAGGTATATCGAACTCAGGGAGGTAGAGGTCAAAGATATCCCTCTCAAGCAACCCTGCAAATTAAGATACGAGACGGTAAAATACAAGCAGTATGGATGATTATAAGTAATAATAACAATCTTAAATAAATATGGCAGCAAGCAAACATGTAGCAGAACATGCGGAAAACGGCGTTTCAATGCTTGGAAATAAGGCCTAGGGCTCCTACTTTCACTAGAGGACACTCTCAACAATGAAAACATAATTGAATGCATAAATATCATTTCTTCACTATGCTACTCCGAACCACTCTCTGGTCGAATAACGAATACTAATCATTGCGTAGGGCTTTAACAACACTCATCAAGTCTATATTCCCTCTCTAGGGCACCCCAATGTCACTACGAGTGCCATAAATTAGTATTAAACAAACGCCACAATTTCATAGGTTCATCTTCCAACACAAGATATAAATATCATGCTGAACCACAAGGTGCACACACTATCACCTTTACCCCGTGATCAAAGTGTTTACGGAGATAACAAAAGCACTTGAGTAGCATAACAGATGAAGATAAATCTACATATTCAACTAGATTACAAAGCTCATGATCACATAAAGATCACACCATGGGAGAGAGACATGAACCACATAGCTACCGGTAGAGCCCTCATCCTCGAGGGGGAACTACTGCCTCCTCATCATAGGAGACATCAACGGCGATGGAGATGGCGGTGGAGTCGATGGAGATGGCTTCCGGGGGCACTTCCCCGTCCCGGCAGGTTGCCAGAATAGAGATTTGTCCCCCGATACATGTCGGTGGCGGCGGAAGAGCTACGGATGTATTTTGCAGAAAAGGTCGATTCCCCTGGGGTTTATGCATCGGGGAGTATATATGGGCGAAAGGGCGATGCCGGGAGGTGGCTAGGGGGCCCACACCACCAGGTGGCCCGGCCAGGGGGGACCCGCGCCACCCAATGGAGTGGCCACCCTGTGGCCCCCCTCAGGGGCTCTTCGGGACTTCTAGAAGCTTCCGGGACTTTTAGGACTTCTGGCTTTCGAATTTTCCAATTCCGAGAATATTTCCAGAACAACTTTTCTGAAACTAAAAATTGCAGAAAACATGGAAATGGCTCTGTGGCATCTTGTTAATAGGTTAGTACCGGAAAATGTGTAAAAATGACATAAAGTGTAAGGAAAACATGTCGGAAACAACATGAAAGCAACATGGAACATCAGAAATTAGGGATACGTTTATGACGTAAGACATGCTGTCAACGCCTCTCCTTCCTGGACGCCTACTCGGGCTATAATCAGATCAGGATGAAGCAAGAGGACGAGGAGAAGACAGCATTCATCACACCGCACAGTGTATACTGCTACACGATAATGACCTTCGGGCTCAAAAACGCAGGCGCAACATATCAACGTTGCATGCAAAAATGCCTCGCCAAGCTCATTGGCAAGAATGTACAAGTGTACATTGACGACATCATCATCAAGACTCGAGTGGAGGACACACTCCTCGAGAACATAAGGGAGACATTCGACACCCTCAACGCGTACAGAATTAAGCTCAACCCGACAAAATACGTTTTCGGAGTTCATGCAGGACAACTCCTCGGCTACCTGGTCTCTGCCCGAGGAATCGAAGCCAACCCAGAAAAGATTCAGGCGGTCTTGACGATGAAAGATCCGACCAAACTTCATGGCGTGCAGCAGCTCGCAGGGCGACTGGCAGCCCTCAGCAGATTCATTGCAAGACTAGGCGAGCAAGCGCTCCCCTTCTACAAACTACTGAAGTAAACTGACAAGTTCGAGTGGACACCAGAAGCGAGACATGCGTTCATCGACTTGAAAAAGGTACTACAGAGCAAGAAAATACTGGCCACACCTCAGGAAAAGGAGCCCATATACCTATACCTAGCCGCAACAAATCGAGTGGTGGGCATAGTACTTGTGGTTGAGCTGACAGAGGAGGGAAAGGCACACGGTGTACAGAGGCCAATCTATTACCTCAGCGAGGTACTGTCACCGTGCAAACAGCGATGCCCCCACTATCAGAAACTCGTGCATGGGGTGGTCTTCACAGCCCGCAAGCTCAAATATTACTTCCAGGAGCATACCGTCACGGTGATAAACAACGCATCACTCGGTACAATCATGAACAACCCCATGGAATCCGGAAGAATTGCGAAGTGGAGCATCGAGTTGGGCGCCTGGGACATCATATACATAGGGAAAAACGCCCTAAAGTCCCAAGTAGTAGCAGACTTCCTCTCCGAGTGGACAGAGTCTACAAACCCCAGGGCCACCCGAGTACATGAGCTGTTGGATAATGTAGATCGATGGGTCGAAGAGAAATGAAGGGGCTGGAGCCGGAGTAATCGTCATATCGCCAAGAGGAGACAAGCTCCAGTACGTACCGCGACTTGAGTTCCCTCCCGACGATCCAGCATCAAACAACGACGCCGCATACGAGGCGCTCCTACACGGCATGAAGATGTCGATCTCTTGTGGAGCCACTAGACTGATGATATATGAAGACTCCAATCTTATCGTGCAACAGACGATGAAGGAGTACGACGCCGTCACGGATAACATGATCTCTTATCACGACATGTACAACCTACTCGAAGGGATGCGAGCTGAAGCACATCGCACGATCAAGCAACAAAGAAGCAGACAGACTAGCGAACATAGGGTCCACAAACGCACCTGTTCCACTAGGAATCTACTTCAAAAGAATAAGCAAAAGAACATTCAAGATAAAAAAGCAAGCAGAGACACCCGCAGCAGCAGAAACGGAAGCCAGCCAGCAAATCGCCCTCATCGAGCTCATCCATAACATCTCAAGGCAAGTTTTTTTGGTTGAGCCAACCTGGACACAGAAATACCTCGAGTACTTGTCCAACAAACAACTCCCAGCAGACATTTGCGAGGCTAGACAGATAGTACGATGCAACAAATCCTTCCGGGTGATCAAAGGAGAACTATACAAGCAAAGTATATCAGGAGTACTCCAGAGGTGCATCGCACCCGAGGACGGCAATAAACTGCTCCGTGACATAAACCAAGGCGACTGCGGGCATCACGCAAGCTGGAGAGCAATCGCGGGGAAAACCTTTCAGGCAGGATTCTAGTTGCTCACGGCAGCCAGAGACGCAAAGAATCTTTTCGACAGATGCAACGCCTACCATAAGTTCGCGCCCAAGCCACACGCACCAGCCACAGAACTCCACATGATCCCCATCTCCTGGCCCTTCGCCCAATGGGGGCTAGACATGGTGGGACCGCTGCGGAAATCAACACCCGGAGGATACACCCACTTGCTGGTAGCAGTTGACAAATTCACAAAATAGATAGAGGCTATGCCAGTCACATCACAGCATGCCGAATGCGCCGTGAGATTCCTCGAATCCATTGCGTGCATGTTCGGTGTTCCACACAATATCATCACAGATAATGGGACCAACTTCACAGCCAAAGAAACCCCTCTCAGCTTCGCCTTGGAGCTCACCCACAAACTAACGGCCAAGTCGAACGATCCAAGGGATTAGTTTCGGCTGGCCTGAAGAAGCGGCTGCTCACTCGGCTACATCCAGCAGAAGGACATTGGGCTGAAGAACTACCATCAGTGTTATGGAGCCTGCGAACAACATCAAATAGATCAACAAACTACACGCCATTTTTTATGGTATACGAAGCTGAAGCCGTGCTACCCGAGGACGTCAAGTTCAGCGCCCCACAAGCTGTCGCATACAGCAAAGAAACCTCCAACAAGGCACTCGCAGAAGACATGGACGCGTTGTACGAGATTAGGGACATCGCACTCGCAAGATCCACAGTCTATCAGCAATCGCTACGCAATCACCATAGTCACCGCATACGCCACAAATCTTTCATGGTAGGAGACCTGGTATTGCGACTAAAGCAAAAAGAGGGGCACAAGCTAGAGCCACCATGGGAAGGACGCTTCATCATACACGAAGTTATCCCAGGAGGCCGCCTACTGCTTGAAGAACCCGAAGACAGGCGGCATCTACTCCAATCCGTGGAACGTGGCACACCTCCGCAGGTTCTACCCTTAGGATTTAATCTCCTACTCGCAAGAAATAAGGCTGCATCAGCCATATTGTAGCCCAAGCAACTACATGTCTTCTCAGCCATCGCAATAAAAACAAGGATGCAGCGTGAACAAGGTCTCACCCGCCGAAAGGCGAGAACAAGGCAAAACCCTGTTTCGATAAGCATCGGGAAGACAAAAACCGGAAAGAAGGAAAAGCAATGCCGCCTCCGAGAAACCCGAACGATATAGCCGGAAGATACGAATACCCTCACAGGCGAGAGAGATTCCGAACCCCACCAAAAAACAAGGAACATGTGAGGAGTAGAACTCCGCCTTATTCCAAAGGACGGGATACCGGAAGACATAGGGATGAACGAAGACGAGCGTATTCACGCAACAATGGACCAGAGAGGAGTAGGCCCCCCTCTGTTCATTCATTCGGAAGGTATTCCGCACACGCCGATATAGCTATCAGAGTAGCACCAATCAGTTACCATGGTAATTTTACTTGTTAGTTGATAATATTTTTGGACAATTGGAATGGACATACATATCGAGTGTGATGATTCCTTTTTGTCATAACATTACCACATTACAACACCCTTAGCATTATAATCATACATGGTTATCCGATAACGTTTTATACGTTCAAGACATTTTGCAATGATACACATAGCTGAAGGGTATATGGATTCAAGATCTAAAATCAGATATCATTCCACACAAAGTCTTCGGCAAAAAGTCATATCAGCCTTACATGGATTCTGAATAATTAAGTGTA
The DNA here is from genome assembly GCA_028641055.1 of Alopecurus myosuroides. Classification (NCBI taxonomy): domain Eukaryota; kingdom Viridiplantae; phylum Streptophyta; class Magnoliopsida; order Poales; family Poaceae; genus Alopecurus; species Alopecurus myosuroides. Next base: position 272,286,473 of record CM054062.1, on the reverse strand, counting down.
TAAACCTGCTAACCAAGTTAATAGAATCAAATAAGTTAGTGACAAAACATCTGACAATTCACGATGAAAACAAAAAGTTGTCAAAATATAAAAACATGGTATCTAGTTTCAAAAATCTCAACATGATTAAGGTAATGGTGAAGCGAATTTTCGGACCAATCAGCGATATGAAAGATAAAAAGTTTTAAATTTAGGTATAAAGAGACAATCGTTTGGGCAAGTCACGAAGGGTGTGGTTGTGTGTGGCGCTCAAAGTAGTCTTGTCCATTGTTATTACCTTTGAATATGTTTGTTGGGGATAGCCATCATCCGATCAAGACAGCTTGAAAGAATTTTGGATCGGGCAGTTTAGCTTTCACATTCGCACAATTCCACCTTGGACCCCCTGTTAAATTTGGCCATGAGCACATTCGTCATCTGCAGAATAACTGACAGCTTTGGGTTGACGGTGTGGGTTTCCAACACTTACACGTTGTCGCGAAATTTCACACCACCATGGTGGTGATTAATGTCACTAGCACGGCCGAGATGTTATTGCCGAGGAATCCCATTAAGCCTTAAAGTATAGGTTGAAGGCTATGAACTCGTGACACGGCACATGCCCCAGCTTATCAACGTCCCTCCATAGCCACCTCTCTCGCCCGTACTCCTGGCCGTTCTCCCCGAAAACTTGCTCCAGTCTCCCCATGTTGTAGGTGGCGATAGGAGTTTGTCCCGTGAGCTCACCTTGTGGCCGCTCGGCTGCAAGTCGTCGGCGACCTTGCGCTTGCGCTTCAGGGGCATGATTCTGTACACAACCTCACAGACTCGAACATGGCCGCTGGGATGTAGGAGTACACGAGATCTTTGGTCTCGTCCGGATCAAATGCGACGTCGTCAACCGTGCTACTGCCACCGCTTGTTTTCTGTGCGCGACGATCAAAGCACCAGATCATATCCTTGAAGATGGCGAGCACAGTGTGCGGTTAATTGGTGGCTAGGTTGTTAAAAATAATCCATGCTAGGAAAACTTTAGGAATTCTCGGAAAATATTCCCCACCTCTCGCATGTCCGATTTCACTGGGCCCGCTTGGATTGGGGGAGGCAAATTACGGTTCTGAATTTTCTACCCGTCTGCTGCTGTATTTTTAGCGTGGCCGCCATAGGTCTATTAAAATATCCGGAGGTATTGCCTAATATACTGTGATCCAAATGGGACCTAAAAGAGAAATCACGTCCACACAATCAATTTAGCATACTTCTATCTCGATCGTGGTAGTAAAAAAAATTATACAATTGTAATATTGCGCGTAGAATCTTGTTAGGTAGTGGGTAAAAACACTAATACAGAATATATGAGTATGCAACAAAACAAATATGCGCAGGTAGCTCACTAATAGTAGCAAATCTATATCGTCGCAAAAAAAAACTCAGTAAAAGTCAACTCATATATGTCACTTATCTTGAAAATATTAGGAATTAACTTTTCGCAAAAGCATTTGCATCATTGGGAAGATTTTGCAGCGGATGGCTGACATCTGGCATTCGTATAGTAATACGGGCACGTTTTTAGAAACCCGGAGAAGTGTATGCAATATCGAAAAATCGGGAAAACACTAATCCCAACTTGAACCATCAACCTCGTTGCCGGCGCTAACTCGCCGGAGTTGAATCTACCGTTGAGTTCATTCCATCTCGTGTTCTAGGTCAAGACCAAGAGGAGGAACTTCCATATGGCTACTTGTTGGCCGGCAATTGAATCCAACAACATATATGCCCGGCGGGGACTTATGGTATCACGTAACACGGTAAGAGCATCTCCGGTAGCGCCTCCCAAAGCCCAAGCCCCTCCCCCCTCCCCCCGCCCCAGCGCTTTCCCGTCCGGACGAGACCCAACTCGCCCACTCGCGCGTCCCATTGGGCCTTCCCATTCGGAAGCGCACCCAATTCCCGTTCTGAAGCCCAGAACTCACATACATGTGGTATGTCTTTAAGGCCTAGAACACTCGAGTAGCTCTCCGAAATGAAAGCCATGTACCCGGTGCAACGCAAAGTGGAGTGGCATGAATGGCCGAAATTAGATCGGAATATTCATCAGACACCCCCAACAAGTTCAAACGATGGTTTACAGGGTGTTGAGTCACTATCTTCCTAAAACAATCCACACGAGCAGACCAACCCCGCCACGTAGGGGCTCTTGTGGGGGCTCCGGACGGGAACAAAACGCCGCGTGACGTCCGCGGACCCGCCCCATCAGCGAGCCGCGCGCGCAGTCAAAGAGGCACCCGGTCTCCGTCTTCTCCCAGGGCGGCGCAGAAACGCAGGCAGCCACAACGAGCCGTCTCTTCGGCCAATCGCGTCGTCCATGCGGCGGGCGCGCTGCTTCCCCACGTGGACGCCGGAGTAAATGCGGGAGGCCCTTTGGACCGCCGCAGCGGGTATAAATGGCCTGCCCCGCGCCCTCCTGGCGCCACATTGCCTTCGCCGTTCTCCTCCACTGCACCATACCTCTCCTTTGCCTGGCCGTCCCTCGCCCTCTCTCCCCGCCGATGGACGACGTTCTCCTTCATCGTTCTCCTCCGCCGCATCGTCCCTCTCGCTCTCCCACTCCTCCTCCTTGTCCGCCGGAGGATCCTCATGCCGCTCCTGCGCCGACGGCGTCGCTGCCTGTGCCGAAGATGGAGCCACGCGTGTCGACTCCGCCGCACCTGTGCGTCAAGCAGGAGCCGCGCTCGTCGATGCGCCACGTGGGTGGCCTGCGCTTCGGCGACAGCTCCGCCCAGTCCGCCCAGCGCCTCTGCTGAAGAAGCCGAAGCCGGAGCCGCGCCCCTGACCCTGTTCGAGCAGATGCAGGCGCTCCAGGTGACAGCCACCGACGACGACCCGGAGGGCGTGAGGCCGGCCTTCCTCAAGTCCTTCAACACCCCGTTGCCAATGTACGACACGGCGGCGCACGCGTGGTCTGTCGTCGACACGGCGGCGATGACTGGTGTGCCGCTCATCGACCTCGACTCCCCGGCGGCCAACGACGACGAGGCAGGGCCGAGTAATTGTCCGCGCGGTGACGACGACGGCAGCAACGGCGACTACGACGTGTTCAACTAGTGAACACGTCGTATTTGGTTTAAATTTAAGTTTTTAGTTTAAATTTCGTTCAAATTATGTAATATTCGCTAAAATTTGAATGGAATCGTCGTTCGAATTCGATAATTTGTTTTTTTATGGGGGGGGGGGGGGCTCTGGTTGGAGATGCGAGTGGGGAGCCGCACCCCCCCCCCCCCCCCCCCCCCACGTCGGCTTCCCGTCCGGACAGCCCCCAAAGGGCCGTTTCCGGCGCCCCTCCAGACGGCTATTGGGGGGCGCGACCTGGAGATGCCCTAAGCTGCCAAGTTGTGTTTGACTCTAAATCAGAGGACGCGTAGGGAAAAGGCACAGGGAACAGGGTATACGGAATATCTTCGCGTACAATCCTTTTCGTTCAACAATTATACAATAGTGTCACCCGATGTTCGTTGTTGATTTGAGGATGTGAACTTTGAGACTACGTCCACTTTTGGCCAAGTTTGAGACAATTAATATGAGATGGGTGAGTATATGCATTGCATGAAATTTATCTCGGATGCATTTCTCGAGGGTAGATCAGTACACTATGCTGCAATCTATGTGCGATAAAAGTATTTCTCGGCATATCGTCCAACCATGTAAAGAACTCCGAAAACATCTCTATGTTCTCTAAACGTGGTTGACACAACCATAAACAAAGCAAAAAGGCACAAAAGAAAAGAAAAAATATCATAAACAAAGCAAATAGTGCCGGTAAATGATTGACAAGAGAGTAGAATTATTCTCATTAAAAAACCAAACTATTTCTAATCTAAAAGGCAATCACTTTCACCCTGATGAGAATTTTATACTTGTTGTCCATATATTTTGCAACGCTATGCAGCTGGTACGAGTTAGAAATCACTTGGATGACTTTTGAAACAAAGGGCAAAAGATTTGCCTTTTATATTTACTAGTTAAGATTATAACATGCTTAATTCCATAAAAGAGAGGTCGTCAAGTGTACATAGAAATTTAGGATCTTCTAACTTTTTAGGTTAATACTTGCTTAGATTTGTAACATTCCCCAACAATCTACAAATCTACAACACAAGTGCAAAAATTAAGTACAACCACAGTTTGGTTCCACGCCCTGTTAAAGTAAGAAACCATTGAACCTACACATACAGAAAGATGGAAATATGCAAGAAGCTGCCCCAGAACATATTGTTTAGAGTGCTTACACTCCCGGAAGGAACGAGAGAATATCTAGTGATACAAGCCTTTAAGTTATACGGTGATACCAAACTCAATTTCGAATTTCCACGTGTAAAAATATTCTGAAAAAATTATGGGTGTTCCTAAGATGCGTGTTTACATTCCCTAAAATTTTCAGAACAAAATATGAAACACCCGTGACGTGCTATTCACGTTGGATTTTTCTTTTTTGTTTCTTCGTGTGTGTTTTGATTTTTGTTCCGAAAATTTTAGCGAATGTAAACTCGCATCTTATGAACACGTATACTTTTCGTTAGAATTTTTTAACACTTATAAACTCAAATTTTTAATTTGGTATGACCGTATCACCTAAAGTCTTAGTATCACTGGATATTATCTCCTTGGCTCAGTCTCCTATCACAAGCACATAGTTCAATCGTTTTTAGTGAGATCAATGGATAGGTTTGCAAAAATTGAATAGAAATTCAACAAAAAATGTACTCTGTATCACATACTCTTGGAGTCGATGGATATCCAAGACCATGTAGTACATCTCACGACACGATGTACTCACTCTTGGAATCGATAGACATCCATACTGACCAAGTAGAAATAGATCTGAATCAACAGGCCGCACAACATCACCATGACCTTGAGGTGCGCACATACCAGAGAAAGATTGCATCCATGTAAAAGATCCACAATATGTCACGGCACGGTAGGAACCTTGGCGGAGACTACCAGCAAGCAGGGAAGTGCCGGCGCGTAGCGAGACGGCGAGGAGAACAGATCTTGGTTGAGCTCGCCGACGACCACATATGTGCTATGGCAGAGCGCGCCGAGGAGTGATGGTGCGCCGCGGGGCACGCCTGCTAGCAGACTCCACGACCATGGACAGGACAGAGGAGCGACTTCCTGGCAAGAACAGTATGGTTATTGGTTCATCGTCTTAGCTAACACAGAAGGAGTAGCTCATCAGCTTGTCATCGTTTCCTTCTTAGCCTGCAGGCCGGCTGCCGCTCTCGATGGACGCACACGAGTGTTTTGTAAGCCATGTTCGAAGTTCCATACCCAAGCGTGCCGAATCGCCGTCCAAAATAAACGTCGCAGGGCGAAGCAAACGAGTTGAACAGGATGATGTCTTTGGGAAACCATTGGGAGACCGCATCTGTCTGGCCTAAGGTGAGGAGAGCCAAACCATTGGAAGACCGCATTCCATATTCGGTTGGAGAACCTACAATGGAAGAGAAGGTGGTTTCCTGACTCCGTCACTTGACGGCAGATTTTGACATTCTATGTTCATATGGGAATCGAAAAAACGTGGGAGAGGGCTGTATATATTAGTCCTCATCCCTTATTAATTCCGATGCTGACACAGGCTGTTCACGACGTGATTAGTTCCGACAAGTTCGAAGTTAGGTGGAAGCATCGTGATTAACTGCATCGGTGATGTCTTTCTGAGTATACAGTAGGGCGGATGGTGATGAAGTTGATTGATTTCGTACCGAGTTTAATGTCGTTTTTTTTCCAGTGAGTTTAATGTCGCTGTAGTAGCAGCAAACTTATACAGTCACAGGACGCGCAGGGAAAAGGCACAGGGCACAGGGTAGACGGAATAGCTTTGCGTACAATCCTTTTCTTTCAACAGTTATACAATAGTGTCACCCCACGTTCGTTTCAAGAATATAATGTATTGCTTAGTCATTTCCATCAGTTCGGACTTTTGGGATAATTGGCTAGTGCAGTAATTCAATAGTTCGTTGTTGACTTGAGGATGTGAACTTTGAGACTACATTCTCTTTTGGCCAAATTTGAGACTACGTCCACTTTTGGCCAACTTTGAGACAATTAATATGAGACGGGGCGAGTATATGCATTAGATGAAATTCATCTCGGATGCACTTCTCGAGGGTAGATCAGTACACTATGTTGTAATCTATGTGCGATAAAAGTATTTCTCGGCATATCGTCCAACCATGTAAAGATCTCCGAAAACATCTCTATGTTCTCCAAACGTCGTCGATACAACCATAAACAAAGAAAATAGGCGCAAAAGAAAAGAAATAAATCTATATCTCTTATAAGAGAAAACCCCACTATGTGATCATTTAAGTTGTCTATCTTAACATGCAGCCTATCCACATCACCTCATATTCATAGCCATCCGATTCAATCATCTTTTTGATTCCGGACCGTCGGATCACATGTTAAACTCTTATATTTTTCTGCATGCACAATAACCTCACCGTGCGTTCTATGTACACTCAGTTTCCATTCAGTCCCATGAATTAAGTCATACCAACCGGTTCATATGCAGGAATTACTCTTCCGCTTCCACCATGATGCTCAACCATCCAGAGTATTTAATTTTCTCCATTAACACTTACACCTGTGTGCTCCTCCATCTCTTGCCCTGCTTCACAAACATTTGCTTATTATATTACCAACCAACAATAGGGAATTGCAGTGAAAGGGCCGTGTAGGAAATTCCAACCCTTCCTCTCCCTAGCTTACCCGGCCATTTTTATCAGCATGCCACTCGATTTGTCATCTTCATTTTCTTCACAACATGGTTCCGTGGTCTGCAATACACTACCATCTCCATTCACCAGAGCGACCGCCGTGCTAAGGCTGGCCTGGTCAGCTTGCCCCAGAGGAGAGCCCTGCTACATTGAGGATTCTTCCACAACAAATGCCATGTTCATGCTGTGACAAGGACAGACACCGACGGTGAATCTAGGTAAACCCCATATCCGAGACCCATTTGGTTAGTTTAAGTCCTAGCTTTTTGTGTGTAAATTTGGTTTATTTCTCCACCCAATATAATACTATATCGGTCTAATTATTGTGAGTAATAAAGAAATTGGATTACTATAACCGGTCTCATGTGTGTAAGAAAAGATAATTAAGGGCTCTTACCAAATGGGACAGAAATTTTGACAAAAAAGATCACATGCGAAAGTGCAATGTCAAAAAGGACTACTTTCTAAAAAATTGTCAAAAATGACCACCTCTCCATGGCGGCAGGCCTGGCCTGGCGACACGTGTCACCTGCCGCCATGGGTGGAGGCGGCAAGAGCCTGCCGCCTGGGCAGGAGGCGGCACGAAAGCCGAATAGAATTTTTCTCTGCCATAGAGGCCTGCCGCCTTGCTCAGAGACGGCATGCTGCCTGGATGTAATCTGCATGCGGTTAGTCCTAACTAAACTGATTGTGCTAGAAAAAAAATCGCTACTTAGCTGCTGCATGCGATTAGTCCAGCTAAAACAATGGATCTCTACTTAGCTGCTGCATGCGATTAGTCAAGAAAAAAAAATAGATCTCTACTTAGCTGTTGCTTGCGATTAGTCCAGCAAAAAACAGATTACATTATACGTACGCGAGCATGCAGCAGTGCATGCCGCCGCCTCCGAGCAAGGCGATTCAGGCGGTAGGTCCTTGCCACCTCCGTACCTGGCGGCAAGTGACACGTGTCACCTTGCAAGACTTGCCGTCATGGATGAATGGTCTTTTTTGATAAATTTTTTAGAAGGTGATCTTTTTTGACATTGTACTTTCGCATATGGTCCCTTTTGTTAAAAAATTCAATGGGACATGTGCGCCAACGGCCAAGTATCCATTTCTTTTATCTCTTACAATACATAACAATAATATGTTTCACACCGATGTGCTGAATTTAGCTCCTCGATTAGCATGACCATATCCACATGGCCAATTATATATGTATAATATGTCTTATACCTTTTATTCGCACAATACAATTTTAGAAAAGATTCTCCCGCAACGCGCGGGGTATTCTTCTAGTATCATAAACAAAGCAAATAGTGCCGGCAAATGATCGACAAGAGAGTAGAATTATTCTCATTAAAAAACCAAACTATTTCTAATCTAAAGGGCAATCACTTTCACCCTAATGAGAATTTTATACTTGTTGTCCATATATTTTGCAACGCTATGCATCTGGTACGAGTTAGAAGTCACTTGGATGAGTTTTGAAACAAAGGGCAAAAGATTTGTCTTTTATATTTATATAGGAGAAGCAAACTGGGGACTACCTAAGCCAAAAATAAAAAGATCCATGCAGGCCAAGACCTAAGAAAGAATCGCTGCTTAATGCTTGGCACCAACCAAAATCCAGTTTCAGCTCTCATCCTTGATTCTCTGAAAAGCGCCAAAGGCGTTTAAAACTTGTTATTGAAAACCCTAGCATTCCTTTCCCAAGAGATGAGCGTGATAGCAGAGGCCAACCCCTTCGGGTGGACCATCGAGGACCTCGCCACGGCATTCCAATAAGAGGGGCATGTGGGCCTGCTGGACCCTAGGTCCTGCAAGATAGAAGGCGTGGACGTCCAGATCGCCGCGGCCTGCCAAATGTGCCTTGAGAACCTGCACTCGAAAAGGATGTGCCTTGCAGTCTCCTGCTGACAGTTGCACAAAAGTCACAAAGGGGCATGCGGCCAACCGCGGGTAGCAAGGCGGTCCGAAGTCCACAGCCAGTTTTGCACCGCCGGGCAAGCAAAGAACCGACATTTTGGGGGAGCGCAAGTTTTCCGGACCAGCTTCTCGAAAGAGCAAGGGGTGGAGCTGAAAATCTGAGCCCCGTAGGCGGAGCCGGAAGAGTAGCGGCCATTGGCAGTCATCGTCCAAGCTATAGAATCATCGACCCGGTGGATAAGGATAGTCCCTTGAAGCAAGTCCCAGGGGATAATGAATTGCGCAATGTGGTCGGCCGTGAAGTTTTGGACGTTGATGTCATTGACCCAGGTTTGGACGCCTTCCCTTGCGTTTGGACGCCTTGAAAATCAGAGGTGTTATCTCCCTGGGCGGGCACCCCCCAAGCCAAGAGGATGACCAGAAGGAAGCTTTCAAGCCGTTGCACTTGGATGACTGACCGGGCAAAACAATCGAACTTGCACTGATTGAAAAAATAACATTGTACTCTACCATGTCAGTTACGCCTTGAAGTTATCTTGGGCGAGGGCTACACCTTTGCGATGATCCCACGGAAACTTATTGAGAGGTACCTTCATTTTATGTACTTTATATTACTGGCAAAAAGGACCCGTGCGATGCAACGGGAGAACATAAATTTCACACAATCCCACTAAAAAGGGAACACAACTAAACGCAAGAACCGGACTATCCTTTCTCCGTGAGATGCTCGTTTCATGTTCATGCTAATGCGTGTTTTTGAGGCGGACGCACGATGTTCGGATTATAACATGTTTAATTACATAAAAGAGAGGTCGTCAAGTGTACATAGAAATTTAGGATCTTCTACCTTTTTAGGTTAAGACTTGCTTAGAATTATAACATTTCCCAACAATCTACAAATCTACAACACAAGTGCAAAAATTAAGTACAACCACAGTTTGGTTCCACATCATGTTAAAGTAAGAAGGCATTGAATCTATACATACAGAAAGATGGAAATATGCAAGAAGCTTCCCAGAACATATTGTTTAGAGTGGTTACACTCCCGGAAGGAACGAGAGAATATCTAGTGTTACAAGACTTTAGGTGATACGGTGATACCGAACACAAAATTCGAATTTCCACGTGTAAAAAAATTCCAAAAAATATTATGGGTGGTCATAAGATGAGTGTTTATGTTCCCTAAAATTTTCAGAACAAAATACTAAACACACTTGACAAAACAAAAAAGTCAAATCTAACATGAATAGTGTCATTTTTGTGATTTTGTCTTTTTGCTATTCAGGTTGGATTTGTCTTTTTTGTTTCTTCGTGTGTGTTTTTATTTTTGTTCCGAAAATTTTAGTGAATGTAAACTCGCATCTTATGAACACGTATAATTTTTTTAGAAATTTTTAACACTTATAAACTCTAATTTTTAGTTTGGTATCACCGTAGCACCTAAATTCTTGTATCATCAGATAGTCTCTCCTTGGCTCAGTCCTCTATCACAAGCACATAGTTCAATCTACTGGCTTTGTAAGCACATAGCTCAACCAGCTACTATACTACTGCTACTTTTGCCAGTAGTACACTTTTGTAAAAAGTCTCCTCGTTTTTAGTGAGATCAATTGATAAGGTATGCAAAAATTGAATAGAAATTCAACAAAAAAGGGTACTCTGTATCACATACTCTTGGAGTCGATGGATATCCAAGAAAATGATCTCAAGCGCTTAAAATGTTTCTTTGTACCGGTTCGATCACCCAGAAATGTGAGTCCCCCGGTTTTCAATAAACCGGGGATAGCGCTTCTGATCCTATAGACATACTTCTCAAGGGATTTTCCCGACCAATCCTCAGTAAGAACCTTGACTAGCCATTTACCAAGGAGAGCTAAGTTTTTAACATGTAGGTATTGAAGACCAAGACCACCATGATATTTTGAATGACAAACAACATTCCATCTAGCAAATCGATATTTATTTTAATCACTATCTCCTCATGATCACTAGTAGGAAAAATCATATAGGTATAAGTATATATACTGTCGAGACATCGTAGTAGAGTTCATAGACGGGGGTGCCATGAGCCTACGGGTAGAGACGTGGTGGACATGGTAGTATGACAAACGAGAACACCAAGTTTTACCCACGTTCGGTACGACGCAACTAGGCGGTGTTCCTACTCCTGCAATCTCAATAAATCAGGGCTGAAGTCTGAAGTATACAAAGTACAATGTAAGTAGGGTTTCGCTAACTCGGCGAGGATCAACTTCTCGGCGAGTTGGCTTCTATCTAATTGTCTATATCTTTCTTCTCTCCCATCCGGCTTTATATAGATAGCCGGGTTAGGGCTTTACAGAAACTAAACCTAGAAGGCTACGGAAATTATCTAACTTGGAAAGTAAGGAATCCGTCTTCTCCTCCAACCCACACCACTTTGGGACGTGGTCCGGGTTCTTCTAGAATCCGGCTTCTTGCGCATCAGCTTACTGGGCCGCCCAATGGATTGTGATCCGTTACGAATAGGACACCCTAGTAATCCCTCTCTATAGGCCAATGCCGGACATAACCCTAGTCGGTATATATCCGACAGTAACCCCCAAGAAGGATTAAGACTTCATTCTGCCACCTTTCGTCGATTAGCATTGTTTTCCGAGAAATGTTGGCGTTTCGTCTTGATTCTTCTTTTTCAAAAAACTTATGACCCATAACTCGGATTTTATTAAAGTACGGCTTTTTCTCCACGAGCCTTCGCGGAGAAGGAACTTCGTGACATCAGCGATGAAATCTTGTCGACGTCACAGACGTTTGGGTTCAGTCAAAACCCTGAAACGTATCCTCTAATAGATTCTCACGAGAAACAAGGAGATAGCAATTATCACCCCGTCCCCTCATTTCCCGAAAATTTCGGGCGTAACACGTATCGATCATCCAATGGCTAAAATAGCCGTTGGAACTAATCTCCGCGCACTGGCTATAAATAGCCGCCTCGGGGTCTCCAGATCCTCTTCCACTTCATCTTCTTCCCCGAGCTCCCAGTACCATTAGCAACCAAAGCCCAAGCTCGAGCACGAGTGCGAGCACAGAGAACCAAGCCTCCAAAACCTTCCCAACGATAACCATTGGAGGAACCAGCTCCCGGCTGCGCCGCCAAAAAATGGCCAACTGAGATTCCCCCCGGGCCTCCGACTCGGCGAGCGCCGCCATGAACATTGACGAGATCATCAACGACCTCGACAGTCGCCACGATTCTCTGATTTGCGGCACCACGAACGCGCCGGAAGGGCCGTCAGCGAGCCGGCCGGCGGGGATTTGCCTCCCGCGGCCGGAAACGCGCCGCCGTCTTCGTCAGATGCTCCTCCTCCGCCTCCCTTCTCCGAACAGGCAGAGGAAATATCTCACGGCGGCGACGAGGTTGCCGCTTCCGCCCCTGTCGGAGGCGAAGACGAAGGAGAAGAAAACACCGGGAGCTAGAGCCACTGTAATGTGGTTCCTTCCCTTCTTCCGGATTTGGAGAAGGATGGGTTTGTGGTGGAAGGGAAATGGCGGTACGACAAGGACGACACCGAGCCATCTCTAGAACCCAGCGAACGGGTTATCTTAGCGTCCCACGTCAATCGAGGTATGGGGTTTCCGCCCTCCGCCTTTTTCCTGCAAGTCCTAGACCACTATAGGATCCAACCACATAATCTTCCACCCAACTCCATCCTGTATATAGCCGGGTTTCAAGCCCTATTCGAGGGTTACCTAGGGATAGAACCCCGCTTAGATTTCTGGCAATACTGCTTCGAGGTAAAGCACAACCCCTCTGAGGACGCACTCCCCACTTGCGGAACGATCTCCTTTACCTTGCGTAGGTTTAGGGAAGACTGGTTTCCGAAAATCAAAACATCCGAGTCCGTCAAATTCTGGACGGGCTAATTCTTCTATCATGCGGATGTCCCGTTTCCTTGAAAGGAAACGGGCATTCCGCCATTTGTCAATTCCGCAGGCCACTCCCCAAGACAATTGGGCGGTGGACATGGTCCAGACTCTGCATGCAGATCTGATGAGGATCAAGAGGCGAATTGACAAACTTGTTTCCGCAACTCCCCCTCTGGCCGACATGAACACCGTTCTGTGCTGGCTCGAAAGGAGGATCCGGCCCTGGGCCTATTGCAGAAAAAGGCTTATGTGTGAATACACGGGCCCGAAGACGCGATGAGGGCGACAAACAAGTCTTTGTCGAAAAAGGACTTGAAGAAACGCGTAAACCAGCTGGTTTCGACTCATGATCAGTACGAGGAGAGCCGGCCAATGTACAGCTCCAAAAAGCCAGCTCCAAAGGTATGGTTTTGTCTTTTGGGGAACTTTTCTGAGTCTTCTCTTTCTCGGATGTTTTTTATCTCTTACCCAGATTTTTTTTCTTTTGACAGCTTCTTACTCTTCCTGAGGCTGAGCTTGCCACCGACAAAGAGTTGGAAACGCTTCGTGCCAACTTCCAGTCCGGAGGAAGGAAGCTCAAGAAGCCGTCCACCTCTCAGGAGGTCATTGATCTTGACGGCATGCCCATCGCAACTTCCAGGTAAGAAATCTAGGCCTTTTCATTTCTATGAGTTTTATTGCATGTTTTATATTTCTCGGAATTTTCCTTTCCTTCCCTTTCTAGCCTTGCCCCTACAACTTTGAAGGGGAAAGCCCGGAAGAAGCACAAGGCCGCTGCTCACAGAGGAGCAAGGTCGTCTCCCGTCGCTGCACCAGATACTCCAATTGCGCGGGTGAAGAAAACTTGGCTGTCCGGGAAGACGAGCATCCTTTGCCGTCCAGCCAGTCCATTGCATCCGACTCGGATGTGAGGGAAAGGATGGCGCCGGAAGAAGGTGGGCCTTCAAACATTCCAAAGGAGGAGCCCATCCCTAATTATGACAAGGAGTTCAAGGTAAAAGAATAACATTTTGACGAACACGGATACATTCATCCGTGGGCGACAAAATACTTTGCTCGTGCTCCTATAATTCCGTCCATGGCTGCAAGACGGACTTATAGTTAGGAATAATTATGTGTTCTCGCCTCGGCAGGTCATACAAGACGGCCTTTGCCATGTCGAAATCACCTTCGGAGAGTATGCAAAGGAATTTTCCGAGAATTTGACGAGTCTCCAAAAAATGAGCCAGGTAAATACCTCTAGCCCCCAAGCATTTAGACAAATGTATTCTTTTTGACTGAATGCTTTCTTCTTATTCCTGCTTGTTTTTTAACTTAAGCGATCTTTCCCTTGTCTATGTTTCAGAATACTGCCGAGACAATCAACATGGAAGTTTTTAATAAACTTACCATCAAGAACAAGGATGTAAAAACTCTCCTTAGTATTATTGAGGACAAGGACTCGGAGTTGGCCTCGGTTTAGCAGCAGCTGAAGGACTCGGCATGTAAGTGTTTTTATCACTTGTACTGCTTATTTTTCTCTAAGTCTTTTTCCGATTTCTCAATTTTTCTCTTTTCAGCTTCCTTGGCCAAAACCAAACAAATTGTTGAAGATGCTGGCACCACCGAGAATCTCCGAAAGGAGAGTTCTGAACTTTACCAATTGACGGTAAAGCTTCAGAAGGATCTGGAGGCTAGCCAACTGGCTATTGGCATTGCCGAGTCTAAGGCTTCCGCCCAGGCCGAGAAGGACAAGGCCACCATCTAGGACCTGGAGAATGCTCTGAATCAACGCCTTGAAGAAGACATTGAAATGGACAAGATTCTCGGTAAGTTTTCACTCTTTTTACCGAGTTTTTCTCCTTATACTTTTTACAGTATGTTTCCTTTCTCCTTCTCTGTTTTTCTAACATTTTCTTGTTGATTAAAACAGAAGGGAACCCCTTGCTTTCCAGGATTGACAGAATCCGGGCTTTCGGGAGAATCTTTGCTGCCTTGAAGACTGCGGGATGTTGCTTGTGAACAAGTACATTCCCGATAGAACTGAAGAATTCTCGGAAGTAAGCAAGCTTCCGGAAGCAATTGAAGAGGTGGCGAACCAGAAGGAGTCTTGGTTTCGCTCAGCTGCTCGCGGTGGTGCGCGCATGGCCCTTGGGCTAATGCGTATGCATTATACCACCGTGAAATCCTGGCGTGTTGCGACTGGTATACCTCAAGGGTACACTGAATCGCAGAGGGCCGACATATTTGAGTCTGTCAAGGGGCATGCCACTTGATCGCTCAAATGGTGTCAATCTCAACCTTCTACCCGGAGGAAGAGATTCCGGCAACTCCCGAGAACCTCAGCGACAGCAACGAGGAAGACTCGGACTCTTCTGATGCCGCCTAGTTCCTGAGTAGCTTTTCGAGAAAAATAGAAGCATTACTATTCTTTTGTATGTAATATCTCCTGTAATGATATCTATCTTTTGTATGAAACAAGTATTCCCCCTTTTGCAATAAGATTTAAGTCTTTGCAAGTTTTCTGGGTTTTAATTCCTTTTCCTTCTAAGTTCTCTGGCTTACATGTTTTGACTGTCCTTAGTGTTGAAATGGCTCAATAGTACTTAATCTTCATGTCGAGTGACTGGGTTCAGGCCTATCAGTCGAAAATCGGAAACATGGATTGTCCTTAGGCATTTTTTTACTTACTAATTCCAGTGATCCAACATACAAACTATCAGATATTACATAGGAAAAAGTAAGGAATTTTGGAAAATTATGAAACTGAGGCACGCAAGCACAATCTTGGTTTCCTTAGTCCTTTTAGGCCGTGAAAGCATTCAGTTTTTTAACACCGAGCACGCAGGCACAATTCGGGTTAACATTGAAGCATTTTGAAAGATCATTGGGTAATAGATAAGACGGACTTATGCTTTGAATGAAAATAAACAGATAAAACAGAAATGCATGAATTCCGACAACTTTATTTCATGATCTCAAAGATGTTTACATAGAAATTGAACTAAGTGTAGAAGGGACATAACTGCTGGATGCTCCAGGGTCTCTTTGTCTCTCCTAGTTCGACATCTATCTTTCTCTTTCTCTTGTGATTCGAGTTTTTAGGACCATCTTCCGTATCTCGGATATCTACAAGGTAGTATGATCCATTTTTCATAGCCTTGCTAATGACAAACGGTCCCTCCCAAACTGGGGCTAACTTGTGCTTCCTTTCCTGTACCAATCTTAGCACCAAATCACCTTCTTTGAAAGAACGATGTTTGATTTTACGACTATGATAACGTCGCAGTCCTTGCTGATAAATGGCGAATCTTTGTAGCACAATTTATCGTTCTTCTTCTAAGAGATCGACGGCATCCTGTCGTGCGTTTTTTGGCATTCGAGTCATCGTAAGCCTGCACTCTGGGTCTATCATGAATCATGTCCGTACTAAGCACTGCTTCTTCACCATAAACCAGTAAAAAGGGTGTTTTCCTTGTTGATCTATTCGGCGTCGTTCGAATACTCCAAAGTAGAGAAGGTAGTTCTTCTACCCATGCACCAGCTGCTTTGTGAAGAGGAGATTTGAGTCTTGGGCGTATTCCTTGCAGGATTGAGCTATTCACTCTTTTAACCTGCACATTGGATTGCGGGTGTGCCACAGATGCAAGATCGAGGCGAATTCCCGTTTGTCGGAAATACTTTGCCAACTCTCCAATGGATAAATTTGCCCCGTTATTCGTGATTATAGTGTGTGGAACGCCATATCTCATGACAATGTCAATGACGAAATTTCTGGCAGTCACACCGTCAAGTTTTTTGATGGGATTCTCCTCCACCCACTTGGTATACTTATCCACTGCAACGAGTAGATGTGTAAGTCCACCTTTTGCAGTTTTGAATGGTCCCATCATATCTATCCCCCAGACCGCAAGTGGCCATGTAATGGGGACAGTTTTGAGTGCTTGGGTTGGCATATTCGTCTGCTTAGCGTAATACTGACATCTGGCACATGTGTTTACTATGTTTTCCACGTCTGTCTTGGCTGTGAGGCAGAAAAACCCTGCACGGAATGCTTTCTTAACTATGCTCTTTGATTGAGCATGATGTCCGCAATCTCCTGCATGGATTTCTTGCAAGATTTCTCGGCCTTCTTCTGGCGAAATACATCGCTGAAAAATTCCACTAACACTGCGTTTATACAGGCAACCACTGATTACCGTGTACCCTTTGCATCGGCGATGTATCTGCCTTTGCAAGACTTCGTCTGCTCCATCCGGGAACTTCTGATTAACTAAGAAGTTTAAGTATGGAATTTTCCAATCCGGGTTAACAAGCAAAACTTCGATTGATTCGGAAACTAGAGGATAGTCAATATCTCCGTCTTTTATTGATGGTTCATGCAAATGTTGGATAAACACACCAGGCGGTAGAATTCTAACCCTTTGCAAACCCATGCGGGCTAAAGCATCCGTGTTCCAATTTTCTTCCGTTTTGATATGAAATACTTCAAATCCTAGGAAGCAAATGGCAAACTCGTCCACCGTTCTCCGATATTCGGCCATGATGAGACTTTTGACATCCCATGTTTGGTTTAGCTGATGTTGTACCAAATCCGAGTCACCATAACAGAGTATACGTTTAACTCCTATTTCTTTTGCAATATGAAATCCATGAAGCAATGTTTCATATTCTGCCACACTGCTACTGGCGTTGAAGTGTATTTGTAATACATACTCCATAATGTCACCCTTTGGAGATTTTAGCACTACACCAGCTCCGGCGCCTTCTTTCATTTTGGATCCATAAAAATGCATGATCTAATATTCCGACTCCGGTATTGGTGTGTTTTCCATTGCTTCTGTCCAATCAGCGACAAAATTTGCCAACATGTGGGATTTAATTGTCGTCCGGGGTTGGTACTTAATGTCGGACGTAGCGAGCTTAATGCCCCATTTGGCGACTCGGCATGTTGCGTCTGCATTGTTGATGATATCCCCTAGTGGTGCTTTGCTTACCACTGTTATGGAATGTCCTTGGAAATAATGACGGAGTTTTCGAGTAGAAAAAAACACGCAATATGCCAGCTTCTGATAATGTGGATACCTTTGCTTTGACTCGGAGAATACCTCGCTGACATAATACACCGGATACTGATCTGGTATACTTTGTTCATCTTTCCGTCTTTCCACGATTATCACCGCGCTTATAACCCTGTTTGTTGCTGTAAGATACAATAACATGGGTTCTTCGTCTTTTGGGGATGCCAAAATCGGAGATTTCATCAAGGTTTCTTTTAGCTGGGTTAATGTTTTGTCCGCTTCTTCTGTCCATTCAAATTTGTCGGATTTCTTTAATAATTTGTATAATGGCAGAGTTTTGTCACCTAGCCGGCTTAGTCTTTGGACATCTTTTAGGCATGTGGGCCTTGTGGTGTTCAAGATTGCCTTGATCTTTTCGGGGTTTACATCTATTCCTCTGTGAGAAACGATAAAACTCAGGAGTTTTCCTGAGGGAACCCCGCATACGCAATTTAATGGATTCAACTTCATTTTATAAGTGCGCAAAATTTTGAAGGTTTCTCGAAGATCTTCAAGGAGTGTATCTTTTTTGTTGGAAACCATGGTAATGTCATCCACGTAAACATGGAAGTTTTTACCTATTTGACTATGCATGCAACGCTGGTAAGTTGCGCCAGCGTTCTTCAGGCCAAAAGGCATGGTTATGTAATAGTATGTTCCATACGGGGTTATGAAGGAAGTTTTTATTTTGTCTTCCTCCTTCATACGTATTTTATGGTACCCGTAATAAGCATCCAACAAGCATAAAAGCTCAGAGCCAGCGGTGGCTTCTATTTGCGTTACGCGAACCTATCTTTTGGACACAATTTGTTCAAGCCGGTGTAATCTATGCACATCCTAAGAACCATACTCACTTTCTTCGGGACTAATACTGGGTTCTCAGACCAATTAGTATGAATAACTTCCCGGATAAAATCAGATGCTAAAAGCCGGATAATTTCCGTGCCTATAGCCTTCCGTCTTCTTTCATCGAAACGACGGAGACCTTGTTTGACGGGTTTTTATACTGGAATTACTTTGAGTTGGTGCTCAGCAAGTTCCCTGGGCACACCTGGCATGTTAGAGGGACACCAGGAAAAAATGTCCTAGTTCTCACGTAGGAACTTGATGAGCGCGTCTTCCTATTTGTCAGTCATCCCAGTTCACACTACGAAAAACTTTGTCGGATCATTGGGATCTAGGATAACCTGTCTTGTATTCTCCGAGGCTTTGAAACTATATGCCGGCTTCCGGCTCTCTTTTCCTGCCGGCATTTCTGTCGGCAATACTTCTTTTTCTAGCTCTTTCAATTCTTCCTTCCGAATCACCTGTTCGACGCAAAGGGCGTTTCCTTTCTCCAGCTCGTTCACCAATTTGTAATCTCCAGCAATGGTGATTACTCCTCCTTTTGGCCCTGGCATCTTCGGCTTGTTATAGATATAAAATGATCTTGCCATGAACTTGGCGAAAGCCGGACGTCTGAGAATTGCGTGAGAAACACTCTCGAACGGCACTACCTCGAATGAGATTTTTTCCTGGAGGAAATGTTCTCTTTTTCTGAAGGTTACGTTTCTCCTAGGGATTGTGCTTGTCTGCCAGGAACAAAATCATGAAAACGTATGTTACTGTGATTGAGCTGGGTCTCGGAAATGTGTAGCTGCTTCAATGTACCCAAGTACATAATGTTGATACTTGATCCTCCATCCATGAGCACTATTTTGAGCCTAGTGTTTTGAACAATAGGGCTTACTACCAAAGCATGCATGTCGGGTTTTCGGTTATTTCCGGGATGATCTAACTGATCCCAGGTAATTGGCGTATTTGAATACTTCAAATACTTTGGTGTTGGACGAACGAACGCGTTGATTTCTCGAAGTGTTATTTTTGCCTGTTTTGCTGATGGGGTTGCCAGGAAAGTTAAGTTACATTCTCCTTCAACTCTCGGGAATTTTGGTTCGCCTTTCCGATGTTGTTCCTGGATTTTATCATCAGTGTCCGATTCACTTTCTTCTTTTTCAGCTTCTGGCTTTTTCTTGTTGAACTTTTGTTTGGTATTCTTTCCTTTGTTCCCTGATCCTAAAGTTCCTTTCATGTTCTTATTAAGCCGGCACTTCGCATTTGTATGGGTAAGTTTCCCAAATTGAGAATGGTGTACACAGTTTTACAACTTAATTTTTCCCACTCTTCCTTTGAGTAGAAGATAGGTTCTGTGTTTCTTCCCTTATATTTGCCGCCATTATCCTTTCCAGAGGTTAGGTTGACTTCTTTGGGTTTTGGTTGCGCTTCTGGAGTAGCTTTCTTTCCAGAACGAGGCGTCTTTTTGGCATGAACCAAGGAATCAATGTTTCCACCTCTTGCTCTGCTATCATTATTCGGCCGCTGCGTGCTCATTGGCGGTGGTACGCATAGATCCGAGATCTTTGTGATCCTTTGAACCAACCATGAACGGTACGACACCGGGTTTCAGACCATTGATGAAAGCATGCATTGCTTGTACATCACTTACTCTAGAACAACTGTTTTTCATTGCTGTCCATCTTGATATAAAGTCGACATACAACACATCTTCAAATTGGACGCAGCGATTTAGCTGGTTGATACTCTTAGGGTGTTTGTACGTACCCCGAAAATGCTGAGCAAAGAATCTACCCATATCATCCTAGCTATCAACAGTTCTTGACGGAAGCCCATTGAACTTCCTCTAGGTCTGTCCCTTTGTTGATCTGAACAACAGTATAATAGTCTAGAGCCATGTATCCGAGTTTGTACTTCCGGTATACTTTTGATAAGTTGGACCAAGTTTGGCTAAGCCAGAATGTAGAGTTATTCTTCGGATCCTATCAGTGAATCACCTAGGTGCAAAGTATAGATCGTCTCTTTCCGTCTTATCGACGTGCACGGAATATCTGCCGGCTGAATGGACAGAAGGGGATCTGCTCCTCACTGGCCCATTGTTGCGCGAGTGTGCTCTTCCGTGAGTATCCCTGTTTTGTCCGTTGTCGTGTCCTTTGGAAAAAGGTGGAGTTCTACTCCTTGGCCTTTCTTTGTTCCTAGGAGGAGTACAGGATCTCTCATGCCTATGAGAGTTGTCGTATATGCCAGCTTTGTCAGCTGGTCGTCTTGGAGGCAGCATCATTTTTCCGCCTTTCCGGTTTTGTTCCTCCCGGTTTTTGCAATCACGGGGATTATTTCCACCTTTCGGAAGATGGGACCATGTTCTGGTCGCTGCATCCTTATTGTCTGTAATTTTCTTGTCCTTCTTGGGATCTCCCTTCTTTTCCTTAGAATCGCCTGAATCTCCAGGTTCGCCGGGTCCAGGTGCTCCAGCGGCGCATGTGGCAGTTTTGCATAGGGCCGAGTTCTCGTGCAACTTCCCTTATCTTGCATGTCCTCGTTGTTGCTGTTGTATTGCCTTTCCTGGGAAAGCATACACTCCCTGAAGTTTTTCAACATTGGAGTACATATCGTCATTAAGGATGGCGAACGCAGCTTCCGCGTTTTCGGCTGCATTTTTGTATATGCATTCGCCCTTGGCATTGGTGTCGTTTAACTACCTTTGCCAAGAAGGGTTTTCGAACCACATTCTTGGTGGCAGTTCATCCAGTTTTTCAATTCCAGGTAACCGCGTAGGTTTTATGCCAGATCTATTCCTTCTTTCGTATTCCTCTATCTCTTCCTGCTGCAACTTAATGCCAGCCTGTGTTTTCATGAGGTTTTCCCGAGTACGGAATAGATGTTGCTGCTGCCGCTGTAGATCTTGTCTCCTGGTTTCCAGCACTTCAGAGGGTTCATCTCGTCCCACTGGGGTCTGAATTAGATCGATTTCGTCCTGTTCCGACATTTGTGGAACGGGGATTTCTTTCTTTTTCTTCTCCACAGGTGTGACTCCGCTTCCTCCTCCTGCTTCTAGGTTTTGGTTAGCAATATCTGCCAACTTTTTCTTCTGAAGTTTATACTGGAGTTTGTTGGCAGTCTTCTTTTTCTTTTTGGAGGAAGGAGACCTTTTGCCATGTTCTTCTTTTATCAATTCTTTGACATCGGGGTAAGTTGGACTGGTTTCTCCCTCCTCCCTTTCCTCGTCTGGCGGAGGTGTTTTGGGGTCTTCATTGTCTTCAGCATACGAGTTTTCAGCCGGTTTTGCCAGAAGTACTTCATGAAAGGACCCCTTCATAGACTTGACTTTTCTCTCGAAAGCGTCTTCGTCTTCATCTTTGCAATCTATTTCTTCAGATCCGGATTCCGACTCCAATCTTGCTTCTTTAGCAGCTAACACAGAGTCGGCTTCTGAGTTCGTCGTTTCACTAACGGGTATCGGATCTTCCACTTGTTGTGTGGGATTGTTGTTTTCTGCTTCTTCCATGTGGTTAATTTCTTCTGTGTTGTCCGCGATCTCGGACTGAACCATGCCTATAAAGTGAGATATGATTGCATGCATCTCCGGAGAGGCGGCGAATTGATCACTGTTTTAGCGATTTGAGCAGAATCCGATATCACAGTTTTCCTCAATTGGGTATAGGGCGGGTGGGATAAATTTATTTCCACCACAAAATCCCATTGACTCTGCTGTTAATCCGATAAAAATATCCGTAGTTCCAATCGGTAAAACACAGGCACTTACCAGGTGATTCCGTGCTCGCATATATGATCCGTTTTCGAGGAAGCGCCCGACGTCGTCGTCGAATTCCAAGCTTCCGATAGTTATTGTACTGTCGATTCCGCCGAGTATCCCCGATCGAAATGTAACTCCTGACGTTGCTGGACCCATGGTGGGCGCCAACTGTCGATACATCGTAGTAGAGTTCATAGACGGGAGTGCCATGATCCTACAGGTAGAGACGTGGGGGACGTGGTAGTACGACAAACGAGAACACCAAGTTTTACCCAGGTTCGGTACGACGCAACTAGGCGGCGTTCCTACTCCTGCAATCTCACTAAATCAGGGCTGAAGCCTGAAGTATACAAAGTACAATGTGATTAGGGTTTCGCTAACTCGGCGAGGATCAACTTCTCGGCGAGTTGGCTTCTATCTAATTGTCTATATGTTTCTTTTGTCCCATCCGGCTTTATATAGATAGCCGGGTTAGGGATTTACAGAAACGAAACCTAGAAGGCTACGGAAAGTATCTAACTTGGAAAGTAAGGAATCTTTCTTCTCCTCCTACCCACACCACTTGGGGCCATGGTCCGGCTTTTTATAGAATCCGGCTTCCTGCGGATCAGCTTACTGGGTCGTCCAATGGCCTGTCATCCATTACCAACAGGCCACCCTAGTAATCCGGCTCTTTAAGCCAATGCCGGACACACCCCTAATCGGTATATATCCGACATATACTATAAGGGTTTTGGCACATCCAAATGCCACTACTACTTACTGGTAGTGTGCCAGCCAGTCCACCCACTACAAGTATAGTAAACTAGTAGCGTGCCCTTAGGGGGCACTCGCTACCAGTAAGTGGGCCCGAGGGTTTGGCCGGACATAAGTCCCTAGTAGCATGCACTTTTACGCGCACGCTTCTAGCAAGCCAGTACTACTATTGTGTCTTTTCTGTCCACAACTACTACTAAGTGGGCCCTGGACTAAATCCACTGGTAGATGGCACAGTTACATTCACACTTCTAGTTCTAGTAAGCCACTACTCGTAGCAAGCCTATTATGGCGCACACTTCTAGTAATCACATCTAGAAATCACATCTCTCTCTATATATATATCACTCCCGAGCGCCACCCTTGCCAAGCCGCCGCACCTCATGCCCTCGTCGTTGATGTGAGCGCTACCGCCGCCCCTTCCACATCGCCCTTGACCTCGTCGTCGAGATGCTCCCGGTGAGTGTCACCTCTAACCCTCCCCCTCCCTTTCCCGCCTCCCACGACCCTCCCCTTCCCATAGCTAGGTTATTAGGTTCATTTGCAAAATACATTAATTTTTAGGTTAATTTTGTCGATGAAATTGTCGATGAAAATATCGACGAATTGTGTCACAACCGTGGGATACAGGGTATCCACGATTGAGGCCAAAAAAATCCATCAACGTTCGCGGATGTAGGCGTTACCCGCAATCAACCCTCAAAGCCAAGCTTAGTCCTATTTGGCTTTTGTGAGTTCCACCACTGCGACCACACTTATTACCCTATTTGTTGCTGCTAAGTACAACAACATGGGTTCGCCTTCTTGCGGCGACGCCAATGTAGGTGCCTCTGTCAGGGCTTTCTTGAGCTTCCATACGGCAGCATCTGCTTCCGCCGTCCAGACGAATTTTCTGAACTTTTTGAATAGCTTGTACACTGGTAGCGTTTTATCGCCTAGCCTTCTTATAAAACGTCTTACGACGGCAGCTGATTTGGCTAGTCTTTAAACATCTTTTAGGGAGTTTGATCTTGTGATGTCCAGGATGGTTTTTATCTTTTCCGGGTTTACTTCAATGCCTCTGTGTGAGACTATGAAATCCAGAAGCTGTCCAAAAGGGACTCCGAACACGCATTTTCTTGGTTTACTTCAATGCCTCTGTGCGAGACTATGAAATCCAGAAGCTATCCAGAAGGGACTCCGAACATGCATTTGAGTGGGTTCAATTTCATTTTGTACTTGCGTAAACTGTTAAACATCTCGCGTAAGTCATCCAAGAGCGTAGCTTTCTCCTTAGATAGGACTGCAATATCATCTACATATGTGTGGACATTCCGCTCTATTTTCTCGTGTAGCCAAACGTTGGTATGTAGAACCAGCATTTTCTAGGACAAAAGGCATGGTTATGTAACAATATGTATCATACGGCATTACGAAAGAGGTGTTAATTGAATCCGGCTCTCGCATCCGGATTTGGTGGTAACCTGAGCAAGTGTCCAAAAAGCATAAAAGCTCGGACCATTGGGATACAGTTTGTTCAATTCGCGGTAAGGAGAAAGGATCCTTGGGACACAGTTTGCTCAAACCTGCATAATCTATACATATTCGTAACCCTACTGTGTTTTTTTCGGGACTAACACCGAATTAGCGGACCAATCGGTGTAAATGATTTCCCGGATGAATTTGGCTGCTAGAAGCTGGAGAATTTCTTTGCCTATAGCTCTACGTCTTGGCGGAGTCCTTGCTTCACGGGTTTGGAACCCACTTTCACCTTTAAGGAATGCTCACCTAGTTCCTGGGTTATGCCTCACATATCTTGAGGATGCCAAGCGAAATATCCTCCATTCTCATGGAGGAACTGCACGAGCTCACTTTCCTATTTGTCCTCCAGGTTAGCCCCCATGGTGACTTCTTTGTTGGGTCATTGAGGTTAAGCCGGGTTTTCTTGGTGTTTTGGGCACTAAAGGATTCCTTCATCTTCAGCGTTGCCTCTTTGTTGGATGGCATTTCTCCATCCTTAATCTATTTCTCCATCTCCCGCAGTTCTTCCTTGCGGATGGCGGTTTCAGCACATACCGTGTTTTCTAGCTCCCATTCCTTTGCAAGCTTGAAATCTCCACATACCTGCCTTTGGGTCCTAGCAACTTCAGTTTGTTTTATACGGAACACGAGCCTGCCATGAATTTTGAAAACGCCGGATGCCCTAGGATGGCGTGGTACACGCTGTCAAAAGGAACAACCTCGAAAGAGATTTCTTTCCGTCCGAAAGTGTTTTTCTTCACCAAATGTGTTGTCCAAGGGAATCTCGCCTAGGGATGTAGCTTATCTTCCCAGAACTATCTCATGGAACTTCACATTGTTGTGGTTTAGTTGCTTTCTTTAAAGGTTGAGCTCTCGAATGTACTCAGGTACATGTGGTTTTGTTGGTTCCGCCGTCCATGAGAACCTTGTGTAGTCTTGTTCTTTCCACTATCGGGCTCACCACCAGATCATGCGTTCCTGGTTCTGGGATGTGTGGCGTATGCTCCATGTGGTCCCACGTAATTGGCGTTTCAACATACTTCAGGTATTTTGGTGTTGCTGCTAACACGGCGTTACTTTCCCTCTAGAAGGCTTTCATCTTCCAAGCTGAGGGTGTTGCTAGGAACATGTGGTTCATGCTGTCACCTACCTTGGGAACTTCGGTTCGCCTTTCCATTGTTGTTCTTGGATTTTTTTTGTCCCTGTCGGAGTTGTTGTCTGCCGATCCTTCTTTGGGCTTGGGTTTGGGGACAAACTTTCGTTGGAAATTCTTCCCTTTGTACCTGCTATCGGCTTCCTTCCTCAACGCACGGTTGATCCGACATTGCTTGATGGAGTGGTTAGGATCCCGAACTTGGAATCATGGAGAAAAGCTTCGCCTTTCACCTTGTCCCAATCCATCTTATTGATGTCTTCATTGAAGTAGCTTTCCTTCGGTCTGCCTTTCCACTGTCTGCCGTCGGCTTATCCGCCTTTCCCGAATGTGGTGTTCACCTCTTTTGGCGGCTTTGGAAGATCATGTGAAGGCTTCCTGACCATCTTTGGATGCCTTCGGCTGTTGATGTACTAGTCAAATTTTCCATTATTTAGGTCATCGGCAGTAGCGTGCTTGTTGGCGGTGGTCAGCATGGATCTGAGGTTCGGGTGGTCGGATGATGTTATCATGAACTTGACCAGAACGTTCCTCAAGCCATTTACAAATGCGTGCATTGCCTGAATTTCACTGACCCCTTCACAACTATTCTTCAACGCTGTCCATCGTGAGATGAAATCGACATTTTTTCCGTTGTCGTATTGCACGCAACTTTGCAGCTCATTGATGCTCTTGGGGAATTTGTACGTACCCCGAAAGTATTGCGTGAAAACTCTTTCCATGTCCTCCCAGCTATTGATAGACTTTGGCGGTAGAGTTTCAATCCATGTTCTTTCTCCTTGGATTAGCATCAAGGGCTACCGCTTCTAGGTTTCAGCCGCCGTTGATTTTTACATGCATGTGGTAGTCCGACAATTAGTTGTCCGGGCTACTGGATCTGTCATAGCGCTTGTGCGTTCCTCTGACTTTGGCGAATCTGATAGGGAGTTCCACGTACCGTATGCTTTCGCCAAAACACTTCGGCCCCAGGTTATCGACGTCTTTGGCCGCCCTAATCGCATTGAGGTGCGGTAGGTGATGTCTACGCATGCTTTATTATTGTAGACAGTGTTGGGCCTCCAAGTGAAGAGTTTGTAGAATATCAACAAGTTTCCCTTAAGTGGATTACCCAAGGTTTATCGAACTCGGGGAGGAAGAGGTCAAAGTTATCCCTCTCAAGCAACCCTGCAATTACTATACAAGAAGTCTCTTGTGTCCCCAACTCACCTAATACAATTTTCAGTTGTATAGGTGCACTAGTTCGTTGAAGAGAGAGTGAAATACAAGTAATATGGATGTGTATAAGTGATAATAGCAATCTGAAATAAAAATGGCAGCAGGCAAACATGTAGCAGAACAGGTTGTAAACGGTGTTTCAATGCTTAGAACAAGGCCTAGGGATCATACTTTCACTAGTGAACACTCTCAACAATAATAACATAATTGAATGCATAAATATCTCTCTTCACTATGCTACTCCGAACCACTCTCCGGTTGAATAACAAACACCAATTCATTGCGTAGGGATGTAACAGCACTCCTCAAAGTCGCATTCCCATGTCTAATTAACCCCACGCTGTCACTATGAGCACCCTAGAAGGTACTAGACAAACACCACAATTATATAGGGCCATGCAACACAAGATATATATCATGCTAAACAACACGGTGCACACACTGTCACCTTTACACCGTGATTAAAGTGTTTACGGAGATCTCATAACAAAACCACTCGAGTAGCATAACAGATGAAGAGTACGTCTACATATTCAACTAGATTACAAAGCTCCCGATCACATAAAGATCACACCATGGGAGAGAGAGATGGAACACAAAGCTACCGGTAAAGCCCTCAGCCCCGGGGGAGAACTACTCCCTCCCCATGTTAGGAGACAGCAACGGCGATGAAAATGGTAGTGGAGTCGATGGAGATGGTTCCGGGGGAACTTCCCCGTCCCGGCAGGGTGCCGGAACAGATATTTTTGTCCCCCGAAACTTGTTGGTGGCGGCGGTGGAGTTACGGAACTTTTCGTGGAAAAAGGCTGATTTTTTAGCGTTCATGCATCGGGGAGTATATATGGGCGAAAGGGCGATGCCGGGGGGTGGAAAGGGGGCCCACACCACATCCTGGCGCGGCTAGAGGGGGAACCGCGCCCCCCTATGGTGTGGTGGCTCCCGGGCACCCCTCCGGGTCTCTTTGGGACTCCGTGGACCCTTCGGGACTTCTAAGACTTCTAGACTTCAAATTTTCCAATTCTGAGAATATTTCCAGAACAACTTTTCTGAAACTAAAAACAACAGAAAACAAGAACTTGCTCTGTGGCATCTTGTCAATAGGTTAGTCCCGGGAAATCGATAAAAATGACATAAAGTGTAAGAAAAACATGTGGGAAACAATAAGAAAACAACATGGAACATCAAAAATTAAGGATATGTTTATGCCGTATAAGTAGGCGTCCGAGTCCAGGGATCTGGAATGGTGTGTTCCACGGTGCCTCGACGCCTCACGCTTTGGTTCCTTCTTCGCCTTTCCGGCGTGAACGCTCCAGGATCTGGGAGGCGTGTGGCTTCTGTGCCACTAGTAGGAAACTTCCTTTCTATGGAAGGCTTTCTGTGGCGCACCAGAGGAGGGTGCGCCATAGAAATTAAATTTTGTGGCGCACGACAAAATATGCGCCACAGAAATGACAAATTCTGTGGCGCACGGGAGAAGGGTGTGCCACCGAAATTGGGTGGGGCCCTCCCCAATCATTGCAGGCGAACATTTCTGTGGCGCACGTGATCTGGTGCGCCACAGAAAGGGCGTATTCTGTGGCGCATGTGTATTGGTGCACCACATAATATGACATTTCTATGGCGCACCCATACAGTGGTGCCACAGAAAAAAAAATCTCCACACCCTCCTCCCCCGGACCGCCTTTCTAGTTTTTCCACAGGAGAGTTCCAAGTCTAAAAATCATCAAAAAAATAAATCCCTTATAGAGGCACGGAGAGTTTAAGGTCTACTTTTTTTTATCAAATTTTGAAATATGAATTTCGACTTTCTGAGCAGAAGTTTGTTAAAAAAAGTAAAATGGGCATAACTTTTGCATATGATGTCAAAGAAAAAGTTCAAGATATAAAAAAAAACTAGAGAAAAAAGGAACTCAACCTGACCGGCCTTCGGCCCTGCGAGGTTTTTTTTGATTCTCCAAATTCCAAAAGGAAAAAAAAAGTTATGCCCAACAGAAGATTTTTTCCTACAAAATAAAAAAATATCGAATTTTTTTTCCTGTGGCGCACGGGGAGTTTGGTGCGCCACAGAATTGTTTGGCGGGACTCGAAATTTGAATCCAGCCCAACAACCCTCCTCTTTTCCCTCTTCTTTCTCCTTCTCTCCTTTCTCTCATTTCACTTCTCCACTTCTCCTCTCTCTTCTCCTCCACTTCTCCTCTCCCCTTCTTTCCTCTACTTCAACTCTACACCTTCTCTCCTCCTCCTCCACCACCACCTCTGGTGAGCTCCTCCTCCTCCACCACCACCACCTCCGGCGAGCTTCTCCTCCTCCACCAACTCCCACCACCTTCTCCGGCGAGCTCCTCCCACTCCACCAACTTCGGTGACCTCCTCCTCCACCACCTTCTCCTCCTCCTCCTCCTCCACCACCACCTCCTCCTCCACCACCTTTTCCTCCTCCTCCACCACCTCTGGTGACCCCCATCCTCCTCCCACCACCGACCAAGCTACCTAAGGACATGGCCACGGGCACCACGGAATTTCGAAATTCCGGCGAATTCCAAAATTCCGAAATACCGGCGAAATTCCGGCAGCCATATCCCTTTTTTTAATTCAAAAAAAAAATTCTGTGGCGCATCCCAGCCCATGCACCACAGAAATGCAAATTCGGTGGCGCACAAATAGGGTGCGCCACATAAAATAAATTTAGTGGCATGGGTTCTGTGGCGCACCCCTGCGGCCCCAGGGTGCGCCAAAGAATACCAAAATGGTGCACCCAACATACGTTGTTTCCTACTAGTGTGCCTTTCAGCGTTGCTGCGGTGAGGTGAACGTGACCTTCCCCACCTTTGGTGGTTGGCATTCTTTCTGTGTCCGCCATTAGGGTTTGCCGACGGCGGTATTTGATCCCTATGTTCTACGGCACGGTGTTGGCAGATTTCCCGATTTTGGTGTGGTGCTTCCTCCTTATGGTGGGCTGGGTCCTTTTTGTGGTTCCCTCCATGCTTTCCCTCGCTCAAACCTGTTCTTGACACTTTGTCATCCTTTGGCCTTTTGCCCGCATATTTCTAGGCTTTGGAGGTGCTACGAGCAAAGGCTGTTGTCTGGGTTCTCTAGAGCTGGGATCCATCGTGCAGCCTTCCAGAACGTGTGTCTCCATTCTGCTGTTGTACGATTGCCTGATACAACAAGACATTTGAGTACTGTAGATTTTATTCCGGCATATAGCAATGATCATTTAAGATGTCATAAGCTGCCGGCGTGTTTACCATCGGGGTTCCGAATACTGGTTCGCCATTCTTGTTTTTGCGGGTTGCTTCTTTCCTCTAGTCAGTTTCTAATATCCGACGACGAGCTGGGTTGTCTTCCGGCTTTTTCTTTCGGGTTGGTCCCTGGATTGGAGCACCTAACTCTTCTCTCGTATTCGTCAATAGAGGCTTGCTCTTCCGCAATGGCGGCCTGCGCATCATTTAGTCCCTTATGTTTAATTTCCAGCTCTTTAGTTTGCTTGAGCAGCTCTGTAGTACTGGTTTGTGGAGAAGATCGTACCCATCCATTTCGACTAGGGTTTCAAATGGTATGCGGGGTTTTTCATTCATGTAATCCTTTTTTGTACCGCTGTTGCTGACTTTCTATAGGACTCAGTCCTGCATATCCATATTTTTTGGGTTGATAGACGCCCTTCTTGTAGTCAACTTCGCCTTCTGGGGTGGTGAAGGTGGTGACTTGGCCGGTGCAATCGTCATCCTGCGTAACTGCTCTTATTGAGCTGATGGATCTCCTTCTTCAGCCTTCTAAAGTGCGGCGTCTGCCTTATCGAGGGCTTTCTCTTCCTTGGAATGCGTTTGCTCTTCCTCCTCTTGAGCTTCTTCCTCTGTTGTCTTTCTTTGCGCTTGCACCGCCATGTAGACGCTGTTTGAACAACCTGTAGCCTTCCGAACTTTTTCGGCAAAGCCGGTTCCATCACCATTGGAATCATTTCTGGCTTTCGTGTCCTCCTTGCCGTCAATGGTGGATAGTATGGACTCAGAGTCTGGGCCTTCCTTAGAAATCTCAGCTTGCATCATACCCACAAAGTGAGATCTGTTTGCCGGAGCGGCCTTAGATCCGTTTGTGTGTTTGGTGGTTTCCTTACTTCTGTTGCTTTCACTAGTAGAAAACTGAGTATTAGAGACCGTTACTAGAGGCGGTTTTACCCTTGAAAAAAATCACGGTCGGAAACACTACCCCTCAGCTGGTTTGCGTAGATAAACCGCCTGTAAAGAAAAGTCCGGCTCCAATAAGCTCCAATCTGTGACGGGCCAAAATCAAACCCCGCCTCCCATAATCGGTAGGACGGTTGCTAAATATAGCTGACACTGTAGCCTACATTATAGGAACGGGTCTGTATTACGGACAGCCTCAAAGTATGCGAGCGTCGGTCTGGAAAAGCACACGGCTCATAGATTTTTTTTAGACGATCTATTTTAAATAACAATGAGCGGGCCCGGTTTGCACGCACTCGGGTCGTCCACCAAAATGTGGAGGTGTTGTATTGCGACCGTAGTGGGGCCGGGAGGGGCATTTGTTTAATCCAGAAACCTTTCCTCTTACATACCCTATATATGGGATTCACCAACAATTTCAAATTCTTGACTTTACTTTTATTATTAAACTGAAGATTACATGACGTAAATATGACACCATGCCTACTTATTTTGGTTCTCGGCAATTTTTCATTTAATTTAAAATTTTAAACTAGTTACAAAATATGTGCACTTACTCAGAAAAACGCGGACCGTCCAACTCGACTCCACCTGGCCGGAGTAAGGCTGACTGGGGAACCTGTTCACTCGGGGGATATCGCCGATGGCCCACGTGGTCTTCTTCCCCGCTTTCCATCGAGAGAACCCCAAAGAGAACCACAAGACAGCCCAAGAACATAGCACAGAGTAATAGTAGTGGGATTGAAGGGGGCATAGAGGAGGAGGATTCGATTTTCATTGACGTCGCCCGTGGCCCATCGGGAAGGGAGAAGAAGCACAGAAGGCCTTCGCATCTTCCACGCACAATTATTGTACGATCGCTGATACGTCGTAAACGTATCCTTAATTTCTTATGTTCCATGTTGTTATCTTATTGTTTCCCACATGTTTGCTATACACTTTATGTCATGTTTATCGATTTTCCGGACTAAACTATTGACAAGATGCCACCGAGCCAGTTCCTTGTTTTCTGTTGTTTTTAGTTTCAGAAAAGTTGTTCTGGAAATACTCTCGGAATTGGAAAATTCGAAGCCCGGAAGTCTTAGATTCCCGAAGGTTCCACGGAGTCCCGAAGAGACCCGGAGAGGGGCCTTAGGGGGCCCACACCATAGGGCGGTGCCCCCTGGTCGCGCCGTGGGGTGGTGTGGGCCCCCCAGGCCTCCACCGCCTCTGCCCTTTCGCCTATATATTCCTCGCGAGACGTAAACCGTAAACCCTAAAGATATCCCACTTTGTCCCGAAAAACATCTGAGGCCGCCGTCATCGTCATCCTGAGATCGGGAGGGTTCTAGAGCTCTCCCTGGCACCCTACCGGGAGGGGAATTCATCACCGGAGGGGTCTACACCACCATGCCCTCCTCCGAAGTGATGCGTGAGTAGTTCATCCCTGCACTACGGGTCCATAGCAGTAACTAGATGGTTGTTCTCTCCAGTTTGTACCTCTTGTTTAGATCTTGTGAGCTTCCTAACATGATCACGACTATCTTTATGTAATGCTACATGTTGTGTTTG
This sequence comes from Alopecurus myosuroides, assembly GCA_028641055.1. NCBI lineage: Eukaryota > Viridiplantae > Streptophyta > Magnoliopsida > Poales > Poaceae > Alopecurus > Alopecurus myosuroides. Next base: position 272,253,909 of record CM054062.1, on the reverse strand, counting down.
ATGGGATCTGATGAATGTTGAATGCTATGTCTTCTGATTATCTTCATGCATATGTTATATATGATCTTGCATGCTCTCCGTTCTTAGTAGATGCTCTGGCCAAGTAGATGCTAGTAACTCCAAGTGGGAGTATTTATGCTCGATAGTGGGTTCATGTCTCCTTTGCATCTGTGCTCGAGTGACAGAAACATGACAGATGGAGGATGTGATGTTGCCATTAGGGACAAAACACCAATGCTTTGTCTAAGGATGATGTTATTGTTTACATTACACACTTTGCTTACCGCAATTATCTGTTGCTTGCAATTTAATACCCGACGTTTGTTCGGATGATATTCCAACGGTTGATTATTAGTCATAGATGTAGTTGGAGAACGGTCTATGTATTTCGTTGTAATGCCCGCATGAATCACATAGTAATTTTTATGTCTTGCATATGCACTATAGTGCATCCTTCATTTCTGTCAATTGCCCAGCTGTAATTTGTTCACCACACATGTTATTTATCTTTCACGGAGAGACACCACTACTGAACTGTGGACCCCTGTCCATTTCCTCATACTGATAATACAACCACTTCTTCCGATGTTTTCACCTTGCTGCTACTATTTTCATACTGTTTTCCACACCATACATTTAACCTCTTTGTGTTCAGCAAAACCGGTGAGATTGACAACCTCACTGCTTCGTTGGGGAAAAGTGATTTGATTGTGTTGTGTAGGTTCCACGTTGCTTCTGAACCAGTAGTCCACCCTGCCATCTCAGCTGCTTCAACCTTCTGAAGTTACTCCTTCCTCCTACTGGTCGATTAAACCTTGGTTTCTTTCTAAGGGAAAACTGCTGCTGTGCTCATCATACCTTCCTCTTGGGGTCTCCCAACGAGTGCAAGACCTGCACCATCAGTCGTCGTCGTCGCTATCTTTCTATCTCTGTTGCTTCCTGTAGCAATCCAACAAATCATTTTGTAAGGTTAATTAGCGCTCTCTTCTCTACATGTGTTAGAGCTTCCGAAAGGTGGAATATATGACGATTATCTTGACTTTCCATTTTAGTTGCCAAATGGGAGAAAACCCTAGATTCTGCACATATGCATGTGTACGAGTGTCGGATATATGCCAAATGGGGGTATATCCGGCATTAGCTTAAGGCCAAATTACCAGGGTGGCCCGCAGAGATGCCTCACTTTCCAAGAATAAGAATACTTTCCGTAGTCCTCTAGGTTTCCTTCATGTAACACTAGTCTGGCTATCTATATAAAGCCGGACGGGAGCGGCCTAAGGGCAAGACAAGAGAAATCAAATAATATGGAAGCTAGTTTTTCGGGAAGTTCACTCTCGCCAAGTTAGAAAAACCCTACTCACATTGTACTTTGTATACTTCAGGCTTCAGCCCTGATTTAGTGAGATTGCAGGAGTAGGAACGCCGCCTTAGTCGCGACGTACTTAACCTCGGTAAATCGTGTACTCGTTTCCGGCACTCCCATGTTTCCACCCACGTCTCTAACAACAGGCTTATGGAACCCCTTGCCATGAACCTAACTAAGAACACTCGACAGTTGGCGCGCACCATGTAGCCAACAGTGTCAGGAGTCCTGTTTCGAGCGGGGATACTCGGCGGAATCGACAGCATAATTACTGTCGAAAGCCTAGTATTCTACGGAAACGTTGGACTCTTCATCGATAATTTATCCTATATGCCGACACGTAATCACCTGGTAAGTGATTGCGTCCTTACTATTGGATGTGCTAACGTTTTCATAGGTTTAACGGCGGAAGCAATGTGTTTCTGTGGTGGAAGTAAATTTATCCCACCCGCCCTATACCCAGTAGAAAACGGCTTTGATGTCGGATTCGGCTTGGATCTGTAACAGCCCTACTTTGTAATAAAGTTGTGTTGGGTACATCGCATACATGCATGGAAACATTGGTGATTTTTTTTGCATTTGTAATAACAAGTAATATGACAAAAATCACTTAAACAAGCAACCCACAAAGTTGTTCTAACAAGTTTTTCAAAATGAACAAACCAAGGTATGGTTTTGTTGGAAATTTGAAGAGATTTTCAAAAGTTATTTTTGTGTAATTTTTGCTGTTCAAAAAGGCCCTCAAAACTAGCTTTTAGGTCCTGTTTTTAATGGGAAGAGGACCTTTCTGTGAACTGCTCTTTTCCCCAGGGGGTTTTCAAAACAATTGGCTTTTGTCGTCTTCCCCGCGCGCGACAGGCTGGCAGGTCGCCGCCGTTGCCACGTCTTGCTACCCCTCCTTGGCACGGATAGCCAGGGAGAGGCGTCCCCATCTCGCCCTCTCCCTCCTCTCACTCCCCCTCGAGCTCCCTCCTGCTCTCTCTGTCCTCCCGAACGACCGAAACCCTAACCCTAACTGTCGCGTGGCCGCCACTCGCCGCGGGCGATACAGAAGCTCCCGGGCTTCATCGAGCACACCATCGTATTCGTCGTCCTTCTCTGTCCCTCCTCGTCGCTGGAATTGACTCGGGAAGCCGTGTATCACCGCCGCCGTCCTCTTCTTATCCAACCACGGCTGAGCGCCGACGCGATAAATTCGGCGCCGTCCGTCGATCCCACGGATCCCCGAGCACGTCCTCGCGTTCCCGGTGAGATGATGCACCTCACCATGCCCTACATTCTCTTTCTCGCGACCGATTCTGCCATCTTCGCCGGACACCGTGGCCACCGCCGCCTTCCCGAGCACGGCGGCTCACCGCCAGTGGCCCAATCGGGACGGCTCCAGCCCCTAGATATGCGCCTCTTCGAGGCGGTTCGAAGGAGCCCAGCCTCGCTTGTTGGGGCTCAGTGGTTCGCCGCCGGCGACCATCACCGCCTCCGGCCGGCCACCTGCTGACGACACGTTGACTTCAGCGTGACCTCAGCATGGCCACGTGGCAGCTGTTTAATCTTTTAATTAAATGGAAATTCAAATTGACAATGGGCCCCACCTTTTAATTACAGAAATTGTTTTAAAATGAAATAATTAATATCTCCACATTTGTAACTGAGAAAAATAAAATAAATACATGGTTGTGTTCAGAAAAATAAACTTTACAAGAATATGTCATTTTCATACATGTTTGACAAACTTTATTTATGGGAATTATTTAAATGCAATTAAATCATCCAAAATAAAGAAAATAAGATTTTAATCAATAAAATCAGAAAAATACAAGTTATATACCAAAATGCTCAAAAATGCAATCCATTTATGATGTTTTTAAACCTATTTGAGCTATTAAAATTGCACTCACTTTTAGAATTGCCTGAATTTCCCTCCGGGGTCTATTTCGGGGCAAATTTCGATAATATGCCTAACCATCATATGAACCGTAGCAAACCCTTGAACTTGTTTAGGTCTTTCATTCAAGTGCATTAACTTTTTAATGCATACATATTGCGCATTGCATCAATGCCATGTGTTGATTGTTTCTTTTCCGGTTTCTGCTTCTTATCGGTAGAACACTGCCCGAAGAGAAGATCAACAACCCAGTGGCGAATACTTGATCTTAACCGACAAGTCAAGCACTTATCCAGAAGATCTATCTATTTGGTTTTCTGTTAAGCAAGGCAAGCATAACTTCTTATCTTCTCATATAGGTTTCCAACGACTTTTGGTTCCAAAGTATTTGGTGTCTATAGGTAGTGTTCTCCTATACTTTGCATAGCCCACATACCTTGATCCACTGCTCCTAGCCGCCTAGATTTGATTGTGCGCATCGCCAGAGCCTTACATATGCTATGCTTAGTTTTACATACATGTTTAGCTCTGCTCCATCCGGTTGATGAATCAGAGTTGCGAATGAATCTAGTCAGGCGGGATAACGTGGAAAGATGAGCTATGTGTGTTTAACCTGACTAAGGCTTGGATAGGAGGCCACTTGGGAAGTGGTTGTTCGTCCTATACTTGCCACCCTTAGGACTAAGGTTTCAAGCGGAAGCCAAGACTGAGAGTGCAACCACACGTGGGGTCTAAGTAACCGCGCTCGACTAACTAACTTGTTTAGCCACATCCATGGGTCACGTAGTTTGAGAGTTCCATTCGGCAATGCAAATAAAACTTTCGAACGTTTTGGAAAAATGCTCCGCCTAGGGCGTGACCAGGGCCAAGTGATGGACGTACACGGATCTTGACCCCGCCTCACAGAGACAGGTGCCGTCAGGAGGATGGCCAACTCCCAGTTGACGGGGTGGCCCTGTCTTCGGTTGACTCATGGATATGGCTGGGCAAGGTAAAGGTCGTGGCCAACCACCCTCTGCCGCGCTCCCTTGGGAAGAGCGTTACCGCGTGGCGTTAAGAGTCGTGCAGGGCAATTCTTTCGAAAAGCCGTTTCCACGATTATGGACGACTTGGTGAAAGCAAAGACCATAGATAACTTGAACCTGACGTAAAACGTGTTGACAATGAATGAAGGGTGCCTCCTCGGAGATGCCGAGAGGGGTGATGTCACGACCCCGGACCCAGAGATATACATACTGTTATGTGCTCCTAGCCATGGACTCACAAGGGCTTCAGGGTTACCAGCCCCGGCCGCACCAAACAACAGCAGGCAGACTGGATTCATCGGCACGTAGTCCGGATCCCGAGTCTACAACTCCTTGTATCCATGCTAGTCATAGCCAACTATGCATATCAAAGCGTCCACGAATCGAATGAAACTGAAGGAAACGGGACCAAAGCTATACAGAGCTGCTATGTGTCCAGAAAGTGCAACAACAATCGAGGGTTACTGGGGTTACCTCGCCCCATGCCGATCACATCGACAGGCGGGCTCGGACATGGATCATCGGCTCCACAACCCCTCGACTGCGAAAACTATGCAGGCATAGCCAAAACTGTATAACAATGAGCTCGAAACCAACAACCGATCAAAGCAATACTCTAAACATGAAACTTTAGTAAACAGGTGTTACTAGAGTATAGCTTACAAGCAGAGGTCACATGTGTAACAGCCCAAGTATGAAAACCTACCATTTAGAATGTTTTGTTTCTTGTTTAATTCAAGTATTGCATCATGTCATCATTTTACTCCCTTGTTTGCATTTGTTTACTATTTGTTTGCACCTGTTTTTTATTTGTTTTCACAATGAAACTCAAACAATTTCAAATGCTTTGTTTTCATACTTGTTCTGTTACAACCTTTGAAATAAAAATCACAAATAAAAACAACCAAATTGTTTTCTTTTTAATCCATAAAGATCACTTATTAAATTGTTGGTTTTAATCAAACAATTAATTCAATCAATTAATTCCAAATCTTTTCAAACTCAAATAAAATCTCCAAATCAGCACCTCATTTGAAAGTTATAAAAGTACCAAACAATTTATAATCACATTGTTCTATTTAATCATTAGGGTTCACCCTATTAACACTTTGTTTTCAATAATGTTTAATTAATAGTAAAATTCACCCAAATTTGAATTACTTCCAAACACCAATTTAATTTCAAACTTATTGAAAACCAAACTTGGCATTTGTTTTCTATTAACTTAATTGGCTTAACCTAATTTTTCTAAAAAAATTACTAACCTAAAAGCTACCTTTTTCTTCCATTTGGTTTTCAGCAAAAAAAAAAGTTGGAGCAAAATATTAAAGAGAGAGAGAGCAGCAGAGGGCCCAAGCCCACCTATCTTTCCCTATCTGGCCCGATACCCCCCTCCTTTCTTCCTCCCTCTTACGGCTCCAATCTGAAGCTACCCACATAGCTACAGAGGAGCAGCAACGGCTGCTGCTCGCTCTCCCTCCTCTTCTTAAACCTAGCCCTAGGGCTCCTGCCCTAGACCTACCTCCCTCCTCTCTCCCTCTCTCGCGCCGACGCCTTGCTCCTTGTTCATCCACCTCCTCTCTCTGCCCGCTATTCTCTGAACCTGAAACCCCAAACGCCACAGAGCCGTCACCTCCTGAATCTCCGGCGCTCCTCGATGCCAGGGTCGCCGCCTGGCCGGGCTAACGAGGGGAATGGAAACCCCACCTCGTTCCCGTCGTGTTTGGTGAAGGAGTGGAGGCGGGAGAGTGCCCGGAGCGCCGCCGCCGTCGCCTCCAACCGCCGCCCGACGTCTCCTGCACGTCTGCTCGCCACTGCTCCGATCGCCTCCTCCCTACCTGCCTCGAGGTGATGCTCGATCTCCTCCCTCTACTCCTCCTCCCTCATCTCCCTTCCCCCCTTGGCCGCCCCCTCTCCGGCGAGCCCACGGCGCCCTAGCGAGAGCAGCCATGGCGTCCTCCCCTCTGATCGCTGTCCCTGTCGTGGTACCTGTGCGAGTTCAGTTAGTATTCAGAAAAACATCCCGAGCCCACACCTCAAAACCCCCCCGATTCCCTTCCAAACACCAACACAGTTTCCACCGCAGTGGTAGAGGAACCTGTGCGCGCAGCACAGGGGGAGGGGTTCGACTCCCCCCTCTCCCAATTAAACCAAACATTTTTGTTTCTTTTTGTTTGGTCACAGAACCTTCACAAAATCACCAATAGGTCCTTGTAATTCTTTTCTAGCCCCTGCAAATTATTTTCTAAGTCCCTGTTTCACTAAAAATGGCAGATTTGCACTATATCTTGTAAATTGCATAAGAAAATCATTGTAACTCCAAATTTAACATTTTAAATATGTTTTCTGTCCCAAATTAAATGTTCTTTCCAAATATAAAATTTGTTTACTGTTTTGAATATTTTAAATTGGTGCAAAACTTGAAAACTTGTCAAATTCACTTAAACTTGCAAAATTCATAACTTGTTCATAAAAATTCCAAATGCAACAAACTAAATATGTTTTCCAATCAACTTTTCATGTACTTTCCAAATATAATTTTTTTTGCTGTTTTGAATAATTTAAATTGCTGAAAACAACTGTTTCTTGTTTATTGCATTTAAAATTGCCAAAATAATAACTTGCTCATTTTAAATCCAATTTCCACAAATGAAATATGTTTTCCATGCAAAATTAAACCACCTTTTCAAATATAAAATTTGTTTCATGGTTTGAATAATGAAAATTGCTTAAATAATTTAAACCATGTTTAAATCATTTAATATTGCCAAATCCATAACTTGATCAAAACAAATTCTTTTGGGACATATAAAATATGTTTTCAAAACATAAAAGCATAACCTTTTCAAATATGAACTTCCATCAATGTTTTGAACAAATAAGAATTCAAATAAGTTCATGTTTGAATTAAATTCATTTAATTCTTGCTTAAAACTTGTTTAATTCATAAATAATTTATTTGAAATCCTTTTTCAACAAGTGAAACATGTATTCCAACTAAAATCTTGTTTTCCTTTCAAATATAAACTTTGTTATCTATTTTGAACAATTAAAAGTGGTGAAAACAACAATTGCTTGTGTAACCCTTTAAGTAACCAAAATTCCATAACTTAATAAATGAATTTCCAAACTTGTTAAACCTTATTTAAAATTGTTTCTATTGTTGTTATTTTGCTGTTTTCCTCATCCATGCATCATGCTAATCAACTTTAATATGATGATTAGTTGTAAAACAATTAATTCAACCATAAATCATGGGCTTTCCATATGCAATCCAATTGCATATGGGTCCAATTAAATTGTGTTATTTTGTTAATTAGTTTACTTTGATGCAACCATTAACTTGACATGCATCATCCCATGATTGTGCACTATGCCATGATATTGATTATCTACCTTTTCTGCATTGTGTGTTTGCTTCTTCTCGGATAAACGACGATGTTGAGACCGACGATACTTACGACATCCCTTCTAAGGATTCTAGCTCAGTACCAGGCTACTGGGTTTTGCAGGCAAGTTATCACTCACATGAACCACTGTGTTCCGTTCAACATTGGTTACCGATACTTTCCGTTGTTCTTTTCTGCTAGCTTTAGTAGTAGTTGCTTCTGTTACGAACCTATCACATGTATCCTTTAACCCTGATATTGCCTTACCTCCATACCTATAACCTTTTGTTTGAGCCCGTGTCCTACTAGCATGCTTAGGTTGTTTTGCTCGAGTCTGTTACCCGTTACTTTCTGTTACTATTTCTATTACGTTCTGGGGGCTCGATGTTTAATCAATCAATCATGCTAATGTTATTATCAATAATAAATTTGATGATAAGGCACCGGCAGGAGGCCCAGGGTGGTTTTGAGGCCTGCTAGTGTCGACCCTAATAGGAAAAGGGTCTTGTCTACTGATCCATGATGAGCGCACTAACCGCATGTGGGAAGCGAGTATGGGCGCCCCCCTCAATTTGATTCGATTCGCATCTCGTCCAAATCGCCACACGTAGTTCGGGCTTTCCATTTGGTGCATGCATGATCTTGCGAGCCCAGGCCAGGGTGGAACTTTTGTAGTCGGCATTTAGGGCGGCGTGGTCTTCCAGTGCTATGAGGGTCCCCTTTTCTTCGTGGGGCTCGATTAGCCGCGCACGCACAGCACGTGGTGCTTTGGGCTTGATGCGAAGAAGAGTTGAGTTGTGTTGAGTGCCCCGCTTGGTGGGAGGCATCCCATCTGGCGGGTTATTCATACGTGTACGGCCAAATTGGTGCAACCCTGCAGGGATAATCTTCTCGAGAAGCTGTGTTTTCCGCGGTTATGGATTACTTGGTGAAAGTACTGGCTAACAAGTACTCAGGACAACTTAAACCTAATGTTTAACAACCTTACACCCAATGGTTAACAACTTGACTAGTAATAGGCTTATTGACACAATAATATGAACCATCATTAACTCAACTGTGTGAGTTATCCTCGGATTGCTTCTTTGGATAAGGGGCGAGATCCAGGATGGGTTTGTTTGAAGTTATCTTTCAGTTGGTTACAATACTCGATCTTATCCCTGTTCTGTTAGTTGGAAGTTGTAGTTCTCTGTAGTTGGTTAGCGCAGCCAGTTGCAGCATCTTTTATATCCCCTTTCTTCCGTTGAACCCAAAGCATCTGTGCTTGGTGTTGACGGGCTACACTTTGGTGAACTGTGAGTCTTGCTTGCCAGTACGTTTATGTACTGACCCCTTTGGGGCTGTGGTTTCCGCAGACGACGTTTCCGAGGATCTACATGGTGGCTACTACGTGGAGTATGACGAGACTGCTGACGAGTAGATAGCGGACCCGGGCAGGATCCGAGACTTCGTGGATGGGCTCCGTCTGTTAGTTTCCGGCCTCTTAGGCCTATTTGGATCTTGTCTGTACTCAGACATGTTGAATGCTTCCGCTGTGATGTAATGATGTATTGTTGGGGCATGTGCCCTCTGGATGATTGTATTTGCTATCTCTGCTCTAATGAGAGCCATTTGCAACTTATTTCAATCTTTTGTGTCGTAGAGATCTGTTGTGATATCAGTTGTTCAACGCCGTTGACGTACCATGTGTATATGGTTTGAAGTACGTCAATGGAAGTGTCCTGATTTCTATGGGATAGTTTACGTCGACGCTGAACAGATAGGGGTTGGTTGTCACACATATGTGTGTTGGCCTACTCGTAAGAGGACGCGGGTGCCGGTAAGCCCCGTAATCCAATCTACTACTGTTCAACGGAATGGCGAGTATCCTTTAGAAGTCCGGGTGCGACAAATGGTATCAGAGCCTGTCTGCCTGTAGGGTCCCTTTTTACTGGTCGCAGTTGAGTCTAGAAACTATTTTGTAGCTATATAGGAAAAATGAAACGTGAGAGTAGGAATTCTGCCATTTTATTTCTTTCCCCACCCACCCTCCCTTTTCTGGTAAGGAAGTGCAACGTTGTTTTCCATTCTCATCTAAACTTTCAAGTTAGGATTTCACGAATCCTGGTTTCTCTAGGATGGTTATATCTACTAGACCATAGGAATGGAGGTGGTTGTGACATGATTTATCATGTTGCCTACTCATGATTGAGAACGGAGGCGTGTAAGCCCCGGAAGCAGATCCTCTATTCCTTAAGCAGTAGATATTGATCCTTTAGAAGCCCGGATGGGTTTTTCCGTAGTACCTCAGGAGTTTTGGTATCGTTTTCCCGGTGTTGCTTCAATATCCTGTTCTATTAAAGAACCCTTCGTCCGTTGAAATCTTGTTGTTGTTTTCCACTTCAAATCTTCTACCGGCGTCTAATCAAAGTTTCCTCGTTCATCTGCTAAACTCTATTCCAGCTAAAGTGTTGTTTGATACCGGAGCATCACATCCTTTTGTGTCAAAATCTTGGCCACAACAAACTACCTAATTCTGGTTCCACTAAGCAATCAAATCACCGTTCACTCTCCGGAACCTCAAATGTTGACTTCCAACATAAGTAAGAACAATCCAATTCTAATGGGAGGCCACATATTCCTCGCTTCTCTCATGTTGCTGATTCTGACATTGATGTCATTCTTGGTGTTGCATTGATGTCAATAACTCTGTTCCACCCTTATTACAGATAGTCTATTCTCCAAATGAATCAAATTCTATCCAGCTATACACCCTCCATACAAAACCTATGCCTCTACTAATATTGTTCCGGTGGTTTCCAAATTCCCTGACGTCTTTCCAGAAGAGTTGCCAGGAATTCCTATTGTTTTGAACTTCCAGATAACTATCCAATGTGCACGATGTGCTTCACGTGACACAGCTCAAGTGGATCTTCCCAAGAAGTATCCGGACCTTTTCTTTTCTCAGTAGGAATCTCGGGGCGCGATTCCTTCAAGGGGGGGCGTTTTGTAACAGCCCAAGTATGAAAACCTACCATTTAGAATGTTTTGTTTCTTGTTTAATTCAAGTATTGCATCATGTCATCATTTTACTCCCTTGTTTGCATTTGTTTACTATTTGTTTGCACCTGTTTTTTATTTGTATTCACAATGAAACTCAAACAATTTCAAATGCTTTGTTTTCATACTTGTTCTGTTACAACCTTTGAAATAAAAATCACAAATAAAAACAACCAAATTGTTTTCTTTTTAATCCATAAAGATCACTTATTAAATTGTTGGTTTTAATCAAACAATTAATTCAATCAATTAATTCCAAATCTTTTCAAACTCAAATAAAATCTCCAAATCAGACCCTCATTTGAAAGTTATAAAAGTACCAAACAATTTATAATCACATTGTTCTATTTAATCAATAGGGTTCACCCTATTAACACTTTGTTTTCAATAATGTTTAATTAATAGTAAAATTCACCCAAATTTGAATTACTTCCAAACACCAATTTAATTTCAAACTTATTGAAAACCAAACTTGGCATTTGTTTTCTATTAACTTAATTGGCTTAACCTAATTTTTCTAAAAAAATTACTAACCTAAAAGCTACCTTTTTCTTCCATTTGGTTTTCAGCAAAAAAAAAAGTTGGAGCAAAATATTAAAGAGAGAGAGAGCAGCAGAGGGCCCAAGCCCACCTATCTTTCCCTATCTGGCCCGATACCCCCCTCCTTTCTTCCTCCCTCGTATGGCTCCAATCTGAAGCTACCCACGTAGCTACAGAGGAGCAGGAACGGCTGCTGCTCGCTCTCCCTCCTCTTCTTAAACCTAGCCCTAGGGCTCCTGCCCTAGACCTACCTCCCTCCTCTCTCCCTCTCTCGCGCCGACGCCTTGCTCCTTGTTCATCCACCTCCTCTCTCTGCCCGCTATTCTCTGAACCTGAAACCCCAAACGCCACAGAGCCGTCACCTCCTGAATCTCCGGCGCTCCTCGATGCCAGGGTCGCCGCCTGGCCGGGCTAACGAGGGGAATGGAAACCCCACCTCGTTCTCGTCGTGTTTGGTGAAGGAGTGGAGGCGGGAGAGTGCCCGGAGCGCCGCCGCCGTCGCCTCCAACCGCCGCCCGACGTCTCCTGCACGTCTGCTCGCCACTGCTCCGATCGCCTCCTCCCTGCCTGCCTCGAGGTGATGCTCGATCTCCTCCCTCTACTCCTCCTCCCTCATCTCCCTTCCCCCCTTGGCCGCCCCCTCTCCGGCGAGCCCACGGCGCCCTAGCGAGAGCAGCCATGGCGTCCTCCCCTCTGATCGCTGTCCCTGTCGTGGTACCTGTTCGAGTTCAGTTAGTATTCAGAAAAACATCCCGAGCCCACACCTCAAAACGCCCCCGATTCCCTTCCAAACACCAACACAGTTTCCACCGCAGTGGTAGAGGAACCCGTGCGCGCAGCACAGGGGGAGGGGTACGACTCCCCCCTCTCCCAATTAAACCAAACATTTTTGTTTCTTTTTGTTTGGTCACAGAACCTTCACAAAATCACCAATAGGTCCTTGTAATTCTTTTCTAGCCCCTGCAAATTATTTTCTAAGTCCCTATTTCACTAAAAATGGCAGATTTGCACTATATCTTGTAAATTGCATAAGAAAATCATTGTAACTCCAAATTTAACATTTTAAATATGTTTTCTGTCCCAAATTAAATGTTCTTTCCAAATATAAAATTTGTTTACTGTTTTCAATATTTTAAATTGGTGCAAAACTTGAAAACTTGTCAAATTCACTTAAACTTGCAAAATTCATAACTTGTTCATAAAAATTCCAAATGCAACAAACTAAATATGTTTTCCAATAAACTTTTCATGTACTTTCCAAATATCAATTTTTTTTGCTGTTTTGAATAATTTAAATTGCTGAAAACAACTGTTTCTTGTTTATTGCATTTAAAATTGCCAAAATAATAACTTGCTCATTTTAAATCCAATTTCCACAAATGAAATATGTTTTCCATGCAAAATTAAACCACCTTTTCAAATATAAAATTTGTTTCATGGTTTGAATAATTAAAATTGCTTAAATAATTTAAACCATGTTTAAATCATTTAATATTGCCAAATCCATAACTTGATCAAAACAAATTCTTTTGGGACATATAAAATATGTTTTCAAACCATAAAAGCATAACCTTTTCAAATATGAACTTCCCTCAATGTTTTGAACAAATAAGAATTCAAATAAGTTCATGTTTGAATTAAATTCATTTAATTCTTGCTTAAAACTTGTTTAATTCATAAATAATTTATTTGAAATCCTTTTTCAACAAGTGAAACATGTATTCCAACTAAAATCTTGTTTTCCTTTCAAATATAAACTTTGTTATCTATTTTGAACAATTAAAAGTGGTGAAAACAACAATTGCTTGTGTAACCCTTTAAGTAACCAAAATTCCATAACTTAATAAATGAATTTCCAAACTTGTTAAACCTTATTTCAAATTGTTTCTATTGTTGTTATTTTGCTGTTTTCCTCATCCATGCATCATGCTAATCAACTTTCATATGATGATTAGTTGTAAAACAATTAATTCAACCATAAATCATGGGCTTTCCATATGCAATCCAATTGCATATGGGTCCAATTAAATTGTGTTATTTTGTTAATTAGTTTACTTTGATGCAACCATTAACTTGACATGCATCATCCCATGATTGTGCACTATGCCATGATATTGATTGTCTACCTTTTCTGCATTGTGTGTTTGCTTCTTCTCGGATAAACGACGACGTTGAGACCGACGATACTTACGACATCCCTTCTAAGGATTCTAGCTCAGTACCAGGCTACTGGGTTTTGCAGGCAAGTTATCACTCACATGAACCACTGTGTTCCGTTCAACATTGGTTACCGATAGTTTCCGTTGTTCTTTTCTGCTAGCTTTAGTAGTAGTTGCTTCTGTTACGAACCTATCACATGTATCCTTTAACCCTGATATTGCCTTACCTCCATACCTATAACCTTTTGTTTGAGCCCGTGTCCTACTAGCATGCTTAGGTTGTTTTGCTCGAGTCTGTTACCCGTTACTTTCTGTTACTATTTCTATTACGTTCTGGGGGCTCGATGTTTAATCAATCAATCATGATAATGTTATTATCAATAATAAATTTGATGATAAGGCACCGGCAGGAGGCCCAGGGTGGTTTTGAGGCCTGCTAGTGTCGACCCTAATAGGAAAAGGGTCTTGTCTACTGATCCATGATGAGCGCACTAACCGCATGTGGGAAGCGAGTATGGGCGCCCCCCTCAATTTGATTCGATTCGCATCTCGTCCAAATCGCCACACGTAGTTCGGGCTTTCCATTTGCTGCATGCATGATCTTGCGAGCCCAGGCCAGGGTGGAACTTTTGTAGTCGGCATTTAGGGCGGCGTGGTCTTCCAGTGCTATGAGGGTCCCCTTTTCTTCGTGGGGCTCGATTAGCCGCGCACGCACAGCACGTGGTGCTTTGGGCTTGATGCGAAGAAGAGTTGAGTTGTGTTGAGTGCCCCGCTTGGTGGGAGGCATCCCATCTTGCGGGTTATTCATACGTGTACGGCCAAATTGGTGCAACCCTGCAGGGATAATCTTCTCGAGAAGCCGTGTTTTCCGCGGTTATGGATTACTTGGTGAAAGTACTGGCTAACAAGTACTCAGGACAACTTAAACCTAATGTTTAACAACCTTACACCCAATGGTTAACAACTTGACTAGTAATAGGCTTATTGACACAATAATATGAACCATCATTAACTCAACTGTGTGAGTTATCCTCGGATTGCTTCTTTGGATAAGGGGCGAGATCCAGGATGGGTTTGTTTGAAGTTATCTTTCAGTTGGTTACAATACTCGATCTTATCCCCGTTCTGTTAGTTGGAAGTTGTAGTTCTCTGTAGTTGGTTAGCGCAGCCAGTTGCAGCATCTTTTATATCCCCTTTCTTCCGTTGAACCCAAAGCATCTGTGCTTGGTGTTGACGGGCTACACTTTGGTGAACTGTGAGTCTTGCTTGCCAGTACGTTTATGTACTGACCCCTTTGGGGCTGTGGTTTCCGCAGACGACGTTTCCGAGGATCTACATGGTGGCTACTACGTGGAGTATGACGAGACTGCTGACGAGTAGATAGCGGACCCGGGCAGGATCCGAGACTTCGTGGATGGGCTCCGTCTGTTCGTTTCCGGCCTCTTAGGCCTATTTGGATCTTGTTTGTACTCAGACATGTTGAATGCTTCCGCTGTGATGTAATGATGTATTGTTGGGGCATGTGCCCTCTGGATGATTGTATTTGCTATCTCTGCTCTAATGAGAGCCATTTGCAACTTATTTCAATCTTTTGTGTCGTAGAGATCTGTTGTGATATCAGTTGTTCAACGCCGTTGACGTACCATGTGTGTATGGTTTGAAGTACGTCAATGGAAGTGTCCTGATTTCTATGGGATAGTTTACGTCGACGCTGAACAGATAGGGGTTGGTTGTCACACATATGTGTGTTGGCCTACTCGTAAGAGGACGCGGGTGCCGGTAAGCCCCGTAATCCAATCTACTACTGTTCAACGGAACGGCGAGTATCCTTTAGAAGTCCGGGTGCGACAACATGACCCAACATTACATCAGACAACGGAAGGCAAATTATGTTGCTAATCAACAAGAACCAAAAAGGCCTAAGAGGCCGCAACATAAGGCGACGTCCCAGCCCATAGATTCCAGGCTGCTACCTGGGAACCCCAAACTACTCGTCGATGTCCATGTTGATTCACCACTGAAGTGAGGAACTCCACCTGAACCAAATTTAAGCAAACCTGAGTACGGGAGGTACTCAACAAGACTTAGTTAACCTATTATATATCTGCTAGTTTCTGAAAGGGTTTTATGAAAGGTTGATTTGCGTAAAGCAAAGTTTGTTTTCTAAATCGAGGAAGAATAGCACGTCTCATAGAAGGTTTTCAAAACAGATGAGAAACTCACTATTGTAATCATCATCTTTTGAAACCACCAACATCAATTCCCAGCATCTCACATGCTACAAGGATCACCCCTCTCGGCATCTCCGAGGAGGCACCCTTCATCTATTGCCTCCATGCGTTGTCAACATCTTTTACGTCACGTTCAAGTTATCTATGACCACGTGGCATTCACCAAGTCGTCCTTAACCGTGGACACGGCTTTCCGAAAGATTTATCCCTGCAGGGTGGTACACTTTACCCACATGTACCATCCGACTCTTAATGCAAAGCTACTGGCACAATTCCGACGATGTGCCGGCAGAGTGTGGTTGGCCACGACCTTTACCTTGTCGAGCCCTATCCATGAGTCAACCCAAACAGGGCCACCCCGTCAACAGGGAGTTGGCCACCTCCTGACGGCACCTGTTCTGTGAGTCGGGATCAAGATCCGTGTACGTCCATCACTTGTCCCGGTCACGCCCTAAACACCTCCAAAAGGTTTTTGACTCACACGCAGATGGAAATCCCAAACTACGTGACTCACGGATAGAACCAAACAAGTTAGTTAGTCGAGCGCGGTCTGTTAGGCCCCGCGTGTGGTTGCACGCTCAGTCTTGGTTTCCGTGGCGAGACCTTACTCCTAGGGTTGGCAAGTACAGGACAAACAACCACTTCCCAAGTGTCCTCCCGTCCAAGCCTTAGTCAAGTTAACCACACAGTGCTCATCTTACCACGTCATCATATCATACTAGGTTATCGCAACTCTGATTCATCAACCGGATGGAGCAGAGGTAACAAACATATGAAACTAAGCGGTAGCAGATATGAGGCTCTGGCGATGCGCACAAGCAAATCTATGGCGGCTAGGAGCAGTGGATCAGGTCATTGTGGCAATGCAGTATATAGGTGAACTATATATAGCAGCATCAAATACTTTAGAATCGAATGCAAAGTAAGAGAATCAAATGTTGTTGGAAAACATATATGAGCAGATAAGAGGTTATGCTTGCCTTGGTTATAAGAAAACCAGATAAAGTCTTCAGGAATAAGTGCTTGACTTGTCGGTTAAGATCAAGTATTCACCATTGGATTGCTGGCCTTCTCTTCGGAGTCACGTTCTACCGAAGGGGAAACAACACCGAAAAGAAGAATAACAATCAAACATGGCATCGATGCAATGAACAATATGTATGCATGAGCAATTTAATGCACTTAAATAAATCCCTAGACATGTTCGATGGGTTGCTAGGGTTTGGATGTTGGTTAAGCAATTTTACTGAAATTATCCCGAAAATAGGCCCCGGAGGGGCAATTCGGTTGATTATGAAAGTAGGTACCATTTTCAAAGCTCAAATGGGTTTGAAAACATCATAACTAGGTTGCATTTGTCATTTTGAGCAATTTGGTATATAACTTATAATTTTCTAATTTTATTGGATAAAAACTTATTTTTCTATTTTTAAATGATTAAACAACATTAAATAAAGCTCATTTTTGAACTTTGTCAAACATGATTGAAAATGACATATTTGGAAAGAGTACATTTTTCTGATCACTCCCATATTTTTATTATATCTTTCTGACTTATATTTTTATAGATATTGATTATACAATTTTATTCATATTCTGTAATTATTAAACAGTAGAGGCCCACGTGTCAAATTTAGTCCAAAAACTATTTATTAAACAGTTTTTATTAACAACATTTTAAACCTGACGGCGTGGCCCCACGATGACGTCAGCATGACGTCATCGTGACGTCAGCTGCCGGCCGGAATCCCACTGCCGTGGTCGCCGGCAGCAATTGGGCGCACGCGGGGAAGCGAGAGGAGGCTCAAACGGACGAGGGCGACGCGGGCTACCTCCCCGTGGTGGCGCCGTCCTGCCATGGTCGCCGTAGCGGCGGCGGCGAGCAGGAACTGCGGCGGCCGACGGCGATCTTTGGCGCGGCGACGAATTAGGAAGCGGGGAGGGAGAAGGAGGGCACCGGGAGGTTCCGTACCTCACCACGAGGACGATGGTGAAGTCGGGGAGGCCGGGGAGGTGTCAACGGCGGCGAATCGGAGGCGACGGAGCTTAACCGGCCGCGGGGGAGAAGGAGTCGATCCCGTCGGTTGGCGGCTTCCCGGGAAGCGTGAGTGCTCGGGGGGCAGACAAGAGGACGAAGGAGAGGATGGCGTCCTCGGCGGGGCTCTACGATGGCCAGAACGACGGCGGCGGCGGCTCACCGGAGGGACAGTAGGTTTCGGGTTAGGGTTTGCTCTTCAGGACAGTGACAGAGAGAGGGAGCTCGAGGGGGGATTCTGAGAGGAGGAGGGCGTCGAGGGCTTCTTCCAGAACCTGGCCACGCAAGTAGGGGGCGGCGGGTGCGTGGCAGCAGCTCCGGCGAGCTGCCTGCTTATCTCTTGACAGGAGGAAGAAGACAAGGCACATATCGCGAAAACCCCCAGAAGTTCCTGGTTTTTGCGAAGAGGTCCTTTTCTTTACTAAACAACACTGAAAACAAATGTTTCAAGGGCCATTTTGCGAATAGAAAATTTGCCAAAAATATGTTTTGAATTCCTTACGAAATTTCCAACAAAACCATATTTTTGTTTTCCCAAATTGAAAATATTTTTCAGTGCAAAATTTGGGTGACCACTTTAAGTGGTGTTTGTTCATTTCATTTATTAATTTCAAATGAAAAATTCTAACCAATGTTTTCATGCATGTATGCCATGAACACCACACCACAACACTTGTAAACAAAGTTGGGATGTTACAAATCTACCCCCCTTACAAGAATCTCGTCCCGAGATTCCCGAAGGAGAAAGAAAGGAGGAACACCGGTTTGGATGATCTTCTCGAACCTTACGGTTCTCTTATCAAGGAGGTTGACCCATCTTACCTGCGAGGATATCCAGCGGCTATACCTTAGGTGAGAGGGAAAAACTCTTAGAAATGATCTTCATGAAGATCGAGTATCTCATGGGTAACTCAGGACAGGATGTTCATAAAGAACTTTTGAGTTAGCACGCATGAAACACATCAAGATAACGTAGTGAGTAGAAGATGGTTTCAAGTTTGCGGACGACTGGTCTTGAAAGGATTTAGAATATGAGCTTTGCACAAGACTTTAAATCCTTTTGGAAAAGAAAGGTTGAACAACTTATGACATCGAGATTTCTTCGAACAGAAAACCAAGATGGAAAGTTTGGTCTTGGATACCACAACGTAATATCCGTAGACGAAGGGAAAACACGAGAAAACACTGTAATTTGTGCGTCGAGGAAGAATTTGATACAGGATCGTGTTCACTCTTCGGAGTGGACACGGAAGATGACGAAACTTTCATTCCGTTAAAGTTTGTCAAAAACTTTGTCAAAGATTATGATGTTACTTCACAACAAAGGATGAGTAACCAAAGAATGTTGGAACACCATAATTAGGGAGGAATTCTTGATCACATCATAAGGATGAATAACCAACGAGGATTGAAACACCGAAAGGAAACAGGGAATCTCTTTCCAATGGTGGATTTAACCGTAGACGTACGTTTACCACATGGTTGAGACCCCATGGCTGAAATAACTGACAAATTCACACAATGTGTGAGATGAACATAACTTCAAGTACCAACAACTTGAAGAAGGGAACTGATCAATGGCGGTTACAAAACACTACGAGATGTTTTCATGGTGAACTTGTTTCCACTGAAAGAAAAGTTTGGAGGATCAACTGAGAGATATTGGAAAGATCAACTTCCAAGTTATCCTTGATGTTTTAGATACCGACAGCAGGCTCTTAACAAGCCTTCAAAAGGTCATCAAGTGAAAGTCAAACTTCGGTTCAAAGGAACGATGAGGGAGAATTCTAGAATAAGCATCACAGAAATCCTCACGGGGAGTGGTTGTTATTACGGATTCAAAGAGATATGACATTAGGCCTTACGGCTAATTGTGTCAACCACAACATCAACCATGCCGTACTTTCAAAAGGACCTTATTCAATACCCTTGAGGAAACACCAACCATCATTGATGCTTGAGATTCAGCTCTGGTTAGTGGGTTGAATAACTGAGACTCGACGTGTTTGATTGAAGAGCTTGCATCGGTTACCAACGGGACACATCTAATAGATTCTCAAGATATGGACTACGATGTCAAGCTCAAGAGGATGAGCGAGATGGCAGAAATCATGTATTAGCAACTTACGAAAGACGGTTGCACCTACATGGACTAATTGCAACAAAACACACCAGAGTCTTTGTTGGGAAGACGGCCACAAAGATAACGAAGTTCTTAGACCTCTGTGACGCCCCGAGATCGGGCACTATGCAGATTTTAGCATTTCCGCCAAAATCCACATAATAACCGATTCCAGGTTGCCACTTGTGATAACATTACAACAGTTCACGAATAATCCACAACAACAACAGAAAGGATATATACAAGACGACTCAAACGAGTCAAGGATACAACTCATACAATACAAAGATCCAAATAACAAAGGAAGAAACAACATGGCGTCCGACTACGAACAAGATACAAATTGGACTAAGATTCCTGAAGATAACCGATGGCGTCCAATCCCTGCCCAGGCCAAGCCGGAGGGATTCCCAAGCTAACGTCGTCAGACTTCAAACCTGTTGACTGCAATGTGGAATATGCAGCCACGAAATGGATTCGTGCGTCAGTACGGTTAAGTATTGGCAAGTGGATAAACCATACTCACAAGATACCAGCGTAACCAATCATCACAAGAGACAAATACTTTGGGTACAACGGAAAGGAAGGGAATATTGCAAAGAAGCGGCAGCGGGCTGCACTAACTAACTACAGAGACTTGCTACAACATCCGGCTAAAAGAAAGGGGATAAGATAGCTGATCAGAACCAACTACAACTACTCACCAAACAATACCCATCCAATGTTACCCCCTACTAAGGAAGCAACCCAAGGAAACTCACACTGTTGATTAAGATGACATTCATTTTTATGGTGGAGGTAATCTATATTACTAGTCAAGTTATCATCGTTAAGTGTAAGTTGTCTGAGTACTTGTTAGCCAGCACTTTCACCAAGTCATCCATAACCGCGGACAACACGGCTTCTCGAGAAGATTTAACCCTGCAGGGATGCACCAATATGGCCGTACACGTAAGAATGACCCGCCAGATGGAAAGGCCCTTCCACCAAGCGAGGCACTCAACACAACCCAACTCTTCTTCGCATCAAGCCCAAAGAACCCCGTGCAATTGAGCGCACGGCTAATCAAGCCCCACGAAGAAAAGGGGACCCTCATAGCACTCTAAGAACGTGTCTCCCTAAATGCCGACTACAAAAGTTCCACCCTGGCGCCAAGGGTTCGCACCTGCATATGCATGCGGAAAATGGAAAACCCGAACTAAATGAGGCGATTTGGACGAGATGCGAATCGAATCAGAATTGCGGGGGGCGCCCATACTCGCTTCCCACATGTGGTTAGTGCGCTCATCATGGATCGGAGGACAAGACCCTTTTCCTAATTAAGGTCGACACTAGCAGGCCTCAAAACCACGCCGGGCCTCCTGCCGGTGCCTTATCATCAAATTATTATTACCCAAAACATTAACATGTTGTTGATTGAATTGAAACCCAACTATCAAACTAAACAGGTGATAAGACGGACAGCAAGACTTGAGCGCCAACAACACTAAGCATGCAACTACGACACGAGGGCCAACGGGGTAAACAAACAACATGTAATAGGAAGTGGAAGGAAGGCTATATCATGGTTGCAAGGTAAACATATGATAGGATCGAGACACAAGCATCGAATCAAAAGGATAGAATAAGAACAACAGAAAGAATCGGTAACAAGTGATGAAAGGCAGCCATAGGAAGCAAGTGAGTATACTTGCCTGAGATCCAGCAAGTAGGGGTACATCCGAAGAACTTGTCGTTGCTCACATCATCTCAGCGTCCTATCCGCGAAGAAGCAACGAACTAGAACAAACACCAGATGCAACAATTACTACTACGGCAAAAGATCCAGCATGATCAAGATATGGATGCATGACAAGTTTAAGGATGCATCAAAGATAAACTAGTTGACATGGTAAACATATTTAAATGGGCCCATATGCAATTTGGATTGCATCTGGAAAAGCCCATGAATTAATGTTGAATTAAATGATCTACAAATAACCATCATGTGAAAGTTGATTAGAATGATGCATGGATGATGAAAACAATAAGAAAACAGCAATAGCTTCAATTTGAAAAGGGGTTTACCAAGTTTGGAAATTTTATTTATTAAGTTATGAAATTTGGCTTCATAAGTGAGTTACACAAACATTTATTGTTTTCACCCATTTTAATTGTTCAAAACAGATAACAAAATTTATATTTGCAAACAACACAAAATTTTAGGTGGAATACATATTTCATTTGTTGAATTTGGATTTTAGATGAGCAAGTTATTAAATTGACAATTTTAAATGCATTAATTAAGAAATAGTTGTTTTCAGCAATTTAATTTATTCAAAATAGAAAACAAAGTTTATATTTGCAAAGTTCATGAAAAATGGGATGGAAAACATATTTTACATGTTGGAATTGGATTTGAATTGTCCAAGTTATGAATTTTGCAATTTAAAAGGTTTAATTAAAGCATTGAATTATTGCACCACTTTTAATTAGGGAAAACAGTAAACAAATTGCATTGAAAAGGTTGAAAACATGTAGCAAATGTTTCACTGAACATTTTGAGCTATTAAACACAATTTTTGGGTTATTATTGAATTTATTACGCAATTTTTCATAAGCATTTTTATTCTGCCCTTTTTAGTAAACAGAGGGAAACATGTTCAAAATTAATTCAATTGTGACCAAATAAAATACCAATGTGTAGAGTTTGTTAAGACAAATTTTTAGAGCCCAAGTTTGCTCAAATTGGATGAGCAGAACTCAAGTTATGAAATTCCAAAGTTTCAACTTTTAATTGCATTTTCTGTAATTAATTATTTAGTGCAAAAATTACTACAGAAACATGTTGCAATTTTGTTACTAATGGAAAGAGAACAAGATTTTGAATCCACAGAAACTTGAATCGTTGAATTTGGAGCAATATTCAATTTGTTGTTGATTTTACAAATAATGAATCAGATCTGTGTTTCTGAAATTCGAGAGATAAAAAGGAAAAGGAGGAAAAAAGGGGGTTGCTTTGCGTCTCGGGGGGATCGAACCCAGGACATGCTGGGCGCGCGCAAGGGAGTGCTACCAGTGGGACTGCTGCTCAGTTGTGATGTATACAGAGCGCGCGTGGGTTTGAGGTAAGGGGTGCGGCTACTGCCGAACTGAACGCAGTTTCCGTTAACTGTATCCCGATCAGGAACCAGCCACGACGGCCGGTGACCGCGGCTAGGCGCTCAAGGCTGGGCGCTGGGCGATCGCCCGCGGAGGGGGAAGCGAAGGGGGAGAGGGGAGAGGAGAGAGGAGAGAGGGCGAGGGGGAAGGGCGCTCACCTCGCTACTGTCGTCGAGGACTGTCGGAGGAGAGGTAGCTGTAAGGACCCCAGACCGGCAGTCTGAAACCCTACGTATGCATACATTCACGATCCCAGAAAGATCAGTCGTGAACAACATACAAAGTTGGCACACAGAAAAACATCATCCATTACACGAATACATAAAGGTATTACATAAAAGATCACATGATCAAGTTTAACGCAACTGCCACATGGGGCAGGCAACTTAATCAAACACAGCGGAAGACAAATAAAACACAACGTAGTTGAGCCCAAGTCACGCCTTAACCTACAGGCTGCTGACCCGGAGACGATCCTAGTTCGCAAAGCCGTCAGCTCCGTACTTCTCTTCGTAGATCTCCTTTGGAGGCTCCTTCTCCAAATCTGATAAGTAGATACCAGGGGCGAAACCAAATGAGTACATTTGAATGTACTCAGCAAGACATCCATCATGTCACTTACCAACATGCAAATATGCTTATATGGTGGATTAGGTAGGCTATAAATATGGTTCACTATCAATGGTGTTCATATATGATGACACCACAGTTGCAGTCAGGTTTATCTGTATCTTCGTTGAAGAAGATACTTCAGAAGAAAATAATATAGTTTTATTTCTCTTGTCGATATCACATGTACAAGAGGTTTTGTAACACTCTGTTAAAGAATATTTTCTCTTTGCAAAACTTCTTGGAATCAGTTTCCAGAATTCTTGCTTAGAGTAGAAAAGGTTTTCTTTGCAAAACATTTTGTTTTGTATAACATCATCTGGCTTTTCATCATCGACGATACCTCCACGGTATAAGTTTCCATTCTTTTCCGAACTTCACAAGTTCAACACTTCCTTTCCAAAGATTCCCTTTCAAAAACTCTTTTTGAAAACATTGACACAATGCTAGCTACATGGCCATTCAACTGTCCATATCCGAGGACGCGGCTTCTTCGAAAAAGTTATACTCTGCAGAGGTGTACACATCCACCAGATCCAGTACACCTCCCGTGAAACAATCACGGACTGTAACAACAGTATGTAAACATCAGGTATCTGATCATAACCATCCACTATGTTCAAGCTAGAATATGCCTATCTCTCGATTGAGGTTGTTCTCCCCGGCATCAAGTCCCACCCTGCCTAGCCAGGAGCCTCAATGAATGCATCCGGAGGGAAAATTAATCCCACACTTTATATGCCTCAACATTGGGAGTTTTGACGACATTCGGTTCGAGGGTACGACGCCCCTTATAGCAAGTGAGATAGCACACACTAATAAGAACAAACTTCAAGTTAAGCCCCGTTCCCATGTTGGGGTAGGGTGGCAGTACGGTAAAGGTTGTCCGGCGAAGACTAGGTTATGTGTCATTTTTGAAAACACCACTTTCTCAAAAATGACCACTTCCACATTCCTCCGGAGAACAAGGATCCGCCTTTTCTCCGGGTTTTTCCGCAAAGCCTTTGTTTTGTAGAATCACAATTTTAGGGTGTCCACTTAGGGACTAGTATATTTGATGGTAATAAATACCATATGGTGGCTTATGGGCTTGGTATTACCAAGTTTAACTACTGGCATGATAGTAACCTATAATATAGTATAGTAGTAAATTCCACATCAAAAATAGTTTTGGATAATCAAGTTTTTGTAAAACTTCAGAGGTAAAACATGCATGATAGATAATGATAAGTATTGTATCAGCAAGCAATCAGGATGGCTTGCCTGGTATCTCTTTGTGTCCCTGGTTGTTGGAGTGACTGGAACTTGAAACAGAGCTTCACGACACTTCCTTCCTCTTCGCTTTCTAACGTCGTAAAAAGAGAATAAAGGACACACGTTCAGAACCAAACAAGACAAACAAGGCTACAAGTAATACATATAGCAAACAATCAAGAAGTACCACCCAAGTTCTCAATTTTTCCCTTAAGAAAAATTGGCATAAAAACTATAGTTGAAAAGTCTGTTTTTTTCCTAGTGTTTATGTGTGGCCAATTCAATGATTTTTAGTTAAGAACACCATGGACCAGTGGGGTAGAGCACATGTTACTAGACAGTAGGGTGTCACATAAAACACATTTTTATGTCTAAAAACTTCCCTAACAATATCTATGGCTAGCACATATAATTTGCTAAAATACTCAAGTGGTGAAAAAGCTCATGACAACAAGCCAAACCTATTTTTCCACCATGAGGCAAACATACCAGTGGGTGTTCCACTAGCAAATATGCTCACCAAGAGGTTAATAAGCCTCTGGTCACTTTTATAAAAGTGCTCAAAACAAACAAACAAGCATCCAAAAACTCCTACTCATACTAGTAGAAAATTTAGGAAAAATACTAGACTAGTTTAGGCTACACTAGTTAATTTTATGCACAAGTGTGCAAGCTAGCAGAGGCAAAATACTCCTCTAACCAGTACCATAAATGCTACTGGATTCCACAAAATAACATAAAAAGCATAGCTAGGAAACAAGGAAAAACTATGCTTAAAATGCTACACATGTGAGGAGATTAATTCCTAGTCATCCAAGTGTTATTCATGCTTTTATGCTACTTAAGAGGAAACCTATCAGAGGTGAAAACCCTAAGATAATAATGCCACAAGTACATTCCATCCTCTGTTTTCCACACCAAAGATTCATATTTTTCCCTAGGGGAAAACAAGACAAAAAGCATACATGAATATCCTAGTGTGAAATCTAGTCCTTAAGCATTTCTATTTTAAACCTATTTCAAAAACAAGCACCAAGTATTTAGAGGTTCTATAACCAAAATAACAGTACCTAAATGGTACTAGTTTCATGAGAATTAATCTAGCAATAAGCCTAAAAAGCATTTAAAGATCTACTCAAAACATATATAAAAGAAACACATCTAGTGTGGGGGAAATAATGTTTCCACCAAAAATGCAATGAAACCAGTGGGTGTTCCACTAGCATATCAAAGCATTAAGAGGTCACAATGCCTCTGGTCCACTTGCTAAAAATTTAACAAAAGACTAAACAAGCTTCTAGTGCAATAACAATACTAGCAGAAGATAACAGGGTGCTAAAATAAGCAAGGTAATGATACTCATGCTATTGTTTTCACACATGTGAAAACTTTAGGTGTCAAGTACTCATAACAACCTTATCAAAATGCTACTGGACCTATGGATACAACCCAAAAATATGTGGTCACAAAACCACAAATGATTATGTCAAAATTCCACACATGAGGGACTTTTTCCATAACCATTCTCATAGTCATGACAAAGCTAATAATGCTTTTCTACCAATTCCAATGCAACATAGCAGAGGTGATAACAACACAAACTAAGTACCAACATGGTACTGGATACACTCAAAAAATCCAAGTGCTTTGCACATGAATTCATCACTCAAAAATGCTATGCAAATATTAACTAGAGAATAATCAAATGCTATTAACAAAAATTCTATTTCTTCTCAACTCAATTCCACACAATCTAACATGCTAAAATAGCTAAGTAATACTTAGAAAGCAAGTTCACACAACTTATACATGCTAGAAAACAATATTGTAACACAAAAATATCATCACACAAATTAATTAACTAAAATGCCAAAATGGCAGAAACATGCATTTTAAAGATCTGTCCACCAAATTTTGTAGGATGCTCTAAAAATTAAACCCTTCTAGGTTTGGATAGCCCTAAACATATACAAGACCATCCAGTTGAGTTTGCATCAAAAATCATTTTTAATAATTTTATAAAAATCACCAAAGTGCTCTCTGGTGTTTTACCAAATTGCATGCCATTTCAAAAATACAATGAATTTGGAAACGAGGTTAAATTCTCCTGTTAGGAAATTTCAAGGGCTTTCCAATGCAATTGGCCTCACTTCATTCTGAGTTGTAAAATAAAAATGGTGCTCATTTTGGTGTTTCTGGTACCTGTTGCCAAATCATTTTTCATTTCAAAACCATTCATCCAAAAGTAGATCTAAAAGTTGGAGGTGGTTTAGAATTAGTTGAGGTACCACTGTGAATTTTAGTTTGGTCAAATTCATTTTTTTGGTTGCCTTTTTAGTCCAAAAGTAACCACACAAGTTTCTGTGAAAAATAAATGGAAAAAAGAGCATTGTTGGGCCAGATCTACCATTTGGGCCGGCCAGATTTGATATTCACCGCGGCCAGAGCTAGACCGAGCCGCTGACGCGCGGGCCAGGCCGCCACGCGGCTGCCACGCAGGCGAGCGCGTGGGCCACCTGCCAGTTTGACTGCATCTACGCGGGGTCAAGTGAGATGACGCGATCATGACGTCGTGGGCGCGTCACACGCCGGCGGGAGGATCTCCGGTGAGCTTGCAACCGGCGATTTCGGCTACCGTTCGTCGATTCCAACCTATCTACGCGACGTGCTCGACGAGAGGAAGCCAAAGGAGGCACCCTCGCTTCCCGGGAAGCAAGCGGAGGGCGGCGGCGACGGCAACGCGCGGTGGCCGGACGGCAACAACGGCGCGGGTTCGTTCTAGGGGGAGAGGGAGGGGGAAAAGAGACGGGGAGGCTCCCCTGCTCACCGTGAACGTGCTGGGATGCTCGGTGACGGAGGAGGGAGCTCGAGGGGGCGGCAATGGCTCGCCGGAGCCCGCCGGAGCCGTGGAAGAAAATCGGACGGCGCGGCGACCTCGAGCCCTTCCGGCTCGATTCCTCCGGCAGAGAGGACCACCACGACGATGCGGAGACGCTGGACAACACGGCGGCCGCCGGTGAGCTCGGGAACGGCCGATTCGACGGCGACCGTACTAGCTAGGGTTTCGGGTTGGCAAAATATCTGTAGAGAGAGAGAGCTTCGAGGGGGGAGAGAGAGGGAGCAGGTAAGAGGTGCACACGGGCCTTTTAATCAACTAGAAGCCTTCTACTCGAAGGCAATGGAGCATGGGCTCCCATGCCTCCATTTGCGTCATCTACAGGAAGAAGAAGACCATGTGTGACTAGGATTTCAATTTAGTCCCTGGAAAATTACAAGTAGGTCCCTGTACTCTCAGAAAATGGATGTTTTCCCTAGGCAAACAAAGTTATAAAATTAAATCCTTTTGCCCAAAATTCTAATTAGTTAATGTGCACAACATATATGAAAATTGGATCAATAGGAGAAACTTGGTAATTCAAAGTTGTTCAAATTTGAATTCTTACATAAATGGACATTGAATTTATTAGACTACTTAGGAGCTTCCAAAAATGATAATTTTTGGCACACATTCCTTATTTAATGTGTTACTTATGTGGTAGAAATTTCAAGTCATTTAGAGTTACTTCATAGAACAAACTTGTTCAAATTTCAAAAAGGTGCTGTGAAGAAAACAGGGGTTTTTGGAAACTTAAACAATTCAAAAACTTGTTTCCTTTTGGTTTTCATCCTTATTTATGATATAGAGCAAGTGGTATTTATTTCATGGCATTTGGAAAAAGTTTGTAGAACAAACTTGTTCAAAATCCCAATTGTTGCTGTGGAGAAAAACCATGTTTTCAGGACTTTAATGGATTCAATTTTTGGTCTCCTATTGTGTGTGTTCCTTATTTGATATAAGGAAGCAATGGTATGAATTTCAAATCATTTGAGGAAAGTTTCCAATAGTAACTTGTTTTAGTTTTCTGTTTCTAGAAATATTGGAATTTCTATTTAATAAAGCACTAGGCTTTTCTTTATCAATCCTTTGCCAAAATATTTATGTGACTAGAGATAGCAAGTAAATGCTCTCTAATACTATTGTTTTTAATCTTGCAAGGTTGGAAAAACATTTGATAATATTTTGGTGAAGCATTTAAGAATGCCTCTTTTTCTGATAATCCTTTATGGAAATTTATTAAGTGTTTTCCTCTTTCTTAATTTAGGCCTTGTAATAATATTCAACAAGTATTGGATTCCTAAGATAGTTTTGTAAAACTCTTTGATCAATATTTACTTGATAAAATATTGCCAAAGTCATTGGAACAATATGTTGAATATTTTTAGTTCACTGCTTTGCTATCCTTTTTAGTTTGCAAGTTTATATAATTAGTTTGTTTAGTTGCACTTAAAGAACCACAAACAAACACAACCAAGGTTTATTAGTCAAGCAATTAGCAAAACAACTATGTTAACATGTATTCCAAAATTGGGATGTGACAGGTCTTCCCCCCTTAAAAAGAATCTCGTCCCCGAGATTCACAAGCGAGGACTAAGGGAGGGCCAACAAATACAAAGTTAGTGTTGGAGTGCAGGTGCTTCCCCCCTTTGACTTTTCTTGGGAGGTGGGGTACATCCCTAAATTAGCAACTTCATTTTAAAAAGTACACCAGCACTGTGTTAGGTCCAAAACTTTTGTTTCCTAGTTTGAACAAAAATTAAGGTTAGTGCAGAACTTCCTGGAAAAATACCGTCAATTAATTCATGAGTTCCTAGCTATATCCCACATCTTACATAACCCATATGGAGTGGTCTACCACTCTCATAATAAGGTATATAATAAGCTAAAAACATAGCTTGTGGTGCAAAGGTTAGGTTGCTAAGGTAAAACAAACAGACAGAACAATACTCATGGCAGTGGTTATTACTCACCACAAACAACTATCACTTTATAAGTTCATGATTTTAGTTGGATGTTTTAGTTTCCTAAGATACTCTTAAGCACAATCATAACACAAGTATTAACTCATGCTAAGGTAAAACATTTAAACAAAATCCAATAAGCAAGCAAACAACACCACAGATGAATAGATTATTTATTCACTAGGTTATTGTTTATTAGAGGTTTTGGAATCCATCAATCATGAACAATTAGCAAACAACCAGTAGCTAAAAACTAATGAATTCAATAATAAAGATACTCTAAAACACCTTCTTTACACAAGATAAAACTCCTATTACACAGGCATAAAAAGGTCTGCACAAATAACACACTAGTATGAAAGATCTACACCAGCATGCTATAAGAGATAATCATATCCTATAACCATAGAACATGCAACTAAATAATTCATGGCATGATAACAGAAGTAATACTTCCTAAACATGCTATATCAACAAATACACTCATAAAATAAAAAGAGTGTAAAACTAGAGCAAAAATCACCATTTTCTAGTGGTGAAACTAGTTCATCTCTAGAGAAGCAAACAATGCTATCATGATGTTTAAACTTAAACAAGCAAGTCATGAATATAAGTGTACCTAATAACAGTACACAAAACTTACTCATGTTAGTAAGCATAAACATCAAAACAATTCCCAAGATACAACTATTAAACATGCAGAAATTTCTTCTAGCAATTTATGTTTTTCTTAAACAATTACTAGCAAACAAGCAAGGTATAATTCACACAACCAGTAGCTATGAAATTAATGAAAAGTTATTTAAACCTTTTCAAAAATCCATACACTCAATTTAAAATTATTCACAAACAATCTACCAATCAAGAGGAATTTATTTTATTTTGTGAACAATTTAATTTCAGCACACGATAGTGAAACATTTCTTAACATGATACCCCTAAGGAATATTATGCTAACAAAAGGATCACACCTAAACATATTAGTATTTACTAATACGAAATAAACTTCTCACTTGCATAAGTGAAAAGAAACGATTATATTTCCCATGGTGGAAAATAGAAATCAATCACATAGTGAAACATGCTATTTTCACACATGTGTATGGTTGGGGATTTTCATCCTCATGCCAAAATGCAATGGGACCAGTG
Source organism: Alopecurus myosuroides (assembly GCA_028641055.1). NCBI lineage: Eukaryota > Viridiplantae > Streptophyta > Magnoliopsida > Poales > Poaceae > Alopecurus > Alopecurus myosuroides. Next base: position 272,223,132 of record CM054062.1, on the reverse strand, counting down.
AGCTATGGCCTACTAATACCAAGTAAAAATAGGTACTAAGCCTCTGGTTACTCATGAAAAACTTTGCATACAAGATAAAAATATAAGGCTATTTAATCTAGTGAAGCATACTAGTGCATATTGATAGCAATGCTTACACATGCTTTACTATTAAGATACATGCAAGATAACATAGGTACAAGCATCAAAATAACAGTACCTAAATGTTACTTGACTCAAAGAAAACATAGCACCAAATTTATCAAAACATTCACACAAAGGTCTAGCTTTCACAATAATTCCAAATAATAAAACTGGAAAAATAGCAAATGTTACTCATGCTTTGCTATCAGATCACATACAATTTAATGAAGATAATAGCATATAAATAACAGTACCAAAATGGTACTGGATCTATCATAACCATAACAAAAAATCTAGGTACAACAAATCTACAAGGATTTGCCCACTCATCAATCCAAATAATAAAACTAGAAGGTAACAAATGCTATTTCATTTTTATTCGAGTTTCCAATCATGCACACACTTTCTAGGATAGATTTATTGTAAGATAACAACATAATAACAAGTCCTAACAACTCCATATAAGCTAGGAAGCAAGATTGAATAACACACAAATTTATTTCAATCAAGAGCACACAAAGAAACAAAAACAGGAAAATTGTTGTTTTCCAGACCTATTATAACCATTCCATCGTTCACTTAATTTCTAAACCCCGAATTTCATAGTACCTACAACGTCTACTAAGATTTGGTCTCCAAGGTAGATACACATGATATCCTATTAACTAGTAAACGAATAGGTCATCATTTTATTTTCTCGTGACTTCTCCTTTTTACCAACTATATTAAAAGGTGTCGTAAGTCACTTAATTCCTTGGTTTAGAAAGCGTTGTAAGTAGTTTGCATGCTTTGGTTAGGTGTCAACTTAAGATTAGGCAAAGAATGTTAGCTTTCTATTTAATAATGTTTGTCCGACAAGATACGACTAGCGTCATCGTCGAATATTGAATTGTGCTCTTTTGATTGGCTTTCTGAGGGGGTTGCGCATCATGGCATGTGAAAACTTCTTTTTGTACCTTTCTCCAGAGGAGGGAGGTATATAACCTTTAAAAGGGGATTTCTCTTGTTTGGTCTTTTAAAAGGGGATATAAAAAGGTGCATCGTTTACCCAACAGGGCAAAACGAGTCTTTTGCAAATAGACAAACATAGAGATTTTGGTCAGTAGTGGTTGGTGCATTCACGCCCCTTTCTTCTTTGAGGGTTGTCGTTGTTGGAGCTTTATCTGTTGGAGTGCATCACTGGTATCAACGCTATCAGTTCGTGTGGCTTGATGGTCCTCTATTATTAGGTCCAATGGTGCTTTCATTAATGGTGGTGGTTCACGACGGGTGGCATTTCGAAGCGAAAACAAATATAAGTCTAAGCAACAAATTCTTGTTTTTGAATACTATACAAACATTTTTGCTTGCAAAAATTTAACACGAGGCGATTCAAAAACAAGAGCGGGGCAAGCACAAATCTGCAAATTTTGAGCACCCCACAAACATATAGAAGCCTAGATGAACCACATTCTACACCACACAACAGCACAAAGTCCTACGGACACACATAAGCAAGCCAAAACACACAAGCCAGGCTCCATTGGAGCTACGTCGGGGGATGATCCAAAATCCTAGTAGTGGCTGAAGAACTATATCTACTTCTGACCATCATCACTGTAGAGCTAGGAAATTATTTTGGTCTTCTCGGGACATCGGCAAGTATAAAAGTTTTTGTATGAAAACAAGATAAATAGAAGTAAAGTTTTGATAAAACTTTATGCAACAATCTGTTTTTGAAACTCCAACTATTTTCTGGACAGAAAACTTCAAAGACGAGAGATGTTTCAAAAACAGAGCGGAGCAGTTGCAAACAAGTAAGAAATAACTCTTAACCGAGAGACATACCAACTCTATAAGGCTCGCCCTTCGAACTACTGTTCAAGGACGCCCTTAATATGCATTTAGAATCTTTTGAAAAGATAATAAGGAGGGGAAAATATACTAAAATTCCCTTAGATAAAAATAATGTAGATAGTAAATAGGTTTTTACTCAAAAATACTTTTGTTTCCTATCTGACGTCCATGCTAACTAAGGTCTCCTAAGGTCAGGATGGCTCTGATACCAACTCTGTAAGGACCCCAGACATGCAGTCTGAAACCCTACGTATGCATACATTCACGATCCCAGAAAGATCAGTCGTGAACAACATACAAAGTTGGCACACAGAAAAACATCATCCATTACACGAATACATAAAGGTATTACATAAAAGATCACATGATCAAGTTTAACGCAACTGCCACATGGGGCAGGCAACTTAATCAAACACAGCGGAAGACAAATAAAACACAACGTAGTTGAGCCCAAGTCACGCCTTAACCTACAGGCTGCTGACCCGGAGACGATCCTAGTTCGCAAAGCCGTCAGCTCCGTACTTCTCTTCGTAGATCTCCTTTGGAGGCTCCTTCTCCAAATCTGATAAGTAGATACCAGGGGCGAAACCAAATGAGTACATTTGAATGTACTCAGCAAGACATCCATCATGTCACTTACCAACATGCAAATATGCTTATATGGTGGATTAGGTAGGCTATAAATATGGTTCACTATCAATGGTGTTCATATATGATGACACCACAGTTGCAGTCAGGTTTATCTGTATCTTCGTTGAAGAAGATACTTCAGAAGAAAATAATATAGTTTTATTTCTCTTGTCGATATCACATGTACAAGAGGTTTTGTAACACTCTGTTAAAGAATATTTTCTCTTTGCAAAACTTCTTGGAATCAGTTTCCAGAATTCTTGCTTAGAGTAGAAAAGGTTTTCTTTGCAAAACATTTTGTTTTGTATAACATCATCTGGCTTTTCATCATCGACGATACCTCCACGGTATAAGTTTCCATTCTTTTCCGAACTTCACAAGTTCAACACTTCCTTTCCAAAGATTCCCTTTCAAAAACTCTTTTTGAAAACATTGACACAATGCTAGCTACATGGCCATTCAACTGTCCATATCCGAGGACGCGGCTTCTTCGAAAAAGTTATACTCTGCAGAGGTGTACACATCCACCAGATCCAGTACACCTCCCGTGAAACAATCACGGACTGTAACAACAGTATGTAAACATCAGGTATCTGATCATAACCATCCACTATGTTCAAGCTAGAATATGCCTATCTCTCGATTGAGGTTGTTCTCCCCGGCATCAAGTCCCACCCTGCCTAGCCAGGAGCCTCAATGAATGCATCCGGAGGGAAAATTAATCCCACACTTTATATGCCTCAACATTGGGAGTTTTGACGACATTCGGTTCGAGGGTACGACGCCCCTTATAGCAAGTGAGATAGCACACACTAATAAGAACAAACTTCAAGTTAAGCCCCGTTCCCATGTTGGGGTAGGGTGGCAGTACGGTAAAGGTTGTCCGGCGAAGACTAGGTTATGTGTCATTTTTGAAAACACCACTTTCTCAAAAATGACCACTTCCACATTCCTCCGGAGAACAAGGATCCGCCTTTTCTCCGGGTTTTTCCGCAAAGCCTTTGTTTTGTAGAATCACAATTTTAGGGTGTCCACTTAGGGACTAGTATATTTGATGGTAATAAATACCATATGGTGGCTTATGGGCTTGGTATTACCAAGTTTAACTACTGGCATGATAGTAACCTATAATATAGTATAGTAGTAAATTCCACATCAAAAATAGTTTTGGATAATCAAGTTTTTGTAAAACTTCAGAGGTAAAACATGCATGATAGATAATGATAAGTATTGTATCAGCAAGCAATCAGGATGGCTTGCCTGGTATCTCTTTGTGTCCCTGGTTGTTGGAGTGACTGGAACTTGAAACAGAGCTTCACGACACTTCCTTCCTCTTCGCTTTCTAACGTCGTAAAAAGAGAATAAAGGACACACATTCAGAACCAAACAAGACAAACAAGGCTACAAGTAATACATATAGCAAACAATCAAGAAGTACCACCCAAGTTCTCAATTTTTCCCTTAAGAAAAATTGGCATAAAAACTATAGTTGAAAAGTCTGCTTTTTTCCTAGTGTTTATGTGTGGCCAATTCAATGATTTTTAGTTAAGAACACCATGGACCAGTGGGGTAGAGCACATGTTACTAGACAGTAGGGTGTCACATAAAACACATTTTTATGTCTAAAAACTTCCCTAACAATATCTATGGCTAGCACATATAATTTGCTAAAATACTCAAGTGGTGAAAAAGCTCATGACAACAAGCCAAACCTATTTTTCCACCATGAGGCAAACATACCAGTGGGTGTTCCACTAGCAAATATGCTCACCAAGAGGTTAATAAGCCTCTGGTCACTTTTATAAAAGTGCTCAAAACAAACAAACAAGCATCCAAAAACTCCTACTCATACTAGTAGAAAATTTAGGAAAAATACTAGACTAGTTTAGGCTACACTAGTTAATTTTATGCACAAGTGTGCAAGCTAGCAGAGGCAAAATACTCCTCTAACCAGTACCATAAATGCTACTGGATTCCACAAAATAACATAAAAAGCATAGCTAGGAAACAAGGAAAAACTATGCTTAAAATGCTACACATGTGAGGAGATTAATTCCTAGTCATCCAAGTGTTATTCATGCTTTTATGCTACTTAAGAGGAAACCTATCAGAGGTGAAAACCCTAAGATAATAATGCCACAAGTACATTCCATCCTCTGTTTTCCACACCAAAGATTCATATTTTTCCCTAGGGGAAAACAAGACAAAAAGCATACATGAATATCCTAGTGTGAAATCTAGTCCTTAAGCATTTCTATTTTAAACCTATTTCAAAAACAAGCACCAAGTATTTAGAGGTTCTATAACCAAAATAACAGTACCTAAATGGTACTAGTTTCATGAGAATTAATCTAGCAATAAGCCTAAAAAGCATTTAAAGATCTACTCAAAACATATATAAAAGAAACACATCTAGTGTGGGGGAAATAATGTTTCCACCAAAAATGCAATGAAACCAGTGGGTGTTCCACTAGCATATCAAAGCATTAAGAGGTCACAATGCCTCTGGTCCACTTGCTAAAAATTTAACAAAAGACTAAACAAGCTTCTAGTGCAATAACAATACTAGCAGAAGATAACAGGGTGCTAAAATAAGCAAGGTAATGATACTCATGCTATTGTTTTCACACATGTGAAAACTTTAGGTGTCAAGTACTCATAACAACCTTATCAAAATGCTACTGGACCTATGGATACAACCCAAAAATATGTGGTCACAAAACCACAAATGATTATGTCAAAATTCCACACATGAGGGACTTTTTCCATAACCATTCTCATAGTCATGACAAAGCTAATAATGCTTTTCTACCAATTCCCATGCAACATAGCAGAGGTGATAACAACACAAACTAAGTACCAACATGGTACTGGATACACTCAAAAAATCCAAGTGCTTTGCACATGAATTCATCACTCAAAAATGCTATGCAAATATTAACTAGAGAATAATCAAATGCTATTAACAAAAATTCTATTTCTTCTCAACTCAATTCCACACAATCTAACATGCTAAAATAGCTAAGTAATACTTAGAAAGCAAGTTCACACAACTTATACATGCTAGAAAACAATATTGTAACACAAAAATATCATCACACAAATTAATTAACTAAAATGCCAAAATGGCAGAAACATGCATTTTAAAGATCTGTCCACCAAATTTTGTAGGATGCTCTAAAAATTAAACCCTTCTAGGTTTGGATAGCCCTAAACATATACAAGACCATCCAGTTGAGTTTGCATCAAAAATCATTTTTAATAATTTTATAAAAATCACCAAAGTGCTCTCTGGTGTTTTACCAAATTGCATGCCATTTCAAAAATACAATGAATTTGGAAACGAGGTTAAATGCTCCTGTTAGGAAATTTCAAGGGCTTTCCAATGCAATTGGCCTCACTTCATTCTGAGTTGTAAAATAAAAATGGTGCTCATTTTGGTGTTTCTGGTACCTGTTGCCAAATCATTTTTCATTTCAAAACCATTCATCCAAAAGTAGATCTAAAAGTTGGAGGTGGTTTAGAATTAGTTGAGGTACCACTGTGAATTTTAGTTTGGTCAAATTCATTTTTTTGGTTGCCTTTTTAGTCCAAAAGTAACCACACAAGTTTCTGTGAAAAATAAATGGAAAAAAGAGCATTGTTGGGCCAGATCTACCATTTGGGCCGGCCAGATTTGATATTCACCGCGGCCAGAGCTAGAACGAGCCGCTGACGCGCGGGCCAGGCCGCCACGCGGCTGCCACGCAGGCGAGCGCGTGGGCCACCTGCCAGTTTGACTGCATCTACGCGGGGTCAAGTGAGATGACGCGATCATGACGTCGTGGGCGCGTCACACGCCGGCGGGAGGATCTCCGGTGAGCTTGCAACCGGCGATTTCGGCTACCGTTCGTCGATTCCAACCTATCTACGCGACGTGCTCGACGAGAGGAAGCCAAAGGAGGCACCCTCGCTTCCCGGGAAGCAAGCGGAGGGCGGCGGCGACGGCAACGCGCGGTGGCCGGACGGCAACAACGGCGCGGGTTCGTTCTAGGGGGAGAGGGAGGGGGAAAAGAGACGGGGAGGCTCCCCTGCTCACCGTGAACGTGCTGGGATGCTCGGTGACGGAGGAGGGAGCTCGAGGGGGCGGCAATGGCTCGCCGGAGCCCGCCGGAGCCGTGGAAGAAAATCGGACGGCGCGGCGACCTCGAGCCCTTCCGGCTCGATTCCTCCGGCAGAGAGGACCACCACGACGATGCGGAGACGCTGGACAACACGGCGGCCGCCGGTGAGCTCGGGAACGGCCGATTCGACGGCGACCGTACTAGCTAGGGTTTCGGGTTGGCAAAATATCTGTAGAGAGAGAGAGCTTCGAGGGGGGAGAGAGAGGGAGCAGGTAAGAGGTGCACACGGGCCTTTTAATCAACTAGAAGCCTTCTACTCGAAGGCAATGGAGCATGGGCTCCCATGCCTCCATTTGCGTCATCTACAGGAAGAAGAAGACCATGTGTGACTAGGATTTCAATTTAGTCCCTGGAAAATTACAAGTAGGTCCCTGTACTCTCAGAAAATGGATGTTTTCCCTAGGCAAACAAAGTTATAAAATTAAATCCTTTTGCCCAAAATTCTAATTAGTTAATGTGCACAACATATATGAAAATTGGATCAATAGGAGAAACTTGGTAATTCAAAGTTGTTCAAATTTGAATTCTTACATAAATGGACATTGAATTTATTAGACTACTTAGGAGCTTCCAAAAATGATAATTTTTGGCACACATTCCTTATTTAATGTGTTACTTATGTGGTAGAAATTTCAAGTCATTTAGAGTTACTTCATAGAACAAACTTGTTCAAATTTCAAAAAGGTGCTGTGAAGAAAACAGGGGTTTTTGGAAACTTAAACAATTCAAAAACTTGTTTCCTTTTGGTTTTCATCCTTATTTATGATATAGAGCAAGTGGTATTTATTTCATGGCATTTGGAAAAAGTTTGTAGAACAAACTTGTTCAAAATCCCAATTGTTGCTGTGGAGAAAAACCATGTTTTCAGGACTTTAATGGATTCAATTTTTGGTCTCCTATTGTGTGTGTTCCTTATTTGATATAAGGAAGCAATGGTATGAATTTCAAATCATTTGAGGAAAGTTTCCAATAGTAACTTGTTTTAGTTTTCTGTTTCTAGAAATATTGGAATTTCTATTTAATAAAGCACTAGGCTTTTCTTTATCAATCCTTTGCCAAAATATTTATGTGACTAGAGATAGCAAGTAAATGCTCTCTAATACTATTGTTTTTAATCTTTCAAGGTTGGAAAAACATTTGATAATATTTTGGTGAAGCATTTAAGAATGCCTCTTTTTCTGATAATCCTTTATGGAAATTTATTAAGTGTTTTCCTCTTTCTTAATTTAGGCCTTGTAATAATATTCAACAAGTATTGGATTCCTAAGATAGTTTTGTAAAACTCTTTGATCAATATTTACTTGAGAAAATATTGCCAAAGTCATTGGAACAATATGTTGAATATTTTTAGTTCACTGCTTTGCTATCCTTTTTAGTTTGCAAGTTTATATAATTAGTTTGTTTAGTTGCACTTAAAGAACCACAAACAAACACAACCAAGGTTTATTAGTCAAGCAATTAGCAAAACAACTATGTTAACATGTATTCCAAAATTGGGATGTGACAGTAGCTGCGGCCGGCGACGACGACGGAGGAAACCCACGGCCTCCCTAGGGCGTCCCCGACCCCCAAAACCTGCGAGCAGCAAGCCCACACCTCGGGGGTTCCATTCCCGTGGTCAGCACGGCGTGGCAACGACCGTGGACTCGCCGGCGACGAAGGATTCAGAGAGGTTTTGGGCTGTTGTTTTGAAGTTCGGACAGGGAAAAGGGAAACAGAGAAGAAGGGATCGGAGGAGGGGAAGGAGGGTGGCGGCGGCTGCAGGGAGAGAGAGGGGGGAGAGCTAGGGTTTGGGCTCGGGAGAGGGAAGGGGAGCTATAAGGGGGAGGAGAGGGGAGCAGGTGGGAATTCGGTGGGGGAGGATGACGTCCTCCCTGTACGGAGGAGGAAGAAAGATGGGGGGGCCTCGAAGGGGTAAGTGGGCTGGCCCAATTGGGCTGGCCTGCCCTCCCTTTGCTGTGTGTTTGCTTTTTTATTTTGTTCTTTTATTATTATTATTTTTTTTGTAAGAGAAGGATGAAAGGAGAAATTGGTATTTTGAGGGACTTTGAAACTTCCAAAAATTGTGAAATAAACCTTTATGCTTTTGGAATTCGAAAAGCCCAAGTGCACAAATTTTGTTTTTTCAAAATTTCAAATTATTACACATTGTTTGAATTTAAATTGTATTTGCCTCAAATTCACATTAAATGGTTTATTTAAAAATTGACCAAGTTGTTTATTTGAAAATTCAAGTTTATGGAAGGCAATTGGTTTGTTAATGTTTGTGAATTATTTTGAACACATTGGAACAGAGTTGAGTTTCAAATGGATTTGAATTTTTTAAGTTAGTTGGAAAATAAGGAACAATGCATATGATGCAATGCATGATGAAAAGAAAAACCAACCAAACTAAATGGGGACTAGATTCCCCGGGCGTTACAGACGACACCACTAACAAGGGATTGCGTCCCCGCAATCCACCCCCTAACCCGGGAGGGAAAAAAGTTCGACTATCGATTCTTCATGCTTCCAGTTGATCTCCTCGACACCACTAACAAGGGATTCTTGCTCGGAGTGACGACGATGTAGTTCCGTCGAGAAATCTTCCGAAGATCGAACCTATTAGGTTAAAAGCTCAGAAAACGTCCACCCACGTAGGATCCTAAAACTTTGAAAGATAGATAAGGGAAGAGACTCCAAAACAAATAAGATGGGAGGGGAAATAGAATAGAGATAAGGAGAAAACAAGAATCCTATTGAGATGTTTCCAAAATAGTTTAGCAGAAATAGTTTTTGACACTCTAGAAACAACGACCGTTAGCGAGGTTATCCTACAGGCTTTGCGGACCCGTTGCTTCCATAACCATTCGTATCGAAACAATATTGGGAATCGGAAACCATGCTCTGATACCATTTGTGACGCCCCGAGATCGGGCACTATGCAGATTTTAGCATTTCCGCCAAAATCCACATAATAACCGATTCCAGGTTGCCACTTGTGATAACATTACAACAGTTCACGAATAATCCACAACAACAACAGAAAGGATATATACAAGACGACTCAAACGAGTCAAGGATACAACTGATAGAATACAAAGATCCAAATAACAGCGGAAGAAACAACATGGCGTCTGACTACGGACAAGATACAAATTGGACTAAGAGTACTGAAGATAACCGATGGCGTCCAATCCCTGCCCAGGCCAAGCCGGAGGGATTCCCAAGCTAACGTCGTCAGACTTCAAACCTGTTGACTGCAATGTGGAATATGCAGCCACGAAATGGATTCGTGGGTCAGTACGGTTAAGTACTGGCAAGTGGATAAACCATACTCACAAGATACCAGCGTAACCAATCATCACAAGATACAAATACTTTGCGTACAACAGAAAGGAAGGGAATATTGCAAAGAAGCGGCAGCGGGCTGCACTAACTAACTACAGAGACTTGCTACAACATCCGGCTAAAAGAAAGGGGATAAGATAGCGTATCAGAACTGTGACGCCCCGAGATCGGGCACTATGCAGATTTCAGCATTTCCGCCAAAATCCACATAATAACCGATTCCAGGTTGCCACTTGTGATAACATTACAACAGTTCACGAATATTCCGCAACAACAACAGAAAAGATATATACAAGACGACTCAAAAGTCAAGGTTACAACTGATACAATACAAAGATCCAAATAACAGCGGAAGAAACAACATAGTGTCCGACTACGGACACGATACAAATTGGACTAAGAGTCCTGAAGATAACCGATGGCGTCCAATCCCTGCGCAGGCCAAGCCGGAGGGATTCCCAAGCTAACGTCGTCAGACTTCAAACCTGTTGACTGCAATGTGGAATATGCAGCCACGAAAGGGATTCGTGGGTCAGTACGGTTAAGTACTGGCAAGTGGATAAACCATACTCACAAGATACCAGCGTAACCAATCATCACAAGATACAAATACTTTGGGTTCAACGGATAGGAAAGGATTATTGCAAAGAAGCGGCAGCGGGCTGCACTAACTAACTACAGAGACTCGCTACAACATCCGGCTAAAAGAAAGGGATAAGATAGCGTATCAGAACCCACTACAACTACTCACCAAACAATACCCATCCAATGTTACCCCCTACTAAGGAAGCAACCCAAGGAAAACTCACACCGTTGATTAGGGTGACATTCATTTTATGGTGGAGGTAACCTATATTACTAGTCAAGTTATCATTGTTAAGTGTAAGTTGTCTGAGTACTTGTTAGCCAGCACTTTCACCAAGTCATCCATAACCGCGAACAACACGGCTTCTCGAGAAGATTTAACCCTGCAGGGATGCACCAATTTGGCCGTACACGTAATAATAACCCGCCAGACGGGGAATCAACCCACCAAGCGAGGTACTCAACACAACCCAACTCTTCTTCGCATCAAGCCCAAAGAACCCCGTGCAGTTGAGCACACGGCTAATCAAGCCCCACGAAGAAAAGGGGACCCTCATAGCACTCTAAGAACGTGTCTCCCTAAATGCCGACTACAAAAGTTCCACCCTGGCGCCAAGGGTTCGCACCTACATATGCATGCGGCAAATGGAAAACCCGAACTAAATGAGGCAATTTGGACGAGATGCGAATTGAATCAGAATTGCGGGGGGTGCCCATACTCGCTTCCCACATGCGGTTAGTGCGCTCATCATGGATCAATGGACAAGTCCCTTTTCCTAATTAGGGTCGACACTAGCAGGCCTCAAAACCACGCCGGGCCTCCTGCCGGTGCCTTATCATCAAATTATTATTACCCAAAACATTAACAGGTTGTTGATTAAATTGAAACCCAACTATCGAACTAAACAAGTGATAAGACAGACAACGAGACTTGAGCGCAAACAACACTAAGCATGCAACTACGTCACAAGGCCAACATGGTAAACACACAACAGTTAATAGGAAGTGGAACGAAGGCTATATCATGGCTGCAAGGTAAATATATGATAGGATCGAGACACAAGCATCAAATCATAAGGCTAGCATAAGAATAACGGAAAGAATCGGTAACAAGTGATGAAAGGCAGCCATAGGTAGCAAGTGAGTATACTTGCCTGAGATCCAGCAAGTAGAGGTACATCCGAAGAACTTGTCGTTGCTCACATCATCTCCACGTCCTATCCGGGAAGAAGCAACGAACTAGAACAAACACCGGATGCGACAATTACTACTACGGCAAAAGATCCAGCATGATCAAGATATGGATGCATGACAAGTTTAAGGATGCATCGATGATAAACTAGTTGACATAGTAAACATATTTAAATGGGCCCATATGCAATTTGGATTGCATATGGAAAAGCCCATGAATTAATGTTGAATTAAATGATCTACAAATAACCATCATGTGAAAGTTGATTAGAATGATGCATGGATGATGAAAACAATAAGAAAACAACAATAGCTTCAATTTGATATGTTGTTTACCAAGTTTGGAATTTTATTTGTTAAGTTATGAAATTTGGCTTCTTAAATGATTTAAACAAGCATTTATTGTTTTCACCCATTTTAATTGTTCAAAACAGATAACCAAATTCATATTTGGAAAGAACACAAAATTTTAGATGGAAAACATATTTTACATGTTGGAATTGGATTTGAATTGCCCAAGTTATGAATTTTGCAATTTAAGAGGTTTAATTAAAGCATTGAATTATTGCACCACTTTTAATTAGGAAAAACAGTAACCAAATTGTATTGAAAAGGTTGAAAACATGTAGCAAATGTTTCACTGAACATTTTGAGCTATTAAACATAATTTTTGGGTTATTATTGAATTTATTATGCAATTTTTCATAAGTAGTCTTATTCTGCCCTTTTTAGTAAACAGAGGGAAACATGTTCAAATTTAATTCAATTGTGACCAAATAAAATACCACTGTGTAGAGTTTGTTAAGACAAATTTTTAGAGCCCAAGTTTGCTCAAATTGGATGAACACAACTCAAGTTATGAAATTCCAAAGTTTCAACTTTTAATTGCATTTTCACTAATTAATTATTTAGTGCAAAATTTATTACAGAAACATGTTGCAAACTTGACATTAACAGAAAGAGCACAAAATTATGAATCCACAGAAACTTGAATCGTTGAATTTGGAGCAATATTCAATTTTATATTGATTTTACAAATAAGGGTTCAGATCTGTTATTCTGGAATTCGAGAAAATAAAAGAAAAAAGGAGGAAAAGGGGTGGTTTTTGCTGCGGGAGGGGGGACTCGAACTCGGGCTGCTGGCTTGTGCGCAAGGGTGTGTTACCAACTGGGCTGGTGCGGCTTGGTTGATGGATACAGAGGCGAGGGGATTTTGAGGCAGCATGTGCGGGTGGACGAAACTGATACGAGATGCAGTTAACTGCATCGATCCGAAAAGAGATGACGGCCGGCGACCTGCAGCGAGGAATCCATGGCGCGGCGCGATGGCCGGCGATCAGAGCACGAGGGGAGGGGAGAGAGGGGAGAGAGGAGAGAGGGGAGAGAGGAGAGGTGGTGCTCACCTCGCAGCTGGTCGAGGAAGAAGGACGAACGGCGATGAGGAACAGAAACTCGACAGGTGACGATGGCGGCGATGACGTGCTCGGCGGCGGCGGCACGGGGTGCCTCGGGCTCCGTCGAGGATGCTAGGAGGGAGAGGGCACCGCCCTCTTTCCATTCCCGGCGAGAGGGAGGGCCGAGGGTGTCCGTGGTGGCAGCTCCATGACCTCAAAGTGGCGGCCATGGATGCACCTTCAAGGTTCAGAGAAAGGAAAATAACAGAGGAGGGAGGGAGGAAGAAGAAGGTGGCGGCTAGGAGGAGGAGAGGGAGAGTTAGGGTTAGGGTTTGGGAAAGGAGGGGGAGAAGGGCTGCTATAAGGGAGGAGGGAGCAGGTGGGAGGTGGGGGCTATGGGAGGAGGTGGACAGCGACATCCTCCCCCTTTCTGTCCGTACGAGGAAGAAGGGGGGGGGTTGGGCTGGATCGTGGGGGTGTGGTGGGCTGGCCCAATTGGGCTGGCCTGCCCTCCCTTTCTTATTTTTTTTTGCTTCTATTTTTCTGTTTGCACATTTGTTTTTGTAGGAAAGAGAGAGAGAGAAAAGGAATAGGTTTTTAGGGTTTTATTTTATGCAATAATTTTTATTGAATTACCAAACAGCAAGATTCAAATGTATGTTAACTTTATTCTCAAAAATTTCAAATTGCCAATTGATTTGAATTTGCCAATTTAATTTCAAATAGTGTTTCATAAAGAAAATGATTTTTTTTAAATAACCAAGCAAAATTAATTCCAACTCAATTCTTAATGAAAACGATTTGAGTTGATAACAAAGGTGCTTTGTTTGAGAAGTTAAAATTGGTTTGAATTTTTAGGTTGGTTTGAAAACAAGTGCAATGCATATGATGCATGATGCTATGCGATGAAAAAGAAAACAACAAGCAACTTTCTATTTGGGAAAAACCCTGGGTGTTACAAGAACCAACTACAACTACTCACCAAACAATACCCATATCCAATGTTACCCCCTACTAAGGAAGCAACCCAAGGAAACTCACACTGTTGATTAAGATGACATTCATTTTTATGGTAGAGGTAATCTATATTACTAGTCAAGTTATCATCGTTAAGTGTAAGTTGTCTGAGTACTTGTTAGCCAGCACTTTCACCAAGTCATCCATAACCGCGGACAACACGGCTTCTCGAGAAGATTTAACCCTGCAGGGATGCACCAATTTGGCCGTACACGTAAGAATGACCCGCCAGATGGAAAGGCCCTTCCACCAAGCGAGGCACTCAACACAACCCAACTCTTCTTCGCATCAAGCCCAAAGAAACCCGTGCAATTGAGTGCACGGCTAATCAAGCCCCACGAAGAAAAGGGGACCCTCATAGCACTCTAAGAACGTGTCTCCCTAAATGCCGACTACAAAAGTTCCACCCTGGCGCCAAGGGTTCGCACCTGCATATGCATGCGGCAAATGGAAAACCCGAACTAAATGAGGCGATTTGGACGAGATGCGAATCGAATCAGAATTGCGGGGGGCGCCCATACTCGCTTCCCACATGCGGCTAGTGCGCTCATCATGGATCAGAGGACAAGACCCTTTTCCTAATTAAGGTCGACACTAGCAGGCCTCAAAACCACGCCGGGCCTCCTGCCGGTGCCTTATCATCAAATTATTATTACCCAAAACATTAACATGTTGTTGATTGAATTGAAACCCAACTATCAAACTAAACAGGTGATAAGACGGACAGCAAGACTTGAGCGCAAACAACACTAAGCATGCAACTACGACACGAGGGCCAACGGGGTAAACAAACACAAGGTAATAGGAAGTGGAAGGAAGGCTATATCATGGTTGCAAGGTAAACATATGATAGGATCGAGACACAAGCATCAAATCAAAAGGCTAGAATAAGAACAACGGAAAGAATCGGTAACAAGTGATGAAAGGCAGCCATAGGCAGCAAGTGAGTATACTTGCCTGAGATCCAGCAAGTAGGGATACATCCGAAGAACTTGTCGTTGCTCACATCATCTCAGCGTCCTATCCGCGAAGAAGCAACGAACTAGAACAAACACCGGATGCAACAATTACTACTACGCCAAAAGATCCAGCATGATCAAGATATGGATGCATGACAAGTTTAAGGATGCATCAAAGATAAACTAGTTGACATGGTAAACATATTTAAATGGGCCCATATGCAATTTGGATTGCATCTGGAAAAGCCCATGAATTAATGTTGAATTAAATGATCTACAAATAACCATCATGTGAAAGTTGATTAGAATGATGCATGGATGATGAAAACAATAAGAAAACAGCAATAGCTTCAATTTGAAAAGGGGTTTACCAAGTTTGGAAATTTTATTTATTAAGTTATGAAATTTGGCTTATTAAGTGAGTTACACAAACATTTATTGTTTTCACCCATTTTAATTGTTAAAAACAGATAACAAAATTTATATTTGGAAAGAACACAAAATTTTAGGTGGAATACATATTTCATTTGTTGAATTTGGATTTTAGATGAGCAAGTTATTAAATTGACAATTTTAAATGCATTAATTAAGAAATAGTTGTTTTCAGCAATTTAATTTATTCAAAATAGAAAACAAAGTTTATATTTGCAAAGTTCATGAAAAATGGGATGGAAAACATATTTTACATGTTGGAATTGGATTTGAATTGTCCAAGTTATGAATTTTGCAATTTAAAAGGTTTAATTAAAGCATTGAATTATTGCACCACTTTTAATTAGGGGAAACAGTAAGAGGGCGAGGGGGAAGGGCGCTCACCTCGCTACTGTCGTCGAGGACTGTCGGAGGAGAGGTAGCTGCGGCCGGCGACGGCGACGGAGGAAGCCCACGGCCTCCCTAGGGCGTCCCCGACCCCCAAAACCTGCGAGCAGCAAGCCCACACCTCGGGGGTTCCATTCCCGTGGTCAGCACGGCGTGGCAACGACCGTGGACTCGCCGGCGACGAAGGATTTAGAGAGGTTTTGGGCTGTTGTTTTGAGGTTCAGACAGGGAAAAGGGAAACAGAGAAGAAGGGATCGGAGGAGGGGAAGGAGGGTGGCGGCGGCTGCAGGGAGAGAGAGGGGGGAGAGCTAGGGTTTGGGCTCGGGAGAGGGAAGGGGAGCTATAAGGGGGGGAGAGGGGAGCAGGTGGGGATTCGGTGGGGGAGGATGACGTCCTCCTTGTACGGAGGAGGAAGAAAGGTGGGGGGGGGTCCTCGAAGGGGTAAGTGGGCTGGCCCAATTGGGCTGGCCTGCCCTCCCTTTACTGTGTGTTTGCTTTTTTTTTTGTTCTTTTATTATTATTTTTTTTTGTAAGAGAAGGATGAAAGGAGAAATTGGTATTTTGAGGGAGTTTGAAACTTCCAAAAATTGTTAAATAAACCTTTATGCTTTTAGAATTCGAAAAGCCCAAGTGCACAAATTTTTTTTTTCAAAATTTCAAATTATTACACATTGTTTGAATTTAAATTGTATTTGCCTCAAATTCACATTAAATGGTTTATTTAAAAATTGACCAAGTTGTTTATTTGAAAATTCAAGTTTATGGAAGGCAATTGGTTTGTTAATGTTTGTGAATTATTTTGAACACATTGGAACAGAGTTGAGTTTGAAATGGATTTGAATTTTTTAAGTTAGTTGGAAAATAAGGAACAATGCATATGATGCAATGCATGATGAAAAGAAAAACCAACCAAACTAAATGGGGACTAAATTCCCCGGGCATTACAACCTCTTCTCTTTCACAAATGGTCAGTCAGTGGCTTAGTGTGGATGCACTTCTTCCAGTAGACGGAGGTAACAACCAACCATCTCAAGAATAGTCCACACATGCATAACTGACTTGGGATGATTCCCGAGGAAACAAGAAAACTCTTCTCAGATCCATGACGACAACTTTCACCATAAGCACATGGACCGGGGTAAGTTACTTCGAACATCTAGAACACAACTTCGTGATGACACAAAGATGGTTCTCGAAAGTTTCCAACATTAGTGCCAAGTGTTCAACATGAACCTCTTGCAACTTGGGAAAATAGGGATGTCATCGATGGGCTCAATAACACCCTTATCAAGTTACTCCAAGAAGAGGGATTCATATGTTACATGAACAGGGCAAAATATTGGTCTGCCAAAGGACATAAAGGTGTACCTAGGAAACAATACCATGAGTGGGAACACCATCAAGGTAGTCCTTGGATCTTTTCTCGATTTGACGATAGCCCAAATCAAATCAAGGGTGGAAAGCTAGCATGTCCATTAAGGAGATACTATCATGCTTCAACGCAAAGGAAAGTGGACATCCCATAACGAATGATCAAGTTAGGCGGAGCTTTTGTCTTTCAACTCTCCAAGTTAGTGATTAAGCTCAACCAACTAGTCTAGGATATCTAGCAGGGTTCCTTGGAGAAAGGAGAAATTCAAATACCCCTTATGTAGACATCACGGCCAGGTAAAACCTGATGATATTTCTAGAAAGACTACCGGAATATCACAAGCTACCGGTATGTCTTGGAGTCTAGAAAGGAATCTTGCTTTTCAAAGCAATCAACATGATCTTGAGAGCTTCGGCATGAACCTAACTCTCTGACCAAGGATGTGCACCGGCATGAACGGATTTGGAACACCTTCAACTTCAAAAAGAGGCTAGGTGACCAGTAGTGCTAAGAAGGGTACAAATGTTTCTTAGATTTTTCGAAGCACTAGAAATTGCTAAGAATACCTGATACACACATCAATGCACACCCATCATTCTCAAGCATTCCAGCTTGGAGGAATGGGGAGTGAAGACATGTAAGAGCATCACTTCATCAATAAGACCATGAAATTCAGCATGACCTCTTGATGCCAAAGAGTGTGATACTCGAAGGTGGAACAAAACAGAAGCGAATGAAACTTCTTTATCCTGTGGATTACAAAACTTTGACCTGGTTCTAGAGATGAACGAGGCACTGGAGTTTGTTTCTCCTCACATTCCAAGGTGGAATGTTTTAACGGAAAACAAGAGCAAATGCATGGTAATATCCAACACCTGTATGCAACTTGATGTCCAAAACAACGGATGGAGATTTGAGAGCAACTGGGAGGTGGAAACATGCTCAGGAGAATTCCTAAGATCACGTTGATTGCACAGGGTAATACTCATTTGTAGAACCCATGCCAAGAAGAGAAATATAGCTGAATCAAGAAGAAAGATGTGGAACTCATGATGATCTCTCTTGTTGCGATCCTTCTGATTCCAAGAGGAAACCTATGGCTATTGGAGTTGAGATTACCTAGCCATCCTGAGGTAGAACGGATTCCTCAGGATCCAAATGAACAGAACTTGGGTTAAAGGTCAGCATCCTGTACTGATAGCATGAGCATTACATGGTTAAGAAACCACATGACTCAACTCACCACAATTCAGCACATTCCGGGACCTTCGGTTCAAGTCCAAGGTTGAAAACATTGAAAAGGATTAACTACTATCTTAGTGCCTTGAAGGACACTACGAATAGCAATCACGAAGTATCTTTGCAAAAACAACGATAACTCCGGAAGAACTTGAGCAGAGGATAACGGATACATTCGAGATGAAAAGGAAATCTCGAGGTTCAGGATTTTGAGACTTTAGAACTGGAGTATGTGGAACCCACACAACTCTGAGGTATTGGGATGGAAAGAAAATCTCCCATTTGAAACGAGAGATAACGGAATATGGAACACACACGACTCTAGAAACTTTAACACTAGGTCAACTGGGGTAAAAACGTCATTGCCAAAGAAGGCACCTAGGTTTTGAATGAATAGAAGAGGTAGCAAAACCTTGTCAAATCAAAACAGGTAAGTTGACCCAGAGTTAGAGCGATAACAGATAAGGAGTAAAAAGAATCCTAAGAAGTTTTTTCACAATCATTTGAAGTTTCAAAATAGTTTTCACAAAAACTCTAGACTCAACATCGACCAAGCAGTAAGGTTTTCCTACAGGCAGTCCTGCTCTGATACCATGACTTGTCACGACCCCGGACCCAGAGATATACATACTGTTATGTGCTCCTAGCCATGGACTCACAAGGGCTTCAGGGTTACCAGCCCCGGCCGCAACAAACAACAGCAGGCAGACTGGATTCATCGGCACATAGTCCGGATCCCCAGTCTACTACTCCTTGTATCCATGCTAGTCATAACCAACTATGCATATCAAAGCGTCCACGAATCGAATGAAACTGAAGGAAACGGGACCAAACCTATACAGAGCTGCTATGTGTCCAGAAAGTGCAACAACAATCGAGGGTTACTGGGGTTACCTCGCCCCATGCCGATCACATCGACAGGCGGGCTCGGACATGGATCATCGGCTCCACAACCCCTCGACTGCGACAACTATGCAGGCATAGCCAAAACTGTATAACAATGAGCTCGAAACCAACAACCGATCAAAGCAATACTCTAAACATGAAACTTTAGTAAACAGGTGTTACTAGAGTATAGCTTACAAGCAGAGGTCACATGACCCAACATTACATCAGACAACGGAAGGCAAATTATGTTGCTAATCAACAAGAACCAAAAAGGCCTAAGAGGCCGCAACATAAGGCGACGTCCCAGCCCATAGATTCCAGGCTGCTACCTGGGAACCCCAAACTACTCGTCGATGTCCACGTTGATTCACCACTGAAGTGAGGAACTCCACCTGAACCAAATTTAAGCAAACCTGAGTACGGGAGGTACTCAACAAGACTTAGTTAACCTATTATATATCTGCTAGTTTCTGAAAGGGTTTTATGAAAGGTTGATTTGCGTAAAGCAAAGTTTGTTTTCCAAATCGAGGAAGAATAGCACGTCTCATAGAAGGTTTTCAAAACAGATGAGAAACTCACTACTGTAATCATCATCTTTTGAAACCACCAACTTCAGTTCCCAGCATCTCACATGCTTCAAGGATCACCCCTCTCGGCATCTCCGAGGAGGCACCCTTCATCTATTGCCTCCATGCGTTGTCAACATCTTTTACGTCACGTTCAAGTTATCTATGACCACGTGGCATTCACCAAGTCGTCCTTAACCGTGGACACGGCTTTCCGAAAGATTTATCCCTGCAGGGTGGTACACTTTACCCACACGTACCATCTGACTCTTAATGCCAAGCTATTGGCACAATTCCGACGATGTGTCGGCAGAGTGTGGTTGGCCATGACCTTTACCTTGTCGAGCCCTATCCATGAGTCAACCCAAACAGGGCCACCCCGTCAACAGGGAGTTGGCCACCTCCTGACGGCACCTGTTCTGTGAGTCGGGATCAAGATCCGTGTACGTCCATCACTTGTCCCGATCACGCCCTAAACACCTCCAAAAGGTTTTTGACTCACACGCAGATGGAAATCCCAAACTACGTGACTCACGGATAGAACCAAACAAGTTAGTTAGTCGAGCGCGGTCTGTTAGGCCCCGCGTGTGGTTGCACGCTCAGTCTTGGTTTCCGCGGCGAGACCTTACTCCTAGGGTTGGCAAGTACAGGACAAACAACCACTTCCCAAGTGGCCTCCCGTCCAAGCCTTAGTCAAGTTAACCACACAGTGCTCATCTTACCACGTCATCATATCATACTAGGTTATCGCAACTCTGATTTATCAACCGGATGGAGCAGAGGTAACAAACATATGAAACTAAGCGGTAGCAGATATGAGGCTCTGGCGATGCGCACAAGCAAATCTATGGCGGCTAGGAAAAGTGGATCAGGTCATTGTGGAAATGCAGTATATAGGTGAACTATATCTAGCATCATCAAATACTTTAGAATCGAATGCAAAGTACGAGAATCAAATGTTGTTGGAAAACATATATGAGCAGATAAGAGGTTATGCCTGCCTTGGTTATAAGAAAACTAGATAAAGTCTTCAGGAATAAGTGTTTGACTTGTCGGTTAAGATCAAGTTTTCACCATTGGATTGCTGGCCTTCTCTTCGGAGTCACGTTCTACCGAGGGGGAAACAACACCGAAAAGAAGAATAACAAACAAACATGGCATCGATGCAATGCACAATATGTACGCATGAGCAATTTAATGCACTTAAATAAAGCCCTAGACATGTTCGATGGGTTGCTAGGGTTTGGATGTTGGTTAAGCAATTTTACTGAAATTATCCCAAAAATAGGCCCCGGAGGGGCAATTCGGTTGATTATGAAAGTAGGAACCATTTTAAAAGCTCAAATGGGTTTGAAAACATCATAACTAGGTTGCATTTGTCATTTTGAGCAATTTGGTATATAACTTTTAATTTTCTAATTTTATTGAATAAAAACTTATTTTTCTATTTTTAAATGATTAAACAACATTAAATAAAGCTCATTTTTGAACTTTGTCAAACATGATTGAAAATGACATATTTGGAAAGAGTACATTTTTCTGATCACTCCCATATTTTTATTATATCTTTCTGACTTATATTTTTATAGATATTGATTATACAATTTTATTCATATTCTGTAATTATTAAACAGTAGAGGCCCACGTGTAAAATTTAATCCAAAAACTATTTATTAAACAATTTTTATTAACAACATTTTAAACCTGACGGCGTGGCCCCACGATGACGTCAGCATGACGTCATCGTGATGTCAGCTGCCGGCCGGAATCCCACTGCCGTGGTCGCCGGCGGCAATTGGGCGCACGCGGGGAAGCGAGAGGAGGCTCAAACGGACGAGGGCGACGCGGGCTACCTCCCCGTGGTGGCGCCGCCCTGCCATGGTCGCCGTAGTGGCGACGGCGAGCAGGAACTGCGGCGGCCGACGACGATCTTCGGCGCGGCGACGAATTAGGAAGCGGGGAGGGAGAAGGAGGGCACCGGGAGGTTCCGTACCTCACCACGAGGACGATGGTGAAGTCGGGGAGGCCGGGGAGGCGTCAACGGCGGCGAATCGGAGGCGACGGACCTTCACCGGTCGCGGGGGAGAAAGAGTCGATCCCGGCGGTTGGCGGCTTCCCGGAAAGCGTGAGTGCTCGGGGGGGCACAGAAGAGGACGAAGGAGCGGATGGCGTCCTCGGCGGGGCTCTACGATGGCCAGAACGACGGCGGCGGTGGCGGCTCGCCGAAGGGACAGTAGGTTTCGGGTTAGGGTTTGCTCTTCAGGACAGTGACAGAGAGAGCGAGCTCGAGGGGGGATTCTGAGAGGAGGAGGGCGTCGAGGGCTTCTTCCAGAACCTGGCCACGAAGCAGGGGGGCGGCGGGTGCATGGCAGCAGCTCCGGCGAGCTGCCTGCTTGTCTCTTGACAGGAGGAAGAAGACAAGGCACATATCGCGAAAACCCCCAGAAGTTCCTGGTTTTTGCGAAGAGGTCCTTTTCTTTACTAAACAACACTGAAAACAACTGTTTCAAGGGCCATTTTGCGAATAGAAAATTTGCCAAAAATATGGTTTGAATTCCTTACGAAATTTCCAACAAAACCATATTTTTTTCCCAAATTGAAAATATTTTCAGTGCAAATTTTGGGTGACCACTTTAAGTGGTGTTGTTCATTTCATTTATTAATTTCAAATGCAAAATTCTAACCAATGTTTTCATCCATATATGCCATGAACACCACACCACAACACTTGTAAACAAAGTTGGGATGTTACAGGTGATCCTTGTAGCAAGTGAGATGCTGGGAGATGAAGTTGGTGGTTTCAAAACATGATGTTTTACAAGAGTTGAGTCCTTTCTCATCTGTTTTGAAAACACTCTACGAGACATGCTATTCTTCCTCGATTTGGAAAACAAACATTGCTTTACGCAAATCAGACTTCATAAAACCCTTTATAAAACTAGCATATATATAATAGCTTAACTAAGTCTTGTTGAGTACCTCCAGTACTCAGGTTTGCTTAAATTTGGTTCAGGTGAAGATCTCACATCGGTGGTGTTTCAGCATGGACATCGACGAGTAGTTTTGGGGTTCCCAGGTAGCAGCCTGGAATTTATGGGCTGGGACGTCGCTTTATGTTGCGACCTCTTAGGCCTTTTTGGTTCTTGTTGATTAGAAACATAGTTTGCCTTCCGTTGTCTGATGTAATGTTGGGTCATGTGACCTCTGGTTGTAAAGCTATACTCTAGTAATACATGTTCAATATAGCTTCTATGTCTAGAGTGTTGCTTTGATAGGTTGTTGGTTTCGAGCTCATTGTTATACATTTTTGGCTATGCCTGCATAGTTGTCGAAGTTGAGGGGTTGTGGAGCCGATGATCCATGTCCGAGCCCGCCTGCCGATGTGATTTGGCATGGGGCGAGATAACCCCAGTAACCCTCGATTGTTGTTCCACTTTCTGGACACATAGTAACTATGTATAACTTGGCTCCCGTTCCTTCAGTTTCATCCGACTCGTGGGCGCTTGGGTATGCGTAGTTGGTTATGACTAGCATGGATACAAGGAGTAGTAGACTGGGGATCCGGACTACGTGCCGATGAATCCAGTCTGCCTGCCGTTGTTTGTTGCGGCCGGGGCTGGTAACCCTGAAGCCCTTGTGAGTCCATGGCTAGGAGCACATAACAGTATGTATACCTCTGAGTCCGGGGTCTAACAGGATCTTCCTTATTCATATATTGGGGCAGACCAAGATTCATTAACCGCATATCGCTAAAGCATGACTGGATTTTCCGCCTCTCTGGAGATGCCTGCACCCAGATTGCACTTTCTTAGCATGGTGCAATCAGAGATCGCTCAAAACACGGAAGACGGAAATCCCGTGGAAAAGGCAGAAAACGTTGATCCCACAGGAAAGGTGGATGACCCGAAATCCGCCAATCAGGCGACAAGCTCGGAAGCCGAATCTATTCTAGCAACTATTGAAGCAAAGCTAGATTCGGAAACCGGATCTGCAGGTTACAACTCAGATTCCGATAATGATGAACATGATTTTGAAAGAAAGATCAAATCCATACAGGGATGCTTTCATTAAGTACTCATGGCTAAACCGACCGCAAAGTCGGATGCGAGGAAGAAGAAGAAGCAGATCCCAAAACATCTCTGCCAGTTGATCAGGAGGATGGAGAAGAAGAAGATGGGGAGAAGAGCCCATCTTATCCTGATGTTAAGGAATTGATGGAAGACGAACCTCAGAAAAATCCTCTATTCTCCAAAAGGAAGAAGAAAGACGCCAAAAAATCTATTCACCAAGGGCTAGAATCAAAAGATGGACAAATTGGCTGAAATAGCCAACCTAAACCGGGAAGTCGGTGGAGGCAGCGGCGTAAAGACGGTGGAGAAGAAAAGAAGCAGATTGAAGTACTACCCGTTCCTCAAATGTCGGAACAGGACGAAATCGATCTAATTCAAACCCCGATTGCAAGAGACGAACCACCGTAAGTGCTGGAAGCTAGTAGACAAGCCATAATGTGGCAACAACGACATCTTTTGTGTACTCGGGAAAACCTCCTCAAAACTCAGACTGCTGTTAAAGAGCGTCAGCACTGGTAGAAAATAGGCCTTTAGTCCCGGTTCGCAAAGGCCATTAGTCCCGGCCTCACAACCGGGACTAAATATGCGCGACTAAAGACCCCCCCCTTTAGTCGCGCCACTTACGGACCGGGACTAAAGGCCCGTCCACGTGGGCGCCAGGAGTCCGTCGGGGCGGAGGACCTTTAGTCCCGGTTCTCGTGGCTAACCGGGACTGAAGGCCTCCTCCGCAGTTTTAGGGTTTTAGCCCCCCTAAACCTGGTTTCTTTTTAATTTGTTTTGTTTTATTTCTTTTATATTTTATTTTGTGTTTTATTTTAATTTTGATGAAGTTTCAGTACACATATATATTGTACGCTACTAGATACACGCATATATGAAATTTCAAACAAGAAGAATTCAATAGGAATATATAATATATATTCAATCTCGGGTGACCATATACAACTTTGAACAAGTTTCCATACACAATTAAGATGGATGACCATACACAAATTCGAACAATTAAGATAGCTTATGTGTATAATAGTCATCGTCGGTGGACGCATGGTACTCTCCTTCCTTATCGATGACATGCCTAAGGAAAAATCCTGCTATTTCCTCTTGAATTGGTCGGAAGCGAGCTTCTGGACTAAGCGTCCTCCGCAAGTTATTGAGACTCTTCCGCGCGCTATCCGACTTCTTCTTCTCAGTGGTTTCTCTCCGTATGTTCTCACAAACATATTATCCACATAAATTGGTCCCCGGTGGCTGCTTATCCACACGAACTAAATTTCTAAAATCTAGCTGATGTTTGAATTCACCGACAATTTCTTTTGAGAACCGTCTCCAAACTCTACAGTGCAAAGAAAATTAAATGAATAAGGGAGTTATTAGCTACTGCATATTAGGAAATGAACAAAAGAGACCGATCGATATAGAGCGCAAATGATTGAAAATAATTACCTTTGCAGCATTTTTCTCATGTCGACCCAAAGGTTTGGATCTGAATCCATAGAGTCCATGATAAAAACTGTGGAAGTGTGAAGTTCAATTTTTAGCAGCAACCAGTGGAACCTGCGGACACGTTACATGCACAGTCATGCATAACTTATCGATTAGACTTACCATGCATGGAGTAAACAAAAGAGAATGGGCACAAGAGAGAAACACACACCAAAAATGGTAAGGAAATATAATATGACTTTTGAGTTGATGCTTTCTAAGAAAATTGTACAAGTCTTTCTCCACGTCTTGGGGGTGACGTTGTAACATAGTTCCATTAATGATTCATGGGTCAATGAACCTAACATCATGGATGTTTCTTATTTTGCATTCCAAAATCTTCAATCTGCATAATAGCGTACGCAACAATATAGTTAGGACAATATATATATATATATATATATATATATATAGTGCAGGCAATGAAAAACGAGATGAGGTAGAAATAAATCACTTACAGAACGTAGCAACTCAGGATAGATTTGTCGAGCTCGCGCAGATTGAACAGCTGGAACAATTCACTCATCTCAACTGTTACAGAGTACTTTTTGGTGTGATGCTCCTCTGTAACATCCACATAAACATATTCTTTGTCGGCCCATGATATGAAATTTTTGTACCAATGTAGCAGATTTCGCATTTGTGGTGGTAGACTCTTTTCCTGCGTAGGCTTGACGAGAGGCCCATTCTTCACATATTGTAATGCTACCTCACCCATTGGCGCATCGTCAAGGCCTAACGAGGCACGAAGAGTCAAACCCATCTCGGACGCAATTATCATGGCACTCTCTACAGTCAATCCAATTGTTGCCGCAGCTACTCTGACCTCGGGGTCCTGTTCCGGACCGGCTTTCACTATGAGCGGGGGGATCGATTGTTTACTCTGCATCCCGAGCTGGTCAACTTGTTTCCCGTTTTTTTTCCTTTCTTCATTCTCCTCCTTCAATATTTCTGCTTGCCTACGAAGTTCACTTCCATAGTCGTCAGGCATATTCAGCTTGGCTTGGGACGGTTGCGTCAAAAAACTCGTAGCCCACTTCTTTACCTTCGGAGGGTATACTTCCTTGGGCTTAGGCTCCCTTAGCGCCTTCCGATCGGCCGACCATTTCTCATACTCAGCCTTCGCGGCCAATTTGGTTTCAGCTTCACTAAGTTCCCAAGGCCTTGGGGGGATAGGCTTCAGTGATGGCTCCGGTACCCGTGTGGTCTTAGGTACATAAGGCTCCAGGTTAATAGTCCAAGAGCGGGTTTCCTTGCGGTCCGCCAGCTTCTGTTTCTTCGCCGGAGGAGCAATGGGGGGCGACGGCTGCTTATCCGCTCGAGGAGGAATGGGGGGCGACGGCTGCTTATCCGCCGGAGGAGGAATGGGGGGCGACGCCTGCTTATCCGCTGGAGAAGGATTGGGGGGCGACGGCTTCTTATCCGCCGGAGGAGGATTGGGGGCGACGGCTGCTTATCCGCCGGAGGAGGATTGGGGGGCGGCAGCTGCTTACCCGCCAGAGGAGGATTGGTGGGCGACGCCTGCTTACCCGCCGGAGATTGTGGATCGGGGGACGGCGTCGAATGGCGTGAAGGAGGTGTTGGTGAACCAACACCACCACTACCACCACCACCACTTGCACCATCGGAGGGGGGTGGACTTGTTAGCCTTGGCGCCTCGCCTGGAAACACTATATACTTCTTTTTCCATAGAATGAACTGGCGCTTGACATCTCCAAGTCTTCTCTCCCCTTCAGGTGTAGTTATGTCAATCTCCAGGTCCTCAAACACTTGGACTATGTCTTCCACCGTCACACGAGCATAGCCATATGGAATGGGGTTGTTGTGGTGGAGTGCTCCAGGTGTAGAGGGTAAAGCACTGCTGGTAGCTACCTTCGTGGAAATGTTCCCCACGGGATAATGCAGATCACATTCTTTCATCTCCTTTACATCATCCACGGGGTAGTGAGGCTCCGGTGCACGACTCTCGATCATCAGTGCATTAGCACCTGCAGGTGGGGCCTCCGTGGAAGCCACGCTGCTTCTCCGCTGATTCTGGCTTCCGAGATCCGCTTCATGATCTTCATGCGGCCCTACAGCCGTCGATCTTTCTTTCACAAGTATTCCATGCACGGTCTGCTTCAACTCACTAACTTCCGATGCAAGCTTCGCCAGAAGATCTGCATCCCGGTCCGTCTTTCTCTTACGGCTTCTGTAACAGTACGGGTCATTCTCCTGGGAAAACCCTACTTTCCACGGCATTCTGCCTTTGCCTCTTACATGTCCTTTGTGTTCAGCCTTCCCGAGGGCATGGGTCAGTGCGTCTTTCTCTCTGTTGAACGTGATCACGCCCTGTTGAGCTAGGGTCATTGCATCAATAAGGGCTTTTGTGGGAGCAAGCGTTTTCTGCCGATGAACACACGCCCCTGTCTCCTGGTCTAGCGATCCCCCATGCCCGTACCACCATATTTTGGCTTTTTCGTCCCATCCCTCTGTACCTAGAGGGATTCCTCGCGTTGTCAGGCCGTCCTCCATCTTCTGCCACTTAGGGGCCGAAAGGCGGTATCCTCCTGGCCCCATAACATGATGGTACTGTTTCTTATTCGCATTAGTCTTTTTTTTTGATATATCCTTGAAATGGTCCGATTTCTTTTGCCTCACAAATTCTGGCCAATCATCTTTCAGTTTCTCATTTTGTCCAGTGAAAATCGGAGTCTTGCCCTTGTTGACATATTCACGGGTTAAATTTTTCTTGAAGTTCCGGAATGCTTCGGCCATCTTCTGAAGAGCGCACTCTTTGACTAGCCTCCTCCTCTAACGTCCACCCGGAACCTCGTTACCGAATTCATCTTCTTTGTTGTATTCCGGAGGTAGAATGAAATGTGCCATAAGGTTTCTCCACATATCCTTTTTCGTTCTCTTGTCGACAAAACTGAAACCAAGACATTCTTTCTTTGGCTCCTTCCATTCCTGGACGGTGATCGGGACGTTGTCTCTGACAAGGACTCCGCATTGGTTGATAAACTTTGTGGTGTGCTATAGGGGCTTGCCGGTTTCACCGACTGATTCGATGGTATATGTTTCTCCTTCTTTCATCGCCTTGGATTTGCCACGCTTTGTCGTACTCGAGCCGGACGAGGGCTAAAATAAGAAAGAGAGTCGCGCGTGTTAATGCATATGTATTCACATTTCAGTAAGTTTGTATCACGAGAGGCTCAATGTATATATATATATATACCTCGTCGGAGGTGGTTGGTCTTTGAAATTCGAGATCGTCGTTTGTCGACGGTTGATCATCTTGATCATCGACAATGTCCGTTCCTTCACCTTCTTGATCATCAAGGTTCAGATAAGAAGAGACTACACCCTCTTCTTGCTCATCTTCTGGGCCCGACACATAAGGGATCTCGTTGGCTATGATGTCGAATATATAACCTTCAGCCTCCTGATCCGTAAGCGGCAAGGCTCTATTGTCCGCCATATGTCACTCCTGCAGACATGCATGTAGTAAAAATTAATTAAGTATAAAGGAGACTTAGCAAATATTGTCGTAGAAGGAGGGAAAACAGATTGCTAGGGTTTTGGGTGGAAGAACGATGACCACCGGAGGGAGAAAACCATACTTTAGAGGTGTATCCAAGATTAGTTGCTCAAATGACTTGGAGAACCCCATAGCTAGGTTGCATTTGCTTTCCTGGTCATTTTGGTATATTACACTTAATATTCTGAATTTATTGAATTAAAACTTATTTTCATTATTTTTTTTGACTTAGGAATATTTAGGGTTAGTAGACTTAGGGATTTTTTTAAGCTTTTTTTTGACTTAGGAATATTTAGGGTTAGTAGACTTAGCAAATATTAGTACAAATATATATTTAGGGTTAGTAGACTTAGGGTTAGTAGGAAATTTTTTGACTTACGATTTTTTTTAACTTTGCAAAAAAAAGAGTGCAGCCCAACCTTTTTTTTTTTTGAGAATCCGAGTGCAGCCCAACTGCCAGCAGCCGTTTTTTTTTCTCCCCTGCATGCTGTGACGTCAGCGTGACGCGAGCCCCCGTATCTGTTTCGTCTTCCACCGTGCACGCACGCACGCACGGCCAAGCACGGCCACGGCCACGCACCACCGCTCCGTCGTTTCCGTCATCATCGTCGTTTCCACGGCCAAGCACGCACGCACGCACGGGCACCTAATTAACCGCCGTCGTCGTTTTCGTCGTCATCGTCGTCGATCTCCTCGATCTACCCCTCAAGCACGCACGGGCGGGCACCTACCGGAGACAGAATCGGCGAGGGCGGCGGGCAGCTACCGGAGACGGAATCGGCGAGGGCGGAGGGCAGCTACCGGAGACGGAATCGGCGAGGGCGGCGCGGAGAAGACGAGATGCGTTTGGGACTTAGAAATTTTTGGTGGCGGGAATATATAGGGGCAGCCTTTAGTCCCGGTTGGGGACACCAACCGCGACTAAATGTCCCCTCCGGGTACCCTCCGCGGGCCTTTAGTCGCGGTTCGTGTCCCCAACCGGGACTAAAGGGGTACCTTTACTCGCGGTTGGTGTCACGAACCGCGACTAAAGGTTTTTTCGCGGCGTTTTCGTTCCCGCGCGGAAAGAGCCTTTAGTCGCGGTTCGTGTCACGAACCGCGACTAAAGGTGCTTTTTCAAATACTTTTCTTTTTACAATCTTAAAAATATAATTAATATATCAGAAAATTCAGAAAAATAAAACTACTTCATTTTAAAATCTTAAAATACAAATAATATATACGTAAATTCAGAAAAATAAAACTACTTCATTTTAAAATCTTAAAAATACAAATAATATATCAGAAAATTCAGAAAAATAAAACCACTTCATTTTAAAATCTTAAAAATACAAATATTATATCAGAAAATTCAGAAAAATAAAACTACTTCATTTTAAAATCTTAAAAATACAACTAATATATCAGAAAATTCAGAAAAATAAAACCCCTTTAGTCCCGGCATGTTTTACCAACCGAGACGAAATGGTTAGGGTTTTGTTCCCTCCAATCAGAAAGATTCACACACATCTTGGATATATATGTAGATAAAAAAAGCAATACATAATGTCAAGAGTGGATCTAAACCTAAACGGAAAGCATAGATGCATGATCGATCTACATAATGGCAAGACACTGTGGATCTGATATCTGCTAGTCATACCCCTGCCTAGGCCTATAGTACTCCGACTCGTAGTCGTCGTAGTCGCCGCCGTCGTCGTCACTATCGTCTGACGGTGCTTTGCACTCCCTCGGAGGATCACGACTCCAGGACTGGGCGTGAGGGTAGCGCAGGCGGGGGATATCGCCGGCCCTGATGTAGTCCATGACGCTCTGTAGAGTCCGGCCGTACCACCATAGCCGACTACCGGCCTCGTGAAAGTTCTCAGGAGGCAGACCGTCCTCCTCATACCTGGCGAGCGCCCTCTCACGCCGATTGATGAAGAAGGCATCCCAAGTATGCTGGTTATCGGGATGCCAACTGGGATTCCTCCGCTGCTCCGACGTGAGCTCTTGGTAGTAGTGGTTCGTGATGGCCGCCCGACGCGCCACACCTTGAGGAAGAGGAGGTACCGGCACTCCTCCGGCGCTCAGCATCCAACCGGCAGGAACGATGTAGCCGGGCGGGCAAAGGTAGTTTGAGGCGGAAAGTGCCTCCGCCTGGATGAATGTTAGAGTGGGTTCGGGAGAAGCCATGAGAGAGTTGTGAGTTTGTATGTGTTTATGCCAATGGTGTGTCAATGCATACATATAAATAGCGAGAAGAAAACATATATCCCTTTAGTCCCGGCCCGTTTTACCAACCGGGACTAAATGGTACGGGTTTCGTTGGGAAACGGATCATCCCTTTAGTCCCGGTTGGGGACACCAACCGGGACTAAATGGGTTAGGGTTTCGTTTGGACCAATCAGATAGAATCACACGGATCGTATGTTTCTTTCAAGCGCTTGTGAGTCGTTGGATCCGGGGTGTGTTTCTTTCGAGCTGTTGTGAGCCGTTCGATCAGAGCTACGGTGTGTTTCTTTCGAGCTGTTGTGAGCCGTTGGATGAGGGTGTTTCTTAACCGTTGGATCAAAACCCTAGCACAACACTTTGTGAGCCAGAGGACCCTATATATAGCCCAGCTTCATACACCGGTCAGTTCATCGACCAAATACAAAACATCCGGATTCCCCATCATACGTCCTGCCGTGCATTTGGTATGCATATATGCACCCAGTAGCCACGGTGGGGATGTATGATGGCGATACCGATTGTTTTGTTCTACATCCCCCTTTAAGGTTTGATACATCATATATTCAGTTCATCGAGAAAATACAAAACATCCGGATTCGCCATCATACGTCATGCCGTGCATTTGGTATGCATATTGCACCCAGTAGCCACGGTAGGGCTGTATGATGGTGATACCGATTGTTTTGTTCTACACCCCCCCCCCCTTTAACATATCAATCCATGCTTGGGTCAGTGTTCACTTTGAGCTCGGGTAGTAATGTGCAACTATTTGCTTGGTTGTGTTAGGGTGGCGCGTGGCGCGGGAGTTGTGACGCGTGGCGTGGGAGTTGTGACGCGTGGCCAGGAGGGCGCGGTATAAACTGTCGCGCCTCGACCGCGTATTCTCCTCTCCACGTGCCCACTCCTCTCCACGCGCCCACTCCTCTCCATGCACCGTCGCGCTTCCAGCATGCCTCCGAGGAGGAACAGCACCACCGGCTTCTGTGGCGTCCGAGCACGGCAGAACGGAATGTTCAGCGCAGATATCCACTGGGGGGACGACCGCATCCCCCTCGGCTCCTTTGCGACGGCGGCCTGGCGCCTCAACCGCCCGCGGTCGCTGATGAACTTCAACGACTGCCACACCGTCTGCGAATCGGAGGCCAGGGCGCCGAAGCCGCAGATCGTCACTGCCGCCGACCACCTCTACCTCCGCCACCGCGCGTTTCAGGGCCTAGTCGACGCCAGGGAAGACCGCGTCGTCCGTGAGTATTACCGGAACAACCCGGAGGAGCAGAGCGCCGACGAGGAGCTCTGGCAGACCCGCGCGGCTGAGCGGGCGGAGCGTCGCCTCGAACGCCACCTCGTGTTAGATGCCGCTCGGGAGGCAAGGACGAAGGCGCTGCAAGAGCTTCGTCGGGCCGACCACGCCGGCGAAGTCTGGGCCTCCGACGATCCGAGGTGGGGGCATATCTCGGACATACCATCATGCACCTCCGACGATGAGGAGGAGGTCACCGACGAGTTCGGCGACGACAATGACCCGGAGGAGGTCACCGACGAGTTCCCCGACGACGACGACGAGGAGTACTGTTCGTCAGTTTTCTGTTTTTAATAAAAGAATCTGTATTCCGGCGACACTGTTTTCTGTTTTTAATAAAAGTTATGAAATTAGATATTTTATCTCACAAGGTTTTGAGAAATTTAAGTAACCTTCTGTTTTCTATGTTTTCCACTCGTTTTCTCAAATATTTTGCAAAGGAGTTAGTCTTAAACACATCAGAGATAATATAATTCACATGATCCATTCAACAAAGTTTGGTACAATAAATTATTACACATCAATTCTTCCCTTGTGTCCCTGCTTTCTTACGATTGTACCGTATCCATGGAGCATCCTCATCATTTAACTTAATGCTTGGGTCAGTGTTCACTTTGAAGGGCGGAATTTCACCAAACATATTATAGTCTTCTGACATGTCTGTCTTGTCCTCCACTCCCACGATGTTTCTTTTCCCTGAAAGAACAATGTGGCGCTTTGGTTCATCGCATGATGTACTGATCGTTTTCTTATCTTTTCGTTTCCTCGGTTTGCTACTCATGTCCTTAGAATAGAAAACCTGAGCGACATCTTTGGCTAGGACGAATGGTTCGTTAAGGTAACCAAGATTGTTGAAATCCACCATTGTCATTCCGTATTGCTCGTCCACCTTTACCCCACCTCCTGTTAGCTTGAACCATTTGCACCGGAACAAAGGGACCTTAAAGGAGGGTCCATACTCAAGTTCCCATATCTCCTCTATGTAACCATAATATGTGACTTTTTGCCCAATCTCGGTTGCTGCATCAAAGCGGACACCACTGTTTTGGTTGGTGCTCTTTTTATCTTGGGAGATCGTGTAAAATGTATTCCCATTAATCTCGTACCCTTGGAAAGTCGTTATAGTCGAAGATGGTGTCTTGGCCAACATGTACAGCTGATCTCCAACATCATTGTCATTCATTAAATGTTTTCGCAACCAACTGCCGAAAGTCTCCATGTGGGCCTTTATAATCCATGATTCAGGCTTCCCCGGGTTGTCCGAGCGTAAAATATTCTTGTGTTGCTCGAAGTACGGAGCCACCAAGCTCGAATTTTGCAGAACTGTGTGGTGTGCTTCAATCATAGAATGATCGTCCATACATATCGTTGATTTCCTTACGGTCGTGCCTTTTCCACTTAGTCTCCCCTCGTGCCGCGATTTAGGAATACCAATCGGCTTAAGGTCAGGAACATAGTCAATACAGAACTCAATTACCTCCTCATTTCCATAGCCCTTTATGATGCTTCCTTCTGGCCTAGCACGGTTACGAACATATTTCTTTAATACTCCCATAAACCTCTCAAAGGGGAACATATTGTGTAGAAATACAGGACCGAGAATGGAAATCTCTTCGACTAGGTGGACCAGGAGGTGCGTCATAATATTGAAGAAGGATGGTGGAAACACCAACTCAAAACTGACAAGACATTGGACCACATCGTTCTGTAACCGTGGTAGATCTTATGGACTGATTACCTTCTGAGAGATTGCATTGAGGAATGCACATAGCTTCACAATGGCTACTCGAACATTTTCCGGTAGGAGCCCCCTCAAAGCAATCGGAAGCAATTGCGTCATAATCACGTGGCAGTCGTGAGACTTCAGGTTTTGGAACTTTTTGTCCGCCATGTTTATTATTCCCTTTATATTCGACGAGAAGCCAGACGGGACCTTCATACTGCTCAGGTATTAAAAAAATTGACCTTCTCTTCTTTGGTAAGAGCGTAGCTGGCACGACCTTGAAACCATTCCGGATGCCGGTCATCTGGGTCTTTCAAAAGTTGCTGGTCCTGCCGTGCTTCCTTTGTATCATTTGTCTTCCCATACACGCCCAAGAAGCTTAGCAGGTTCACGCAAATATTCTTCGTAACATGCATCACGTCGATTGCAGAGCGGACATCTAGGACTTTCCAATACTGTAGCTCCCAAAATATCGATTTCTTCTTCCACATGGGTACGTGCCCGTCAACTCCCAGCGGAACTGATTGTCCGCCAGGACCCTTTCCAAAGATGACTTTCAAATCCTTGACCATATCAAATATCTCAGCTCCAGTACGTTCCGCAGGCTTCGGCCGGTGATCTGCCTTGCCGTTGAAATGCTTGCCTTTCTTTCTTACGTTATGATTTCGGGGAAGAAATCGACGATGACCCAGGTACACGTTCTTCCTACAATTATCCAAAAATACACTTTCAGTCCCATGTAAGCAGTGCGTGCATGCTTTGTATCCCTTATTTGACTGTCCCGAAAGGTTACTGAGAGCAGGTCAATCGTTGATGGTTACAAAAAGCAACGCTCGTAGGTAAAATTCCTCTTCTTTGTGCTCATCCCACACAGGTACACCAGGTCTGCCCCACAACTGTAAAAGTTCATCAACTCATGGCCTTAGGTACACATCGATGTCGTTGCCGGGTTGCTTCGGACCTTGGATGAGCACTGACATCATAATGAACTTCCGCTTCATGCACAACCAAGGAGGAAGGTTGTAGATGCATAGAGTCACGAGACAGGTGCTATGGCTGGAGCTCTGCTCGCCAAAAGGATTCATGCCATCAGTACTTAGACCAAATCTTATGTTCCTTGCATCAGCTGCAAAATCTTTGAACTCTCTGTCGATCTTTCTCCATTGTGTTCCATCAGTGGGGTGTCTCAACTCCCCGTCGGACTTACGGTCCTCTTTGTGCCATCGCAACAACTTGGCATGCTCTTTGTTCCTGAACAGACGTTTTAACCGAGGTATTATAGGAGCATACCACATCACCTTGGCGGGAACCCTCTTCCTGGGTTTCTCGCCCTCAACATCGTCACCAGGGTCATCGCCTCTGATCTTATAAGGCAATGCAGTGCATACAGGGCATTCATTCAAATTCTCGTATTCACCGCGGTAGAGGATGCAGTCGTTAATGCATGCATGTATCTTCAGAACCTCTAAACCTAGAGGGCAGACAACCTTCTTTGATTCGTACGTACTGGCGGGCAACTCGTTATTCTTCGGAAACATATTTTTCAACATTTTCAGCAAATTTTCAAATGATGAGTCAGCTACACCTTCCCGTGCCTTCCACTTCAGCAAATCCAGTGTGCAGCCCAGCTTTTTCAGACTATTGTCGCATCCTGGGTACAGCGACTTCGTGTGATCCTCTAACATGCGATCCAAATTCTCCCTCTCCTTGTCAGTTTCACAGCGTCTCCGTGCATCAGCAATGGTCCGACCAAGATCATCAGCGGGCTCATCATGTGCCTCTTCTTCACCTTCACCAAACCCTTCCCCACCTTCAGCATCATCCTCCATGAAAGTATCACCGAAAGCCTCATGATAGTTGACATCGATATCATCCTCTTCTTCATCTTCTTCCATTCTAACCCCTCTTTCTCCATGCTTGGTCCAATAACTATAGCTTGGCATGAAACCGTGCCGAAGCAGGTCCATGTGAACGACTCTTGAGGAGGAGTAACCCTTCTAATTCTTACATTCAGCACATGGACAGATAATAAAACCTCGGTGCTTGTTCGCATTTGCCACTACGAGGAAATCTTTCAAACCCGTAGTGAACTCGCCGGAGAGTCGGTTACCGTACATCCATTGCCGATTCATCTGCATTATTATTATATAAAGTATATAATTAACCATCATGCATTTGTTAAACTAACTAGCTAGAAATAATACAAATCATGAAAGGTTCAAGTTGCTAACCGCGATCGCGGAGGAAAAATAAATGGCAAAGCTCAAGTTTGGCTCGGACACTTCATATCATGTGTGTTTCATGCTCTCGGGCATTTCATCGAACACCTTGTGTGCATAGGAGGAACCAAAAGCAAACCCACCACCCCCTTGTGAACCAAAAGCATAGAAGTGGCACAGAATGTGGCTAAGTGCAGTGAGCTGAATCCTATATAGGGATGGGCCTTTAGTCCCGGTTGGCCTGGCCGACCGCGACTAAAGGCCTTCGGGCCAGCCTGAGGACCTTTAGTCCCGGTTGGCCAGGCCAACCGCGACTAAAGCCCCTCCCGTCCGCCAGCTGTGGACTGAGCGCGCTGGGCCCAGACTGTTGGTCGCGGGTCTCCTCCCGAACCGCGACTAAAGACCCCTATGGTCGCGGGTCGATTATTTTGGGGACTAATGGGGGCGTATGGAAGGCCTATTTTCTACCAGTGCAGGAAGAAATCAAGGAA
Organism: Alopecurus myosuroides; assembly: GCA_028641055.1. Taxonomy (NCBI): domain Eukaryota; kingdom Viridiplantae; phylum Streptophyta; class Magnoliopsida; order Poales; family Poaceae; genus Alopecurus; species Alopecurus myosuroides. The sequence continues at coordinate 272,186,001 of CM054062.1, read as the reverse complement.
TATGAGCGCCGGAATATGTCTAGAATCAAACCTACGAGTTTACCCGGAATTGCAAAGTCGGAAGAACTGCCAGCCAAAAAGCGGTTTGAAAACCCGTCTTAGCAAAGGCATGTTAACAAGACAAATGGTAAGGACGGAGGCATCTACAAGACAACAGCCGATAACGCAGAAGCCATGTTTGCCATCCTCAATAACGACCTTTACTCCAATGACGAAAAGCTTCAGGGGGTGTATGCTTTCTTAGAAAAAGCATTACAATAGCGGCAGCGAGGTCAATCACGTTCTGGTAAGTCACAACACGATTATGCCTTACACAAAACTGCCACATGTGCTGCTGCAGCGCCCGATCCAATCGAACCCGGAGATTCAGGAAGCTCAAAGGGAAAGAATGAAGATCCTAAGAAGGACAGAAAATTCTGGATAACAAGGATGGAGCGTCCAGAACAAGGTCTGACCCGCCGAAAGGCGAGAACAAGGCAAAACCCCGTTTCGATAAGCATCGGGAAGACAAAAACCGGAAAGACGGAAAAGCAATGCCGCCTCCGAGAAATCCGAACGATATAGCCGGAAGATACGAATACCCTCACAGGCGTGAGAGATTCCGAACCCCACCAAAGAACAAGGAACATATGAGGAGTAGAACTCCGCCTTATTCCAAAGGACGGGATACCCGAAGACATAGGGATGAACGAAGACGAGCATATTCACGCAACAATGGACCAGAGAGGAGTAGGCCCCCCTGTGTTCATTCAGTCGGAAGGTATTCCGCACATGCCGATATAGCTATCAAAGTAGCACCAATCAGTTACCATGGTAATTTTACTTGTTAGTTGATAATATTTTTGGACGATTGGAATGGACATACATATCGAGTGTGATGATTCCTTTTTATCACAACATTACCAGATTACAACACCCTTAGCATGATAATCATACATGGTTATCCGATAACGTTTTATACGTTCAAGACATTTTGCAATGATACACATAGCTGAAGGGTATATGGATTCAAGATCTAAAATCAGATATCATTCCACACAAAGTCTTCCGCAAAAATTCATATCAGCCTTACATGGATTCTGAATAAGTGTATAAACCTTCTAACCGAGTTAATAGAATCAAATAAGTTAGTGACAAAACATCTGACAATTCACGATGGAAACAAAAAGTTGTCAAAATATAAAAACATGGTATCTAGTTTCAAAAATCTCAACATGATTAAGGTAACGGTGAAGCGAATTTTCGGACCAATCAGCGATATGAAAGATAAAAAGTTTTAAATTTAGGTATAAAGAGACAATCGTTTGGGCAAGTCACGAAGGGTGTGGTTGTGTGTGGCGCTCAAAGTAGTCTTGTCCATTGTTATTAGCTTTGAATATGTTTGTTGGGGATAGCCATCATCCGATCAAGACAGCTTGAAAGAATTTTGGATCGGACAGTTTAGCTTTCACATTCGCACAATTCCACCTCGGACCCCTGTTAAATTTGGCCATGAGCACGTTCGTCATCTGCAGAATAACTGACAGCTTTGGGTTGACGGTGTGGGTTTCCAACACTTACACGTTGTCGCGAAATTTCACACCATTATGGTGGTGATTAATGTCACTAGCACGGCCGAGATGTTATTGCCGAGGAATCCCCTTAAGCCTTAAGGTATAGGTTGAAGGCTATGAACTCGTGAGACGGCACATCTCTCGCCCGTACTCCTGGCCGTTGTCCCCGAAAACTTGCTCCAGTCTCCCCATGTTGTAGGTGGCGATAGGAGTTTGTCCCGTGAGCTCACCTTGTGGCCGCTCGGCTGCAAGTCGTCGGCCACCTTGCGCTTGCGCTTCAGGGGCGTGATTCTGTACAACCTCACAGACTCGAACATGGCCGCTGGGATGTAGGAGTACACGAGATCTTTGGTCTCGTCGCTTGTTTTCTGTGCGCGACGATCAAAGCACCAGATCATATCCTTGAAGATGGCGAGCACAGTGTGCGGTTAATTGGTGGCTAGGTTGTTAAAAATAATCCATGCTAGGAAAACTTTAGGAATTCCCGGAAAATATTCCCCACCTCTCGCATGTCCGATTTCACTGGGCCCGCTTGGATTGGGGGAGGCAAATTACGGTTCTGAATTTTCTACCCGTCTGCTGCTGTATTTTTAGCGTGACCGCCATAGGTCTATTAAAATATCCGGAGGTATTGCCTAATATACTGTGATCCAAATGGGACCTAAAAGAGAAATCACGTCCACACAATCAATTTAGCATACTTCTATCTCGATCGTGGTAATAAAAAAAATTATACAATTGTAATATTGCGCGTAGAATCTTGTTAGGTAGTGGGTAAAAACACTAATACAGAATATATGAGTATGCAACAAAACAAATATGCGCAGGTAGCTCACTAATAGTAGCAAATCTATATCGTCGCAAAAAAAAACTCAGTAAAAGTCAACTCATATATGTCACTTATCTTGAAAATATTAGGAATTAACTTTTCGCAAAAGCATTTGCATCATTGGGAAGATTTTGCAGCGGATGGCTGACATCTGGCTCACGTATTCGTATTGTAATACGGGCACGTTTTTAGAAACTCGGAGAAGTGTATGCAATATCGAAAAATCGGGAAAACACTAATCCCAACTTGAACCATCAAACTCGTTGCCGGCGCTAACTCGCCGGAGTTGAATCTACCGCTCAATTCATTCCATCTCGTGTTCTAGGTCAAGACCAAGAGGAGGAACTTCCATATGGCTACTTGTTGGCCGGAATCTCCAGTCGCGCCTCCCAAATCTAATATTTCGAAAATAAGCCAAAAACCGAAATTAGCGCATCCATTTCATCAATTCGCAACAATTGCATAAAATCTGATCAAAATATAGCTAATACAATACATTTCATCAAAATTGCTGTATATTTCATCAATTTCCTCCAAACCTCGAACAATTTTTTTTCTACAAGTGAACTAAACCTAATTTTTTCTCTAAAATGTAAAACCTAAAATTCTCTTTATGTCCAAAAACCTAAAAAAAAATCTCTAAGTCCAAAACCTAATTTTTTTTCTAAGTCCAAGACCTAATTTTTTTCCTCAAAACCTCTAACTAATTTTTCTCTCTCTAAGTGATCTAATACCTAAACTATGACAAACTAACTAACACTAATTAATACTAAACTAACAATGTAATTAAACTAATTAACAAAAATACAAGTGTGCATGGAGGAGGCCACGGCGGCGAGGAGGGGCGACCTCACCTCGAGGAGGAGGGCACGGCGGCGAGGAAGAGGGCGCGGGAGGAGGAGAGGAGGCCGGCGGCGATCGATCTTGGGCGGAGGCGTACGTGTGCGAGGAGGGGCTTGGTGCGGAGGAGCACGGGCGGCGCAGGCGCGGAGGAGCACGGGCGCATGCGTAGAGGAGGCGGGGAGCGGCGACGAGTATCCCGGCGGCGAAATCGGGCAGCCTCACGGCGTCGCTCTGGATTTCGGCGTCTCCGAGACTTAGCGAAACTGCTGGTTTGCTCCGCCCAGGGTTATATAGGTGGGGGCCTTTTGCCCAGGTTGGTACCACGAACCGGGGCAAAAGGAGGGAGGCGAGCCATCGTTTGCCCGTGCACCTCCCCTTTTGCCCCGGTTCGTGTTACCAATCGGGGCAAAATACCCAAAATTTCAGTTTTTTTTTCTTCCCGCCGATATTTTTTTCACTGCCACGTTTCAAATACTATTTCAAATACATTTCAAATGGTTTTGAATTTGGAGAAACTTTCAATATGAAAAATGTTTAAAATTGAGTAAACATTTCAAATAAATTTTCTGTTTTAGAAAATAATTGTTCTAACTATTTAAACTAGTAACGATTTTAAATTTTCAAACATTTTAAAAAACCTAGTTTATGAATGGTTTTGAATTTGGAGAAACTTTCATTATGAAAAGTGTTTAAAATTGCATAAATATTTCAAATACATTTTCTGTTTAAAAAATAATTATGCTGACTATTTAAACTAGTAGCGATTTTTAATTTTCAAATATTTTAAAAAACCTTGTTCACGAAAGGTTTTGAATTTGGAGAAACTTTCTATATGAAAAGTGTTTAAAATTGCATAAACATTTCAAATATATTTTCTATTTTAAAAATAATTATTCTAACTATTTAACCTAGTAACAATTTTTGAATTTTCAAACGTTTTCAAAAATCTAGTTTATGAATGGTTTAAGAAGAGGAAGAGATCTGCAATGTTTTCACACATGATATGGATAATCTGCAATGTTTGATACATTATTGCAAAATAGTCTAGCAATATTACATGAACCATGAAGGTTTAATACGTTATCACCAACTAGTGCCGCCATTGTTTATTTTTTTGTCGTAGACATGGAGCATCTTCATTATTTAATGAGATGCTTGGGTCAGTTTTCACTTTGAAGGGAGGAGTTTCTTCAAAGTTATTATAATCTTCTGACATGTCTGTCCTGTCCTCCACTCTCACAATGTTTCTTTTCCCTGAAAGAACTATGTGCCGCTTCGGCTCACCGCATGATGTACTAGAATTCGTATTTTTTTTCTTTTCCTCGGTTGGGTAGACATGTTCTTCACATAGAAAACTTGAGCCACATATTTGGCTAGGACAAATGGTTTGTTTCTGAACCCAAGATTGTTGAGATCCACTGTTGTCATTCCGTACTACCGGTCTACCTTTACTCCTGTCATCTTGACCCATTGGCACCAAAACAGAGGAACCTTAAAATTAGGTCCATAGTCAAGTTCCCATATCTCCTCTATGTAACCATAATATGTGTCCTTTTTCCCATTGTATTCGGTTGCATCGAAACAGATACCACTATTCTGGTTGGTGCTCTTTTTATCTTGTGCGGTCGTCTAAAATGTATTCTCATTTATCTCGTACCCTTGGAAAGTCCGTACAGTCGAAGATGGTGACATGGCCAACAAGTAGAGTTGATCTCCAACAATGTTGTTGTTCATGAGTTATCTCTACAACCAGGCGCTGAAACTATCCATGTGTTCATCATTAATCAAGGATTCAGACAGCCCTGGGTTTTTAGACCGTATAATATTCTTGTGTTCCTGGATATAAGGAGCCACCAAGGTGGACATTTGTAGAACTGTGTAGTGTGCTTTAGTAAAAGAATGTCCTTCCATAAATATCTTTTATTTCCTTCCTAGCGTGCCTTTCCACTCATTCTTCCCTCATGCCGCGATTCGGGAACACCAATCGAGTTAAGGTCTGGAAGAAAGTCAACATAAAACTCAATTACCTCTTCTGTTCCATAACCCTTGGAGATGCTTCCTTCTAACCTAGCACGGTTGTGAACATATTTCTTTAAGACTCCCATGAACCTATCAAAGAGGAACATATTGTGTAGAAACACAGTACCGAGAATGGTAATCTCTTTGACTAGGTGAACTAGGAGGTGTGTCATAATATTGAAGAAGGATGGTGGGTACACCAACTCGAAGCTGACAAGACATTGGACCACATCTGTATGTAACGCTGATAGACTTTCTGGATTGATTACCTTCTGAGAAATTGCATTGAGGAATGCACATAACTTCACAATGGGTAGTCGAACATTTTCTGGTAGAATCCCCCTCAACGCAATCGGAAGCAATTCTGTCATCAGCACGTGGAAGTCATGAGACTTCAGGTTTTGGAATTTTTTCTCCGCCACATTTATTATTGCCTTTATATTCGACGAGAAGCCAAACAGGACCTTGATACTACTTAGTGCTTCAAAAAAGATTTCGTTCTCTTCCTTGGTAAGAGCGTAGCTGGCAGGACCACCTTGAAACCGCTCAGGATTCTTGCCGTCTCGTCCTTTCGTGTGTTGCTGGTCCTGCCATGCTTCAGATGTATCTTTTGACTTCCCATACAAGCCAAAGAAGCCTAGCAGATTCACGCAGAGATTCTTCATCAGGTGCATCACGTCGATCGCAGAGCGGACATCTAGGATTTTCCAATAGGGTAGATCCCAAAATATAGATTTCTTCTTCTACATGGGTGCGTGTCCGTCAGCGTCATTCGGAACAGCTTGTCAGCCCGGACTCTTTCCAAAGATTAGTTTCAAATCCTTCACCATATGAAATACATCATCATCAGGTCGGAGGATAGGCGTCTCCCGGGTATCTACCTCACCATTGAAATGCTTGTCAGCTTTTTGTAAGGGGTGCTTGCACGGAAGAAAACGATGATACCCGAGGTACACAACCTTCTTAAATTTATCCAGATATACACTTTAGGTGTCATCTAAACGGTGTGTGCATGCATTAAATATCCCTTGTTTGTATGTACAGAAATGTTACTAAGAGTAGGCCAATCGTTGATGGTTACGAACAACAACACTCGTAGGTTAAATTCTTTTTGTTCGTGCTCGTCCCACACAGGTACACCTTCTTCACGCCACAACTGTAAAAGTTCATCGACTAATGGCCTTAGGTACACATCAATGTCATTGCCCGGTTCTCTCGGGCCTTGGATTAGCACTGGCATCATAATGAACTTCCTCTTCATACACAACCAAGGAGGAAGGTTATAGATACATAGACTTACATGCCAGGTGCTATAGTTGCAGCTCTACTCACTAAATGGATTCATGCCATCTGTACTTAGACCAAACCATAAGTTCCTTGCGTCACCTGCAAAGCTCAGGAACTTTCTCTCGATTTTTCTCCACTGTGACCCATCAGCGAGGTGTCTCAACATCTCGTCTTTCTTATGGTCTTCCATGTGCCATCGCAAAAGTTTGGCATGCTCTTCGTTTCTGAACAAACGTTTCAACCGTGGTATTATAGGAGCATACCACATCACCTTTGCAGGAGCTCTCTTCCTGGGGCGCTCACCCTCAACATCGCCAGGGTCGTCTGGTCTGATCTTATACCGCAATGCCGTGCATACCGGGCATTGTTCCAAATTCTCGTACTTCTCACCGCGGTAGATGATGCCATCATTAATGTAGGCATGTATATTCTCCACGTCTAATCCTAGGGGGCATACAAGCTTCTTTGCTTGGTATGTACTGTCGGAAAATTCATTGTTTCTAGGAAGATGCTTCTTCACTATTTGCATCAACTTTGTAAATCCGCTGTCAGTCACACCGTTCTCGGCCTTCCATTGGAGCAATTCCAGTGAGCTGCCCAGCTTTTTTTCTGCCCGTCTTCGCAATTTGGATACAACAATGTTTTGTGATTCTTTAACATCTGGTCGAACTTCACCCTCACCTTTTCAATCTCGCTTTCTGTCTTTGCATCCGTAATAGCCTGGCCAAGATCATCGATGGGCTCATCTGGTGTCCGGTCTTGTTCTTCCACTTCATCGTTATCTTCCATTCCAGTACCGGCACCGTATTCAGGGAACATGTCATGATAGTGTCATCATTCTCTTCTTCTTTGTTGTCTTCATCATAACCCCTCTTTCTTCGTGCTTGGTCCAACAATTATAGTCGGGCATGAAACCGAATTGAAACAGGTGGAAGTGGATGAATCTGTGAGAAGAGTGTTCCTTCTGATTCCGACATACAGCACATGGAGAACACATAAAATTATTCCGCTTGTTTTCCTGGGCCACCTCGAGAAAATAACCCACGCCTTTCATGAACGCGGCAGAGCGTCGATCAGCGTACATCCATTGTCGGTTCATCTGCATTATATGATTATTAATTAAGAACTGTTACAGAACATCGTGAATTGAGAAATGACCAATTTTACATCGACAGATGAAAGGTTAAAGTTTGTACCTCGACCGAGGAGGAAAGAAGGACGAGAAAGCTTATTTAATTAAGTGTGGCTCGGACAAATTAAATCTTGTTAGTTTTCCGCGAGCTGAGATGGCGTTATTCTCCCGGGCATTTCATCAAACAACTCTTGTGCATAGGAGGGAAAAACAAGTGAGCACACACCACACAACTAGAATATGTCCTCCATAGTGAGTGGCATGAGGAGAGGAGAGGGCTGGCAGAGTTTATATAGTGGGTTTTTTGCCCCGGTTTAGCCCCGGTTTGTGGCTCAAAGCGGGGCAAAACACCCCCCCCCCCCACCACGCGCCCTGCTCGCCCCGGCCCCACCTCTGCCGCCTTTTGCACCGGGTGGTGGCCGAGCCGGGGCGAAACGGGTGCTCGCCAGTGAGCAAAAGCCCGGTTCTCCACTAGTGTCTAGCAAGTCAATATTTATTTTAATCACTATCTCCTCATGAACACTAGTAGGAAAAATCATATAGGTAGAAGTATATATACTATAAGGGTTTGGGCACAGCCAAATGCCACTACTATTTAATGGTACTGTGCCAGCCAGTCCGCCCGCAACTAGTATAGTAAACTAGCAGCGTGCCCTTAGGGGGCACTCGCTACCAGTAAGTGGGCCCTAGGGTTTGGCCGGACAGAAGTCGCTAGTAGCATGCACTTTTACGCGCACGCTTCTAGCAAACCAGTACTACTATTGTTTCTTTTTTGGCCACAACTACTACTAAGTGGGCCCTGGACTGAATCCACTGGTAGATTGGTAGATGGCACAGTTACATGCACACTTCTAGTAAGCCACCACTCGTAGCAATCCTCTTATGGCGCACGCTTCTAGTAATTAGCTGACTCCAGCTAAAAAACTAGGGCTCCACCAGGCGAGATCGAGATGTACAACTAGAAATAACCTCTCTCTATATATCTATCACTCCCCGAGCGCCACCCTTGCCATGCCGCCGCACCTCATGCCCTCGTCGTTGATGTGAGCGCTATTGACGCCCCTTCCACATCGTCCTTGACCTCGTCGTCGATCTGCTCCTGGTGAGTGCCACCTCTGACCCTCCCCTTCCCCTTTCCTGCCTCCCCGACCCTTCCCTTCCCATAGCTAGGTTATTAGGTTCATTTGCAAAATACATTAATTTTTAGGTTAATTTTGTCGATGAAAATATTGACGAACTGTGTCACAACCGTGGGATACGGGTTATCCACGATTAAGGCCAAAAAATCCATCGACGTTCGCGGATAAAGGCGTTACCCGCAATCAACCCTCAAAGCGAAGCTTAGTCCTTAGTTTCCAATATGCCACGCGACACTTCCCCCCAATAAGTTGTGTTGAGTGGGATAGAGATGCCCGAAAAGTTAGATTTACGACACTCTTGGAAATCACGGGGGAGTGGTATCTCGGAAGACATAGGAACTGGCTCTGGTCATGCTCAAGGGCTGGACTCAGTCAAGGTAAGACACCTCCCCGACGCTTCTAAAACCTTGGGACCACCTAAGCCACAAGGGTGGGACATACTCCTCCCACCCAAGACTTGGAGGTTAATACTTATCGATTCCACGTTAATGTGATGATGATCTCAGCAGAGGATAGCCAGCCCAACGCGCGGACTCTCCATCGTCTTCTTCCCGCCAAAACATGAGTGGTTTTTCCCTCACGAATCCCGAAAAGTGTGGAGCCAATCAGGAAGGCACATATGCTCGTCCCCTGCTAAGGAGACCCCACAATACAAAAGACTAGTTCTCCGTGACAACATGTGGTTTCCCCTTGGCTATAAAAGGAGGACCAGGTCACCAGCATGGGAGGAAGAATTGAGACTAGATCATAGAGAGCACTAGGCTATAGCAAGGGATACACTCATGAGAGAATACAGAGAGGTGATCGTCCCTCCCCCCCCCCCCCGCACGGGATGAATCCGCTATGCTTTTTCTTCCTCCGGTTGTGGCTTGATACGTCCAAAACGTATCTGTAGTTTTTTATTGTTCCATTCTTGTATAATATCAATTCCCTATATTTTAAACATAGTTTTATATCGTTTTAAAGCATTTTACCAGAGTAGCCTATTGACAAGATTCCCAGTGCCAGTTTCTGTTCTTCTACCGTTTTTGTATTTCAGAAAATTCTCATAGAAAAAGTCCAAGAAAAATGATGGACAAATGGGAAGCCCAACATTTCCACGAAACGAAGACGGGGTACAAAATCTCCCGGAGGAGGACCTTGAAGTGGCCAAGTGGTTTGTGGGTGAATGTGAGCCCCTGGTCGTGCCCCGGGTCGCCTTGGCCCACCAAGCCTCCTCCTGGCACCACTCTTCCTCTATAAGTTTCCTTCTGACCTAAAGACGTCGAGACATGATTATTTTCCATGAAATAGATACATAGCCACCATCACCTCGAAATTCCATCCTAGACCTTCTGGCGCCCTGCTCCAGCCTCTTGCCAGAAGGTGAAATCGTCACTGGAGGCTTCTTCATCATTATGATTGCCTCCATAGTGATGCATGGGTAGTTTAACACTACAAGGACTTTGGGATATTGCATCTAAACCTTTCGTTGCAATATATGCCTATTTGTGGAAATATATACCTATTGCGATGAAACGACATTCATTGGCAGCTGTTGCAACTGGACGCATGGTAATAGGTTATTGTGTCGAAAAAACAACCTTGGCAACATAATGGGGCTATGGCAATAGCCATGTTGGAAGTTTCCACACTTTTCCCCGGGGCAGCACTCACCTGATGCCACAACTTGGTTTGTGGGTCACTACAAAGTAAATTATATTTATCGTCGCCTATTACTAGTCGGTGACAAAAAGTGCCCGTCAATGGGTTTGTCAAAAAAGCTTCTTTATAGATTTATCATAGTGATGAGATGATTTTTTCCATGCATTACTTATAATCATTGACGATGGAGATTTGTGACCGAAAGGATTAATCGTTGACGGGCAGGTTTGTCAACGTTTGTACCACAATTTGTCACCCATAAGCTTGAACGGGAAAATCTGATCGGTCAATGTAGTTTGACATGGCTTCTTACATGTGGGTCCAACACAGGTGACCCGCATGTTGAAATATGGGTCCAGTGGCATTCCGACATGTGGAACCCACCCCGTTGCTGACACATGGGACCCACCGGTCGCTGACTAGTAGGACCCACCGGTTGCTGACAACTACAACCCAACAATTGCTGACAAGTACTACCCATCGATTGCTGAAGAGTGGGCCCATTTTTCCCGGTAATATGGGGCCGAGAGAGCTGATTAGTGGGACCAACTATTTTTCTAGAGACTAGTGGGACCCACCGTTTTCCAATTTGTGGGTCAATATTGTTTTTGGCAATCTGGTGTCACATTTTTTGCCACGGTTGGAAACGTGATGGAATTTAAATTTATTATAATATTAAGACAAATTTTGAAGAAAATGGTTGAGAACAAATAAATTGATTGCAAAAAAATAAACATTATAATAAATGAAGTGACACACATAATACAAGTATGTACACTAAAATATTTGTATCATAGATGCCAATAAAGCTAGAAAAAGACAGAAAATTTGCAGCATCTAGCAGTGTTCTTTATTTCTTCCGGACGATAGTACATTTTGTCAGTTGCCCTGGGTTGGTTCTTGTGACGTCCTTAAGAGAAAACCGAGTACGACATCCATCACTTGTTGCCTCTTTTCATATGATAAATTATTGTCTTCCCGAGATTTCTTGAGATCTACAAGTTCTTCTTCCTACTTCATCCTCATTTCCTCAGATTTTTGTTCCTGGGATTGCATCCTTGCATCCAAATCTGTCTAATACCTTTCAACTGCCTTTGCTCACTATTTCTCCTGCTCTACAATCCTCTTTTCTAGCTCTCAATGCGATGAATAGCCCAATCTGAGAGGAATGTACACTTGCTCGAGCTCGACGAGCCTTGATCCTCTAAAACTTCTTCAATAATATGCACATTAGTTTTCACAAGTTCGTCATGTGGGCGTGGTCCCATTTTTCTGAGCACCATTGAATCCTCTAGTGAAGTAGAAATAATTAGTTTGCTCGCTCATTAATAAAGAAATTCTCATGTAAACAATTTCTTACGTAAACAGCTCGTAGCCGGTCAGCACTCCTTCCTTTTTTAGTATGGCTTATTTTGTAAAATTCAGTTGGAGATGTTTCCTCCTTATTGTTCCGTTCCTTATATAAGAATTCATACCTTATGCATATTAGTCACGTAAATTACATATGTTTGAAATACAGGTGGAAACTACATAGAGCTAGTTCAATACTTACAACATGTTGGTGGTGTGCAGCGTAACTCCCAGATCCGGTGGTATGGTTCTGGTTCACACATCCTTTGTTCTTTAAAATCCTGCAACACCATTCCTTTGTTCAGTAGTGAATTTAGTTATCCGCAATGTAGAAATGTATTAATTAAGAAGAAAGGACAAAGAAACATGAATTGTGTACCTGTTAGTTCTCATCAAACCATCTTTCCACAAGATTGATCCAAGTTTTCTCTTCTACATTTTCAAGTTTAGCCAAATAAGGTTGCTTTGGAGTAATATCTTTAATCTTGGGCCAATACACCTTCTTAATGCTATATAATAGTTACCGAACACCACTTTGTCTAATATCAGTGCACACTTCTTTGGCCAGTTCATCACTTATGTCCATATCAAACTTATCCTACAAAATGGAGGTGCATTTGGAGAATTTATTTTGGTAAAAAAGTAAGCAAGTGATTGCTAGGAAGTAGTAATGTTCACCCACCGCTAATTTTAGGAGCCACCTATTTTTCCGAGTCAGCCTCATCTTTTTGATTCACCATTTGGTCACAACTTTGGCCTTCAAGGCAAGTGAGGCTCCTTTGTGCAATCCAATAGTGTACGAGCACGAGAGTCTTGGAAAATCTTGGTGGCCACTTGAAATGATGTCATTTCTTGCATAACTTCATTGGAAGACATGAGATGAGTGTATTTATTAGAAACTCTTCAAGTCAATGGGCTTAAATGGCATGAGAGCATACTCAAATACTTTCTCTTGATCCAAGCATCATCAACATGTGTCGCACCAAGGCCAGTAAAGGAAGTAGCAATGGTCTTGAGCCTTCGATACATATCTTCATGATTTTCACCATCAAGCATATAGAAGCCTTCGAACTCATTGCTTAATGCATCAAATCTATTTCTCTTCGTACTCTTATTTCCTAAAAACATGGTGATGAGAGCATCCCATATCTCTTTGGTACTGGAGAACTGTTGACTGTGAGGCAAGTCCTTTTCTCCCACATCTTGTTGGAGCATGTGCAAAGAAACGACATTGAGTTGGCAATTAACCACCTCTATTCATGTCAAGTTGTTGAGATCTACTTCCTTGTATCCCACTGCAATGATTCTCCATGGCTAAATGCATGAACTGTTCAAATGAGATTTCATCAAATATTGCCATTGAGAGAAATAAGATGCATGAACCTTATGTGTATCTCCTCTATTGTTTAAATGAGGGTGTGGAATAATTGGTTTATGTGAGTACCAATGATGTACCTCATGGTAACCCTCCTTCCCGTTTAAAGTTTTAGGGAGGCATCATTTTTATGTTGTTCATTTCCTTCCTTTTCTCCGCGTGGACAAATCTGGAGTAGGAGAGGGCATGGTGTCTTTGGCCTTCATGAGTTCCAGAAGCATGTCATGCATCTCACTCATTCAATCATCCATGGAAGAAATCAAGGATGTTTGCATATTATTGAGATCCTCCATGGTAGCCGAAGTGTCGGGAACATTAGTCGTCTCTCCTTCAGTGCATACTCTCTTAGGCGGTTAAGCCCAAAATAAAGAGTCGAGGCTCTGATACCAACTGAAAGGATCGTATGGGAACCTAGAGGGGGGGGTGAATAGGTGCTATTCCAAATTTTCATACTTTTTATTTAGGCTTGAGACAAAGGCAAATTCCCTAGATATGCATCTAAAAGGTGAATTTACCTATATGGCTTAGATACCACTAAGCAAGAGACATGCACAAAGTAAAATCTAAAAGTTAGAAGTAACCAAAGTGAAAGCACGCGGAGACAAGAATGTACTCTCGAGTTCCTCCATATAAGGGGAGTTCGTCTCGTTGGAGGGGTTTGAGCTTCGCCATAACAGGCTTGCTCAACCCCACAAAGGCCTCACCCTATTTTTCCGATGAACCTCGCCACAAAAGGCCTACTTCACATTCCACTATCGGAATCCTTCAAGGCGGAATCCGGAGCCATTACAATGAGCTTGGTGCACATAGCCACAATTGAATTTGGGGCTCCCAAATCATGAAGAGTCTGTTAAAATAAACACAAGTAAGTAACAAGATGCCCAGATTTTCCACATGGAAACCCTAGGCTCAAATTTGTCAAGTGAGTGAGAGATAAATTCAAATCGCCTTGGTGAAGATGTAGATCTTGCCATCTCCTTCAATCCTCTAAAAATCAACAAGTTTGAGTGGGAGGGGAAGGAGATCTCTTGAGTTTAGTGAGCTCAACATTGGTGGAATTTATTTTCAGGACGATCTTGTTGAGGTTGAAGAAGGATAAGGGTATTTACCCTCTTAAAATGTAGCTGTTTTAGAGCCGTTGCTTGAAAATTGGGGGCGGAATATCTGGCCCAAGTGGGGTGAAGAATATCACCCCCCCCCCCCTCCCCGTGGAATATTCTGGCCTCTCTGACCAATATTCCGGGTAATATTCCGGCATGCTTGAGAGAGTAACGCATACAAGGCCTTAGCCATTTTTTATTCACCCTAGAATATTTCGGCCCTTGGAGCAAGATTTCATCCTATCTTTTGCAAGTTTCGCATGCTGGTCCTTAGCCAAATTTCTGTCCACTGGAATATTCCAGCCTTGGGAGTAAATTGTTTTCCTGGCTTCTGGTAGCGTCGCATGCTGGTCCTTAGACGAATTTCTGCCCACCGGAATATTCCGTCCGTGGGAGCCAAATATTCCGTCCTGGGCATAGAGAAAATTGTAGGCCCTATTATGTGACTTTTTGGTGTCTGATTCTTGTAATATTTATCTCTAAAATCCTACTCGACTTAACACTTAGTAAATAATCACTAGTGTTGCTAACACAAGAAACCTAAGGAATTTAGAAATGTTCTTATAGAGGGAGTTCCCTCACCTTGGCCGCCACCGGCCCTATGGCAAGGTTGGTGCAGCCACACCACTCCCTCCCAACCCGAGTTTGGCTCTAAGCCCACTTGGTCCAGGATCCCTGTTCCCTTTTTTGTCCTTTAATTTTGGGACTTTCCATATCCATAAATTAAACAAGGGAAATCCTAGGGGGATTTGGCCACCGCCTAGGTGTGATGGTGGGGCCCATGCGGCTATCCCACATGGGGCTCAGTCCTACGGCACCACTTCCCAACCTAGCACTCCCCCTCAATGGTTTTACCCAGAACTCGTCCAAAAAACTATAAATAAAATCATCAAAATAATAAGCGACACTAGATACCCTCTATCTCGCAAGTTGCAATTATGTGCATGGATTCTTGATAAAGCGAGAAAGGAATAAGACTTTCACTAGCACCCATGTCACATAAAACATAATAGCAATGATAACCTATCTTAAAAGAAACGGAGTGCCAATAGTATTTGTAAACTTCTTAGTATTGACAATATGAGAAGAATTCTCAAAAAAACTTATAACACCTTCGTCAATATTTTTGGTTACAAGATATTTAATCATTGTTAATTGATGTTCAACCTCAATTTGTTCTTCAGTTTCACAAGTCTCTTGTCCACATTTATTAATCACATTAGTTATCATAGAATGTTCTATAATTCTTAGTGGAAAAGGTGGATCCTCACAATAAGCGGTAGGTAAAACAGGAATAATAGTGTGGACTGTAACTCATATTTATTACTCAGAACACGATCAGCTATCCCCATAGGTATTTTAAAAGAGATACCTTCAATAGGTGGAAAGACTCCTCCCAAATAGATCATTAAGTGGTTGATGTTCCAACGTTGAATAAAGTAAGAACATAAATAAAAACAACACATTCGGTAAAAATAATTTCGTAACCAATCCAATTACCATGAGTGTTACACTCCCGGGTGGATAATGAATGGCAACACACAAAATAACTCCAAAGTGAACTAATAATTAAAGCTATGCTCCCCAGCAACAACGCGAAAAAATAGTCTTGCTGATTCACAAGTGTATGGGACCACAACATTCATCGAGGGAAGTAGAACCAAATTTATTGATTCGACACGAGGGGAGCCAAACAATACCTATAAGTTTTAGCAGCCGAGTTTTCAATTCATCCACACATGGAAACATACTTGCTTGACACAATTTATTAGTAGGATGTCAATATGATGGCAACAATGGTGCAAAAGTAACAACAATAATATGGTAACATCAAAAATAGTAATGACCAAACTAATTAACATGGATATCAGGGCTAAAAGCACTTTAGTCATAGGACCGGATGAACGAGCGTTTTATGAATGAAACATTCATGTAATAGTCATAATAAAGGGCAAATCACAGTTGAGTAATGAATCATAAGGCATCAATCAAACATAGGTATCTACTCCAAATATAGTTGCATGTGTTTGAATAATGCACTTGCAAAACATCTTTTGTCCAACCATCCTGTTTCAGCAAGGTCAATCATGGTTGGTTGATGGATGGGATTTGGTGATGACGAGGTGACGATCTCCCTCTCTGGAGGTCCATCCCCGTCCTGGTAGGGTACCACACTAGGAAATTTGTTTCCCCAAACTAGGGTTTTTTATGGCGGCAAATCTTCAGTTTGTTCTAGAAAAATCCTCCGGGGGGGGTCTCCGTTTTAGGTCAGGAAGAAGTGATATACCAAAGGGAATATGGAGGCAAGTCTCGAGAGGTGCAGTGACCTGAGGGTGTGGCATAGGGGACACAAGCACCTCGTCCCCGCCTACGGCCGGTGTGGCTCCCCTTGAAGTGCCCTTGTCGCTCCGACACTTTTCTCGTGAATTGGAATTTGTAGATTTCTTTTTAAATTTTCCCAAGCACTTTCATTTTTGACCTTTTTCTGCAATCCACAGAAAAATAAACAGAAACTGACATTGGACACTGGATTAATTTGTTAGTCCAATAAATGATATAATAACAAAGTAAAAACATGTAGAAATGATATAAAACACACATGGAACAATAAAAAAATATAGATATGTTTGACACATATCAATTGTGCAGAAGGACAAAAGCACTAGGTTGGTGATGGAAACTAGATTTTCCTAGAACCAGTGACGCTAGTTTCTTCGAAATGTTTATATTAAAGATACTTTCGAGTTACCAAATATAAGAAATGTTGGAATCCATCCTGGTAGCTGTTCGAGGTATGTCTCTATTTCATTGGTCTACTTTCTCTTCGCATCATGCATTGCTCCAATGTTAAAACGATAATTCCAATGGTACCTTATAAGTTTGTTGATGTTGGGTCGAATGGTACAATTTGATGTTTTTATGGTATTTTATATATATGATGACACAGTCATTTGTACCCAAGATAGAATCCAAATTTTTATGTTGCGATACATTGTTACTCGGGCGGTAATTAGACGGCAGATGTAGCAGATTGCAGTGGAAAAGACGTACATTTGTGACGACTGAATTACTCCCTCTGTCCCAAAATAGGATGCCTATAGTTTTTACTGAAAGTCAAACTTTTCATATTTTGACCAACTATACAGAAATAATGATCGACATTTATAATCTCAAATCAATACAGTTAGAACCGCCATGAAATGTATTTTCATATCATGTGGATTTGGTATTGTACAAGTTGATATATTTTTCTATATAGTTGGTCAAATTTTAATAAGTTTGACTTTAACAAAAAACTATAGGCATCCTATTTTGGGACGGATGGAGTATTAATTGTGTTTACCGAATTCAGTTATCGTACGATATGGCGCGCAACTGCTGAATATTTAACTACCGTTTGTACCATACAAGGTAGAGGATAGATGGCGCTACTATCTGATAGCGGTGTTCGATAAATTTAGAGTTATAATAATGGGCGGAACTAACCTGCACGGGAGAGTTTTACGAAACGACTACCCACCACCATCAAGGTATGTGGACACTATTGGGGGAATAACTCACAGGACTATATCTCTCCATTATCTGGATGGATAAATCTCACTCTTGATCCATAAGTATGAACTAATACTTTTAGAGTATCCAACACCAATTTTATAGTCATTCTGTTATGGTGTGACGTTTGATGTCATCAAAGCACTACTTCGGTATTAGCGATTGATATGATCTCATTGTCTAAGGATTAGGGCTACTTCGTATATTTATAGTAATATAAACTTAATGACTTTGTCACATTGCTATACTTACTTTCGATACGTGTTCACATCATTCTCTTAATGAAGTGATCTCGTTATTAACAACATCCAATGTTAATGATTAGGAAACTTTGATCATCAGTTAAACGAGCTAGTTAAAGGAGAGACGTCACAAGGAACTCTTGTTTGTTTATTAGACACACATGTATTAACATTTTCTATTAACACAATTATAGCATGAGAAATAAATATTGTCATAAATATGGAATAAGATACTAACCACTTTATTATTTCCTCTCGGACATATTCCTTCCAGTCTCATCCGTCGCCTGTCGTGACCCGCCCGTCGCCGGAAACACCCTGCTTGTCACCCACTGCAACCTGCCCGTCGCCGACCCACGCCGCCTCCCTCCCCCTCCCCCCCTCGACCTTCTCCGACCTCGCTAGTCCCTATTTCGGTTTCGCCCTTTCTGGTCCGCCCTGCCCATAGTCGGCCTCGCCTCGGAAGTGGAAGTCAAGTTGGCCGCCATTCGGACCGGAGGTGTAAGATTACGGCGTGCGGCGTCCTGTTCCGACATGAAGCGACGGATTCTTGCGTGTTCCGGGCCGATTCCGGCTAGTTCCGCATCGGCGCGTCTACTTTAACGAGGTTTGGCTGGTTTACGGGTGGACTGTAAACTGCCTCCAAAACTGGAACCTGAGTGCTCCTTAAAAATTTTAAGTGACGAACGACTTTTTACAGGTTCTACTAGGCGCTGTTTTTTCAATCAAAACTATAAAGAGCTCTATTTTTACGGTTTTGACCGCTTTTAAGTAGTCTCCTAGAGATGCTCTAGGCGGCAGTTGTCATAGGGTCCGTAGCCTTTTACGGGACTTGCTATAGATGATCTTATCATATATTACTTATCAAAACTGAAAATTAAAAGTCACTTTATCTTCTAAACCATTATTCCGATTAGAGACACGTTTACACCGTTAAGTTTGTCTCAACAGGAGTTTGAAAACTCGATCCAACGCTAATATGGTTTGCCCATTTTTTTAAGCCATACGATGATACTATGGCTCTCATAGTAGCACCAATTAGTTACCATGGTAATTTTACATGTTAGTAGATAATATTTTTGGATGTTTGGAATAGAGATATATATCGAGTGTGATGATTCCTTTTTATCATAACATTTACCACATTACAACACCATGACCGACAGATTATGAATGAAACTGTTAGCATGATGATTATACATGGTTATCGGATAACTTTTTGTATGTTCAAGATATTTTCCAATGATACACATAGCTGGACGGTAAGGATCCAAGATCTAAAATCTGACATCATTCCACACAAATTCTTCCACACAAAGTCATATCAGCCTTACATGGATGATGGATAAATGTACAGACTTGCTAAGCAAGTTAACATGATCAAATAAGTTAATGAAAATAATTCTGATAATTCACGATGAAAACTAAAAAAATTCAAAACATGAAAACATGGTATCTAGTTCAAAAAATCTCAACACGATTAAGCTAACGGTGAAGCGAATTTTCGGACCAATTAGCGATCTGAAAGATACAAAGTTTTTAATTTAGGTTTTTTAATACAGTGTGATAAATTTGAAGGGAATATGCCCGAGAGGCAATAATAAAATGGTTATTATCTTATTCCTTGTTAATGATGAATGTTTATTTCTCATGCTAGAATTGTATTAACCGGAAACGTTGATACATGTGTGTTTAATAAACAAACAATGGTTCCTAGTAAAGCCTCTCTTTTAACTAGCTCGTTGATCAAGGTTTCATGATCATGAACATTGGATGTTGTTAATAACGGGGTCATGTCATTAGAAGAATGATGTGATGAACATATACCCAAAGTGAATATAGCAATGCGATCAAGTCATTAAGTTTACATTGTTATATCAAACATACGAAGTAACTTATTCCTTAGACCATGAGATCATGTCAATCACTGATACCGGAAGGGTGCTTTGATGTCATCAAACGTCACACCGTAACAGGGTGACTATAAAGGTGTCATCAAAGTATTAGTTGAGTCTCATGGATCAAGAGTGGGATTTGTCCATCCAAATGACGGAGAGATATACCTTGGTCCCTCTCGGTGATATCACATCAACACCGCTTGCAAGCACGTGATATGATCACAAGGATGTTATATCATGGGAACGAGAAAAGATTACTTGTCGGTAACGAGATTGAATAAGGTATGGTTGATACCAACGATCGAATCTCGGACAAGTAAAATATCGCAAGACAAAGGGAATTAGTCACGACGTTGATGGTTCACACGATCACGAGAGTCATCGTTGAATATATAGGAGTCATCACGGATCTCCAGATCCCGCTGTTGATTATTGATCGGAGAGGAGTCTCGATCATGTCTATGTTATTCGCGAACCGTAGGGTGACACACTTAAGGTTCGATGACGCGTTTGAGAGGATACGGAATATCGAAGAATGTTTTGGGCAGCACCGAAATTGTTTCGGGGAAAATTGAAATAGTTCAAGGGGTTTTTCATCGAATGGTTGTTAATAGAATTAACAAATGTTTCGAGGTGTTATATGCAAAAGTTTGTTAATAGAATTAACAAATGCTGAAATAAAGAAATAAAAATGTTTTATTTATTTATTAAAGAAAAACTCTTGGATTTTCTAAGTGGAGTTTTAAGGGAAAATGAGTGGGTGTGAGTGGAGTGTCCACTCACATGATGAGGGAAGAGGTGGGGGCACACCCATGGGCTGGCCGCACCCCCCTTGGGGTACCTCCCCCCTCTCCTATAAATAGAGGGCATGAGCTCCCTCTCTCACACACACTTGCCGACCTCCCATTCTCTCCACCCGCTGCTCCATTCCATGGTCTCCGGCTTGGTGAAGCCCTGACCTTTGGATTCTTCACCACCACCACGCTGTCGTGCTGCTGGAGTTCCGAGGGATCCTCTACTTCCGCCTCCCTGCTGGATCGAGGGAACGTAGGTCGTCATCAACCGTACGTGTGACCGATCACGGAGGTACCACCGGATTGCGGTTCACATCTTCTCGCTATCGGGATCTGTGTGAGTACGACTACGCCAACAACGATATTTGATCTCGTAACGCTTTGTGTCTTCGAGGTATGTTCTTCTTAGGACTCTCTCTATTCCCGTTGCTTTCATCTCCTAGATTAGATCTTGGCCTTTCGGGTGTCTCTCACGTAGGAATTTTTTTGTTTTCTATGCAATGGCCCCTTCATTGGTATCCGGATCTATGCGTAGATGTTTTGTACGGGTAGAACACATATGTGTATGTGGGCGTTGATGATCATGTTATTGCCTCCTTGAGTATTTTATGATCTTAGTGGCATTGTTGGATGAAGCTGCCCTAGACTAAGTTTACGTGTACTATGTACGTGAGAATTGTCTCACTTGTGGCTGAGGGGGTGTCCGTTTCTCCAACTATAGTTAAGATCTAATCTACGAAGGGTTGGTAAAAATATGTTTATCAACGGTGTGGTTGAGGTTCGTAGGTATGAACGATTCTATCCTCGAAAGCCCTAAGCCACGTAAAATATGCAAAAATAAATTAGAGGCGTCTAACTAGTTTTTCATGGGCATGTGATGTGATATGGTCAATGTTACAAATTTGATTATGAGATGATCTCTTTTGTAAATTATTGATAGACGGGAAGGTATTCATATGGTTGTCATATTGTTGATGGACAATCAAGATTGGGGTGCCATGGAACTTGGTACCACGCCGGTGGAATGATGGAGATCAAATGCAAGAAGGACCATATCATATCACGTTATCCTTACATGTGATGTTAATCCTTTTTATGCATCTTATTTTGCTTAGATAGCGACGGTAGAATTATAAGATGATCGATCTCACTTAATATCAAGATAATACTATGTTCTTCCTTAAGTATGCACCGTTAAGAAAGTTCGTCGTTTCGAGACACCACGTGATGATCGGGTGTGATAGACTCAACGTTCGCATACAACGGGTGTTTTCAAGCCTAGCATGTACAAACATGGCCTTGAAACACATGCAATACTACGGTTCTACTTGGCGAGCTTAGCATGTACATACATGGCCTCAGAACACGTAACCGAAAGGTAAAGCATAAGTCATATGGATGATATGATGAACATGTCGACGTTCGCCTTTGAAGCTACATCGTCTCACGTGATGATCGGTTTTGGTGTAGTTAATTTGGTTTGTGTAATCACTAAAGACGACTAAGAGGGATGTTGTTTTTGAGTGGGATCTCATGGCATAATTTTAAATTAACTTGAACTTATTTATCATGAACAACCAATCAAAGTGAATTTGCACATATTGTAGTATTCATTGCCATCCACAAAACTACCTTACACTTAGAT
Source organism: Alopecurus myosuroides (assembly GCA_028641055.1). Taxonomy (NCBI): domain Eukaryota; kingdom Viridiplantae; phylum Streptophyta; class Magnoliopsida; order Poales; family Poaceae; genus Alopecurus; species Alopecurus myosuroides. Next base: position 272,163,599 of record CM054062.1, on the reverse strand, counting down.
TGTTAATAGATATATAACTGTTATGATCTGGTAAATACCATTTAAGATTGGTACCGCATTAGTGAAATTTAAAATTGAGTCCTATTGTAGATTTTCGGTATTTCCTACCTAGCTCTAGATGATTAATGATTGATTGATCTAGAGAGCAAATAATTCCTACTTAGAATCCAGAGTCATGGTTTCTTCTGTATTACTTTATCTTCAAAAGAATGTTTTGTTGATCAAGGTGATTTAGGAACTGAAAAAGAGTTGTTTTCAGAAACAATCAAGTGAAAGATATATTGATATCTAGAAACTTATTTGTAGCAACATGACTGAGTATAATTTAGCATGACAATGTATGCTTATATTATTTGAATATATGAAGTGATTGAAGACGCTAGGCGTTTGAATATTCCAAGAAATTGGGCGCTAAACATTATCCTCTAAATTCCTTCCTTCGAGCTATAGTAGGTTAATCATAAAATTGTTATGATGGGATGGATTAAAAGGTATAGGTAAAAATCGTTTACCTTGCTTGGAGATTGCTAAGAGTGGAATCTGGAAGAATTCTATTAATATGGTGATATTAGTAGAACAATCAAACTCAAAGTATGACTTAATGGGTGATAGTATGTGACTAACACGCCAAAGAAAATGAGCTAGTACGACTAGCATTGTTTGATGTTGAATTATTCTTCTATAAAGGAAAGGGAATATTGAAAATAGAATTACAAAAAGATATATGGCAGAAAAAGAAGATAACTGGAAAAGTCCAGCTCAGGAGTATATGCTTGATATACAAGTTATAGATGTATTACTAGTTAAAAAAGTATTTTTGGGTATTTTGATACCATTGGTTGGTATGATTTGTCATACAAAGCAACGCAATGCAAGAAATACAAGGGCATAAAAGAAACTAGTAATATATGTGGAATCGATTATGACAAGAACAGAAATACAGTGTTATTGTGTTCATTGTCGTATCGAACCAAACATTCAAGATTTATTTTAAGAACTTAATAATTTGTTATTTTGTTCTGGTCTTTTGTGAGAACAAATGAGATTGTTCACACTATGACCATATTCCATAATTGATGGATATGTTAATACAAATCATGTTGGTAAAGTAAACATCTATAAGACTAAATGCTAAACGTTCCAAGACGTAAAAAAGTTTCACTTAAATTGTGACACCAACATTTTAGTTCATATCGGAAAGGAAAACATGAAGGAACTCCATATTGATGGACTTCTAGAGTCATTTTGTTTTGAATAAATTGACGCTTGTGAGACCTCTTCCAAAAGATGACTAAAATTCCGTTCATAGGCCAAAGTAGAATGGACGACTAATTTAGTGGAGATTATACATATTGATGTATATAGTCCATTATGTGTAGTCATGTATGGTGGATTAATTTCCTTCATAAAATTATGTCGATGATTTGAGTAGATATGTGAGTATATCTATTTAAAGATAACGGAGTTTGACATTTGGAATTGGTTCAAATGGTTGTTAATATGAATTAAAAATCAATGTAACAAGATAATCAAGTATTTATGATTGGATCATAAAGGATAAAGTTTGAGTTACAAGTTTAGCAAAACATCTGAGGAGTTATAGAATTGTTCTACAACTTATACTTCTCGAATACCCCACATTAGTTTGGAGTATTCAAGAAACAAAATCAAACCTTGTGGGACATGGTAAGATTAATAAAATTGCCATTACAATTTTGTAGTTTATACATTAAGGACAACCGCTTTTTCACTGAAAAGAGCACCATCATGATCTGTTGAAATTGACAACATATAAGATATGGTTTGGGTAGTGACCCGAATTGTCATTTTCTTAAGTTTTGGTATGCATAGCATGTGTAAAATGTTTACAACCAAAATAGGATAAATATATGTTTATAAGGTTATCCTAAAGAATACATTGGGTATTTCTCCTATCACCAACCAAAGACAAATGTTGTTTGTCAGAAAGGGTTGATTTCTCGAGAAATTAGTTCTTGCGAAAGAAGTGAGTGGGAGGATAGTACAAACTCAACGAGATTAGAGAATCTTTTTTCTCATGTCAATAGTAGCGCAACACTGGAAGTTGTTCCGGGGTTTCCTATTTTTACTAAGTAGAAGACACTACATATGTTGTAGATACTTCGAATGAGTTCGCGAACTGAACCATAAAAGTCCTAAAACTTTGTACTAGACCAACATATGGTTTAAGAGTAAAGTGTTGTTTTGACAACAAAAGGACCTGGACCTTATAAAGGAAGCAAATGATGGGCCCTGACTTCATAAAATTGACTAGGAGTCATTATATCCGCCATAGTATCCTTGTATGATTATCAAGTATGTGACTTGGTAGTCCTTTCGATAGGCATGATGCCTAACGATAGCAAAAGGGTCTATATAGCGACAAAGACATGGATTTTACATCCTTTGAAAGTTGTACTTATCGAAAAGTTATTTTCGACGAAGTTCAAAGAGTTGACTACTACAAGATTTTGATCTTCCGTAGTGATGCTTTAGTCTTTGCGGATAGTTCTAGCAAAAGTTACATATTATGATATGGCAGTTCAATAACAAAACCAACTCTCCTCTCGAGGAAGTTTGATCGAGGATGTGTACTTCACATAGTCTGAGAGTTTTGTAAAATTTAAAAGGTTGCTATAAAGGTATGCACACTTCAATGGTTGAAGTGAGCATAACGAAGTTGAAATCTTTACCTTAATGAAGTTATCAAAAGAGTTTGATTCCATCATGAACGATAAAGATGCTTGTAGAGTTACAAGAAATTAAGTGGGAGCACTATGACATATTCCAATACTTTATATAGATGACATATGGTTGATTGGAAAATATGTATTTTAAATTAACACGGTTAAGATTTTTATATTTATGAAAGGCTTAGAAGATATTGGGCATCGATATCTATAATAGATGGATTGAAGCGCCTAAGATGATTGAAGCCAAATTACATAGATAAAATATTGAAGTAAGTCAATATCGAAATGACAAGAAGGAGTTCTTGTCACATGGAAAACAATTGAGCAAGATTCAAGTGTTTTGACACATGATGAGCATCATTGAAATTGAGATTTCTATGTCATGTTGCCATGCTATGTACACAACCAGATGAGTCCTATGCTATAAAATGTTATAGCAGGATAATTCATATGATGATTAGACAACAGTGGGAGAGATCCTTGTGTCATTTTAGAAATGCTAAGGATGTGTTTTACTATATAGTAATGACAAACTATTTGTTGTAATATGTTACGCTAATAGTCTTGTCATATATTCAAATAATTTTGTCTCAATTAAAATATGTGATGAAGGGTAGCACAATAGGATGGAAGAAAGTTCCATGCTGGATTTGAAAGTGTTTCAAAATTGAAGTATTGTGACGGAAATTACAACAAAGGCTAACTATATCGCTGTGTATGACAACAAAATGATAATAAGCGTATTTTGTGTCAAGGAGTTCTTTATTGAACTTGGTGAATTTCCAAGAATGCTTACACTATGAAGATACATGTTCACAATGTTCGTAACATTGGTTTAAGCTGAGGAATTAAGGTCTCACCGGAACTTGTTAAATTTCCAAGAATGCTAACACTATGAAGCTACATTTTCACAATGTTAGTGACATTGGTTTAAGCTGAGGAATTAAGGTTTCACCGATTGACCAAATATATACAAAGTCATCTCATTAGAGAATGATTGATGCGTGTAGACGCAAAAAACATGCAAATACAATAGGACCTGAACAGTTCAGATCTTTTTGATGATGTTTACCACATGCGAAGCATGGTAAAAACACTGGAACGCCATATGTGTTAAGTGCTTACAGACTAGATTATTGACTCTAGTGCAAGTGGGAGACTGAAGGGAATATGCCCGAGAGGCAATATGTAACATCCCAAGTATGAAAATCTCCCCCTAGATGTTTGTTTCTTGTTTATTTATGTTTGCATCATGTCATCATAACCATTGCCTTTTGTTTGCATTTGTTTTCATTGTTTTCCAATTGTAATTTCAAACCAAATTCAAATCATTTATTGTTCATACTTGTTATGTTACCTGTTTCAAATAAAAAAACTACAACACAAACAAATAATTGTTCCACCAAAATTGTTATCAAAAACTTAATTTTTGGCTTAACTTTCATTTATTTATTTTGATACCAAAAATGGCTCAATTCATTTAATTTTTTCAAACAAGCAACATATTTAAAATATTTTTGGTAAACCAAAGTGTGGACTTGTTGCTATCACAATATTTCAACAATACAATTATTCCAAATTTGGCTAACCCCTAAAACCATTTGTTTTCTCTCCCTTTTCCCAAATCTGCAAAAAAAAAAAAACAGAAAAGAATAAAGAAAATAGAAGGGGGAATAGAGCAACCAACCTTTTTGGGCCAGCCCATCTCTCACAAAGCCTGGTACCCCCCCTCGTTGTATTCCACCTCGTGTACGGCAACCATCTCCATTGCCCACGTCGGACAGGTGCAGGATCAAACGGTGATCGGCAGCTCCCCCCTCCTCTATAACCGAACTCGAGGCTGAGCCCCTCCTAGCCCTAATCGCTCCTCCCCTCCTTCTCCCTCGCGCCGCAGCTCTTCTTCCTCTCTTCCTCTCCCGCTGCCCCCTTTCTTCTCTGTTCTGTAGCTGAAACTCCCTCACCGCCGCCTCCCTCTCCGGCGAGTCGCCGCCGCCACAATGCCTACCCGGCCGCGCTTGGGCCGGGAACGGAAACGCCACGGCTCCCTCTACCTCGCCGTCCCCTCCGTCTCCCCCGAGGACCACCGGAACCACCGCCGCCATCAACGTTTCCGCCACCGGTCGTCACCGTCCGCCCCCATCGACTCCTTTCGCTCTCCCTCGGTGAGTCGCCACCTCCCCCTCGTTCCGTCTCCTCTCCCTTTCCCTCGGGGCCGCACGGACACCGGCCGGCAACCGCACCCACCAGCCACCCGCGGCAGCTCACCGCGGGCAGCGCAACGAGCAGCGATCGCCGGCCGCCCTCTGTCCGCCCTCGCTGCAACCTGAAACTGAAAAAGAAAAGTTCAGTTAAAAAACTTACCTGACGAAAACACACCTTAACCTGCCACCTGCTCCTTACCCATCACAACTCGCAAGCAGCCCAACTGGCTACCGCCCCGAGCGCGCAAGCGTTAGCACCCGGGATCGAGTCCCGCGGGAGGCGATTTTTGCCTCCCCTTTTTTCCCTTGCGCGCCCCGCACTGGGCCCCGCGTGTCATGGGCCCTGGAGGCCACATCACCTCCTAGCCCAGCCACCCAAGCGCCACAGTGGCGCTGGCCCCACTGTCAGTGGCCGGGGCTGGCCACTGCGCGGTGCCTTTAATTTTTTTCTGCCTTTTTCTTTTTATCCCAGTCCAGCTAATATTACAGTTTAGTCCCTAAACTAAAAACTTAAATAACTTTTGAATCCCAACTCCAACTAATGTAAATAAAATATGTTTTCTGAACCAAATTAAATTCTCTATCTAATTAAGCCATTTGTTTTCTGTTTTGACCATTGCAAATAATTTCAAATTTCAAATTCAAACTATTCCTTTCACATTTGCCTGGAGGCCACATCACCTCCTAGCCCAGCCACCCAAGCGCCACAGTGGCGCTGGCCCCACTGTCAGTGGCCGGGGCTGGCCACTGCGCGGTGCCTTTAATTTTTTTCTGCCTTTTTCTTTTAATCCCAGTCCAGCTAATATTACAGTTTAGTCCCTAAACTAAAAACTTAAATAACTTTTGAATCCCAACTCCAACTAATGTAAATAAAATATGTTTTCTGAACCAAATTAAATTCTCTATCTAATTAAGCCATTTGTTTTCTGTTTTGACCATTGCAAATAATTTCAAATTTCAAATTCAAACTATTCCTTTCACATTTGCTAAATTCCATAGCTAATTCAATATTAATCCAAATAACACAAATAAAATATGTTTTCCATGCCATTTTAAACCACCTAACCAAATATAAATTTTGTTTCATGATTTGAATAATTAAAAATTGCCTAAATAATTTAAACCTTGTTTAATTCATTTAAAATTGCTAAATTAATAACTTGCTCATTTTAAATCCAAATTCAACAAGTGAAACATGTATTCCACCTAAAATTTTGTGTATTTTCCAAATATGAATTTTTTTTATTTGTTTTGAACAATTAAAATTGGTGAAAACAACAAATGCTTGTGTGACACCTTTAAGAAACCAAAAATTCTTAACTTAATAAACCAATTTCCAAAATTGTCAACTTTCATTCCTACTTGTATCTATTGTTGTTATTTTTCTGTTTTCCTCATGCATGCATCATGGTAATCAACTTTCACATGGTAATTAATTGTACATCATTTGTTTCCACCTTAATTCATGGACCTTTTCCATATGCAATCCAATTGCATATGGGTCCATTTAAACATGTTACCTTGTCAACTAGTTTATTTCTATGCACCTATTAAATGGTCATGCATCATCCCATGATTGTGCACTATGCCATGTTATTGATTGTTTGTTCTCTGCGTTGTTTGCTTGCTTCTTCTCGAATAGACGACGTCGTTGAGACAGACGATCTTACGACACCCCTTCTGAGGACTTAGCTCAGTACCAGGCTGCTGAGTTTGCAGGCAAGTATTCACTCACATGAACCATCGTGTTCCTTTCAACATTGGATACCGATACTTTCCGTTGTCTATTCTGCTAGCCATATGAGTAGTTGCTTCTGTCACGAACCTATCACATGTATCCTTTAACCCTGATATCGCCTCACCTCCACTCCCATAACCCCGTTGTTTGAGCCCGTGTCTTACTAGCATGCTTAGGGTTGTTTTGCTCGAGTCTGCTGTCAGTTACTTTCTGTTATCATATTTTTATCATGCTCTGGGGCTCGATGTTAAACAATTAACATGTTAATGCTTGGGTAATAATAATTTGATGATAAGGCACCGGCAGGAGGCCCGACGTGGTTTTGAGGCCTGCTAGTGTCGACCCTAATTAGGAAAAGGGTCTTGTCTACCGATCCATGATGAGCGTGCTCACCGCATCCGGGTGGTGGTATGGAACCCCTCTCGGCTTTGATCTGATCCGCAGTTTGTCCGAAGAGCCACACTTAGTTCGGGTGTTCCATTTGGCTCATATGCATGAATGGGTCGCTCCCATGGTTACTGATGATGATGATGACGCACACATATAGGGCGAGGCCTGTATTGCCGGGTTGTTGCGTCCTGCGGGAGTTTTGCACACTTGCGCTGAGTATTCGGCTGCGTGGCTGGGACCTTATAGCTCCGTGGCTCCTAGGACAGGCTGTAGAGATGGTTTGAGTCGTGTCAAGCCAACCTGAGTTTTAGTTGGTGGCTTGAGTGTGTACGGGTACTGGAGCACACCCTGCAGGGATGAATCTTCTCGAGAAGTCGTATTGTCCGCGGTTATGTGACGACTTGGTGAAAGTACTGGCTAACAAGTACTCAGACGACTTACACCTAACTATAATAACTTGACTAATAATAGGTCTATTGACACAATAACCTGAACCATCATTAATCCAACTGTGTGAGTTATCCTCGGATTGCTTCTTTGGATAAGGGGCAAGATCTAGGATGGGTTTGTTTGGAGTTAGCTGTAGTTGGTTACGATACGCTATCTTATCTCCCTTCTGTTAGCCGGAAGTTGTAGTATGTTCCTGTAGTTGGTTAGGGCAGCCCGCTACCGCATCTTTTATATCACCTTTCTTCCGTTGAACCCAAAGCATCTGTGCTTGGTGTTGACGGGTTACACTTTGGTGAACTGTGAGTCTTGCTTGCCAGTACGTTTATGTACTGACCCCTTTGGGGCTGTGGTTTCCGCAGACTACGCTTACGAGGATCCCCATGGTGGCTGCTACGTGGAGTACGACGAAGCTGCTGACGAGTAGATAGCGGACCCGGGCAGGATCCGAGACTTCGTGGATGGGCTCCGTCTTTTCGTTGCCGGCTTCTTAAGCCTATTTGGATCTTGTCTGTACCCAGACCTTTTGAATGCTTCCGCTGTGATGTAATGATGTTATGTTGGGACATGTGTCCTCTGGATGATTGTATTTGCTATCTCTGCTCTAGTGAGAGCTATTTGCAACTTATTTCTATTTATTTGTGTCTTAGAGATCTGTTGTGCTATCATTTTGTTCAACGCCGTTGACGTACCATGTGTGTATGCTATGAAGTACGTCAATGGTAGTATCCTGATTTCTATGGGATGGTTTATGTAGACGATGAACAGATAGGGGTTGGTTGTCACACATACGTGTGTTGGCCTACTCGTAAGAGATGCGGGTGCCGGTAAGCCCCGTAATCCAATCCACTACTGTTCAACGGAACTGCGAGTATCCTCTAGAAGTCCGGGTGCGACAAATGGTATCAGAGCCTGTCTGCCTGTAGGATCCCTTTTACTGGTCGCAGTTGAGTCTAGAAACTATTTTGTAGCTATATAGGAAAAATGAAACGTGAGAGTAGGAATTCTGCCATTTTATTTCTTTCCCCACCCACCCTACCTTTTCTGGTAAGGAAGTGCAACATTGTTTTCTCTCCTCATCTAAACTTTCAAGTTAGGATTTCACGAATCCTGGTTTCTCTAGGATGGTTATATCTACTAGACCATAGGAATGGAGGTGGTTGTGACATGATTTATCATGTTGGCTACTCACGATTGAGAGCGGTGGCAAATAAGCCCCGGAAGCAGATCCTCTATTCCTTAAGCAGTAGATATTGATCCTTTAGAAGCCCGGATGGGTTTTCTCCGTAGTACCTCAGGTGTTTGTGGTCTCCTGTTTCCCAGTTGTTGCTTCGATATCGTCCTTCACAAATCTTCTCTTCCGTTGTAACAACTTATCTGTTGATCCGTTGTTAACCTCCATCCTTGTTCTATGCTGTCGACTTACCGTCTGAAGTAATCCTTTTAAGCACTTATATTGGATTTTGTTATCCGGTTAGTGTGTTAATCTTGGTATCCTCTTCAGGATGGAAAGTGGTGACGAAGAACCCACACTGCCACCTGAGATGGGGAAAGTGCTGTCTCAGATGACACAAGTTATAAGGCAGATGCAGCAGAACCAAGACCTTGGGAGTAATGGCAACGCCCGGGTGTCTATTCGGGAGTTCCTTGAGCTCAACCCGCGCACGTTTGATACCTCCTCCGAGCCATTGGATGCTGATGACTGGCTCCGTGAAATGAACCGTACTCTTATGGTAGCTCATGTGGCTGACGAGGACCGTGTTCCTTACGTGACCTACCTTCTCCGTGGACGATCCATGTCTTGGTGGGAGAATTTCCAAGAAATGAGAGGTCCTAGTGTGGCAATCACATGGGAGGATTTCAAGCAAGCCTTCGTGCGCCATCACATTCCCGATGGGCTCATGGAGAAAATGCGTGAGGAATTCTATTCTTTCACACAAGGCAGTTTGGACGTTCTCGAATACCAAAGAGAGTTCAATCGTCTGGCTCGCTACGCCGGAGATGAAATCTCCACGGAAGCGAGAAAGATGGCAAAGTTCCGCAGGGGTCTCAACCCGGAACTCAAGTATGCTCTCACCAACGTCAAGGCCAAGAATTTTGAGGACCTCATCAACATCGCTCTAAATGAAGAGCATGGGCGCAAGTTGGTTGAGGAATCTCGTAAGCACTCTCGTGAACAGGCTAATCTCTCAAAAGCTATCATGCCTCCACAAAAACGAAGAGTTTGGGTTCCATATACCACTCCAACACCGCCCATCTGCTTGCCAAGCCCGGCAGGATTTCTTGCCCGCCCTCCCACCCCAGTGGTATCTTCAGGAGGTGCTCCATCTCAGCCAGGTCCAACAGCTCCTCGTTCTGCTAGTACATGCTTCAAGTGCGGTCTACCAGGACACTACTCCTACAAGTGCCCGCAGAACAAGCTACTATCACTACCTATCTCTAATGTCAATCATGTGGTGGTACACACTTCTTCGCCTAGGCCCCGCAACAGGAACAAGTCTGTCTTGAGAACTGTGAGGGTGAACCATGTTAAGGCCCAGGGAGCAGAAGAATCTCCAGAGGTTGTAATGGGCACACTTCTTGTGAACTCGTTTCGTGCTAAAGTCTTGTTCGATTCTGGTGCTTCACACTCTTTCATCTCTCAATGCTTTGCAAACAACAGTGGAATCAACTTCGAACAGTTGTCTATCCCCCTCCTAGTGAAATCACCGGGATCTAGCTGGCAAAGCAATAAAGTTAGCCAGAACATCGAGATCACAATTGGAAACCTTCCATTCCAGGCATCTCTGATAGCTCTCCACTCTTCAGATATTGATGTCATTCTTGGGATGGATTGGCTGGTAGCCAACAAAGCAGTCATTGATTGTCCTGCTAAATCTGTAAAAATCACACACCCTTCTGGCCAGATAGTCTACTTCCATGCTGAAAATCCAGTTGCTCAACTCTACACTCTCAACGCAAATCCTCTACCATCTATTGAAACTATTCCGGTGGTTTGTGAATTCCCTGATGTCTTTCCAGAAGAGTTGCCAGGAATGCCTCCTGACAGAGCAGTTGAGTTCGTGATCGAACTTGAACCAGGTACTGCTCCAATCTCTAAGCATCCATACAAGATAGCTCCTCCTGAACTAAAGTTGTTGAAGGAGGAAATCGATATGTACATGGAGAAAGGTTACATTCAACCTAGCTCCTCGGCTTGGGGATGCCCAACTCTGTTCGTTGCAAAGAAGGATCAAACAAAGAGACTCGTTGTTGACTATCGTCCTCTTAACGAGAAAACCATCAAAAACAAGTATCCAATTCCTCGTATCGATGATCTTTTTGATCAACTTGCTGGAGCCTCAATATTCTCCAAGCTGGACTTGAGAATGGGTTACCATCAAATAATGATCAGAAAGGAAGATATTCCAAAGACAGCTTTCACCACTCGCTACGGTCTATATGAATACACCGTCATGTCCTTTGGTCTCACCAATGCACCGGTGACCTTCTCTCGACTTATGAATTCTGTCTTCCATGAATACCTCGACAAGTTCGTTGTGGTATATCTTGATGATATTCTTGTCTACTCAAAATCCGAGGAAGAGCATGGAGAACATCTTCGTCTCACTCTCATGAAACTTCGCGAGCATCGTCTTTATGCCAAGTTCTCCAAATGTGAGTTCTGGATTTCAGAAGTTGCTTATCTTGGTCATGTCATCTCTACCAAGGGCATAGCTATTGATCCAGAAAAGGTTAAGGCAATTGTTGATTGGAAACCTCCTAAGACGGTGAAGCAAGTAAGAAGTTTTCTTGGCTTAGCTAGCTATTGCCGTCGTTTCGTCCAAAACTTCTCCAAGATTGCCAAACCTCTCACTGACCTCACAAAGAAGGACAAGAAGTTCGTTTGGTCTCCACAATGTGATGAAAGTTTCAATCTCCTAAAGACTAAACTCACTTCTACACCAGTTCTGGTTGGCCCAGATACTACCAAACCTTTCCAGATATTCTGTGATGCTTCTCTCCAAGGTCTAGGTGCAGTTCTTATGCAAGAACGTCAAGTTGTGGCTTATGCTTCACGTCAGTTGAATGCCCATGAGCTCAATTATCCCACACATGACCTTGAACTTGCAGCAGTTGTGTTTGCCCTCAAGAAATGGAGGCAATACTTGTTGGGTAATCGCACTGAAATCTTTTCCGATCATAAGAGTCTGAAATACATCTTCACTCAACCAGATCTAAACCTCAGGCAAAGGAGATGGATTGAAAAGATCAAAGACTTCGATCTTACCATTTCTTACACTCCAGGCAAGGCTAATGTTATGGCCGATGCTCTCAGTCGCAAGTCGTATTGCAATAATCTCATGATCATGGAAAGCCAACCTCCTCTTCATGAAGAATTCCAGAAGCTGAACCTTGGTCTTGTTCCTCAAGGTTATCTTGCGAACTTGACAGCCAATCCAACTCTCGAGGACAAGATTCGTTCTGAACAGCTTCGTGATGCTGAGATCAAGAAGATCGCAAATAACATCAAAGCAGGCAATGTGAAGTATGAGTGCTTCTCAATTGATGACAAGGGAACTGTATTCTTCGAAGGACGCATTGCAGTTCCTCAAATTGAAAGTCTCAAAGATGTTATAATCAAGGAGGCTCATGAAACTCCTCTCTCCATACACCCTGGAAGTACAAAGATGTACCAGGATCTCAAGACGCTGTATTGGTGGTCTGGCATGAAACGTGAAATTGCTCAATACGTTTCTGAATGCGACGTTTGTCAACGTGTTAAGGCAGTTCATCAGAAAACAGCCGGTCTTCTCCAACCTCTGAAAATCCCTGAGTGGAAGTGGGACATGATTGAAATGGACTTCGTTACTGGTTTTCCAAAGTCCAAGAAGGGCAACGATGCAATCTTCGTTGTTATTGATCGTCTCACTAAGGTAGCTCACTTCCTTGCTGTCAAAGAAACAATCTCAGCTAGCCAGTTAGCAGAGCTCTACACCGCAAAGATTGTTCCTCTTCATGGTGTTCCATTGGAAATAAGCTCAGACCGTGGAAGCATATTCACTTCTCATTTCTGGAAGAGTTTTCAAGAAGCATTGGGCACCAAACTTCTGTTCAGCACAGCTTATCACCCTCAGTCTCAAGGGCAAGTCGAAAGAGTCAATCAGATTCTCGAGGATATGCTCAGAGCATGTGGTCTCTCCTTTGGCATGAAATGGGAGGAATGCCTTCCATATGCTGAATTCTCCTACAACAACAGCTTCCAGGCAAGCCTAGGCATGGCACCGTTTGAAGCTCTCTACGGCCGCAGATGCAGGAGTCCAATCAATTGGTCTGGAGCTGGTGAACGTTCACTCTTAGGCCCTGACATTGTTAAGGAATCCGAGGAGAAAGTTCGCATCATTCGTGACAATCTCAAGATTGCTCAGTCTCGTCAGAAAAGCTACTATGACAGCAAGCACAGGGATATGATCTATGCACCTGGTGACAAAGCATATCTCCATGTAACTCCCCTCAGAGGCACTCATCGTTTTGGTGTCAAAGGAAAGCTAGCACCGAGATACATTGGTCCTTTCAACATTCTCTCAAGGCGTGCGGAAAATGCCTATCGTATTGAACTTCCAGAAAAACTATCCAAGGTGCACGATGTGTTTCACGTGTCACAGCTCAAGAGGTGTTTCAAAGATCCAGATCGTGCAGTTGATCATGATTCCATTGAACTGCAAGATGATCTATCTTATGAGGAGCACCTTGTTCGTATTCTCGATGAGACCGAGCGTAAGACTCGCAACAAGAGCACCAAGTTCTTGAAAGTGCAATGGTCGCATCATTCCGATAAAGAGGCAACGTGGGAGACTGAAGAGGATCTTCGCAAGAAGTATCCGAACCTTTTCTCTTCTACGTAGGAATCTCGGGGCGCGATTCCTTCAAGGGGGGGGCGTTTTGTAACATCCCAAGTATGAAAATCTCCCCCTAGATGTTTGTTTCTTGTTTATTTATGTTTGCATCATGTCATCATAACCATTGCCTTTTGTTTGCATTTGTTTTCATTGTTTTCCAATTGTAATTTCAAACCAAATTCAAATCATTTATTGTTCATACTTGTTATGTTACCTGTTTCAAATAAAAAAACTACAACACAAACAAATAATTGTTCCACCAAAATTGTTATCAAAAACTTAATTTTTGGCTTAACTTTCATTTATTTATTTTGATACCAAAAATGGCTCAATTCATTTAATTTTTTCAAACAAGAAGTATATTTAAAATATTTTTGGTAAACCAAAGTGTGGACTTGTTGCTATCACAATATTTCAACAATACAATTATTCCAAATTTGGCTAACCCCTAAAACCATTTGTTTTCTCTCCCTTTTCCCAAATCTGCAAAAAAAAAAAAACAGAAAATAATAAAGAAAATAGAAGGGGGAATAGAGCAACCAACCTTTTTGGGCCAGCCCATCTCTCACAAGGCCTGGTACCCCCCCTCGTTGTCTTCCACCTCGTGTACGGCAACCATCTCCATTGCCCACGTCGGACAGGTGCAGGATCAAACGGTGATCGGCAGCTCCCCCTCCTCTATAACCTACCTCGAGGCCGAGCCCCTCCTAGCCCTAATCGCTCCTCCCCTCCTTCTCCCTCGCGCCGCAGCTCTTCTTCCTCTCTTCCTCTCCCGCTGCCCCCTTTCTTCTCTGTTCTGTAGCTGAAACTCCCTCACAGCCGCCTCCCTCTCCGGCGAGTCGCCGCCGCCACGGTGCCCGCCCGGCCGCGCTTGGGCCGGGAACGGAAATGCCCCGGCGCCCTCTACCTCGCCGTCCCCTCCGTCTCCCCCGAGGACCACCGGAACCACCGCCGCCATCAACGATTCCGCCACCGGTCGTCACCGTCCGCCCCCATCGACTCCTTCCGCTCTCCCTCGATGAGTCGCCACCTCCCCCTCGTTCCGTCTCCTCTCCCTTTCCCTCGGGGCCGCACGCACACCGGCCGGCAACCGCACCCACCGGCCACCCGCGGCAGCTCACCGCGGGCAGCGCAACGAGCAGCGATCGCCGGCCGCCCTCTGTCCGCCCTCGCTGCAACCTGAAACTGAAAAAGAAAAGTTCAGTTAAAAAACTTACCTGACGAAAACACACCTTAACCTGCCACCTGCTCCTTACCCATCACAACTCGCAGACAGCCCAACTGTCTACCGCCCCGAGCGCGCAAGCGTTAGCACCCGGGATCGAGTCCCGCGGGAGGCGATTTTCGCCTCCCCTTTTTTCCCTTGCGCGCCCCGCACTGGGCCCCGCGTGTCATGGGCCCTGGAGGCCACATCACCTCCTAGCCCAGCCACCCAAGCGCCACAGTGGCGCTGGCCCCACTGTCAGTGGCCGGGGCTGGCCACTGCGCGGTGCCTTTAATTTTTTTCTGCCTTTTTCTTTTAATCCCAGTCCAGCTAATATTACAGTTTAGTCCCTAAACTAAAAACTTAAATAACTTTTGAATCCCAACTCCAACTAATGTAAATAAAATATGTTTTCTGAACCAAATTAAATTCTCTATCTAATTAAGCCATTTGTTTTCTGTTTTGAGCATTGCAAATAATTTCAAATTTCAAATTCAAACTATTCCTTTCACATTTGCTAAATTCCATAGCTAATTCAATATTAATCCAAATAACACAAATAAAATATGTTTTACATGCCATTTTAAACCACCTAACCAAATATAAATTTTGTTTCATGATTTGAATAATTAAAAATTGCCTAAATAATTTAAACCTTGTTTAATTCATTTAAAATTGCTAAATTAATAACTTGCTCATTTTAAATCCAAATTCAACAAGTGAAACATGTATTCCACCTAAAATTTTGTGTATTTTCCAAATATGAATTTTTTTATTTGTTTTGAACAATTAAAATTGGTGAAAACAACAAATGCTTGTGTGACACCTTTAAGAAACCAAAAATTCTTAACTTAATAAACCAATTTCCAAAATTGTCAACTTTCATTCCTACTTGTATCTATTGTTGTTATTTTTCTGTTTTCCTCATGCATGCATCATGGTAATCAACTTTCACATGGTAATTAATTGTAGATCATTTGTTTCCACCTTAATTCATGGACCTTTTCCATATGCAATCCAATTGCATATGGGTCCATTTAAACATGTTACCTTGTCAACTAGTTTATTTCTATACACCTATTAAATGGTCATGCATCATCCCATGATTGTGCACTATGCCATGTTATTGATTGTTTGTTCTCTGCGTTGTTTGCTTGCTTCTTCTCGAATAGACGACGCCGTTGAGACAGACGATCTTACGACACCCCTTCTGAGGACTTAGCTCAGTACCAGGCTGCTGAGTTTGCAGGCAAGTATTCACTCACATGAACCATCGTGTTCCTTTCAACATTGGATACCGATACTTTCCGTTGTCTATTCTGCTAGCCATATGAGTAGTTGCTTCTGTTACGAACCTATCACATGTATCCTTTAACCCTGATATCGCCTCACCTTCACTCCCATAACCCCGTTGTTTGAGCCCGTGTCTTACTAGCATGCTTAGGGTTGTTTTGCTCGAGTCTGCTGTCAGTTACTTTCTGTTATCATATTTTTATCATGCTCTGGGGCTCGATGTTAAACAATTAACCTGTTAATGCTTGGGTAATAATAATTTGATGATAAGGCACCGGCAGGAGGCCCGACGTGGTTTTGAGGCCTGCTAGTGTCGACCCTAGTTAGGAAAAGGGTCTTGTCTACCGATCCATGATGAGCGTGCTCACCGCATCCGGGTGGTGGTATGGAACCCCCCTCGGCTTTGATCTGATCCGCAGTTTGTCCGAAGAGCCACACTTAGTTCGGGTGTTCCATTTGGCTCATATGCATGAATGGGTCACTCCCATGGTTACTGATGATGATGATGACGCACACATATAGGGCGAGGCTTGTATTGCCGGGGTGTTGCGTCCTGCGGGAGTTTTGCACACTTGCGCTGAGTATTCGGCTGCGTGGCTGGGACCTTATAGCTCCGTGGCTCCTAGGACAGGCTGTAGAGATGGTTTGAGTCGTGTCAAGCCAACCTGAGTTTTAGTTGGTGGCTTGAGTGTGTACGGGTACTGGAGCACACCCTGCAGGGATGAATCTTCTCGAGAAGCCGTATTGTCCGCGGTTATGTGACGACTTGGTGAAAGTACTGGCTAACAAGTACTCAGACGACTTACACCAAACTATAATAACTTGACTAGTAATAGGTCTATTGACACAATAACCTGAACCATCATTAATCCAACTGTGTGAGTTATCCTCGGATTGCTTCTTTGGATAAGGGGCGAGATCCAGGATGGGTTTGTTTGGAGTTAGCTGTAGTTTGTTACGATACGCTATCTTATCTCCCTTCTGTTAGCCGGAAGTTGTAGTATGTTCCTGTAGTTGGTTAGGGCAGCCCGCTACCGCATCTTTTATATCACCCTTTCTTCCGTTGAACCCAAAGCATCTGTGCTTGGTGTTGACGGGTTACACTTTGGTGAACTGTGAGTCTTGCTTGCCAGTACGTTTATGTACTGACCCCTTTGGGGCTGTGGTTTCCGCAGACTACGCTTACAAGGATCCCCATGGTGGCTGCTACGTGGAGTACGACGAAGCTGCTGACGAGTAGATAGCGGACCCGGGCAGGATCCGAGACTTCGTGGATGGGCTCCGTCTTTTCGTTGACGGCTTCTTAAGCCTATTTGGATCTTGTCTGTACCCAGACCTTTTGAATGCTTCCGCTGTGATGTAATGATGTTATGTTGGGACATGTGTCCTCTGGATGATTGTATTTGCTATCTCTGCTCTAGTGAGAGCTATTTGCAACTTATTTCTATTTATTTGTGTCTTAGAGACCTGTTGTGCTATCATTTTGTTCAACGCCGTTGACGTACCATGTGTGTATGCTATGAAGTACGTCAATGGTAGTATCCTGATTTCTATGGGATGGTTTACGTAGACGATGAACAGATAGGGGTTGGTTGTCACACATACGTGTGTTGGCCTACTCGTAAGAGATGCGGGTGCCGGTAAGCCCCGTAATCCAATCCACTACTGTTCAACGGAACTGCGAGTATCCTGTAGAAGTCCGGGTGCGACACAATAATAAAATGTTTATTATCTTATTCCTTGTTTATGATGGATGTTTATTTCTCATGCTCGAATTGTATTAACCGGAAACGTTGATACATGTCTGTTTAATAAACAAACAATGGTTCCTAGTAAAGACTCTCTTTTAAATAGCTCGTTGATTAATAGATGATCAAGCTTTCCTGATCATGAACATTGGATGTTGTTAATAACGGGGTCATGTCATTAGAAGAATGATGTGATGACCATATATCCAAAGTGAATATAGCAGTGCGATCAAGTCATTAAGTTTACATTGTTATATCAAACATACAAAGTAACTTATTCCTTAGACCATGAGATCATGTCAATCACTGATACCGAAAGGGTGCTTTGATGTCATCAAACGTCACACCGTAACAGGGTGAATATAAAGGTGCCATTAGGTATTCGGAAAGTATTAGTTGAGGCTCATGGATCAAGAGTGGGATTTGTCCATCCAAATGACGGAGAGATATACTTTGGGCCCTCTCGGTGATATCACATCAACACCGCTTGCAAGCATGTGATATAATCACAAGGATGTTATATCATGGGAACGATAAAATAGTACTTGTCGGTAACAAGATTGAACAAGGTATGGTTGATACCAATGATCGAATCTCGGACAAGTAAAATATCGCGAGACAAAGGGAATTAGTCACAACGTTGATGGTTCACACGATCACGAGAGTCATTGTTGAATATATATATAGAAGTCATCACGGATCTCCAGATCCCGCAGTTGATTATTGATCGGAGAGGAGTGTTGATCATGTATATCTTATTCGCGAACCATAGGATGGCACACTTAAGGTTCGATGACGCGTTTGAGAGGATACGGAATATCGAAGAATGTTTTGGGCAGCACCGAAATTGTTTCGGGGAAAATTGAAATAGTTCAAGGGGTTTTTCATCGAATGGTTGTTAATAGAATTAACAAATGACTCGAGGTGCTATATGCAAAAGTTTGTTAAAAGAATTAACAAATGCTGAAATAAAGAAACAAACATGTTTTATTTATTTATTAAAGAAAAACTCTTGGATTTTCTAAGTGGAGTTTTAAGGAAAAATGAGTGGGTGTGAGTGGAGTGTCCACTCACATGATGAGGGAAGAGGTGGGGGCACACCCATGGGTTGGCCGCATCCCCCTTGGGCTGCCTCCACCCTCTCCTATAAATAGAGGGCATGAGCTCCATCTCTCACACACACTTGCCCACCTCCCATTCTCTCCACCCGCTGCTCCATTCCATGGTCTCCGGCTTGGCGAAGCCCTGGCCGTGGGATTCTTCACCACCACCACGCTGTCGTGTTACTGGAGTTCCGAGGGATCCTCTACTTTCTCCTCCCCGCTGGATCGAGGGAACAGAGGTCATCATCAACCGTACGTGTGACCGATCACGGAGGCACCGCCGGATTGCGGTGCACATCTTCTCGCTACCGGGATCGGTGTGAGTACGACTACGCCAACAACGCGATTTGATCTCGTAACACTTTGTGTCTTTGAGGGTATGTTCTTCTTAAGAATCTCTCTATGCCCGTTGCTTTCATCTCCTAGATTAGATCTTGGCCTTTCAGGTGTCTCTCGCGTAGGAATTTTTTTGTTTTGTATGCAACGACCCCTTCAAAATGAATATCCAGAAAATATCAAGTACACCCAGCCTATGTAACAGCACCATGTCAAGAGAAGTCGAGACATAGAGAATACACACAGACTTATTAAAAGAAAGCAAAAAAACTAAGGTGGTGATCGAGGGTTAGGCCCAAGCAATCAGAAGCAGTGCATCACATGAAAACATCAATATCAACCACCACCGTTGGCAACACCCAAACATCGAGAAAGGTTCTCTAACAACGACGCCTCTAGCAAGGTGACGACGGACGAGCGTCATCATCGGAACCAACCGCTAGGGCTAGATCATGGGTTTTCACCCAGGAGATAAATCTGAGAAACCTCCAAACAATGCCTTCAAGAAGGGAACGGAAAAGACCGCCATTGCCAGGCACAACCAATAAATGCCTGACCTAGAGTTTCACCCTGTAACTCGAGATCTGGTACTCGAAGAGCACCACCAATCGTAGTCACCCCCACTTGCCCCGAAGAAGTCGATGCTGCAATGCCCTAAGCGCCAAGATGGGTAATTGAGTAAGGATGAATCTGGAATTTCCAACTCCAGACATGGGCTTATGCGACCATAGACAGTCCTCCATGCACAGAATCATGGCGTGAACATCGCCACGCATCCGAAATCCTATCCACAGAAAAATGTCTACCACCATCGACAACGGAATGCTCAATGATGCTCGGTACCCATCACCGACTACGCAGAATGGGTACTATTGTTAGTGAAACCCATCCGTGTGACAATATTAGAGTGCTCGGATCTGACATATCAGCTACTTGCCAGCTCCCCGAATACATACATCAGTACGGGCTTGCCACAACACGCAGACTCATGCTAGTAGCCGATCTGGTCGGCACCTACAGCGTGCCTCAATGATTGCGATGGAATCAGAACACTAGGTTAAGTCAATGAGACCAACTGCAAAGAGGAGCCCTGACGTGAAGCATCTGTCTTTGCATCACGGCATCCCTTACATTACTTTTATTTTTCTAGATTCTTTCCTTCGTCCTTCAGGTTTTGGAAGCCTAGGCCAAATCTGGTGGCAGCAAGATCCGCCACGGGAACTCACTCTTGATCCCTGTTTGTTGGATGCAGCACTAGTGGAAAATGGGGCTTTTGCTCATAGGCGAGCACCCCTTTCGCCCCGGCTCGGCCACCACCCGGCGGAAAAGGGTGCAGAGGTGGGGCCGGGGCGAGCAGGGCGCGTGGTGGGTTTTTTTCGCCCCAATTTAAGCCACAAACCGGGGCTAAAGGCCCTCCACGAGCAGGGCACGTCGTGGGGGGGGGGGGTCTTTTGCCTATATAACCCCTGCCAGCCCTATCCTCTCCTCATGCCACTCACTTTGGAGGACATATTCTAGTTGTGTGGTCTGTGCTCACTTGTTTTTCCCTCCTATGCACAAGAGGTGTTCGATGAAATGCCCGGGAGAATAACGCCATCTCAGCTCGCAGTAAACAAACAAGATTTAATTTGTCCGAGCCACACTTAATTAAATAATATTTCTCGTCCTTCTTTCCTCCTCAGTTGAGGTACCAACTTTAATCTTTCATCTGTCGATGTAACATTGGTCATTTCTCTATTCATGGTGTTCTGTAACACTTCTTAATTAATAATCCTATAATGCAGATGAACCGGCAATGGATGTACGCTGGCCGATGCTCTGCCGCTTTCATGAAAGGCGTGGGTTATTTTCTCGAGGTGGCCCAGGAAAACAAGAGGAATAATTTTATGTGTTATCCATGTGTTGTATGTCGGAATCACAAGGAACAATCTTCTCACAGAGTCATCCACTTGCACCTGTTTCAATCCGGTTTCATGCCCGGCTATAATTGTTGGACCAAGCACGGAGAAAGAGGGGTTATGATGGAAGACAACGAAGAAGAAGAGAATGATGACAACTATCATGACATGTTCCCTGAATACGGTGCCGGTACTGGAATGAAAGATAACGATGAAGTAAAAGCAGAAGTCCGGGCGCCAGATAAGCCCATCGATGATCTTGGCCAGGCTATTATGGATGCAAAGACAGAAAGCAAAATTGAAAAGGTGAGGGTGAAGTTCGACCAGATGTTAAAGGATCACAAAACATTGTTATATCCAAATTGCGAAGATGGGCAGCACACTGGAATTGCTCCAATGGAACGCCAAGAACGGTATGACTGACAGCGGATTTACAAAGTTGCGGAAAATAGTGAAGAATAAGCTTGTATGCCCCCTAGGATTAGACGTGGAGAAGATACATGCCTGCATTAATGACTGCATCCTCTACCGCGGTGAAAAGTACGAGAATTTGGAACAATGCCCGGTATGCACTGCATTGCGGTATAAGATCAGACCAGACAACCCTGGAGATGTTGAGGGTGAGCGCCGCAGGAAGAGGGTTCCTGCAAAGGTGATGTGATATGCTCCTATAATACCACAGTTGAAACGTTTGTTTACAAGCAAAGAGCATGCCAAACTTTTGTAATGGCACATGGAAGATTGTAAGAAAGAAGAGATGTTAAGACACCGCTAATGGGACGCAGTGGAGAAAAATCGAGAGAAAGTTCCCGTGCTTTGCAGGTGCCGCAAGGAACTTATGGTTTGGTCTAAGTACAAATGGCATGAATCAATTTAGTGAGCAGAGCTCAACCATAGCACCTGGTCTGTAACTCTATGTATCTATAACCTTCCTCCTTGGTTATGCATGAAGAGGAAGTTCGTAATGATGCGAGTGCTGATCCAAGGCCCGAGACAACCGGGCAACGACATTGATGTGTACCTAAGGCCATTAGTCGATGAACTTTTACAGTTGTAGTGTGAAGAAGGTGTACCTATGTGGGACGAGCACGAACAAAAAGAATTTAACCTACGAGCATTGTTGTTCGTAACCATCAATGATTGACCTGCTCTTAGTAACATTTCTGGACATACAAACAAGGGATACAATGCATGCATACACTATTTAGATGACATCGAAAGTGTATATCTGGATAAATGTAAGAAGGTTGTGTACCTCGGGTATCGTCGTTTTCTTCCGCGCAAGCACCCCTTAAGAAAAGTTGGGAAGCATTTCAATGGTGAGGCAGATACCCTGGAGACGCCTATCCTCCGACCTGGTGATGATGTATTTGATATGGTGATGGATTTGAAAGTAATCTTTGGAAACTGTCCGGGCAGACAAGCTATTCCGAATGACGCTGATGGACATGCACCCATGTGGAAGAACAAATCTATATTTTGGGATCTACCTTATTGGAAAATCCTAGATGTCCGCTCTGCGATCGAAGTGATGCACCAGACGAAGAATCTCTGTGTGAATCTTCTAGGCTTGTTTGTCTTGTATGGGAAGTCAAAATATACATCTGAAGCACGGAAGGACTAGCAACACACGAAAGGACAAGACGGCAGGAATCCTGAGTGGTTTCATGGTGGTACTGCCAGCTACGCTCTTACGAAGGAAGAGAAAGAAACCTTTTTTGAAGCACTAAGTAGTATCAAGGTCCCGTGTGGCTTATCGTCGAATATAAAGAGAATAATAAATGTGGCGGAGAAAAATTCCAAAACCCGAAGTCTCATGACTGCCACGTGCTGATGACACAATTGCTTCCGATTGCGTTGAGGGGGATTCTACCAGAAAATGTTCGACTACCCATTGTGAAGTTATGCGCATTCCTCAATGCAATTTATCAGAAGGTAATCAATCCGGAAAGTCTATCAGCGTTACAGACAGATGTGGTCCAATGTCTTGTCAGCTTCAAGTTGGTGTACCCACCATCCTTCTTCAATATTATGACACACCTCCTAGTTCACCTAGTCAAAGAGATTACCATTCTCGGTCCTGTGTTTGTACACAATATGTTTCCCTTTGAGAGGTTCAATGGAATCTTAAATAAATATGTTCATAACCGTGCTAGGCCAGAAGGAAGCACCTCCAAGGGTTACGGAACAGAGGAGGTAATTGAGTTTTGTGTTGACTTTCTTCCAGACCTTAAGTCGACTGGTGTTCCGGAATCGCGGCATGAGGGAAGAATGGGTGGAAAAGGCACGCTAGGAAGGAAAGGAAAGAAGATTTTCAGCACCCTTCCTATCTACAATATGCAAATCAAACTCTTCTAAAAGAAGCAGCCATCTAAAAAGCCTAGGTTTAGCATATTTTTCCCATGAGGTATCTAATAGCAGCATGATCAGTATGAATACTAACGTTTGAATCAACAATATAAGGTCTAAACTTATCACAAGCAAAAACTACAGCTAGGAACTCTTTTTCAGTGGTAGCATAATTCTTTTGAGCAGAATGAAGAGTCTTACTAGCATAATGAATAACATTCAATTTCTTATCTATTTGCTGTCCAAGAACATCACCTACAGCAAAATCACTAGCATCACACATAATTTCAAAGGGCAAATTCCAATTAGGTGGTTGAACAATAGGAGAATAAATTAAAGCCTTCTTAGAGTTTCGAAAGCTTCTTTACAATCATCGTCAAAAACAAAAGGTGCATCTTTTTGGAGAAGATTAGTAAGAGGCTTTGATATTTTAGAGAAATCTTTAATAAACCTCGTATAGAAAACAACATGACCAAGAACACTACGAATACCTTTGACATCCCTAGGACAGGGCATTTTCTCAATTGCTTCAACTTTAGCTCTGTCAACTTCAATACCTCTTTCAGATATTTTATGTCCAAGAACAATTCCTTCATTTACCATAAAGTGGCATTTCTCCCAATTAAGAACATGATTAGTTTCCTCACTTCTCTGCAAAACTTTATCAAGATTGTGCAAATAGTTGGAAAAAGAAGTTCCATAGATGGAGAAATCATCCATGAATACTTCCACAATTTCTTCACAAAAACCATAAAAAATAGCAAACATGCATCTTTGAAATGTAGCAGGAGCATTACACAAACCAAAAGGCATACGTCTACAAGCATACGTTCCATAAGGACAAGTAAAAGTTGTTTTCTCTTGGTCTTGTTTCCTAACGGTAATTTGATAAAACCCAGAATAACCATCAAGAAAGCAAAAATGAGTTTTCTTAGACAACCTTTCTAGCATCTGATCAATAAAAGGTAAAGGATAATGAACTTTCTTACTATCTCTGGTAACTTTTCTAAAATCAATGCACATTCTATAAGAAACTACTACTCTTTGATGAATAAGCTCATCATTTTTACTTGGCCCAACAGTAATTCGTCTTTTCTTAGGGACACAATGCACATGACTCACCCATCTACTATCAGCAATAGGATAAATAATACCAGCATCAAGGAGATTTAATACCTCAATTCTTACCACTTCCTTCATCTTAGGAATTAAACGCCGTTGATTTTCAACAACTAGTTTTGCATCAGGTTCTATATTAATAGCATGCTGGCATATAGTAGGGGAAATCCCTTTCAAATCATCAAGATTATATCCAATAACTCTGCGGTGTTTCTTCTATATTTCGAATAAACTTTCCTTTTCTTTACCTGAAAGTTTAGAACTAATAATAACAGGATATGTTTTCTTATCATCAATATAAGAATATTTAAGATCATTAGGCTAAAAGTTTTTAATCAAAAACAGGATCCACCTTGGGTGGTAGTGTGGTACCCAAGTCGTCCACATGTAAATTGTGTTTCAGCATCGCTGGTTGACGTAGAAGAATATCGTCAATCTCATTTCTTTCTTCCATAAAGACATTTCGTGGTCCTCCATGTATTGTTGCAAAGCATTATTAGGAGCACGAGCAATAGTGGATTTCTGTTCAACTCTAAAATCTTCATTAGGCAATTAAGTTTCACAAGGAGCTCTAGAAAATTTTAAAAAATTAAACTCATAAGATTTTCCATCAAATTTAGTTACTATTTGCTCCTTCTTACAATCTATAACAGCACCACAAGTGTTCAAGAAAGGTCTACCAAAAATGATAGGACACGTTTTACTAGTAGCTGCACCAAGTACTAGAAAATCAGCAGGATATTTAGTTTTACCACATAAAACTTCTACATCTCTAACAATGCCAATTGAAGACATAGTTTCTCTATTAGAAAGCTAAATAACCACATCAATTTCCTCAAGTTCACAAGAACCAATTTCATGCATGATTTCTCTATAAATCTCATAAGGAATAACACTTGAACTTGCACTAATATCACATAAACCATAATAGCAATGATCACCTATCCTAACAAAGAGCACAGGAAAACTAGTTTTCCTAGATCTACGAGGATGTGAAACAATATTAGAAGCATCTTTACAGAAGAAATTGTGTCCATCTTCCACATTTTCAGTGAGAAGGTCCTCTACTATTGCTATTGTAGGTTCAACAGTTATTTGTTCACCAGGTTCTATAGATTTATTTGTACTTTTGTTAAACACTCTAGTTATAATAGAATGTTCCTTTACCTTAGCAGGGAAAGGCATTTTCTCAATATAAGGTTCAGGCACATCAGGATTAACAATATGCACTTCTATATTTCTAGCAGGAACACAATTAACATTATCTTTATAAGGTGCATGGTACGTGTTCCATTCCTTTTTGGGAATATCAAGATAGGAGGAAAAATCTTTAAAACAATTTGCAAAGATTTGAGAGTCAAGGCCATAAACAGCACTAAAATTACAAAAATCATCGGTTCCCATAAAAGACTTAATGCATTCATAATCATAATTTATACCTGACTTTCTTCCTTTGTCATTCTCCCATCCTTCAGTATTTTCCTGGATAGGTCCACAAAGATCCCATTTAGCTTATCCTTCCATACATGTAAATAATCCGGAACAAGAAGCATCCAATAAATCATTATGACGGAGAAAACCTTGCATATAAATTACTAATAACATTATTATCGAGGAGCTCATGAATGGGACATTTGAGCATTAGTAAGTTTTGTCCATCACTTGGGAAATACTCTCTCCATCATGAGGCCAGAAATTATATATTTGATTCCAGTCCTTATGAATCTCACTAGGAGGATAGAATTTAGTATAAAATAAAGGTACAATTTCCTTCCATCCAATAGATCGGCCATTCTTCAGCATTTTAAACCATTCCGCAGCTCTGCCCTTCAGTGATAAAGAGAATAGCTTCCGCTTAACTTGGTCCATTACCTGACCAACTCGCATAATTCATGTATAAAGAGTAAATGATCACCAGGATGGATAGTTCCATCTCCAAAATAGCAGTAATACATAACACGTTCAACAATGTTCATAGGTATTTTAAAAGGATCCAATTGAGAAGACAACGGGTCATCTACTACCCTAGCAGTAGCAGCAGTACTCCCGAATAGGGAATCAAATGGAGATTTCTCCAAAATGAAATAAATCAGCAAACAGAAATAAAAACAACACTCACAGTAAAAGTTTTTCTTACCAATTCCACTTACCAATAGAGCTTCACTCCCGGGCACCGGCTCCAAAAAAAATATTCTTGATGACCGACAAGTATAGGGGTGTATCGCAGTACTTTCGATAAATAAGAGTGTCGAACTTAACGAGGAGCAGAATGTGATGACATGCAGGTTGGATAGAGGATTCACTGTAAACACTATCAAACAAGTTTTCTGGGGTTTTTTTTGATATAGCAGATAAATAAAGTGCGGCTAAATAAAAGACAATAATAATAATTGCAGCAAGCGGCCCAATCCTTTTTAGAGCAAAGGAAAAGCCGGTTGGTTTACTTATGATGACTAAACATTCCTGAGGACACATGGGAATTTCATCAAGTGTTTTTTGCTTCATATGGTTGATTAATATTTATTGTTTTGATAGGTGTTGTGTGGGTGAACCTATGCTAATGTACCGCCCTACTAGGAATAATACATACTTGTGATTATACCCCTTGCAAGCATCCTCAACTAAAAGAAAGTAGTTAAGATAAATCTAACCATAGCCTTAAAATCTGGGATCCTACACTCCCTCGTGCATCGGTTTCCTAACAGGAGTTTAGGTTTCTGTCACTCCGGCAACCCCACAATCAGTAGCCAAATACATAATACATCCGTCTAGGCCCATAAAGGTTAAGTGTGATGTAGTCGATGTTCACATGACACCACTAGAAGAATAGCACCACGACTTAAATATCAAACCAATAGATATTACTTCAAAATAATTCAACTACTAACATCTTGACTTCTCCAATGTCCTCAAGAACTAAACGAACTACTCACAAGAAATCATATGGATCATGATCTGAGGTGATATAATGATGAATAACAATCTGGTCATAAAGTGCAAACACCAATAAATATCGTAAGCATCAACTACAAACAAGTAATCCACACCGGGAGAGAGATCTTGTGAAGAACAACGATATAGAACCCTAATTGTTACATCGGGACGGAGGTGGATGGTGAGGATGATGGTGCTGGTGGTGATGATGATGATGATGACAATCTTGATGATGCCCAGAGCGATGACGGTGACGATGACGATGATTTCTCCTCTCCGGGGAGGAATTTCCCTGACAGATTTATCCTCTCTATGTTGTTTACCGCCCCGTGGAAGCGGTGGAATATTTGCTCGATGGTTCTCTAGGTCTTATGGTTCCCTGGGGATGATGTACAGAAAGGGGGCTGCCAGTGGTGGGCCAGGGTGGCCACACCACGTGGTGGCGCGGCCAAGAGGGGCGCCACCAGGTGGTGTGGGCCCTTGTGCCCCCCTATGGCTCCCATCCTGGATAGCTCCATCATATGGAAATATAAGAACTCTCTGATGTCCCCATTCTTCTTCTGGTCTTCAGAAATAGAGTATCTTGACGGTGCTTTTTCCAGCAGATTTCTGGTCCCGGTGGATTATTCTCCAATAAGTGTAAAAAATGCGAAATAGAATAAATAACATAAGTATCATCTCTAAGTATGAAATATATCGATGAATAACAGTAAATTATGATATAAAATAGTGATGCAAAATGGACGTATCACGCGCGTGTGCCATCCCAAAAGGGCAAAACCCTAGCCCCCAACCCGTACTTCCTCGGCCGCCATGCCATCCCCCAGACCCAGTCAACCAGCCCCCTCCCCGATCCAGATCTCTCGCATATCTCATTTCATCTCTCGCCGCTGCCTCCCTCCCCGATCAGGATCCACCTATAACCCCTCCTCCCTCCCTTATCTACCAGGCCCGGCACACCGGTCACCACCAGGACAACAACGGAGGGGACCCCAGGCAGGATGAGATGTCTCTCACGCCGGTGGTCGGGAGATGCGGCGACCTCCTTTACCGCACCCTCCTCCACGAGACTGGAAGTAGCACATGGGCTCCGTCCAATCACTTCCACCGATGGACGTCCAGGTAACCTCCACCGCTCCCCCTCCATATCCAGACAGCGTCGGCGGACGACCGACTAAACGTCTTTGTTCCTCTTCTCTAGTCACGGAGATGTAGCAGCGGCAAGCGCTGGAGATGGAAGATATCCCCCGTTGCACGTAAGGAGAAGGAGAAGTTGATGCTGTTAGCGACCACCTCCCCGAGATGCTGGCGCCCGCGGCCTCGTCACCAACCGGTCGCTGCCGGCCACGAACCCGTCCTCGTGCTGCTGCCGACGCCTTCCCAAACCTGCAGATGACCGGTGATATCCATCCCCATCTCCTCATCCTCCTCCATGCATTCCTTGTAAATAATTTCCACCTTTTTTCATATTGAGTCAGGTACTAGTGGAGTATGGATGCACATATGTTGTAGCTATGATATTATAGGGTTAGTTTTTGGTCTGGTGCTTGTATGTCCTGAAGATTAGGTGGATTAGGCAACAATTTTTTTTGCAGAAAACCTACATACTGTCTCTCCTGTTAGAATTTGTTTCATAGGGGTTATGTTGGAAGCCGTGTATGCTTGATCTGAGCAGTGTTTGCTGCTGGTTGGTTGTTGCTTGTATACTTTTTGTGATAGTATTGTGCTGGTACTAGTAGTAACATGTTCCCGATGCATCTTGTCGTCCTGCTGATTTGTTGTTTTAATTCGGGGAGGAGAAGACGATACCTAGGGGAAGGGAACATTCCTCACTCCACATAGACAGCCAGGCAGCCGGTCACTGTTCAAGTCCGATGAGGGAGGAGACAATTAAGGATGGCGCACAAGGCCATCGAACCTGCTCATCCGCTTCACATGCGACTAGTTTTGCGTCAATTCCAAGTACACCATTGCCCACTTCAACCTCCACTTTGGCAACGAGGTTTGGGACACCGCTGGCCAGGAAAATGAAGTACCTACCACCCATATCCATTTGTGTCTATGTGTTAGCAATCAATATATGCCATGTCGTGTGGATATCAAGAGCTCGTGTGTATACTTATTTGATATGAGTAGATTGGCTGCACAAGTCCCCTTCAATTAAGTCAGGTCATGGTAATTTCCCTTAATAATTCTGTAAATGGAAACATGAAATAAAATCATCATGAACGATCTCTTCATTTTTCTATATTGTTTAATAGCTTGTGATAGTTGTTATATAAGACGAATACGTGCAGATGTTATATAAATCCATGTGGTATTTGTTTACTCGTTGAATTGCTCTGATGTCCTATGTCTTTCACATGTATATCAAATTTTTTATGGTGGTAGGTAAACTAATTGGTCAAGAATGGATCTCCTCCACCTATCTTCTCAATCATGCCCTCAATTCAGAATTCTTGATGGTGGTTGATGTCTACGCACGCTTCTATTCTTGTAGACAGTGTTGGGCCTCCAAGTGCAGAGGTTTGTAGAACAGCAGCAAGTTTCTCTTAAGTGGATCACCCAAGGTTTGTCAAACTCAGGGAGGTAGAGGTCAAAGATATCCTTCTCAAGCAACCCTACAATTAAGATACAAGAAGTCTCTTGTGTCCCAACACACCCAATATACTTGTCAGGTATATAGGTGCACTAGTTCAGCGAAGAGATAGTGAAATGCGAGCAATATGAATGGTTAAAAGTAATAATAGCAATCTGAAATAAATATGGCAGCAAGCAAACATGTATCAGAACAGACGGAAAATGGTGTTTCAATCCTTGGAAACAAGGCCTAGGGATCCTACATTCACTAGTGGACACTCTCAACAATCATCACATAATTTAATAACTAAATATCTTCTCTTCACTATGCTACTCTTAACCCTTTCCGGTTGGATAACGAACACTAATTATTGCGTAGGGTTGCAAAAAGCATTCCTTAAAGTAAGCATTCCCATGTCTAGTTAACCCCACGCTCTCGCTATGAGCACCCTAGAAGGTACTAGACAAACACCACAATTCATAGAGGAGACACACACGATGTGCACACTGTCACCTTCACACCGCGGGACAAGGTTACTCCAATGTTCATATTAATAAAACATTTGAGTAGCACAAGATGAAGAGTAACATCTACTTATTCAACTAGATTACAAAGCTCACGATCACATATAGATCGCACCATGGAAGAGAGAGATGAACCTCATAGCTACCGGTAGAGCCCTCAGCCTCGGGGGAGAACTACTCCCTCCTCATCATAGGAGACAACAACGGTGATGGAGATGGCGGTGGAGTCGATGCAGATGGCTTCCGGGGGCACTTCCCCGTCCCGGCAGGGTGTCAGAACAGAGATATGTCCCCCGAAACTTGTCGGTGGCGGCGGCGGAGCTACGGATGTTTTTGGTGGAAAAGGACGATTCATCTAGGGTTTATGCATCGGGGGGTATATATCGACGAAAGGGCGATGTCGGTGGGCCACCAGGGTGGCCTCACCATCCCCAGGCGCGGCCAAGGGGGGCCGCGCCTGGCTATGGTGAGGGGCCCCTAGTGCCCGTCTTCGACTCCTCTTCGGACTTCTGGATGCTTCCGGGGAAAATAGGAACTTCAGGATTCGTGGGGTCCAATTCTGAGAATATTTCCAGAACAACCTTTCTGAAATAAAAATAGCAGAAAACAGGGAACTGGCACTTGGCATCTTGTTAATAGGTTAGTCCCGGAAAACGTGCAAAAATGCTATAAAGAAGGGAGAAAACATGTAGCAATTTGCATAATAACAACATGGAACATGAGAAATTGTAGATACGTTGGAGACGTATCAGTGGTAGCTAGACACTTTGGAGCTGGATTCTTTTTCCAGAGGTGTGATTTAACTCAGCATTCAGAATTCTTGTTTCTATTAAGTTATCAAATCTGCATAGTTTGTTTTCTTGACTGGCTTTCACATTTGCTTATTGGTGTGCAGAAAGGGCTGGTTATGATGCTTGACGTCGGGTCGTCGGTGCATCGGGCGCTGCAGGAAGTTCAGAACGTCTACTACACCCTCATGCACAAATGATGACCCACAAATATAGGGGATCTCAGCAGTCTTCAAGGGAAGTAAAACCCAAATTTATTGATTCTACACAAGGGGAGTCAAAGAATATTTATAAGCCTTAACAGATGAGTTGTCAATTCATCTGCATGTGGAAGTAAACTTGCTCGCAACAGTTTATCAGTAGTAACAATTTTATAGCAGTAGCAGTAGTAAAATAACAGGGGGGATAAAATAGAAATAGTGGTAGCAATTGTGAGAAACAAAAGGATTAAAATACTGTAGGCACAGGGACGGATGAATGAGCGTTGCATGGATAAGATAGTTCATATAATAATCAAAACATGGGCAATTGCAGATAAATAATAATAAAGCATCCAAGTACTAGGTAACCATAGGCATGTGTTACATATTTAGTCGTACGTGCTCGCAATGAGAAACTTGCACAACATCTTCTGTCCTACCAGCCCGTTGCAGTGGGGCCTCAAGGGAAATTACTGGTAATTAAGCTGCTTCTTTTAATAAAGCACCGGAGCAAAGCATTAACACTACGTGAACACACGTGATCCTCACAAAACAGCCATCCCTTCCAGTTATCCCAATTGTTGTCACTTAGGGGCCTCAGGTTTCGGACAACGATATGTGTAAACAACTTGCAGGTATGATCAAAAACATAATTATCTTCATGAAACAATAACATGTTCAAATCTGATATCATGGCACTCGTGCCCTAGTGAAAATCATTAAGCATAACAAGTTGCAATAACGAGAGAAAGGACTAACAACGGATACTAGGCACCATGCCCTAACAATCTAGC
This sequence comes from Alopecurus myosuroides, assembly GCA_028641055.1. NCBI lineage: Eukaryota > Viridiplantae > Streptophyta > Magnoliopsida > Poales > Poaceae > Alopecurus > Alopecurus myosuroides. The sequence goes on along the minus strand of CM054062.1, from coordinate 272,131,362 downwards.
ATTATTACATGAACGATCTCATCCAATCCCTACCATCCCTCTCAGTCTACAGCGGGGATTACTCACACTTGGATGGGGGAATCATGGATGGTTGATGGAGAAGTGGGGTGATGACGATGGAGATGATCTTTTCTGTATCCCCATCCCGATAGGGTGCCAGAACAGGAACTTCTGGTCCCCAAATTGGGTTTCGAGGTGGCGGCGGCACTCTGGTGTTTTTTCAATGGAATATGACGAACCCCCTTCGGTTTTTAGGTTAGTAGGGTTAGGTAGACGAAAGGGGAACCCGAGGGTGTGCCCGAGGCAGCCACACCATGTGGTGGCACGGCCTAAGGGGGTGCGCCGCCAGGTGATGTCGGTCCCTCGTGGCCCCTCTCCGTCTCGTCTTATGGCTCCGAGGGTTTTCAAGTAAAATAAGACTTTGGGATCTTTTCCGATCATTTTCCTGAAAGTTTATTTTCTACACAAAAATGGGACACCAGGGTAATTGTGCTGAAAATAGCGTTAGTCCATGTTAGATGTATTCAGAACTCACAAGTTTAGAGGAAAACAACAGAAAAAGTGTTCGAAAAAGTAGATATGTTTTGGACGTATCAACTCCCCCAAGCTTAGCTTATTGCTTGTCCTGAAGCAATTCAGTTAACAAAAGAGTGCGATAAAAGAACCTTTACGGACAAATTTGCTTCATATGATGTAAATATTCTCACTATATGATCAAGTACTTAGGCAATTCATAATCGGAAGTATGCAAATAAAGTCACCTAGTAGTTATGCAAACCATGAAGAGATACCAACACACTAATAATAAGCAACATGAAATATATCAATTTGCAGGATTGCAATGTTCATAATAAGATATGATAAAGTGGTATCTCGCTTGCCCTTAATTGTGGAGCAAAATATAAATGCTAGGGCACGTCTGAGGTTCAAGTGAAGACTAGAAGTAAAGATATCAAAGATAAAAGCATAAAAGTTATACCACAATTAACCGTGTTCTGGGACTAGCACATTACACTAAGAATGACAGATATGCTCTCGAGAAGGGGCATGAAGTTAGAAGATGAAGACTCAACATAAAAGTAAAAGGGAGGCCCTTCGCAGAGGGAATCGGGGATTAACTCATGTGCTAGAGGTTTTTATTTTATTAAAATAGAGGTATTGAAAACAATTTTTAGAGAGTGTATGTCCATGTCAACGAATAGCAAACATACAATACAGTACGTCACAAGTTAACTAGACTTTACAAGAGCGGCTCACATTGAAGGACGTTCTTTCTACTAGGGTCAGAAGATCATTCCTCTTCTCTTTTGTTTACACAATTATACTTTAACTGATAAATAAGGGCAAAAAGAGTGAAGAGAATTATAGCAATTGGGATAAACGGATGTGCCACTAGTCCAGGTGTGTAAAGTCTCATCAACAAGGGAAATAAAGATCGTCTACCTGCATCCTCATGAGCTAAAACATGGCCACAAAACAGGTATAATTTTGAAGTTTTTAAAGGTAGCACACGAGAAATTAACTTATGTAGGTATGGTGGACACATTTGGCAAACTTTGGTTTTTGGGAGTTGGATGCACGAGTAGAGCTCAGCCACAGTACACGTGAAGGCTGACAATATACTGGGAGCGACAATCAAGAGAGCAAAAACTATCATAATCATGCTTGCGACAAAATAAAATTAAGAGGGGCATAAAAGTGATACAAATACTCTGAGGCAAAATAAATCATCAAGGCTTTTTTTGAATTTTTGTTTTCAGTCTTATGCATGCGGGAGCATGTGCGAAGTCAATTCAAGTGAAATATTCAGAGGAAGATACCACAATGTCATGCCTTTCTATGAATAAAACAATGCAAGCAAAAATTTATACGATATGCTATCTAATATTAGTAAATTGGAACTGATCATGAGAGAGCACGAACTACTAAGAATCCATTAAATAACATACACCTTACACGAACAAACTAAGAATGTCCACATGGATGAGTATATGTACAAAAATGAAAACAAATAGAGTTCTTACCAGCCTCTCACCACAACTTGAATTGTCGTAAATCGTCATTATTGCTCTTCAATTGTGTGGATTGAATGATATAAAATTATAACCAAGCTCTAATGGAGTCACGGAAGACTGTTGAACTCTGCAGCAAACTTTGCAAAACCAAAGAAGAAGACCAAATATTTTTGGGTTTTCGAATTTAAAACAAGAACAGAAGGAAACAAGCAAACAAAGCAAAATCTTTTTTGGATTTTGAATATTAAACTAAAACCAGAAAGTAAAGCAAACTAATAGAAGAAACTAAAGAAACAAATAAAGAGAAACAACAGAAATATTTTTGCTGTTTTTGCGTTTTGGAAAGCGGAAACAAAACAAGAAAAACAAAGGCAACGGAAGAAACAAAAACATGGATATAAAAAGAACCAACAGAAACATGATATGTAAATGATGGTGATGTGGGCATACCTCCCCTCAAGCTTAGGCTTTTTTCCTAAGTGGATATTAATCCCAAGAGGGCCAAGAAGTGGCGCCTCCATAGTGCGACGAGGAAGGGTCATCCTCCTGATATGAACTCGAGGACGCCTCGTTGTAATGCACGGTGTAGTCCTCAGAGGGTGCATCTTGTCCTACCTGATACTCGGGGTCGTGATGCACATGGAAACCAAGCTAACATAGTTGCTCGTCCATATCCTCCTTCGAGCACGACCATGGACCCTTGCGAATACTAAACAAACTAGGTTGCGGGAAAGGAACTTCCCTTTCATCTCCATAAGTAAATAAAACTCTATAGGCTATATTTCTAGCACTAGATTTAGAAGTAACAAAATGATGAGCTTTCATGGCCGAAAGATCAATTCTCTCTGGGGCTAACAACTCATCATTTGAAGCAACAGAAAGGCCTAGAGCAGTTATAATACACGCAGAAATAATACCCCCATAAATGGGTCCTCTAGCAGCTAAACGGCGAGCAATGAGAGCACCAAGGTTGTACTTACGTTTATCATTAAGTGCAGCAGCCAGAAAATCTAAATGGTAATTTGAAACATTACTAGTGTTTTCCCTACCAAGAACACTAGTATCAAGATAGTAAGCAAAATATCTAATGGTTGGGAGCTGAATGTTCCTTATCTTGCCGCGCTGAGCTACGCGGTCACCATCATTTGTCACCCCTCGGTAGAGCTCCAGCAAATAAGTAGGTCGTCTTTGAATCCTCCTCGTTGTCCCAATCGTATTAATACCTATGATACTGCAAAATCTTGCCAAGGGCATGGAAAAAGGCCTATCATAGATTCTAAATGCAATAGATGGATTATAAGAGGAGTTATCAAAATTAAAGCTCTCAACAAAAGTTTTGGTTAGTATAGCATATTGAGCGCTTTTGTCATTCATATATTCAGTTAGACCAACCCTACCAACAAGAAGCAAGAAATCATCAAGGATCCCTGCATCATTCAAAAATTTAAAGCAAGGGAAAGTAGACGGATGTGCATCTCCATCATCCCCCTCATTATCAATACTCAATGCAATAAGATTTTTATTGTAGGATGGCCTCAACCGAGTAGTTTATCTCGAAGGCCTTGTCCTCCTAAGTGCATCACTCTCAAAGATTTCTCCATAGGTGCAGTTATGCATCTTCCTTTTCTGAAAATTTTAACAAGGATCACAAAAATTGATTTTGAAACAACTATATGATAGAAACTACTATAGAGACTTGTAAGAGGGATATACATGCATTAAAACTAATTTATTTTCACATGAATCAAGTATGCAAACTCACATAACCTGTCACCTACAGTACCAAAAACTGAAGAAATTTTCCACTACACAAAATTCTACTTGGATAATCGGAGGAGTCACATACCAGAGACAAAATGCCCCAAATTTCAGCAACAAAGAGGAGAAGAGCAAGGAGATTGAATAATATCGAGGAAGGACAGCAATAGCTTGGGTTCCAGGAATGTTTTCCAGTTTGGGTGAGAGAGTGGAGTGTTTGGCAGGGAGGAGAGCAAGTGGAGGGCCAGGGGGCACACACCATGGGATGGCGCACCCAGGGGCCTACTTGCGCCACCTGGTGGTGTGCAGGCATGGTGAGTCCCCTTAGGGTGACCCAGGTGCTTCTCTGCCTAATTTTTAACGCAGAAATTTAATATATTTATTATGGAATTTTAGAGAAACTTTATTTTTGAGCAATTTCCAGAATTTAATAAACGACTATAAACCAAGAAAACAATTATTAAATGATGGAAAATAAAACCAAAACCAAAGCTCCAGAGGTTCTATGGCACTCCAATAGGCAAATGACGAGGGAAAACATAATGATATACTAAAGTAGCATGGTGAAAACATTGTGAAAACATAAAGGTGAGAGTGAAAACATAGTGAAAATATAATTTTCTACATTCAAAATCACTTTGTTAGCAAGGTTGATCAAGTCTTGTTACCAAAACCATTTTTATATGAAGCAAAACTTTGCTTTTCACTAGATGATTATGTTACCGCAACTTTGATAGACATAGTCCCAATCATGATAATTTCATATTCTTTTTGTCTCACTGGAATAGGACAATAGAATTCTCCAATCTTGATGGTCTCAATATTTTGAATTGAACTTAGACCATATTTCCTATCAATCTTCTTGGGAAAATAAACTGGATGTTCTTTATCTTTAACATTAAAAGATACTTTTCCTTGGTTGCAATCACTAACAGTCCATGAAGTTTTAAGAAAAGGTCTCGCAAGAATAATAGACATATTATCATCTTCAGGCATTACCAACACAAAAAAGTGAGTTAATATCAAAAAAATTAGTAGCCACTTGAACAAGAACATTCTCACATATACAAACAGGAATAGCAGTAGATTTATGAGCCATTTGCAAAGATATCTCAGTTCGTATCAATTTTTCCAGAAGAAGTCTTTTGTACAGAGAAAAAGGCATAACACTAACTGCTGCTACCAAGTCACGTAAAGCAGTTCTAACATAATTATTTTTAATGGATCATGGCATATTAGGTATACCAGGACCTCCAAGCTTCTTTGGAACTTTACCATTGAAAGAGTAATTAGCAAGCATAGTGGATATTTACTCATTAGGAATCTTCCTTTCGTTAGAGACAATATCTTTCATATATTTGAATAAGGAGGCAATTTAATAGTATTAGTTAAAGGAATTTGCAAAAACAAAGGTTCATCCAATCACATAACTTGTTATAATGTTCTTCTTCCTTTGATTTATGTTTCTTATTAGGAAAAGGCATTGATTTTTATATCCAAGGTTCTCTCTCATTACCATGTTTATTAGCAATGAAATCCTCCTTAGTGCACTTTGCATTTTTTTTTTCTTTACAGGTTCCTCTTCCATTTCTTCTTTATCAGAAGCATCATTCTTATCATTACCACTTTCAGTTTCAGCATTAGAGACAAATATACTATTAGGATCTTTAGCAGGTTCAAGAGATTCTACAACAGTTTTATGTTTTTTCTTCTTTTTCTTAGAAGGAGTACTACTGTTTTTAGCTTGTTGAGAATCTTGTTCAATTATTTTAGGATGACCCTCAGGATACAAAGGATCTTGAGTAGAAATACCACTTCTAGTGATTATTTCATAAACATGTTTTTCTCTAGAAGCATTAACTAGCAAATGTTTTTGCACCTTAGTGAGTTGATCAATTTGAGTTTGAACCATATGGAAATGTTTAACAAGAATTTTAACATCATTAGAGGTTCTCTCAGTAATACCATGCAAATTATCAATAGCTCTAGAATTTTCCATTACATGATTCTGCATTCTCATATTAAAGTTATCTTGCTTAACAACATAATTATCAAATTCATCTAAGAATTAGGTGGTTTAGAATAGGTACTATCTCTATTATCAAAATATTGGAGAGAGTGTACCTCAATAGTGGATGGGTGAGGAATTGGCTTACATAATTCTTCTATAGGCGGTAGATTCTTCATATCTTCAGATTTAATACCCTCCTCTTTAAGATATTTCTTGCCTTCCCTGATCACGTCATCATTGAATTCAATCATTCCCTTTTCTTTGGTGTTGGTGTTGGTTCAGGTATAGTCCAATCACCATGATTCTTTCTTATTTTAGCCAATAATTTCTCAGCTTATTCTAGAGTTCTTTTCCTAAAAATACAACCAGCACAACTATCCAAGTATGTCCTAGATTCAACAATTAGTCCATTATATAATATATATAGGTGTTCATTTTTGGCTAATTGATGTCCAGGCTTAGCTCTAAGTAAAGAACCAAATCTTGCCCAAGATTCCAGCATTTTCTCTCCTTCAATTTGCTTAAAGTTAAAGATTCTTTACAAAGTAGCATGTTGAGCACTAGCAGGAAAATATTTCCGAAAGAAACAATTAACCAAACCAATAGGACTATCAATAGATCCAGGTGACAAATTATTAAACCAAGTTTTAGCTTCATCTTTCAATAGAAAGGAAAAAATTATCAACTAAGTAGCTTCATTTTTTAATATCATCGGAAAATAAACTACTCAAAGATGAGAGATCATTCATATGTCCTACAACACTTTCATTTTCAGTTCCACAAAAAGGTTCTCCCTCAACAATAGATATGTAAGATAAATCTAGAGAGAAATCATAATTCTTATCTCTAATATTTATGGGAGAATATGTAGAAAACTTAGCATCAAGAGACGGTTTATATATAACAACACATCTTGCAATAAGACACTTAATAGCACTTGAACTAGTAGTAGCACGACATTCTTCAATAAATTCATCATCAAGTTCAATATAAATTTCCTCAAGATCTTCACTAGGACCATCTCTAGACTCAGGTGAACTAACATGTTTATCAATGTTTTCATTAGGAATTTCAGTGTTTTCATTTGTTTAGCTCTAGCAATTCTAGCATCTAGGAAAGGACCTAATGAAAAACTCTCATCAAGCCCAGTAGAAGAATCATCAACATTATCAGAAGCATTTTCAGACTCAGAAGAAGTATCAGCATGTGTATGTGGTGGTGTAAGAAGTTTACTCATTACAGATGGTGAATCAAGAGCAACATATGTGTTCATAGTTGTATCTCTCCTTGTAGTGGATGCTAATATAGGGACTTTCCCATCACGAGTTTTACCCATGATGAAAAATTTGTAGCAAACAATATCACGTTCAGGTGAGCTTATAAATAGAGTTACGCTCCCCGGCAACGGCGCCAGAAAATAGTCTTGATGAGCCACAAGTAAAGGGGATCGCAACAGTTTTCGAGGTAAGTAAAACCCAAATTTATGGATTCAACACAAGGGGAGCCAAAGAATATTTATAAGTCTTAACAGATGAGTTGTCAATTAAGTTGCACCTAGAAGTAGACGTGCTCGCAACAGTTTATCAGTAGTATCAGTTTTATAGCAGTAGCAGTAGTAAAATAACAGCAGGAATAAAATAGAAACATCGGTAGCAATTGTGGGAAATAGCAAGATTAAGATACTATAGGCATAGGGATGGATGAACGGGCGTTGCATGGATAAGATAGTTCATATAGTAATCAAAACATGGGCAATTGCAGATAAATAATAATAAAGCATCCAAGTACTAGGTAACCATAGGCATGTGTTACATATTTAGTCGTACGTGCTCGCAATGAGAAACTTGCACAACATGTTCTGTCCTACCAGCCCGTTGCAGTGGGGCCTCAAGGGAAACTACTGGTAATTAAGGTGCTCCTTTTAATAAAGCACCAGAGCAAAGCATTAACACTTCGTGAACACACGTGATCCACACATCACAGCCATCCCCTCCGGTCATCCCAATTTCTGTCACTTTTGGGCCCCGGGTTCCGGTCGACGATATGTGTAAACAACTTGCAGGTATAATAAAAACATAATTATCTTCATGAAACAATAACTGTTCAAATCTGAGATCATGGAACTCGGCCCCTAGTGACAAGCATTAAGCATAACAAGTTGCAACAACGATAGATAGCATGAACAACGGATACTAGGCACCATGCCCTAACAATTTGGCATTATTACAAGAACGAATTCATCCAATCCCTACCATCCCTCTCAGCCTACAGCGGGGATTACTCACACATGGATGGGGAATCATGGATGGTTCATGGAGAAGTGGTGTCAATAAAGATGGCGATTGATGCTTGTGTTGGGATACCCCAAGAGGAGGGTGTGATGAGCACAGCGGTAGGAGTTTTCCCCTTAGTTAAGAACCAGGGTTATCAATCCAGTAGGAGAAGGAGGATCTTCGGAAGGTTGATGCCACTGACGGTGGTGCCGGCGCTTCACCGGTGTTAGCAACAACGTGGAACCTGCACACAACAAAACCAAAATACTTTGCCCCAACGGTACAGTCAGGTTGTCAATCTCACCGGTCTTGCTAAAAACAAAGATTAAACGTATAGTGTGGAAAACAGTTGAATGCTTGCAGAAAGTAGAGAGAGCAGGAAATTGTTGTGGTTTGTTTAACAGTGTGGAAAATGGACCGGGGTTCATAGGTTCACTAGTGGTGTCTCTCCATAAAAGATAACATGCTAGGTAAACAAATTACAGCTGGGCAATTGACAAATAAAGGTTGCACCGTAGTGAACATTACAACATGATGATTACTATGATATTTAGTGTGGTCAATAGAACAAGATACATAGACCGACATCCATCTGCATCTATGACTATTAATCCACCATCAGGTTATCATCCGAACCCCCTTAGGTATTAACTTGCAAACAACAGATAATTGCATTAAACAAAGTGTGTAATGTAAGCAATCATTATACACGTGGGTACTCTCACCGTTGTTTTCTCCCTAATGGCAACAACACATCCTCCCCCTTCACGTTTCTGTCACTCGAGCAAGGAAACAAGGAGGCATGAACCCAGTATCAAGCATAAATACTCCCTCTTGGAGTCACTAGCAACTACTTGGCCAGAGCAACCACTAGCAACGGAAAGCATGCAAGATCACAAATAACATATGTAATAAATAAAACTTGGCATAAGTTCAATATTCATCGGATCCCAGCAAACACAACATATAGAATTACATAAGATCAATCTCGATCATGATAGGCAGCTCACGAGATCTAAACATGGACGCATATGAGGAGGAGACAACCATCTAGCTACTGCTATGGACCCGTAATGGACCCGTAATCCAGGGATGAACTACTCACGCATCACTCCAGAGGCAGGCATGGTGATGTAGAAGCCTTTGGTGATGATTTCCTCTCCGTCAGGGTGCCGGAAAACAGCTCCAGAACACTCCTGATCTAGGGTTGACGGTTACAGCGGATTCGGAACTTTTTCGGGGATTTTGATAAGGTACTTAGGGTTTTCCATCCGGGGGGCTTAAATAGGCGAAAGGGAAAAGGTGGTGGATCTCCAGGGGCCCCACACCCATAGATGGCGCGGCCAGGGGGACCCGCGCCAGCCCATGGTGTGGGCCCCCTGCTGCCCCTCTTCGACTCCTCTTCGGTCTTCTGGATGCTTCCGGGGAAAATAGGGCTTCCGGGCTTCGAATTTTCTAATTCCGAGAATACTTCCAGAACAACTTTTCTGAAACTAAAAAATAGCAGAAAACAGGGAACTGGCTCTGGGCATCTTGTTAATAGGTTAGTCTCGGAAAACGTATGAAAATGCTATAAATAAGGGAGAAAACATGTAGCAATTGGCATAATATGATCATGGAGCATCAAAAATTAGGCATACGTTTATGACGTATCAAGCATCCCCAAGATTAGTTCCTACTCATCCTCGAGTAGGTAAACGATAAAACCATAATTTCTGAGGTGACATGCTACTAACATAAACTTGGTCAACCTTATGTAAAACCATATGCACGCTGAGATCATAAAACTTTAAACACAGGCATGAAAAATAAAACTTTAATAATAAAGCATAGCAATTACTTTGCATCACGAAGAGTAACTCAAATAAAGGATCATGAATAATAATGCAAAGAAAGGTAAACGTTTGTTTCAGGTATAGATGAAGCATGGCAAAGTGGTATTTCGCTAGTCCTTCAGAGTGGGACAAAACATAAATGCCAGGTGTAGCATCCCAACTTTTAATAAAGATGGAATACCTGTGTTATTGTGCTAGTCCCTGGATCAATTGCTAGCACCACAGTACAAAATGAAATATCATGCAAATGCATCAAATTCTATTACATCGCATGATCCAGTTTTTACAAAATAGTATTACAACTTGCATAGTCTTAGAAGACTAGCAGTAAACAAAGATATATAGCGGAAGACATCGTACAACATTGAGCCCATCTTATTCATGTGCCACATGCTAAACATGTTGGCGATAGTCTCGAGATCCTAAACGAAATCCTTACTCGTCTTCAGAAACATCTGCAATATGGAATATGCAGCCACAAGGGAGTCAACACAATTTAATGTATTAGCAAGTAACACTATGGTGGATATAAATGGCAAGACTAATACTACATGCTTATTTGGCTGAGTGGGGTTTTGGCTAAGTTTTGCATAAAGCCAGTTTTCTCCTATCACTTTTGTAAAACCAACTTTTCTTTTCGAAAGGGTGGCAACATTGGATTAAGATCCAAGCACTACAATACTGTTCACTTGGTAAAAAATTTACTTATTGAAATTGATGATGAGATTCTTCCGTCAATCCTTGTCCAGCTGCTCATAGTTGTCCATAACCGGGGACACGGCTAAGATCTTAGTTTGTTGACTCTACAGAGGTTGTGCACTTTCACCCTTTGTCTTCAATTAGCCCAAACATCCTATACACCCAGAGTGCATCATGGAAAGGATAGAATTGAGATGAGATCTTTCAGAAGAAGAAGTCCAAACCCACCGGCAAGACCGTTCCACCTATAATTTTGCTACATCTGCTAGTCAAGCCTGGGCTAAACCTCACAACTTAGTTGATCAAGACAGAGCCCATATGTCAAAAGGCTGCACGGTAAGCTACTAGACTTATTAATCTCTTTGTTCCTGGGTGGCCATCCACAAGTGACAACCTCAAGTGAAATAACCCTTAAACAAGGGCCCTGAGGAAACACTCAACATAATCCAGTCTTACCACTTCCACCCAGGTGGTTCATTTATTTGTTATACTTAGAATTTTTCCTCCACATCTAGTAAAACCATCTTGTAATATTGCATAGCATCTACTAAGTTCTAAGGCTATCAAAGACACAAGGGTAAAAGAGATGGCTACACACTACTAGGATAATAGCATAGCATAATATAACTTATTAAAAAACCCTATCATGCATACTACTCAAAATCAACTAATGCATATAGAAAATAATAGGTAGTTGATGGTGTGTTACTTGCCTTGTTGAAGTTTGTGAAGATATCACACTCTCTTTACAAAAGATCGTTTCTCTCCGTACAATCTATTCATTGAAAACACAATAACAAAATAAGCAAGCATCCTAGCAATCAAACACATAAGTGGAGAAAGCAAACAAAGCAAATAACATAACAAAGTAGTTGGACCAAGTTGGCTAGGACAAGGTTCAAATAACTTCATAACAAAGGATATAACAAGTTAAAGTCTTGGTGTTTTCCATTTGGGTCAAGGGCTGGACAAAAACAACTTGTTATTCTTCAAGGATGGCTCCAAGTCTTCACAGGCTTGTCTTCTTGAAGATCATCTTCATGCTTCTATTGTAGTTTCCTCCTTGTTGTGAAGGTTCTCTTGAACTCGATAAATCTTCATGGCTTTCACTTCACTACTTAGTTTGGGTATGGGATGGGCACAAAATACCACTAAGTCCATTTGGAAAGAAAGGAAATAAGAAAGATAGAAAGAGAAAAGGTAGATGTCTTCTCCTTGATTTTCTTCATACACTTGTACTTCGTCGAGTTGCTTTGTGGAGTCCATGTCTTCTCTTCAAAACTTCTTCTTTGATCTTCCTTGTAGCTCTTCATGTTGCCACCAAGTTGAAAGTAGAAGAATAGAAAAGGGAAGGAAAAAGACTTAGAGAGAAAGGGGGTTCGTCTTCTGGAAGTTTCTCTGGTTTTCTTCTAAGTGCTTCCACTTCTTGGATATGCTTCCGAAGTTTGTTTTATTTGCTAAGTCCTTCATTGGTCTTCTATCTTCATGTTGAAAAATCTCTAGATGGTTAAGTCCTCCATTGCACTTCATGGTTCTCACAAATCCCAACTTGGTGAAATCTTGAAGCAAGCATGGGGAGTGGAGGAGTAGATAGAAAGGAAAGGTACTAGTGTCTAAGGTTCACTACTTGGTCTTGTATGTGATTGACACATACTAGGTACTTGATCTTGGCTCCAAAATAGCCATAACAACAAAGGTAAACAATGATAGAAACAACTCTAATACTTAACCAACTAGGTGGACTACTATGGTGGAAGTTTGGCTAAAAAATACATGGTCATGGTCCAAGGGTGTCCAAAATGGTTAGGCACTGTTGTCTCTGGTTCATGGTTATCAAATGGATCAATTTTGCCTAAGAAAACAATTTCTAATTATTTATAGAATTAAATCTATGTCCAAAATACTCAAATGGCCATCTAAAATCTAAAACACTTCAAAAGTAATTCAAATAGGATTTTGGGCAGTGGATACTGTTAGTACATATTCTAAGGAACCCAAAGAAATTTGGTTTGCTCAAATTGGATTTACAGAATTTGAATTATGTCAAATTTTATCAAACAAGGCATATTTAAATTTGAACAATGTAAGTTTGTCAAATTTGAAATTGTCTAGTGCCAAAAGTTTCTACATGTTGTTCTGATTTCAAAAAGTCCAAGTTTGCTACATTTGCCTAAGTGGATCAAAAGTTATTGCAATTCTAAGATGGGGGCTTTTCTGCAAATTTACAAGGGCTTCTCTGTTACAAGAAAAATAGGGCGATCCGAGGGAACCTAAATGGAGCGATCTGATTGGATGAGAACGTTTCGCGCGGATCGCTGTTGTGAACCGTGGGATTTAAGTGGCAATGGACGCCCCAGATTAAACGTACCGATTCACTAGGTGGATCTAATCCTAGCCATCCATCGGATTCAACGGACAGGGACACAGGGAAGCTCACCTCGTCGGCGCTGCAACCAGAAAATGGAGGCGCGGCGGTGGCTGCCGCTCGGAAGTCGACGACGGTGGCGCTGCAGAGGTTCCTTGGGCTCGGGAAGACCACGAAGAGCTTCAGAGGGGCACGTCGAGCACTATGGTGGTGACGGCGCGGACCAACGCTCGCTCGGACGGTGACACAGAGCGGATGGAGACGACGCAAGCGACGGCGATCGTCGGGCGTGGATGGAGCGGGCGATGTAGAGAGCCTCGTGCTCAACGGAGGCGACGTCGGGGTTCGGCAGGAGACATTGAGCACTACGGTGACGACGAAGTACTCCTGCGTTGATGCAGGCGACGGCGACGAGCTGGCGGAGAGGTAGCAACTCCGGCGACGCACAGCGAGATGGATTCTGCGCACGGGAGGAACAAAACAAAGTCTTAGAGGACGCGCATAGTCATGGTGAACCACATGGAACCAACAGGGACTGAGGGGAATGGACTAACTCGCCGGAATCGATGAAAATGGCCGGCGGCATCTGCGGGCTCCGGCGAGAAAATTGAGAGGCCTCGGGGCACAATGGGAGGGGGTAAAGAGAGGGGTATTGAAGAGGGAGAGGAGGGCTTTAAGGAGGAGGAAACGACGCGTCAAACGGTGGTCTTAAACGCGAGTAATCGCCGGGTTAAGATCGAAGAAGAAACGGTCATTGCAGTTTCGACTGCAGGTTGAAGATTGTGACGTCATCATGACGTCATCCAGCCCTTTTCTTTTTCTTTTTATTTCTATTTATTTAGTTAAATCGTAACTTCTGTTTTAGTTATCCAAATGACATGAAACAAAATTCTAAATTCTTGAAATTTCAAATACTTTCCAACGGTACCATTTTTAAAACAATTCAACATATTTTATTTTGTTGTTGATAATTTTTCTAGATTGGAAAACATTGTTTATGACCCTATTCCTGTTAACGATAGTTTTCCAAATGAACAGTTGGCTGCATTAAAAGTAAGCTCGCGAGATAGTCCTTGGTATGCAGATTATGCTAACTTTATTCTTTCCAAGTACTTGTCTCCAACCTTTACAGCTCAACAAAGAAGGGAATTCTTTTATGACTCGAGGCATTATTTTTGGGATGACCCACACTTATATAAAGAAGGAGTAGATGGTATTATGCGAAGATGTGTTCCAGAACATGAACAACGAGAGATATTGAGAAAATGTAATGGTAGTGCTTATGGAGGACATCATGCTAGAGAAAGAACTGCAAAGAAGGTTCTACAATCAGGTTTCTATTGGCCTACTCTCTTTAAAGATGCACGAAAGTTTATTTTCGCTTGTGATGAATGTCAAAGAGTCGGTAATATTTCTAGACGCAATGAAATGCATATGAATTATTCTCTTGTTATTGAACCATTTGACTATTGGGGATTTGAATTTATGGGTATGTTTCCTTCTAATGGTTGTACTCATATACTTTTTTTGTTGATTATGTTACTAAATGGGTAGACTCTATATCTACAAAGAGTGCTGATGGTGAAACCTCATTAAAAATGTTTAAATATGTTATTTTTACTAAGTTTGGTGTGCCTAGATATCTTCTGACTAATGGAGGTTCTCACTTTATTCATGGTGGTTTTAGAAAAACCCTTGCTAAATATGATGTTAATCATAGAATTGTCTCAGCTTATCATCCCCAAACCAGTGGGAAAGTAGAATTATCTAAGAGAGAAATTAAATCTATCTTGCAAAAGAATGTTAATAAATCTAGGAAAAATTGGGCTAGTAAGTTGAATGATGCTTTATGGGCTTATAGAACTGCTTATAAAAATCCTATGGGTATGTCTCCTTTTAAAATGATTTATGGAAAACCTTGTCACTTGTCTTTAGAATTGGAACACAAATCTTATTGGGAAGTGAAATAACTTAATAGAGATTTTTAACCTGCCGGTAAGAAAAGGATGCTTGGCTTGAGTTCTTTAGATGAATGGAGGAGTGAAGCCTATGAAAATGCTAGACTCTTTTAAAGAGAAACTTAAAGAAAGGCATGGTAGGAGAATTCTTAAGAGAGAGTATCAAGTTGGTGAGAAAGTTCTATTGTATAGGTCTCGTCTCAGATTTTTTGCAGGAAATTGTTCTCGAGATGGGAAGGACCTTTTTTTATTGAAGATGTGTACCATTCAGGTGCAATCAAAATTGTTTCACTTAAAGATAACACTACACAAGTGGTGAATGGGCAAAGACTGAAACATTATATTTCTGGAGATTCTTACAACGAAGATGTTCATACTATTCAAGTGGTGACCCCGGAAGATTTTATTAAAAAGAACATTCCAGAAACTGCAGAGTTTGTTTTTGAATTGGTAACAGCTTTGGTAAGAAAAGTTCACATTTTACCTTCGAATAGGAGACCGTTCCTAAGGGCACCACAACACTTGGTGGCGCAGGCCCACCCCTGGCCGCGCCACCACATGGTGTGGGCACCTAGGAGCCCGTCTCCGACCCATATTTTGCCATGCACCTTCCTTTTGTTACGTAACTTTTCGCTATATGATCCCCCGAGGTCCGTATATCATTTTCTCATCGTCTTTTTGTTTCAATCTGTTTTGGTCAAGATTTGTTTTCAATTTTAGATGCACCATGGTCTCCGCCAAACAACAACAAGGGGAAGGAGCCTATGGAAGATGATCTTCAGGACCCTAAGCTGGAGGAGGATATCGATAGTGGAGCTGAAGGAGATGTAGAAGATGACTCGCACGTATACCCACACGCCATCATTGCAAGCATTAGAGTGGTAGCAAACCCCTTCAAGATCAAGAGAGGGGCACGAATGAGCACTGGAGGGAAGGTTCCATGTTACTTCTTAGCTTCACAGACACCACCTTCAGGGGACCAAAAACCCTTTTCATACTTTAATCCATAAGCATAAATTTCAGAGGGTGCCTGAGGAAAAATTACCTTCTAGCTGGGATATGGATAATTCTAACAATGCAGGGAAAGGGAATCATCAGTCTGGAGAAGTGTGGGGGAGTAATTCCAAGAGCTGGGAATCACAGTCTGACAAGTTCACGAACTGTATTGAGCACAATACAGAGTTGATTCGTATTGTTACCTACAAGATTGATGAATTGAAGGAGTTAGTTGATAAGATTATTGGGAAGGACTCACCATCACCACCGAAGAAGTAATTCTTCATTGGTATTGGCATCCCCTTGGCTTGTTCCAAGCTTGGGGGAGTGCCGCGATATCACACCTTTATCTTTCACCTTTTAACTTTGTAGTAGAGTCATATCATGCCGCGATATAGGATGGTTTGCATTGCGGAAGTATCTCTCATGTAGTTCGTTATCTATGTATCCTTTGGTGTGTTGCCGTTATGCAATATTAATGAGAAGTTTTATCATTTATTTTCTTCACACCTTATTTTAATTTGTAATTTCTGTTATATGGTTGTTCTTGTTGTTAGTATTGGTATCAATTTTGGAGCATCAGGTTAATCTTTTTGGTTTTGGAAAACTTATCATTGGTCAGTAGCAACAATACTTTGATGCTTAAGTAGAAAATAGGGAGATGCATGTAGATATATTATTCCATTATCTTTCTTCCTTGTTGGATCATAAGCTTAGTATTATCAAGTTAAGATCGTTTGTACTTCCAAGGAAGATTGCATGACTGTTTCTATCATATGTATATTTGTTTGGTTCCCTCAACTCTTATACTTGCTACCCATCCTTGCTAGCCAAAAACATGTCTTGAGAGGGAATCTTCTCGTGCATCCAAACCTTGAGCCAAAACCATACCATTTGTGTCCACCATACCTACCTATATGTGGTATTTAACCGCCACTCCAAGTAAATTGCTCGTGTGCTACCTTTATAACCTTCGAAATTATACCTGTTTTGTGCTATGTTTTAGGTCATGAGGACATGAGTAGAAAGTCTTTATTTCACTCGTTGATTGGACTTTACACACCTGGACTAGTGGCACATCCGCTTATCCAACTGCTAGAAGAGCTGGCAACAGGGTGCCCAGCCCCAAACTTGGTTACTATAAATTCTATTCACTCTTTTTGCCCCTGATTTATCAGTTAAAGCATCATTGTGTAAACAAAAGAGAAGAGGGATGATCTACTGACTCCAGTAGAAAGAACGTCCTTCAATGGGAGCCGCTCTTGTAAAGTCTAGTTAGCTTGTGACTTAATGTATTGCCTGCTTGCTGATTCTTTGACATAGACATACACCTCTCTTAAAATTGTTTTCATTACCTCTATTTATCAAATAAAAATCTCTAGCACATGAGTTGATCCATGCTTCCCTTTGTGAAGGGCCTATCTTTTACTTTTATGTTGAGTCAGTAAACCTACTCCTTTCTGTCTGAAGAAAGCATTTGAGTTGTTGTGATCCAACCATCTATATGTTGATTTATTCAATCATGTCTTTTATCCTTCCTTGTTTAGTATAATGTTTTTACCCGAATGAATATTACTTTGAAAGCTATCAATTATTGTAAGGAGACTGTTGAAAGTGCATGGTTCCCCACGTGTGGTTTTGGTAATTAATGACAATCCTTATGGAGTAATAGTTTCATTGAGATATCCTTGTAGGTTTTTCCATTGGCACCACTTGAACTCCATGTCTTGGATTCAAGGGTGGATTCCATCAAGACCATTGCTTATAATGAATATATTTGATGTGATCAAGAAGAAGAATTGACATGATATTATTGATCATATTGAAAGTATGTCTTGAAGAAGGATATTGTGTGAACATTCATGTTTACCTTCAAGACATCATCATAATGAATAAAGAGAAGATACTTAGTTGATCAAGTTGAAGTGCAAGTTCAAGATGAGCATCAAGAAGAGTTCAAATTCTTGATGCTTGCCACCAATATGGAGATTATTGTCAAGTGAAGATGGACATGTGAGAAGCTCTCCCATATTATCTTATGGGGGAGCAATTTACAAGTCTTCACAAAGCGAAGCGCGATCAAGAAAGGTGCTCCAACTTGAGGTGATTAAGATCGTCATCATCTATCTCAATTGGAATGCGCAAGGCAAAGGTGACATTGATTGATTTTATATTAAACCGGTATCATGATGTTAGTAGGGAGACGAGGTTATAGGATAGATAACCGTTCTATCAAGAGGGGCTCTCGAATAAGTTGCTTGATCGTATCGTTCGTAGAGAGATCAAACCTTTGCATCCTTGGCATCATCTTTCTTGGTTCTTATTTGTATTTTCTCCACGTGTGGTTTTAGATCTTGTCTTTTTCTTCATGTAAATCTCAAGTTCATCAAAAACGGATTTTGTATAGAAAACTTATTTCATTTTTGTTATTGGAGGTTTTGCCGGTTCCTATCTTATAGAGAGGTATAGACTTTGGACATTTGGTTTATTATCCCTTGTTGTACTATGATGTTTCTCTTCATATTATTGTAGTGCTCGTCGTTGCGATTTCAACGAGCCTAAGAACGTCGAAAACGGAGTCCGGGTGCAAAAGATATGACCGTTTTTGTATCAATGTTTTCGCAGATTTCAGGAGGGGCGGAAATTCCGGTCTAATGCCAGAAATTTCCGGCCAGGCCAGAAATATTCCGGGGCAAATATCCGGCCCGGCATCAGAGAGAGGGCACTCGCGCTCCAGGGGGTCTTGGGTCGTCCAGAAATATTCGGGTTGAAATTTCCGCCCCGGGGGCCGGAAATTTCCGGGGTAAGTGAAAAATTTCCAGCCCGGATGGCCCTAACGGACATATTTCGCGGGAAGCTATAAATAGCCTTCCTATTCCTCAATAGGAGGCTTCCCAACCCATTTCCTCTCTCCTCCATCTTTTACCTTCATTAGCTTGGGTTTCTCTCAATCCCTCCAATGATTCTTGCCCCTTTTTAGGGAAAAGAGAGAGGAGATCTAGATCTACTATTCCACCAATCAATATCTCCTCTTAGTGAGGGGAATCCATTGGATCTAGACCTTGGGATTCATTTTTTGTTTTCCTTGTTCTTCCTCCTTCCTCCCTCCATAGCATTATTTTCTTTGATGATATTTGGGAGAGAAGGAATTGATCACTTTGTGTGTTCTTGCCATTGCATTAGGTGCATCGATTTGAGTTTCCCACGGGATTCTTGAAAGAGAAGTTCGTGAGCTTGTTACTCTTGGGTGCTTGGTCACCGGAGAGATTTTTCCTCTTGGGTTTATTGAGCACCCTATATGGTTAGTTCTTGGGGCTTCCACCTTGTTGCAAGAAGCTTCGTTGAGAGCCTCCAACTTACTTGTGGAGATAGCCTCAACCTCGTGTAAGGTTTGGTCACCGCCTTCAAAACAACCTCATAGTGGAAACGAGAATCTCCCTCACCGGAAAATCTCAAGGAGAATAAGGTGTGCACATCCGTGCTACTGAGGAGCACCTAGGTGGCTCCCAACCTCTCCCACAAAGACGTACTTCCCTTGGGAAGGAACTTCGGTAATCACATCGGTGTCTCCTTGTGCTTTGGTTATTTCTATACTCTAGCTCGTTACTTATGCATTTCCCTTTGTGATAGCCATCGTGCTTGAAGTCATCTTTCTTGCTATCACATAGTTGTATATATTGCTTAGCATAAGTTGTTGGTGCACTTAGGTAAACCTAGCTTGTATAGGTTTTGTGCTTGATAAATTAAAACGCTAGTTTAATTCCGTATTTATTCAAACCTAAACTGTAATTATTTTAAAGCGCCTATTCACCCCCTATAGGCGGCATCCTTGTACTTTCAACTGTTATGATTGGGCATGTAAAACTCTGCAATATAAGCTCTAATATAAAGACTCTGATCAAAAAATAAGTACAATCTGCTAATTGTTCTCTCACCAAGAGCAAAGTTTGCCATAACCAATTATGATTTTCTATTTTCACCTTTATTGTGACTCCCTCTACTAGTTTCAAGTTAAGTTATATGAGAGGAAGTTGCTTTCTAGAATGACTTATGTATTGATAAATGTGATGCTTCTTGTCCGTATTTTGTTTATCGACATTTCACTCCATAAAACTATGGACTTCTTTAGTTAGTTCAGTTTCGCAAGCGAGGTCTAATCTTGGGGGGAGTTGATACGTTCATTCTGTATCAGTATTTTATATCATAATTTACTGTTATTCATCGATATATTTCATATTTATAGATGATATTTATGTTATTTCATCTATTTTGCATGTTTTACAATTATTGGAGAATAATCCACCCGGACCAGAAATCTGCTAGAAAAAGCACCGTCAAGATACCCTATTTCTGAAGACCAGAATAATAAGGGGGACATCAGAGAGTTCTTATATTGCCAGATGACGGAGCTAGCCAGGAGGGGAGCCAGAGGGGGGCTACCAGGGGCCCACACCACCTGGTGGCGCGCCCCCTTGGTCGCGCCGCCACATAGTGTGGCCACCCTGGCCAACCACTGGCAACCCCCTTTCGCGTAGTTCATCCCCAGGGAACCCTAAGACCTAGGGAACCATCGATCAAAGATTCCACCGCCTCCAGAAGGCGGAAAACAACAAAGAGGGAAAAGCTCTCCAGCAGGGAGAAATATGCCGGGGAATTCCTCCCCGTGGAGGGGAAATCATCGCCTTCGTCACCATCGTCGCTCTGGGCATCATCAAGATCATCATCATCATCGTCATCACCACCAGCACCATCATGCTCACCATCCACCTCCGTCCCGTTGTAACAATTAGGGTTCTTTATCGTTGTTCTTCACTAGATCTCTCTCCCGGTGTGGATTACTTGTTTGTAGTTGATGCTTACGAGATTTATCCATGTTTTCACTTTATGACCAAATTGTTATTCATTATATCGCCTATGATCATGATCCATATGATGTCTTGTGAGTAGTTCGTTTAGTTCTTGAGGACATGGGAGAAGTCAAGATGTTAGTACTGGGATTATGTTGAAGTAATATCTAATGGTTTGATATTTAAGTTGTGGTGCTATTCTTCTAGTGGTGTCATGTGAGCGTCGACTACATGACACTTCACCTTTATGGGCCTAGAGGGATGGATTGTGTATTTGCCTACTGATTGTGGGGTTGCCGGAGTGACAGAAACCTAAACCCCCATTAGGAAACCGTATAGGAGGGAGTGTAGGATCCGAGAGTTTAAGGTCGTGGTTAGATTTACCTTAATTACTTTCTTGTAGTTTCAGATGTTTGCAAGGGGTATAATCCCAGGTATATATTAGTCCTAGTAAGGCGGTGCATTAGCATAGGTTCACCCACACAACACCTATCAAAACAATAAATATTAATCAACCATATGAAGCAAAAGCACTTGACGAAATTCCCATGTGTCCTCGAGAACGTTTAGTCATTATAAGTAAACCAACCGGCTTGTCCTTTGCTCTAAAAAGGATTGGGCCACTTGCTGCAATTATTATTATTTTCTTTTATTTACTCGCACTTTATTTATCTGGTGTATCAAAAACCCCAGAAAACCTGTTTGCTAGTGTTTACAGTGAATCCTCTATCCAACCTGCGTGTCAACAGCATCTGCTCCTTGTTGGGTTCGACACTCTTCTTTATCAAAGATACTACAGTACAGCCCTACACTTGTGGGTCATCAGCGCGGTGAGGAAAAAAATTCGGGAGTGAGGGAGGGAAATTAGGACTTAGGAGGGAAACCTTTTATTTTGGTAATAATAATGAATAAGCAAAAGAAATGCAAGTAATTGTGAATCAGAATAAACCGATAAATGAAATACCGCGTGATATATTTTGAAGTTCAGTTAAAACAAATTAACCAAAAAATGTAAGATATTTTCACGCTATCTCATAGTAAGATGCTCAAGAAACATATTGTGTTTCTATGCACTACGTAGCATATTCCCTAATTTCACGGCTAAAGTTGCGCATGTTTTGGAGACTGACCTCACCATAAACGCTAGTGGACTATTGTGTGTCTTGGAATACGACAACTATCGCGAAAAAGTGTTCACAGAAATGAGCTATCATCTACGAAGATTCATGGTTTTCAGGCCAAATGACGGATATTATGGCCACATAAATGGCATAGTTTGTTGAAATTTGCTCATATTCTAAAAAAACATGCATAATGGAATAACGAACAATGTTGACGAAGAAAGTTTTACTTTTCATTGAATAAAAATATCATTTTCCATTTTCGTAGTGCTAAAAATGGGTTTTATTGTGAAGCTTCTACAAAAACTATGCTGCAAAATTGTACCACATAAATTTATAAAGTTATTATACCAGATTTCATGTAAATATAACAAAATTCACGTCTCAATAGCTTGAAATATACCTCTTTTGATAAAGACAAATTTCTGCCGATTAAGCTGAAACCAGGCCAAATTTGAACTACAGGTGCCTCATATTTTTCTCATGATTTTTTGTAAAAATAGTCTTTAGATACACAAGTACCTATTTCTTCAGAGATATACAATTTGTTTTGCGATATTCCACACCTATATAGGAACGGTCATGTCCCCCGTTTTGACCGTAATTTTAAATCGACATAAAAGGTTAAAAAAAATCAAAACAATGTATAGCCTTCGCAATATGTCATTATATGTGACCTAGTATCGATAAAAAATAATAAACTTGGAATATGGCAATTATCACGAAAAAGTGTTCACAGAAATGAGCTATCATATACGAAGATTCAAGGCTTTCGGGCCAAATGACGGATGTTATGGCCACATCCATGGCATAGTTTGTTTAAATGTGCCCATATTCTACAAAGACATGCATAATGAAACAACGAACAATTTTTACAAAGAAAGTTTTATTTTTCATTGAATAAAAATATCATTTTCCATTTCCGGAGTGCTAAAACTGATTTTTTGTGTGAAACATCTACCAAAACTATATTGCAAAATTGTACCAAATAAGCTTCTAAAATTATTATACCACATTTCATGTTTAAATAACAAAATTCTGACCCCTCAATAGCTTTAAATAGACCTCTTTTGAAAAGACAAATTTGTGCTGATTCAAGTGAAACCGGGCCAAACTTGAACTACAGGTGCCTCATAGTTTGCTCGTGATTTTTTTTTTTTTTTAAAAAAAATCATTTTTAGATACACAAGTACCTATTTGTTTAGAGATATACAATTTGTTTTGCGATATTCAACACCTATCTAGGAACAGTCAAGTCCTTTGTTTTGTCCGTAATTTGAAATCGGCATAAAAGGTACAAAAAAATTCAAAACAATGGATAGCCTTCTCAATATGTCATTATATGTGACCTAGTAACCATAAAAAATAATAAACTTGGAATATGAAAACTATCGCGAAAACGTGTTCGCAGAATTGAGCTATCATCTACGAAGATTCATGGCTTTCGGGCCAAATGACGGATGTTATGGCCACATCCATGGCATAGTTTGTTTAAATGTGCATATTCTACACAAAAATGCATAATGGAACAACGAACAAGGTTGACGAAAAAAGTTTTATTTTTCATTGAGTAAAAATATAATTTTCCATTTTCGGAGTGCTAAAAATGGTTTTTTTTGTGAAGCATCTACCAAAACTATGTTGCAAAATTTACCAAAAAATTTTATAAAGTTATTATACCACATTTCATGTTCAAATAACAAAATTTCTACCTCTCAATAGCGTTAAATAAACCTATTTTGAAAAAGACAAAAAAAAATTCCGATTCAGCTGAAACCGGGCCAAATTTGAACTACACGTGCCTCATATTTTCTCATGATTTTTTGTAAAAATCATTTTTAGATACACAAGTACGTATTTTTACGAGATGTACAATTTGTTTTGCAATATTCAACACCTATCTAGGAACAGTCATGTCCCCCGTTTTTACCGTAATTTGAAATCGACATAAAAGGTTCAAAAAAATTCAAAAAAATGGATAGCTGATACGTCATAAACGTATCCATAATTTCTGATGTTCCATGTTGTTTTCATGTTGTTTGCTACATGTTTTCTTTACACTTTATGTCATTTTTACCGATTTTCTGGGACTAACCTATTGACAAGATGCCACAAAGCCAGTTCCTGTTTTCTGCTGTTTTTTGTTTCAGAAAAGTTGTTTTGGAAATGTTATGGGAATTGGAAAATTGGAAAACCAGAAGTCTTAGAAACTTGTCGCGCAAACGGAGTCGAGAGGAGGCCCGAGGGGCCACAGAGGGCCCACACCATAGGGAGGCACGCCCCTGGCCGCGCCATGGGGTGGTGTGGGCCCCCTGGCCGCCAACCGACGTTGCACTTTCGCCTATATAATCACCTCGGATAGTAAACCCTAGAAATATACCACTTTTCCACGACAAACACCTGAGACCGCCGTCATCTTCAACCCGAGTTCGGGAGGGTTCTGGAGTTCTCCCTGGCACCCTGCCGGGAGGAAAAATCATCACCGGAGGGCTCTACACCACTATGCCCGC
Source organism: Alopecurus myosuroides (assembly GCA_028641055.1). NCBI lineage: Eukaryota > Viridiplantae > Streptophyta > Magnoliopsida > Poales > Poaceae > Alopecurus > Alopecurus myosuroides. The sequence continues at coordinate 272,106,974 of CM054062.1, read as the reverse complement.
ATCCGGAATGATGCGTGAGTAGTTCATCCTTGGACTACGGGTACATAGCAGTAGCTATATGGTTGTTCTCTCCTCTTTTTTCCTCATGTGTAGATCTCGTGAGCTGCCCTAGATGATCGAGATCATCTTATTGTAATGCTACATGTTGTGTTTGCTAGGATCCGATGAATATTGAATGTTATGTCTCTTGATTATCAATCTATAATGTTATCTTCATGTGTATGTTATTTATGATCTTGCATGCTCTTCGTTGTTAGTAGATGCTCTGGCCAAGTAGATGCTAGTGACTCCAAGAGGGAGTATTTATGCTCGATAGTGGGTTCATGCCTCCTTTGCAACTGTGCTCGAGTGATAGAAACGTGACATATGGAGTATGTGTTGTTGCCATTAGGTAAAAAACAACGATGTTTACATTGTTTATATTACACACTTTGCTTACTACGAGTATCTGTTGCTTGCAACTTAATACCCACGGTTTGTTCGGATGATATTCTGAGGGTGGATTATTAGTCATAGATGTAGTTGGACAACGGTCTATGAGTTTTGTTGTAATGCCCACATGAATCACATAGTAATCATCATGTCATGCATGTTTCAATATCTATCAATTGCCCAGCTGTAATTTGTTCACCACACTTGTTACCTATTTTTTATGGAGAGACACCACTAGTGAACTGCGAGGAAATCACATCTAGCCATTGACACGTAGTCAAAAATTGACAACTCAACATAACACGTAGATAAAAATTGATGATGTGGCCATCCAGTCATATAAGTGCGTCTAAACAATAAGTCTAGAGATCACATGCTTCGGTTATGACGACTTCAACTTACACATCAACGACGTTTTTGATTCAAATCGTCGTTATTTTACATGGTTTTTATCTTCTCAACTGGTTTAAGAAGATCTTGTTTGAAATCGTCACAACTCTATGAAGATTGCGTTCACTATCATTGCGAGAACGTCATGTATGAACACATTTCTTGTAGTGACCCCCTACCAATACGTAACAACGATTCGCAGTGATGGTGCTTGAGTGTAGTCTAGGAGACTCCGGGGTCCTTCAGGCTGGAGAATCTGGCCTTGATAGCATCACCTTGAGCATCCTCTTTTACATCTTATCTCTCTTACTCGAGAACCTCTTGGGAATCATCCAGAACATCTTGGGGGCCAATCATGGAGGACAAACCTTAGTATAGAAAGCATATCCGCTTGAGGTATCCGTTCAACAAAATATTGAATTCATGTCGGGATAAGAGCGATTTCTCCTTTTCATGTATAGCCTTTGCACGGGCTCTTGTCATAGCACCAGTTAGAGTTATTGGTGAGGTTGATGGAAAAGGTTGGGCTGCATCAGTTGAAAGTGCACTATGGTCAACTAGAGGGGGGGTGAATAGGTTGACTACCAATTTTTCTTTTCTATTTCCTTTTAGTGGGGCTAGACAAGATAAGATAAGGTTCTCTAGATGTGCATCTAAGTGAGCAACCTATGTGTACAAGATAATATGCGCAATGGAAGTAAAGCGTAAGGTAACAAGATAAACAACAAGTGTAAACAAGGAGACAATGATATGATTTCCGTAGTTCCTTCTCAAAAGAGAAGTACGCCTACGTTGGAGAGGTGGGGAGCCACCTAGGCACTCCTCAATAGCACGGTTGTGCACACCTTATTCTCCTTGAGCTTCTCCGGTGAGGAGATTCTCGTTTCCACTATGAGGTCGACTTGAAGGCGTTGACCAAACCTTTACAAGGGCTCGAGGTCACTCCACAAGATGGATGGAGCCTCTCAAGCAATCCGTAGCTTCTTGATGTGTAAGCTACAATCACAAGATCTACTAAGGTTTCTAGACCTGAAGTAGGATTCTAGATCTACTAGGTTGTGGTGGATGGATTTGAAATTCCTTTGGTGAAAGTGTGGATCTAGGTCTCCTCTAGCTCCCCACAAAGTATGAGAGTGTTTGGGTGGACGGAGTGAGAGATCTAGGAGGATGAAGCTTTCATTAATGGCTAGGAGAGAGAGTGGGAAAAGCTTGTCATTTAAGAGGTAGGGGAAGGGGTATTTATACCCCTTTCATTTAATGGCCGTTGCAGTCCAGGAGCACCGGAGGCTCCGGTGGGCTTCAATCCGTTGCGCAGTGGCGCAGCGCACCAGCTCACTTTTGTTGTGCCACGGGGCGGAGGTTCCGGTGGCCGCAGCGGAGGTTCCGCCCACCGGAGGTGCACCGGAGCCCATTTGCACAGGGGCCAGGCGAGGCCACCGGAGGCTCCGGTGGAGCCTCCGCTCTTGCCCAACAGAACAATGGTTGGGTGGAGCCTCCACCGGAGGCGCACCGGACCCCCTGTGTGCACAGGCCCAGTTTTGGAGGTGGCGGAGCCTCCGGTGGAAGTGGCGGAGCTTCCGCCCCACCGGAGCTCCATCGGATGTTCAGCTCGAGCCTCCGCTTGTGCGCTCCAGAGAGAGGTTTGGGCGGATCCCACACCGGACCCCCACCGGAGCCTGGGCGGAGCCTCCGGTGGATTCACCGGAGCCTCCGCTCCTGTGCAAAATATCTTCCTGGGTTTCTTTCTCCTTGCTCTTTTCACATAAAACGAACACTCGCCCCAAATAGTTAGTGAACCTGATTTAACCTGGGCATTTTCATTTATCGAACAAACATTAGATCAAATAGATATGTTTTCATATAATTACCAAAACGGACGATGATCTTTCATTCTCCCCCTTTTTGGTAATTGATGACAACATCCCTATTTGCATGATTAAAAAACACAATATGAACGGAGCTCCCCCTAAAGGTATGCTCCTTTCATATTGAGATCATCTAGGCGTGATATATAAGAGTAACATGACAACGATATCACATAACACACATAACACATAAATAATATGATACGAGGTTCACACAAGCATAATATAACGAGGTTCACGACAGATAGGAATAATGTAAACAAACTGAAGTTCCAAATGACCAAATAAGAAGCCAAACTCCCTCAAGCAAATAAAAGATGCAAATGGAAAAAGCTTGAGGGAGACCCATGCAAATACCAATACTCGTTCCTAATATATATCTCCCCCTTTGGCATCAAGATACCAAAAGAGGGAGATCAAGATGCTAACGCCCCGAAGATCACTCGGAGGAGACTTCCGGGTCCGGAGAGGGGGCGCGGCGGTGAGAGCTAGTAGCTTCTTCTCCTTCTTCCTCGGACCACTCAATCAACTTGCCCTTGGAGTCCTTTGCTTGCCACTTATCCCAATCCGTGATGCTAGGAAGAACCGGGGAGTCAATGGAGAGACCTTCCTCACGAAGACGTTCACGAGAGGCTTGAGCTTTGTTGCGGTTCTTGAGCTCCGTATCATAATGAGCTTCCCATTGATGTTGCTCGATCTTCTTGTTCAAACGAAACACCTTCTTGAGAGCCCTTGCCATCCATTTGAAAGCATTGCTAGAAGGAGGAGGTTCAGAAAGCTCTCACCGTCTGTGCATGGAAGCATCCGGGCCGTCGGTTCAGGATAAGAACGGATGCCAGCGGTCCGTGGCACTGCCACCGCCGCTATTTATACCGGGGCGCCTCGCCCTTGGCTCTCCCATTCCTTTCCCTCCTGCCAGTTTGTCCCTGCGACTGTGAGTGTGGCAGAAGGCCAGAGCTGCGGTTTCGTGCTTTGGATCTGGCCCACTCCCATGGCCATGGCTCTTCACGTCTCGTGTTTCGATGAGCTTTTTCGTGTGTTCTTTCCGGCCGCTACTTCGTGGCCATCTTCTTTCTGTTTTCTTCTTCTTGAACCAGCAGCGCAGCACCTGCTGAGTTCCTCCATTTAACTCGAGTTCTTGTTCGTTCGTTTTGTTTCTGCTCGTTTCATGGTTTTGCCGATGATGACATTGTGCTTGCTTTTCGGACCATCGTATGAACGAGACAAGCAATTTCTGAGGCGCCAGTAGTAGCAGACCAGCACCGCAGTTTTGTGCCACCTTTTTCTTTTCCATCTCTCTGCGATTTCATTGCCGCTCTTGCTCGATTCCCTTCTCTTCTGTTTGGATCTGGCCCGCTCCCATGGCCATGGCTCCTCTCGTCACGTGTTTCGATCAGCTTTTTCGTGTGTTCTTTCCGGTCTCTACTTCGAGGCCATCTTGTTTTCTATTTTCCTCTTGAACCAGCAGCACAGCCCCTGCTGGGTTCGTCCATGTAACACGAGTTCTTGATTTTCCGTCGCTTCTGCTTTGCATCGATCGGATCCCTCTTTTTTTTGGGGTGTTCCATGGTTCCGTTCATGCCAATGATGACATTATTAACTTTTGGTGTAAGCGGATACCTTTGTTTCGGTTCCGGTTGCGTGTTATATAGAGGGCAATACATGCCAAACGTACAGAGATAATCAAGGGGGGTGAGTAATCTAACCAAACCAACTTATACGATATTGGTTTGGGGTACACGGTTTGTAACAAATCCTAACACTCCCCCTTAATCAAAACTTACATAAGTTTAGATTACGTTTAAACTCCTCTAAATCTCTATAAGGTAATGGTTTGGTAAATCCATCAGCTACTTGGTCTTTGGTGGAGATGAATCGAATATCCAGCAGATTCTGTGCAACTCTTTCTCGAACAAAATGAAAGTCAATTTCAATGTGCTTTGTCCTTGCATGAAAAACAGGATTTGCTGATAAATATGTGGCTCCCATATTGTCACACCATAGGCATGGTTTTTCATGAATTTTAATACCAAGTTCCTTGAGAAGAGTTTCCACCCAAATAACTTCAGCAGTAGCATTTGCAAGAGACTTATATTCAGCTTCTGTACTTGATCTTGACACAGTTGCTTGTTTTCTGGCACTCCAAGATATGAGATTAGGTCCAAAGAATATAGCAAACCCACCAGTGGATCTTCTATCATCAATACAGCCTGCCCAGTCAGCATCTGAAAATGCACTAATAAGAGTGGAAGTAGATTTCTGAAAAGTAAGTCCAAGAGCAAGAGAACTCTGCACATAACGTAATATCCTTTTCACTGCAGTCCAATGCACTGTGGTGGGAGCATGAAGAAACTGACATACTTTGTTTACTGAGAAGGAAATATCAGGTCTTGTTAGTGTCAAGTACTGTAAACCACCAACAATGCTTCTATATCTAGTAATATCATCAATTCCAAGAGGATCTCCTTCATGAGCTGACAATTTTTCTGTGGTAGACAATGGTGTATTGGAGGGTTTACAATCTTTCATGCCCACTTTTGCTAGTAATTCCAATGCATACTTTTCTTGAGTAAGAACTAATCCATCATTAACTTTCCTTACTTCAATACCCAAGAAATAATTAAGTTCTCCAAGATCCTTAATAGCAAAGTGTTTATTAAGATCATCAACTAAAGTAGAAATAGCTGAATTTGAAGAACTAGTGACTATGATATCATCCACATAAACAAGAACAAAGACTGTTATATCTGAATGATTGTAGATGAAAAGAGAAGTATCTCCCTGTGATGGTTTGAATCCCAATTGCTGCAGTTTGGTACTCAAACGTGAATACCATGCTCTCGGCGCCTGTTTGAGACCATACAAGGCCTTGTCAAGTTTGCATATGTGATTAGGATAATGAGCATCTTCATACCCAGGAGGTTGTTTCATGAAAACTTCCTCTTCCAGAACGCCATGCAAAAACGCATTCTTGACATCAAGTTGTCTGATAGCCCAATTCCTGGAAACAGATATAGCAAGAACAAGACGAATAGTGGCAGCTTTTACAACTGGACTGAAAGTGTCTTCATAGTCAATACCATAACGTTGTTTAAATCCCTTAGCTACTAGCCTAGCCTTATAACGATCAATAGAACCATCAGCATGTTTCTTTATTCTGTAAACCCATTTGCAGTCAATAAGGTTGATGTTACCATTGTGTGGTGGTACGAGATGCCAGGTATGATTTTTCTGAAGAGCAAAGTACTCCTCATCCATAGCCTTGCGCCAATCGGGGTGATCAAGGGCCTCCTGAAGTGTATTTCGTTCCCCTGTAGTACACAAGAAATTATAGCGCACACACCCATCTTTCCAAATTTTTGGTTTAGAAATACCCTTTTGAAGACGTGTACTGCGTGCAGGTGGAGCTACTGGATCTGCATCCACAGAAGATCCAGGCGCCTGGGCTGACAGCTGACGCGCTGCAGGCTGGCTCTGCGAGCGGCGAGTAGAGGAGCGCCGCGTGGCAGGTGCAGGAGCACCCGTTTGTCGGGTAGCAGGCAGCGGTCGTCCGCGCGTCTGCGTGTGATGATGCGGTCGGGGACAGTGTCGGGGACGACGACGTGGCGCCAGCTCGTTGGCGCGGCTCGACGCGGACAGGAGACGCGGTCGGGGGCGGTGATGATGGCGCGACAGACGAGGACGCGTCGGGTTCTGATTCTTCTGGCGCCCAGTGATTGGAGTCCGTATCATCCACGGGATCTGCAGCGAGATCAGCCCCGGGATCGGTGCCAGATGCGGTATCTTCCCGGTAATCAGTGCTGTCGCCTTGTGACATGAAATCAGACCCGATTTCTTCACTGTTTTGACTCGAATCTGCATCGTTTTGCTCCGAATTTTCTGCAGTAGCCTGTAGAGGACTAAGAGAAGACAACTGTAAGGTAGTATTAGTCAGTGGTGCATCATCATTCGTACCCCCATTGTGTGGAATCAAATGTTTTGGTAGAAGAAGAATTTCTTGCTGGAGAAGGGCTCCTGCATTTGGATGAAGAGATGCAAAATGGAAGATTTCTTCATCGACACAACATCTCTAGATATATAAATTCTACCAGTGGGTATGTCTAGGCATTTGACTCCTTTGTGTTTGGGACTATAGCCAATGAACACACATTGCTTGGATCTAAAAGACAATTTTTTGTTATTGTAAGGCCTCAAGTTTGGCCAACAGGCACATCCAAAAACTCGAAGGGATAGATAATTTGGTGTGATTCCTAGGAGTTTTTCTGAGGGACTAATGTTGTCAATAACTCTACTTGTCATAAGATTAATAAGATATGTTGCAGTGAGGAATGCCTCATCCCAAAACTTTAGAGGCATGGATGCATTGGCTAAAAGAGCTAGACCAATTTCAACTATATGTCTATGCTTCCTTTCAGCAGATCCATTTTGCTAATGTGCATGAGGACATGAAACATGATGAGATATGCCAAGCTTTTGAAAGAAGGGATTTAATTTCTCATACTCTCCTCCCCAATCTGTTTGCATTGTCACAATTTTTCTCTCAAATTTTCTCTCCACAAAGTTCATGAAATTGTGAAAAACATCAAAGACATCAGATTTCTTTTTGAGAAGGTATATCCACGTGAATTTGCTAAAATCATCAATGAAGCTAACATAGTAGTTATGGCGCCCTACAGAGGTATTGGCAGGACCCCAAACATCAGAAAAAATTTGTTGCAAAGGTAAAGTGGATACACTCGAAGAAACAGGATATGGTAACTGATGACTTTTTGCTTTCTGACATGAATCACAAATAGTTTCAAGACTAGAATTCTTGGAGTAGGGGAGACTAAATTTATTGAGAATGAATTGAACTATGGAATTATTTGGATGACCTAGACGGCTATGCCACCTTGAAGAGGTGGGTTTGGAGACGGTGTTGACTTGCTTGATCCTGGATGATGGTGATGAGGAGATGATGGGATATAAGCCACCTTCACACCGTCCTCTAAGAAGAATTTCCTCCGTTGCCCGATCCTTGATCAAAAAATGCCAAGGGTGAAACTCAATAAAAACATCATTGTCAACAGTAAGTTTATGAACGGAGAGCAAATTTTTGGTGGCACTTGGAACATGAAGTATATTATTGAGTTGAAGAGTGTGTGATGGGGTATGAATAGATGAATTACCAACATGACTAATTTCCATACCTTCACCGTTTGCGGTGTGAATTTTGTCGTTGCCATTGTATCGATCACGAATCATGAGCTTCTCAAGGTTGCCGGTGATGTGATCGGTGGCCCCCGAGTCAGGGTACCAGTTGGTGTCGACGCCGTAGGCGGCGTTGGCCCCCTTGTCACGATTGCCGTTGTCGTAGCCACGGTCGCGATTGCCACTATCGCGACTCTCCTCGTAGCGCCACCAGCAGTCACCAGCTGGGTGGCCGTGTTTTTTGCAGATTTGGCAGTGGATGTCTTGATACAGCGTGGGAGCGCGGCCTCCTGGACCACGCCCACGCCCGCCGCGGTGACCGCCACCGCCGCCGCGGTGACCACCTTCACGATCACGGTCATAGTACTGTCCACGACCTCCGTTGTCGCGGTCATAGTACTGACCACGACGGTCACCGTTGTCGCGGTCGTAGTACTGGCCACGACGATCGCCGTTGTCGCGGTCGTAGTACTGACCGCGCGGTTCGTCGCGTCCGTCGCGTTCCCGGTCGGCATACCGACCGCGGGTCTGGGTCTTGTTGGTGTAGACGCGGTCACGCCGAGCCGCGTTCGCTGATGATTCGAAGCCGGTGCTGCCACTTCCTGCTAGTCGCAGTTGCCCCATATCATACGCAGAGATCATCGAATGAAGATCGCTTACCGAGCAATTTTCCATCACATTGACAGAGGAGACGAGGGAGGTGTAGGAGTCATCTAGCCCGTTTAGGATGAACTCAACGAGCTCATCCTCGTCAACAGTGCGGCCTGCGGCCACGAGCTCGGTGGCGAATCCCCTCATCTTGCCGATGTACTGATCGGCTGTCAGTGTTTTCCTTCTTGGTGTTGGCCAATTCCCCACGCAGATGGGCGACATTCGCTTTGGACCTTGAGGAGAAGAGGGCGGTGATGAGAGACCAGACCTCCTCGGCGTGCTCAAGCCCGACAGTCTGCGCCAAAATCTCGACAGACAGAGAATTGAGCAGGTAGCTCAAAACTTGCTGGTCCTTGAGGATCCAGCTGTCATACGCGGGGTTTGGGGTCTTGGTTTCTTTGTCGTTGACGACGGTGGTGATGAACTCGGCCGGTGCAGGTTCCTTCCCTTCCAGCAGGCCGATCACACGCGCGCTCCGCAGCGTGGGCATGACCTGCGCCTTCCACAGCAGGTGGTTCGAGCGCTTGAGCTTCTCTGCGGAGGATTGCCGAGAGGTTGGGTGGTCGTATTGGAGGAAGCCATCAGATCGGACTAGGTGTTCGTGGTAGGATGTGGTGGTGGGTTTTTGGTTTGTAGATCGGGTGTTCTAGGCAATCTGGTGTTGTGGGTTTTAGGTATTTGGATGATCAGGTGATCGGGTGTCTGGTGTTTGGGTGATTGGGTGTTCTAGGTTTCGTAGATTGGAATTGGGTATGGGTATTTGATCGAGATTGGTTTTGGTGCTTGGGTGTTTTCCGATGTCAGGAAGAGGTGATAGGCTCTGATACCATATTAACTTTTGGTGTAAGCGGATACCTTTGTTTCGGTTCCGGTTGCGTGTTATATAGAGGGCAATACATGCCAAACGTACAGAGATAATCAAGGGGGGTGAGTAATCTAACCAAACCAACTTATACGATATTGGTTTGGGGTACACGGTTTGTAACAAATCCTAACAGACATTGTTTGCATTTCGCTTCTCGGACCTTCTTATGAACGAGCAAAACAATTTCTGAGGCGCGCGCCAGCAGTCCAGCGCACCGCTAGCTGTTTAATGTGGCACCTTTTTTTTTATTCCGCATCTCTCTGCGATTTCCTTGCGGCAGCCAATGATCCAGTACGTACACGCTGGTTACTTAAGCCACAGATCTCTGCAAGCAGCGATCGTACTACGCGTTGAGGCTAGCTCTTGTTCTTCCTGCTTCGTCTTTTAATTCCTGATGTGCCGATGATGATGTGTTCAGCCGTTCAGGGACTGATAATTCCATCGTGTAACGTCTCGCGGCATTATGTATGGATACCCCGCCCCTCCATGTGATGCCAAACTTGTGAACCACCTGAGGCACGTGCTATTTCTCCGGTTTCTGAACCGTGTTCTTGCATCCGTAGATTATTGATCTATGGATATGTCAGATTTGTGTTCTTTGTTTCTGTTTCGATCGGCCGATGATGAGACATAAAAGCTTTTGAGATGTGCCGCGCACTCACAGATGACCTGAGCTAACTAATTTCTTCAAAGTATCTGAGATGCCGATTTCCGAGACGTTAAGCCACAGATCTCTGCAAGCAGCGATCGTACTACCCTTGTTGTTTCTGCTGCGTTTTTTGAATTAGCGATTTGCCGATGATGACGGGTTCAGGGGACTGATAATTCTATCGTGTAAGGTCCCGAGGCATTCTGTATGGATACCTTGAAAAGTTCCATGTGACGCCAAACTTGTGAACCACCTGAGACACTATTTCTCTAGATATATCACATCTGTAAGTAATCTGTTGTCGACGGATTCTTAACTCTGTTTTTTTTTTGCATCAGTAGATTATTAATCTACGAATATTTTATGCAATTTGTGTTTTTCGATTTTGTTTCGGCCGATGATGAGACATAGCAGCTTTTGAGATGTGCCTCGCACAGATGACATGGGCTAATTAATTTCTTCAAAGTATCTGAGAGGCCGATTACCATGTGATGTCAATCTATGAATATTCTGTTTCATTTTTTTTTTTGAAAAATGATATTCCGTTTTCGTATTTTGTTTTCCGAATTAATTTATTTTTGGCCGATGACGAGACATGTAACAGCTTTTGAGATGTGCTGCGCACAACATGGCTAATTAATTTCTTCAAAGTATCTGAGAGGCCGATCACCCTATATTTCGTGTTAGCCGAATTTTTTTTTTTGGAGGGATGGTGCTAGCAGATCTGAGGCGGCTGATACGGGAGACGTATAACCCGCAGTAATGCTGGTTAGCTGTACTGCTGTTCTATAGCTAGCTCGGCCCATTATGTACTGAAGTTTTTATTGCTCTTGTTATTCCTGAGTCTTTTTTCTCTGTTGAAAGCAAGATTTCTATGATGAATTGTCCTTAGCGGTTTGATACAATGTGAAAATGCGATGACAATTCTGAGACATTGAGTGTTCTGTATGCTTTCCTTCCGCTGCACATACAAATAGGCAAGTGCTCCGCTCTAACGTGATTGAACTTATCTGCTACTGTACTAGCGAGCTTGGAGGCTGGCAGTATTTTTTTTGAAGAGGTCTTATGCTCTTCCTTCGGTCTGCATCTGTTATTTCTTTGGTGCTTTAATTGAGTGTACAACCAAAAAATATTCTGTGTAGACAACTTTCTGAAACTCAGTCTCTGCTCTTTACAAGTGCTAACTTAGCAAGTTCCCCATCCAGTTTTGTCAGTTGTAAGGGCCGATGATGCTATGTTAACCAGACTGTCGAGCCATGGACAGGTCTGAATCTATCCATTCGGCCATGGACAATATCAGTTATTGCACTGAGGCCAACTCTACATTTTTTCCCCGCTTCCATCAGATTTTAACATTCGAATTTGTAGTTCAATGCACTTTCGAAATGGAACTTTCATAGTTTTGAATGTGTGAAATGACTGCAAGATTATCTGAGGAACTTCCTTAATTTCCATGACCTGATGCGTTGTTTCTGCTTCATGCGCCCTCATGGGTTCCTTTGAATGCTACTCTGCTCTTGGGTGTTGAAGGAAAGTGTTCAAATTAATTCTGAATTAGCATCCCTGGATTCATATTTTCTTAGGACAAATGATCTTCCCTTGAAATGGCCGTTGATGTTAAAACACACAGTTCAAAATTGAGCAGATGCATGGAACCTATCCATGCATTTGGCTATGAAATTTGCATGGTTTTGCTGAGGCCAAGGTCACAATTTTTTCTTCAGATTTTGATCTGCGAATTTTGAGTGCAATGGGCATTCTGAAATACAGTAGAGATAATTTCTGTTGAAGAACTATACGTGTCCTTCTGTTACAACTTTGGGAGTGCTGGTGATGTGAAAAAAAAAGGTTATGAGTTTGAACCGATGGATTGGTCCATTCGGCCGTGAAGACGTGCTGTGTTTACTTAGGCCAACTAGATTGCAAGTTGTTCTTTTGGTTTTGAAGTGCTTGTTGTATTTTTTGCTCTTAGTTTCCTAACCTGCACTTGTTTGGTCGTCTATGGTTTAGTGATGATGAAATAGTTGAGATTTGAACAAAGGGATCTACCCATTATTTGAAATGTAAAGAATTTCAATACTAGTTCTTGCATGAACAGTAACAGAGTGCTTGCACTATTTTGCAGAAAAAAGTCTTCGTTTATTGGGAATGCGTGTGGCATGATCCCTGGAGAACATAGCTCCTGGAAAGCAGGGAAGAGCCGATGGACAACACAGGATTAGCCTTTAACTGTGAATTGTCTAGTGTTGTGATAGAACCTGTATTCAACGCTGCTGTAAACAACCCTACATGTATTCTCTTGTAATTCTTCAGTCTTCTTCTTGATGAATATAAACCACAACACTGCTGTTTTTGTAAAAGACTGTCTCACTCAATGTTCCAGTTTCAGGATTATACTGTTTTCTTAATGGAACCCCTGTATTTGTTCACACTGTCTATTCAGTACCCTCGAAATCTCTGTTTTCCTTTACCATTTTTTTTTCGGCGATCAAAGTTGTATTGATGCAGTTCTCTGCTGTGCATGATCCTGAGCATACTGTAGTTGCATTGATGCAGTTCTCTTCGCACCATTTTATTGTACAATAGCAATTACGCACTAAACAAAATGGATCGCAGGAGATTGGAATCTTTTCGAGAACATGAAATTTATTGGCGATATTGAACTTAAAATCCAGTTCATGGACAGTTGAGTTAGTAATAGTTACAAGCATAGAACACTACATCCACGAAGAAAGTTGCCCTTCCAGAGAAACTAGAACTCGGGCACCGATCCATTGCCAGCTCGTCTTCAACATGTGCATTTGCACAAGATGCCTTCTACTTTGATGGTCGGTGAGAGATGTACTTAGCAAAATTTAAGTGTGATGACAGCTTCTCTCCTCCAACGCTCCAAGAGAACCAAACAGCAGTCCTTGTTTCAACTTGCGCAGTCCAGATTCTATGCCGAAGAGGACAGTGTAAGTTCATTAGCTTCATTTATATGTTTCCCCACCACATTATAGCATATTGGAATGCAATTGGAATTCAATGAACTTCCAAGGACGGCGATGGCATGTTAGCTCGGCCCTTATTGGGAGATATTGAAGAACTCTCTTAATGTGGAATACATGCCATTATCCGAGAAGAGGGCTGATGTGGGTGCAACAGGAGAGCAAAATGACTCGTTTTCTAGGCATCTTCGTCTAGACCGACAACAATGGTGACTGCCGACCGGGGTCTTGATTCGGCTTGCCAGGCTCAGTGTGCGGCAGGACTGAAAGAGCATTTTCCCATATTATGTTTTGATGTCTGTTGACAACACAATTAGAGAACTAATGTGTGCTAAGTGTTACAGGAAATTATTGTGTTTAATTTATACATCTTGATATTATTGATCTTGTGCTAAACCCCATTGAAGTCCCTTGAAGAATTCAGTCAAAATGAGGGTTTTCAGTCTGGGCCGGTACTATAGGATGGAGTCCGGTACTAGCGGATTTTTTGAGAAGAAACGTGAAGGTGAGAGGTAGGATGCTATTGAAATTGCATCTCTCACCACTACTCTTGAGGAAGAGAATTAGCTTCGAGCCTCTCTTGAGGAGAAACTTGAGACTATTGAGGAGTCACATAATAAATTAATGTCCAAACTCAGTAAGAAACATGACCGTATTGTTGCTAAATATAAATTATCTACAAGGAAAAGGGTTGAGTTTGGTGTTGGTCATGATACACTAACCGAGGAGCTAGAGAAGCTCACCAAGGCTTACAAGGCCTTGGAGAGTGAACACTCTATCCTCACCAAGTCACGTGAACAACTTCTAACTCAACTAGCTCAATTTAATGTGCCTAGTACATCTACTTCTTCTTGTGATCATGCACATGTTCTTGAGGAGAATGCTAAGTTGAAGGACGAGCTTGCAAGAATTAAGGGCAAGGGCTCTATTGATGATAATGTGGTTGTGAAAAGACCATAAAATGGAAATTAAGGTCTTGGATATGTTGCCGAGAACAAGAACAAGAAGAAGACCAAGCCCGCACAAGCAAAGAACAATGTTGGTGCGAGTGATGTTGTCATTAGGAACGAAAACACTCGTAACAACTCCGCAGGAAAAAACAATCTTCACCATATTTTATTTATTGATTATTATGGTGGTTGCCACCTGTCGAAACGCGGACACCGGGAGTTACCGACGTCCAGCTACCTGATTTGGCCGGCAGTGGGGCGGGGGCAACCCTGGCCATAGCAGCCGTATCGCTTCGAAGGGAGGTGGGGTGGGTGTTCTAGACAGGACATGGCTTTTTACCCAGGTTCCGGCCATCGCGAGATGGAACCCTACATCTTGCATGCCTGATCTGGAATTATATGTTGGTATATGTGGCTACATCTGGGATACTAATTCTAGCCCTCTGGTTAACTCTACGCCTCCCGGACCTCTCTTCTCTCTTTTCTCCTCTACCTTTTCCTCCTATATTTCAACTACTGCATCTTCATGGTGGTGCCTCCACATGCCTTCCACTTGTGCTTCGTTGCTGGGCATGTGCCGGGGGGTGCGGTACAAAGAGGACAGCATAATTCTCTGCCTTCCACGCAATTCCAGGGACATGTCACAAGGCATCTTCCATGTACAGGGCGGTAGGCCCTATACAACAGGTATCCTGCTCTTCCGGGGGAGCCTGGCGCCCCACCCCCCAGGGCTTTGCTGGTCTGTTCTCGGGTGTTCACCAGTCTCGATGCATGGTCGATGGTCCACGTGCCAGGATCGGGTACCCCCTCCGATGGGGTACCGATAGTAGCCCCGGGGCGTATCACGGTGGTGCTGCTCCTGTCGTCGTGTCACGCCCCTTTTCTTGTAGTCACATAAAAGGGTTAGTCCGCATCAGGCGCATCCCCCGAAGCGGACCGCTTTGAACTTCAAGTCGGCCAGGGCCCACATCCCATCCTCCTTCCCAATGAGTTGCAGAGCTTGGATCTCGAGCACATCCGCCTTCTCATAAGGAAAGGGGAGGGACTTGAGTGCTTGGTAGGTGTGACGTGCGAGTCTGGCTCTCTTCCGTCGGTCTTGAAATAGGCAAGCGCCTTTCCCTCACCCACTTCAAAACTCCACAGCGCCTCCCATACTTACTTCTCTTCTGGAGATCCGCTCCTCTCCTCCCCTCTACCTCCTCCCCGCCGGGCGTTGTCACAGCATGCGAAGAAGGGCAAGAACACGGTCAAGATGACGGACCGCGAACAACTTTGGGAGGAGTTGAAGGACAAGGCCACCTTCTTCGGCCCAGGGTGCAACCTCAAGTCCTGGGAGAGTCTGCTTGGGGCCATCGCGTCGGATGACAATGAGCACCAAGCAACCATTCCGCAACATGTTAATGCCCCGCCCAACGACCTAGGTGGCCTGGACATCTGCGTCTTCTCCTGATTCCTAATCTTGGGGTTGGTTCCCCCAATGTCGCACTTCTCCTAGGCGGTGATGGACGCCTTCTCTCTTCGCCTGGCCCAGCTTCACCCCAACGCCTTGCTGGGCCTGGCCATCTTCCAGCACTTATGCGAGACCTTCGTCGGAATCCTCAAGTGGAGCCAAGGAGTCATGTCACGGGGGCGGTCTCCTTTTGACGTTGGCGAACTAAACATACCAGTTCATCCCCACCACGAAGAACAAGAAGTGGGACGAGTGGCGCCACCGGTGGTTCTTCGTCCGTTTTCTAGCAGCGAATGATTGCCTGCAAGAGCCAGATGTCCCATGTGAACGCCGGGTGCAGTGGGGCGAGAAGAGCATGGGAGACGCCGATCTCGACCCGATTTGCGCCCGGATCTCGCGGTTAGCAGACTCTGGACTGAATGATGAACATGTCTTGGTGCACTTCCTTGACCACTGCATCGCCCCTCTCCAGGAAGGCTCACACCCCATGTGGGAGTACTAGGGCATCAACGACCGAATCCGCCTCTTCACAGGGCAGAAATCATCCACATCTCACGCGGTTCTAGAAGGTTTGATGATTGAGTTGGTCGGGGGGTAGTAGAGCTGGAATCACTTCCAGCAAGGGTGGTGCCCCTCTGCCAGGACCCGTAGCGGGATTCCATCGTAGCGGGATTGCCTGTCTACGACAAGTGGGGGGTCAGGGCCCATACGCCTCCTAGGGACGGGGCCCTAGCTGCATCATCAGCAGCCCTTATTCATATCCCGTCAACACGTGCCAGGCGCCGCGATGGTGGATCTGACGCTATTCCTTGTGTCTCCATCAAATAGAGCCGTCGAGGGTCTCGGCAGACGGGTCCAGTCACGGGTCGGGAGCACACGCCACCAGGGCCCGGTTTCCCCTTCCCGGGGTTCAGGACCGGCCCCAAGGGCGACCCAGCTTCATACCCTGGTGAAAGCGCATCGGTGGAGGACGAGGATGATGATGACGTCCCCCTAATCGTCTACTGCCATCGTTTCCAAGAAGTTCCTCCTTCGTCGGGCAGCGATCCACATTCTCTACGGGCGTCCGCCCATGCGGGTGACCTCCCAAAGAACTCCTAGTGGTCTGCCCAACTAGGGGTACCAACGCGGAGTGGTGGATCTCACTATGCCGCCCAAGGTATGCGCCCTTGCTTCCTGGTCTCTTATCTTACGCGCTTTTGTCGCTGACCCAACTTGTACCTCATGCAGTCCGTCTCCCTCCCGGGTCCCATAGAAAAGGGTCGGAGACGTCAACGTCCGCCCGTCAAGGAGGTACCAGCGATATGACTTGACGGACGGAGGCGAATCCCTCTGGAGGAGCCCCCGAGCACTAGAGGGCTCCCTCACAGCTCCCTTGGTGAGCGATCTTCCGCCATCGATACTCTTTCCCTTTTACCAAGTTCACCCACCATTTGTTCCTGACAACAACGTCAACAACTTTCCAGGACGATTATCTCCCGGACCCGATGGCACTCGGGAGGTCGTACCAGCCCAAGATCGTATGTCGATGCCGCTCCTCCCTCCTGGAGGATGCGTTAGGGTCCTAGCTGATGCTCTTGCCCCGGTGGTGCATGGCCTGGTGGTTGACCCCCTGACTGCTGATCTTGCCGGTGTGGTGCCGGATCCTAGTGTGATAGAGGAATCACACTGGGTGATAAACAGTTGGGTCGACCAGCAGCACCGCACCGCTGAGGCGATCTTGCATGCACGTGCACAGAACGAGGCTGCAACGAGGTTGCTCGCTCAAGAACGTGCAGACCTAGAGTCAGAGCGCTAGCTTCTTGCACACGAAAAGGTGGAACTGGTGGATCTGAGTGCCAACCTTCTCGAGCGCGAGGAACGGTTGCGGTCCAGGAGAGCTGCCGCCGAAGCGGCCACAGCCCATGGAAGCCGTGTGTGCCATCCAAGGGACATTCTAGGGCATCCTGGTTGCCGCCTTGGCAGCACTGCGGCGATAATCCTTGACCACTGCTCTCGAGGTGGGGGATCTCCAACTTCAGCTCGCAGCTCTCCAAGAGGCGAGCCAGCGGGACCACGACCAGTTCGCCGCAGATCGGGAAGCCTAGGATAGTTTCGTGGAACAAGCCCGAGCCGCATCAGGCGCCTGGATCAAAGAGTTGGAGGACACCGTGTCATCCCTGACCCAGTGTTCCTCAGAACTTCAATCTTTGTTGGATGTTGCTCGACAGAGGGAAGCCACGGCTCAAGAAGCTAGGGAGTGTGAGTTCTTTCTCCAAGAACAACTTTAGACTGTCGGATCCCGTCTGGAAGAGGTCCATCAACAACTCTAGGCCGCCGAAAAGGCTTCAGGGGAGGTGGAGGCCGTCAGGGCGCAAGTTCATCAGCTGAAGGCCGAGTAGCTTCGGCAGGCCGACGTGGTGGACAGCTTGCGCCAAGTTGCCGACGACACCCGATAAGCCCTCCTCAAGCTAGGCCTGTCCCCTCCCGCACCTAGAGGGAACGGGAGGGGACCTTTGCTGGAGTTTTTTGTCGAAACAGCAAGCAAGCTTCACCTCCTTCCGGATCTGGTGGAAGGTAAGCTTCGCGACGCGGAGGAGCAGTCCGCTTCCTCGATGGGCTTGGTAATCCTTCCGCGAGTTGCGGCTTCTTGCGCCGGGGTTTCCCTTCGATCGGCTCCTTTACCCCTACGAAGTGGGAGAGGACGAAGAGGGAGCGAAATGGGCAGCTGCCTCCGTCATACAGAGCCTGAAGGACCACCTGCAACACTCTTAGTCCTTCCTGGCACTGATACGTCCATTTTGCATCACTATTTTATATCATAATTTTCTGTTATTCATTGATATATTTCATGTTATGATGCATCTCTTATGTTATTTCATTTTATTTTGCATGTTTTATAATTTTGGGAGAATAAACACCGGGATAGAAATCTGATGGAAAAAAGCACCGTCAAGATACCATATTTCAGAAGATCAGAAGAAGAAGAAGAAGAAGGGGGACATCGGGGTTGCAAAAAGTCCAGAGGAAGAACACAGCCAGAAGGGGAGCCAGAGGGGGGCTACCAGGGGCCCACACCTAGGGCTGGCGCGCCCTCCCCCTGGCCACGCCACCTAGGGGTGTGGCCACCCTGGCCCACCTCTGGGGGTCATCTTTGGAGTGCTTGACCCCCATGGAACCCTAAGCCTCATTCTATCCCCGAAGAATTATTTCGCCGCCACCTCGGGGCGGAAAATACCAGAGAGAGAAAAGCTCTCTCGCAGGGAGAAATCTGTCGGGGAAACTCCTCGCCGGAGAGGGGAAATCACCGCCATCGTCACCGTCATCCTCCGGGCATCATCAAGATCGTAATCATCATCATCATTATGACCACCAGCACCATCACCCTCATCATCCACCTTCATCCCGCTATAACAATTAGGGGCCTCTATGGTTGTTTTGCATTAGATCTCTCTCCCGGTGTGGATTACTTGTTAGTAGTTGATGCTTGTGAGATTTATCGGTGTTTGCACTTTATGACAAGATTGTGATCATCCATTATATCACCTCTGATCATGATCCATATGATGTGTTGTGAGTAGTTCGTGTTGTTCTTGAGGACATGGGAGAATTCAAGTTGTTAGTAGTGAAGTAATGTTGAATAATAATTAATGTTTGGTATTTAAGTTGTGGTGTTATTCTCCTAGTGGTGTCATGTGAACGTCGACTACATGATAAGAACGTCGACCATTTATGGGTCTAGGGGAATGCATCGTGTATTTGGCTACTAATTGTGGGGTTGCCGGAGTGACAGAAACCTAAACGCCCTTTAGGACACCATTACACGAGGGAGCGTAGGATCCCGGAGTTTAAAGCTGTGGTTAGATTTATTTCTTAATTACTTTCTTGTAGTTGCGGATGCTTGCAAGGGGTATAATCACAAGTATGTATTAGTCTTGGATGTGAAGGTACATTAGCATAGGTTCACCCACACAACACTTACCAAAACACCAAAACTATTCAGCTGCATGGAACAAAAGAACTTGACAGAAACCTTCTGTGTGTCCTCGAGAACGTTTGTTAATCATAAGTAAACTCACCGGCTTGTCCTTTGCTGAAGAAAGGATTGGGCCACTTGCTGCAATTATTATTACTGCATTTTATTTACTCGCACTTTATTTATCTGCAATATAAAAAACCCCTACAAACCTATTTTCCAGTATTTACAGTTATATTTTCATCGAAACAGCTTGTGAACACCTTCTGCTCCTCGTTGGCTTCGACACTCTTATTTATTGAAAGTACTACGATACACCCCCTATACTTGTGGGCCATCAAGACTATTTTCTGGCGCCGTTGCCGGGGAGTGAAGCGCTATTGGGAAGTGGAATTGACAAAGGAAGCTTCTTCTGTATGTGTTGTTTTTATTACTGTCTACTGCTTTATTACGCTATGTTTGGAACTCCTCTTGAGTCCTTATTTGCGGGCACTGCTGCCACTGCTAGGGTAGTAAGTGACCCACCACCTGATGATTTGGATCCTTATAAAATACCTATAAAGATTGTTAAATATGTTATGGATAACTGCTATTCAGGTGATGGAAATGTCCATCATGGTGATCATTTGCTCTTTTTACATGAATTATGCGAGTTGTTCAAGTGTGCAGGTATTACGATGAGCCAAGTGAAGAGGAAATTATTCTCTGTATCATTGACAGGCCGAGCCTCTGAATGGTTCAAACTGCTGAGAAATAGCCAGACTATTGAATGGGAGGAAATTGTACCTCTCTTTTATTCTAAATTCTATCCTCCAAGTGAAATCCATAGAGATCGGAATTATATATATAATTTTTGGCCTCATGACGGAGAGAGTATTTCCCAAGCATGGGGGAGATTGAAGTTACTAATGCTCAAATTCCCCATTCATGAGCTCCCCAGTAATATTGTTATTAATAATTTCTATGCAAGGCTTCCTCTTCATGATAAGGATTTATTGGATGCTTCTTGTTATGGATCATTTACACGTATGAAGGATGAAGCTAGAAGGGATCTTCTTGACCGTATTCAAGAAAACACTGAAGCATGGGAGAATGATAAAGGTAGAAAGCCAGATATAAATTATGACTATGAATGCATTAAAACTTTTATGTCATCCGAGGATTTTCATAATGTTAGTGTTATTTATGGTCTTGATTCTCAAGTTGCTACAAACTTATATAAGGCTTTTGCTTCTTACATTGATATTCCTAAAAAAGGAATGGGATAAGTACCATGCACCTTATAAAGATAATAATAATTGTGCTCCTGCTAAAGATATAGAGGTTCATATTGTTGATTCTATTGTGCCTGAACCTTATATTGAGAAAATGCATTTCCCTGCTAAGGTAAAAGAACACTCTATGTTAGGTAGTGTGATTAATAAAAGTGCAAAGAAACTTGTAGAACCCGAGGAACAAATAACTGTAGAACCTACAGTAGCTATAGTAAAGGACCTTGTTTCTGAAAATGTAGAAGAGGGACACATTATATTTTGTGAAGATGCTTCTAATTTTGTCTCTCATCCTAGTAAATCTAGGAAACCTAGTGTTCCTGTGCTATCTGTTAGGATAGGTGATCATTGCTATTATGTTTTATGTGATATTGGTGCTAGTTCTGGTGCTATTCCTTATGAGCTTTATAAAGAAATCATGCATGAAATTGGTTCTTGTGAACTTGAAGTCATTGATGTGATCATTCAACTTGCTAATAGGGAAACTATTTCTCCAATTGGTATTGTTAGAGATGTGGAGGTCTTATGTGGTAAAACTAAATATCCTGTTGATTTTCTAGTACTAGGCACTTCTGCTAGTTATACTTGTCCTATCATATTTGGTAGACCTTTCTTAAATACTTGTGGTGCTGTTATAGATTGTAAAAAGGAGAAAATCCTTACAAAGTTTGATGGAGAGTCTTATGAATTTAATTTCTCCAAATTTGCTAAAGCACCCTATGAAGCTGAATTACCTAATGAAAATTATAGAGTTGAACAGTTGGCTGCTATTGCTCTTGCCCCTAACAATCTTTTGTAGCAATACATGGAAGACCACGAAAGTGATGTCTTTATGGAAGAAAGGAATGAAATTAATGAGATTTTCCTACATCAGCCAGCAATGCTGAAACATTATTTACCTGTGGAAGACTTGGGTACAACATTACCACCCAAGGAAGATCATGTTTTTGATTTAAATCCTTTGTCTGATAATCTTAAATATGCTCATATTGATGATAATAAATTATATCATGTTATTATTAGTTCTCAACTTTCTGATAAAAAAGAGGAGAGATTATTGGGGATATTGAAGAAACACAGAGGTGCTATTGGTTATACTCTTGATGATCTGAAGAGGATTTCTCCTGCTATATGTCAGCATGCTATTAATATTGAACCTGATGCAAAGCCAGTTGTTGAACATCAACGCCGTTTAAATCCTAAAATGAAGGATGTGGTAAGAAATGAGGTCCTTGATGCTGGCATTATTTATCCTATTGCTAATAGTAGATGGGTTAGTCCGGTGCATTGTGTCCCTAAGAAAGGAGGGATGACTGTTGTGCCAAATGAAAATAACGAACTTATTCCTCAAAGAGTAGTAGTTGGGTATAGGATGTGTATTCATTTTAGGAAAGTTAACAAAGTCACTAAGAAAAATCATTATCCTTTACCTTTTATTGATAAAAAGTTAGAAAGGTTGTCTAAGAAAACTCATTTCTGCTTTCTTGATGGTTTTTCTGGGTTCTCTCAAATTGATGCTAAAAAGCTTGATCAAGAGAAAACAACCTTCACTTGTCCTTATGGAACCTATGCTTATAGACGTATGCCTTTTGGTTTATGTAATGCTCCTGCTACTTTTCAAAGATGCATGTGTGCTATGTTTCATGGTTTTTGTGAAGAAATTGTGGAAGTTTTCATGGATGATTTCTCCGTCTATGGGACTTCTTTTGATAATTGTTTGCAGAATCTTGATAAAGTTTTGGAGAGATGTGAGGAGACTAATCTTGTTCTTAACTGGGAGAAATGCCATTTTATGGTTAATGAAGGAATTGTTCTTGGACATAAAATATCTGAAAGAGGCATTGAAGTTGATAGAGCTAAAGTTGAAGCTATTGAGAAAATGCCCTGTCCCAGGGATGTCAAAGGTATTCGTAGTATCCATGGTCATGCTGGTTTCTATAGAAGGTTCATTAAAGATTTCTCTAAAATATCTACGCCTCTCACTAATCTTCTTCAAAAGAATGTACCTTTTGTTTTTGATGAAGATTGTAGAGAAGCTTTGGAAATTTTAAAGAAGGCTTTAATATCTGCCCCTATTGTTCAACCAACTGATTGGAATTCACCGTTTGAAATTATGTGTGATGCTAGTGATTATGCTGTAGGTGCTGTTCTTGGACAGCGGATAGACAAGAAGTTAAATGTTATTCATTATGCTAGTAAAACTCTTGATGCTGCTCAGAAGAGTTATGCTACCACTGAAAAAGACTTCCTAGCTGCAGTTTTTGATTTTGATAAATTTAGGCAGGTATATTGTTGATTCTAAAGTTACTATTCATACTGATCATGCTGATATTAATTACCTAATGGAAAAGAAAGATGCTAAGCCTAGGCTTATTAGATGGGTGCTTCTTTTACAAGAATTTGATTTACATACTGTGGATAGGAAGGGTGCTGAAAATCCTGTTGCTGATAATTTGTCTACATTAGAAAATATCCCTAATGACCCTCTTCCTGTTAATGATAGTTTTCCTAATGAACAGTTAGCTGCAATAAAACTAAACTCTCAAGAGAGTCCATGGTATGCTGATTATGCTAACTTTATTGTTTTGAAGTATTTGCCTCCTACCTTTATAGCTCAGCAAAGAAGAAATTTCTTCTATGATTTGAGGCATTATTTTTGGGATGACACACACTTATAAAAAGAAGGTGTTGATGGTATTATGAGAAGATGTGTTCCTGAAAATGAACAACGAGAGATATTGAGAAAATGTCATAGTAGTGTTTGTGAGGACATCACGCTGGAGATTGAACTACACATAAGTATCTACAATCAGGTTTTTATTGGCCTACTCTCTTTAAAGATGCTAGAAAATTTATTTTATCTTGTGATCAATGTCAAAGGGTTGGAAACATTTCTAGACGTAATGAAATGCCTATGAATTATTCTCTTGTTATTGAACCGTTTTATTGTTGGGGTTTTGACTTTATGGGTCCTTTCCCTCCTTCACAAGGCTATACTCATATTCTTGTTGCTGTTGATTATGTTACTAAATGCGTAGAAGCTATACCTACTAAAAGTGTTGATGGTGAAACCTCATTCAAAATGCTTAAAGACATTATTTTCCCTAGGTTTGGTGTACCTAGATATCTTATGACTGATGGGGGTTCTCATTTTATTCATGGTGGTTTCAGAAAAACCCTTGCTAAATATGGTGTTAATCATAGAATTTCCTCACCCTATCATCCTCAAACTAGTGGGCAGGTAGAATTATCAAATAGAGAAATCAAATCTATCTTGCAAAAGACTGTTAACAAATCTAGGAAAAATTGGGCTAAGAAATTAAATGATGCTATGTGGGCTTATAGAACTGCTTACAAAAATCCCATGGGCATGTCTCCTTATAAAATGCTTTATGGAAAAGCTTGTCACTTGCTTTCAGAATTAGAACACAAAGCTTATTGGGCAGTGAGAGACCTAAATAGAGATTTTAAACTTGCTGGTGAGAAAAGGTTGCTTGACTTAAGTTCTTTAGATAAATGGAGGAGTGAAGCATATGAAAATGCTAAGCTCTTTAAAGAGAAAGTTAAAAGATGGCATGATAAGAGAATTACTAAGAGAAAATTTCATGTTGGTGAAAAAGTGCTATTGTATAGATCTCATCTCAGATTTTTTGCAGGAAAATTACTCTCCAGATGGGAAGGACCTTTTGTTATTGAAGAGGTATATCGTTCGGGGGCAATTAAAATTGTTTCCCTTGAAGACAACTCCTCACAAGTGGTGAATGGACAAAGACTCAAGAATTATATTTCTGGAGATCCTTATAATGAAAATTTTGATTGTATTCAAGCCATGATCCCGGAGGAGTTTATAAGGAAGCATATTTCAGAAACAACAGAATCAGTTTTCGAATAGGTAACAATTTTGGTAAGAAAATGTTCGCGAAACATCTTCCAACTTATATTTTTATTGTTTTTGGAAAATATGAAAAATTATGAGCCGGAAACGAGAGGGAGACGAAGCCCGGAGGCTCCACACCATAGGGTGGCGTGGGCCCACCCCTAGCCGCGCCAGCCCATGGTGTGGGCGCCCCGGAGCCCCTCTCCGACTCGTTTTCGACCTCGACTTTCCTTTCGTTATGAAACTTTTTGCTATATAATCCCCCTGGATCCCCCGAGGTCCGTATATCGTTTCCTCGTCGTGTTTTAGTTTCTAGCTGTTTCTGCGAGGATCTGTTTTCAGTTTATAAGCATCATGGCCACCGCCGGCAACAACAAGGGGAAGGAGAAAATGGAAGATGATGCCCAAAGTCCTAAGCGCAAGAACGTGGATCAAAGCATGGAGAAAGAAGCAAAAATGATGTCATCAAGTAGTGTTTATTCTTATAGTGTGCAGGGACCAAGACCATCAGTCTCGAGCCTCAGTCCTGTTCCTGGAGTAGAAGAATCTCTTCGGATTGCAGATGATTTTTGTGAACGTTATCGAGCTTTAAGGACGGAGGTAGAGATTCTTCAAGAGGAAAACGATAGGTTCTGTGAGATGCTGCAACGTTACCACGCCTTGCTTGAGAAGAGTATTTCACCACCACCACCAAAGAATTGATTCGTCATTGGGTTTGGCATCCCCTCGGCTTGTTCCAAGCTTGGGGGAGTGCCGCAGGTATCACATCACTATCTTTCATCTTTTACTTTTTCAGTAGAGTCATATAATGAGTAGAGAGGTTATCATATAGGATGGTTTGAAGTATGGAAGTGTCTCTCCCTAGTTGGTTATCGTTGTATCCGTTGGTGTGAGTTGCCGGTTTGAAATATTAATGAGAAGTTTCATCATTTACTTTCTGCACACATTATTTTAGCTTTCAATTTCTGTCATATGATTGAACTTGTTATTAGTATTTGGTACCACTCTAGAGATCATCAAGTTAACTTAGTTGGTTTTGGCAAACTTAGCTTGGGTCAGCAGAAATAATAATTTGAGATGCTAGTATAAGAAAGAGTAATTTGCCTATTAGCTCGTAAACTTAGTATTCACAAGTTAAGATCGTTTGGGATTTGAATGAAGATTGCATGATCGGTTTCATCATATGTATATTTGTTTGTTTTCCTCAGCTCTTATGCTTGCTACCCAACCTTGCTAGCCAAAAACCCTATACTGAGAGGGAATGCTTCTCGTGCATCCAAAACCTTGAGCCCTCAAACCTTGCCATTGTGTACACCGTACCTACCTACATGTGGTATTTAACTGCCACTCCAAGTAAATTGCTCATGTGCTACCTTTAAAACCTTCAAAATTATTCCTGTTTTGTGCCCTTGTTTTAGCTCATGAGGACGTAAATAGAGAATCTTTATCTCACTTGTTGATTGGACTTCAAACACCTGGACTAGTGGCTTCATCCTCTTATCCGAATGCTAGAAGAGCTGGCAGCGGGGTACCCAGCCCCAAAACTAATACACAAATTCTCTTCACTATTTTTGCCCCTATCAGTCAAAGCATAATCGTGTAAACAAAAGAGAATGAGGGATGACCTTCTACACCAGTTGCGTACCTCATATGGGAGCCGCTCTTATGAAGTCTAGTTGGCTTGTGACGTACTGTATTGTCTGTTTACCATTTGTTGGCATAAGCATACACCTCTCTTAAAAATGTTTTCAATACCTATGTTTAATAAAATAAAAAGCTCTAGCACATGAGTGATCCATGCTTCCCTCTGCGAAGGGCCTTTCTTTTGCTTTCATGTCAATTCAGTAAACCCATTTCTCTCTGTCTCCAGCAAGCATTTGAGTTGTTGTGATCTCATCATCTATATGTTGATTTATTTCAATCATGTTTTCTATCATTCTTTGTTTAGCACATGCTTTATTGTCTGAATGAATATTACTTTGAAAAGCTATGAATCATTGTAAAAGAATTGCTATAATTAAACATGTTAAGCTCTACAAGTTGAGCCTTATTATAAAGACTTCACCTAAGATAAGCAGGATATCATTAAATGCTCTCTGACCAAGAATGAAGTTTGCCATTACCAATTTTTATTCTCTCTTTTGCATCTTTGTTTGTGACTCTCTTTACTCGTTTCAAGTTAGGTTATATGATAGGAATTTCTGTCTATAATGATTGGTGCATAGATAGATGTGATGCTTCTTGTCCGTATTTTATTTTTCGACTCTTCACTCCATAAACCTGTGTTCATGTTTTCTGAGTTCACTTTCTCTTGGGGACAAGCGAGGTCTAAGCTTGGGGGAAGGGGGAGTTGATACGTCCATTTTGCATCACTATTTTATATCATAATTTTCTGTTATTCATTGATATATTTCATGTTATGATGCATCTCTTATGTTATTTCATCTTATTTTGCATGTTTTAAAATTCTGGGAGAATAAACACCGGGACCAGAAATCTGATGGAAAAAGCACCCTCAAGATACCATATTTCAGAAGATCAGAAGAAGAAGGGGGACATTCAGGGGTTCCTAAAAGTCTAGAGGAAGAACACAACCAGAAGCGGTAGTACCGTAAATGGGCAGAGAAGCCCCGAAACAATGGGGATTCACACCACAATCCTGGAAATCAAAATCTATTTGAACGAGTACATGCTACATGGTCCACTAGCCTAGGTTGAGGATGGATGGGAACATGGAATCACTAAGAAAAAACATGGCACACCCCTAGATCTCCACACTTTCCTAGCGCATGAAGAGGAGGGAGAGGGGAAAGAAGTACCAGACGCCACTGAGGGAGACGCCTAGCCAGAGCAGCGCGCGGATGGAGCGAGAGGGCGGCGCCCGAGACCTATCGGAGGAGGGGTGGCACAGAAGAGAGGCCATACGACGTGGCGACGGTGGTTGAGATGCAGGGGCGGGGGAGAAGAAAGGAAAATATTCTCTTCGCCCGCACCCCTGCTATAAGTGGAAAGTGGATGTTCCGCACTCCCGGTAGTACCACAGTGGATGGACCGATACTACCGGTCCTGCAGAGAAATTGAAACTTCTGCAGGGCCGGTACTACCGCCCTTTCTGCTAGTACTACCGGGTGCCAAGCCAGAAAACGCTCAAAACTAGTGTGTAACAGGAATATGAACTTGTGGAGGATTTATGAATGGAGTTTTACGGGATTGGGAAGAGGGCCTAGGTTAGAGAGAGAGTGATGGTGTAGGTCTTGCACTAGTTGGGAAACCCCAAGAGGAAAGTATGATGGTCACATCAGCAGTTTTCCCTCAGAAAGAAACCAAGGTTGGATCGATTAGTAGGAGAAAGAAGAAACTTCTGAAGGTTGATGGAGTTGATGTTGGCAGGACGCACTACTGGTTCAACAACAACGTGGAACCTACACAACACAATCAAATCACTTTGCCCCAACCAAGCAGTCAGGTTGTCAATCTCACCGGTTTTGCTGAAAACAAAGAGGTTAAACGTATGGTGTGGAAAACAGTAGGAAAACATTGATTAGAGTGGTTGTATTATCAATATGAGGAAAATGGACCGGGGTCCACAGTTCACTAGTGGTGTCTCTCCATAGAAGATAAATAACATGCGTGGTGAACAAATTACAGCTCGGCAATTGACAGATATAAAGGCCGCACCGTAATGCATATGCATGACATGATGATTACTATGTGACTCATGCGGGCATTACAACAAAATACATAGACTGTTATCCAACTTCATCTATGACTAATAATCCACCCTCAGAATGCCATACGAGCAATCCTTGGGTATTAAGTTGCAAGCAACAGATAATTGCATTAAGCAAAGTGTGTAATGTAAACATTGTTGTTTTCTCCCTAGTGGCAACAACACATCCCCCACCCGTTACGTTTTTGTCACTCGAGCATGAGTAAAAGGGAGGCATGAACCCACTATCGTGCACAAATACTCCCTCTTGGAGTTACTAGCATCTACTTGGCCAGAGCATCTACTAATAACGAAGAGCATGCAAGATCATAAATAACATAAACATGAAAGGAACATGATAGATTGATAATCAAGAGACATAGCATTCAATATTCATCGGATCCCAGCAAACACAACATGTAGCATTACAATAATATGATCTCGATCATGTAGGGCAGCTCACATGATCTAAACATGAGGCATATAGAGGAGAGAACAACCATCTAGCTACTGCTATGGACCCATAGTCCAAGGATGAACTACTCATGCATCATTACAGAGGTGGGCATGGTGGTGTAGAGCCCTCCGGTGATGATTTCCCCTCCCGGCAGGGTGCCGGGGAGAACTACAGAACCCTCCCAAACTAGAGTTGACGATGACGTCGGCCTCGGGTGTTTTTGTGGAAAAGGTGATTGTTTTAGGGTTAACCTCCCGTGGGGTATAAATAGGCAAAAGGGAAACGTCGGTGGGCGGCCAGGGGCCCCCCACCACCCCATGGTGTGGCCAGGGGGCGCGCCGCCCTATGGTGTGGGGCCATGTGGCCACCCTCCGGGTCTCCTCCGGACTCTGTGTGCGCAACAGATTTCTAAGACCCCTGGTTTTTTAATTGTCCTCGAGAATATTTCCAGAACAACTTTTCTGAAACCAAAAACATCAGAAAACATGAACTGGCTCTGTGGCATCTTGTCAATAGGTTAGTCCCAGAAAATCGATAAATTTGGCATAAATTATATATCAAACATGTAGTAAATATCATGAAAACAACATGGAACATCAGAAATTATGGATACGTTTATTGCGTATCAGAGATACACTGTTGTAAGAAAAGGGGAATAAGCCCCCCAAATTTGCAAGATCGAAAGAGAGAAGCCAAAGGTGGGTGTTGTTCAAAGAAAGACAAAAACAAGACCTAAAAAATCAAGATAGGTGAATGAAGATTGAAAGAGAACCAACTTCTCACATGAGAAGGTCGGTGGCCATAGACACCATGTTTGAGTGTGTTCCTTGGCGCCGCAAAGATATATCTTGGGCCCAAAAGCATTACGCAACATTGAAGCACAATAAGTCACAAAATGACTAGATATGCAATGAAGATTTAATTTACGCATACTAAGAGGAGTGTTCACTCATGAGTTTATTTACGCTCCCCCTATGTCCTTGCCTACATCCAAACCTAATAACACGAATAATGAAGGTACTTATGCAAGGTATCAAGTGAAGTTAGATGATTGTATGACATTTATTTCATTCCTCAAAGCTCAAAATCTTGGTTCATCAAGGGCCTTCATGAAGATATCCGCAAGTTGATCCTTGGTTCACACATATGAGAGATCAATATCACGCTTCTCAACATGATCCTGAATGAAATGGTGACGAATATCGATGGGCTTCATCTTGTAGTGAAGAACGGGGTTGCAGGCGATCTTGATGGCACTCTCATTGTCACACAGAAGAGGCACTTTGTTAAAATTGACACCATAATCCTTAAAGGTTTGCCTCATCCAAAGCAATTGAGCACAACAACTTGCCGTGGAAATGTACTCGGCCTCGGTGGTGGAGAGAGCAATGCAATTTTGCTTCTTGGAAGACCAACACACCAAAGAGCGACCAATGAATTGACATTCCCCGCATAATCTGCATCCGAATAACCAATGAGCTGAAAACTTGAACCCTTGGGATACCAAAGACCAAAATTTGGTGTATGGACTAAATATAGAAATATTCGTTTAACCACTTCAAAATGACTTTGCCTCGGAGAGGCTTGAAACCTTGCACATTGACCAACACTATACATGATATCCGGTCCAGATGCACAAAGGTAAAGCAAAGAGCCAATCATGGAGTGGTATACCTTTTGATCTACCTATTCACCAGTAGGGTCGGGTTTAAATTCAAGGGTTGTGGAATGGGAGTCTTCATAGGCCTGTCATCATGCATGTTGAATCTGTTGAGCATGCCTTTGGTATACTTAGCTTGTTTGATGAAGGTTCCTTCATGATATTGATTGATTTAAAAACCAAGGAAGTACTCCAATTCCTTCATCATGGACATATCAAACATATCGGTCATAAGCTTGCAAAACTCTTCATTGAGAACAAAAATCGATTGAAAATAAGAGCTAAACACAGTACTAGCAAAAACTGAACACTCGCAGAATAGTAAGAGTGAAAACTAGAGTGTTCTAGGCAATAAAAACATAGTGTATCTCTCCCAAAATAAAAGTGATAGGATCCAACCAAAAACTGCAACAAAGAAAACAAAACAAACTGAAAGCAAAATAACAAGACGCTCCAAGAATAACACATATCATGTCAAGCAATAAAAATATAGTGTTTTGAGAGAAACCTGGTATTTTTGTTGATGAAGAAGGGGATGGCTTGGGCATCCCCAAGCTTTGACGCTTGTACTTCCTGGATATGTCTTGGGGTGACATGGTCATCCCCAAGCTTGAGCTTTTGTCCGTCCTTCATCTCATCACATCATTCTTCTCCCCCTACATTTAAAAATTTCCTCCACCTAAAATTTCCTCACAATCTTCATTAGCAACGTTAGTGTAATCAAAATAATAAACCCACTTGGTTCAGTTTCAACAGAAGTCTCACACTTAAATTAAAACATTAGCTACTGACACAACTGATTTTAAAGCTCTTTCTCTCAAAAGTACACCAAAAGAAAGAGAATAAGTCGCAAATGAAAATATTGGCAGAAATCTGCCAAAACAGAATGATCAGTAAAGATGGAATTTTTCAAAAATCTTATGTTGCTCAAATAAAAAAGTGGAAAACTAATGAAAGTTAGATAACAACATTTCAAAGTCATCCAACGTTCTGTCTGAGAGATATGAATTTGTTCGGTAACAGACCAGGAATCTGTTTTAGAACATCAACCTCCCCAAATCGCACTGCCTCTCAATTAGGGGTTACTCTTGGCACAGTAACAAAATAAAAAGGATAAGGAGCAGTTGCTACATAGGTAATAACTTCCAAAGCAAAAAAAGAACAAAAGTAAACATAAAAATAATAAAGGTAAAACAAAGTGGGTTGCCTCCCACAAGCTCTTTCTTTA
This sequence comes from Alopecurus myosuroides, assembly GCA_028641055.1. Lineage (NCBI taxonomy): Eukaryota > Viridiplantae > Streptophyta > Magnoliopsida > Poales > Poaceae > Alopecurus > Alopecurus myosuroides. The sequence continues at coordinate 272,075,385 of CM054062.1, read as the reverse complement.
TATCCATTAAGACAGGCCCAATATTTTCAAAAGATGCTCACATAATAAATAAGATTTGAAGCAAGATTGAGAATCAAGAAGAAAACACAAAACCCATTTAAGTCTAACCCACTTTATATGCATAGGAATATTGTAATAAATAAAACATGAAAGCATAAAGAAACTAGCTTAGGAGGGGAAAACAAGAACAACTTCAAAATTTCCGATAGAAAGAGAGGTGTTTTAGTAACATGAAAATTCCTACAACCATATTTTACTCTCTCATAATAATTTTCAGTAGAATCATGAGAAAACTCAATGATATAACTATCACACAAAGCATTTTGTCATGATCTAAAAGCACATAACTCATATCATGCTCCAAAATAGTGGGATCGAAATTTAAAATCATGACCTCTTCCAACCCACTTTTAGCAATATTATAACAAGATGATTGATCACTCTCAAAAGGTATGGGGATTCTTCTAGCTAAATTCAAGACCTCTCCAATACCATTTTCGATAGCATTATAATTTATATTATCAAGTAACATAGGACTATCATCTAGAGAATTATCATATATATTTTGTAAGCAAATATCTCCATCATCATGTATATCAATAATAGTAGAAAATAGAGGATTATCATAAGATTTATCAAAATAGCACTCATCCTTCTTAGGCAAGCATGGAGGGCAATCAAATAAAGTATGAGTTAAAGATTTAATCTGAATAGAAGGTATACATGGGTAGCTACTCCATTCTTCCTCTTTTTGATCATCACCCTCCTCCTCTTTCTCATCTAATGAGCTTCCAGTTTCAGCATTTATTCTTACATAGGCTCATGAAAGGCATTAGTATCTTCCTTTGGAGGAGAGAAACTATTAAGATATATAATAATATAGCAATTGTGTTCATAATCATCATGGAAATATTCAAGTATTGCACAAATTTCATATTTGTAAGAAGCATCGTTTTTATGTTTAAGCAAAGAATCAATTTCAATACCACCCATCCAAGCAATAAATTCTTCAATTTTGTCCACATCATAAAATTCATAATTTCCCAAAGCATAAGAGGATATAATTTTATTTGTATTACAAGCACATTGGAAAGGAAGGTGTTTAAAGTCCACATAGAAGCAAGATTTATCACGACAATAAGATACATCATATATAGTACACAAGTTTCTAGCATAGCTATCCAATTTATTTTAAGTATCCATAAGTGTTTCCTTTATTGAGACAAGAGGTATTCCTTATAATAATTTTGTTGATCTTCGGTGAACCCGTCTTGCCAATAAGATCTAGTTTCAAAGAAATTAACCATTGATGGCCATAAAACCAAGAACAAACTAATAAAACAAGTAAAAGACTATAAACTAGAGAACTAATTGTTTCTAGGGTTTTTGATAAAGAGAAAACAAGACTAAATAAAATTAAACTAAGCAAGAACAAAAGAAAAGAAAAGAGTTGAAGTGTGAGACTCCCCTTGGAGCAAGCTAGAAATCCCCGACAACGGTGCCAGAAAAAGTACTTGATGAGGACATGATCACACGCTCGTTGGGAGACCCCAAGCAGAAGGTATGATGCAGTCTAGAGTAAATTTCCCCTAGTATAGAACCAGAGTTATCGAACCAGTAGGAACTTCGTGGTCTTGAAGAAGGTTGCTTTATCAACGGTGCCCGAAAAGTACTATTGACGGAGCGTGGAACCTGCACACAAGCACAAACTCTCTCTTGCCCCAACTTTCCGGAAGGTGTCAATGTTACGGTATTGCTGAAAACAGAAGAATTAAACGTATAGAGTCTTGGATAACAATAAAAGTAAAACAGGAAAACAAGGAAACAATGATGAAAGTGCTTAAAAAAGGTTTGCAATATGAGGAAAATAGGACCGGAGGCCATAGGTTCACTAGTGGTATTTCTCCAATGAAAGCAAACATGCTAGGTTGAAAAATTACAAATGGGCAGTTGACAAATCGTGGACTGATGCGTGTGTACACGTTCGTTGGGAGACTCCAAGAGGAAAGTATAAAGAGTACACCGACAAGTTTTCCCCCAGGAAGAAACCAAGGTTTAATCGGACCGATAGGAGAAAGAAATCACTTCTGAAGGTTGATGACAACTCATGTTGGCAGGGCGCACTACCAGGCTCAGCATCAACGTGGAATCTGCACACAACACAACCAAGATACTTTGCTCCAATGAAACAGTGAGGTTGTCAATATCACCGGTTTTCCTAACACAAAGGTTATCTATAATCTCTAAATAGGAGAAACCCACTAAGTGAATTCTCTTAACATGCAAGACATCCACCTAAGCAAACCTCATGCATGCCATCCAAGTCACCAAACAAGCCAGGTCAGCAATTTCCGTTTCGTTTATTTTTTTTCATGTTTATTTTTTTCAAACGTTCTATTCCGTTCAGTTCGTGTGTGGCCTTCCATCCCATTCGTCGGCCCAACCGACCCAGTACTATTCATCTTCTCGATGTAACGAATCTGGATCCAACCATCAACACCGACGGACGTTCATCCACTCGATTGATGCCCAGGAAAACGCTCTCTCTTCCTCTCCCACATGATTCCCCAATAAACGGTTGCTTAGGTAACTGATGGAGCTCTCTTTTCCTCTTCCCCGCGATTTCCCCATATAAATTCAGGTGCGCCTCAGCTATTTTATTCCTATGTGTGGATTTTTCCTTAGTTGTCCTTTCACGCGAGCTAAGCAAGCCAATGGATCATAGTTGGAGATCAAGGGGAGGAGTACCCGTGGAGGAAGAGGCAAGGCGTCTAAGATGTGCAATGTTTCCAATCAACCTGGTTGGTGGCTACAAGACAAGGAGAAGCAGAGATCATGCACAAGCAAGAACCCCATGTACTTTGTTGACCAAGTGGTCGACCTGGTTTTTCTTTCTTTTGTTTAATCAGAAAGTAGCAGATCTTCCTTTTCATTGTGATTTTACTAATTCGTTCATGTTAGATGAGATGGTCAACGAGGAATGCACATAGCCACAGTTGTTATGTAAGAATCAAAACATATTTTATTTTTCCTTTGATTTTTCAAGATCGTAAGTGGAGACAGAATTGGATTTCCCAGTTTGAGTACCAGTTAAAAATATGTTTATTAAGTGAAGCCAATTCCTCGAATATATGTACAGAGCAGATTTTCTAACCTAATTATTGATCCGGTAATTTGTGCATTTTTTTTTGAGAGCTCGGTTTTCCAAAGAGAGAAAGCATTATTGTCTCAGTCAAGCCGCATAAGGATTTAAGGTGAGAATTGAGATGCCCAAGATTATGTTGTTTAAATTGTTTTGAGAGATTATTTTTTATGTAGGGCTTTTCTTTTCCAATGCTAAATCATATATTAACATTCTAGCTGGTCTCTCTTGGCTCGCCTTGCTTCTAATATGAACAGTAACCTATTATTATATCAATTATAGTATGAGGTACTCAATCCTTACGGTGTGCAATCTACATTTGTTGTGAGAATTATGTATTTAGTGAAGAAATAATATTTATCAAGCTCACAATGTGCACTTTAGCACACAACTGGAGCTACTTAGTCTTGAGCTCTCTCATTACCTGCATCAATTGTTGTATGGCACACATACGCACACACACCTGTGCCAATGCATTTCTAGTTAAAGCTTAATTTTTATCTTGAGGTGGAACATATTAGTAATTAACAATGTTTTTGTGTAATTATTTTTTGATTTTCTTCCATGTTAGGTTCATTCAGATGCGGATATCTTATGCTATAATCAGAAAACGAAATTCTCATATGGTGGTTTGTTGTTTGCCGGAGATTTCTACACTCAATCCCATTCTGTCCGTGGGCATTAACAGGTTTCAAATCCAATTAACTATTTTTTTATTGGTTATGTATAAACCATTGTTGTACTTTCAAAATAATTAATGTCCAGCTTTTAAAGTAGACTATATTTTTCTCCCTTACATAAGATTAATCTTTGAATAGGGTGGCCTCTCCTCTATATTGAAGAATACCATCCAGGCTATGTACCGAGCGATATCACATAGATCGTGTGTTTTTTGTGGGTGATTGTAAAAAAGAGTGTGTTTCAAAAATGATTGTAAAGAAAAGAAAAATTCCCCTCTGATGGAAAAGCAACAATAGTGTCCATGCAGGTCTGCCTTTTGCAAAAATATCCATTTTACCATTTCTGGAAGACATTTTTCTGCAGTCCGATGGAATCAACAATTTGGGTTACTTGATATGGTAATGTTTCCCTTTCTATATATTTGCTCCTTTCACATGTCTGATAACTTAATCTGAACCAGCAGTTTCCGTTACTTGATATTGTCATGTGTTTACTAGGAGTACGATTCTAGGATCAGAAGAGGTTTGTTGTTCTATTCCTTTCAAACTATGAATGGAAATGATCGGACGAACATGATTTTTTTTCCTTTTTCTTGTGGGGATGTAGCTGATCGACGATCGGAATCTGCAGCTAATTCAACTTCTCTTCTACCATTCCGCCGAAAAAGAATTTTATACATGAATGTTGGAGCAATTTTGTCCACCAGAGTATAAATTTGCTATCCTCAGCTATGCCTCCGGAGATAGTGTTGAGCTATGTTTACAGGATAGTTGATAAATGGGGAAGGAATGAACCATTGTATTGTTATGTTTTCTTATCCTTATATGTGATTTTTAGGAGTCATATCTGCTTGAATAAAGAGTCTATTTTTCTACTGTAATTTCATAACTATATATTTTACTGGATACTTGCATGTTTTTCAACAATGCTACAGAAATTATATACATACATTCCCGCAGCAACGTGCGGGGTATTATCTAGTATGTATAATGTGGAAAACGGTGCTTGTTTGCAGTGAATGAAAAGAGAACAATGATTGCAATAAAAGAACAATGCTTGCAGTAGGTTGTATTATCAGTATAAAAGAATGGACCGGGGTACACAGTTCACTAGTGGTGTCTCTCCATAAAAGATAGATAACATGTTGGGTAAACAAATTACACTCGGGCAATTGACAGAAATAAAGGCTGCACCATAGTGCATATGCAAGACATGATGATTACTATGAGATTCATGCGAGCATTACAACATAATTCATAGAACATAATCCAACCGTGTCTTTGACTAATAATCCACCCTCGGAACGTAATCCAAGAAGACTTCGGGTATTAAGTTGCAAGCAACAGATTATTTCCTTAAGTAAAGTGCGTAATGTAAACAATGGAAGCATTGTTGTTTTCTCCCTAATGGAAACATCACATTCCCCATCTGTCACGTTTCTATCACTCGAGCACAGATGAAAGGAGACATGAACCCACTATCGAGCATAAATACTCCCTCTTGGAGTTACAAGCATCAACTTGACCAGAGCATCTACTAGTAACGGAGAGCATACAAGATCATAAATAACATAAACATGATAGATTGATAATCAACTTGACATAGCATTCAATAATCATCAGATCCCAGCAAACACAACATGTAGCATTACAGATAGATGATCTTGATCATGTTAGACAACTCACAAGATCTAAACATGGTGGCATAAAGAGGAGAAGACAACCATTTAGCTACGTAACTTTTCGTGGATGGAGGCTCGAGTATTTAGGGTTTTCCCGAGAAGGAGTATAAATAGGCGAAAGGGAAATGTCGGTGGGTGGCCAGGGGGCCCACATCAGCTGGTGGCGTGGACAAGGGGGCCGCGCCGCCCTATGGTGTGGCCACCCTGTGGCCCCCCTCCGGTTCTCCTCCGGACTCCGTGTACGTGACTGAAAAATAAGACCCTCGGATTTTGTTTCGTCGAATTCCGAGAATATTTCCAGAACAACTTTTCTGAAACTAAAAACAATAGAAAATAGGAACTAGCTCTGTGGCATCTTGTTAATAGGTTAGTCCCAGGAAATCCATAAAAATGATGTAAAGTGTATAGAAAACATGTAGCAAATGGCATGAAAACAACATGGAACATCAGAAATTATAGATATGTTTGAGACGTACCAAGCATCCCTAAACTTAGTTCTACTTGTCCTCGAGTAGGTAAAACAATAAAAGTAAAATAATATCTAAGGTGACATGCTACCAACATAATCTTGATCATCATATTTGTAATAGCATTTGTAAGATGAGATCATAGTACTCTAAACACAGACATGATAGATATAATTCTAAGAATGAAACTTAGCAAGCATGTTGCAACATGAAAATTAACACAAACAAAAGATCCTGAATAATAACGTACTTGAAAGTTATACGTTTGTTTCGAGCATAAAGAAAACATAGCAAAGTGTTATTCCGCTTGTCCTTAAAAGTGAGAGCAAAACATAAATGTCAGGACACCTTCAAAGTTGAAGTGGTGCCTAAAAACAAATAATCTGAGAACAAGTAATAACATATCATGATTCAATCAATAATAATCTTTGGGACTGATGCACATTATACTCAGAATGACAACTATGCTCTCTTAATTGTGCATAAAGTTAGAAGATGAAGACTCAACATAAAAGTAAAAGAAAGGCCCTTCGTAGAGGGAAGCAGTGATTAACTCATGTGCTAGAGCTTTTTATTTTATTAAACAGAGGTATTGAAAACAATTTTATAGAGAGGTGTATGTTTATGTCAATGAATGGCAAATAGACAATATAGTACGTCACAAGTTAACTAGACTTTACAAGAGCGGCTCCCATTGAAGGACTTTCTTTCTGCTGGGGTCAGTAGATCATCCATCTTTTCTTTTGTTTACACAATTATGCTTTAACTGATAAATCAGGGGCAAAAAAGAGTGCAGAGAATTTATAGTAACCAAGTTTGGGTCTGGGCACCCTGTTGCCAGCTCTTCTATGAATTTGGATAAGCGGATGTGCCACTAGTCCAGGTGTGTAAAGTCTAATTAACAAGTGACATAAAGATCGTCTACCTGCGTCCCCATGAGCTAAAATAGGGGCACAAAACATGTATAATTTTGAAGGTTTTAAAGGTAGCACATGAGAAAATTACTTTGGAGTGGCAGTTAAATACCACATGTAGGTAGGTATGGTGGACACATTTGGCAAACTTTGGTTTTTGGGAGTTGGATGCACGAGTCGAGCTCATACTCAGTACAGGTGGAGGCTAGCAAAATACTAGGAGCGACAAATTAAGAGAGCAATAATGACCATAATCATGCATAGCGACAAAAATATTATTAATCAAAGCATAAATGGTATTACAAGTCAAAAACTAAATGATCATAGAGGCTAGAGGTGACTGGTTTGTAGTCATAACATGGTGTAAGCATGTGACAAGTCAACCAAATATAGCATTTGAAGGAGAACACCACAATATTATGCTTTGATGTGATAAAGACAACTCATATTTCTTTCCATGGCACATTAAGCACTCTCAGATATTTGAGACAAGTCATGCTAAATAATAACTACTAAGCATAGAATTAAAATAATATCCAACATGACATGATAAAGTCTAGCCACAATCTAATCAAGCTTATTTTTGCACCGTTATAAGCATGAAATATTTTATTTCTTGCCAACACCAATCATTTTATCTAAACAAAAACTCTCCAAGTGATGTACCAATGAAACAAGAGAGTACTACTACTCTACAAGAACTAAAAACTCTGAATAAGAGATGCATGAAAAACATGAGCTAAAAGGATTTCCAGCAACTAGAAGAAAAAACAAAGAATACGAGTATGTTATTTTCTACATGTTTATGTCATTTTTATCGATTTCCGGGACTAACCTATTAACAAGATGCCACAAAGCCAGTTCCCTGTTATCTGTTGTTTTTAGTTTCAGAAAAGTTGTTCTGGAAATATTCTCGGAATTGGAAAATCCGAAGCCCGGAAGTCTTAGAATTCCCAAAGGTTCGACGAAGTCCCTGATACGTCCATTTTGCATCACTATTTTATATCATAATTTTCTGTTATTCATTGATATATTTCATGTTATGGTGCATATCTTATGTTATTTTATCTTATTTTGCAAGTTTTATAATTTTTGGATAATAAACACCGGGACCAGAAATCTGATGGAAAAAACACCATCGAGATACCATATTTGAGAAGACCAGAAGAAGAAGGGGGACATCCGGGGATTCTTAAAAGTTCGTAGGAGGAACCCAGCCAGAAGGAGAGCTAGAGGGGGGCCACCAGGGGCCCACGCCTAGCGGTGGCACGTCCCCTGGCCGCGCCACCTAGGGGTATGGCTACCCTGGCCCACCTTTGGGGGTCATCTTTGGCGTGCTTGGCCCCGAGGGAACCCTAAGCCTCATTCCATCCTCAAAGAATTATTCTTCCGCCGCCTCGGGGCGAAAAACACCCGAGAGAGCAAAGCTCTCTGGCAGGGAGAAATCTGCCGGGGAAATTCCTCTCCGGAGAGGGGAAATCATCGCCATCGTCACCGTCATCACTCCGGGCATCATCAAGATCGTCATCATCATCATCATCACCACCAGCACCATCACCCTCATCATCCACCTTCATCCCGCTGTAACAATTAGGGGCCTCTATCGTTGTTTTGCATTAGATCTCTCTCCCGATGTGGATTACTTGTTAGTAGTTGATGCTTGTAAGATTTATCGGTGTTTGCACTTTATGACCAGATTGTTATCATCCATTATATCACCTCTAATCATGACCTATATGATGTGTTGTGAGTATTTTGTGTTGTTCTTGAGGACATGGGAGAAGTCAAGTTGTTAGTAGTGAAGTAATGTTGAGCAATATTTAATGTTTGATATTTAAGTTGTGGTGTTATTCTTCTAGTTGTGTCATGTGAACGTCGACTACATGATACTTCACCATTTATGGGCCTAGGGGAATGCATCGTGCATTTGGCTACTAATTGTGGGGTTGCGGGAGTGACAGAAACCTAATCCCCCTTTAGGAAACCATCACACGAGGGAGCGTTGGATCCCGGAGTTTAAAGCCGTGGTTAGATTTATTTCTTAATTACTTTATTGTAGTTGCGGATGCTTGCAAGGGGTATAATCACAAGTATGTATTAGTCTTGGATGGGACGGTACATTAGCATAGGTTCACCCACACAACACTTATCAAAACACCGAACATTATTCAGCTGCATGGAACAAAAGCACTTGACAGAAACCTCCCGTATGTCCTCGAGAACGTTTGTTAATCATAAGTAAACTCATCGGCTTGTCCTTTGCTGAAGAAAGGATTGAGCCACTTGCTGCAATTATTATTATTGCATTTTATTTACTCGCACTTTATTTATCTGCAATATCAAAAACCCCTATCTATTTTCCAGTATTTACAGTTATTCCTTCATCGAAACTGCTTGTCAACACCTTCTGCTCCTCGTTGGGTTCGACACTCTTATTTATGTAAAGTACTACGATACACCCCTGATACTTGTGGGTCATCAAGACTATTTTCTAGCGCCGTTGCCGGGGAGTGAAGCGCTATTGGGAAGTGGAATTGATAAAGGAAGCTTCTGCTGCAAGTGCTGTTTTTATTTCTGTCTACTGCTTTATTACACTATGTTTGGAACTCCTTTGAGTTCTTATTTGCAGGCACAGCTGCCACTGCTAGGGTAGTAAGTGACCCACTGCATGATGATTTGGATCCTTATAAAATACCTATAAAGATTGTTAAACATGTTATGGATAAATGCTATTCAGGTGATGGAAATGTCCATCCTGGTGATCATTTGCTCTTTTTACATGAATTATGCGAGTTGTTCAAGTGTGCAGGTATTACAACGATCCAAGTGAAGAGGAATTATTCTCTATATCATTGACAAGCTGAGCCTCTAAATGGTTCAAACTTCTGAAAAACAGCAAAACTATTCGATGGGAGGAAATTGTACCTCTCTTTTATTCTAAATTCTATTCTCCAAGTGAAATCCATAGAGATCGGAATTATATATATAATTTTTGGCCTCATGACGGAGAGAGTATTTCCCAAGCATGGGGGAGATTGAAGTTACTAATGCTCAAAAGCCCCATTCATGAGCTCCCCAGTAATATTGTTATTAATAATTTCTATGCAAGGCTTCCTCTTCATGATAAGGATTTATTGGATGCTTCTTGTTCTGGATCATTTACACGTATGAAGGATGAAGCTAAATGGGATCTTCTTGATCGTATTCAAGAAAACACTGAAGCATGGGAGAATGACAAAGGTAGAAAGTCAGGTATAAATTATTACTATGAATGCATTAAAAACTTTATGTCATCTGAGGATTTTCATAATGTTAGTGTTTTTTATGGTCTTAATTCTCAAGTTGTTGCAAACTTATATAAGGCCTTTTCTTCTTACATTGATATTCCTAAAAAGGAATGGGATAAGTACCATGCTCCTTATAAAGATATTGTTAATTGTGTTCCTACTAAAGATATAGAAGTTCATATTGTTGATTCTATTGTGGCTGAACCTTATATTGAGAACATGCCTTTCCCTGCTAAGGTAAAAGAACATTCTATGTTAGCTAGTGTGGTTAATAAAAGTGCAAGGAAACCTGTAGAACCTGAGGAACAAATAACTGTAGAACCTACAGTAGCAATGGTAAAGGACCTTGTTTCTGAAAATGTAGAAGAGGGACACATCATATTTTGTGAAGATGCTTCTAGTATTGTCTCTCATCCTAGTAAATCTAGGAAACCTAGTGTTCCTGTGCTATCTATTAGGATAGGTGATCATTGTTATTATGGTTTATGTGATATTGGTGCTAGTTCTAGTGCTATTCCTTATGAGCTTTATAAAGAAATTATGCATGAAATTGGTTCTTGTGAAATTGAAGACATTGATGTGATTATTCAACTTTCTAATAGGGAAATTATTTCTCCAATTGGTATTGTTAGAGATGTGGAGGTCTTATGTGGTAAAACTAAATAGCCTGTTGATTTTCTAGTACTAGGCACTTATGCTAGTGATACTTGTCCTATTATATTCGGTAGACCTTTCTTAAATACCTGTGGTGCTGTTATAGATTGTAAAAAGGAGAAAATCCTTACAAAGTTTGATGGAGAATCTTATGAATTTAATTTCTCCAAATTTGCTAAAGCACCTTATGAAGCTGAATTGCCTAATGAGTATTATAAAGTTGAATAGTTGGCTGCTATTGCTGTTGCTCCTAACAATCCTTTGCAGCAATACATCGAAGACCACGAAAGTGATGTCTTTATGGAAGAAAGTAATGAAATTGATGAGATTTCCCTACATCAGCCAGCAATGCTGAAACATAATTTACCTGTGGAAGACTTTGGTACAACATTACCACCCAAGGAAGATCCTGTTTTTGATTTAAAGCCTTTGCCTGATAATCTTAAATATGCTCATATTGATGATAAGAAATTATATCTTGTTATTATTAGTTCTCAACTTTCTGATAAGGAAGAGGAGAGATTATTGGGGATATTGAAGAAACACATAGGTGCTATTGGTTATACTCTTGATGATTTGAAAGGGATTTATCCTACTATATGTCAGCATGCTATTAATATTGATCCTGATGCAAAGCCAGTTGTTGAACATCAACGTCATTTAAATCGTAAAATGAAGGACGTGGTAAGAAATGAGGTATTGAAACTCCTTGATGCTGGTATTATTTATCCTATTGCTGATAGTAGATGGGTTAGTCATGTGCATTGTGTCCCTGAGAAAGGAGGTATGACTGTTGTGCCAAATCAAAATAATGAACTTATTCCTCAAAGAGTAGTAGTTGGTTATAGGATGTGCATTGATTTTAGGAAGGTTAACAAAGTCACTAAGAAAGATCATTATCCTTTGCCTTTTATTGACCAAATTTAGAAAGGTTGTCTAATAAAACTCGTTTCTCCTTTCTTGATGGTTATTCTGGGTTTTCTCAAATTGCTGTTAAAAAGCTTGATCAAGAGAAAACAACTTTCACTTGTCCTTATGGAACCTATGCTTATCGACGTATGCCTTTTGGTTTATGTAATGCTCCTGCTACTTTTCAAAGATGCATGTCTGCTATTTTTCATGGTTTTTGTGAAGAAATTGTGGAAGTTTTCATGGATGATTTCTCCGTCTATGGAACTTCTTTTGATAATTGTTTGCAGAATCTTGATAAAGTTTTGCAGAGATGTGAGGAGACTAATCTTGTTCTTACCTAGGAGAAATGCCGTTTTATGGTTAATGAAGGAATTGTTCTTGGACATAAAATTTCTGAAAGAGGTATTGAAGTTGATAGAGCTAAAGTTGAAGCTATTGAGAAAATGCCCTGTCCCAGGGATGTCAAAGGTATTCGTAGTATTCTGGGTCATGCGGGTTTCTATAGAAGGTTTATTAAATATTTCTCTAAAATATCAAAGACTCATGCTAATCTTCTTCAAAAGGATGTACCTTTTGTTTTTGATGAAGATTGTAGAGAATTTTGAAATTTTAAAAAAGGCTTTAATATCTGCCCGTATTGTTCAACCACCTGATTGGAATTTACCCTTTGAAATTATGTGTGATGCTAGTGATTATGTTGTGGGTGGTATTCTAGGACAGGGGATAGATAAGAATTTAAATGTTATTCATTATGCTAGTAAAACTCTTGATGTTTCTCAAAAGAATTATGCTACCACTGAAAAAGAATTCCTAGCTGTAGTTTTTGCTTGTGATAAATTTAGGCAGTATATTGTTGATTCTAAAGTTACTATTCATACTGATCATGCTGCTATTAAGTACCTAATGGAAAAGAAAGATGCTAAGACTAGGCTTATTAGATGGGTGCTTCTTTTACAAGAGTTTGATTTACATATTGTGGATAGGAAGGGTGCTGAAAATCCTGTTCCTGATAATCTGTCTAGATTAGAAAATATCCCTGATGACCCTATTCCTGTTAATGATAGTTTTCCTAATGAACAATTAGCTGCAATAAAAGTGAGCTCTCAAGCGAGTCCATGGTATGCTGATTATGCTAACTTTATTGTTTCGAAGTATTTTCCTCCTACCTTTACAGCTCAGCAAAGAAGAAAATTCTTCTATGATTTGAGGCATTATTTTTGGGATGACCCACACTTATATAAAGAAGGTGTTGATGGTATAATGAGAAGATGTGTTCCTGAAAATGACAACAAGAGATATTGAGAAAATGTCATAGTAGTGCTTATGGAGGACATCACGCTGGAGATAGAACTACACATAAAGTTCTACAATCAGGTGTTTATTGGCCTACTCTCTTTAAATATGCTAGAAAATTTATTTTATCTTGTGATCAATGTCAAAGGGTTGGAAATATTTCTAGACGTAATGAAATGCCTATGAATTATTCTCTTGTTATTGAACCGTTTGATTGTTGGGGTTTTGACTTTATAGGTCCTTTCCCTCCTTCGCAAGGCTATACTCATATTCTTGTTGTTGTTGATTATGTTACTAAATGGGTAGAAGCTATACCTACTAAAAGTGCTGATGGTGAAACCTCTTTAAAAATGCTTAAGGACATTATTTTCCCTAGGTTTGGTGTACCTAGATATCTTATGACTGATGGGGGTTCTCATTTTATTCATGCTAGTTTTAGAAAAAAAAAACTCGCTAAGTATGATGTTAATCATAGAATTGCCTCACCCTATCATCCTCAAACTAGTGGGCAAGTAGAATTATCAAATAGAGAGATCAAATCTATCTTGTAAAAGACTGTTAACAAATCTAGAAAAAATTGGGCCAAGAAATTAAATGATGCTCTGTGGGCTTATAGAACTTCTTATAAAAATCCCATGGGCATGTCTCCTTATAAAATGGTTTATGGAAAAGCTTGTCACTTGCCCCTAGAATTAGAACACAAAGCTTATTGGGCAGTGAAAGACCTAAATAGAGATTTTAAACTTGCCGGTGAGAAGAGGTTGCTTGACTTAAGTTCTTTAGATGAATGGAGGAGTGAAGCATATGAAAATGCTAAGCCTTTTAAAGAGAAAGTTAAAAGGTGGCATGATCAGAGAATTATTAAAAGATAATTTCATGTTGGTGAGAAAGTGTTATTATATAGGTCCCGCCTCAGATTTTTTGCAGGAAAACTACTCTCGAGATGGGAAGGACCTTTTGTTATCGAAGAAGTATATCGTTCGGGGGCAATTAAAATTGTTTCCCTCGAAGACAACTCTTCACAAGTGGTGAATGGACAAAGACTCAAGAATTATATCTTCGGAGATCCTTATAATGAAAATGTTGATTGTATTCAAGCCTTGATCCCGGAGGAGTTTATTAAGAAGCATATTTCAGAAACTGCAGAGTCAGTTTTCGAATAGGTAACAATTTTGGTAAGAAAATGTTCGTGAAACATTGATGTCTACGCACGCTTCTATTCTTGTAGATAGTGTTGGGCCTCCAAGTCCAGAGGTTTGTAGAACAGCAGCAAGTTTCCCTTAAGTGGATCACCCAAGGTATATCAAACTCAGGGAGGTAGAGGTCAAAGATATCCCTCTCAAGCAACCCTTAAATCAAGATACAAGAAGTCTCTTGTGTCCCCAACACACCCAATATACTTGTCAGGCATATAGGTGCACTAGTTCGGCGAAGATAGAGTAAAATACAAGTAGTATGGATGATTATAAGTGATAATAACAATCTGAATTAAAATGGCAGAAGGCAACCATGTAGTAGAACATGCGGAAAACGGTGTTTCAATGCTTGGAAACAAGGCCTAGGGCTCCTACTTTCACTAGTGGACACTCTCAACAATGATCACATAATTGAATGCATAAATATCATTTCTTCACTATGCTACTCCGAACCACTCTCCGGTCGAATAACAAACACTAATCATTGCGTAGGGCTTTAACATCACTCCTCAAGTCTATATTCCCTCTCTAGGGCGCCCCAATGTCACTACGAGCGCCATAAATTAGTAAACAAACGCCACAATTTCATAGGTTCACCTTCCAACACAAGATATAAATATCATGCTAAACCACACGGAGCACACACTGTTACCTTTGCCCCCGTGATCAAAGTGTTTATGGAGATAACAAAACCACTTGAGTAGCATAACAGATGAAGATCAATCTACATATTCAACTAGATTACAAAGCTCATGATCACATGAAGATCACACCATGGAGAGAGAGATGAACCACATAGCTACCGGTAGAGCCCTCAGCCTCGGGGAGAACTACTCCCTCCTCATCATAGGAGACAGCAATGGTGATGGAGATGGCGGTGGAGTCGATGGAGTTGGCTTCCGGAGGCACTTCCCCGTCCCGGCAGGGTGCCAGAACAGAGATCTGTCCCCCAAAACTTGTCGTCGTCGGCGGCGGAGCTACGGATGTATTTTGCGGAAAAGGTCGATCCTCCTAGGGTTTACGCCTTGGGGAGTATATATGGGCGAAAGGGCGATGCCGGGAGGTGGCCAGGGGGCCCACACCCCTTGGTGGCGCGGCCGGGGGGGGACCCACGCCACCCCATGGTGTGGCCACCCTGCGGCCCCCCTCCGGGGCTCTTTGGGACTTCTGGAAACTTCCGGGACTTTTAGGACTTCTTTCTTTCGAATTTTCCAATTTCGAGAATATTTCCAGAACAACTTTTCTGA
Organism: Alopecurus myosuroides; assembly: GCA_028641055.1. NCBI lineage: Eukaryota > Viridiplantae > Streptophyta > Magnoliopsida > Poales > Poaceae > Alopecurus > Alopecurus myosuroides. The sequence goes on along the minus strand of CM054062.1, from coordinate 272,059,911 downwards.
AACTAAAAACAACAGAAATCAGGGAACTGGCTCTGTGGCATCTTGTTAATAGGTTAGTCCCTAAAAACATGTAGCAATTGGCATAATATCAACATGGAACATCAGAAACTATAGATATCCTCAAGCTTAGTTCCTACTCGCCCTCGAGTAGTTAAACGATAAGACAAAATAATTTTTGAGGTGACATTCTACCACACAAGCTTGATCATAATATGTAAAGTAGAACATGTAAACTAGGATCAAATGAACTAAAGTTGTGATCTATATTTGATATCAACAAGTAATGCATAAACAAAGAAGATAGAAGTAAAACTTTTAATGAATCAATACTAAAAGACTATCAATTGTGCAAATTTTATTAGAGATGATTTAAGCTTTCAAGAACAACAATATCATGCACGTCAAACTATCTTCACAACCCTTGTTAGGATCAAGTCAAGCTTTCCACATGATGCAATGCTTGAATCATAAACTATTTGCGCACTAAAAACAAGCAAGTGTTCTGCGTTGGTCCCTGGCACCGGGATGTTATGGCTAAGAGATCATTATGTGTGTGTGCGGGGGGGGGGGGGTTGGTTGGAAGGTTAATAGAAGAAAGTCTCACAAAGCTGAAAGTGGTCATTAGACAAGAGAAAGTCTTACAACCGAAGCTATGCAAGGAGTAGGGATTGCCACACAACGGATGCACATAGAGCTATAAGTGTATGAAATCTCTGCAATGGAACTAGTGGGGTGCATCCAACTTGCTTTCTCACGAAGACCTAGAGCTCATTTGAGGAGGCTCGTCATTGGAATATACAAGCCAAGTTCTATAATGTAAAGTTCCCCACATAGTTATGAATGATAATAGTATGAAAACTCTCTCCAAACTGAAGTATTGGTGCTAAACATGAAGCACAAGTGTGGTATAAAGGATAGTGATGTGCCCCCTCTCTCTTTATTCTCTCTTTGGCCCTTTTTTTTTCTTTTTGGGCCTTTTCATTTTTTTTATATCCTCACCGGTAGGGGCAACATCCTATATTACAATGAATCATCACACTTTTAGTACTCATAGCTCATAAATAAATATCTCTGATGTCTCTAACTGCATGCTCCTGCCAGTGTAGTAGTATGCATAAATAACCATGAAGCTCATCATCAAGTAACATAATGGAGGTGGATGTTGTGCATCAATATATCTCGGAATGGCTATGGAAATGCCATGATAGGTAGGTATGGTGGTTGTTTTGAGGAAGAATATATGGGCTTATGTGTAGGAGAACAAAGTCCTCCCACGGGATTTGGATGCACTGGCGAAGTTTGCACCAACTCTCAATGTGAGAAAGGGCAATGCACAATACCAAAGGGGCTAGCAAATATGGATTGTGGAAGTGCCAGGAAACCGCAACATAGACTCACGAGTTAAAAGATTACATCAAGCAAATCATCTTACAAGGCACAATTCAAATCACTCCAAGAGGGTCCATGGCAGTGACAAGTCACTGTTAGCTACCCCGACCGTAGCGCGTAACAAAATGCCGATCAGAAATGTATCACTCGTAGCAATCATATACCATTGTTTCTATCAGCTGGTAATTTAAGTGTGGCACAGTTTCAAGCTTCTTAGACCAACCATTAAAATTTTATACTTACTAGTCCTTCTCGTTTATCCATTAAGCAAATTAATATCTCAAAACAACAGAAGTGATTCAAGTGAAGCAGTTTAGTGATCTACAAGACCATGCAAAATTTTCCACTATACCAACTACCACATAAGCATTCCTATTTACAAGCAAACACACATATGAGAACCACCTAACTACAAAATCTAACAACTCTGAACAAAGGATGCATGCAAGACAAGAGTTGGAAGCACTAAAATATCTATGCATGAATACTCAACAAATATAAGTGAAGCACAAGAGTATTCTAACGAAAAAGTGGAGCGTGTCTCTCTCCCACACAAGTATGATAAGATCCAACCATAAACTACAACAAATCAAACTAAAGAACCGAAACAAAAAAAACGCTCCAAGTAAAGCACATAAGATGTGACTGAATAATAATATTGTTTCACTAGAAGTGACCTGATAATTTGTTGATGAAGAAGGGGATGCCTTGGGCATCCCCAAGCTTAGACGCTTGAGTCTTATTGGAATTTTCTGGGATGTACCACCGGGGCATCCCCAAGCTTAGGATCTTCACTCTTTTTGATCACATCATATCATCCTCTTCTCTTGACCCTTGAAAACTTCCTTCACACCAAAATTCTCACAATCTTCATTAGCAACGTTAGTGAAATTGAAATAATAAATTCACATGGTTAAGTTTCAACACAAGTCTAACACTAAAAAATACATTAGCTACTGTCACAACTTCTTTCAAAACTATTTTTCTCAAAAGAACACCAAAAGAAAGAGATTAAGATGCAAATGCGATAAATGGCAGAAATCTGTCAAAACAGCACAGCAGGTAAAGATCGGTTTTTTAAAAACTATTCTGTTGCTCAAATAAAAAAGTGTTCTTCTAATAAAAGTTGCGTATATAACTCAGGATTAAGCACAAAAAAGCTCAAGTTATTTTGAATTTTTTGTGATCTTTAATAGAATTAACAGTGGACAGCACAAATCTGTTTCCTGCGCAGAAATCCGAAATATAGGCTCAACTTTCCACTAGAGGTTTTGCTTGGCTCAACAAAAACACAAAGAAAAGATACAACAGGGTTGCTAAGGAAATAGACAACTCCCAGGTGCAAAGCACACAAAAGAAAACGGAGGAAAACGGGTTGAATACAGAGAAATAAAACGGGTTGTCTCCCGGTAGCGCTTTTCTTTAACGCCTTTCAGCTAGGCATAAAAGGGCAAGAAGATGCTCACATAAGAAATATGAATTAAAACACAATAAGAGAGCATCAAGAAGAAAATATAAAACACATTTAAGTCTAACCCACTTCCTATGAAAAAGAATCTTGTAGAAAAACAAGTCAACGAAGCACAAAGTGACTAGCATAGGAAGACAAAATAAGTGCAACTTCAAAAATTTCAACATAAAGAGGGGAAACTTAATATTGTTGAGATGCATAAAACCATGTTTCCCTCTCTCATAATAACTTTCAGTAGCATCATGAATAAAATTAACAACATAACTATCACATGAAATATTCTTATCATGAGCCACATGCATAAAAGAATTAATACTCTCCACATAAGCATAGTCATTCTTGTTAATAGTAGTGGGAGAAAATTCAACAAAATAGCTATCATTATTGTTCTCATCACCATAATCATTAAATATAGGAGAAATATTGTAATCATAATTAATTTTTTCCTCAATAGTAGGTGGACTGAAATATCATATTCATCATTGTAAACAGGTGGAACTAGAATACCACAATCATTTTAATCATCATATATTGGAGGCAAGGTATCATCAAAGAAAATTTCCTCCTCAAAACTTGGGGGACTAAAAATATCATATTCATCAAAACTAGCTTCCCCAAGCTTAGACTTTTCCATAGCATTATCAATAATGGTGTTTAAAGAGTTCATACTAATAACATTTCCACTAGCATGCAAATAAAGTTCCATAGGTTTTTTAATTTTCTCTTCAAACACTTCATGTCCTAACTCAAGATAAATATTATAAACCTCTCTCATATTTTGTTTGTTTTCATTAAGCCTAACTAGTGAAAATAAAACAAGAAACAAAAAGATATAATTGCAGAATCTAAAGGAAATAACTTCGAGCACCCACACCTGAGGATGTGAGTACCTTTTTACCTTACCTCCCCGGCAACGGCGCCAGAAAAGAGCTTGATGTCTATGCATGCTTCTATTCTTGTAGACACTGTTGGGCCTCCAAGTGTAGAGGTTTGTAGAACAGCAGCAAGTTTCCCTTAAGTGGATCACCCAGGGTATATCGAACTCATGGATGTAGAGGTCAAAGATATCCCACTCAAGCAATCCTGCAATCAAGATACAAGAAGTCTCTTGTGTCCCAAACACACCCAATATACTTGTCAGGTATATAGGTGCACCAGTTCGGCGAAGAGAGAGTAAAATACAAGTAGTATGGATGATTATAAGTGATAATAACAATCTGAAATAAAAATGGCAGCAAGCAAACATGTCGTAGAACATGCGGAAAGCGGTGTTTCAATGCTTGGAAACAAGGCCTAGGGCTCCTACTTTCACTAGTGGACACTCTCAACAATGATCACATAATTGAATGCATAATATCATTTCTTCACTATGCTACTCCGAACCACTCTCCGGTCGAATAACAAACACTAATCATTGCGTAGGGCTTTAACATCACTCCTCAAGTCTATATTCCCTCTCTAGGGCACCCCAATGTCACTACGAGCGCCATAAATTAGTAAACAAACGCCACAATTTCATAGATTCACCTTCCAACACAAGATATAAATATCATGCTAAACCACACGGAGCACACACTGTTACCTTTGCCCCGTGATCAAAGTGTTTACGGAGATAACAAAACCACTTGAGTAGCATAACAGATGAAGATCAATCTACATATTCAACTAGATTACAATGCTCATGATCACATAAAGATCACACCATGGAGAGAGAGATGAACCACATAGCTACCGGTAGAGCCCTCAGCCTCGGGGGAGAACTACTCCCTCCTCATCATAGGAGACAGCAATGGCGATGGAGATGGCGGTGGAGTCCATGGAGATGGCTTCCGGGGCACTTCCCCGTCCCGGCAGGGTGCTAGAACAGAGATATGTCCCCCGAAACCTGGCGGCGGCGGCGGAGCTATGGATGTATTTTGCGAAAAATGTCGATTCCCCTAGGGTTTACGCCTCAGGGAGTATATATGGGCGAAAGGGCGATGCCGGGAGGTGGCCAGGGGGCCCACACCCCTAGGTGGCGCGGCCAGGGGGACTCACGCCATCCCATGGTGTGGCCACCCTGTGGCCCCCCTCCGGGGCTCTTCGGGACTTCTGGCTTTCGAATTTTCCAATTCCGAGAATATTTCCGGAACAAATTTTCTGAAACTAAAAACAACAGAAAACAGGGAACTGGCTCTGTGGCATCTTGTTAATAGGTTAGTCTCGGAAAACATAAGAAAATGTAGGAAAACATGTAGCAATTGGCATAATATCAACATGGAACATTAGAAATTATAGATACGTTTGAGACGTATCAAACATCTTCCAACTTATATTTTTACTGTTTTTAGAAAATATGAAAAATTATGAGCCGGAAACGAGAGGGAGACGGATCCCGGAGGCTCCACACCATAGGGTGGCGCGGGCCCACCCCTGGCCGCGCCAGCCCATGGTGTGGGCGCCCCGGAGCCCCTCTCCGACTCGTTTTCGACCTGGACTTTCCTTTCGTTATGAAACTTTTTTCTATATAATCCCCCGGACCCCCCGAGGTTCGTATATCGTTTTCTTGTCGTGTTCATGTTTCGAGTTGTTTTCCTGGCAGGAGTTCGGAGTTTCTAGGTCAAGATGTCCTCCTTCAGCTCTAGCATTGAAGATTACGTTCCACGTCGTCTTCGACAAATCCAGAAAGACATCCATGAGAGTGCTTTCGCGGGATGGGCGACGGAGGAAGAGATAGATGCAACGAGGGAAGACATGGTCAATAGTTTGAGGGAAGAGATTCGGAGGGTTGCACCAGCACCAACGAGGAACCCCACCTTTGTGGGATCCATTAACCCTCAGCGTCGCCACTCTCATAATGTGCAGGGGACCGTGCCTCAGGATCAAGACCCCAACGTGTTCCCTGTGATAGTTGAAGCACACCGGGTTGCCGATCAATTCTGCGAACAATATCGTATTCTCAAGGCCGAGGTAGCAATTCTGGAAGCGGAAAACATTGTGCTTCGTTGTATCATCAAAGGCTTTCTGACTCCTCTCCGAGTGATTCCACCTTCACCACCACCGAAGATTGATTCGTCATGGGTATTGGCATCCCCTCGGACTGTTCCAAGCTTGGGGGGGGGGTGCCACGGTATCACATCACTATTTTTCATATTTTTACTTTTTCAGTAGAGTCATATCATGAGTAGATAGGTTATCATATAGGATGGTTTGCAATATGGAAGTGTCTCTCCCCAGTTGGTTATCGGTATCCATTGGTGTGAGTTGCCGGTTTGAAATATTAATGAGAAGTTTCATCATTTACTTTCTATGCATATTATTTCAGTTTTCATCTTCTGTCATATGGTTGATCTTGCTATTAGTATTTGGTATCATGCTAGAGATCATCAAGTTAATCTAGTTGGTTTTGGCAAACTTAGCTTTGGTCAGCAGAAATAATAATTTGTGTTGCTAGTATAAGAAACAGGAATTTTCCTATTAGCTCATAAACTTAGTATTCACAAGTTAATATCACTTGTGCTTTCAATGAAGATTGCATGATTGGTTTCATCATATGCATATTTGTTTGTTTTCCTTCAACTCTTATGCTTGCTACTCAGCCTTGCTAGCCAGAAACCATGTACTGAGTATGAGCTCTACTTGTGCATCCAAACCTTAAACCCCAAAACCTTGCCAATGTGTCCACCATACCTACCTACATGTGGTATTTCACCGCCACTCCAAGTAAATTGCTCATGTGCTACCTTTAAAACCTTTAAATTACTCCTGTTTTGTGTTCTTGTTTTAGCTCATGAGGACGCAAATAGAGAATCTTTATCTCACTTGTTGATTGGACTCACACACCTGGACTAGTGGCTTCATCCGCTTATCCAAATGCTAGAAGAGCTGGCAGCGGGGTTCCCAGCCCCAAATAATAATACAAATTCTCTTCACTCTTTTTGCCCCTGATTTATCAGTCAAAGCATAATTGTGTAAACAAAAGAGAAAGAGGGATGACCTTCTATTCCAGTTGCGTCCTTCTATGGGAGTCACTCTTGTGAGTCTAGTTGGCTTGTGACGTACTGTATTTTCTGTTTGCCATTCTTTGACATAAATATACACCTCTCAAAATTTAGACACTCCTCCACGGTTTGTGATTGTTGGAAGGCACCCGAGGATTCGGTTAGCCATGGTTTGTGTAAGATGGATGGGAGGAGTGTCATGCATTTTATACCTCTGTTTATTAAAATAAAAGCTCTAGCACATGAGTGGTCAATGCTTCCCTCTGTGAAGGGCCTATCTTTTACATTTATGTTGAGTCAGTAAACCCATTTCCTTCTGTCTCCAACAAGCATTTGAGTTGTTGTGTTCTCATCATATATATGTTGATTTATTCAATCATGTTTTCTATCCTTCATTGTTTAGCACATGCTTTATTCTCTGAATGAATATTACTTTGAAAGCTATGATCACTGTAAAAGAGTTGTTATAATTAAACATGTTAAGCCCTACACTATAAACCTTGTTATAAAGACTTCACCTAAGATAAGTATAATTTCATTAAATGTTCTCTGACCAAGAACGAAGTTTGCCATTACCAATTTTGATTCTCTCTTTTGCATATTTGTTTGTGACTCCCTTTACTTGTTTCAAGTTAAGTTATATGAGAGGAAGTTGCTGTCTGCAATGATTGTTGCTTAGGTAAATGTGATGCTTCTTGTCCGTATTTTATTTATCGACTCTTCACTCCATAAACCCGTGGTCATGTTTTCTGAGTTTAGTTTCGCTTGGGGAAAAGCGAGGTCTAAGCTTTAGGGGAGTTGATACGTCCATTTTGCATCACTATTTTATATCATAATTTTCTGTTATTCACTGATATATTTCATGTTATGATGCATCTCTTATGTTATTTTATCTTATTTTGTATGTTTTATAATTTTTGGAGAATAAACACCGGGACCAGAAATCTGATGGAAAAAGCACCGCCGAGATGCCATATTTCAGAAGATCAGAAGAAGAAGGGGGGCATCCGGGGGTTCCTAAATGTTCAGAGGAGGAACCCAGCCAGAAGGAGAGCCAGAGGGGGGCCACCAGGGGCCCACACCTAGGGGTGCCGCGCCCCTGGCCGCGCCACCTAGGGGTGTGGCCACCCTGGCCCACCTCTGGGGGTCATCTTTGGCGTGCCTGGTCCCGAGGGAACCCTAAGCCTCATTCCATCCTCGAAGAATTATTCCGCCGCCGCCTCGGGGCAAAAAACACCCGGGAGAGAAAAGCTCTCTGGCAGGGAGAAATCTGCCGGGGAAATTCCTCTCCGGAGAGGGGAAATCACCGCCATCGCCACCGTCATCACTCCGGGCATCATCAAGATCGTCATGATCATCATCATCATCATCACCACCAGCACCATCACCCTCATCATCCACCTTCATCCCGACGTAACAATTAGGGGCCTCTATCGTTGTTTCACATTAGATCTCTCTCCTGGTGTGGATTACTTGTTAGTAGTTGATGCTTGTGAGATTTATCGGTGTTTGCACTTTATCACCAGATTTTTATCATCCATTATATCACCTCTGATCATGATCTACAAAAACCTAAACCCCCTTTAGGAAACCATTACACGAGGGAGCGTAGGATCCCGGAGTTTAAAGCTGTGGTTAGATTTATTTCTTAATTACTTTCTTGTAGTTGCGGATGCTGGCAAGGAGTATAATCACAAGTATGTATTGGTCTTGGATGGGACGGTACATTAGCATAGGTTCACCCTCACAACACTTATCAAAACACCGAACATTATTCAGCTGCATGGAACAAAAGCACTTGACAGAAACCTCCCGTGTGTCCTCGAGAACGTTTGTTAATCATAAGTAAACTAACCGGTTTGTCCTTAAAAGTGAGAGCAAAACATAAATGCCAGGACACCTTCAAAGTCGAAGTGGTTCCTAAAAACAAATAATCTGAGAACAAGTAATAACATATCATGATTTAATCAATAATAATCCTTGGTACTGATGCACATTATACTCAGAATGACAACTATGCTCTCTTAATTGTGCATAAAGTTAGAAGAGGAAGACTCAACATAAAAGTAAAAGAAAGGCCCTTTGTAGAGGGAAGTAGTGATTAACTCATGTGCTAGAGCTTTTTATTTTATTAAACAGAGGTATTGAAAACAATTTTATAGAGAGGTGTATGTTTATGTCAACGAATGGCAAATAGACAATATAGTACGTCACAAGTTAACTAGACTTTACAAGAGCGGCTCCCATTGAAGGACTTTCTTTCTGCTGGGGTCAGTAGATCATCCATCTTCTCTTTTGTTTACACAATTATGATTTAACTGATAAATCAGGGGCAAAAAAGAATGAAGAGAATTTATAGTAGCCAAGTTTGGGTCTGGGCACCCCGTTGCCAGCTCTTCTATCAATTTGGATAAGTGGATGTGCCACTAGTCCAGGTGTGTAAAGTCCAATTAACAAGTGAGATAAAGATCATCTACCTGCGTCCCCATGAGCTAAAACAGGGGCACAAAACATATATAATTTTGAAGGTTTTAAATGTAGCACATGAGAAAATTACTTTGGAGTGGCAGTTAAATACCACATGTAGGTAGGTATGGTGGACACATTTGGCAAACTTTGATTTTTGGGAGTTGGATGCACGAGTCGAGCTCATACTCAGTACAGGTGGAGGCTAGCAAAAGACTAGGAGCGACAAATTGAGAGAGCAATAATGGCCATAATCATGCATAGCGACAATAACATTATTAATCAAAGCATAAATGGTATTACAAGTCAAAAACTAAATGATCATAGAGGCTAGAGGTGACTGGTTTGTAGTCATAACATGGTGTAAGCATGTGACAAGTCAACCAAATATAGCATTTGAAGGAGAACACCACAATATTATGCTTCGATGTGATAAAAACAACTCATAATTCTTTCCATGGCACATTAAGCACTCTCAGATATTTGAGACAAGTCATGCTAAATAATAACTACTAAGCATAGAATTAAAAGAATATCCAACATGACATGATAAAGTCTAGCCACAGTCTAATCAAGATTCGTTTTGCACCGTTATAAGCATGAAATATTTTATTTCTTTCCAACACCAATCATTTTATCTAAACAAAAACTCTCCAAGTGATGTATCAATTAAACAAGAGAGTACTACTACTCTACAAGAACTAAAAGCTCTGAATAAGAGATGCATGAAAAACATGAGCTAAAAGGATTTCCAGCAACTAGAAGAAAAAACAAAGAATACGAGTATGATAAATGAGGAATACAAGTATTCATATGAAAAAGTGGAGTGTGTCTCTCTCCCACACAACAATGTTGGGTTCCAACTAATTTTATTGTAGCAAGGAAACAAATAGCCGGTTGATGCGTCATAAACGTATCCTTAATTTCCGATGTTCCATGTTGTTTTCATGTTATTTTCTACATGTTTGCTATACACTTTATGTCATTTTTATCGATTTCTGGGACTAACCTATTAACAAGATGCCACAAAGCCAGTTCCCTATTATCTGTTGTTTTTAGTTTCAGAAAAGATGTTCAGAAATATTCTCGGAATTGGAAAATCCGAAGCCCGAAAGTCTTAGAATTCCCAAAGGTTCGACGGAGTCCCTGATACGTCCATTTTGCATCACTATTTTATATCATAATTTTCTGTTATTCATTGATATATTTCATGTTATGGTGCATATCTTATGTTATTTTATCTTATTTTGCATGTTTTATAATTTTTGGAGAATAAACACCGGGACCAGAAATCTGATGGAAAAAACACCGTCGAGATACCATATTTGAGAAGATCAGAAGAAGAAGGGGTTCATCCGGGGGTTCTTAAAAGTTCGTAGGAGGAACCCAGCCAGAAGGAGAGCTAGAGGGAGGCCACCAGGGGCCCACGCCTAGGGGTGGCACGCCCCCCCCCGGCCGTGCCACCTAGGGGTGTGGCCACTCTGGCCCACCTTTGGGGGTCATCTTTGGCGTGCCTAGCCCCGAGGGAACCCTAAGCCCTATTCCATCCTCGAAGAATTATTCTGCCTCCGCCTCGGGGAGGAAAACACCCGAGAGAGAAAAGCTCTCTGGCAGGGAGAAATCTGTCGGGGAAATTCCTCTCCGGAGAGGGGAAATCACCGCCATCGTCACCGTCATCACTCCGGGCATCATCAAGATCGTCATCATCATCATCACCACCAGCACCATCACCCTCATCATCCACCTTCGTCCCGCTGTAACAATTAGGGGCCTCTATCGTTGTTTTGCATTAGATCTCTCTCCCGGTGTGGATTACTTGTTAGTAGTTGATGCTTGTAAGATTTATCGGTGTTTGCACTTTATGACCAGATTGTTATCATCCATTATATCACCTCTGATCATGACCTATATGATGTGTTGTGAGTAGTTCGTGTTGTTCTTGAGGACATGGGAGAAGTCAAATTGTTAGTAGTGAAGTAATGTTGAGCAATATTTAATGTTTGATATTTAAGTTGTGGTGTTATTCTTCTAGTGGTGTCATGTGAACGTCGACTACATTATACTTCACCATTTATGGGCCTAGGGGAATGCATTGTGTATTTGGCTACTAATTGTGGGGTTGCGGGAGTGACAGAAACCTAAACCCCCTTTAGGAAACCATTACACGAGGGAGCGTTGGATCCCGGAGTTTAAAGCTGTGGTTAGATTTATTTCTTAATTACTTTCTTGTAGTTGCGGATTCTTGCAAGGGGTATAATCACAAGTATGTATTAGTCTAGGATGGGACGGTACAATAGCATAGGTTCACCCACACAACACTTATCAAAACACCGAACATTATTCAGCTGCATGGAACAAAATCACTTAACAGAAACCTCCCGTGTGTCCTCGAGAACGTTTGTTAATCATAAGTAAACTAACCGGCTTGTCCTTTGCTGAAGAAAGTATTGGGCTACTTGCTGCAATTATTATTACTGCATTTTATTTACTCGCGCTTTATTTATCTGCAATATCAAAAACCCCTACAAATCTATTTTCCAGTATTTACAGTTATTCCTTCATCGAAACTGCTTGTCAACTCCTTCTGCTCCTCGTTGGGTTCGACACTCTTATTTATCGAAAGTACTATGATACACCCCCTATACTTGTGGGTCATCAGTCCCGAAGAGACCCGAAGACACCATAGGGCGGCGCGCCCCCTGGCCGCGCCTGGGGGTTATCTGGGCCCCCCGGGGCCCTCTACCATCGCTCTTTCGCCTATATAATCCCTCCGACATATAAAGCCTAAAGATATACCACTTTTTCCCGAGAAACAATCGAGGCCGCCGTCATCATCATCCCGAGATCGGGAGGGTTCTGGAGCTCTTCCCGGCACCCCGCCGGGAGGAAAATTCATCACCGGTGGGGTCGACACCACCATGCCCTCCTCCAAAGTGATGCGTGAGTAGTTCATCCCTGGACTACGGGTCCATAGCAGTAGCTAGATGGTTGTCTCCTCCACTTTATGCCTCATGTTTAGATCTCGTGAGCAGCCTCACATGATCGAGATCATCTTTATGTAATGCTACATGTTGTGTTTGCTGGGATCTGATGAATGTTGAATGATATGTCTTCTGATTATCAATCTATCATGTTATCCTAATGCATTTGTTATTTATGATCTTGCATGCTCTCTGTTATTAGTAGATGCTCTTGCCAAGTAGATGCTAGTAACTCTAAGAGGGAGTATTTATGCTCGATAGTGGGTTCATGCCTGCTTTGCATCTGTGCTCGAGTGACAGAAACGTGACAGATGGAGAATGTGGTGTTTCCATTAGGGAGAAAACAACAATGCTTTGTTTAAGGATGATTTTATTGTTTACATTACACACTTTGCTTAATGCAATCATCTATTGCTTGCAACTTAATACCCAACGTTTGTTCGGATGATATTCGGAGCAGGGCCGGGCCCACAGTTGTGCGAACTGTGTGGCCCGCACAGGGCCCGAAATTTTTGGGGCCCAAAAAATTCGTACGGTCAGTATATATTTGTTCCAGGCTTGTCGCGTGACTCGCGTTGCATGAAATCAATTGTGGGCTCCTCGTGGGCTTCGCTCGCGCATTGTCCTGTCGAGTATCAGGGAGTCGATCGCTCACACGTAGCCTCCTAAAGTTGAAAAGTAAACTAGCCTCGTGAAGTCCTGATCGGATCAGAAAAACAAACAGTTCTTTCGCTAAAAAGAACAAGGAAACGAGCATGTCCCTACCCTACATGATCGGAAACCAGGTCAACGGCTCCATGCCGCCTGCCTCCCGCCCTCCCGATCGCATCAGGAAAAACGCCGCCTCCGGCCCTCCAGGCCCCGGGTTCCAAATTCAATAGCATGGAGAGAGAAGAGCGCCCGCTACAACACTTCATATTCTTTTGTTGATTAATTGGGAAAAAAGGTAGCCTGCCTGCTATCCCTTGTTTCTGATTATAATTTGTTTGATTGGCTCCTAATCTGAATTACTAAATCCTAATTATTAGAGACCGTTTTCCATTCTTGTCTTCTTGGTCAAAGATCACAGTATAGTATTACAACCGGATAGGACACCGGACTAGGTGAGTTAGATGGTTCGTTTAATTGCCAAACATTGACGCACAAACACGAGACTAGGTCTGCCCTTACAAAAGATCAAAATTATGATATTGATGTCAATGATCTATTTCTCGAGTTAAAGGTTTTTAAATAAAAAGTCATGCCAAAAATAATTTGGGGCCCGTTGAAGTTCTGAAGTTTTTAAAGCGGCAAGATTGCTTTCCGAGTGCAAGTATTGCGTATAGATTTTTGTTGACCATTCCTACCAACGCCGGAACTAAACTTTTCTAAGTTGAGGTTATTGAAGTCATAACCTCTAAAAAAAAGTTATTGAAGTAATTATATGCGTACTACAATGACGTAACAAAGGCTGATTTTGCCACAATAGCACATGAGAGCTAAGTGTTGGAGAAAACTCATTATGAGAATATCATTGAAGGTTTCATCTCGAAAAACACAAAAAGAACGATGATGTTCAAATATGCAACTTGAAATCAAATAGGTACGTTTTCCCATATATTCTATTATTAGGCCGGTGCCAATGCACCGTCTCTTAGCATGTTATCATATGTCTAATACATAGTTAAGAAACAACAAGTACAATACATTATATTTTATGTGTTGTATCTAAATAAATGATTTTACGGTCATGTATGCATGTGATAGGGCTAGAGCCACTTTTTGCCTATGGCCACGTGCCAAGGTTGTATCCTAGTTACGATACAACCACATTGTCTCTCTTCCTTAACTATAGTGTCTCATAAGCAAAATGCCCATGAAACTGCGCTAAGAGACTTGCATTGTCACATGCCTTATGTAAAGTATTATGTCATATATACATTAGACTTGTTTATTATTTCAATTTTTTGTTTGAGATAGAGCCCTATTTTTAACTTTGGCACAGGGTCCCGAACTTTGGCGGCCCGGCCCTGATTCGGAGGGTGGATTATTAGTCATAGATGCAGTTGGATGACGGTCTATGTATCTTGTTGTAATGCCCGCTTGAATCACATAGTAATCTTTATGTATTGAATATGCACAACGGTGCAGCCTTTATTTCTGTCAATTGCCCATCTGTAATTTGTTCACCACACATGTTATTTATCTTTCACGGAGAGACACCACTAGTGAACTGTGGACCCCGGTCCATTTTATCATACTGATAATACAACCACTGCTTCCACTGTTTTTACTTTTTTCCACACCATATGTTTAACCTCTTTATGTTCAGCAAAACCGGTGAGATTGACAACCTCACTGCTTCGTTGGGGCAAGGTGATTTGATTGTGTTGTGTAGGTTCCACGTTGCTGCTGAACTGGTAGTGTGCCCTGCCATCTCAGCTGCATCAACCTTCTGAAGTTACTCCTTCCTCCTACTGGTCAATTCAACCTTGGTTTCTTTCTGAGGGAAACTTTCTACTGTGCTCTTCATACCTTCCTCTTGGGGTCTCCCAACGAACGTGTGTTACACGCGCATCAAGCTAATTTCTAGCGCCGTTGCCAGGGAGGAAGAGAATTTATGCAAGGGGAGTCTCTCACTTCCAATCTCTTTACTTTGTTTTAGTTTCGCTTAGTTTATTTTATTTTTTCTTGTTTGTTTCTCTATATTAAAAACACACAAAAATAGTTCTTATTCTAGTTGTAGTTTTTATCCTGTTTTTAATCTTGCTAAAATGAGTGTTCCTGAAGTTGAGGTTCGTTCTTTTAAGAAACAAGGTGGAGAAAGTTTAAAAGATGGTTGGTATAGGATAAGGGATGCACATCATAGACACACAAAAAAATATTCCACTTTAATCCTTCTTAGGAATTTTTATGTTGGTATTACTAGCTGGTATAGGTATGTTCTAGACACCCTTACAAGCGGTAATTTTCTAGGAACACCTGCTTTGGAAGCCTGTAATTTAATTGAAAGTTTAGTTGGAACACCACCTACTAAGGTTTTTAAAACTTAAATCACTTTAGATGATGTTATTAAAAAGCTAAACTCTATGGAGAAAAATTTACCAAATTTCCTTGATAATGCTAGCAAAGTTAATGAATCAATAGTAAGTGTCGACAAGAAAATCACTATTTTAGAAGCTAGCAATATCCATGATAATCAAAATATGAGGATTGGTAAATTATAAGAAGCTATGGAAGTTTTAAGCTCAACCTTTTCTTCTCTTAAGTTTAAGAGGGAAAAACCTTCTATGGAAAAGAGAAAAAAATTATGTATGTCTCCAAGGTGCCTAAACCGAAATCCCCTCATGTGCTTAAAATTAATAAAACTTTTAGTGAAACTAAAAGTGATTTGCATGTTGAATCATCTTCAGGGGTTCCTAAGGTACCCGTTGCTACAATTGGTGTTTTGGAAGAAATTATTGATTTGGATGCTTCTACACTTAAAAATACTTTAATCCAATTTTCTGGGCCTAGCTAAAAGGCGTTAAAGAAAAGAACTTCTTGGGAGATAACCCATGGTTTTACTTTTGCTTTGTTTTTCTATGTTTTCTTTGTGTCAAGGGGATGTATAATTCTGTAGTCCTTTGTATCTTTATTTACATGTATTAGTTGTGCCAAGTAAATTTTCTGACGAAAGTTGGAGATGCTTTTGGGATTTCTGCGCAAGAAACAGATTTCTGCTGTCCACCGTAAAAAATCGTGAAAAATCCAGAAAGATCAGAATGACCTGAATTTTTTGTGCTTATTCCTCAGCTAATTCCGCAACTTTTTCGTTCTTTAAGTTTTTTATTTGAGCTGCGTAAGTGCCCCGAAAAAAGTCGTCTTTACAGACTGTTCTGGTTTTGGCAGATTCTGCCATTTTTCTTTTGCATTTTCTCTTTTACGATGTCAGGCGGATTTCTTTGCTTCACGAAACATCAGTGGTTGTAGATAATATTTAAAACTATCCATATCACTTGTTCCCATACAGAACCCATGATTTTTTTTTGATTGTCGCACTAACCCTCTAATGCGAATTACTCTCTGAGTGTGGTGTGAAGGAAGTTTTCAAGGGTCAAGAGAAGAGGGTGATATATGTGATCAAGAAGAGTGCAAGTTCAAAGCTTGGGGATGCCCCCGTGGTTCATCCCAGCAAATTCTAAGAAGACTCAAGCATCTAAGCTTGGGGTTTCCCAAGGCATCCCCTTCTTCATCAACCATTTATCAGGTCACTTCTAGTGAAACTATATTTTTATTCGGTGACATCATATGAATTTTACTTAAAGCGTCTATTATTTTTTGTTCTGTTTTCTTTTGTTTTCCTTTCTGCAATAATATCATTGGAACCTAGCGTCCTTGTTTGGGAGAGAGACACGCTCCGCTTTTTCGTATGAATACTCGTTATGTTTGTATTCTTAGTTTTTCTTCTAGCTGCTGCAAAAATTCCTGTTTAGCCCTAGTTTTTATTGCATATCTTATTCAGAGCTGTTAGTTTTAGTAGTGTTATGTGAGTACTATCATGCTTTCTTTCTCTATCATTTAGAGATTTTTTGTTAAAGCATATTTAGTATGGTGCTTGTTGGGAAAAGAAACTGATGCACTTGGTAGAATTATAAACGATGCAAATAGAAGCTTGTGTAGACTGTTGATGCGCGTGTAACACATGTTCGTTGGGAGACCTCAAGAGGAAGGTAGGAAGAGCACAGTAGCAAGTTTCCCTTAGAAAGAAACCAAGGTTGAATCGACCAGTAGGAGGAAGGAGTAACTTCAGAAGGTTGATGCAGCTGAGATGGCAGGGCACACTACCGGTTCAGCAGCAACATGGAACCTACACGACACAATCAAATCACTTTGCCCCAACGAATCAGTGAGGTTGTCAATGTCACCGGTTTTGCTGAACACAAAAAGGTTAAACGTATGGTGTGGAAAATAATATGAAAACAGTAGCAGCGGTGTGAAAATAGTGGAAGCAGCGGTTGTATTATCAATATGAGAAAATAGACCGGAGTCCACAGTTCACTAATGGTGTCTCTCCGTGAAAGATAAATAACATGTGTGGTGAACAAATTAAGTTGGGCAATTGACAGAAATGAAGGCTGCACCGTAGTGCATATGCAAGCCATAAAGATTACTATGTGATTCATGCGGGCATTACAACAGATACATAGACCGTCATCCAACTGCATCTATGAATAATAATCCACCCTCCGAATATCATTTGAACAAACGTTGGGTATTAAGTTACAAGAAACAGATAATTGCATTAAGCAAAGTGTGTAATGTAAACAATAGAATCATCCTTAGACAAAGCATTTTTGTTTTCTCCCTAATGGCAATAGCACATCCTCCATACGTCACGTTTCTGTCACTCGAGCACACATGCAAAGGAGGCATGAACCCACTATGGAGCATAAATACTCCCTCTTGGAGTTACTAGCATCTACTTGGCTAGAGAAAACACTAATAATGGAGAGCATGCAATATCATAAATAACATATACATGAATATAACATGATAGATTGATAATAAGAAGACATAACATTCAATGATCCCAGCAACCACAACATGTAGCATTACGTAAAGATGATCTTGATTATGTAAGGCAGCACACAAGATATAAACATGAGGCATAAAGTGGAGGAGACAACCATCTAGAAACTGCTATGGACTCAGTAGTCCAGGGATGAACTACTCACACATCACTTCGGAGGAGGGCATGGTGGTGTAGACCCCTCCGGTGATGAAATCCCCTCCCAGCAGGGTGCCTGGGAGAACTCCAGAACCCTCCCGATCTCGGGATGACGATGACGGCAGCCTCGGGTGTTTCTCGGGAAAAGGTGGTATATATCTAGGGAAATATGTCGAGGGGGATTATATAGGTGAAAGACCGATGGCAGAGGGCACCTGGGGCCCAGACCACCCCAGGCGCGGCCAGGGGGCGCCGCCCTATGGTGTGGCCCCCCCTGTGGCCCCTCTTCGGGTCTCTTCGGGACTCCGTGGAACCTTCGGGAATTCTAAGACTTCCGAGCTTCGAATTTTCCAATTCTGAGAATATTTCCAGAACAACTTTTCTGAAACTAAAAACAACAGAAAATAGGGAACTGGCTTTGTGGCATCTTGTTAATAGGTTAGTCCCGGAAATTGATCAAAATGACATAAAGTGTATAACAAACATGTAGGAAATAACATGAAAACAACATGGAACATCAGAAATTAACTATATGTTTATGACGTATCAATTGTGGCTAGACTTTTTCATATCATGCTAGATGTTATTTTAATTCTAAAGCCTGGTGGTAATTTAGTAGCAAGATTTGTCTCAAATAGCTGAGTGTTTAATGTGCCATTGAAAGAATCATGAGTTGTTCTTGTCATCTTGAAGCATAAATTTGTGGTGTTCTCCTTTGAATGTTTTATTTGGTTGACTTGGCGCATGCTCACACCATGTTTATGACTACGAACCAGTCACTAATAGCCTCTATGATCATTTAGTTTTTGAAATTGTGGTGCCACTTATGCTTTGATTAATGATGTTTATGTCGCTATGCATGATTATGGCCATTACTGCTCTCTTGATTTGTCGCTCCCAGTCTTTTGCTAGCCTCCACATGTACTGAGTATGAGCTCTACGCGTGCATCCAACTCCCAAAAACCAAAGTATTCTAGCTGTGTCCACCATACCTACCTACATGTGGTATTTAACCGCCAATCCGAAAGTAAATTGCTCATGTGTTACCTTTAAAACTTTCAAAATTACTCATGTTTTGTGTTCTTGTTTTAGCTCATGAGGACGTAAATAGAGAATCTTTATCTCACTTGTTGATTGTACTTTCACACCCTGGACTAGTGGCTTCATCCGCTTATCCAATTGATAGAAGAGCTGGCAGCGGGGTGCCCAGCCCCAAATTAATACAAACAAATTCTCTTCACTATTTTTGCCCCTGATTTATCAGTCAAAGCATAATTGTGTAAATAGAAGAGAAAGAGGGATGACCTTCTACCCAGATGCGTCCTTCTATGAGAGCCTCTCTTGTAAATATAGTTCGCCTGTGACGTACTGTAGTTTGTTTTTACCATTCATTGACATAAGCATACACCTCTCTTAAAAAAATAGACACTCCTCCACGGTATGTGATTGTTGGCATGCACTCGAGGATTTGGTTAGCCATGGTTTGTGTAAGATGTATGGGAGGAGTGTCATACATTTTATACCTATGTTTAATAAAATAAAAGCTCTAGCACATGAGTGGTCCATGCTTCCCTCTGTGAAGGGCCTTTCGTTTACTTTTATGTTGAGTCTCCATCTTCTAACTTTATGCGCTGATGAGAGAGCATAGTTGCCATTCTGAGTTTAATGTGCATTTGTCCCAGAAACATTATTAATTGATTCATGATGTGTTATTGTTTGTTCTCAAATTATTTGTTCTAGCTGTCCTCATGAACTTTGAAGGTGTCCTCACATTTATGTTTTGCCCCACTCTTAAGGACTAGTGAAATATCACTTTGCCATGCTTTCTCTATACTTGAAACAAACATATAACTTTCAATGCATTGTTATTCATGATCTTATATTTGTGATACTTCTCATGATGCAAGGTGATTGCTATGCTTTATTATTAAAGTTTTATTTATCATGCTTGTGTTGAAGTTCTACGATCTCAGCTTACATATGCTTTTACATTATTGATGATCAAATTTATGTTGGTAGCATGTCACCTCAAAATTTTTGTGTTTTTATCGTTTACCTACTCGAGGACGAGTAGGAACTAAGCTCGGGGATGTTGATACGTCATAAAGATATCCTTAATTTCCGATGTTCCATGTTTCTTTCATTTTATTTCCTACATGTTTGCTATACACTTTGTCATTTTTATCGATTTCCGGGACTAACCTATTAACAAGATGCCACAGAGCCAGTTCCCCTGTTTTCTGTTGTTTTAGTTTCAGAAAAGTTGTTCTGGAAATATTCTCGGATTTGGAAAATTCGAAGTCGGGAAGTCTTAGAATTCTCGAATGTTCCACGGAGTCCTGGAGAGACTCGGTGAGGGGCCACACCATAGGGCGGCGCGCCCCCTGGCCACGCCTGGGGGTGGTATGCCCCCCACCGGGTGCCCTCTGTCATCGCTCTTTCGTCTATATAATCCCCCGACATATCAACCCTAAAGATATGCCACTTTCTCTCGGGAAACACTCGAGGCTACTGTCATCGTCATCCCGAGATCGAGAGGGTTCTGGAGCTCTTCCCGGCACCATGCCGGGAGGGAAATTCATCACCGGAGGGGTCTACACCACCATGCCCTCCTCCGAAGTGATGCGTGAGTAGTTCATCCCTAGACTACGGGTTCATAGCAGTAGCTAGATGGTTGTCTCCTCCACTTTATGCCTCATGTTTAGATCTCGTGAGCTGCCTCACATGATCGAGATCATCTTTATGTAATGCTACATGTTGTTTTTGCTGGGATCTGATGAATGTTGAATGATATGTCTTCTGATTATCAATCTATCATGTTATCTTCATGCATATCTTATTTATGATCTTGCATGATCTCCGTTATTAGTAGATGCTCTGGCCAAGTAGATGCTAGTAACTCCAAGAGGGAGTATTTATGCTCGATAGTGGGTTCATGCCTCCTTTGCATCTGTGATCGAGTGACAGAAACGTGACAGATGCAGGATGTGTTGTTGCCATTAGGGAGAAAACATGTGAGGTTGTCAATCTCGCTGGTTTTTCTAACACAAAGGATTATATGTATAATGTGGAAAATGGTGCTTGTTTCCGGTGAATGAAAAGAGAACAATGATTGCAGCAAAAGAACAGTGCTTGCAGTAGGTTGTATTATCAATGTAAAAGAATGGACCGGGGTCCATAGTTCACTAGTGGTGTCTCTCCATAAAAGATATATAACATGTTGGGTAAACAAATTACAGCTGGGCAATTGACAGAAATAAAGGCTGCACCGTAGTGCATATGAAAGACATGATGATTACTATGAGATTCATGCGGACATTACAACATAATTCATAGACTGTAATCCAAGTGCATGTATGACTAATAATCCACCCTCAGAATGTAATCCAAGCAGGCTTCAGGTATTAAGTTGCAAGAAACAGATTACTGCCTTAAGTAAAGTGCGTAATGTAAACAATGGAAGCATTGTTGTTGTATCCCAAATGGCAACATCACATCCCCCATTCTTCACGTTTCTGTCACTCGAGCACAGATGAAAGGGAGGCATGAACCCACTATCGAGCATAAATACTCCCTCTTGCAGTTACAAGCATCAACTTGGCCAGAGCATCTACTAGTAACGGAGAGCATGCAAGATCATAAATAACAAAAACTTGATAGATTGGTAATCAACTTGACATAGCATTCAATATTCATCAGATCCCAGAAAACACAACATTTAGCATTACAGATAGATGATCTTGATCATGTTAGGCAATAAACATGGTGGCATAAAGAGGAGAAGACAACCATCTAGCTACTGCCATGGACCCGTAGTCCAAGGATGAACTACTCACGCATCACTCCAGAGGCAGGCATGGTGATGTAGAGCTTCAGAACCCTCCCAAACTAGGGTTGACGATGACGGCGGCTACAAAACTTGTCGTGGATGGAGGCTCAGGTATTTAGGGTTTTCAAGAGAAGGGGTGTAAATAGGCGAAAGGGCGATGTCGATGGGTGGCCAGGGGGCACACACCACCTGATGGCTCGGCCAGGGGGGGCGCCGCCCTATGGTGGGGCCACCCTGTGGCCCCCTCCGGACTCTGTGTACGTGACAGATAAATAAGACCCTAGGATTTTGTTTCGTCCAATTCCGAGAATATTTCCAGAACAACTTTTCTGAAACAAAAAATAGCAGAAAACAGGAACTTGCTCTATGGCATCTTGTTAATAGGTTAGTCCCAGGAAATTCATAAAAATGATGTAAAATGTATAGAAAACATGTAGCAAATGACATGAAAAGAACATGGAACATCAGAAATTATAGATACGTTTGAGACGTATCATGAACGTATAGTAATACTATTATGACGAGATAAAGTTCACGGTTCTAACATTGTAGGCATTACAACAAGGCATATGGACCGCTATCCAGCATGCATCCATATCTAAAAGTCCACCTCAAGAAAGCTATCCAGCAAATCCATTGGTATTAAGTTGAAGCAACAAAGTGACTGCTATGTGTCCAACAGACAAATGCATTAATTGCAATACGTAATGCAAGCAGTGGTTCCCATCCGTAGACAAGAGCACCACTATTTTCTCCCTAGTGGCAGCAGCACATCCTCCCCCCGCACGTTTCTGTCATTCGACCGTAGGCAACAAGGAGGCATGAACCCACTATCTACCATATGAACCCTCTCTTGGAGGTGAAAACAACTACGTGGCTAAGGTAATCATAATCACCGGAGAGCATTATAAGACAAGTTTAAAACTCTCTAAAATTATGAGTGAAGCATCTGAGATTGACATGAACAAATTAATCATAATCTCATGGTTCATCGGATCCCAGCAAACACAACATGCACAATTACATAACGTCATGTGAGGCAACTCACGAGACTCTAAACATGGAGGCATACCGGCTAGAACAACCATCGAGATACTGCTATGGACCCGTAGTCCCAAGATGAACTACTCGTGCATCTGTCTGGAGGCGATCATGGCGATGTAGAGTCCTCCGGTGACGACCCCCCTCTCTGGCGGGGTGCCGAAGCAGAACTCTAGAAGCCCTAGATTGGACTTTCAAGGTGATGGCACCTCTTTGTATGTTTTGTGGAGAAAAACTCTGTCCCTGAAGGTTTTAGGGTTAAAGAATATTTATAAGCGAAGGGGGTGTGAGGCGGTGCCGGGAGATCCAAGGGCACCACCAGGCACGGCCTAGGGGGGCGCGCATGGCAGCCGCCTGGCGGTGCCCTGGCTCCCCAACGGTTCCCCTTTGGACTTCGTCTTCTTTCCGAGTAAAAAATGCCTTTCGTGAATTTTCAGCCCTTTCCGAGAATATTTCCTTCAGAATTTTTTTAAAATAGAAAAATAGCAAAAAACAACAACTGGCCTGAGGCCTCTTGTTAATAAGTTAGTCTATGAAAACATCCGAAAAACAAAGGGAAACATGTCAAAGCATGAAAATAACATAGGGCATTGGAAAGAAAACATGCATGGAGGATAAAAAAGTATAGATGCGTTTGCAACGTATCACACACCACGCCACATTCTCTGCAAAAACAAGTTAGACAGATCTAATGCTTGTGTTTGCAACTTCTACGTGTCTATAGGTTCTACGTAGGCAACCGTTTACTACCTACGATAAAATCAGGCATGATTGTTCATAATGCTAGATTGACATTGCAGGGTGATTGAAACACCGACATTACGAAAATGGCTATAGCCTAAATCTAAACTTATTTATAACCATGACCCCCTTGTGGATCCAATCCACGTGCCCATTCCATTATGCCGTCCACGAATCCAACTATAGAAATACCCAAGCTACTGAAGCACTTATTTGGACTATACGAGATATGCCGGGGGCAACTCGAACGTCCTAGGATTGCCAGAACTTTGTAAAAATCTCACTATGCCATTGAAAACAAAATGCACAACTTATCGGGAAGCAATCATAAACAATCCGAATATTAGAGAACTTCCTAATATACTTGCACAAACATATGCAATACCCGCACACACCAGTGTACCTCTACCCACGCATAGACCATTCTGATACCACTATTGGTGTACATAGCAAAATTTAAAATTCTCTGTCCTACATAGCACACATGATCTACTATCGAGGTACAAGAGAGGTTAGATCTGATTGTTACCGGCGCGAAGAGCGGAACGAGTATTTCTGACGATGTCGGTGATGTCTGTTGAAGAGTCTCGTGGGTAAGCCTAGCGTTGGGACTATTGCCATCTTCCTGTATCGTGCCTTCTGGATCCATTAGCGTGAGGGTATCACGTGTTACCACTTTGAGAGTTTGCACATGTACGTCCGTCAAAGTCCTGCAACGCTTTGCCGTCTAGGTCTAATCGCTACAGGTTCACAATTGAGGTGGAGAGATCCCAACTCATAGGGGAGAGAGAGAGATTACATATATATCAAATCACGAGAGGACACCTCAAAACCCAATCAAAAGAACCTCTAATTCAATTAGAGGGGATCTAATTAGAAACCCAAATTAGACCCTCTAATCAACTAGAGAGAGGCTTGAGAGCCAAATATGTGCTTTGCTTTGAGCCTTGGGGTCATTTATATAGTTGAAGGAGATGGGGTAGTTTCCTTGAGGAGAGGGAGTCCTACTCCCAATCCAGGAGTGTGGCCGCACCACCCCTCCTAGCCGAACTCAGATTGGACTCCTAGGTGGAGTCCAATCCCCCTTCTTCCCTTTTCCATTTTCCTCCTTTCCCACCTCATTTATTTATCAAATAAACCAGGAAAAAATCATAGGGGATAGTGGTTCGCATTGTGAGGCCATGGGGCCTACCTGGCAGCCCCCCAAAATTGGGTTCGGCCATAGGAGGAAATCTATCCCCTTTAGCACTACCCCTTCTCGGTTTTTTCCCAAACTCTTCTTGAACCCTGTGGCCCCTATGAAAAAATAATCTAACCTATTTAACAATGTCAAAAACATATTCTTGACATCCCGGGACATCTCATGTCACCTGTATTCTCTCTGAATATTAATTATATCCCGTCGGAAACATCCGAATGATACCCG
The DNA here is from genome assembly GCA_028641055.1 of Alopecurus myosuroides. Classification (NCBI taxonomy): domain Eukaryota; kingdom Viridiplantae; phylum Streptophyta; class Magnoliopsida; order Poales; family Poaceae; genus Alopecurus; species Alopecurus myosuroides. The sequence continues at coordinate 272,034,898 of CM054062.1, read as the reverse complement.
CTCTTTCTCCAGACCATCCAGTGTGAACAAATGACTATGACGTCTTAAATGTGTGGCCCATATAGGTTTTATAACAAGTAGACATGATCGAGAAACCAATTTCCTAATCAATAATCAGCATCGGGACCGTGGGCGTTCATATTGATTCCTACGAGTTATACAAAGAAAACTGCCGAACCTGTTGGTTGTTGAGTAAGTTCATATTGCTTCGCGATACCAACCAATACCCAGAGATGAGATAAATTATAATACCGTGATTAAAATCTTTAATAACCTTATCACATTACTCCTGATATACCATATGCTTAATTTTACTCGTTACCGTGTTATAGTGTCACCATGACTAGTGTCATGTCTTTGTCTGCGCAGACTTATTTACCAATACTATTTCACAGAGTGGATCCTATATGTATCTCTCTATTATCTAGAGGAGTAATTCTCAATCTTGAACTATCACGATAATATGAATATCTTTGAGATCACTAGTTGATAGCCTTTTTGATCACTCAGTTTACGATGTGATACTTGACTATATCAAAATGATTTCTCTGGTAAACATCATGAGATATTCTCATGGTCTAAGGAAGCAAACAAAACAACCATCTTATGATGATACTACTTAACAGAAAAATCTTGTAGTATCTCAATTACTTGGGTCTACCCAGCCACATTGTTGAAACAACAAAGCGTTCTTGTCAATATTGATATAACTTATGTCCATGACTAGGAAAATGTGGTCATCTAATATTAGCAAGTTTGTCCGTGAGACATGAAAAATGGTATTACGATGTGTTTATGTTTCTACACGTGCATATGGGTTTTCCTCTGAATCCCACATTCACTGATCACAACAGTTATATCATAGAAACATAATGCTTGAATCATGAAACATATGTATATTATTGTCTCTTGGGTATACATCCAACATACTTAACCATCATTCCCCATTGTTTCTTGCTCTTTGACTTCTTAAAATCTTCCTTGAATCACTTCACCAAATATGCACACGCATCCCCAAACTCTCTTTTCACATTCATAACATAGTGTGCAAATTCTACCCCGGGCGTGTACATCGGGGCTACCTCGGCAATCTCAACATCACCGCCTGATGCAAATAATTTTTTAAGACGCTCGATTTCCATGTAAATGACACCCATCTTACGCTTTTGGGACTTCAACACCATAACAGCTACGCTGTATTTGTTGTCATGGGCCCTTTTGAGCACGTGGTCCTCATAGGAGCCGTTGCAGAAGCCATCGGAGTGACCCCAGGGGGCGCAAGAGACGGTGGCCTCGCAGGAGCCACATGAATAACCTCACGGGAAGCAAGAAAAAGTGGCCTCGTAGTGGCCATCTAGGCGGCCTCGGGGGCCCTATGAGACGGTGGCCTCACAGGAGCCGCCAGAATGACCTCGGGGGCCTTAGAAGACAGTGGTCTCGCAGTGAACGCCAGGGTGACCTCAGTGGCCTTGGAGACGGTGGCCTATCAGTGGCCGTCAGGGCGGCCTCGGGCGACTTAGGAAACGGTGGCCTCGCAGTGGCCATCAGGGCGGCCTCGGGGGGCGCATGAGATGGTGGACTCGTAGTGGCCGTCAGGGAGGCCTCGGGGGATGCAGGAAATGGTGGCCTCGCAGAAGATGTCATAATGAGCTCGGGGGATGCACAAGACGGTAGACTTCCATTGGCTACCGAGGTGATATCGGCTGCCTTAATGGCCTCAGGGGTCGTAGGAAGAGGTGGAATCACCACCAACTTGCCCGTGAGGTTATGTGGGTCCATGATAGCCTTCAGAACATGAATGTCGGAAGTTAGAGATGGTATGTATGTACTAACATGCATTATGTTGACCCTTGCAATGGTTAATTACCGTGATGGTCTTCAGCTCATGCAATGCAAACGAAACACGAATGGGGCTGCTACAGATTCCAATCGCACTTCTACCTCCATCATACACCACATAATTGGTGGTTTATCTATGACCAGTGCATTTTGATTATTTATAGGAACCATGCATTATGTCTCTCTGTCGACCAAAGCCTTGATGGATTCCATAATGGCCAGAAGCATGGTGTTGATCATGTATTGCACTCTGGCTACAACCATGGCGTCCATGGTCGATTTAATCTTCACCAGTTCCTTCCTGATATCCATCTTCTCGGGATTATTCCTCTTCGTCATAACATTTCCTAAAATAATCTCGCATGACATTTGCTAAAAAAAAGGCATACAGAGTGCGGTAAATTTGCCGAAACGGAAATGAATGAACATTCCAGAAAATTTCAACAACTCATTTAGAACACCTCTAAAAAAAATCAACGACTCGATGTCCGGACATATTTCAACATAACGAGAGTGGCAAGCAAACTCCCGCAAGCACAACCTAGAAAAAATTTCTCACTGCAATTAACACAAACACCTAGCACCCACAACATAGCAAAAACTTCTTCAACAAAGTCTTCGGGGCATTCCATCGAACAGCTCCAGGGCATACCTTAGGGAACACAGTGGCGTAGTAGAAGACGGAACACGATGGCAATAGTCAGGGAAGGATGGTGCTCAGGGACAGGGAGGTGCTCATCTGTGAGGTCGACGACAGCCCGCAGTAGGGCGGCGACAGGCAGGGGGTGGGTGCTTGTGGATGAGGCGGTGGACAGGGACAGGCAGGCGAGGTGCTCGGGGAGTGGGGGTGCTCGGCAGCGGGAAGGTGCTTGGGGACACGAGGAGCTCGACGGCGGGCATGTCGTGGTGGTATCACGACTGATGCCATGGGATGGCTAAAGTGTTGGGGCCGATGGACGCTGGAGGTGATCGGGGAGGGATCACACGGCGAGTAGCCACGTGTAGGATGTCTCAAACACTGCAAACAACCAGATCTTACCCATGTTCAGAGCCCTCGTGTGGAGGTAACACCCCTACTCCTGCCTTTTCTCTCTATATGTGTGTAACCGAGTAGCCACAGTACAAATCAGGCCTTCAGCCGAGTAGCCACTCTAGCTCTCTAGTTCTCTCTAGTGTTGCCTCTAGTAAAGATGTGAAGTAAAGCAACGTTGAGTGTCGACCCTCTCGCAGGAGGAGGCAGGGCACCTTATATACTGGTGCCCAGCCGAATAGAAAAAGACTATAAGGTACGACTGATGGGACAGGCGTACTGCAGAACAGAGCACGCTTCCGGCTTCTCGCTGACGCGGGTGCGGGAAGTCGTCGCGCCGTTTGGAGATGGGACCTGTCCACCTTGTCAGTGAGATAGGGTAGGCCCCTAGCCCTGTCATGTCCCCTCTGTCAGTGACAGGACTTGACAGGCGCCTACCGCACTGTAGCCACGCCATAGCGCGGATAATCACGCGCTCCGTAAGTTGAACCGCACGCCGGTACGGACGCAGGATACACGGGATCCCTTGTCAGAACGGCTCCATTGACTTCTGGCCCGAGTAGGAAAGCACTCCCTCTACTCGGACCAACTCCTCTACTCGGACGAACATAACTTGCTTGATTTCTCCTCTTGGCCATTGGTTGGTACGGCCGGATAGAAACCTACCGGGTAGCAAGTACCGGGTAGCCATCTACCCGGTCAAACGGCACCTTTGACCTTGCCTTTAGCACTTGCCTTACCCCTACTCGGGGGTAACCCCCTGTCATTAGTCCCCGAAGCTGGTAGAGTCCTGCGAATTTGTTCACTGGGCCCTGCCAGCTTAAAACAAAAACTGTCTTCATGAACGAGCAATGCCGAGTTGCACTCCAACTTGTACAAGTAACTCATTCTCGAATCTCTTCAACTGTGCTCACGAGACAACCTTCCTGGTAGCTGAGTAGAGTAATTTTTCTCCTGAGCTGCCGAATAGAATAACTTAGTGAAATTTCGAACTCGCTCCCGCTGAATCGGAGCGAATCCACCTCTCCGTGTCATTACGGGGCACGTGTCACACCCCTGTGCCCCCGACGCCTCGGTGCCTGGGATACGGCAGGCCACGTGCCAATAACTGCAACCCTGGCCCACTAGCCTGTTAAGTCACCTCAACCGTACTCAAGTGCCCACGATCTCGACGTGGGATTAACTGCGCCCGTTACGCGCGCGATATGCGTTGTGTGCGTTTCTAACGGTTGTGCAACCCACGCCGCACGATCTCGGCGCACGATCAATCCACGATTAATCCACTGGTAACGGCAACTCGAGGGGGAGAGATAAATACCCCCGCGACGCTCCCGTCTCATCTTTCCTGTTCTTCCCAATCTCGCGCCCCCTCGCCTCTCCGCCGCGTCGAGCACACCGCCACCGCAAATACTTGCTGCGCCGCTGCTCCACGCACCGCGAGAGAGATAGAGAGAAACTCCTTCGCTCACCTCCGCCTCCAATCTCCCCTAAGTGCTTCCGCCTCCATGGTTTCTCACGGAGATGACGATGCCGCCGCCCGCGCCGGTTGGGAAGGATCAGAAGTCACTGCAGAAGACTGCCAGTGGCTTGTCAACACGTGTCGTGTTCCTCCCGGCGTCGTGTGTAGGCCCCCAGGTACCGAAATCATCCCCAAGCCTGAGAAGGACGTATACGTCGTCTTTCTCACTCACTTCAAAAGGGGATTCGCCCTTCCTGTTTCCGAATTCTTTGCCGAATTCCTCCGTTATTTTGGCCTCCAGCCACACCATCTTCCACCCAACGCCCTTGTCATGCTTTCTATCCACGCCGTAGTGTGCGAAGCCTTCTTAGGCGTCTACCCAACCATCCATACCTGGGCTAGGTATTTCTTCTTCTGAAAGCAGAGTGTTCCCAATCCTGGGCACACCGAGAGCGCTCGCACGATGACCCAGACCGGATGCGCCATGATGATACAGCACAAGATCGGGCATCACCCGCGGGTTAAGGGATTGGAGACTGTGCGCAAGTGGCAGCGCAGTTTCTTGTATGTGAAGAATGTTGCTCCCGAGAAGGGGAATCCTATCGAGGACCGAATAAGGCTTCCAAAGTTCACGAATGCACGGCCCACCCAGCAGAATTGGGGCTACGACCCCAAGAAGACCATCGAGGATGTCCTCCAGGTTGAGCGACGCCTGACCGAGCTGATCTCGGAAGGTTTCCGTCCGGACGATCCCATCGCGTGCTGGATATCACGCCGAGTGCTCCCACTCCAGCGTCGATCGCACAAGATGTGCCACATGGGAGGACCCCGAGATTGCACAAGGACAACGACATTCGAGCTCAGCACAGCCGAGGTGGCCATCTGGGCTAGGTCCATCATGCAGACCTCGCTCACTGACACTTGGATGTATGGCTTCGCGCCGTATAGCCGCTTCAAGCCCATTGGAAAGGTTAGCCTTCGGTGCTTTGCTTTTGTACATTGATACCGAGTAGGTGGCTTCTCAGCTTTGTATGCTTAGTCTTTGCGTGCTGCACCGAGTAGAATATCACAAACATCCTTTTGGCTTTATATGCTTTGTGTTTGCACGCCATGTCGAATAGAAATCCTTAGCTGAATATGCTTTGTGTTTGCATGCTATTCCGAGTAGAACCCCTTAGCTTTATATGCTTTATGTTTGCATGCTATGCCGGGTAGAGCTCCTTAGCTTTATATGCTTTATGTTTGCATGCTATGCCGAGTAGAACTCTCTAGCTGAGCACTCAACTCACTTGTGCTATCTGTTTGCCTCTACAGCACATCGATCGCCAGGGAGAAGAAGATACCGAAGTCTTTGTAACATCCCAAGTATGAAGATACCCCTAGAATGTTTTGTTTCTTGTTTTAATTCAAGTATTGCATCATGTCATCATGTTTAATTATTTGTTTGCATTTGTTACTATTTGTTTTGCATCTGTTTTATCTTGTTTTCACATTTGTAATTCAAACAATAGCCCAACATTAATTTTCATACTTGCTCTGTTACAACATTTTAAATGAAAATCACAAATAAAAACAATCTGTTTGTTGTCATAATTTTCAGTATGGATCAACTAATAAAATGGTGTTTATATTTCCACTAATTCCTTCCAAATTCAAAGCAAATCATCAACAGCACCTCATCTGGAAATTATATAAATACCAAACCATTCCAATAATTCTAATCCAACTAATAATAGGGTTCACCCTATTAAGTTGTTGTTTCTATATTAATTAACAAAATATTCCAATTCAAATCAAATATTTTCAAACAGAACCAATTTGAAACTATAAAAATAATAACCAAAACATTCTTTTATTCCTTGTTTCCAATTAATTCTTTTGGGTCACCTTGTTAAAAGGTTGATTTTATTAATCATTTTAAATATTCAAAAATCATCTAAATTGGCTTATTTTCCAAAACAGCACAAAAATTTAAACCTTTTTGAAATCCAAACTTGTTAACTGTTTGGAATTAACCCCATGAGTTCACCCTATTTTTCCTAGAATTTTTACTAACCTACAAACCATCTTTTTCTTCCAAATCTGTGTTCTGCAAAAAAAAAAAAAAACAGAAAAAGAAAAAGAGAAAAACTACAACGCGCGCGCGTCTGCTAACCAGCCCAACCCACCTAGCCACTAACCAGCGCGCGGCCCAGCCCGTTATTCCCCCGCGTACCGCTTCAAAATTTGTGCGCCCCTTCTGTTCGAGGTACGGCGGCCATCCGGGCACGCCACGTCGGCGTACGGCGGCGCCCGACGGCCAGGAGGCGCTCCGACCCCCTATAAGTAGCCTAGGGCAGCGCGCCAGCTACCCAAGGCCTAGGGTTCCTGTTCCCCCCTCTCTCCGCCGCCGATCGCCACCTCTCCATCTCGTTTCCCCCTCTCTGAATCCCCACCGGCGGCGAGCTCTCTGAAACCCCGTCGATGGCCACCACAGTAGCCACGCACACACTCACCTGAGTGCTGGAAACGCACCACCACTCTCCCTTCTACCGATTGAACACCGGAGGGAGCCCGGAGAACAGCCAGAGCCGCGCCGCCGTCTTCGTCACCGCCGCTGTCGCCGTCAGCCGTCTCCGTCGAGCCCCTGCAACCACGACGACGCGGTGAGCGCCACCGTTCCCTCCCATCTCACCTCCTCTCTGTTGCGCATCCAGTTCTGCATCCGCGCGCGTCCAGCAGCAGCCACGGCGCAGCACGGCCGTTGATCCCTCCAGCGACGTTGTTTCTGTCAGCAGGTTCAGTCCGCGCGCGTGCAGTTTCAGTTAACTGCAAGACTGAATCTTTATCCTCCCTGCGTGTCTGTATCTGACAACGAAACGCAACCAGCCCAGTTGGTTCAGTAGCAGCGCACGCGAGGGCGAGGTGCTGGGTTCGATCCCTGGCACCTGGGATTAAAATCCCCACTTTTTTCGACGGAGTACTGACAGGGAGGGCCCCCTGTCAGTCACTCGTGTGGCCACGCAAGCACAGCAAGGCTTGGGCCCCCCTGGCAGTGACAGGGTGTATCTCCTGTGCGTGTAAAACGAATTTTAAATTTTCTGTAATCAAATCTAGGTCCAATTAAATCACAGATTGGTCCCTGAAAGCATTCTGCTTATAACTTTTATTTTATAACTCTAAAAACTGAAAATAAAATATGTGTGCTAGTCTAAATTCAATTGTCTACCTTTTGGTAACTTTTGTTTCCTGTTTTGAATTTTCAAAATGCATTTAAAAATTCAAATTTGAGTAATTCAAATGTAATTTGCAATAATTCATACTAATTCCAAATAAGGCAAATAAAATATGTTTTTTCATACCATTTTGAATATCCTATTCAAATATAAAATTTGTTTCCTGGTTTGAGTAATTTAAATTGCCTAAATAATTTAATACTTGTTTAATTCATTTAAATTTGATAAAATCATAACTTGCTCAAAATAAAATATTTTTGAACATGCAAAATATGTTTTCAAACCATCAAAGTGTGAACTTTTCAAATGTGAGTTTGAAATTATGTCTTGAATAAATAAAATTCAAATAAAATTCACACTTGTTTTAAATCCAATTAAAACTTGTTTAATATTGTTTAATTCATAATAAATTCATCCTAATTCAAATTTCAATATTTGAAACATGTAATCCAACTAAAATTTGATGTTCTTTTCAAATATAAATTTTGTTAATTGTTTTGCACACTTTAAATTGGTGAAAACAATAATTGTTTGTGTGACATGTTTAAGTAACCAAACTTTCCAAACTTAATAAATGATTTCCAAAACTTGTTAAATCCTTTTATCACTTGCATCTATTATTGTTATTTGTTGTTATTTTGTTGTTACCATCATGCATGCATCATGCTAACAACTTTCACATAATAATTAATTGTAAATCATTTGTTCCCCTTAATTCATGGACCCTTTCCCATATGCAACTCAAATTAGCCTAGGGGTCCATTTAAATTGTGTTATCATGTTAGCTAGTTTATTTTGATGCAACCATTAACTTGTCATGCATCATCTTTGCTTGTGCACTATGCCATGATAATGATTGTTTATATTCTGCCTTGTTTGTTTGCTTCTTCTCGAATAGACGACGACGTTGAGACAGACGATCTTTACAGCACCCCTTCTGAGGATCTAGCTCAGTACCAGGCTGCTGAGTTTGCAGGCAAGTTATCACTCACATGAACCATTGTGTTCCTTTCAACCCTGGTTACCGATACTTTCCGTTGTCTATTTCTGCTAGCCTTAGTGGTAGTTGTTTCTGTTACGAACCTATCACATGAATCCTTTACCCTGATATTGCCTCACCACCCCTCCTACAACCCTATTGATTGAGCCAGTGCCTTACTAGTATGCTTAGGTTGTTTTGCTCGAGTCTGTTACCCGTTACTTTCAGTTACTATATCTTTATTATGTTCTGGGGGTCGATGTTTAATCAATCAATCAATCATGCTAATATTATTGTTAATAATAATTTGATGATAAGGCACCGGCAGGAGGCCCTGTGTGGTTTTGAGGCCTGCTAGTGTCGACCCTAATAGGAAAAGGGTCTTGTCTACTGATCCATGATGAGCGCACTACCCGCATGTGGGAAGCGAGTATGGGCGCCCCCCTCAATTTGATTCGATTCGCATCTCGTCCAAATCATCTCATTTAGTTCGTGTTTTCCATTTGCCGCATGCATGTTTTTGCGAGCCCAGCGCAGGGTGGAACTTTTGTAGTCGGCATATAGGGGGACACGTTCTTAGAGTGCTATGAGGGTCCATTTTCTTCTGGGCTCGATTAGCCGTGCGCCCAAGGTGCTTCGGGCTTGATGCGAAGAAGAGTTGAGTTGTGTTGAGTGCCCCGCTTGGTGGGAGGCATCCCATCTGGTGGGTTATTCATACGTGTACGGCCAAATTGGTGCAACCCTGCAGGGATAATCTTCTCGAGAAGCCGTGTTTTCCGCGGTTATGGTTAACTTGGTGAAAGTACTGGCTAACAAGTACTCAGGACAACTTAAACCTAAAGCTATCACAATCTCTCACCCCATGAGTAACAACTTGACTAGTAATAGGATTATTGTCACAATAACTTGATTCATCTCTAATCCAACTGTGTGAGTTATCCTCGGATTGCTTATTTGGATAAGGGGCGAGATCCAGGATGGGTTTGTTTGATGTTAGCTTTCAGTTGGTTACGACACTCGATCTTATCCCCTTTCTGATAGTTGGAAGTGATAGAATCTCTGTAGTTGGTTAGCGCAGCCAGTTGCAGCATCTTATATATCCCCTTCTTTCCGTTGAACCCAAGTCATTTGTGCTTGTGTTGAAGGGCTATACTTTGGTGAACTGTGAGTCTTGCTTGCCAGTACGTCTATGTACTGACCCCTTTGGGGCTGTGGTTTCCGCAGACTACGCTTACAAGGATCCAGGTGACGGCTACTACGTGGAGTTTGACGAGGCTGCTGACGAGTAGTTAGCGGACCCGGGCAGGATCCGAGACATCGTGGATGGGCTCCGTCTTTATTTCAGTTTCCGGCTTCTTAAGCCTATTTGGATTTGTCTGTACTCAGACCCCCTTTGAATGCTTCCGCTGAGATGTAATGGTGCTATGTTGGGACATGTGTCCTCTGGATGATTGTATTTGCTATCTCTGCCCTAGTGAGGGCCATTTGCAACTTATTTCAATCTTTTGTGTCTTAGAGGCATGTTGTGTTATCCTTTTGTTCAAAGCCGTTGACGTACCATGTGTGTATGGTATGAAGTACGTCAATGGTAGTGTCCTGATTTCTACAGGATAGTTTACATCGACGGTGAACAGTAGCGATGGGTTGTCACACATAAGTGTTGGCCTACTCGTAAGAGGACGCGGGTGCCGGTAAGCCCCGTAATCCCATCAGAATACTGTTCAGTTCGTACGGTGAGTATCCTCTAGAAGTCCGGGTGCGACAAATGGTATCAGAGCCTGTCTGCCTGTAGGATCCCTTTTTACTGGTCGCAGTTGAGTCTAGAAACTATTTTGTAGCTATATAGGAAAAATGAAACGTGAGAGTAGGAATTCTGCCATTTTTCTTCTTTCCCCACCCACCCACCCTTTTCTGGTAAGGAAGTGCAACGTTGTTTTCTGTTCTCACCTAAACTTTCAAGTTAGGATTTCACGTGTTTTGGGTTCTCCGTAGTACCTCAGGAGTTTTTGGTCTCGTGTTTCCCGATGTTGCTTCAATATCCTGTTCTTTTCAACACCCTTTTCGTCCGTTGAACCTTGTTGTTGCTTTCCACTTCAGTTCTCTACCGGCGTCTAATCAAAACTTCCCCGATCATCTGCAGATGGATCTCAGGTTCTTCCCGCAGGTGGTTCGGATGACTCGCTGTGAGAGCACCGCCGGTTATTCGGAGATGCTGAGAGACATGGTCACCTATCTGGGGTTCCATTGGGCACCAGAGTACCAGGTCTACGAGCAGCAGCGAGGGTTTGACCAGACCTACTACCAGGCTATCGTCTACATTCTGTCAGATGATGGCATGAGCGTTGTCCACCGCTACGAGGCAGTAGGTTCCACAGTGGATATGGCCATGCAGCAGGCAGCTTACGTGAGTCTCACCGTCCTCCGTGCTGACTACTGGGGGTTTGACGATTCTATCTATCGCCACATCCCCCGTGGTTACATCACGTCGGCGGGAGTTCACTTCACTCTCCACGGCAACCTGGATTCCTACGAGGATGATAGCTCCAGGCTGCACACCACTGCTCAGTTTGTGAGGCACAGTGACGCAGTTGCTTCCACACTTTCTCAGGAGTTAGCCTCAGTCAGGGAGCAGCTCTATCTTGCTTTGACTCGTCTGGCTACGTACACCACAGACTTTGTTGGAGATGAGCGTTTTGCACGTTTCCAGCAGACAGTTGGACGTAGTTTACCAGATGCTGGAGGTTACGAGCCGATCAGAGGTCCACTTCTCGACCTCGGAGCTGGTTACACTGGGATTCCACGCTTTGGAGCACAGGGAGACGACGCTTTCTACTTCACCACACCGAGAGTTGCTCTCAGAGCAGTCCCGATCTACGTGGATCGTCGTTATACCTACTTCCGGGGGATTCCTCCACACCGTATCTCTCGTCGTACTACTCACCGCTGTCCTGCGTGATGAGCATGGGAGTACCGATGTATCCGTTCCTAGCTATGTTTAGTTATCCTTTGGCATTCGAACCATGTATTGGTCTGTTGGATATTCTGATGTATTTGAACATGTGATGATGTACCTGTTGGTTATCTATTCATGCGTCGGAATAATCTATCTTTCGGGTACCAAGTCTATCCTTTTCTATTGTTGTGCTAAAATGCATGTCTATTCAGGATGCCGCCAACAAGGAGCAACCCGCCTGAACCACCTCCGCTCACGGAGCTGTTGACTCAGATGACTCAGGTCGTGGCTTAGATGGCCCAGATCCAGGCTAACCAGCACAACAACCAGAATGCTCCGCGAGTCAGCATCAAGGAGTTTCTGAGCATGGGGCCGAGAGCTTTCGTGGCAACACGTGAGCCTCTGGATGCTGATGACTGGATCAGGGAGATGAACAGGGCTCTGGACATAGCTCACGTTGCTGAGGAGGATAAAGTCAAGTATGCCACCTACCTACTGAAGGGTCAGGCAGCTACCTGGTGGGAGAACTACCAGACCATGAGAGCTGGCTATCCTATCACCTGGGGATGTTTCAAGGATGCCTTCCTGAAGCACCACATCCCAGATGGTCTCATGGAAAGGATGCGTGAGGAATTCTGCTCTCTCAAACAGGGCAAGCTGGACGTCCTCGGCTACCAGAACGAGTTCAATCGTCTCGCTCGATACGCTGGTGACGAGGTGTCCACTGAAGCCAAGAAGATGGCAAGGTTCCGCCGAGGTTTTAACCCGGAACTGAAGTACGCTCTCACCAACATCAAGTGCAAGGACTTCGTGGAGCTCGTGAACACCGCGCTCAATGAGGAGAATGGGCGCAAGGCGTTCGAGGAGTCCCGTAAGCACTCGCGTGAGGGTGGTTCCTCCTCCAACATGACCACCCCTCCGCAGAAGCGCCGCATCTGGGTGCCAAATGGTGCTGTCACTCGGGCTCCAAATGCCCAAGCTTCTCCAGGCTTTGGTCCCCGCCCACCCAACCCATCTCAGATGCAGGGTCAGAGGGTTCCAATGGGGCAGCCAAGGCCAGGTCCTCCTCGTGTCGTTACTTGCTACAAGTGCAAGGAGACTGGACACTACGCTGATAAGTGCACTCAGAGGCAGCTACCTCCACCTCCTCGCCCCAACACCAACCAGGCAATGGTTCGTGCTCCCCCGGCTAAAGCCTTCAACTCCAACAACAGGCCTATCGGGAGGACCGCGAGGGTGAATCATATCAAGGCCGACAAAGCTGAGGAAGCTGCTGACGTCGTTCTCGGTATATTACCCGTAAACTCTATTCCAGCTAAAGTGTTGTTTGATACCGGAGCATCGCATTCTTTTGTGTCAAAGATTTTTGCAAAAGCATACAACCTAGTTCTGGTTCCGCTAAGCAATCAAATGACTGTTCACTCTCCGGGACCGCAAATGTTGACTTCCAAGATAAGTATGGACAATCAAATCCTAATTGGAGGTCGCATATTCCTTGCTTCACTCATGTTGCTGGGAAATTCTGACATTGATGTCATTCTGGGTATGGATTGGTTGAAGACCCACAAAGCAAAAATTGACTGTGCTCAAAAGTCAATAATTCTATCCCACACTTCAGGCCAGATAGTCTATTCTCCATATGGATCAAGTTCTGTTCAGTTGTTCAACCTTGATGCAAAACCCCTTCCTGCAATTGAAAATGTTCCGGTGGTTTGTGAATTCCCTGACGTCTTTCCAGAAGAGTTGCCAGGGATGCCTCCAGACAGAGCAGTTGAGTTCGTGATCGAGCTTGAGCCAGGTACTGCTCCAATCTCTAAGCATCCATACAAGATAGCTCCTCCTGAACTGAAATTGTTGAAGGAGCAAATCGATATGTACATGGAGAAAGGTTACATTCAGCCTAGTTCCTCCGCTTGGGGTTGCCCAACTCTGTTTGTTGCCAAGAAGGATCAAACAAAAAGACTCGTGGTTGACTATCGTCCTCTCAACGAGAAAACCATCAAGAACAAGTATCCAATTCCTCGTATCGATGATCTTTTTGATCAACTTGCTGGAGCCTCAATATTCTCAAAGTTGGACTTGAGGATGGGGTACCATCAAATAAAGATCAGAAAGGAAGATATTCCTAAGACAGCTTTCACCACTCGGTACGGTCTATATGAATACACCGTCATGTCCTTTGGTCTCACCAATGCACCGGCGACATTCTCTCGACTAATGAATTCTGTCTTCCATGAATACCTCGACAAGTTTGTTGTGGTATATCTCGATGACATTCTAGTCTACTCAAAATCCGAGGAAGAGCATGGAGAACACCTTCATCTCACTCTCATGAAACTTCGCGAGCATCGTCTATATGCCAAGTTTTCCAAGTGTGAGTTCTGGATTCCAGAAATTGCATATCTTGGTCATATCATCTCTGCCAAAGGCATAGCCATTGATCCTGAAAAGGTTAAGGCAATTGTTGATTGGAAACCCCCTAAGACGGTGAAGCAAGTCAGAAGTTTTCTTGGCTTGGCTAGCTATTGCCGTCGTTTCGTCCAAAACTTCTCCAAGATTGCTAAACCTCTCACTGATCTCACAAAGAAGGACAAGAAGTTCGTTTGGACTCCACAGTGTGATGAGAGTTTCAATCTCCTGAAGGCAAAACTCACTTCCACACCTGTTCTAGTTGGCCCAGATACTACCAAACCTTTCCAGATATTCTGCGATGCATCTCTCCAAGGTCTAGGTGCAGTTCTTATGCAAGAACGTCAAGTTGTAGCTTATGCTTCACGTCAGTTGAATGCACATGAGCAAAACTATCCCACTCATGACCTAGAACTTGCAGCAGTTGTGTTTGCCCTCAAGAAATGGAGACAATACTTGTTGGGTAACAAAACTGAAATCTTTTCCGATCATAAGAGTCTGAAATACATCTTCACTCAGCCAGATCTGAACCTCAGGCAAAGGAGATGGATTGAAAAGATTAAAGACTTTGATCTCACCATTTCTTACACTCCAGGCAAGGCTAATGTTATGGCCGATGCTCTCAGTCGCAAGTCATATTGCAATAATCTCATGATCATGGAAAGCCAACCTCCACTTCACGAAGAATTCCAGAAGCTGAACCTTGGTCTTGTTCCTCAAGGTTACCTTGCTAGCTTGACAGCCAGTCCAACTCTCGAGGACAAGATTCGTTCTGAGCAACTTCGTGATACTGAAATCAAGAAGATTGTAGAGCACATCAAGGAAGGCAATGATAAATTCAAGTCCTTCTCAATTGATGACAAGGGAACTGTGTTCTTCGAAGGACGCATTGCAGTTCCTCAGATTCAAAGTCTCAAGGATATCATTCTCAAGGAGGCTCATGAAACTCCTCTCTCCATCCACCCTGGAAGTACAAAGATGTACCAGGATCTCAAGACTCTGTATTGGTGGCCTGGCATGAAACGTGAAATTTCTCAATACGTTTCTGAATGCGACGTTTGTCAACGTGTTAAGGCAGTCCATCAGAAAACAGCAGGTCTACTCCAACCTCTGAAAATTCCTGAGTGGAAGTGGGACATGATTGAAATCGACTTCGTTACTGGGTTTCCAAAGTCCAAGAAGGGCAACGATGCAATCTTCGTTGTTATTGATCGTCTCACTAAAGTAGCTCACTTCTTTGCTGTCAAGGAAACTATCTCAGCTAGCCAGTCAGCAGAGCTCTACACAGCAAAGGTTGTTCCTCTTCATGGTGTTCCATTGGAAATAAGCTCAGACCGTGGAAGCATATTCACTTCTCATTTCTGGAAAAGCTTTCAAGAAGCATTGGGCACTAAACTTCTGTTCAGCACAGCTTATCATCCTCAGTCTCAGGGGCAAGTCGAAAGAGTCAATCAGATTCTCGAGGATATGCTCAGAGCATGTGGTCTCTCCTTTGGCATGAAATGGGAGGATTGCCTTCCATATGCTGAATTCTCCTACAACAACAGCTACCAGGAAAGCCTAGGCATGGCACCATTTGAGGCACTGTATGGTCGCAGATGCAGGAGTCCAATCAATTGGTCTGGAGCTGGTGAACGTTCACTCTTAGGCCCTGACATTGTTAAGGAAGCCGAGGAGAAAGTTCGTATCATTCGTGACAATCTCAGGATTGCTCAGTCTCGTCAGAAGAGCTATTATGATAGCAAGCACAGGGATATGATCTATGCACCTGGTGATAAGGCATATCTCCGTGTAACTCCCCTCAGAGGCACTCATTGTTTTGGTGTGAAAGGAAAGCTTGCACCAAGATACATTGGTCCTTTCAACATTCTCTCAAGGCGGGCAGAGAATGCCTATCGTCTTGAACTTCCAGAAAAACTACCCAAGGTGCACGATGTGTTCCACGTGTCACAGCTCAAGAAGTGTTTCAAAGATCCAGATCGTGCAGTTGATCATGATTCCATTGAACTGCAAGATGATCTATCTTATGAGGAGCACCCTATTCGTATTCTCGATGAGACCGAGCGTAAGACTCGCAACAAGAGCACCAAGTTCTTGAAAGTGCAATGGTCGCATCATTCCGATAAAGAGGCAACGTGGGAGACCGAAGAGGATCTTCGCAAGAAGTATCCGGACCTTTTCATTTCTCAGTAGGAATATCGGGGCGCGATTCCTTCAAGGGGGGGGGGGTTGTAACATCCCAAGTATGAAGATACCCCTAGAATGTTTTGTTTCTTGTTTTAATTCAAGTATTGCATCATGTCATCATGTTTAATTATTTGTTTGCATTTGTTACTATTTGTTTTGCATCTGTTTTATCTTGTTTTCACATTTGTAATTCAAACAATAGCCCAACATTAATTTTCATACTTGCTCTGTTACAACATTTTAAATGAAAATCACAAATAAAAACAATCTGTTTGTTGTCATAATTTTCTGTATGGATCAACTAATAAAATGGTGTTTATATTTCCACTAATTCCTTCCAAATTGGTTTCCAAATTCAAAGCAAATCATCAACAGCACCTCATCTGGAAATTATATAAATACCAAACCATTCCAATAATTCTAATCCAACTAATAATAGGGTTCACCCTATTAAGTTGTTGTTTCTATATTAATTAACAAAATATTCCAATTCAAAACAAATATTTTCAAACAGAACCAATTTGAAACTATAAAAATAATAACCAAAACATTCTTTTATTCCTTGTTTCCAATTAATTCTTTTGGGTCACCTTGTTAAAAGGTTGATTTTATTAATCATTTTAAATATTCAAAAATCATCTAAATTGGCTTATTTTCCAAAACAGCACAAAAATTTAAACCTTTTTGAAATCCAAACTTGTTAACTGTTTGGAATTAACCCCATGAGTTCACCCTATTTTTCCTAGAATTTTTACTAACCTACAAACCATCTTTTTCTTCCAAATCTGTTTTCTGCAAAAAAAAAAAAAAAAAAAAAAACAGAAAAAGAAAAAGAGAAAAACTACAACGCGCGCGCGTCTGCTAACCAGCCCAACCCACCTAGCCACTAACCAGCGTGCGGCCCAGCCCGTTATTCCCCCGCGTACCGCTTCAAAATTCGTGCGCCCCTTCTGTTCGAGGTACGGCGGCCATCCGGGCACGCCACGTCGGCGTACGGTGGCGCCCGACGGCCAGGAGGCGCTCCGACCCCCTATAAGTAGCCTAGGGCAGCGCGCCAGCTACCCAAGGCCTAGGGTTCCTATTCCCCCCTCTCTCCGCCGCCGATCGCCACCTCTCCATCTCGTTTCCCCCTCTTTGAATCCCCACCGGCGGCGAGCTCTCTGAAACCCCGTCGATGGCCACCACAGTAGCCACGCACACACTCACCTGAGTGCTGGAAACGCACCACCACTCTCCCTTCTACCGATTGAACACCGGAGGGAGCCCGGAGAACAGCCAGAGCCGCGCCGCCGTCTTCGTCACCGCCGCTGTCGCCGTCAGCCGTCTCCGTCGAGCCCCTGCAACCACGACGACGCGGTGAGCGCCACCGTTCCCTCCCATCTCACCTCCTCTCTGTTGCGCATCCAGTTCTGCATCCGCGCGCGTCCAGCAGCAGCCACGGCGCAGCACGGCCGTTGATCCCTCCGGCGACGTCGTTTCTGTCAGCAGGTTCAGTCCGCGCGCGTGCAGTTTCAGTTAACTGCAAGACTGAATCTTTATCCTCCCTGCGTGTCTGTATCTGACAACGAAACGCAACCAGCCTAGTTGGTTCAGTAGCAGCGCACGCGAGGGCGAGGTGCTGGGTTCGATCCCTGGCACCTGGGATTAAAATCCCCACTCTTTTCGACGGAGTACTGACAGGGAGGGCCCCCTGTCAGTCACTCGTGTGGCCACGCAAGCACAGCAAGGCTTGGGCCCCCCCTGGCAGTGACATGGTGTATCTCCTGTGCGTATAAAACGAATTTTAAATTTTCTGTAATCAAATCTAGGTCCAATTAAATCACAGATTGGTCCCTGAAAGCATTCTGCTTATAACTTTTATTTTATAACTCTAAAAACTGAAAATAAAATATGTGTGCTAGTCTAAATTCAATTGTCTACCTTTTGGTAACTTTTGTTTCCTGTTTTGAATTTTCAAAATGCATTTAAAAATTCAAATTTGAGTAATTCAAATGTAATTTGCAATAATTCATAAATAATTCATACTAATTCCAAATAAGGCAAATAAAATATGTTTTTTCATACCATTTTGAATATCCTATTCAAATATAAAATTTGTTTCCTGGTTTGAGTAATTTAAATTGCCTAAATAATTTAATACTTGTTTAATTCATTTAAATTTGATAAAATCATAACTTGCTCAAAATAAAATATTTTTGAACATGCAAAATATGTTTTCAAACCATCAAAGTGTGAACTTTTCAAATGTGAGTTTGAAATTATGTCTTGAATAAATAAAATTCAAATAAAATTCACACTTGTTTTAAATCCAATTAAAACTTGTTTAATATTGTTTAATTCATAATAAATTCATCCTAATTCAAATTTCAATATTTGAAACATGTAATCCAACTAAAATTTGATGTTCTTTTCAAATATAAATTTTGTTAATTGTTTTGCACACTTTAAATTGGTGAAAACAATAATTGTTTGTGTGACATGTTTAAGTAACCAAACTTTCCAAACTTAATAAATGATTTCCAAAACTTGTTAAATCCTTTTATCACTTGCATCTATTATTGTTATTTGTTGTTATTTTGTTGTTACCATCATGCATGCATCATGCTAACAACTTTCACATAATAATTAATTGTAAATCATTTGTTCCCCTTAATTCATGGACCCTTTCCCATATGCAACTCAAATTAGCCTAGGGGTCCATTTAAATTGTGTTATCATGTTAGCTAGTTTATTTTGATGCAACCATTAACTTGTCATGCATCATCTTTGCTTGTGCACTATGCCATGATAATGATTGTTTATATTCTGCCTTGTTTGTTTGCTTCTTCTCGAATAGACGACGACGTTGAGACAGACGATCTTTACAGCACCCCTTCTGAGGATCTAGCTCAGTACCAGGCTGCTGAGTTTGCAGGCAAGTTATCACTCACATGAACCATTGTGTTCCTTTCAACCCTGGTTACCGATACTTTCCGTTGTCTATTTCTGCTAGCCTTAGTGGTAGTTGTTTCTGTTACGAACCTATCACATGAATCCTTTACCCTGATATTGCCTCACCACCCCTCCTACAACCCTATTGATTGAGCCAGTGCCTTACTAGTATGCTTACGTTGTTTTGCTCGAGTCTGTTACCCGTTACTTTCAGTTACTATATCTTTATTATGTTCTGGGGGCTCGATGTTTAATCAATCAATCAATCATGCTAATATTATTGTTAATAACAATTTGATGATAAGGCACCGGCTGGAGGCCCTGTGTGGTTTTGAGGCCTGCTAGTGTCGACCCTAATAGGAAAAGGGTCTTGTCTACTGATCCATGATGAGCGCACTACCCGCATGTGGGAAGCGAGTATGGGCGCCCCCCTCAATTTGATTCGATTCGCATCTCGTCCAAATCATCTCATTTAGTTCGTGTTTTCCATTTGCCGCATGCATGTTTTTGCGAGCCCAGCGCAGGGTGGAACTTTTGTAGTCGGCATATAGGGGGACACGTTCTTAGAGTGCTATGAGGGTCCATTTTCTTCTGGGCTCGATTAGCCGTGCGCCCAAGGTACTTCGGGCTTGATGCGAAGAAGAGTTGAGTTGTGTTGAGTGCCCCGCTTGGTGGGAGGCATCCCATCTGGCGGGTTATTCATACGTGTACGGCAAAATTGGTGCAACCCTGCAGGGATAATCTTCTCGAGAAGCCGTGTTTTCCGCGGTTATGGTTAACTTGGTGAAAGTACTGGCTAACAAGTACTCAGGACAACTTAAACCTAAAGCTATCACAATCTCTCACCCCATGAGTAACAACTTGACTAGTAATAGGATTATTGTCACAATAACTTGATTCATCTCTAATCCAACTGTGTGAGTTATCCTCGGATTGCTTCTTTGGGTAAGGGGCGAGATCCAGGATGGGTTTGTTTGATGTTAGCTTTCAGTTGGTTACGACACTCGATCTTATCCCCTTTCTGATAGTTGGAAGTGATAGAATCTCTGTAGTTGGTTAGCGCAGCTAGTTGCAGCATCTTATATATCCCCTTCTTTCCGTTGAACCCAAGTCATCTGTGCTTGTGTTGACGGGCTATACTTTGGTGAACTGTGAGTCTTGCTTGCCAGTACGTCTATGTACTGACCCCTTTGGGGCTGTGGTTTCCGCAGACTACGCTTACGAGGATCCAGGTGACGGCTACTACGTGGAGTTTGACGAGGCTGCTGACGAGTAGTTAGCGGACCCGGGCAGGATCCGAGACATCGTGGATGGGCTCCGTCTTTATTTCAGTTTCCGGCTTCTTAAGCCTATTTGGATTTGTCTGTACTCAGACCCCCTTTGAATGCTTCCGCTGAGATGTAATGGTGCTATGTTGGGACATGTGTCCTCTGGATGATTGTATTTGCTATCTCTGCCCTAGTGAGGGCCATTTGCAACTTATTTCAATCTTTTGTGTCTTAGAGGCATGTTGTGTTATCCTTTTGTTCAAAGCCGTTGACGTACCATGTGTGTATGGTATGAAGTACGTCAATGGTAGTGTCCTGATTTCTACAGGATAGTTTACATCGACGGTGAACAGTAGCGATGGGTTGTCACACATAAGTGTTGGCCTACTCGTAAGAGGACGCGGCTGCCGGTAAGCCCCGTAATCCCATCAGAATACTGTTCAGTTCGTACGGTGAGTATCCTCTAGAAGTCCGGGTGCGACAGTCTTCGAGGGCAATTGGTCCGATGACCGAGAAGAGGACGATGAGACCGCCTACGATACCCAAGACACCCTCTGCATTCCTCACGCCAATCAGCCTAGTAAGTCCCGAGCTGATGCGTCTATTCGGGACTGGTCCGAAGATGACGAAGGTGACTAAGTTCACCTTTCTGCTTGCGAGTAGCGCACTCTGATTTCCTTTTCTGTTTCTGAATTCCTTTTTTCTTCTACTCTGCAGAGGATCCTGAGCTGAACGAAGACGAGGAGCCCTTGGAGGTTAAGCCTATATTTTGTGGCTGCTCCCACAACTCGGAAGAGGGTGGGCAGTGGCGACCAGGAGCCTCCTTCGAAGAAAGCCAAGAAGACAGGTGGAAAGAAAACCACCGCCAGAAGACAACCCCCACCAGCAAAGGGTGAGTTATTCCATCCGAATACCAACTCGTCACTGCTTCTTGCTATGCTCTTCTGCTTCTCCCTTTCTGAACTATTTCCTTCTTCCAGCGCCCCTCTGGACGCTGATGCCGCTGCAGCCCCCACTCGGTCCAAGAGGAAGGCCGTTGTGGACCTCGAGAAACTCGTCGATCTCTCCGACGAGGAGGAAGAGCAAGAACAGTAGGACAGGACGCGTGCGTCCTCTCCTATCAAAGTGGAAGAAGATACCGGCGCCGAGAACACTGGCGCTGGTGATGATACTGATCCCAACCTCCAACAGCAGCAAGATGCTGCTCACGATGAGACGTCGCCATCTCCCCCAGCTGCAACAACTGGGGAAAATGTTGAAAAAGAAATCCAGCAACAAGACAGTGCCGCCCTGGAGCGGCAAGACGACACCACCGAGCAGCAGGATAATCAAGCTGCAGCTCAAGACGATCCCGCGGCCGGGGCGCGGGTAGAAGAAGTCACAGACATCCAATCTGATCCCGCTGCCGAGCAGCGGGTAGAAGAAACTGTGGTGGAGCTCGTCCGCCAGAGCCAAGCGCAGCCAGATGCTGCGCCGGGTAGCCGGCCTCCCATGCCGCCTACCCAGCAGGCGACTCCACCCACTGCTCCAATTCCTCCACCAACACAGACTGCACCATCGCCTCCGCCAACTGTTTCTCGCAAGGCGCCACCACCCACTTCTCGGCCAGATACAACTCCTAGCCCTAAGAAGAATATCAAGTCTGAGACCAAGGGCATCCGGCAGCAGCCAAAACGCGCTGCATCGCAAGCCGGACAGATGATGCCGCCTCCCAAGCCTCAAGATGCGCCATCCGGGAAGCCGCCTAGGAGCAAGCAGCTCGTGCTCTCCGCACCCACCCCCATCGCCAACCTGGCTGCCTCTGGGTCTGCTGGTCCTGCCGAAGGGCCGAGTGCTGGAGCTGCCACTCGCGCGCAAGCTAGCTGGCCGGAATACATGCTGGAAACGTCCCGACGCCATGATATCTCACTGGCCAAGGGAGAGAAGAAACTATCTATGCTGAAAGGAGGCTCAGCTGTGGCAACCGACGCCAAGTCCAAGGGCAAAGGGCCAGCACCGGTTCCAGAGCTCTTGTCGCGCGAGGCAGATGACGACGAGTGCGAACCAGAAGGCCTGACCGCGATCATGGACCGAGTAGGGTTTGTGGACCCAGCTTGGAACAGCAAAGCGCATGGCAACCCTAAGTGGGAAGGTCTTCAGCTGGGTCTACTCGATCACTACCGCGTTGACTAGAACAAGGCCGATGTCGGCTCTGTTCCAATGACGATCGCTAGCCCCACCTGCACTCTGGCCGGAAAGTTGTTCAGCTTGCGCAAAGCTGCCGAAGACGTCGAGCAAACCTATGCTGTAAGTGCTTTCTCCTTTCTTTGTATTTTCCGAGTTGCCGTTTCTCTTTTCTCTTCTCTTCTCTTCTTTTCCTCTTTGCCTCTTTACCTCTTCACCTCTTTACCTCTTCACCTCTTAGCCATTCCCCCAGTCCCCGAGATTCGGGCCGAGTAGGCGAAAACTCGACCGAGTTGCCGTCTACTCGGGGCAAATCTTCCAAAATACTTAGACTTTTTCTCTTCTCTTCCACAGAATAGCCTCCTGAAGAGGACCAAACTGTTCTGTTGGCTGCTCTGGAACCACCGCATTGCCAAGGACCGCCTCGAGGCTCTTGAAGCCGAAAAGAAAGACAATGATGCGGTGGAAAAGTTGGCCTTGGACCGCACTCTGCAAATCTCTGAAGTTGAAGGTAAGCCTTTAGCGTATCGGTTTATGCGTTTTATGTTTACGCCCGTATTTGCTTTTTGCTATAACCTTGTTTACTCTCCAGGCAAGCTCAATGACCTGATAGAAAAGCATCGCGACTGTGAGGTTTTTGCTGCCTATGCTCAGAGCAAGATCACCACTCTCGAAGGTGAGTTGCCTTCCTTCTCTGCCCATGTGTCTCTTTTTACTCTGTTACTCTGCTGACGCTACTATTCTGTTTGCAGAAGAATACAAGAAATTCCGAGAGCAACACCAAGACTGCCTCATGCCTGCCGACGTGCGGCAACAGTTGCAGACCCGAGATGCAGAGCTCAAGAAAGAGCGCACCGTCGAGAGGGTGGAGATTGAGACGCTGCAGGTGAAGCTGAAATCTGCCCTCCAGGACGCCATCGACCAGGTTGCCGAGAAGGACAAGATCAAAACAGCTGCCAAGGCCAAAGAGAAAGCGCTTGAGATGCAGATCTCGTTGCTAAAGAAACACAATGAGCAACTCATCCTCCAGATTGCCAACGCTCGCAGCGTCGAAGACAGGCACATCGCTGACGAGGAGGACTGGAAAATCAAGCTGGGAGCCTTGCTGGTGGATCTCGAACGTAAGTTTTCTCTTCTCTGCACCTGTCTTGCTTTTCATCTCATCCTTTCTACCTGGTTTCATCTCTTCTCTGCCTCCATTTCTAACTCTTATTGGTTTCTTTTTTAGATATTTTCCCTGATCTCCGCGCGCGCTAGCACGCCTGCTCTGGCGAAGGCAAGGCAACTCCAAGCTGAATCTGGGATGCTCGTCGACACCAAGTCCACTATCAATGATAATCTGTTGAGCATCAAATCTCAACTCCGCCAACTCAAGGGCTTGGGCACCACCATGGTGTCCACTGCTTACAAGCTGCACGATCTGTTCTGGTCGGACCAAGCTGCGCCAGACAGCTTCAGCAAGATCGCCGAGAAGCTGAACGGCGTGAAGGCCGAGTTGAAGAAATGGGGCGCCTCTGCAGCTAGGGCAGGAGCTGATGAGCTACTCCACTTCATCACCAGCTGGTACAAGAATCTCAATCTTGACAGGTTCCTCGTCATGCGTGAAGACTCGAAGTGGACCAAGAACCCCGACTGCGTCACTCGCCGGAAAGCCGTGGCTTACGAGATAGCCTCCTATGCTGACACCGCCACCTACATCGACGGCCTCCCCGAGCCCGCCACTGAGCCTGAAGATGAGGACAAGGACGATGAAGATGACACCGAGTCGGAGGACTTGAGCGTGTTTGAAGAAGATGCCGCCAAGGGAGCCGCCGAGAAGGGGAAGGCAAAGGTTGACGCAGAAGCCGAGCAGCCGCAAACCAGCACTGAGGAGGACACCGTCACCACCGAGATGGTGATCGAGCAGGCGGCTCCCGAGCTGGGCGCAACTGGTGCCTACGCAATGCCCAGCTTCCAGTCTGCCGCATCTACCTCTGCCACGGATCCCATCTCGGTTGCCACTGCAACCTCAGAACCAGCTGCCAACGCCAACTCTGAAGCTGATAGCGCCAAGGCAGACAACACCGCCGCTACCAATGAGTGATCCCTGAAAAAACTTTTACTTTGAACTCTTATCAGATCCCCGGGATGCCGGGTGCAAATGTATCCATAATATTATGTCTTTGTTGCTACTCAGTTTTAACTTAGTTGAAGTTCTTAGCCACTCTGGCTCAGTGCCGGGTTGCGTTAATATGCAAGTCCCCGAGTTGCATTTTTTATCCACTCTTCCTTTTTATCTCAGCTCTTACCTGCAACTTGTTGCTTTTTTGGTAGTCGAGTCACAAGAGTTCAAAGTTGGAGTTTCAAATACTTAGCCACTTAGAAAAATCATAGTAACTCTGCTCACCACTTAGCCGAAAAGAAGGAAAGTAGTAAAGAACACTCTATTAGGTTGCCACATGTTTCCTTTCCTTAGCAGCTTTTCGTGTGTTTATTAACCTTTGGCTTGTTCTCTGGCTTGCCATGAAGCTGGGTTGCGGACAGCAGCAGAGTCGCAGAGTTGGCCCGTAGGTTTAAACACACTATTTTATGTGCCTTTGAAATTCTAAGTGATTGAACCGAATAGACAAAGTAAGAACAAGATAGACACAAGGAGCAATTTGGACGAGGGCAGTCCCTCAATTTCAGATTACCGAATAGAAGTTTAACTCGGATAAGAAAGTACATACACAGTTTCCTCATGAGTGAAAACGTCGGAGTAGAGCTACATTCCAAGGGCGCTTAGATTCCTCTCCAGCTCTATCCGGCCTGTTCTTCTGGGGTGCCTGTGCGTCAACTAGATAGTAGGCATCATTGTGCAGAGCCTTGCTCTCAATGAAAGGTCCTTCCCACGGAGGGGATAGCTTGTGCATCCCGGCCGTGCGCTGCACGAGCCTAAGGACCGTGTCTCCTTCTTGGAAAACCCTTGGGTTCACTTTCCGGCTATGATAACGCCTCAAGTTTTGCTGGTAAACAGCTGAACGTGACAGAGTTAGCTCTCTTGCTTCTTCTAGCAGGTCAACGTAATTTTCTCGAGCTTCTCTAGCCTCTGCCTCAGTGTAGAGGGTTACTCGGGGCGAGTCATGCTCTAGGTCAGTGGGCAACACGGCCTCAGCTCCATATACCAGGAAGAATGGTGTGTAGCCGGTTGACCGGTTAGGGGTAGTCCTTAGACTCCACAATACCGCTGGCAACTCGTCTAGCCAACACCCAGGTGTTTTCAGTAATGGCTCAATCATCCTTGGCTTTATGCCGGATAGCACCATGCCATTTGCTCTTTCAACTTGCCCATTGGAGGCAGGATGCGCAACAGATGCAACATCTAGCCGAATGCGCTTCTCTCTGCAGAATCTCGCAAAAGCACCCTCAGCAAAGTTTGTGCCATTATCCATGATAATGCTGTGTGGGTAGCCATATCTGAGGATCACATCCTTCAGAAAACTCACAGCAGTGGCTCCATCGCACTTCCGAATAGGCTTCACCTCAATCCACTTGGTGAACTTGTCAACCATGACCAAGATGTGAGTCATGTTGCCTCTAGATGGCTTGAAAGGACCCACCATATCCAAACACCAAACTGCAAATGGCCAAGTAATGGGAATGGTCTTCAACTCAGAAGCTGGCATATGAATCTTACTTGCAAATCTTTGGCAGCCGTTGCACTTTCTCACAATATCTTCAGCTTGCTTCAAGGCAGTGAGCCAAAAGAAGCCATGCCGAAAAGCCTTGTTGACCAGAGCCCGAGAAGAGGCCTGATGCCCGCATTCTCCTTGGTGTATCTCCACCAGAATTTCTTCTCCTTCCTCTGGCTCTACACAGCGCTGCAGCACACCAGTAGGACTTCTTCTATGCAGCACATCTCTGAAGATAGTATAGCCCTTGGATCTTCTCTTAATTTGCCTCGCGGTAACCTCAGCACTCGGCAAGGTGCCGTCCTTTAGAAAGGATAATATGGGCAGAGCCCAACTCGGTGTCTCTCGGATGGGAAACACTGGTTCGTCCAGTTCCATTGGATCAGCCACCACTACTTCTTCTGAGTTGAGGACGAGTCCCCGAGTCCCCGAGCACTCAGCAAGGACCCCCTCAATGAACGCGGCAGTCCCCGAGTTGGGAGGGGTAGTCCCCGAGTAAGAAGGGACAGTCCCCGGGTTGCAGGTGTCAGTCCCCGGGTTGGAGACGGCAGTCCCCGGGTTCTCTTTTGCAGCCTCCCAGTCAATCTCCATTGGAACAGCTTCCTCGCCAGGCAGAGAAGGAACGAATATAGACTCCGAGTTGGGGTATGGCTTGATAGATGGCTTTCTCAAATGCTCCAAGGCAATCCCAACCGGGATGTACTGCCGAGAAGACCCCAACTTGGACAGCTCATCAGCTGCATCATTCTCTGCTCTGTGTATGTGTTCGAATTCGCATCCTTCAAATAAACCAGTCATGGTTTGCACCAGAAACCGATACGATGCCATGTTGGCATCCAGAGCATCCCAGGTGCCATATACCTGCTGCACCACCAAATCCAAGTCGCCATAACAGATGATGCGCTGCACGCCAACCTCCTTGGCCACCTTCAAGCCGTGTACCACGGCCTCATACTCTACTACATTGTTGGATGCCTTGAAATGGATCTGCAGCACGTACTTGAGTTGATCTCGCTTGGGTGACGTGAGCACCACGCCAGCACCAAGGCCTTCCTTCACTTTGGAGCCATCAAAATGCATCTTCCAGTAGTTGGATACTAGCAAAGGAGGATCATACTGCACCTCAGCCCAATCCACCAGAAAATATGCTAAGATCTGTGACTTGATGGCTTCTCGTCTTGTGTACGAAGGAGCGTACGCAGCTAGCTCAATCGCCCACTTGGCTACTCTGCCACTTGCTTCCTTGTTGCCTGTCGTGGGATAATCACGGCAGACGTTACCAGGGGTAACTTATCTTGGGGAAATTCGACTCTGGTGTTTGGGAGAGGGTTTTGCTCAGGGGAAATCATGCTATCAGTCGATTTCGTAGCTCTGGCAATCAAGTCGCCGAGTCTCCGATCCAGGGTTACATTTATCAACTCTCGTATTACAGGGATACTCGAATATCTTGTGAAGCTCTCTTTTCCTAACCCTAGGAGCCGGCTTATATCTTACCCGGCTCCCTGGCTTCCTATACAAGGCATACTCGGAATCCTACCCGGAAACCGCACATAACCCTAAGCTTCCTAATTGTAACCCCGAGGGCCGGGTTACAAGGCCTACATCCCTTCTTGGTCCTTCTAGAAGCTCCTCTTCCTTGAGCCGGGTCTTGTACGATCACCTTTGGGCCGGGTTTCACCATGGTGTTAGCCTACCGGGTTATCATCCCTCCATCAGTAGTGCCCAGAATAGCTTAGGCTTCTCGGGATCAACCATGAAGCGCACGCTATTCCCTGCAAAACAATAAACATTCAAATTCACAAGATACCGGGTTAGTATGCTTTAATAATAGCTAGGCCTTGCTCCATAGGCGGTCCATATAATAACCCGGTTTTTCCCGAGTCAAACATCATTTCCCGGGTCAACACTCCGAGGAAACGTGACAAGACCCGGATTCGCACCGTTGCCAATCAGTCCGAATATCACGCTCGCAATCCATTTCAATCCCTTTCCGGACATACCGCAACGGGCGCTTTAATGCTTATCCCAAAATATCCGGCCAAATAATATTTTTCCGAAAATCTGGCTCTTGCCGCCTAAACCTAGGGCACCCCCCCCCCGTACCTATAAATAGGCGTCCAAGGGGTAACCCTAGATCCAACATCCATTTCTCACCTTTCTTCTTCCTCTCTACTCCACCTTTGCGCCCTCGAGCTCGAGCTCAAGCCCGTGCTTAGCAGAGCCACGCCGCCGGTCGCGAGAGCGCCACCAGACTCACGCCGCCGCCGCCTGGTCGTCTCCGCCCGCATCCGCGACACTGCCGCCGATCTCCGCTGCAGCGCCCACAAGCGAGCCGTCGGGAATTTGGAAACGCCGCCGCCGTCGAGCCTACCTGTGCCGTCGCACGCCTCCTTCGATCCTTCCGGTAAGCTCCCTCAATTTCTTGGATCTCGATTTCGCGCGGGTAGATTGGATCTAGTTTTATCCTCTAATCCCTTGCTGTTTCTCATTAGCTCATCACGTTTTGCCAATCTCACGCTTTCCTCAACTCACACTTAATCATATCCGCGTGCATGCCTTTCAATACACTTTCTCCATTTAGTAACCGCGTACTTTTCCTCTAGGTGTTCTTGACTAGATCTGATCCGCCAAATTTTTGCAAGTACTTCTCGTTGAGTCGGATAGCTGTAGTTTCCTGATCTCCCGATATTCATACTCTGCATTTGCCTCTTTTTTAGATCTTCACACATGGCTCCTAAGGCCAGCGCTAAGCTGAAGGGAAAGCACCCGGCTGGCAAGCAAAAGCCGAGTCAATCGATCTCCGCCAACTGGGCAAGATCGACTGTGACAAAGGTTAAGCTTGACGAGCTTACGGAGTCGGGTGTTCTGCCCACCCGAGAGGAGATCCACTGGAGGGTACCCGGCGAGGAGACTCGGCCTTCTCCAGGTCTTGACGAGGTGGTGGTCTTTGTCGAACATGTGATCCGGGGTTTCCGCCCCCGGGTCACCCTTTCTTCCGTGAAGTCCTGGACCACTACAAGCTCCGGGTATTCGACATCGGCCCCAACTCCATGCTCAATATCACTCATTTCATAGTTTTATGCGAATTGTATCTATGCGTTCCTCCAAATCTAGCTTTATTTCTCGAGCTCTTTCAGTGTAAGTCATGCCGAGAGAGCGGCGACGGGGCCCTCCTAGTCTGTGGGGGAGTATCAATCCAGAGGCGGAAAAACTCCCTCATGCCGACTCTGAGCCTATCTTCGCACGTCAAACACTGGCAGAAAACGTATTTTTACTGTCAGGACACCTCCTTAGCCGGCGAAAAGCCATTGCCGGGTTTCACCGACAATCTCCTCAATCTTTCCGATAATCTCAGCTATTTTGCTTCTGAGGCCGAGAGGCAGTCTATCCAGCCTCTCCTCCATAAACTTGTTGTACTCTCGGCCCATGGTCTCTTAGGGCTCAATATGATTAAAACCTGGGTGAGTTGCCGGATTCAGCCTAACAGCACCCGGACAAAACTTATGTGCCACTACTCCGGACATCTTACCGACTCTCTCCGATACTCGGAGAAAAATTAACCGGCTGGTGACATAAACAAGCTCATGAAGACCTTCTTAGCCTAGAAACTCGACGCTATCAAGAATATGGCCGGGCTTAACCCCTTCACGCGAGATAACCCGGCTCCTCCAGTAAGACCCGGATATTACCCCTTCATTCGACTAATATTCCTTATGTACATTTACTAACCCTTATCATGGTATTTCTCTCTCAGGAATATGATGCATTATGGAAGATAGTTACTCGTCCCCCTTCCGAAAACTCGGAAGAAGACGAAGAGCCGGTTGATAGCGACGAAGGTAAATCTGAATCACACTCATATCCTTTCTTTTGTTAATTTGTTCAGATCAACCTTTTTTCCCTTTTCCAACAACGTACCTTGTTTGCCAGGGCTAGAGGACAAAGAGGATACACAGTCGGATGAGAGCGAGGCTGAGCCAGAAGTAGAGGTTGGGGCGAAGAGGAGGACCCGGGGAGTTGTCTTCAAGGTGCCTTATTCCTCTATTGCATCCAAACCATACTCGTATGCTAACATGTGCGAACTTAACCAACGCTTGATCGATTCATCACACTTGAAGGAACCTGCCCCGGTCAAACGTAGGGTAACCCAGAACTCTCCGGGTGACGATCCTCTTCACCCGGGCATCCCTTCATCCCCCGTTCGCCGGGCCGGTACTACCCAAACCTATTCATCTTATGTCCCTCGGAAATTTCCATCTCCAAACCATCCATTAGCCGGCCAACTTAGGGGCTCACTTTCCAACTCTTTATCAGCCTCTTCCGGGTCTAGCAACGATCTCCCGGCAGATTTCTTCGTGAACACCGGGTAACTTACCTTTCTTGCTATTTGATACACTAGTTTTTTCCATATCTTTCATTCATCCTATACTGACTTATCTTTCTCAGGGCCAAGGTCACAATCAGTGATCCTGACGACATGGATGTGGATAACCCAGCTATGGAAGAGCCGGAGGTTGTTGTGCAGCCCGCGGCTGGCGGTGCAGAAGAAGAAAGAAGGTTTGCTGAGAGACCCGGTGGAACAGGAAGCCGAGTTTCCGCTGCCGGGTGACGGGGACATCGAGTTCCTGGGATCACGGATGGGTGACCCCACTCCTAACACCCAGGCAACCCGGGTCCACTCCCCCATGCAGGAAAGGACACCGCCTCCGGGTAACCAAAACCCCAGCTCCTCCAGGCCCAGACTTGATGATCTTGACTTTGAAGGGAAGCTAACTAAGCTCTTCTCCCTGAAGACTACTGAAAAGAATATCCTTGAATCCCTAGCCGCTGAGCACCAGGTACTTTAATCAACATTGCTTGTATATCCATCTAGTCCCCAAGTTCCGGGTTAACTATGTAAAGTTTACTCGGTACTTTCATAACTGTATAATTTGTCATACCCGGCTTTGCCTTGCATCCGGTTTAATTTGTCATACCCGGTTTCCTTGTCTACTTCCGCAGGCGCACGTGGCCCGGTCTGAGGAGGTGTTGGCAAAAACCAACGAGCTCCTTCGGGCCGAAACCAAGCTGCGAGAAGAGCTGGAAGCTGAGGTAGAGGATCTTACCCAGGATGTGGAAAAGTACAAGAAGCGATCTCAGAAGGCTGAGGGTATGCTGAAGAAAATTTCAGCTCAGATTGCCAATACTTACCGCTCTTTACTTGGTAAAAATTTCTAACTTACTGATTATAACCCGGATCTTTCTATAAGGTTTATAACCCGGATCTTATTGCTTTATTTTTTCTGGCATCCTGTAGCTCCGGGTGAGTAGGATATGGATGACGATGATATTGAAAAGCTAAAGACGATGAAGGCCATGATCCGGCAATTCTCAGTGGGGCCAAATGGACCTTGGAAGCTTTGAAGTGGCCTAGGACTCCTGGTGGCGCGGACAAGATGCTCGAAGCGTGCTCAACCATCCCCGCCTGGATCGAGCACTGGAAGCGTTCAGCGTGCCGGGTTGGGGTAACCCGCGGGCTTGCTCTGGCCAAAGCCTATTTTCCTAAGCTTGAGCCGGCAAAGCTCGTGGGCGGGTTTCCCGAGTTCAACAACGACGGCTCCAAGTTCACTAGCAAGGATTACAAGTCCATTCATACTCAAGTGCGTCACTCGGTAGGCTTGATAGCCGACAGTCTGGACGTGAGCAAGATTACTCCGCCTTACGATACTAATGACAAGACGATTCAATCTGAACTCCCCAAGCCCTTCGACATGCTGGCACGGTGGAAGGAGGAAGCTGCCAAGAGGAAGGCCGAGGCCGAAAATGCACCATCTACATCTACTCCGGCTGTTCCTCCTCCAGCTCGCGCCGACACTGCATCTAACCCGGACATGGAGGCAGGGAAGACCACCGAGGAGCATGTTGAAGACCCGGCCGTCAAGAACACTGCTGATGACTCGGCCATGGATGTCGAGTGAGGTTTTATCTTTGTCTCGCCCCAAACACTTTATTCGGCCAATAGGGGCATTATGTAATATGTCTGATACAATTATTCTTTTAATAGTGCGCATGTGCACTTTTCGATAACACGTTTAAACTTTAATAGCTATGGTGGCCCTTCTGGCCTCTCACCTTGATATGTTTATTTCCTAGTTTTGAACTTGTTTGCTGTTTTTCTGATTTCCGCTCTTTTTCCTTCTGTGGGACTCGGTTTCCGGGTCTCGGGATTTTTGACCAAGTGGACTTTATTTCTTAAGTCCCCAAGTCCCCAACACTCAGATTTTTGGGTTTTTAAGCTTAATAGCTAAACAGTTTGTTTCTTTTTCTCAAATTCCCAAGTCCCCAAGGCCCGAATTTCCGAGTCTAGCGATTTGTAGTTTTGAAATAAGCAAATTGTTTTTGCTAAGGCCCAAAACATAGAGTTGCTCACGTAGGTTTGAAGTTATGCTTAATATATTGTGAGTTTCTGGCTGTTAACCTTGTACTCTGCATAACTTGTGGTTTAGATGACCCTTTTGATCCTCTTTGCGGTAAGCCGGCTTTCGCGTGGATATTCAATGTTGCTATAACTTTATAAAAACAGGGTCAGGCAAGTCCCATTGGGCATCATGACTGATTGTGATTACACGTTAGCAAAGCATGCCACATTTTTGCGAGTCACATCAAGCTTAAACAAGAGAAATCAAGAAAATTTGGCTCTATTGTCCGGCTATAAGATTGTAACCGTACTTATTGCAAGTAATCGGTCCTTATAACTTAATGGCATCGTGGCCGGGTCTTTGAGTTTGTAACTGTGCTATTCAAGCAATCAGCCCCCAAGACCTATATATACAATTTTAGGAAAACTACAAAACTAATGTACTATAAGCAAACAAATAATACTTACCTGATAAAGTAAAAAATAGAAAGTAAAGAACAGAAAAATAAAAACTTAACAAAAATAAATAAGAAAGAAGCAATATCATAGTTTAACCATCTCTTTATTGATACGAGAAAAGTTAGGTCAGCAAGTCGCCTCATTAAAAACCCTCTAGTCCCCTTAGGTACCCTGGATAGGAAAAGAGTGCGTCTGAAACCTGCTGCCTGTTACATCGTATAATTCACTTGTAAACCTAGCCTATGCTAGGTGTAGTAGGGACGTAGCTGAGCCACGTTCCATGGTCTTTCCCTTTCTTGCATAGATGAAGTGGTGTGGGCGGTGTCATTGACACTATCCGACTCTTCCCTTGCATCTACTAAGTAATATGATCCGTTGTGCAGATTCCGGCTTATGATGAACGGTCCTTCCCATGGTGGAGATAACTTGTGCTTTCCTTCCTTTGATTGTACCAAGCGCAATACCAGGTCCCCTTCCTGGAAGACCCGGGTTTTGACTCGCCGACTATGGTATCTCCTCAAATCTTGCTGATATATGGCTGATCTCTCCAAGGCTTGCTCCCTGTGTTCTTCTAGCATATCCACGGCATCCTGTCGGGTCTTCTCATTCTCCACCTCGACATAAGCCGACACTCGGGGCGAGTCATGAATAATGTCACTCGGCAACACTGCCTCTGCACCATAAACTATGAAAAACGGGGTCATCTGAGTAGATCTGTTAGGTGTAGTGTTAATTCCCCAAACTACTGATGGTAACTCCTCAACCCATGCTCCAGCAACTCTGATGCACGGGACTCTCAGCCGTGGTTTCAATCCACGAAGTAACTCCTGGTTTGCCCTTTCCACCTGTCCATTAGCTTGTGAATGGGCTACCGAGGCTATGTCAAGCCAGATACCATTGTTCCCGCAAAATTTATCCATCTCACCTAAGGACATGTTGGTTCCATTGTCTGTTATTATGCTGTGAGGGTATCCAAACCGGTAGATAATCCTTTTCAGGAACTTGACTGTTGTGATTGCTTCGCAATTGGTAACTGGCATAACTTCAACACACTTAGTAAACTTATCAATAGCTACCAAAATATGAGTCTTTTTGCAAGGTGACATGTGGAAGGGGCCCACCATATCCATACCCCAAACAGCAAACGGCCAGGTCAGCGGGATTGTTTGCAACTCCATAGCCGGCACATGGGTTTGGCGAGCGTATCTTTGACATCCATCACACCTTGCCACCAAGCGCTCCGCGTCTGCTAAGGCCGTGAGCCAGAAGA
Source organism: Alopecurus myosuroides (assembly GCA_028641055.1). Classification (NCBI taxonomy): domain Eukaryota; kingdom Viridiplantae; phylum Streptophyta; class Magnoliopsida; order Poales; family Poaceae; genus Alopecurus; species Alopecurus myosuroides. The sequence goes on along the minus strand of CM054062.1, from coordinate 272,000,689 downwards.
AACCGTGTCGATATGCTTTGGCCACAAGGTATCTTGTGGAGGCATGATGCCCGCAATCATCTTCATGGATCTCTTTCAGAATCTGTCGGCCTTCTTCTGGTGCCACACAGCGCAAAAAGACTCTTGCTGCACTTCTTTTATACAACTCTCCATTGATAATAGAATAGCCCTTTGCTCGTCTCAGAATTTGCCTTGCTAAAACTTCCTGTGGTGGTAACACGCCTCGTGATAGGTAGGCCAAAAACGGCTCTGTCCACTCGGGAACAGCACGTACTGTGGCCACGAGCACCAAATCCGGGTCTTGGTTAGCCACCTCTTCCTCAGACTCGGTTCTAACAGATGGCCACCATAACTCGTCCAGGAAAACATTAGGTGGAACTGGCTCTCTGCGCGAGCCGAGTCTTGCGAGCGCATCTGCTGCCTCATTCTTTCGCCTGTCAATATGTTCCACCTCATACCCGAAAAAGACCCGGCAACCCTGTCCACCTCTCTGCGATATGTTGCCATTGTTGCATCTTTTCTATCCTAGGTTCCTGAGACCTGCTGTACCACAAGATCCGAGTATCCATAGCACCGTATTCGCCTAATGTTCATCTCCTTTGCTATTCTCAATCCATGCAATAATGCCTCATACTCGGCCACATTGTTGGAGCAATCGAAGTGAATCTGCAACACGTAGCTTAATTTGTCTCCTTTGGGTGATGTGAGTACCACCCCAGCTCCTGACCCCTCATACTGCTTAGAACCATCAAAGTGCATCACCCAAGACTCGAACTTGGCATCATTGTGGGCATGCTTGTGTGAGTCCAATCATTGATAAAATCAGCTAAAGCTTGACATTTAATTGCAGACCTGGGCTCGTAGTTGATGTGATAATCTCCCATCTCAATGGCCCACTTGGCTATTCTACCTGTCGCGTCTGAATTTCTGATAATATCTGCCATTGGTATTGAGCTAACCACTGTTATGGGGTGTTCCTGAAAATATGGTTTCAATTTCCGGCTGGCCATAAAGACCCCGAAAACTAGTTTTTGCCAATGTGGGTAACGCTGCTTCGCTTCTGATAGTACTTCACTCACATAATAAACCGGCCTTTATACCGGGTGATCCTTTCCATCCTCTTTGCGCTCGAGAACAACCACGACACTAACCGCCCGGGGCCCGGCCGCAACGTATAACAACATGGGCTCTTTAGGACCCGGTGCCGCCAGAATCGGTGCCTCAGATATTTGCTTTTTCAGAGCTTCGAACGCCTCGTCCGCCTCTTGGTCCCAAACAAATTTGTCGGTTTTCCTCAAGAGCCGGTATAAAGGTATTGCCTTCTCTCCAAGCCTGGATATAAACCGGCTTAATGCTGCTACACATCCTGTAAGCTTTTGAACATGCTTCAGGCCTTCCGGCTTTTTCAGATTCTGAATAGCTTTAATTTTATCCGGGTTTGCCTCAATTCCTCTCTCGGAAACAATGAAACCGAGTAACTTTCCTGCTAGAACTCCAAACACACACTTTGTGGGGTTAAGCTTCATCTGATATCTTCTCAAATTTCTGAACGTTTCCTTTAGGTCATCAATGAACGTTTCTGCCTTCCTGGTTTTAATCACCACATCATCAACATAAGCATGAACGTTGCGTCCAATCTGATCCTCAAAACACTTCTGAATGCACCGTTGGTATGTTGCGCCAGCGTTCTTTAGCCCGAAAGTCATGGTTTTGTAACAGAAAGCTCCAAAGGGGGTTATGAACGATGTTTTCTCCCAATCTTCCTTCTTGAGCTTGATCTGGTGATACCCGGAATAGGCATCCAGGAAACACAATAGGTCACTTCCAGCCACTGCGTCTATAATCTGATCTATCCTTGGAAGGGCGAACGGATCCTTTGGGCAATGTTTGTTGAGACTCGTGTAATCTATGCACATCCTCCACTCGTTGCACTTTTTCATCACCAGAACCGGATTTGCCAGCCAATCCAGGTGAAAGACCTCCATGATAAAGCCGGCTGCAAGGAGCCGAGCTATCTCCGCTCCTATAGCCTTTCTTCTTTCCTCGTTCATTTTCCTCAGGCCCCGCTTTACAGGCCGGGACTTGGGATCAACATGCAAACTGTGCTCAGCTAACTCGGTCGGGATACCCGGCATATCGCTAGGCGTCCAAGCGAAAACATCTTGATTACCACGAATAAACTCAATGAGTGCTTCTTCCTGCTTACTGTCTAGGTTATATCCTATAGCAAATTGTTTGGAGGGATCGCCTTCGACAAAAGCCACCATCTTTGTGTCCTGTGCTGCTTTGAATTTTTCTCTCTCATCTTCCGTATTCGGTCTTTTCAATGTTGTTCTATCTTCCGGGTCTACCTGAGACCGGTAATACTTGAGCTCTTCCTTCCTGCACGCCTGTTCTGCCATTGTCGCGTCTCCTTCGTCACACGCAGCTGCTATAACCCAGTTGCCATGTATAGTAATTGTTTGCTTGGGACCCGGGATCTTTGGCTGTAGGTACACGTAACACGGCCTGGCCATGAACTTGGCGTAAGCCGGCCTTCCGAACAGCGCGTGATAAGGACTGCGCAATTTTACCACCTCGAACGTGAGCCACTCCACTCGGGAATTGTCCTTCGATTCTCCAAAAGCAACCTCTGGTGTTATCTTTCCTTCTGGGCATGCTGAGTGACCCGGCACGATCCCATGAAAAACTGTAGAACTTTTCTGCAACTGAGACTCCTTGAGCCCCATGTGTAGGAAAGTTTCCCAATATAAGATATTGATGCTACTCCCACCATCCATCAGAACGTTTTTCAGCTCGTAACCATTGACCTCTGGTGCAACTACCAAAGCCAGCACACCCGGATGTTCTATTGTTTCCGGGTGATCCCTCCTGCTCCATGTGACCTCTTGGTCTGACCATCTCAAGTATCTCGGAACAGCTGAAGAAACCGAGTTTACTGCTCTTTTGAGTATCTTTCTATCTTTATTGGAAGTCCCCGTAGTATGGACGTGGTACTGCCCTAGCTGCTTTGGGTTGGCTTGGAAACCTCCAGCGCCTCCTTGATTGTTACCCAGATTACCACCTCCTGCATTGCCAGCCGGGGGTGGGCCATTGCCCGGGTTTCCGTCCGGACCCGGTCCTGCTCCCCGGCCTGCGCCTCGCATGGCCTTTTGTATTTCCTCGTTCTTCCATCTCTGTAAATCTACGCATTGCTCCAATGAATGATTAGCCGGTCTGTCGTTCCTGCTATGACACGGACAGGGCATCCTGAAGGCCTCTATATGATTAGTCGGCCTTGGTGGTCCTTGGTAATTGCTCCATTGAAGTTTCCTCCGTTGAAATTTCCCTCAGCTCTGGGTTTCGCAAACCCGGCTTCTGTATTGGCGACAAACTCGGAGTTTCCTTCATATGGGCGCTTGTGCTGGTTGTTTCCATTATTTCCTCCATTATTACCCGGTGCAGCTCCACTGCCAGGTCTTCCACTATTGCTCGCGTTGGCTTTTGCTTTCTTATCATCGACATCCTCCTCTGTGGTATCTGTGGCGGCGTGCTTGTTGCATGCGTCCATCAACTCTCCCATTGTAACCTCTGAAGCATGCCGACTGGACTTCATGCGTGTCAGCTTTTGCACTAAGGGTATGTATTTGCACGTTTTTGCCATAGCTTGTAGTGCATCCTTTGGCTGGATATCGGTGGACGAGTGGAGATTTTCCATAACCCGGCGCACCCAACTGCGCGCCGACTCTCCCTTATTCTGGACACATCACTCTAGATCATCGATCGTAAACAACTTCCTGCATGTTCCATGAAAGTGCTTGATAAAGGCAGTTTTCAGCTCACCCCATGAATTGACGGATTTTTCGGGTAGGTTATTGAACCATAACTTTGCTGCTCCCTCTGACATCATTAGGTACATAAATTCGGCTTGAAGATTCTCAGATGCATTGCGGATTGACATGGCCATCTCATAACTGATCAACCAGGTTTCTGGATCCATGGTCGGCTCATAATTAACCACCTTACCCGGTTCCTTGAATTTATCCGGGTAAGGCTCAGCCCTGATGGTGTCCGACAAACACTTAGCTCCGGCGAGGTTTGTCGGTACTGGCCTCACTCGGGAAACGTGTCGGGGGGTTACCCCCGAGTAGGGTAAAGGCAAGTGGTAAAAGCAGCTAACAGAAGAGAGGTTTGGTCGAGTAGCCGACTACCCGGTACCCGCTACCCGGGAGACTGCTACTCGGTCTCACCTCAAGATGACCAGAAGGAGATATCAATCAAGTTCTGTCCTTTCGAGTAGAGGAGTTGGCCCGAGTACAATTGTCGGGAACCCACTCGGGCCAGAAAGTCAAAGGAGCCATTCTGACACAGGATCCCGCGTATCCTGGGTCCGTACTTGGCAGCATTCGAACTACTGTTCATCTGGGACCGGCCTGCCTGACAGTGACAGCATGGAAGCAGGCCGTGGCAGGATAAGGGGGGCCTACTCTGTGCTTAGGTACAGTGATACCAGTCTGTCCCCTAGTTTTGCCCAACGACTTTCCAGATGAAGCCAAGGTTAGGAACCAAAGCTGTCAGCGGGAACCCGGAAGAAGGACGATGTGCACACTATGTCGACACTTGTCCATGTTTGGACGTATCCGGCTGGGCACCATGTATATAAGGTGCCCCGCCGCCTCCTGCGTGAGGCATCGTATACTGGAAACCCTAAGTTCTTGACCTAGTTCTTCATCTAGAGGAGAGTGGCTACTCGGTAGCTAGAACCTTGTACTGTGGCTACTCGGAGAGATACCAAAATACACAAAGAAAGGCAGGAGTAGGGGTTTTACCTCCTCACGAGGGCCCTGAACCTGGGTAGATCGTGTTGTTTGCAGTGTTTACTTTGTACCTCACGCGGCTACTCGTCGCGTGATCCCTCCCCGAGCACCTCCAGCGTCCTTCGTCCCCACATCTTTAGCCATCCCATGGCATCTGCCGTGACTCCACCACGACAGTTGGCGCCCACTGTCGTGGGATAATCACGGCAGATGTTACCGGGGGTAACTGATCTAGGGGCAAGTCGACACAGGTATTTGGGAGAGGGTTTAGCTCGAAGGAAGACATGGCGAAAAGCGATCTAAGAGCCGGAAAACAACTCGCCGGATCTCGATATGATTATACTAGATACTCGATAATAGGTGTTACAGTTATGACTTGAATCTCTCTTAGGCGAAGCCCAGGGGTTGGTTTATATAGTACTCATATCCCCCTTGACTTGCCTTACAAAGCGCTTCTCGAGTCCTATTCGAACTCTTCATACGAACCCTAACTTTCTTTACCGTAACCCACAATCCGGGTTACGATCCTTACAAGTCCTGGGCCTTCTAGAAGCTTCTTTGTCCTTAGCCGGATTTGATCCATCCGTCGTTTGGGCCGGATCTCACCTGGGAGTCGGCATACCGGGTTACTATCCCCTCATCAGTAGTCCCCAGAATAGCCTGGGCTTCCAAGATTTACTCTTCGAAGCGCCGGCTATTCCCTACAGAAATATAAGACACAAACATATGAAAATCAGGACGCAGCGCGCTGATGAATAGCCGTGACTGGTACCAAGGAAGCCAAGCAAAAGCCCGGCTCTCCCTCAAGGGTTCTCCTTTAATCTTCCAGACTCGAGCTTTAGTAAGGAACTCCATGACTTCGCACCTTCTTCGATAATTATTGCTAATACCAGGAAAGAGATTCCCCCCTTCTCTTTTCTCGGGACCATATCTAAGTGCACATAAAGCACGTCTTCAAATTTCAAAATGTCCAACTATTACTCCGCAACCCCCGGGTTTCGCCCGTTAGGATAAGCTTTTCCACCCGGTTTATTATAAATAAGCCCCAGGAGGCAAACTCAACCCTTAACGGCTCACTTTCCCCATTTCTCTTCTCCCCAAGTTCAAGCTCGCAGAGCGCCACCACGGGAACCCCACGCATCTCGCCGGAGCCCCTCCGCCTTCGTTTGCGCTCCGCCGCCGCGCGAGCCGCACCAGCTCCCGAATCCACCGTCAAGCCTCCGATTCGCCGGCCAACGACCACGAAAGGACACGAATCTTGCGCCATCTGTCTCCGCAAGGCCTTACTCCAATCTCCTTCAGTAAGTCCCTTACATCCTCCAACTTACCCCCGCAATTTCTTAGTTCTTCCTCTAATTAGATCTGAATCGAGCGGTCCGCAATTTCTCGGGCTGCGCCGGATTAACTCACTGATACTTACCATAAACATTCCTATGGATAGGATTCATAGCTTATATTACTCCCCTAACTCCAGTAATCGTTAATCTGGTCACAATTTTAGAAATAGGATTCCCAATCTAAGCTCGGGCCATCTGAAACTTCCGCCCTTGTTCTCCTTCCTCAGAAAATCTTACTTCTCCGACTCATTCGCAGATGGTAAGCATATAAGCATCCCCCTAACTCCTCCAAACATTTGCTTTTACGGAAAGCTCCATGTATTTTGTAAGGTCACTTGATACCCGGATAAATCATTCTTGACCCAGCGAGGCAATAGCCGGGTTATGTTCAAATGGCGGGTAACTGCTTGCCTGCTAACCTCCAAGTTTTTGTTCCTTACGTCTTTTCCTTCGATGTTTTACCAGGTCAATCCCATGGCACCCAAGAGGCAGGGGAAACAGCCGAATAGGGCTAAATCCACAAGCTCCATATCGGCCAATTGGGGGAAGTCCTCTGTCACCAAGGCCAAGCTGGAGGAGTTGGTCGAGCTTGGAACCCTACCTCCACAGGAGTCTATCCACTGGCGAGTGCCAGGCAATGAAACCCGGCCTTCTCCAGCGACGAATGAGGTAATATGCTTCGTTGAACATGTGACCCGGGGCTTTAGGCCTCCGGGTCACCCCTTCTTCCGTGACGTCCTAGACCATTACAACCTCCGTATCTTCGATATAGGTCCAAACTCCATTTTGAACATCTCCCATTTTATTGTTCTTTCCGAATCTTACTTGTGCACACCGCCAAGTCTAGCCCTCTTCGTCGAACTTTTTCAGTGCAAGCCGTGTCGCGAAAGCGGCGACGGCGCACTTCTCACTTGCGGCGGGGTCTCTATCCAGCGCCGCAAGAACTCCCTGATGCCTCCTATTTCTCTCAATTCCCACGTAAAGCACTGGCAGCTTTCGTACTTCTACTGCCAGGATACCTCTCCACCCGGCGAAAAGAAGTTGCCGGGTTACTCGGAGGGTCAACTTGATATCTCCGAGAAATTCAACGCCTTCGCGTCTGAACCGGACAGGGAGGCGATCTTGCCTTTATTAGCTAGGATCTCCATCTTGTCCGCCCGAGGCCTCATCGGGCTAAACCTGGTGAAGACCTGGGTTAGCTTCCGCATTCAGCCAAACTCCATTCGTGAGAAGCTGATGTGCGAATACTCGGGTCAAACCACGGACCCAATCCGATTCTCTACCCGCACCCTTGCTCCGGGTGACATTAACAAAACAATTAAGGGTTTCCTGACAGAGAAGCTCGAAGTAATCCGGAGCATAGCCGGATTAGAACCTTTTACCCTCGAGAATCCAACCCCGGGAGTAAGTTTTCTGCCTTTTGATTTTGACTTCTAACACTTACTTTTATTCGCTTCTCTTGACTCGATATTAATCACTATCCTGGCATCTTCTCCTCAGGCCGATGATGACTTTTGGACGGTCGACTCCACTCCTAATTCCGAAGACGGGGAGGAGGAAGACGATGTCGTTGACTCGAATGAAGGTACCTACTTGATTCCTTTGCACACGTTATATCCTGCCTTTTCTTCTTCTTTATGCTGTAACTCGGACATTTCTCAGAGCGAGAGGACCAAAGCGAAGAAGAAGAAACGGACAGCAGGGGCGGGTCCACCAGCGAGGAGGAAGAGCCGGAGCCAGCCACCAGAACCGGAACAAAGAGGAAATCCCAGAGGATAGCCCTCCAGGTTTTTACTTCATCCCCTTACACTTTGGTTTTTTGCTCCCATAACGTCACTCCGGGGCTAACCCCATCTTCACCCCTTTTGATCATAACTGAAGGAGCCACCCATGACTAGGCGCCGAGTAACCCGGAATCATCCGGGCAACGAGACCCCTAACCCGGTTGCTTCGCCGCCCCCGGTTCAACACCCTGGTATTTGTTGTAAACAAAACTTCTTTCCAGTCATTCCTTTGTAACGTAATCCCAGACCTCTCTTGCCATTTCTCAGTCTCTTCCGGGTCTAATGACGGCTTCCCCTCGGACTTCCCAGTAAACACCGGGTAAACGCCTTTTCCGGATATTATACCGAACTTTCATCCCCTTTCTTTCCATAACCAAAGATTAATTACGCCTTTGCACCTTCTTCAGAGCCACGGTTATTAGTAGCGACCAGGAGGACACCGAAGCTAAAGTCCGGGTCGAGGGCGAGTCGGCTGATGATGCCTTCACTACGGCTGGCGACGAGCAAATGTCGCCACCGGAGCCAGCTAGGCATGACGCCGAGTATCCAATCGCTTCGCACACGAGCGAGAAGGAGAAGGGGGCAGCTTCAAGCGCGGGAGGGGGACCAGACTCCGACATTCGGATGACCCGGGTGCCACCTCCTGTTACAAGAAATGCTCCTTTTTCCACTTTTCAGGTACCCGAGCCATCTAACTCGGATAACGCTGACTTTAACCAGCTGATGAGCGCTCTTCTCTCCTTGAAAGCTTCAGAAGGGACTGTTTTAGAACGTATAGCTGCAGCACATCAGGTAACTTTCACTTGATACTCCTTATTATACAACTAGTCCCCAAGTTCCGAGTATAATTTTTTGCAATTATTCTCGGTACTTCGCATAATATTTTTTCGGTAATCATTTTCTCGGAGGAAATGCTCTCGTGATATCCGGCTTACAGCTTTGCCCGGTCTTTGCAGGCAGAGATTACTCAGTCAGATGAAGCATTACTTAAGGCTGAGCAGCTCTTACAGGCTGAAGTAGAGCGTAGGGAGACCCTTGAAGCAGAGGTAAAGACTCTGAAAAAAGATGTCTCCACTTACAAGAAGAAGTACAACGCTGCCCAATCTTCGCTGAATAACTTGTCGGCTCAGATCACGGACACTTACCGCATCTTACTGAGTAAGTTTTTATTTGCCGTTAACTTGCGTATCTCTACCATGCTGTTGTAATAATCAAGATTACTGATATGCCTTTGTGTTTTTCGATTTTAGGTGCCAACCTTGCTACTCCGGAGGAGAATGCCATTACTCAGGCTAAGACTTTGAAGACTGTGCTTCGGACATTTTTTGCCGGCACTAAACTTTTACTGGATGCTATCAAGTGGCCTTCTGAGGTATACCCGGGAGAAGATAATCTTATGCAGGCCTTCTCAACGGTGCCTGGGTGGATTGAGATAATGAAGCGCTCAGCTTGCCGGATTGGAATGACCCGGGCCCTTACACTGGCGAAGGCTTATTTTCCTAAGCTTGACCCGGCCAAGGTGACATCCGGGTTTCCAGAATTCAAAGCTGACGGTTCCAAGTTTGAGCCCAAGGACTTCAAAGATATTCAACGTGCTGTACGCTCCTCAGCCACTACCTTGGCCGACAAAATGGAACTGGACAAGATCATGAGTTCTTATGACGCTGAGGGCAAAGTTATTTTGGTGGATGCACCTCCTCCTTTTGATATGGTGGAAAGATGGTCGACTGACCTGGCCAGGAGGAAAGAAGAAGCCGCAAAGAGAGAAGCAGAGCTAGGCGCAAAGCCGTCCACCTCTACACCGGCCGTGCCTCCGCCTGTCCGTCCAGATGTGAAGAGCCCGAGCAAGACTGCTGGCAAGGCCAAGGAGCAAGTCCAAGATCTAGACCCGGAAGATCGCTCTCAGGATGCCAAGTAGGATGTTACTAGTGCTTTTCGTTTTCTTAAGACTGATATGATTTTTGTGGTGCTCCTGTGCGCCACTGATGCTGATACTACGCCTGTACGCTTGTTAATTCATGATAACTTTTTGCCTTCCCTGGCTTTTGATAATCTCGATACTTGTGTTACGTATAAGCTTATTCTCGATACTTTGAACTCTTGCTTTCAATTTCCTTTTGAGACTCGGTTAACCGAGTATCGTAGGTTTTGATAGATGGACTTTTCTTTAAGTCCCCAATACTCGGCAACTAAGGTTTACAGACCTTGGTAGTTAAATAGTTTGTTTCTGTTTCGAAGTTCCCAGTCCCCATGACCCAAAGTACGAGCTATGGGGGCGTGGGCTTTCTCAGATGACATACTGCTGTTTACCAAGCTGAAGACCAATAGCTGTTCTCATAAATACTGAAGTCATGCTTAATATTTGTTGAGTTTCCGGCTTTTTTAGCCTTATACTCTGCATGGACTTGTGGTTTAGATGACCCTTTTGATTATCTTGTACTATAAGCCGGCTTTCGCGTGGATACCATGTCGTTGCGTCTATACGAAAAACAAGATCAAGCAAGCCACACTGGGCTGCATAATTTGATTGTGATCGTACGCGAACAGATCATGCCACTTTAGTGCGAGTCACATCGAGCTTAAGTAAGAATAACCAAGAAATTTGGCTCCTTTGTCCAGTTATAGGATTGCAGCTGTACCCGTTTTTTCGAGTAATCAGCCCCCATAACTCATAGGCATCATGGCCGGGTCTCCGGGTCTTGTGATTACTTATTGAAGCAGATCACCCCCCGGAGACCTATATTCATGTAATGTATTTCGATGATACTGATGTATTGATAGTAACAATGTTACTTACTTGTAACTGAAGCAAAGACCATGATAAGACTCGAAACCATCTTCTTTTATTGATAAAAATTTCTTTTTTGATTCAGCAGGCCGCCTCATTAAAAACCTTCCAGTCCCCTTAGGTACCCTGGATAGGAAAAGAGTGCGTATGAAACCTGCCGCCCATTACACTGCTTTAGTTATTCTCGAGAATCGGCCTCGCGTTGATACGGCCGATGCACATTCTCCACTTGCTATGCCCTTTCGTAACGAGTACCGGATTTGCTAGCCAGTCCGGGTATATCTTCCTTGGAACGTGATCAGCTGCGGACGGTGGTACGCCTTCTTCTTCCCTGCTGAGAGTTTTGAAAGTATTGCTCCTGATGAAGCCTACCATCTTAGGGTTTTGTTCTGCCCTAACTTTTGCTTTGTCCCCCTCAGGGGTTGGCTTTTTTGACGTTGTCCTCTCTTCTAGGTCTACCTGAGAACGGTAATGTTTGAGCTCTTCCTTCCTGCAGGCTTGCTCGGCCATTGCCGCGTCTCCCTCATCACATTCAGCCGCTATATCTCGATTTCCATATATGGTGATGGTCTTCTTAGGACCCGGGATCTTCAGCTGTAGGTACACATAACACGGCCTTGCCATGAACTTGGCATAAGCCGGTCTTCCAAACAATGCATGATAAGGACTGCGCAACTTTACTACCTCAAAGGTAAGCCACTCGATTCGATAATTGTCCTTTGACTCCCCGAAAGCTACCTCCAATGCCACTTTTCCTTCGGGGCATGCCGAATGACCCGGCACTATCCCGTGAAAAACTGTTGTACTTTTTTGCAACTGTGATTCCTTTAAGCCCATGCGCAGAAAAGTTTCCCAGTATAGGATATTGATACTACTCCCTCCATCCATCAAGACTTTCTTCAGCTCGTAACCATTGACCTGTGGCGCCACTACCAAAGCCAAGACTCCCGGGTGATCAATCCTATCCGGGTGATCTCTTCTGCTCCATGTTACCTCTTGCTCTGACCACCTCAAATATCTTGGAACAGCGGAAGAGACCGAATTAACTGCTTGTTTCAGTATCTTCTTATCCTTGTTAGAGCCTCCTGTAGTGTGCACATGATATTGACCCAGCTGTTTGGGGCTAGCTTGAAAACCTCCTGCTCCATTTTGATTGTTACCTTGATTTCCAGGTGGCGGATTGCCGGCTGGGGGCGGCCCATTACCCAAGTTTCCACCTAGACCCGGACCTCCTCCCCGGCCCGCACCTCGCATAGCTCTGTTCACTTCTTCGTTCTTCCACCTTTGTAAGTCGGCACATTGCTCTAGTGAATGATTGGCCGGCTTGCCATTCCTGCTATGCTTCGGGCACGCCATCCTAAATATGTCCCAACTGTTGCTTGGTCTTGGAGGTCCTTGGTAGTGTCCCCCATTGTGATTCCCAGTATTAAAATTCCCTTCGGATCTAGGTCTTGAAGACCCGGCCTCCGTGTTGGCTACAAACTCGGAATTCCCCTCAAACGGGCGCTTGTTCTGGCTACTTCCATTATTGTTTGGCGCCGACCCATTGCCGGTTTTCCCGCTGCTACTTGCGTTTGCTTTTGCTTTCTTGTCGTCAACTTCCTCCTCTGTGGTATCCGTTGCAGCGTGTTTGTTGCACGCATCCATTAACTCTCCCATTGTAACCTCCGCTGCATTCCTACTAGATTTCATGCGAGTTAGCTTTTGTACTAAAGGAACGTACTTACATGTTTTTGCCATAGCTTGTAGCGCGTCCTTAGGCTGGATATCCGTAGACGAGTGGAGTATCTCCATAACCCGGCGTACCCAGCTGCGTGCCGATTCTCCTTTCTTCTGAACGCATCTTTCTAAATCATCAATAGTAAATAACTTTCTGCATGTCCCATGAAAGTGCTTGATGAATGCGGTCTTTAGCTCCTCCCACGATTTGATCGATTTTTCCGGTAAATTGGTGAACCATAACTTTGCTGCTCCCTCTGACATCATTAAGTACATGAACTTGGCTTGGAGATTCTCGGATGCGTTGCGAATCGACATTGCCATCTCGTAGCTGCTTAACCATGTTTCCGGATCCATCGTTGGCTCGTAATTCACTACTTTCCCCGGTTCTTTGAACTTTTCCGGGTAAGGTTCCGCTCTGATATCATCCGAGAGACACTTGGGTCCCGCAAGGGTGGTTGGGGCTGGTCTCGCCCGGGAAATGCGTGATCCGGCCGGGGGTGCCACGGGGTGAGGAGCCACCGGTGGATCGTGTGCTGCAGACCCGGCCCCGGCTCTTCTGGCTCTGGAACTGTTCACCACCGCCTGCGCTGCTGATACTACTGGTGCTGTCTGGATACGCGGTGGAGGCGGCATTTGCTGCTGCTCTTCCCTTCGTTGCGCCGCATTCGTTTGAACATGGCCCTGTTGCTGGCTGGCGTACGGCGTCCCATGCATCCCGCTCCTATGATCCGGATAATTAGCTTGCTGTGCTACCGCGGTGTGTAGTAGATCGATTGCTCGCCGGGTTTCTTCTGCGTGCGGCGAGTCTCTTACAGGAATCTGGTTTAATGCGAGTGTTGCTGCATACACGTTGTCCATGGGGTTGTTGTAGTGACCTGCTGGGGTACGGAATCGCGATGGTGGAGGCGGCATGGTGTTGCCGGCTGTCGCCCCCGCCCGAGGCAAGGGTAATCCGGCTGGCGCGTTTACCGGCTGCACTCCCGTTGCTGGTTGCGGTATGGTCCCTTGGTTCGCCGGTGGGATTGGCTGATCTTGAGGCGTGAACACCAGGGCAGTCGGGTTGATAACCCCTCCTGTTGCCGGTAACATAGTTCGGTGCCTTTGGTGAATCCTCGTCGTCTCCTCCCGAAGCCGGGTCTCTAGGCCATCCAGTTCCCGCTGCCGCGCTGCCATCCCCTGCTTTTCTGCTTCTACCTGCCTTCTTTGCTGCTCCAATGCACGACGAGCTACGTCCAGGTCTCTTACACGTTCTGCCGCGTTTTCCGGGGTAATAACTGTGGCCAAGACTGTGGGGTCCAAAATCAAGTTATTATCAAACAGAGCCGGGTGACGCGGGTTTGAGGGTCCCGCCCCCGGTGTCCGGTTTGCTTGGAACCCGAACATATTTGCGTGTCGCTCCTCGTCCGCTGGGCGACTGGTGACAGACGCCGACTCTCCATCGACTTGGGCCAAGACCGGGTCAACTGGTCCTTGCTGCTGAGCCGCTGCCTGAACCGCCCCAGCTGGTGCCGCGGCCGCGTTTTCTTGATTGAGATTGGTCGCGGGAGCCGCATAAACTGCAACCCGGCGCATGATGCCCGGTGTAGATTCGTACTGTTCTTCCTCGCTGGTTTCCCTTTCATATCGATCCTCCGACAAATCCCGTATAGACTCGGTATCATCCTCCCTCTCTATCTGACCCGTTGTTCCAATCGATTCTTCTTTTCCCGATCGGACATACGCGTCTTCCCCTGACATAGAATCAGATCCAATATTATCACGATTCGAACTGGAAGTACATACCATACCGATGAAGACGTTGATGCTGCCGACTGTCACGATGGATCCGGTTTCGAGGTGGTCCGACTCTGGCCCCCAGCCAGAATCGTCTACCATCTTCTCTCCTTTGCCGTTGACGTAGATTTCTCCGACGATGAGGTTCTTCATGCTCTTCCGAGCTTCTCCCGTGATGTAAACACCTTTGGACGCAGGCCCCACGGTGGGCGCCAACTGTCGTGGGATAATCACGGCAGATGTTACCGGGGGTAACTGATCTAGGGGCAAGTCGACACAGGTATTTGGGAGAGGGTTTAGCTCGAAGGAAGACATGGCGAAAAGCGATCTAAGAGCCGGAAAACAACTCGCCGGATCTCGATATGATTATACTAGATACTCGATAATAGGTGTTACAGTTATGACTTGAATCTCTCTTAGGCGAAGCCCAGGGGTTGGTTTATATAGTACTCATATCCCCCTTGACTTGCCTTACAAAGCGCTTCTCGAGTCCTATTCGAACTCTTCATACGAACCCTAACTTTCTTTACCGTAACCCACAATCCGGGTTACGATCCTTACAAGTCCTGGGCCTTCTAGAAGCTTCTTTGTCCTTAGCCGGATTTGATCCATCCGTCGTTTGGGCCGGATCTCACCTGGGAGTCGGCATACCGGGTTACTATCCCCTCATCACCCACCGTGGGGCAACCAGCGACGCTGGCTGGAGTTTCTGTTCGGACGGGATCTTCTTCAGCGGAGCGCGTGGTCTGTGGCCTTGTCCACAGATTCGGCTCCTTCGACTTCGTCACCGACAACGCCGGCTGTTTCGGCGGCATGGCCATGCCTGAGGGCGGCTCGGTGATCTCCTTCGGCTCTCACCTCGTCTACGTCGCCACCGTCGCCAACAGCGCGTACCCCGAGCTGGTGCATGACGCGGAGGATCCTCCCGCGGTGATCGCTGCTCGCGGAAGGCCCGCATGCAGCTCTGCGAGCGGCGCTGAGGTGATGGTGACGGGCTTGGCGGCAAACACTGGCGCAGCCGCTACTGGCGCTGCGGCCGTCGTCGAGGAGACGGATGAACCGCCTGCTGGTGGCAGGACTCACCGGCCCTACGAGAGGGAGAGCAACTTGCCGCCTTCCACCTCTACGGTCATTCCTGCGTCGGCTGCGCGACCTGGTATGCCTACTCCCACCGACGTCGAGCTTCTAGCCATGCGGGAGCAGCTCGAGCGGCAACGCTTGGAGTTGCTTGCCGAGCAGGCGGAGTTGGAGAAGGTGAGGTTGGAGTTGAGCCTAGATCAGCTCGAGTACAACAAGGCGCACGGCTTCACGCTAGTAGCCAGGCGGGCTAGCAGAGTAGGCGGCACTCGGCGCAACTTGGGTGTCGAGATGGCTACGGTTGCGGAGGTTCCCGCGCAGTCCGCTACCGCGAACACCTCCACAAGGCCAAGGTACAGCACGCCCGCCAAGACGCTCAGAGCTGCAGAGGCCGTGGCTGCCGAGTTGCCGCGTCTCGAAGGCGACGCGCGCATCAGGCAGCAGGAGAGGCTCCACGAGTTGGTATTGGAGGCCGCCAGACAGAACGAGGAGTTCCGGAAGGCCAACCCGGGTGCTGGGGCATCGCAGATCGTGCACTCGCACGCGGCCAGATCTAACGATCAGGCCTCGTCTCCGCATCCCAGCCGCGAGAAGAGCCGTAGCGGGCGCTCGGGCAGAGACAGGCAAATGCAGGTGTATGACCCGGCTGCTGCCGCGAAACAGGTTGCTGTGCCGCAGCAGCCCGGGCAGGAACACAACGCTGCAAGAGCAGGCTCTCAAGCCCATCAAGCTCAAAGCCGTGCCCGAGAAGCCGCACGTCCAGGTCCTTCTCGGCAACCCGCAGCTCAGCCTACTCGGCAGAGGCAGCAGCCGCGCCCAGTGGCACCAGTCACCAACCCGGTGGAGCAGCCTGTTGCTGTGCAGGTGGATAGGTATGATGATGACTACTCGGCTATGGAGATGGCTGGTTATGACATTCATGACCGTGTTGGCGAGCGCGTGTTGGCGCCTGGAGATGCAAGGCACCAGCTGGACCGTATCAGCTTGTCGGCGCGGCTAGAGAGCACGGGTCCTCCTGGCCCCGAGTGCTTTGGGCCGCGCATCATGAACGAGCCTTCCGTGAAGGGCTTCCAGCTTGCAAGAGGCACCAAGAGCTACAACGGCAGCACCAAGCCTGAAGATTGGCTCAATGACTATGTCACCGCGGTCCATATCGCGAATGGCAACAGGAGATGGGCGGTGCGTTATGTGCCGCAGATGCTAGAGGGTCCAGCTCGCACTTGGCTCAACAACTTGCCCAAGAACAGCATCAACTGCTGGCTGGACTTCTCGGATGCCTTCATCAGCAACTTCACGAGTACATACAAGAGACCGAATAGGCCACAGCAGCCGTCAGCTTGTAGGCAGCGGGAAGACGAGACAGACCGCGAGTACCTTACTCGGTGGAGCACGCTGAGGAACACATGTGAGGGTGTGAATGAAGCACAGGCCATTACCTGGTTTGCGCAGGGTTGCCGACATGGCAGCATGCTTTGGCAGAGATTGCAGAGGGAGATGCCGAACACTCTGGCGGAGACCATCAAGATTGCGGATCAGTACGCACTCGGTGATCCTACTCAGCCGCTGATGGACTCCTCTGAGCCGAGAAGAAACTTCAACAGCAGCAAGCGCAACGAGTTCCGCAACAAGCGCCGAGTAGATACTCGGTATGATCCTGAAGAGGTGAACGCAGTGAATGTCGGAGGCGGTGGTGGCCAAAGGCAGAAATCTGCTGGAGCCTACGGGCAGAACCAGAACCAGGGCCAGGGCAACAAGAAACCGTTCCGTACTGCTCAGTCGGGTAGCGGGAACTCCGAGCAGCCGAAGAAGTTTGTCTTTGATGACATGAAGGATGGCCCATGCAGCTTTCACACTCACCACCCCTCGAGGCCTGCTAACCACACTACTCGGCAGTGCGAGTGGTGGGAGGCGATCAAGAGTGATGGCTTGCCTCCTCCTCCTCCTCTGCCTGCAGCCAATGCCAATGTGCAGCCTACTCGCGCACCCGCAGCTCGGCCGCCAGTGTACCCGAGAAGAGAGAATGTGAACCAAGTGGCTTTAGGAGCCAACCAGAACTTCAACAACGAGAGATACCGCAACAACAACAACAACTACTACAACCGCAACAACAACAACAGAGGAAACAACAACAACTATCAGGGCAACAACAATGGCAACAATGGGGGCAATGGCTCCAATCAGTACCAAGAGCACCATGAGAGCTACATGATCTTCACTTCTGAGGCAGTCGACAAGCAATCACAGCACAGGCGGGCCATGGAGGTCAATGCAGTGATTCCTGCTGTTCCTCACTACATGTACTGGTGCGACCAGGAGATCCGGTGGTCCCGAGTAGATCATCCCAAGGTGATGCCCAACCCGGGTACCTATGCCTTGGTGCTGGATCCTACCTTCCTGGGTCCCGAGAAGAATGTGAGGTTCAGCAAGGTGCTAATCGACAACGGCAGCAGCATCAACATTGTGTACAAGGACACACTCGAGAAACTTGGCCTGGCCGAGAACATGATGCTGCCCAGCAAGACCACCTTCCATGGCATTGTGCCCGGGATCTCGTGCAACCCGATTGGCCGAGTGTGGATAGATGTGCTATTCGGTACCCGGGAGAACTGTCGCACAGAGCGCCTGCAGTTTGAAGTGGTTGATCACCAGAGTCCCTATCATGCTCTACTCGGCAGGCCTGCTCTGAGCAAGTTCATGGCCTCTACTCATGTTGCATACCTGAAGATGAAGATCCCTGGTCCCAATGGCATAATCACTATCGCTGGCGACTACAAGAAGTCCATAGAGTGTGCCTCGGCTAGCTCCAAGCTGGCAGAGTCGATGGTGATCGAGGCCGAGAAGAAGAAGATGTACGAAGTGGTGGCCATGGCTCAGTCCGCACAAGCTGGCGCACAAGGTGTGCCGAGTACACAGCATGGTACTGCCTTCCAAGCTGCCAAGGAGACCAAGACAGTCCAGGTCGACCCCGAGTTCCCCGACCGTGTAGCCATCATTGGTTCCGGGTTGGCGGAGAAATAGGAAAGCGAGCTCATCCACTTCCTCCGTGAGAATCGGGATGTATTCGCCTGGACTAATGAAGATCTACCAGGAGTCCCGAGGGAGTTGGTTGAGCACTCTTTGCATGTGCGTCCTGACGCCAAGCCAGTGAAGCAGGCAATGCGCCGTTTCGGAGATGAGAGAAGGAAGGCCATCGGTGATCAGATCACCAAGCTGCTGATAAGTAACTTCATCATGGAGGTGCTGCACCCGGATTGGTTAGCCAACCCGGTCATGGTCGAGAAGAAGAAGGAGGATCCCAAGGCTGCCACTGCATGGCGCATGTGTGTCGACTACACCGATTTGAACAAGGCATGCCCCAAGGATCCTTTCCCGCTACCTCGCATCGATCAGGTGATCGATTCCACCGCTGGTTGTGAACTGCTGTCTTTCATAGATGCCTACTCTGGTTTCCACCAGATTGCACTCAATCCTGCTGATCAAATAAAGACTGCTTTCATTACCCCGTACGGGGCTTATTGCTATCGTGTCATGTGTTTTGGCTTGAGGAATGCGGGTGCAACCTATCAGAGATGCATGCAGAAATGCTTGCACGACCAGCTCGGCAAGAATGTGCAGGTGTACGTAGATGACATTGTCATCAAAACGAATAAAACACATACTCTGCTTGCCGACCTGGAGGAAACCTTTGCTAACCTACGCAAGTACAAAATGAAACTGAATCCGAGTAAGTGCACCTTTGGTGTACCGGCTGGAAAGCTACTCGGTTTTCTAGTCTCTAGTCGGGGCATTGAAGCCAATCCCTCGAAGATAAAAGCTATTGAGAGCATGTCTTTGCCGAGATCATTGAAGGATGTGCAGAAATTCACAGGTTGCTTGGCATCTCTGAGCCGGTTTCTGGGCCGAATGGGCGAGAAGGCCCTGCCCCTATACCAGCTGATGAAGAAAAGTGACAAGTTTGTCTGGACTCCGCAAGCGGACGTGGCATTCAATGAGCTGAAGGCAATGCTGGCTAGCGCTCCCGTCTTGGCTAGTCCGTTACCCAAGGAGCCTATGCTGCTGTACATTGCTGCGACTAACCGAGTAGTCAGCGTGGTGATAGTGGTGGAGCGAGAAGAAGAAGGCAAGAGTGTGCAGCGCCCAGTGTATTACCTCAGTGAAGTGCTGTCCAGCTCCAAGCAAAACTATCCGCACTACCAGAAGATGACATATGGTGTGTACCTAGGCGCCAGGAAGCTGAAACATTATTTCCAGGAGCACCCCATTACTGTTGTGAGTTCTGCTCCCATCTCGGATATCATGGGCAACAAGGAGGCGAGTGGCAGAGTAGCCAAATGGGCAATCGAGCTAGCAGCGTATGCTCCCGCGTATACGAGAAGAGAAGCCATCAAGTCTCAGGTCCTGGCGGAGTTTCTTGTGGACTGGGCCGAGATGCAGTATGAACCTCCTGCTCCAGTTTCCAACTATTGGAGGATGCATTTCGATGGCTCGAAAGTGAAGGAAGGCCTTGGTGCTGGTGTCGTGCTCACGTCACCCAAGCGAGATCAGCTCAAGTATGTGTTGCAGATCCATTTCAAGGCATCCAACAATGTTGCAGAGTATGAGGTAGTGGTTCATGGCTTGCGAGTAGCCAAGGAGGTTGGAGTGCAGCGCATCATATGCTATGGTGATTCAGATCTAGTGGTGCAGCAAGTCTCGGGCACCTGGGATGCTTTGGATGCCAACATGGCATCGTATCGCTTCTTGGTGCAGTCTATGACTGGATTCTTCGAAGGTTGTGAGTTCCAACACATTCACCGAGCAGAGAATGAAGCAGCAGACGAGCTATCCAAGTTGGGATCTTCTCGGCAGTCCATCCCGGCGGGGATTGCCTTGGAACATTTGAGGAAGCCATCCATCAAGCCTTCCCCCAACTCGGAGTCTATATTTGTCCCTTCTCTGCCAAGTGAAGAATCTGATCCAATGGAGATTGACTGGGAGAGTGCTGCAGGAAACCCGGGGACTGCCGTCCTCTACTCGGGGACTGCCACTCCTTACTCGGGGACTGTCACTCCCTACTCGGGGACTGCCACTCCTTACTCGGGGACTGCCACTCCCTACCCGGGGACTGCCGCTCCCTACTCGGGGATTGCCACTCCTTACTCGGGGACTGCCACCCCTTGCTCGGGGACTGCCGTCCTCAACCCGGAGGCTGTCGCATTCATTGAGGAAGTTCTTGCCAATCGATCTGGACTGCAAAGAAGCGCTCCTACTCCTCCTGTGCAACCGCAAGAGCCTGTCCCAATGGAACTGGACGAACCAGTGTTTCCCATACGGGAGACACCGAGTTGGGCTATGCCCATATTATCCTTTCTGAGGGACGGCACACTACCTGAAGATGAGGTGACTGCGAGGCAGATTCAGAGAAGGTCCAAGGGCTACACTATTGTCCGAGATGTGCTGCATAAGAGAAGTGCCACTGGCGTGCTGCAACGTTGCGTGAGCCCGGAAGAGGGAGAAGAAATTCTGTTGGAGATACATCAAGGGGAATGTGGGCATCACGCCTCTTCTCGGGCATTGGTCAAGAAAGCTTTTCGGCATGGATTCTACTGGCTCACGGCTCTGCAGCAAGCTGAAGACATTGTGAGGAAGTGCAATGGCTGCCAGATGTTTGCAAGTAAGATTCACATGCCTGCTTCCGAGTTGAAAACAATTCCTATCACATGGCCGTTTGCCGTTTGGTGCTTGGATATGGTTGGCCCCTTCAAGCCGGCTAAAGGCAATATGACACATATCTTGGTCATGGTGGACAAGTTCACCAAGTGGATTGAAGTGAAGCCTATTCGGAAGTGCGATGGGGTCACAGCTGTGAAGTTCGTGAAGGATGTGATCATGAGATATGGCTACCCGCACAGCATCATCACCGACAACGGCACCAATTTCGCAGAAGGGGCAATGGTGCGGTTCTGCAGAGATAAGCATATCCGACTAGACGTTGCGTCAGTCGTGCATCCTGCCTCCAATGGGCAAGTTGAGAGAGCAAATGGTATGGTACTGGCAGGCATTAAGCCAAGGCTAATTGAGCCATTGCTGAAAACACCTGGGTGTTGGCTAGAAGAGTTGCCAGCGGTGTTGTGGAGTCTAAGGACTACCCCTAACCGGTCAACCGGCTACACGCCATTCTTCTTGGTATACGGGGCTGAGGCCGTGTTGCCAATAGACTTAGAGCATGACTCCCCCCGAGTAGCCCTCTACACTCAGGTGGAGGCGAGAGAAGCTCGAGAAGACGACGTTGACCTGCTTGAAGAAGCAAGAGAGCTGACTCTGTCACGTTCGGCTATCTACCAGCAAAACCTGCGGCGTTATCATAGCCGAAAGGTGAACCCAAGGGTTTTCCGAGAAGGAGACATGGTCCTTAGGCTTGTGCAGCGCACAGCCGGGATGCACAAATTGTCTCCTCCATGGGAAGGGCCTTTCATTGTGAGCAAAGCGCTACACAATGATGCGTACTACCTTGTAGATGTGCGCCCATCACAGGCGAACAGGGCAGATAAAGCTGGAGAGGAAACCAAGCGCCCCTGGAATGTAGCTCTACTCCGTCGTTTTCATTCGTAAGCAAAGATGTGTATGTACCCTCTTATCCGAGTTGAAATTCTACTCTGCAATCTGAAATTGTTCTCGGGGACTGCCCTCGTCCAAAATTGTTCTAAGTGTTTTTACTCGGCTTTACCCTTTGTCTATTTGGTTGCTCCACTTCAGAACTCATAAGCGCATTGAGTACTGTGTTTAAACCTATATGCCAACTCTTCGACTCTGCTGCTGTCCGAAACCCGGCTTCATGGCAAGCAAGAGAACAAGCAAAAGGTCAATGAGCACACGAAAATCGCTAAGGAAGAAAAAGTGCAGGAACCGAGTAGGGTGTTTGTTACTTTTGTTCTCTGTTTCGTTTTTCGGCTAAGTGGTGGGCTGCGTTACTATGATTGTTTCTAAGCGTCTAAGTATTTGCAGCTCTACTCTTCGATTCTTGTGACTCGAATACCAAAAAAGCAACAAGTTGCAGGTAGAGCAGAGATGAAAAGATAGAGTGAATAAGAAACGCAACTCGGGGACTCGCATGGAAACGCAACCCGGCATTGAGCCAAGGCTGCTCAAAATGACTAAATTGAAGATAATGTGTGGAGATAAAATTGAGTAGCAAGAAAAGCATAAATAAGTCTGATACATATGCTCCCGGCATCCCGGGGATCTGATAGATGTTCAAGTAAAAAGTGTGCAGATAAAATCAGGTGGAGGAGGCAGTGTTGTCGGCGCTGGCGTTAGCTGCTGCATCTTCGGTGGTGGTCCTGGTTGCCTCTGCCTCCGAGTTGGTGGCAGTTGTCCTTGCGGGTTCTTCGTCGGCGCTGGCATGGGTGGCATCCGCCTCCGACTGGACGGTGGCGGACTCTTCCATCTCGACATCGCGCTCGGTGGCTACCTGGTCGGAAGTAGCCGTGGCCACCGAGATAGGCCCTGGGGTTGAAGAAGAACCAGAGGCTCGGCCAGGGGGGCGGACCGTGTCGTCTAGAGCAGCTCCTGATGAGGTGCCGAATTCGAGTGCGGCGGTGTCGATGTGCTCGGTCTCCTCATCGCTACTCGCGACAGCGACATTCTTCCCCTTCCCGGCCTTGCTCCTGGGGGACTCGAAGAAACCCGACTCCAGATCAGAGTCTGTCTCCTCATCCTCTTCCTCGCCCTCCTCCACTTCGGTGTCGGGCTCGGGGAGGCCGTCGATGAAGACGTCCGTCTCAGCGCACTCCGCGACCTCGTACGCAATCAACTTGCGCGCGGCCACGCAGCTGGGATCCATCTCCCACTTGGACTTCTCGCGTTTCCCACGGATGATTTCCATATTCAGATTCTCATACCATGAGGCGACGCAGAGGAGCATTAAGTCAGAACCTGCCCGAGCTCCCGAGGCGCGCCATTTCTTCAGCTCGGCTTTCACATTCTGCAGCTTCAGAGCCAGGCCATTAATCGTTGTCGGCGCGGAATCTTCGGGCCAGAACAGCTTGTGGAGCGCGAAGCCGACGCGCACCAGGTCGGTGCCCATGCCGGCTAGACGCTCGAAGTACCCTTTCAGCACCAGCAGGCTGTCCTCAATCTCGGCTCTGGTATCCGAGGCTTCGCCCTTCTCAAGGCGAATGGCTCGGGCCTTGGCCAAGGCTGGCGCGCTAGCGGACACGAGATGAGGGAAGATTTCTGCACAGAAGCAAGGGAGAGATTTAGTCTTAGAATCCGAAAAGAGACCAAACCGAGAAGAAAAGATGCAGAAGTGAGGAAACTTACCGTGAAGCTCGCGGCGCAGCTGCTGCAACTGGACTCTCCACTCCTCCTCATTGGATATGTGCCTCTCTTGGACCTGGCGCAGAGTATTCATTTGAGCAAAGAGCCCAGCATTGGATTTCTTCAATGTTTCGCACTCCAGCTCGAGGGCTTTGATCTTGGCATTGAAGGTTGTTTCAGCTTTGGCTTTCTCGGCGATAACTCGGTCCCTCTCGGCACCGAAGTCGAGAGCATCTTTGAGGGCTTTCTGCAGCTGGAGTTGCAGCTGCTCCATCTCTGTTGTGTGGTCTTTCACCAGCTCCACGGCCTGGTTGGACAATTGCTGCTGCACTTCTTCTGGTTTGACGCAGTCTTGGTGGGCTTCAACGAACAACTTATGATCTTCTGCGAAGAGCCAGACAAGGTTAGCAGAGAAGCAGAGAAGCAAAAGAAACAAGAGGCAAACCGAGTAAACGACAACTCACCTTCTAATCTTTTGATGGTGGCCTCGGCGTCCTCCACAAACGCACGGCATTTCTCGTGCTCCTCAGCTAAAGCCTTCAGGTTATCTGCAGGGTAGGAATGGTTAGCGCAAAAGAAAGCAGAAGCGGGCGTAAACATAAAACGCAGAAACCGCGCAGCTAAAAGCATACCTTTTACTTCAGCCAGCTGCTGGGTGCTATCATTGGCATTCTTGCTCGCGGCCTCCGCAGCTGCCTTCTCCTTTTCCAGTGCAACAATTCGCCTCCTGGCGATAGCATGGTTCCAGAGGAGCACACGATACAAATTGGTACGTTTCAGAACGCTATCCTGAGAAGCGGGAAGAAAGCAAGTTAGGCAAAGAAGTGGAGATTCAACCCGAGTAGAAGGTTACTCGGAGAGTATCCGTCTACTCGGCCAGAATCTCGGGGACTGGGTGAGAGTAAAGGAAAATGAAGATGAACAGGAGAGAAGAAAAATTCAACTCGAAAAGAGCAAGTAAGACTCACCGCATAAGCCTGCTCGATGTCCTCGGCGTTCTTGCGGTGCAGGAACATCTTGGCGGCGAGAGTGGCAGTCTCGGTGTAGACAGTCATGGGCTTGTAACCCAAATCCACTTTGTTCCACTCAACGCGCATGTGGTCGATTGCGCCCAACCCAAGGCCGTGCCAGTTGTCCGTGCCGAGAACCTTGTTGTCCCACTTGGCGTCGATGAAGCCAATGGTGTCAAGTACCTGCTCAAGGCTCCGTGATGTTATCGCCGGATCCTGGACTCCCCGAGAAGCAATAGTGACGGACTTGTTCTGGTTTGGAGCCGGGGGAGGGGAGTTCACAGCTACGGCTTTCCTTCCCTTCTGAAGGGCAAGTTGTTTATCCTGGGGAGAGAAGCCGATCTGGTTTTGTTGACTAACCTGCACCATGTAGTCCGAGAAGCAAGGCTGACCAGCAGCAGCAAGAGCGGCGGAGGTAGCAGTAGCAACCGAGCCGGACGCGCGAATAACCAACTGTCCAGTCGAGGTCGGAGGTGGCATCTGATCTCTGGCTTGTTTCTTCGTTTTCTCCTTCTCGGCTCGTTGCTTCTCGGATTCCTTGGCCTTCTTTCCTTCAGCCTTGGCCTTCGCCTTCTCGGCGGCCTCCTTCTCGGCGGTTCCCTTCTCGGCTTTTGCCTTCTCGGCAGCTTCTTTCTCGGCTGCCCTCTTCTCGACCTCCTCCCTCAAAGCATCAAGGGCTTGCTGCCTAGCAGGATCAGTCGGCGGCGCCAGGGGCGCGCTATCCGGTGCGCCAATCGGCTGGACGCTACTCGGTGCGGCGCCCGTTGGCGCATCACACAATGGGTAGGCATCTGTCATAGTGGCATCCGTGGCGGTGGCGTCTTCTACCCGCTGCTCGGCAGCGGGATTCACTTGATCAGCAGCTCCTGTGTTTGGCTGCTCTTGTTCAGCTTCTGGCCGCTCAAGGGCGGTGTTGTCCTGCATCTCTTCGTCCTGAGTCTCCTCGGCAGTATTGGCCGGAGGAGAAGGGGGTCTTTCCTGGTGGGTGGCAGTGTCCTGTGCTGCTGACTCCGCACGGGGCTGCTTCTCCGAATCTGCTCCTTGAGCATCAGTACTCTGAGCATCGGCGGTGTCATCCTCGTCGTCGTCAAGGTTGATAAGTGGTGCTGCTGGCTTCTTAGCCTGATCGGGCGCGAGAGCAGCGTTTGCGTCCATGGGAGGACTGCAGAGAAAAAGAAGTTCAGAAATCAGAGGAGGACTGGGAAAGATAACACAGTGCGAGAAGAAAGACAACAGAGAAGAAACTTACGCGCTGGTGGAGGCGAGCTTCCGCCTTGGTTTCTTCGCAACCGCCTTGGTTGCCTTCTTTTCAATCAGCTTCTTCTTCTTGGCGGGGGGCTCTGCGGCGCCGCTGCCAGTCCGCTTGCGAGTAGCGGGCGCAGCGACAGAAAGAGGGTTGACGACAAGGGCGTTATCGCCCTCGTTCTCGTTCTCGTCTTCATCTTCATCCTCTTTCTCTGCATCAACGTTATCTACGGATCCAATAAAGAAGAGGAACGAATCAGAAACAGCAAACAGTGAATTGGTGCTACTCAGGATCGAGCAAGACGAGGGTGAACTACCTTCGAGTTCGTCCTCAGGCCAGTTGCGGAGAGACGATTCCGCATGCTGTTTCTCCATCGTGGGGGAGCGAGGGAGATTGATCTGATCTGCAGCCCCAAAAGAGGCATCGTCATCCTCCTTTCGATCCTCATACCAATTGCCTTCGAAACGTTCACAGCTCTCACTGAGCTGGCGACTGAGGACCTGAAGGACAAAGAAGTGTCACAAGTTAGCCGAGTAGCGGGATGGCATCCTACTCGGGTAGGCGTGCAAACACGAAGCACATTAAGCCTAAGTAATTTATCGAATGATCTACTCGGAAAGGCGTGCAGGCACAAAGCACACTAAGCCTATACAGTTTTACTAAGTACTCTACTCGGTACATACTACGATTGCTAGTCGCGACGAGAAGAGGAAGTTTTCTACTCGGAATCCATGTAACAGAAGGCAGAGAAGGAAGAACGTACCCGGGTGATCGGCTTTGTACGGCTGTACGGGACGAACCCATACTGCCAGTGCTCGGCGAGGCTCGTTGTCAGGATGGCCCTGGCGTGCTCGGGAACGTCTGCATTGTCGAGCTCGATGGTGGTCGTCCTGGTGCAGTCACGGGGGCCTCCCATGTAACACATCAGGTGGCTGCGCTCTTGCAGAGGCAGAACGCGCCTCTGGATCCAGCACGCCACCGGATCATCACTCTTAAGGCCCTCGTTGATGAGAGCCCCGAGCCGCGCCTCAATCTCCATCGCGTTGGTGTCGTTGGAGGGCTTCTCCTTCCAGTTCTTCCCGGTGGGAGCACGAAGGCTCCAAGCGGGAAGATTAATCCTGTCAGCTATCTGTCCTCCTTCCGTGGCAGGGATGTTCTTGACGTAAAGGAACGTCTTCTGCCACATCCGGACGGATTCCAGCCCCTTGATGCGGGGATGGTTAGTTCCCGACCGCTGCACCATCATGGCGCAGCCGGTGTCGGTCGCCCGCGCCACACCCGTGCCCTCCTTCTTCCCGGTGGTCTGCTGGCGGAGGTGGAAGTACTTGAGCCAGGTGTCTTGTGTCGGATGGATGCCGAGGAAGGCCTCGCACACCACGGCGTGGTAGGCGAGGAAGACGATGGCATTGGGCGGCAGGTGATGCATTTGAAGGCCGAAGTGGTCGAGGAAGCGGCGGAGGAAGTCGGAGGCTGGCAGGCCGAAGCCGCGCTCGAAGTGCGCCATGAACACGACGCGCTCACCCTCCTCCGGCGCAGGCACGAGCTCGCCCCTGGATGGCCGGCATTGAACACCAGGAGGAACCCTCCTAGTGTTCACAAGCCAGGCGCAATCCTCGGCGGTGACGATTGAACCGGCCCAGCCAGCGCGGGCGGCCATGGCAGAGTGTGCGTGGATGGTGGAAAACGGGAAGGATTTGGTCGAGTGGATTGAGTTCGCGGCGGCGCAAGAGATTGCGCGGCGGCGGAGAAGAACAGAGAAAAGGGAAAGTACGGAGGAGGAAGAAGGGGAAGTTACCGATGGGGGTATTTATACCCTCGTCTCAGGCTACCGTTACCATCGTGGTAGTGGGATCAATCGTGGCCATGATTGCCGTGTGGTGGGGCCTGTGGCCGGATAGAAACGCACGCAAGTGCGGAACGCGCGCGTAACGGCCACAGTGGATCCCACGATTAGATCGTGGCCTATAATTACGCTTGATGGGACATAACGAGCTAGTGGGCCCGCCCCGTGAAAACTGGGCGCGTGGCACGTCGTGTCGTGGTAGCGAAACGACGGGGGCCTGGATGTCTGACGCGTGTCCAGTTGCGGCGCGGAGGGCTGGATCATGCTCTGCGCCGCAAGGGCTCAATTCAAGAAGATTCTCTAAGTCCTTTTACTCGGGCGCAGAGTAGAGGGCTGGTACTACTCGGGAGAGAGGAAACTCAAGGTACTTGTCAGAATACCACTCGGAGGTCTGTTACTCGGCATCTTGAGGTTCAAGGGCTGTGAGGCGAAGGTTGGTTTTAAGCTGGCAGAGCCTAGTGAACGAGTTCGCGAGACTCAACCAGCTTCGGGGACTGCTGTCGGGGGGTTACCCCCGAGTAGGGTAAAGGCAAGTGGTAAAAGCAGCTAACAGAAGAGAGGTTTGGTCGAGTAGCCGACTACCCGGTACCCGCTACCCGGGAGACTGCTACTCGGTCTCACCTCAAGATGACCAGAAGGAGATATCAATCAAGTTCTGTCCTTTCGAGTAGAGGAGTTGGCCCGAGTACAATTGGCGGGAACCCACTCGGGCCAGAAAGTCAAAGGAGCCGTTCTGACACAGGATCCCGCGTATCCTCGGTCCGTACTTGGCAGCATTCGAACTACTGTTCATCTGGGACCGGCCTGCCTGACAGTGACAGCATGGAAGCAGGCCGTGGCAGGATAAGGGGGGCCTACTCTGTGCTTAGGTACAGTGATACCAGTCTGTCCCCTAGTTTTGCCCAATGACTTTCCAGATGAAGCCAAGGTTAGGAACCAAAGCTGTCAGCGGGAACCCGGAAGAAGGACGATGTGCACACTATGTCGACACTTGTCCATGTTTGGACGTATCCGGCTGGGCACCATGTATATAAGGTGCCCCGCCGCCTCCTGCGTGAGGCATCGTATACTGGAAACCCTAAGTTCTTGACCTAGTTCTTCATCTAGAGGAGAGTGGCTACTCGGTAGCTAGAACCTTGTACTGTGGCTACTCGGAGAGATACCAAAATACACAAAGAAAGGCAGGAGTAGGGGTTTTACCTCCTCACGAGGGCCCTGAACCTGGGTAGATCGTGTTGTTTGCAGTGTTTACTTTGTACCTCACGCGGCTACTCGTCGCGTGATCCCTCCCCGAGCACCTCCAGCGTCCTTCGTCCCCACATCTTTAGCCATCCCATGGCATCTGCCGTGACTCCACCACGACAAAACGTGTGATGCCGCAGCGGGTACGACGGGAGGTGCAACCGCTACCGGTCCCCATACCACAGACCCGGCCGCTGCTCGCCTGGCTCGAGAACTGTCCACAATAGCTTGTGCCGCGGATGCTGCAGGCGTTGCCGGCCTACGAGGAGGAGGCGGCATTTGCTGCTGCTCTGCCCTCCGCCGCGCCGAACTCGACTGGATATTGCCGGTATTTCCGTTCTGCCGGCTTACATATGGTGTTCCGTGCATTCCACTCCTATTATCCGGGTAATTGGCCTGGTGAACTATTGTCGTGCGCAGCAAATCTATTGCCCGTCGGGTCTCCGCTGCATGGGGTGACTCTCCTACGGGGATGCGATCAAGTGCCAACGTTGCTGCATACACGTTATCCATGGGGTTGTTGAAGTGACCTGGTGGAGTATGAAACCGTGATGGTGGTGATGGTGGTGCTGCATTGCCAGTGGCGATTCCTATTTGCAACGTGGGTAACCCGGCTTGCACGTTCGCCGGCTGTCCTCCCAAGGTTGCAGCTTGATGTCCGGTTTCCTGATTCACAGCCGGAATTGGTTGATCCTCAGGGGTAATGAACAGTGCGGCTGGTTGCAGGTTTCCACCTGTAGCCGGTAATCTCGTCTGGTGCCTCTGATTGTAAATCCTAGTCGACTGGACCTGCAGCCGGTTCTCCAATTCTTCCAGCTCGCGCTGGCGCGTGGCTATCCCTTGTTTCTCAGCTTCAACATCTCTCATTTGCTGATCCAATGAACGGCAAGCTACATCCAGATATCGGGCGCGCTCCGCCGCGTTTTCTGGGGTTATCACCGTTGCTAGCACCGTGGGATCTAAGATCAGGTTGTTGTTGAATAGAGTCGGATTTCGTGGATTCGAAGGTCCCGCTCCTGGTGTTCTTTTCGCCATAAACCCAAACATGTTTCTCTGCCGCCCGCTTTCCCCGGTACGGCTGGTGACTGAAGCCGACTCTCCGTCAACCCGGGCTATAACCGGCTTTCCATCAGCCGGAACTTGCTGCTGGGCCAGCGCTCGCGCCGCTCCAACCGCGGCCATCGCCACATCTCCCTGATTGAGATTGGTTGCAGGGGCTGTGTAGACCGCGACCTGGCGCGCGATGCTTGGCGAAGACTCGTATTCTTCTTCATCACAGCTATCCTCCTTGTATCGATCTTACAGCAGGTGCAGGATAGACTCAGTATCATCTTCTCTCATGACCCGGCCACGCGGGGTCCATACCGGCTCCTCCGGCTGTTCCCTCTTCGTGGTGGGCTCTTCTACCGGATCTGCCGTCCCGACCGATTCTTCTCCGTCCGATTGAATGCGGGTCGCTTCTCCTGACACAGAATCATACTCAATATCATCAGGAATTGAACCGGACGTATGTACCATGCCGACGAAGACGTTGACCCGACCGATCGTGACTATAGATCCGGCTTCTAGCAGATCCGACTCTGGTCCCCAACCAAAGTCGTCTACCATCTTCTCTCCTTCGGGGTTGGTGTAGATCTCGCCGACGACGAGGTTCTTCATGCTTTCCCGAGCTTCTCCCGTGATGTAAACACCCTTGGACATAGGCCCCACGGTGGTCGCCAACTGTCGTGGGATAATCACGGCAGACGTTACCAGGGGTAACTTATCTTGGGGCAATTCGACTCTGGTGTTTGGGAGAGGGTTTTGCTCAGGGGAAATCATGCTATCAGTCGATTTGGTAGCTCTGACAATCAAGTTGTCGAGTCTCCGATCTAGGGTTACAGTTATCAACTCTCGTATTACAGGGATACTCGAATATCTGGTGAAGCTCTCTTTTCCTAACCCTAGGAGCCGTCTTATATCTTACCCGGCTCCCTGGCTTCCTATACAAGGCATACTCGGAATCCTACCCGGAAACCGCACATAACCCTAAGCTTCCTAATTGTAACCCCGAGGGCCGGGTTACAAGGCCTACGTCCCTTCTTGGGCCTTCAAGAAGCTCCTCTTCCTTGAGCCGGGTCTTGTACGATCACCTTTGGGACGGGTTTCACCTTGGTGTTAGGCTATCGGGTTATCATCCCTCCATCATTGCCCATGATGTCCGAGATGGGAGCAGAGCTCACCACTGTGATGGGATGCTCTTGGAAATAGTGCTTCAGCTTCTTGGCGCCCAGGTACACGTCGTAAGTCATCTTCTGGTAGTGCGGGTAGTTCTGCTTGGAGCTGGATAGCACCTCACTGAGATAGTATACTGGCCGCTGCACAGTCGTGCCTTCCTCTTCTCTTTCCACCACAATCACAACACTGACCATCCGGTTAGTTGCAGCAATGTACAACAGCATTGGCTCTTTGGGTAGCGGACTAGCCAAGATGGGAGCGCTACCCAGCATGGCTTTCAACTCCTTGAATGCTACATCAGGTTGCGGTGTCCAGACAAACTTGTCGCTCTTCTTCATCAATTATATAGAGGCAAGGCCTTCTCGCCCATTCTGCCCAGGAAGCGGCTCAGAGAAGCCAAGCAACCAGTGTTGAGACATCATAGTAGAATTCATAGACGGGGGTGCCATGAGACTACTGATAGAGACGTGGGGTGACGTGGTTGTGCGAAGGACAATGACACAAGGTTTTTACCCAGGTTCGGTACGGCGCAACAATGCGACGTTCCTACTCCTGCAAACTCACTATTCAGGATTTAAACCTGGAAGTACAGAGTACAATGTGAGGTTCTATTAGCTGCTCGTCAAGGATCAACCTCTCGGCGAGTTAGCCTGTAGCTTCTTGTCTATCTATCATATCTCCCGTCCGGCTTTATATAATAGCCGGGTTAAGGCATACAGAGTAGGAAACCTAGAAGACTACGGTAACTGTTAACTTGGAAAGTAAGGAATCCGCCTTCTATCCAAGCCAGATCACGTGGGTCGTGATCCGGGTTCTTCTAGAATCCGGATTCTGTGCGTCAGCTTACTGGGCCGCCTAACGGACCATAGCCCATCACCATTTAGGCCACCCTGGTAATCTGGCACTTTAGACTACCATCTGATATACCCCTAGTTGGTATATATCCGACAGTAGCCCCCAAGAAGGATTAAGACTCGGATTTGCCGTCTTTCGCCAAATGCACATTTTCCAAGAAATATCGGCCTGCAGTCTTGATTCTTCTTTTTCTCCTCAAAGGATGTTACAACGCAAAAACTCGGAATCTGGAAAATCCAGTTTTTCTTCCACGAATCTTCGCGGAGAAGGAACTTCCTACGTCAGCGCTTTAATCTTGCTGACGTAAGGGACGTTTGGGTTACAGGTGGGAAACCCAGAAACATATCTCTGACAGATTTTCGCGAGAAACGAGGCGACAGCAATAATCACCCGTCGTTTCATTTCCCTGAAATTCCGGCGAGTGACACGTGGTGATCATCCAACGGTCAAAAGAGCCGTTAGCACGCATCGTGACGAGATTCCGGCTATAAATAGCCATCTTCGTCCTCCTCAGAAACCTTCCGCACTCACTCAGCACCATTCCCAGCGCCAAGCCCTCGCAGAGCCATTTCCCGAGCGCACGAACGCACCCAGGATCTCACCGGAGCGACCGAGCGCCGCCACTCGATGGCATCTCCGGCATCTTCCCCAGCCCGCGCCGTCACCAAGGACATAGACGATATCATCGAAACGATGGACCCGCAGCTGGACTCGCTAGTGCGTGCCTCCGGCGACGAGCCGGTGAAGACCACGGGCAGCGCGGAGGGCGAGGAAATCCCTCTCGACTCCGCGGATCTTGCGGGTTCCTCGTCCGCGCCTCCCCCACCGTTCGCGCCTGAGACGGTGGAGGAAAAAATCGCGCTTGTCGGAGACGAGCTCGCGTCCGCCGCCGCCGGAGCCGAAGAAGAGGCGGAAACTGCCGGCAACTGGAGTGTCAGTAGTATTCCGCCATCCCTCCTTCCGACAATGGAGAAGGAGGGACTCGTACTGAAGGGAAAATGGCGGCTCCCGGAGGACGAGACCCAGCCCCTGCCGAATGACGGAGAACGGGTTCTCCTCTCCTCCCACATTCTCAGAGGTATGGGTCTTCCGCCATCTGCCTTCTTCCTCCAGATCTTGTCCCACTACAACATCCAACCACATAATCTGCCGCCAAATTCCATCCTCTATTTAGCCGGATTTCAAGCCCTTTTTGAGGGATATCTAGGTATAGTGCCTAGGTTAGATTTCTGTCTTTATTGTTTCGGGGTTAAGCGGAACTCTTCGGAGGGTGCACTCCCAACTTGCGGAACCATTTCCTTCACTCTTCGGAGATTCCGAGAGGATTGGTTCCCCAAGATAAAAACATCGGAATCCGTCAAATTTTGGACGGGTACCTTCTTTTATCACCCCGATGTTCCCCTTCCTGGGAAAACCACCGGGGTTCCACCTTTCTCGAACACTGCCGTTGTTCCCCAAGAAAACTGGGGAACTAAAGCAGTTCAAACCCTGCCGCCAGATCTTCTCAGGATCAAGCGGCGCATCGCAAAGCTCGTCGCCTCTGATCCGCCTCTAACCGGCATGGACACAGTCCTTTGCTGGTTGGAAAGGCGGATTCAGCCTCTAGCGAATCACGGCGCTCGCCTCCTCTGCAAATACTCGGGAGATGGCGATGCGATGCGGACAACCGACAAGGTTTGGTCGGCAAAAGATTTACGGAAACACGTAAATCAATTGGTCGCAT
The DNA here is from genome assembly GCA_028641055.1 of Alopecurus myosuroides. NCBI lineage: Eukaryota > Viridiplantae > Streptophyta > Magnoliopsida > Poales > Poaceae > Alopecurus > Alopecurus myosuroides. Next base: position 271,966,978 of record CM054062.1, on the reverse strand, counting down.
CCCGCGACCAATACGAAGAAAGCCGGCCAATGTATACGGCCGAGAATCCGGCTCCCAAGGTACATTTTTTGCCTTTTGGGTTTAACTCCCTGTCGTTTACTTGGTTTTCATGCTTTCAACTCATTTTTTGTGTTTTTGACAGATTGTCGAGCTTCCTGAGTCGGATCTTGCTTCCGACGCCGATCTGGAGGCATTGCGCTCCGCCTTTGCCGGTGGACATAAGCGCAAGAAGATTTCCGCTTCCCAGGAAGTCATTGACCTTGACGGGGTCCCCGTCGTCACCTCCAGGTTTGAACATCTGAGTTTGTTTTATTTTGTCGGGATTTTCTTCCTTTACCTCGGAGTTTTAACTTTCCGGCTTTTTCTCCTTTTTAGCCTGCCTCCTTCTACTCTGAAGCCGAAAAAGCTAAAGAGGCACAAGGCTGTGGCCAGCAGAGGCCCACACCCTTCTTCTGCTACCGCTCCGGATACACCAATCGCAGCAACAGAAGAGCATGCTGCAGCCCCCAACACCGAGTCCCGGCAGACCAGCCAGCCCATTGTGCCAGAAACGGACACGAGGGAAAGGGCGGTCCCTGAGGTGGGAGGTCCTTCTCGGATAACTGAGGAGGAGATTCCCACCTTTATTAGGAATTCAAAGATATCAATGAGGGCCTTAGCGCAGTTGGGACTCTTTTTTCCGACTACGCAAAAGAGTTCACTGAAAACTTGGCAGGTTTACAGCGGATGAGCAAGGTATTATCTCTAGACCCCAAGCAATAAGTCGAATGTATGATTTGCACTTAATGCTTTTTATCTTTATCATGCTTGTTTCTAACTTAAGCGTTCTGGTTTGTTTCCTTATTTCAGCAAACCGCTGAAACCATAAACATGGAAGTTTTCAACAAGCTAACTGTCAAGAATAAGGAGGTTAGAAACCTTCTCTCTATTCTTGAAGTTAAGGAAACGGAGCTGGCATCATCTCAACTGGCGCTGAAGGAAACAAAAGGTATACTTTTAGTTCTCTGTAGTCCTTGTCCATAATTTTTGCTAAGTACTTTTCCGAGTTTTCTTATCCCGGATATTTTTCCTTACTTTCCAGCTGCTTTGGCGAAGGCCAAGCAAATTGCTGAAGATGCCGGCAACGCCGAGAATCTCCGCCGGGAGAACTTTGACCTTCACAAGGAACTTGTGGAGGCTCAAAAAGATCTGGAGGCCAGCAATATGGCCCTTGGGATTGCTCAATACAAGGCCTCCCAACAGGCGGACAAAGACAAGTCCACTATCCAAGGTTTGGAAAATTCCTTGAACCTGCGCCTGCAGGAAGGCTCCGAGATGGACAAGATTCTCGGTAAGTTATCAACTTTTACCGATTTTTCCATGTCTTAACTTTTTTCTCTGTTTTTCCGCTAACTCTTTGGTTATTTTGTCTTGAAAAAATAGGAGATGACCCAGATCTTACTCGGATTGAGAAAATCCGAGCTTTTGGGAAGGTATGGACTGCGATCAGAGCTGCAAGTATGCAGTTGGTCAATAAGTTCCTTCCCGCAAGAACTGGGGAGTTCTCGGAAGTTGAGAAACTTCCGGAAGCTATCCTGGAGGTGGCGGAGTCCAAGGAATCCACCTTGCGCTCCACGGCACGGGGTGGTGCACGCATGGCCTTAGGCGTTATGCGTATGCATTATCCCAGTGCCAAATCTTGGCGCGTGGCGTCCGGTATCCCTGTTGGATACACGGAGACCCAGCGGACCACCATCTTTGACGAGATCAAGGGTCACGTCACCAAGATCGCCTCCATGGTGAACATCTCCCTCACCTATCCGGAAGAAGAAATTCCAGCAGCCCCCGAGGATGACAGCAGCGAGGAAGACTCGGATGCTTGAAGGATTCTTCATAACCTGGATGGTGGAAATAGAAAATAGGAGCATTACTGCACTTTACAATGTAACTTATATTGTAATGCTTCTATTCTTTTATATAAACAAGTATTCCGTCTTTTGCAGTTAATATTTATGAAATCCTTTGCAAGTTTTCCGGGTTTTATATTCCTTTATCTTCCAAGTTCTCTGGTTTGTGTGCTTTAACTGTCCTTAGCGTTTGAAACGGCTCAGTAGTATTGTAATCTTCACGCCAAGTTACTGGGTAAAACCAATCAGTTTAAACTTGGAAATATGGATCATACTGAAGGCATTTTTACTTACTAGCTTTAGTGACCCAGCACATAAACAATCAGGTAATGCTTAGAGAAAAGTAAGGAATTTTTTGAATGAAACTCGGGCACGCAGGCACAATCCAAGTTTCCTTTAACCTTTAGTAGGCTGAAAATCATTCAGTTTTTAAACGCCGAGCACGCAGGCACAATTCGGGTTAGCATTGAGTATTTTGTAAGATCATTGGGAAATAGATGAGACGGAATCATGCTTTGTACTATAATAAACTTGTAAAAACATGGATGTAAGAATTCCGACAACTTTATTTCATGATCTCAGAGATGTTTACATAGAAATTGAACTAAGTATAGAAGGGACGTAACTGCTGGATACTCCAGGGCCTCTTTGTCTCCCCTAGTTCATCATCTATCTTTCTCTTTCTTTTGCGATTCGGCTTCTCGGGATCATCTTCCGTATCGCGAATATCTACAAGATAATACGATCCATTCTTCATGGCTTTACTGATGACAAATGGTCCTTCATATACTGGGGCTAGTTTGTGCTTTCTTTGCTGCAGCAATCTTAGCACTAGGTCACCTTCTTTAAAAGAACGATGCCTGATTTTCCGACTATGATAACGTCGTAAACCTTGCTGATAGATGGCGGATCTTTGTAGCACAAGTTCTCGTTCTTCTTCTAAGAGATCGACGGCATCCTGACGTGCATTTTCGGCATCTGATTCATCGAAATCCTGCACTCTTGGGCTGTCATGGAGCATGTCCGTTGGGAGAATTGCTTCCGCACCATAAACTAGGAAAAACGGGGTTTGCCCAGTCGACCTATTTGGTGTTGTTCGGATACTCCAAAGCACGGAAGGTAGCTCTTCTACCCATGCTCCAGCTGCTCTATAAAGAGGAGATTCGAGTCTTGGATGTATTCCTTGCAGGATTGAGCTATTCATTCTTTCAACCTATCCATTAGATTGCGGGTGTGCCACAGATGCGAGATCTAGGCGAATTCCCGTTTGTCGGCAATATTTTGCCAACTCTCCAATGGAGAAATTTGTCCCGTTGTCGGTTATTATGCTGTGTGGAAAGCCGTATCTCATGACTAAGTCAATGATGAAATTTCTGGCAGTTGCACCGTCAAGCTTTTTGATGGGTTTAGCCTCCACCCACTTGGTATATTTGTCCACAGCTACTAGTAGATGTGTAAGTCCACCTCGTGCAGTTTTGAATGGTCCCATCATATCTAGCCCCCAGACCGCAAACGGCCATGTAATGGGGATAGTTTTGAGTGCTTGGGCCGGCATATTTGTCTGCTTGGCGTAATATTGGCACCCTGCACATGTGTTTACTATGTGCTCAGCGTCCGTCTTGGCTGTTAGCCAGAAAAACCCGGCACGGAATGCTTTTTTGACTATGCTTTTTGATTGAGCATGGTGTCCACAATCTCCGGCATGGATTTCTTGCAGGATTTCTCGTCCTTCTTCTGGTGAAATACATCGCAGAAAAATTCCGGTAGTGCTGCGTTTATACAGACAATTATTAATTACCGTGTATCCTTTGCATCGACGCTGAATCTGTCTTTGCAAGACTTCGTATGCTCCATCCGGGTACTTCTGATTAACTAAGAAGTTTAGATATGGGATTGTCCAATCCGGGCTAATGAGCATGACTTCAATTGACTCGGAAGCCAGAGGATAATCAACATCTCCACCTTTTATCGATGGTTCGTACAAATGTTGGACGAATACACCTGGTGGTAGGATTTTTATTCTTTCTGATCCCATGCGGGCTAACGCATCCACGTTCCAATTTTCTTCCCTTTTAACATGGAGTACTTCGAATCCAAAGAAACAGATGGCAAACTCGTCCACCGTTCTCCGATATTCGGCCATTATAGGGCTTTTGGCGTCCCAAGTTTGGTTGAGATGATGCTGTACCAAATCTGAGTCGCCATAGCATAGGATGCGTTTGACGCCTATTTCCTTTGCAATATGCAAGCCGTGAAGCAAAGCTTCATATTCTGCCACTTTATTGCTGGCGTTGAAGTGTATTTGTAATACATACTCCATTGTATCTCCTTTAGGGGATTTTAGAACTACACCAGCTCCAGCGCCCTCCTTCATCTTGGATCCGTCAAAGTGCATGATCCAGTACTCGGACTCCGGCATTGGTGTTTTTTCCATTGCTTCCGTCCAGTCGGCGACAAAATCTGCCAGGATCTGGGATTTTATTGCCGTCCTAGGCTGATACTTAATGTCGAATGCTGCTAGCTCGATGCCCCATTTGGCTACTCGGCCAGTTGCCTCCGCATTGTTTATTATATCCCCTAGTGGCGCTTTGCATACCACTGTTATGGAATGTCCTTGGAAGTAATGGCGAAGTTTTCTAGATGCAAAAAATACGCCATATGCCAGTTTTTGATAGTGTGGATACCTTTGTTTGGACTCGGAGAAAACTTCACTTATGTAATATACCGGATGCTGGTCTGGTATGCTTTGTTCGTCTTTCTTTCTTTCCACAACAATTACTGCACTAATAACCCGATTTGTAGCCGTAAGGTACAATAACATAGGTTCTTCGTCTTTTGGGGATGCCAAAATCGGAGCTTTCATCAAAGTTTCCTTCAACTGGGTTAGCACTGCATCTGCCTCCTCTGTCCATTCAAATTTGTCGGATTTCTTCAACAATTTGTATAGTGGCAAGGTTTAACCCCCAGCCGGCTAATAAACCTGCTGATGGCTGCCGCGGAACCCGTCAATCTTTGTACGTCTTTTACGCACGTAGGCTTGGAGATGTTTAGGATTGCTTTGATCTTTTCCGGGTTTACTTCTATTCCTCTATGAGAAACGATAAAACCCCGAAGTTTTCCTGAGGGAACCCTAAATACGCACTTTAATCGATTTAACTTCATTTTATAAGTTCGCAAATTTCGAACGTGTCTCGCAAATCTTCAAGGAGTGTTTCTTTTTCCTTGGTTACGACAGCAATGTCGTCCACGTAAACGTGGACATTTTTGCCAATCTGACTATGCAAACACCGCTGCATGCAACGCTGGTAGGTTGCACCTACGTTCTTCAGGCCAAATGGCATGGTTATATAATAGTACGTCCCATACGGGGTTATGAACGAGGTTTTGATTTGATCCTCCTTGTTCATGCGTATTTGATGATACCCGAAATATGCATGCAAAAAGCACAAAAGCTCAGAGCCTGCAGTGGCGTCTATTATTTGATCGATTCGCGGTAACGCAAACCTATCTTTTGGACACAGTTTGTTCAGGCCGGTGTAATCTATACACATTCTAAGGGCAGTATTATCTTTCTTCGGGACTAATACTGGGTTTGCAGACCATTCAGTATGTATAACTTCCCGGATAAAATCTGCTGCTAAAAGCCGGATGATCTCCTTGCCAATAGCCTTCCGTCTTTTTCCGTCAAATCGACGGAGACCTTGCTTGACGGGTTTCGATCCTGGAATTACCTTGAGTTGATGCTCAGCAAGCTCCCTGGGTACGCCTGGCATGTCCTCTGGACACCAAGCGAAAATATCCCAGTTCTCACGGAGGAACTTGATGAGCTCGTCTTCCTATTTGTCGGTCATCCCAGTTCCCATTACGACAAATTTTGTCGGATATTTGGGATCTAGGATTACCTGTCTTGTATTCTCGGAAGCCTTGAAGCTATCTGCTGGTTTCCGGCTTTCTTTTCCTGCCGACATTTCTGTCGGTGATACCTCTTTTGCCAGCTCTTTCAACTCTTCCTTTGCTATGACTTTTTCAGCGCAAAGGGCGTTTTCTTTTTCTAGCTCGTTTGCCAATTTGAAGTCTCCAGATATGGTGATTACTCCTCCTTTGGGTCCTGGCATCTTCAGCTTGTTATAGATATAACACGATCTTGCCATGAATTTGGCGAAAGCTGGACGTCCGAGTATCGCGTGATACACGCTTTCGAACGGCACAACCTCGAAGGATACTTTTTCCTGTCGGAAGTGATCTTTGTGTCCAAAGGTTACATCTAGGGAAATTTATCCTAGGGATCGTGCTTGTCTGCCAGGGACGATGCCGTGAAAACGTATGTTGCTATGATTGAGCTGGGTCTCGTAAATTTTCAGATGCTTCAGTGTATCCAGGTACATTATGTTAATGCTGGATCCTCCATCCATCAGCACTCTTTTTAGCCTAATGTTTTGAACAATAGGGCTTACGATTAGAGCTTGTGTGCCGGGTTCAGGGATATTCCCGGGATGATCAGACTGATCCCAGGTAATTGGTGTGTTTGAGTACTTCAAGAATTTTGGGGTCGCAGGGACAACCGCATTTATTTCTCGAAGCGTTCTCTTTGCCACCTTTGCTGAGGGAGTTGCCAGGAAAGTTAGGTTGCATTCTCCATCAACTCTCGGAAACTTAGGCTCGCCTTTTCGCTGCTGTTCCTGGATTTTTTCGTCAGTGTCCGATTCACTGTCTTCTTTCTCAGCTTCTGGCTTTTGCTTGGAAAACTTCCTCTTGGAATTCTTCCCTTTGTTTCCGGATCCTGCACTGCCTTTCATATGCTTATTCAAGCGGCATTGTGCGTTAGTATGAGTAGGCTTCCCAAATTGGGAGTGGTGGACACAGTTTTCTGACTTTATTTTCTCCCATTCTTCTTTGGTGTAGTTTATCGGCTCGGTACTGCGTCCTTTCCACCTATTGCCATTTTCCCTTCCAAAGTCTATGTTTACCTCTTTGGGTTTTTGTGTTGCATCTGGAGTTCCTTTTTTCTCAGGGCGAGGGTTCTTTTTGGCCTGTATCAGTGTATCGATATCGCCTCCTCTTGCCCTGATGTCGTCCTCGGCTGTAGCGTGTTCATTGGCAGTTGTAAGCATAGATCTGAGATCTTTGTGCTTTTTGGAGCCAATCATGAACGGTACAAGTCCGGGTTTTAGGCCATTGACGAAAGCATGCATTGCTTGAACGTCAGTTACTCCAGAGCAACTATTCTTCATTATCGTCCATCTTGAGATGAAATCCACGTATGGTTCGTCCTCAAATTGGGTCCAACGGTTTAGCTGGTTGATGATGTTCGGGTGTTTGTAGGTTCCCCGGAAATGCTGAGTAAATACTCGAGCCATATCATCCCAGCTGTCGACAGTTCTGGAGGGTAATCCATTGATCCAATCTCTGGCTCCATCCAGTAACATTAGGGGAAGAAACTGTACGGCTTCCAGGTCTGTCCCATTGTTGATCTGGACGGCTGTATGATAGTCTGAGAGCCAGGTATCCGGGTTTGTACTACCGGTATATTTTTGGTATGTTGGACCAACTTTGGCAAAGCCAACATGTAGGGTCATCCTTCGGATCCTATCTGTGAAGCACTTAGGTCCAAAGTATAACTCGTCTCTTTCCGCTCTATCCATGTGTGCGGAGTACCTGCCGGCTGAATGGACAGAAGGGGATCTGGTCCTTTCTTTTCCATTCTGGCGCGAACGCGCTTTTCCGGGATTCTCTCTATTTCTTCCGAGATCTTCCCCCTTTGGATAAGGTGGAGTTCTACTCCTGTTTCTTTCCTTGTTTCTGGGGGGTGTCCGGGATCTCTCACGCCTGTGAGGTATATCCTGCCTTCCAGGTTTTTCAGCTGGGCGTCTCGGAGGCGGCATTGCTTTTCCGTCATTCCGGAGTTTTTCTTCCCGATCGCGAGGATTAAGTCAGTCTTTCGGGAGATGGGATCCAGTTCTAGACGCTTCATCCCTGTTGTCGGGATTTTCTTGTCTTTTCTCGGATCTTCTTTCTTCTCTTTTGAGTTGCTTGAATCTCCAGGTTCTTCCGGTCCAGGTGCTCCAGCGGCGCATGTAGATGTTTTACATAGGACCGAGTTGTCATGCAACTTCCCTAATCGTTGCTGCCCTCGCTGTTGTTGTTGCAATGCTTTTCCTAAGAAAGCATACACCCCTTGAAGTTTTTCGCTATTGGAGTACAAATCATTGCTGAGTATGGCGAACGCTGCTTCCGCATTCTCTGCTGCGGTTTTGTATATTGGTTCGCCTCTGGCATCTTTGTCGGTTACCTGCTTTTGCCAAGATGGGTTATGAAACCTTTCTTTTGGCGGCAGTACTTCCGGTGTTACAATTCCGGGTAACCTTGTAGGTTTGATTCCAGATCTATTCTTTCTCTCGTATTCCTCGATTTCTTCCTTCATGAGTTTGATGTCATCCTGGGTTTTTTCGAGGTGTTCACGAGTTCTGAATAGATGTTGTTGTTGCCTCTGGAGAGCTTGTCTCCTGGCTTCCAGCACTTCAGGGGGTTCATGCAATCCCACTGGTGTTTGGAGTAACTCATGTTCTTCTTGTTCTGTCATTGGCGGAACAAGGATTTCTTTTGTTTTCTTCTCCGACGGTTTCACACCGCTTGCGCCTCCGACTTCCGGGCTTTCATTGGCTGGATCAGCCAATTTCTTCTTCCGGAGTTTATATTGGAGCTTTTTAGCAGTTTTGTGCTTTTTCTTGGAAGAGGGAGGTTTTTTTATTGGTTCTTCCTCTGTCAATTCTTTGACATCGGGGAATTTCGGAGAGGTTTCTCCTTCTTCTCTCTCTTCCTCTGGCGGAGGAGTTTTAGGGCTTTCCTGACTGTCGGCATCCATGTTTTCAGCCGGTTTTGCCATCAGTACTTCGTGGAATCCCTCTTGGAAGGATTTGACCTTTATTTCGAAAGCGTCTTCATCTTCGTCTTCGGTATCAAAGTGATCCGATCCGGTTTCCGACTCTAATCTCGCCTCAATGGCGGCTAGTACTGAGTCAGCTTCCGAGTTCGCCGCGATACTGACGGATGTCGGATCTTCCACCACTGTTGTGGGAGTGTTGTTTTCTGCCTCTTGCACGAGATTACTTTCATCCGTGTTTTCGGCGATCTCGGATTGCACCATGCCGATAAATTGTGATTCACTTGTATGTGGGCGATCTAAGAAAAACCCGGTGTCGTAGTCATCTTCGACTGGGTATAGGGCGGGTGGGATAAATTTACTTCCACCGCAAAACCCCATGGCCTCTGCGGTAGCACGCCATGTTTGCAGATCCGATCAGTAGCACGCAGGCACTTACCAGATGATTTTGCGCCGGTATGTAAGATCCGTTGTCGAGGAAGCGCCCAACGTCGTTGTCGAACTCCAAGCTCCTGACAGTTATTGAACTGCCGATCCCGCCGAGTATCCCAGATCGAAACTTAACGCCTGACGTAATTGGCCCCACGGTGGGCGCCAACTGTCGAGACATCGTAGTAGAATTCATAGACGGGGGTGCCATTAGACTACTGATAGAGACATGGGGTGACGTGGTTGTGCGAAGGACAATGACACAAGGTTTTTACCCAGGTTCGGTACGGCGCAACAATGCGACGTTCCAACTCCTACAAACTCACTATTCAGGATTTAAACCTAGAAGTACAGAGTACAATGTGAGGTTCTATTAGCTGCTCGTCAAGGATCAACCTCTCGGCGAGTTAGCCTATAGCTTCTTGTCTATCTATCATTTCTCTCGTCCGGCTTTATATAATAGCCGGGTTAGGGCATACAGAGTAGGAAACCTAGAAGACTACGGTAACTGTTAACTTGGAAAGTAAGGAATCCGCCTTCTACTCCAAGCCAGATCACGTGGGCCGTGATCCGGGTTCTTCTAGAATCCGACTTCTGTGCGTCAGCTTACTGGGCCGCCTAACGGACCATAGCCCATCACCATTTAGGCCACCCTGGTAATCCGGCACTTTAGACTACCATCTGATATACCCCTAGTTGGTATATATCCGACAAACATTGAATTTCTGCACATCCTTCAGTGATCTCGGCAAAGACATGCTCTCTATAGCTTTTATCTTGGAAGGATTGGCCTCAATGCCCCGACTAGATACCAAGAAGCCGAGTAGCTTGCCAGCCGGGACGCCAAAGGTGCATTTAGTCGGATTCAGCTTCATCTTGTACTTGCGCAAGTTGGCAAAGCTTTCCTCAATGTCACTAAGCAGAGTATGTGTTTTATTCGTTTTGATGACAATGTCATCTACGTACACTTGCACATTTTGCCAATTTGATCATGCAAGCATTTCTGCATGCATCTCTGATAGGTAGCCCCAGCATTCCGCAACCCAAAGCACATGACACGATAGCAATAAGTCCCGTACGGGGTAATAAAGGCAGTCTTTATTTGATCAGCAGGGTTGAGAGCTATCTGATGAAAACTAGAGTAGGCATCTATGAAAGACAAAAGTTCACAACCAGCAGTGGAATCGATCACCTGATCTATACGGGGTAGCGGAAAGGGATCCTTGGGGCAGGCCTTGTTCAGGTCGGTGTAGTCCACGCACATACGCCATGCGATGTCGGCCTTGGGGTCCTCCTTCTTCTTCTCAACCATAACCGGGTTGGCTAGCCAGTCCGGATGCAATACCTCCATAATAAAGTTGCTTATCAGCAACTTGGTGATCTGATCACCGATAGCTTTCCTCCTCTCATCACCAAAGCGGCGCATAGCCTGCTTAACCGGCTTGGCATCATGTCGCACATGTAGCGAGTGCTCAACCAACTCCCTCGGGACACCCGGCAAATCCTCATTGGACCAGGCAAAGACGTCCCGATTCTCACGGAGGAAGTGGATGAGCTTGCTTTCCTATTTCTCTCCCAACCCGGCACCAATGATGGAAACACGGTCTGGGAACTCAGGATCAACCTGGACCTTCTTTGTCTCCTGGGACGCCTGGAACGCAGTCCCGTACTGGGAACTCGGCATGCCAGGCGCACCACCTTGCGCTGCTTGCGCCATAGCCACCACCTCATGTATCTTCTTCTTCTCGGCAGCAATGACCATGGATTCCGCTAGCTGAGAACTAGCAGAGGCACACTCCAAAGACCTCTTGTAATCACCCGAGATGGTGATGACTCCATTGGGACCAGGGATCTTCATCTTCAGGTATGCAGCATGGGTAGAAGCCATGAACTTGCTGAGGGCAGGCCTACCGAGTAGGGCATGGTAGGGGCTCTGATGATCAACTACCTCAAACTGCAGGCTCTCGGTGCGGCAGTTCTCCCTGGTACCGAATAGAACGTCTATCTAGACGCGGCCGATTGGAGAGCAAGATACTCCCGGCACAATGCCATGGAATGTGGTCCTGCTGGGTAGCAACATGTTCTCGGCCATTCCGAGCTTCTCTAGTGTGTCTCGGTACATGATGTTGATGCTGCTACCGTTGTCTATCAGGACCTTGCTGAACCTGACATTCTTCTGAGTACCCAAGAAGGTGGGATCCACCACCAGAGCATAGCTACCCGGGTTGGGCATCACCCTAGGATGATCAGCTCTGGACCACGTGATCTCTTGGTTGCACCAGTGCAGGTAATGAGGCACAGCAGGGATCACAACATTGACCTCCATCACACGCATGTGCAGTGACTGCTTGTCGGAGGGTTCGGAGGTGAATATCATGTAGCTCTCATGGTGTTCCTGGTACTGGTTGCGGTCTCCACCACCATTGTTGACGTTGTTGTTGTTGCCTTGGTTGTTGTTGTTGTTGTTGTTGTTGTTGTTGTTGATCCTGTTGTTGCGGGTGTAGAAGTTGCGGCTGCGGTCATTGTTGTTGTAGTTGTAGTTGCGGTTGGCTCCTAAAGCCACTTGGTTCACATTCTCCCTTCTCGGAAACACTACAGGCCTCGGAGCAGCTGCCCGAATAGGCTGCACATTGGCATTCGCAGCCGGCAGAGGAGGAGGAGGGGGCAGGTCTTCATTCTTGATATGGTCCCACCAGCTGCACTGCCGGGTAGTGTGGTTGGCTGGCCTACTCGGATGCCGAGTATGGAAGCTACATGGCCCATCCTTCATGTTCTCAAAGATAAAGCTCGGAGCAGGATCCGGGTTGCCGCTACCCTGCTGGGGAGCATTCTAGGGCTTCTTGATGCCTTGGCCTTGATTCTGGTTTTGCCCGTATTGGGCTCCAACAGTTTTTTGCCTTTGGCTACTCCCAGCAGCCGTGGTCACAGCATTCACTTCCTATGGATCATACCGAGTATCAATCCGGTCACCTTTGCGCTTGTTGCGGAAGTCATTGCGCTTGTTGCTGTTGTAGTTCCTTCTCGGCTCAGGAGAGTCAATCAGAGGCTGAGTAGGATCCCCTAATGCATACATATCTGCAATCTTGATTGTCTCAGCGAGTGTACTCGGCATCTCTCGCTGCAGCTTCTGCCACAACATGCTGCCATGCCTGCAGCCCTGAGCAAACCAAGTAATGGCCTGAGCCTCATTCACACCCTCACAGGTGTTCCTCAAAGTGCTCCACCGAGTAAGATACTCGCGGTCGGTCTCCTCTTCCCACTGCTTGCAAGGGGACAACTGCTGCGGCCTATTCGGCCTCTTGTACGTGCTGGTGAAGTTGCTGATGAAGGCTTCCGAGAAGTCTAACCAGCAGTTGATACTATCCTTGGGCAGGTTGTTGAGCCAAGTCCGAGCTGGACCCTCTAGCATTTGCGGAACATACCGCACAGCCCATCTCCGGTTGCCGCCTGCGATGTGCACGGCTGTGACATAATCACTCAACCAATCTTCTGGCTTGGTGCTGCCATTGTAGCACTTGGTCCCCCTAGCCAACTGAAAATGGTTCACGGAGGGCTCCTCCATGATGCGGTGACCAAAGCAATCTGGGCCAGGCGGCCCCCTGCTCTCGAGTTGCGCAGACCGATTGATCCGGTCCAGCTTGTACCTTGCATCACTGGGCTCCAACATGCGGTCACCCAGACGGTCAGTGACATCTCTTGGGTCAGCATAGCCGGCCAGCCCCATTGCCGAGTAGCCATCATCATATCTGTTCTCCTGCACAACTGCAGGCTGCACAACCGGGTTGGCTGCTGGCGTAGCCGCACGCGGTTGTGCTGCAGCTGGCTGCTGCGTCCTCTGCCGAGTAGGCTGAGCGGCAGGACACCGAGAAGGTCCTGCGTGATCTCCCTCTTGTTGTGAGCTTTATGGGCTTGATAGCCCGCTCCTGCAGAGTTGTGTTTCTGACCGGGCTGCCGCGGCACAGCGTGCTGTTTCGTGGTGACAGCAGGGTCATACACTTGCATCTGTTTGTTTTTACCAGAGTTCACACTCTGGTCTCTGTCCCCATCGGGAAGCGGCGATGACGCCTGGTCATGAGATCTCACCGCACATGAGTGCACAATCTGAGAAGCGCCAGCACCCGGATTGGCTTTCCGGAACTCCTCATTCTGCCTAGCAGCCTCTAGCACTAGCTCATTGAGCCTCTCCTGCTGCCTAGCGCGCGCGTTGTCGGCGAGATTCGGCAACTCAGCAGCCATAGCCTCTGCAGCCCTAAGAGTTTTGGTGGGAGTACTATACTTGGGCCTCGTAGCAGTGTTTAAACTGGCAGACTGGCTAGGAGCCTCACCAACTACTGCCATCTCAGCGCCTAAGTTGCGACGAGTAGCGCCTAGCTTGCTAGGCTTCCTAACAACAGGAGTAAAGCCGTGGGCTCTGTTGTACTCATTTTGGTCTAGGTTAAGCTCAAGCCTAACCCTCTCCAGCTCCAGGTGCTCAGCGAGTAGCACTTGACGCTGCTGGTCGAGCTGCGCCCTCATGGTCATGAGCTCAAGCTCGGTGGGAGGCGGCATGCCCATCCGCACGGCGGATGCCGGTATCGTCGTTGTCGTGGAAGGAGGTATGTAACCCGGAATGTTGTGAGGCGCCTCGTAGGGCTTGTGAACCTTTTGGGCAGCACTTGGGCCAGCAGGCTCCTCGATGACTCCCGCGGTAGCGGCCGCGCCCTTCCCGGCATCGGTAGCCGGGCCTTTCATCATCACCTCCACGCTGTCCGCAGAGCAGCCAGTTGGCTTTCCGCGAGCAGCGAGTACAGCAGGAGGATCTTCCGCGACGAGCACCTCCTCCGGGAACTCGCGGATGACGGTGGTGGCGACGTAGACCAGATGCGAGCCGAAGGAGAGCACCGAGCCGCCTGCCGGCATGGGTCTACCGCCAAAATCTCCGGCGTTGTCGGTGACGAAGTCGAAGGAGCCGAATCTGTGGACAAGGCCACAGACCACGCGCTCCCCAGTAGAAGAAATGAGTCCCGTCCGAACATGGACTCCAGCCAGCGCCGCTGGTAGCCCCACGGTGGGCGCCAACTGTCGTGGTGGTATCACGGCAGATGCCATGGGATGGCTAAAGTGTTGGGGCCGATGGACGCTGGAGGTGATCGGGGAGGGATCACACGGCGAGTAGCCGCGTGTAGGATGTCTCAAACACTGCAAACAACCAGATCTTACCCAGGTTCAGGGCCCTCGTGTGGAGGTAACACCCCTACTCCTGCCTTTTCTCTCTATATGTGTGTAACCGAGTAGCCACAGTACAAATCAGGCCTTCAGCCGAGTAGCCACTCTAGCTCTCTAGTTCTCTCTAGTGTTGCCTCTAGTAAAGATGTGAAGTAAAGCAACGTTGAGTGTCGACCCTCTCGCAGGAGGAGGCAGGGCACCTTATATACTGGTACCCAGCCGAATAGAAAAATACTATAAGGTACGACTGATGGGACAGGCGTACTGCAGAACAGAGCACGCTTCCAGCTTCTCGCTGACGCGGGTGCGGGAAGTCGTCGCGCCGTTCGGAGATGGGACATGTCCACCTTGTCAGTGAGATAGGGTAGGCCCCTAGCCCTGTCCTGTCCCCTCTGTCAGTGACATGACTTGACAGGCGCCTACCGCACTGTAGCCATGCCGTAGCGCGGATAATCACGCGCTCCGTAAGTTGAACCGCGCGCCGGTACGGACGCAGGATACGCGGGATCCCTTGTCAGAACGGCTCCATTGACTTCTGGCCCGAGTAGGAAAGCACTCCCTCTACTCGGACCAACTCCTCTACTCGGACGAACATAACTTGCTTGATTTCTCCTCTTGGCCATTGGTTGGTACGACCGGATAGAAACCTACCGGGTAGCCATCTTCCCCGGTCAAACGGCACCTTTGACCTTGCCTTTAGCACTTGCCTTACCCCTACTCGGGGGTAACCCCCCGTCAGGGCAGGTACACGACGACAGCGTACGCAACAGTTTGAAATGGAATGGGAAGGAAAATGGGGCCTACGTGAACCGGTTAAGTTTTAGGCAAGGAGTACCCATGGAGCATGACTGTGTGCGCCACTGGTAAGTTACCCGGGACGCCGATGTTCGCCACGGGTAAGTTAGTCGTGGCGCAGAACGAACCTTTTTTGCCACAGGTAAAGTTGGGCATGGATTTCTTTGTCATTTTTTCTTCTTCTTATTATTATTATTATTATTATTATTATTATTATTATCATCATCATTATCATTTATCATCTTGCATATCTATTTTCTATATATTTTTATACTTTCGAAAGTTGTTCATGTGTACGTTTTATGGTATATTTTAAATGTAGGCCAAATATATACTTACAACATTTGGTCATTTTTCTAGGCGCCCAAAGATACAACACGTTTCGAAGAAAATCCCTAACAAAAATACATTATTCAACACAAAATGTAAACACAGATTAAAATATATTTATAGGTACCATATAGTACGACTAACCATAGTGAATGAGACGGAAAGAAAATTAAATTACATTCATGTGTGTGGTACTAATGACACACCCCTTATATGGTGCATCACGAGTAGTTTGGCGTACATGTGCAAAATTTTGAGAATGCACTATTGGCGTACATTGCTTTATGTGCGCCACGAGTCTAAGATTTGGAATACTCCTGTTCTGGCCAAATCAATAACCTCCAAAATCACTGCTAAATTAAAAAACCTCAGATATGCTTTGAAGGATTGGGGAAGGAATTTATCTCAGTTAAAGATTCTCATTGATATGAGTAGTAAGGTGATTTTATTCTTTGATCAATTGGAGGATTTGCGGCAGTTGAATGTTCCAGAATTTAATTTCAGACTTATTGTAAAGAAGCATATCAAGAATCTGCTTGCTTTGCAATCTGATTACTGGAAACAATGATGTACTATTCGTTGGGCTAGGCTTTCTGGGGAGAATACTAAATATTTTCATGCCAGAGCCACTGAGAGATTTAGGAGAAATTCTATTCCTTCCATCTCGGATACTTCTGGTAATTTGTTGGTGGATCATATGGATAAAGCTGCTGCTTTCTGGTCATGCTTTAAGAACAGAATGGGTGTTTCCTGCCCACCCATGTCTGATTTCGATTTGTCTGTTTTTCTGCCTGAGGTTGATGGCCTTGAGACTTTGGCTAATCCTTTCACTGTTGAAGAGATTGAGGGTGTTGTTAAACACTTAAAACCTGACCGTGCACATGGACCAGATGGGTTTACAGGGCTCTTTATTAAGCATTGCTGGAGTATAATAAAAGAGGATTTTGTCAAGCTCTGCAATGATTTTCACAGTGCTAAGATTTCTTTGGAGAGCATTAATGGATCTTTCATCACTCTGATTCCAAAGACTAATTCTCCTGAGACGGTGAATGATTTCAGACCTATTTCACTGACCAATACTTGTTTGAAATTCATCACCAAAATTCTGGCTAATCGTTTTCAAGACAAAATTTTTGGATGCATACATGCTAATCAGTATGGTTTCATAAAATCAAGAACTATCCAAGACTGTTTGGCTTGGTGTTTTGAGTACATTCACCAATGTAAGAATTCTAAGAAAAGAGTGGTGATTTTCAAGATTGATTTTGAGAAAGCTTTTGATACTATTGAGCACTCTGCTATTTTGCAAATTCTGAAATTTAAGGGTTTCCCCCCCTTAGTAATCAAATGGGTTAAGGAAATCCTTGCTTCTGGATCTTCTTCGGTACTCTTAAATGGGGTCCCAGGTAAACCTTTTGTTTGTAAAAGAGGTGTCAGGCAGGGGGATCCTTTGTCCCCTATACTATATGTGTTGGGAGGGGATCTGCTGCAAAGTATTGTAAATCTGGCACTTAGGGAAGGAAGACTCAGATTGCCAATTCCAATTGGTGGTGACTTTCCTATTGTGCAATATGCTGATGACACTTTAGTCATTCTTCCTGCTGAACCGGATCAGTTATTGGTTTTTAAAGACCTGCTAAATCTTTATGCTCGTCTCACTGGGCTAAAAGTGAATTACAATAAATCGTCGATGATCCCGATCAATTTATCCCAGCAGGAAACTGTTAGCCTGGCTTCTGTCCTTGATTGCTCTGTGGCTTCTATGCCCTTTACTTATTTAGGCTTGCCTATGGGAACCACTAAACCGACTATCAAGGATTTTGCACCATTAATTGATAGAATTGAGAGGAGACTCTCGGCTACTGTCTCTTTTCTTTCTTATGGTGATAGTTTGGTTCTGGTGAATTCGGTTCTCTCCTCCTTGCATTCTTATTACATGTGTACTCTTGTAATTCCTAAAGGTGTCATTGATATAATTGATAAGGCAAGGAGAAGATGTTTATGGAGAAAGGACATGAATAAACAAAGAGTGAACTCATTAGCTGCCTGGGATATGGTTTGTAGACCCAAAAACAAAGGAGGTTTAGGGATCATCAATATCCAGATTCAAAACAGAGCTCTGTTACTGAAGTTCCTGGCAAAATTGTATAATTCTGTGGATATCCCTTGGGTCCATTTAGTAAAGAATGCTTACTATTTCCAAACAGTACCACATGCTGTCACCTCTTGTGGTTCTTTCTGGTGGAGAGGTGTTATGCAATTGGCAGAAACATGGTGTTCCTTGTCCTCTTGTGTTTTGGGTAATGGTTCTACTGGCCTTTTCTGGAAAGATTCATGGATGGGACAACCTTTGGCTATAAAATTTCCAAGGTTATTCTCTTTTGCCATTGATCCTTTGTCCTCTATAAGAGACATTCTTTTATTGGCAGACCTCTCAGATGCCTTTGTATTGCCACTTTCAACTGAAGCTTTCCAGGAGTTTTCTGATCTGAGTGGCAATTTAAATAATGTTCAGTTGACTGATTCTGAGGACAGTTGGAGATGCAACTTCAATAAAGGGGTATACACCTCCAGGAATTTCTATCAGATGCAATTTGGTCATTTAAGCCTTGATGGGCCAGCAAAGTGGATATGGAAATCCAAATGTATGTCAAAACATAAATTCTTTGCTTGGTTGATTCTCAAGGATAGGATTAATACAAAGGATATGATCAAAAGGAGAAAATGGAAGATTGAAGGTACTGATCATTGTGTTCTTTGTTGTGCACAGTGCAATGAGGACTGGATACATCTGTTCTTTCAATGTGTTTTTAGCTCCCGAATTTGGAATTATTTGCAAATAAGTTGGAGTGATGACACACTTGTGCAAAATCTCACTGCTGCCAAAAAATCCTTCAAGGGGCCATGTTTCACAGAGATTGTGATTATTGCTTGCTGGAATATTTGGAAGCAGAGAAATGGAGTAATATTTAAATCTGAAAGGCATTCCTTCATGGGATGGAAAGTGGGCTTTCTGTTGGATCTCCTTATGCTTAAGCATAGGTTGAGTGCTGCTTTGGCTGCTGATTTAGCTTTATGGATTAACTCCTTAACTTAGTCTGGGATAGACTCTCTTAGTCTCATCTCATGTATATTTGTACATATCTGTAACTGTAACGCTTGTGGTTGGTAATAAAGGGTTGTGGGGGTCTCCCCTGCAGTAGAAAATGTTTCAAAAAAAACGAGTACATCATATACCCGTGGCGCACCATGGTAAACGTGGGCTACGAGTAAGCCGTGGTTCTGAAAGAATCGAGTGCCAAGATACACGTGGCGCTCCTATTTGCTTGTGCGCCGCGACTAAATTGTGATCTATGGATCTCACATTTAGTAGTCCACCACGCATAATTTGTGCTGTCACCACGAACTGCACTTGTGGCGGGTATTTTATTCCGTTTGACGCTAGTGTAGATCCATACGTAGCCTTTTTCCTACAAGTGAACTCACTGGAATAAAGGTGGAGCCGGTGAAGCTGACCACGCTCCGGAGTGTCTTGTGTATCTACAACACTAAACACACTTGTACACATATGGTATGGCACCACCAAGAATTTGGTGGGGTTCTGGCGCTCCGGAGCCCCTCTCCGGTGAAATCCTACCCCTCTGGAGCATAGTAAAACTTATTGTCTACCCTTTGACCGGAGCAGGAAGAGGATAGACAAGTGGAACTAATTGATTGCCTGCGTTAGAGTAGTCCATAGGAACACCCAAGACAAAAGTCTGCCCAACTCTTAGATAATATTCCCTGAGGTTCGTCCGATTTGGGAGTTTTGAGGTATAAATTCAGAATCTCGCTAGAGAGAAGTGTATGCCGGTGAATACGGTCACTCTCTGAAGTGAAATATTGTGCATTTAAAACACTAAACACAGATGGAATGACACCACCTATCTTTTTGTGGGATTCCGACGCTCCGGAGCCCCTCTCCGATGAAATGTTAGCCCCGCTGAAGAAATACCGGTCTTTTTCGTCTACAATTGGTACCAGTGTCGGAAGACGATAGAAAAGTGAAGATTTTGCTTGATTGTATTATGGTAGTCAATAGGAGGAACCAAAACCAAGCATGACTTGTCGTGTGTGCGAAACTACTCGGTATATGAATAGAATAGAATTCTCTCTTAGTATCACATTTTTGTGTCATTGAATTTATTAGAATAAGATAATTTAATTTTGGTGGATCTTGCATTTGGTATTTATATTTATTAGAAATATATATAGATTAGCTGTATTTGTTAATGATTTTTTTGGTACTTGCCGGGTGCAAACACACGGTAAAGACATGACATGTGTGGCCATGTTTGTGGAAACAATCTGTTAAATCTTTGCTATGTGCAACACACGACAAAGACCAAAACCTTTGTCGTGTGCAGCACACGGCAAAAACCTGTCGTGACAGCGACGTTCGCACAGTCGTCCGCGTGTACACTGTTGAAAGATCATCTTCCGTTTTGATAATTAAATGACAACATACCTATTGATCTAATGTTTACTTGTTATACATGAAAATGCCCACGTTCATCAAAGATACACCCTGTAGGGGTTACAATTTTATTGGGTTTGAAAAGGGCTCAAAATGACAAAGCTAGGAAGTGGTTTTTGCATGGAGCGGAGGCTCCGGTGAAACCACAGGAACCTCTGTGACGCCCCGGAATCGGGCACTATGCAGATTTCAGCATTTCCGCCAAAATCCACATAATAACCGATTCTAGGTTGCCACTTGTGATAACATTACAACAGTTCACGAATATTCCGCAACAACAACAGAAAAGATATATACAAGACGACTCAAACGAGTCAAGGATACAACTGATACAATACAAAGATCCAAATAACAGCGGAAGAAACAACATAGTGTCCGACTACGGACAATATACAAATTGGACTAAGAGTCCTGAAGATAACCGATGGCGTCCAAATCCCTGCCCAGGCCAAGCCGGAGGGATTCCCAAGCTAACATCGTCAGACTTCAAACCTGTTGACTGCAATGTGGAATATGCAGCCACGAAATGGATTTGTGGGTCAGTACTATTAAGTACTGGCAAGTGGATAAACCATACTCACAAGATACCAGCGTAACCAATCATCACAAGATACAAATACTTTGGGTACAACGGAAAGAAAGGGGGTAGTGCAAAGAAGCGGCAGCGGGCAGCACCAACAACTAGAGAGACACGCTACAACTTCCGGCTAAAATAAAGGGATAAGATAGCGCGACAAAACCAACTATAACTACTCACCAAACAATACCCATCCAGTGTTACCCCCTACTAAGGAAGCAACCCAAGGAAACTCACGCTGTTGATTAAGGTGACATTCATTTTATGGTGAAGGTAATACTATATTACTAGTCAAGTTATTATCATTAGGTGTAAGTTGTCTGGGTACTTGTTAGCCAGCACTTTCACCAAGTCGTCACATAACCGCGGACAACACGGCTTCTCAAGAAGATTCATCCCTGCAGGGTGCGCTACAGTACCCGTACACACTCAAGCCACCAACTAAAACTCAGGTTGGCTCGACACGACCCAAACCGTCTCTACCGACCTAACCTAAGCGCAAGGGTGAAAACCACACCCCCCGGCACCACAGGCCTCGTCCTATATGCATCATCATCATCATCATCAACAGTAACCATGGGGGGCCCACCCATTCATGCATATGAGCAAATGGAACACCCGAACTAAGTGTGGCTCTTCGGACAAGCTGCAAATCAGGTCTAAGTCGAGGGGGGTCCCATACTACCTCCCGGATGCGGTTAGCGCGCTCATCATGGATCAATGGACAAGACTCTTTTCCTTAGTTCGACACTAGCAGGCTCCAAAACCACGCCGGGCCTCCTGCCGGTGCCTTATCATCAAATTATTATTACCCCAAACATTAACATGTTGTTGATTAAATTGAAACCCAACTATCAAACTAAACAGGTGATATGAAAAAGGACAACAAGACTCGAGCGCAAACAACACTAAGCATGCAACTACGACACGAGGGCCAACAAGGTAAACAAGCAACAGTTGATAGGAAGTGGAAGGAAGGCTATATCATGGCTGCAAGGTAAACATATGATAGGATCGAGACACAAGCATCGAATCATAAGTCTAGCATAAAGACAACGGAAAGAATCGGTAACAAGTGATGAAAGGCAACCATAGGTGGCAAGTGAGTATACTTGCCTGAGATCCAGCAAGTAGAGGTACATCCGAAGAACTTGTCGATGCTCACATCATCTCAACGTCCTATCCATGAAGAAGCAACGAACTGGAACAAACACCGGATGCAACAATTACTACTACGGCAAAAGATCCAGCATGATCCTATTTTATATGCATGACATGCGGGATGCAACGCAAAATTACAACTTAGACAATTTAATCGGACCCGGAGTCCGGACAAATAATTATGGTTCAAGTTGTTTATCTAACCATCATATTAAATGTTGATTAACATGCAAAACAGTAAGTAGGTGAGCTAAACAATATCAAATGGAATAGGGCATTATTTAAAGTAATTACCCCAACACATTCCATATTTAAATATTAGATGAACATGCATAACACAACTAAATTGCAAAATGCAAGATGCAAACAAAGGCATGGATGGCATATTAATATTCCTTGCATTTTTCTGGTTGGAAAACATATTTTATATGTTGAATTTGGGTTTGAAATGAGCAAGTTATTAAATTGGCAATTTTAAATGCATTAAACAAAGAATTGTTGTTTTCAGCAATTTAAATTATTCAAAACAGAAAACAAAGTTTATATTTGGAAATTTTATTTAATTCTGCATGGAAAACATATTTTACTTTGTGAAATTGGAGTTAGGGTTTGAAAGTTATGAATTAAAACATTTGGCAAAATAAATAAAAGAAATAAGACTTTAAAAGGGTGTGGCATGAGATTTGAACTTGAGCCGATCAGTACAGAGATAGGAGACACAGCCACTGGGTTGGGCGTGTGATTGTGGTGGATTCAAATCTTGGCCTATAAGCAGTGTCCCTGTGTGGTGGAAAAAAATAGGAAAAAGGGGTGGACGCGGTTTGCATCAGGTGGGATTCGAACCCGCGCCTCCAGGGGAGCAGATCAAGTCCTTCGCCACTAGGGTGTGTGCGTGGTTGTGTACAGATACGGATCTGACTCCAAAAGAATTGTATCTACGCAGAGTGTTCTGACGAAACTGAAACACATGAACGGAACTGCACGGGATCGTGATCCGGCAGCTACTGCCGATGGTGGCGCTCGATGGCGAGGCAAAACAGAGCACGAGGAGGGAAGGGAGACGTCCCAGATGCGGAGGCTCACCGTGGGGTTGCCGGTGAAGCGTACGGGCTCGAGGAAGACGCACGGCCACGTGAGGCATACGAGGTAGACGAGGAAGAAGCTGCGGTTGTCGCCGGAAAGATCTTGATGGCGCCGTCGATGTAGTCGTCCTCCGGCCGTGGTCCCTTCAGCAAAGGCCGAGATGGAACCCTCCTGGTTCCATTCCCGTTGGTTGCGCGGCACGGCAGCTAGAAGAACGGCGGCGCCATGGCCGCGAAGTTCCGGCCATGGAAGCTCCGTTTCACCGGTTCAGTAAAATTTCAGAGGAGAAAAGGAGCAGGGGAGGAAGAGGAGAGGGTGGCGGCGCTGGAGAGGAAGGAGGAGGGAGAGCTAGGGTTCTGAGGGAGATCTGGGGCGACTTTATGGAGGACGGGAAAGCTAGGAGGAGGGGGACCATGGTGGACAGCGACATGTCCACCCATCGTGCGTGTTAGCTGTACGGAGAAGAAAGGAGAGGGGTGGGCTGGGGTTTAGCTGGGTCTTGGGCCTGGCCTGCTGGTTTGGTGGTCTCCACTTATTTGTGTTTGTTCTTTTTTATTATTACTAATTTCCAGGAATTAGAAAGATGGTTTTAAGTAGGAAAACAATGCTGGTAAAATCGTTTTTGATAAAATAGTGATTTATTTTGAAAGCATCAAATATTTTGAGTTGACAATTAAAAATAGGTTTGAGAGGAAATAATTTTAAGGCTCAACAAAATAAAAGGCAATGCATGCAGGATGCCATGATGATGCAAAAAAAAAAGAAAACAAGCAAAACTAATTGGGGAAAAATCCCCGGGTGTTACAACCTCCGCCCCAGCCTTTTTCCTGCACTGCCCAGGCGTGGGCCGCCGGTGCGGGTCCAGTGTGGGGTCCGCCCAAACTGCGCTCTGGTGCATACGAGCGGAGGCCAGAGCGGAGCCTCCGGTGAAACCACCGGTGCCTCCGCCCTCTCCACTGGCTCACTGGGGGGTTGGCCTCCGGTGGAGGGTCTGCCAAAATGGTGCTCTGTTGGATAAGAGCGGATCCTCCAGCGGAACCTCCGGTGGGCGGAGGTTCCGGTGAAACCACCGGAGGCTCCGCCCTCTCAACTGGCACGCTGGGGGGTTGGCCTCCGCTGGCGCCTCCGGTGGCGGCTCCGCTAAAACGAGGCTCTGCTGGATAAGAGTGGAGGCCCCACCGGAACCTCCGGTGCAGCTCCGGTGGGCGGAGCCTCCGCCAAAGCCACCGGACCCTCCACCCCTCTGTCCACAGCGCAAAAGGAATCTGGGTTGCGTGGTTGCGCGCATACGAAGACCACCGAAGCCTCCGGTGCTGCTGGAACTGCTCAAACGGCCACTTGTGGGAAGGGCTATAAATACCCCTTCCCCTACCTCATACTACCTCCGTTTCATATTAGATAACTCTCGTGTAGATGTATCTAGACATATTTTAATACTAGATACATCTAACTGTGAGTCATCTAATATGGAACGGAGGGAGTAAATCTCTAAGCTTTTTCACACTCTCTCTCCTAGCCATTAATGAAAGCTTCACCCACATAGATCTCCCTCTCCATCCACCCACTCACTCCCATACTTTGTGGAGAACTAGAGGAGACCTAGATCCACACTTCCACCAAAGGAATTTTGAATCCATCCACCACAACCTAGTAGATCTAGAATCCTACTTGAGGCCTAGAAACCTTAGTATATTTTGCGCTTGTAGATTCCACCTTGTTGCAAGAAGCTTCGGATTGCTTGAGAGCCTCCATCCATCTTGTGGAGTGACCTCGAGCTCGTGTAAAGGTTTGGTCAACGCCTTCAAGTCGACCTCATAGTGGAAACGAGAATCTCCCTCTCCGGAGAAGCTCAATGAGAATAAGGTGTGCACAACCATGCTATTGAGGAGTTTCTAGGTGGCTTTCCACCTCTCCAACGTAGACGTACTTCTCATTGAGAAAGAACTACGGGAATCATATCCTTGTCTCCTTGTTTACACTTGTGGTTATCTTGCTACCTTTCGTTTTACTTCCGTTGCGTATATTATCTTGTCCACATAGGTTGCTCACCTAGATGCACATCTAGAGAACCTTATCTTATCTTGCTTAGCCCCACTAAAAGGAAAAGAAAAGAAAAATTGGTAGTCAACCTATTCACCCCCCCTCTAGTTGACCATAGTGCACTTTCAATTGGTATCAGAGCCTCGGCTCTTACTAAGGGCTTAAACTCCTAAGAGTATAATGGTCAATGAAAATGCGCCCGACGGTTCTAATGCGGAAATCGCCAAAATGACCGACACTATAACTAACCTACAAGAAACGGTTGGAACCCTCCAAACCGAATTGTCCAAGGTTAGCTCTAGTGTTGGTTTGGAGGTTTCTAGCATAAAGAAAATGTTGGAGGCCATGATGGGGAAAACCAAGGAGCTAGAGGAACCACCTCTCACCGTCGATGATGTTAGCTCGAATGAAGAGTCCATTCCGGACACGCCGAAATGGAAGCTAACATTGTCTTAGCCAAGGCGAAAGCCAAGTCAAAAGCCGATAAAAAAACTAAGAGCGGTGGGAGCTCCGAAGGCTCCAAGTCTCAATCGGCTAACGGTTCGGGGTGTAACTCAAAAGTACCACCACCTCATAATTATGACACTATCCATCCCACTGCCACAATGCCACACATTCTAAATGTTGGACTTCCTCCCATGCTTAACACTAACGAATTCTCTTCTTGGAAGTTTAATATGGAGTCTCATATTTCAGGGTCTTGCACCGCCTTGTGGAGAAGTGTTCTCC
Organism: Alopecurus myosuroides; assembly: GCA_028641055.1. NCBI lineage: Eukaryota > Viridiplantae > Streptophyta > Magnoliopsida > Poales > Poaceae > Alopecurus > Alopecurus myosuroides. Next base: position 271,941,347 of record CM054062.1, on the reverse strand, counting down.
ATGGATTTCATCCCCACGATGCAAGCAACTTGACTCCAAGAGAAGATGTGGAATTTCAACTCAACAAGACCGCTCTTGTCACTATCCAGAAGGCTCTCCCAAGAGAACATCTTGAACACATCCGCGGTATCAAGACCGCCAAGGAGGCTTGGGATAAACTTGACACTTTGTTTCAAGGCAATGCTAGCATTCAATCCTCCAAGTATGATGTGGCTCTTGACAAGTCCGAGAAATTCGTTATGCTTGAAGATGAGAGTCCCGAATAACTATATAGAAGAGTTGTCACCCTTGGCAACCAATTGAGGGATTTTGGAAAAGAGGAGATCTCCGATGAGTGGATCAATAGGAATTTTGTCAAGGCCATAACTCCGTTTGAGAAGAACCTCTCTACAAGCATCCGTACAAGATCGTACTAAAACTCCCTCAACTCAATTGGTGTTCTTAGTGAGTTCATAGTCATATCCCTCTCTCACAAGAGCATGGATGATGCTCTTGCTCGCTCAAGAGGAGGAGGAAAGTCTCCCAACCTCGCCTTGAAGTCCAAGGCGGTTGCTCGGATAGAAGAAGTGGATGAGGATGATGAGGATGATGAGGACTATGAAGACACATAAAAGGGTGCTCACAAGTGTATCGCTCTTGCCATGCATGGCTATTGGAAGAGATGGGAGACTCACAGGGCCGGTGCTCCTAGACCTTCAAGAAACAAGATCTATAAGAAGAAGGGGGAGCGGCCAAGGACATGCTTCAATTGTGGAAGTGCAAATCACTTCGTCAAGGAGTGTCCTTTTGAGCCAAGAGAAGAGAATGAAGGAAAGCTTGTTCGCAAGGACAAGAACAAAGCTCCAGAAAATAAGAATCTCGCGAGAAGAGTCCCAAGGGCTCTATATGTTCAAGAAGGCCCTACATTGGAAACATACTACTCCGGAGATGAAGGAGAAGATGAAGTCGTAGGTGTGGCCCATGTCGCCATAGCTACCACTTCCTCTTCATCGGTCTCTCTATTCGAATCCCCCAACGAGAAGGCATTAGTCCGACCTACATGTCTCATGGCAAAAGCCACCGCGGTAATATCTTCCACCTCCAAGTCTATTTCTTTTGGATTGTGTTGAAACCATTGTGGATAATGAGGATACCAAAAAATCTTAGCTCTTGGCTATGTAGTCTTGAAGGTAAAACCAAGGAAAAGGTAAAGGCCCTATTAAGGCAACTTGATGATGCTAACTCTCTCATAGATGAGAAGGAAGAGATCATCATGACCTTGGAAAGCTACGGGGTGGTCATGAGAATCATTACAATGAGCTTGTAGAAGCTCTTGAGAAAGAAAGATCCTTGAGAGCCTCTCTTGAAGAGAGACTATCTAGTCTAGAAGAGACTTATGCTATTAGTGTTTCCAAGCTTAGGAAGGATAATGAAAAATCTCTTGCTTTACTTAATATATTTGAAGAAGAAGAGTTGAAGCTAGGAATAACTCATGAGAAACTTATTGAGAATCATGAAAAACTATAAAAGGAGTTCGTGTCTCTTAAAGAAATTCATGAAAAACTCACCAAGTCTCGAAATAAGCTTCTAGTTCAACAATCTAATAAGAAAGTTACATCTTCATCTAATAGCATTTCTATCATGCCTACCTCTTTTACTACGACTAACATTGTAGGAAGAGAGAAAGTTCTCAATGATGCCATAAGCTCTCAAGGAGCCAAGAAAGGGAAAGAAGGACTTGGCTTTGTTGCCAAGTCAAAGAAGAAATCAAAGAGTGTCACTTCCTCCTCTCAAAATGTTGTCTTTGTGAAAGAGGGAGAGGTGACCAAGGAGAAGGAGACCAACACCATTGTGGGTGGTGATACCTCTAGGGGGAGCATCACTCACAATGATTTCACCGGAAAATATAACCCATCTTATGTTCTTATGAAATCTAGAGATGGACATGTTTATGCTAAATACATTGGTACTTCTTATGGTGATGATTATCATTGGACTATTTGGGTTCCTAAGACCCTTGTTACTAACAAAAGAGGACCCATTGAAGAATGGGTACCTAAATCAAGAAATTGATCTCTTGTAGGGAAGTGCTTCCGGTGCGGGTAGATGGACAGTGGATAGTGGTGCATCCCAACATATGACCGGAAGCTATGATGCAATGATCAATATTGAACCTCCACTACCTCACCTCAATTGCGTTACTATTAATGACAAGTCCGAGCGTAAGGTATTGGGACGAGGAAAGGTGGTTATCTCAAATGATTTATCAATTGAGAATGTTCTCCTTGTTGAGTCCCTTAGCTATAACTTGATGTCCATTCTCCAACTTGCGAATTGTGGATTTACCTCTTTCTTTAATAAAGAGAATGTGATTGTCACTTGGGAAACAACTCTTAAAGTAAACTTTGTTGGGTTTGTCGAGAACGGCATGTATGTAGTGGACTTCTCTAAAGGAGACACGTGTGCCGCGACATGCCTAATGGCTAAAGTTGATGTGGGTTGGCTTTGGCATCGCCGGTTAGCCCACACCAATATGAGAATGTTGCATGACCTTCAAAGTGGGAATAATGTTCTAGCACTAACCAAGGCTAATTTTGCTAAATATCGTGTGTGTAGCTCTTGTGCCTTTGGGAAGCAACATGGAAAACTTCACCCAACCAAGACCACTATCTCCACCACAAGAATTCTCGAGCTCATTCACTTAGATCTCTTTGGTCCACTATCTTATGATAGTCTCGGAGGAAATAAGTATTTCTTAGTGATTGTGGATGATTATTCAAGATATTGTTGGGTGTATTTCTTCAAGAGGAAAATTGAAACTCAAAAGAGAGTCATCGAGTTTATCACTCTAGTGGAGCGCCAACACAATGCTTCCATATTGGCCATCCGGAGTGATAATGGATCGGAGTTCAAGAACTACACCGTTGAGGGCTTTCTTAGTGAAAAGGGAATTTCTCATCAATATTCCACTCCTTATACCCCTCAACAAAATGGTATTGCATAGAGAAAGAACCGGACTTTGATGGATGCGGCTAGGACCATGATTGCGGAGTTCTCTTCTCCCTATAACTTTTGGGCCGAAGCCGTCTCCATCGCTTGTCATGCTACCAACCGGTTATATCTTCACAAGATTTTGAACAAGACTCCCTATGAGATTCTCACGGGCAAGAAACCAGATGTATCTTACTTCAAGGTCTTCGGTTGCAAGTGCTTCATTCGCAAGAAAGGTAAACGGTTGTCAAAATTTGAGACCAAATCTTATGAGGGTATCTTTGTTGGCTATGCCACAAACGCTCACGCCTATAGAGTGTACAACAAGTCCACCGGACAAGTTGAAGAAGCTATAGACATGGTGCTTGATGAGGATAACGGCTCCCAAGGGGGGGGCGTATAGATCATGGTGTTATAGGAGATGCAATTCCTCCAATCGTCATAAGAAGAATGGGGATTGGAGAAATAATCCCCATTGAGGGTTACCGGATGACGGAGGGAGAAGGACTATGCCCCACTCAAGTGGAGCCATTGACTACACCCATTGATGATCAAGCTACCCAACAAGATGCACCAAGCCCTCAAGCTAATGATCAAGGTCAAACGAGCAATCAAGGCCAAGATAATGATCAAGGCCAAGCTACTCATCTTAATCATGATCAAGGTTCCATCATTGTTGAGAGAGCTCAACCAAGTGGTGATCTGTCACCCATTATTGATCAAGGACGAAATGAAGATGGACATGTCTCTGACGAAGAAGGTGATTCTCAATCTATATCCAAGGAATCTTTGGAGGAGATGCTAGCACGTATAGCAAAGAGAAGGATAGAGAATCTTCAATGAGCGGGTCACACGGAGGACAAGATTCTTGGGCAACTTCGTGGAAGAGTGTTCACTAGGAGGCAATTGGCGGATTTTAGCAAGGCTCATGCTTTTTTCTCTTTCATTGAACCCAAGAAGGTCTATGAAGCACTCGAAGATCAAGATTGGCTTGAAGCCATGCATGATGAACTCAATAACTTCGAGCGCAACAAAGTGTGGAAAGTAGTGCCAAGACCCAAGGATTGCAAAAATGTTATTGGCACCAAATGGGTGTTCAAGAACAAGCAAGACAAAGATGGTATTGTCATTCGCAACAAGGCAAGATTGGTGGCTCAAAGTTTTTCTCAAGTCGAAGGTATTGACTTCGGTGAAACCTTTGCCCCTGTAGCTCGTCTTGAATCCATTCGCATCTTACTTGCTTATGTGTCTCATCATTATTTCAAGTTACAACAAATGGATGTTAAGAGTGCTTTCCTCAATGGTCCCATTAATGAGTTAGTATATGTCAAGCAACCTTCAGGTTTCGAGGATCCCAACCACCCCGATCATGTCTATAAACTCGATAAGGCGCTCTATGGACTTAAACAAGCTCCACGTACGTGGTACAAGCACCTTAAAGAGTTTCTAGTGGATCGTGGATTTTACGTTGGTTTAATCTATCCCACCCTCTTTACCAAGACGGTTGGAGGTGACTTGTTCATATGCCAACTCTATGTGGATGACATCATTCTTGGGTCTACTAACACCTTGTTCAATGAGGAGTTTTGCAAGCTTATGACCGATAGGTTTGAGATGTCTATGATGGGAGAGTTGGAGTTCTTCCTTGGCTTTGAAGTGAATCAATATCATGAAGGAACCTTCATCAAACAAGCCAAATACACTCAAGACATGCTCAAGAGATTTAATATGCATGATGCCAAGCCTATGAAGACTCTCATGTCCACAACCACTGACTTGAAACCTGACCCCAACGGTAAAGAGGTAGATCAAAAGGTATACCGCTCCATGATTGGCGCTTTGCTCTACCTTTGTGCGTCTAGACCGGATATCGTGTATAACGTAGGTAAATGTGCAAGGTTTCAAGCCTCCCTGAGGCAAAGTCATTTGGAAGCGGTGAAACGAATCTTTCGATATTTAGTTCATACCCCAAATTTTGGTCTTTGGTATCCCAATGGTTCAAGCTTTCAGCTCATTGGATATTCGGATGCGGATTATGCGGGAGAGAAGACGGATAGGAAGTCCACGTCCGGGGGTTGCCAATTCCTTGGCCGCTCCTTAGTATGTTGGTCTTGAAAGAAGCAGAATGTAACATCCCAAGTATGAAAAATAGCCATTAGAATGTTTGCTCTCTGTTATTTTATGTTTTGCATCATGACATCATGTTCATTGCATTTGTTTTGCTTGTTTTCCATTTGTTTTCCTCTGTTTTGCTTTGTTTTCCAACTGTTTTCATTTGTTTTCCTTTGTTTTCTATTTGAATTTCAAACCAAATTTCAAACCTTTTGTTTCATACTTGTGATGTTACAATTTCCAAAATGATATTTCAAATCAAAACAATCATTTGTTTCCATAAAAGTTGTGATTCTAAAACTGTTGTTTTGTTTCTATCAAAAATTCATTTAATACCAAACCCTTTGCAAATTCAATTAATTTCCAAAACATCAACCCCTTTTGGAAATTATGAAAATGACAACACACTTCCATCATTTGTTTCTATTAAACTATAAATTTCAAACCATCAAATTGATTAAGTTGCCACAATTCATTTAATAGCAAATTCACTTAATTCAAATGCCTTTCAAATTCATTTGCATTTTCCAAACAGCAACCCCTTTTGAACCTTATGAAAATTATCAAAACAAAGCCATCTTTTGTTTCAAATAAACTTGAACTTAAAACCTCTAAGTTGCTTAATTCAAATTACTCAATTAATAATTAATTTCACTCCAATTTCAAACAAATTTCAAACAACACCATAATTCAATTTTTCTTGAAAATAAAAGTTGCACATGTTACTGTTACCAAAAATCCAACTATACCAAATTTTACCTAAAGTTCTAAACCCTAGAAACCTCTCCTTTTTCTCCTTTTCATTTTCAGCAAAAAAATAATAGCAAGAAAAATATTAAAAGCCAACAGCTAACAGAGAGAGAGGGCCCAGCCCATCTCCCCTTGGCCCAATACCCCCCTCAACTTCATCTTCTTCGTACGGCATCCATCCACCATAGCCACGTATACAGAGCAGTGCAGCGAACGGCCATCACCCCTCCTCCCCCCTCCTTAAACCTAGCCAGAGCCCTAGGGTTCCCCTAACCCTCCTTCTTCTCCCTCCTTCCTCTTCCCCCCGCCTCCATTCTCTTCTTTCTTCCTCCCTTCCCTCTCTGCTCTCTGTATTTTTCTCTGTACCACAACTGAACCGAGCCGCAACCCCTCCCCCTCCGGCGATCATCGGAGCTAGGGACTCCCTCCGGCCATGGCGATGGCGGGAATGGGTTCCCCCCGGTGCCCTCTCCCTCCTCCACCACTCGGTGGGCACCGGGAGGCCCCGAGGCGCCGCCGCCATCGAGGTCCTCGCCGCCGGTCGCCACCTCTGCTGCCCCGACCTGTTTCTCCTCCGCCTCCGCTCGAGGTGAGCACCTCGCCTCCCCTTCCTCCCTCTCGCTACTCTTCTCCTCCTCCCCACAGCGCACTCACCGCACGGCCCACCGCACAGCAGCCTGCCACGGCGCCCCACAGCGAGCGGGCAGCGAGCCGCCGGCTGCCTTCCATCGAAGTGCAGAACACCTGAACTTTTAAGTTCAGTTAACCGCGGACCACACCTTATCCCCCCCGAGTTCCCCTCTCTGTCACGAAACTGAACCGCACCCCACTGGCTAGAACGCTTGCGCGCAAGCCACGGGTCCAGGGTTCGATCCCCCAAAGCCACACCTTTTTTTTCTGTTTTTCTTTTTCTGCCCGAATTTCAGAAACAGAGATCTGACCCATTAATTCTAAAATCCATATAAAATTGATTTTTGCTCCAAATTGAATGATTCAAATTCCTGTGGATTCAAAATTTTGTGCCCTTTCCATTAGTAACAAAATTGCAACATGTTTCTGTAATACTTTTTGCACTAAATAATTAATTACTGAAAATGCAATAAAAATTGGAAACTTTGGAATTCCATAACTTGAGTTTGGTTCATCCAATTTAAGCAAACTTGGGCTCTAAAATTTTTTCTTAACAAACTCTACATATTGGTATTTTATTTGGTCACAATTGAATTAATTTTGAGCATGTTTCCCTCTGTTTACTAAAAATGGCAGAATAAGAATGATTATGGAAAATTGCATAATAGATTCAATAATAACCCAAAAATTATGTTTAATAGCTCAAAATGTTCAGTGAAACATTTGCTACATGTTCTCAACCTTTTCAATGCAATTTTTTTACTGTTTTTGAATATTTTAAATTGGTGCAATATTTGAAAACTTGTTAAATTCACTTAATTTTGCAAAAATCATAACTTGGGCATAAAAATTCCAAATTCAACAAACTAAATATGTTTTCCAATCAAATTTTCATGTACTTTCCAAATATCAACTTTGTTTGCTGTTTTGAATAATTTAAATTGCTGAAAACAACGGTTTCTTAATTAATGCATTTAAAATTGCTAAATTAATAACTTGCTCATTTTAAATCCATTTTCCACAAATAAAATATGTTTTCCATGCTAAATTAAACCCTCTTTCCAAATATAAATTTTTTTCCATGTTTTGAATAATTAAAATTGGTCAAATGATTTAAATCTTGTTTAAATCATTTAACATTGTTAAATTCATAACATGGTCAAATTAATTTCTTTTGGGACATATAAAATATGTTTTCCAACCATAAAAGTATAAGCTTTTCAAATATGAATCTCACTTAATGTTTTGAACAAATACAAATTCAAATAAGTTCATGTTTGAATTAAATGCATTTAATTCTTGCTTAAACTTGTTTAATTCATAAGTAAATTATTCTAAATCCTTTTCCAACAAGTGAAACATGTAATCCACCTAAAATTTGGTGTTCTTTCCAAATATGAACTTTGTTATCTGTTTTGAACAATTTAACATGACGAAAACAACAAATGCTTGTGTAACACCTTTAAGGACCCAAAATTCCATAACTTAATAAGCAAATTTTCAAACTTGGTAAACCTTATTTCAAAATTGTTCTATTGTTGTTATTTTTCTGTTTTCCTCATCCATGCATCATACTAATCCACTTTCACCTGTTGATTAGTTGTAAAACAATTATTTCAACCATAATTCATGGGCTTTCCATATGCAATCCAATTGCATGTGGGTCCATTTAATCATGTTATGCTATCTTGTCAACTAGTTTATTTCTATGCATCAATTAAATGGTCATGCATCATCCCATGTTTGTGCACTATGCCATGATATTGATTGTTTGTCTCTCTGTGTTGTTTGTTTGCTTCTTCTCGGATAAACGACAACGTTGAGACCGACGATACTTACGACACCCCTTCTAAGGATCTAGCTCAGTACCAGGCTGCTGAGTTTGCAGGCAAGTATTCACTCACATGAACCATTGTGTTCCTTTTCAACATTGGATACCGATACTTTCCGTTGTCTATTCTGCTAGCCCTATGAATCGTTGCTTCTGTTACGAACCTATCACATGTATCCTTTAACCCTGATATTGCCTCACCTCCACTCCCATAACCCCGTTGTTTGAGCCCGTGTCTTACTAGCATGCTTAGGGTTGTTTTGCTCGAGTCTGTTACCCGTTACTTTCTGCTACTATTTTCATTATGTTCTGGGGCTCGATGTTAAACAACAACCTGTTAATTTTGAGGTAATAATAAATTGCTGATAAGGCACCGACAGGAGGCCCGGCGTGGTTTTGAGGCCTGCTAGTGTCGACCCTAATAGGAAAAGGGTCTTGTCTACTGATCCATGATGAGCGCACTAACCGCATGTGGGAAGCGAGTATGGGCGCCCCCCTCAATTTGATTCGATTCGCATCTCGTCCAAATCGCCACACTTAGTTCGGGCTTTCCATTTGATGCATGCATGTGCAGGTGCGAACCCTTGGCGCCAGGGTGGAACTTTTGTAGTCGGCATTTAGGGCGGCGTGGTCTTAGAGTGCTATGAGGGTCCCCTTTTCTTCGTGGGGCTCGATTAGCCGCGCACGCACAGCCTGTGGTTCTTTGGGCTTGATGCGAAGAAGAGTTGAGTTGTGTAGAGTGCCCCGCTTGGTGGGAGGCATTCCATCTGGCGGGTTATTCTTACGTGTACGGCCAAATTGGTGCATCCCTGCAGGGTTAAATCTTCTCGAGAAGCCGTGTTTTCCGCGGTTATGGATTACTTGGTGAAAGTACTGGCTAACAAGTACTCAGAACAACTTACACCTAACTAATGATAACCTGACTAGTAATAGTTTTATTGACACAATAACTTGAACCATCATTAATCCAACTGTGTGAGTTATCCTCGGATTGCTTCTTTGGATAAGGGGCGAGATCCAGGATGGGTTTGTTTGGTGGTTAGTTATAGTTGGTTACGATACGCTATCTTATCTTCTTTCTGTTAGCCGGAAGTGGTAGTATCTCTGTAGTTGGTTAGGGCAGCCAGTTGCAGCATCCTTTATATCCCCTTCCTTCCGTTGAACCCAAAGCATCTGTGCTTGGTGTTGACGGGTTACACTTTGGTGAATTGTGAGTCTTGCTTGCCAGTACGTTTATGTACTGACCCCTTTGGGGCTGTGGTTTCCGCAGACTACGCTTACGAGGATCCCCGTGACGGCTACTACGTGGAGTATGACGAGACTGCTGACGAGTAGATAGCGGACCCGGGCATGATCCGAGACTTCGTGGATGGGCTCCGTCTTTTCGTTTCCGGCCTCTTAGGCCTATTTGGATCTTGTCTGTACTCAGACATTTTGGATGCTTCCGCTGTGATGTAATGATGTTATGTTGGGACATGTGTCCTCTGGATGATTGTATTTGCTATCTCTGCTCTAATGAGAGCTATTTGCAACTTATTTCAATCTTTTGTGTCATAGAGATCTGTTGTGATATCACTTGTTCCAATGCCGTTGATGTACCATGTGTGTATGTTTTGAAGTACGTCAATGGAAGTATCTGGATTTCTATGGGATGGTTTGCGCAGACGATGAATAGTAAGATAATGGTTGTCACACGTTTACGTGTTGGCCTGCTCATATTGAGATGCGGGTGCCGGTATGCCCCGTAAGCCATTTATCTACTGTTTAACGGACTGTGAGTATCCCCTAGAAGTCCGGGTGCGACACAGAACTACATTGCTCTCTCCACCACCGAGGCCGAGTATATCTCTGTGGCAAGTTGTTGTGCCCAATTGCTTTGGATGAGGCAAACCTTGAAAGATTATGGTATTCATTTTGACAAGGTGCCTCTTCTTTGTGATAATGAGAGTGATATCAAGATCGCCTACAACCCAGTTCTTCACTCCAAGACGAAGCACACTGAGATCCGTCATCATTTCATTCGGTATCATGTTGAGAAAGGTGATATTGATCTCTCATATGTTCCCACCAAGGATCAACTTGCCGATATCTTCACGAAGGCCCTTGATGAAACAAGATTTCGAGCTTTGAGGAATGAACTAAATGTCATCGATTCTTCCAACTTCACTTGAAACCTTGCATATGTACCTTCATTATGCATGCTATTAGGTTTGGATGTAGGCATGGATATAGGGGGAGCATTACTCAACTCATGAGTATACACTCCTCTTATTATGCGAAAATAAATTCATCATTGCATATCTAGTCAATTTGTGACTTACTATGCTTACTTGTGAGTAGTATTTTTGGACCCAACATATATCTTCGCGGTGCCAAAGTACACACTCAAACATGTTGGCTTCGGCCACCGACCTTTGGGATTTTTGGCTCTTTCACGCGTATCATACTCCCCCCTTGACAACTCGTGCGGGTTGGGTTTTCTATCTCTTTTGCATCTTGCGAACCCCATCGAGTAATGTCTCTCGTACATTAGTGACTAAATTCCAACCTAAGCTTCCTTTACCCAAAACTTTATTCCATTCGTAATGCTCTTGGTTTTCTGATTTTGGCGTGCATAAACTTGGTCTCGCGGAGGCTCTGGTGAAACCACCGGAGGCTCCGCTGCTCATGTCCACCGGATCCCTCCGGAGGCTCTGCAGGTGCAAATTACTCAGCGAATCATACTGTGGTGTACTGTGTGGACAGGGGGCGGGACCTCCGGTGAAACCACCGGAGGCTCCGCTGGGAAGGGAGCGGAGGCTCCGGTGAAACCACCGGAGGCTCCGTCCGGGGCGTTTTTGCAGGATAAGATCTAGGGAGAGCGGGGGTCAACTAAGATCCAATCTTATTCCCCCCCACTCGCCCTCCCTCTTCTCCCTCACAACCGCCGCCGCCCCCAAGGTCTCCGCCGCCGGAATCGGGTGCTCCACCGCCGGGAGCCCTCCTCCTTGCCTTGGACCATCCCGGGATCTTCTTCCTCCTTCCTTTCCACCATGGATGGTGCGGGTATGTGCTATCTCTCTCTCATCTAGTTGATGGATGGGGATGCATAGAAGTTCCATGTTCTTAACATCTAGATGTGTGGATTTGGATTTTGGGAGTAGAAGATCACGAGTACAAACCCTAGCAACCTAGATAGTGAGTATTAGGCTTGAATCTCTGCGGTTATTAGGGTGGATTTGTCATATTCCCTAACCCTTGTTATTCAACCCTAATACCATTTATATCTTTGTTCCTTGGTTTTGTGCGTCTTCTAAGACTTGAGCATTACCTTTTCTTCATGCTATTCTTCCTATTTCTTTCTTAGATGCTTCCGGCTCCAAAGGCAAGGGCACTCGTCAAAAGAGCGTGGCTCGTCGCAAGGCTCCTAGGGTCGATGAAATTGAGGAAACCCTTGACCCATCTCAGCCCAAGCGCAAGAGGTTCCCGGCTACCGAGAAGAAATTACCACAAAGGGAGAAGTCTGCTTCCCAGATGTCTGAGGCGGTGTTCGTGAAAGAATGCCGCGAGAATCCATATGTCATTGACTGCGACCGTTTGATTCCACAGTTCCGTGGTAAGTATCCTCGATTCCACACTAAATTTCAGAGCCAAATCTATCATGAGATCTTGATGAGGAAGCCCAAGGAGAATGTTGCTCCTCAACATGCTATTAATTTTGGGAATCTGGAGAGGAATCCCAAGTATTTTGGAGAGCCACTAGAGATTGTTGATTCCTTTGGACTTGCTCCCATCATGAGTGTTCAACAAGATTATGATGAAGATTTAGTTTGTCAGTTATTGGCCATAGTGCATATCGCCAACGAGACAGAGCGTCACCTTATTTGGATGACCAAGGGACGGCAGCTGACTATCAAGTGGTCTGAAGTTGGAACTCTTCTTGGAGGATACCCGGATCATGGACCGTTTTCCGGTGGGGAGGGGTTTGACAATGGGTGGTTCCTTATTCATGCCATCAACACTCAATCTCTCTCCAAGTATCAACTCACCCCTCTGTATCACTGGAACAAATTTGCAGTTGGGTTCTTCAAGGGTCTCTACCCTACTTACGATATCATGCTCCGTATCTACCGCGAGACCATCAACCCAGAGGCGGGGAATGTCGATGAGATCCAAGGCTTCCTCAAGAATCTTATGCTTTGCACTCATGAGAAGCGGCTTGCAGGTTCAACTCAGAAGCTCTATGTGCTAGATTATCTGTGGAATGAGCTATGGCACGTGGTTATCAACCGCAAGAATGCTTGCTTTGGGCCCTTTATTATGAAGATCATCTTGCATGTGTGGGCGGAGAAGTTCCCGGAAGAACCTTTTGATGATGCTAATTGGATACCTCACATGGAGAAGAAACTTCTCATCAAGGACCACACCGAGCCCATTGTGCATCCTACAACCTGCTCCTCGCAAAAACAAGGCCAAACCACGTGTTATCATTGCTGAGGAAGATGAAGAGGGAGGTCCCTCTCGCCCTCCTCCTCCTTCTGACAATGCTTTCAAGTGGATGGAAAGAGCTCTCAAGAAGGTTTTCAAATTGAACAAGAAGATTGAGCAGCGTCAATGGGAAGCCCACTATGATAAGGAGCTCAAGCACCATAAGGCAGCCCAAGCAGAGCGTAAGCTTCGTCGTGATGGTGGCGAGTCAGTGGAGTCCCCGGTGCATCCTAGCATCACTAACTGGGACAAGTGGCAGACCAAGGACTCCGTCGGGAATCTCATTGAGTGGTCTGACGAGGAAGAAGGAGAAGAAGTCACTAGCTCTCACCGTCGTGGCCGCCCTCCGAGCCTGGATATCTCCTCCGAGTGATCTTCGGGGCGTTAGCATCGGTTTCTCCCTCTTTTGGTATCTTGATGCCAAAGGGGGAGAGGTATCTATCTATTAGGAGTGGGTATTTGCATGGGTCTCTCTCAAACATGTTTTTCGATTTGCATCTTTTGTTTGCTTGAGAGAGTTGGTCTTTCATTTGGAAACTTCGGTTGCTTAAATTATTAAGTGTTGTGAACCTCATATTATGCATTGTGAGCTTGTGAACTTATTATCTTATGTGTTATGTTCTCACTATTATTCACATGTTTGTATATCCATTGTGTTTAAATTCTCTCAACATGGAGGGAGCATATCTTTAGGGAGAGCTCCGTTCATGTTGTGTATTTAATTGTGCAAATAGGGATGTTGTCATCAATTACCAAAAAGGGGGAGAATGAAAGATCATCTTCCATTTTGATAATTAAATGACAACATACCTATTGATCTAACGTTTACTTGGTATACATGAAAATGCCCACGTTCATCAAAGATACATCCTGTAGGGGTTACAATTTTATTGGGTTTGAAAAGGGCTCAAAATGAAAAAGCTGGGAAGTGCTTTTTGCATGGAGCGGAGGCTCCGGTAAAACCACCGGAACCTCCACCCCAGCCCTTTTTCCTGCACTGCCCAGGCGCGGGCCTTCGGTGCGGGTCCGGTGTGGGGTCCACCCAAACTGCGCTCCGGTGCATACGAGCGGAGGCCAGAGTGGAGCCTCCGGTGGGCGGAGCCTCCGGTGAAACCACCTAAGCCTCCGCCCTCTCCACTGGCTCACTGGGGGGTTGGCCTCCGGTGGTGCCTCCGGTGGAGAGTCCGCCAAAATGGTGCTCTGTTGGATAAGAGCGGATCCTCCAGCGGAACCTCCGGTGGGCGGAGGTTCCGGTGAAACCACCAGAGGCTACACCCTCTCAACTGGCGCGCTGGTGGTTGGCCTCCGGTGGCGGCTCCGCTAAAACGAGGCTCTGCTGGATAAGAGCGGAGGCCCCACCGGAACCTCCGGTGCAGCTCCGGTGGGTGGAGCCTCCGCCAAAGCCACCGGACCCTCCGCCCCTGTGGCCACAGCTCAAAAGGAATCTGGGCTGCGTGGCTGCGCGCATACGAAGACCACCGGAGCCTCCGGTGCTGCTGGAACCGCTCAAACGACCACTTGTGGGAAGGGCTATAAATACCCTTCCCCTACCTCATAAATGCTAAGCTTTTTCCCACTCTCTCTCCTAGCCATTAATGAAAGCTTCACCCACCTAGATATCCCTCTCCATCCACCCACTAACTCCGATACTTTGTAAAGAGCTAGAGGAGACCTAGACCCACACTTCCACCAAAGGAATTTTGAATCCATCCACCACAACCTAGTAGATCTATAATCCTACTTGAGGCCTAGAAACCTTAGTAGATCTTGTGATTTTAGCTTCCACCTTGTTGCAAGAAGCTTCGGATTGCTTCAGAGCCTCCATCCATCTTGTGGAGTGACCTCGAGCTCGTGTAAAGGTTTGGTCAACGCCTTCAAGTCGACTTCATAGTGGAAACGATAATCTCCCTCACAGGAGAAGCTCAAGGAGAATAATGTCACACCCTAGATTTGGGACACTTGTAACACATGAGGGAGACCATTTTTGTGAGCCAACAAATTTTTTTTATTGCCCTTTTGTAATCCAACATTATGTATTGAACCATGGTTATCTATGCAATGCAAGCAAATTTGATTCAAAAATCATTCACTTTGTTTCTGAGGTTTTCTGTATATTTGTGGATTGTTTTCCATCTAGTGTTTCAAAAGTTGTTCATCAAAATTCTTGTGGCAATGTTGTAATCAACTTATAATTAATATTTGGATTGATTAGAATCAAGAAAACAATTTGACAAAAGTTTAACCCAAGGTTTTCCTTAGGATTTTCTATTAAAAACCATTTCTGAAAAATAAGCCAATTAGGTGTTTTTTCACCCTTGTTATCTATATGCTAGAGATTCACAATTTGTGTTTTCTTGGCATGGATGTGATCTCTATTATATGGACTACAAATTGGTTAACTTTGTTTGAACCTTTGAATCACAGAAACAATCAATTGCTTGGTGTTTTTGTGTTAAGATAATAAGACATAATTAGTGATTTTTGGAAAACAGAGAGGGAAACGGGAGGGGGAGGGATGGGCACGCCTGACAGCCTCATCCCTGCCGCGTGCCACAGTGGCACCCGCGATATTTCTCCGTTTCTCATCGCCCAAGTGGCCTTTGACCCGTCTAGTCTTGCCCCTGGACGCACCCAAGAGCCGTAGGGCACGGCATGGGCATGCCAGAGAGCGCACGGGCGCGTCTCGCTAACGCCCGTGGCCACCTGGGCGTGCACCACCGCCGCCAGCCCCTATAAAGCCAGGCCAAGACCCTGCCCTCGTTACCACTTGCTCACCCTCACTCACTCGCCCTCCCTAGCCACCGCAATGAGCTCGATCAGCCCTAGCTAGCCAGAGAACGCCGGAGAAACGTCGCGGCCACCGCAGACACTCGAGGTGAAATACCCTCGCCTCAGTCCACCCCAGCTCTCTCTGTCACCTTAGAACCCCCACCCTCCGTAGAGCTATCCTGACACTCCCCGTGGTTCCTCGTTTGCAGGGACGCCGGAGAGCACGTCGGAGCCGACGCGGGACATCTGCACGGCACCGTCGATTGGAGCTACCCCGAGCCTTGATCTCTACGCCCCTGCACAGTCCCGAGCACCTGCGACCTCATCGACCACTCTCCATCGTTATACGAGCCCCCTAGGTGAGCTATTTCAACCAAGTTCACCGCCGGCCGCTCGCGTCCTCGTCGGAGAGAAAAAGAAAAGAGAGAGAGGGAGGCGACGACCGTGCGCCGTAGATCTAAAGATCTACGGTCACGTTTGAATCGCGAACCGGTACGCTCCTTCGCGCGCGCCGTGGAAGCGGCGGGCCGCCTAGCACAACTGGGCCGCGCGCCCGTGTGTTGCTCAGCCCGCGGGCGTTTCTTTTCTTTTCTAAAATAAACACAATCTATTGTTTTACTTTAATCATGTAAGAAAATGTTAAACTCCAAAATAAAATGAACCAAAATTACCTGAGGTGCATGAACAAATTCCTGAACGGATGCAACTTGCAGAACTGGATTTGAACGTTTTGAGAACGAATGAAAAATGTTGAACTGAGCACTGTCTGTTGAGGAAAAAGTGGGATACCTTTTTATTGTAATGGTTAAAATGTGCAAACTAAAATTACTGGAGTAGCCCTTGACTAGATCTATCAGTAGAACTTGACCTCACCTCAAGGTGAGCTACCATTTGGAAATGGCATCCACTTTGGTAAAAGTCCAGTAGCCTGTTCTGTGATTTTTAGGTTTTATTTTACAGCCCTTTTTTATGTGAATCCAATTGGATCCGTTAGATATGGGATAGATCTATGTTATCCTAGATTTGTGTGATTTTTAGAGCTCTAGAATTAATTTGGCAACAGATCTAAGAAATTGTACTTTTCTGTTAGAAATAAAAGAAGTTGTTTTGTTTTGTGAATAATTGCTTGCTAGTGTCATTCTGTTTTCTAGCATGTTTAAATCATGTGTTAAGTGTTATCATGTTGTTTTCTCACAGAGATGCCATGTTAGAAAGTTTATGCATGTTTAGGATTGGTTTGAAACTAGTATGAGCATAGGAGTAATCTCTAGTTTATTTCTATTTAATTTTGTAAATGGAAATGCTTAGCTATGTTTTTTCCTAGTTATTATGAGTGTTTTCACATGGATCCAGTACCATTTTGGTACTGGTTATTACTTGTTTTCATCTCTGTAAGGTCACATTTGTTCCTTTAAGAATGCATGTGTAGGTTTAATATTTATTACTAGTGGTATTGTTTTCACTAGAATAGCTAGTAGTATTTTTGTTAGGAAATTATTTTTGCTTCCACAAGTTGGACCAGAGGAATAATACCTCTTAAATGACATGGAAAACTTAGTGGAACACCCACTGGTTCCATCTCATTTGGTTGAGAAATAATTTATTTCAGCCATAGTAGTTGTAGTAATAATAGTAAATATTATTACTTTTGATGCATGCTTGTGTGGAATTGTTTTATGAACTTGTGTGTTATTTTTGTGTGTTCATTGCTTGTTGTATGGTATACTTGAGTGTAATTTCTTGCTTAGTTAGGTTCTGATTGAGTGTTATTACTTTCATTTTACGACGATAGAAACCGAAGAAGAGATAGTTGGGGCAGGAGGTTATTACTACCACTCCTGCTGTGATCACGAGCAAGACCCTCGTTTCCTCCAAGGCAAGCCATCCTTAAAGCTTGCTGTTATTCCTACTTATCATTATCTATCATGCAACATCTACTTCTGAAGTTTTCAAGAAGTTGTTTACCAAAAACTATTTCTATTGAGTGAATATTACTATTATTATTATATAGTATATTATCACTTTGCCATTAGTCAACTTGGTGTTACTAAGCCTTTAGCCACCATAAGGTATTTAAATACCGCCGAAGATAATAATCTTGAGTCCCTAAGTGGACAATTTTAAAATGTGCTTTTGCAAACAAAATGGTTCCATGAGAAGTCCACGGTGGAAAGGCGGGACCTTGTTCACCGGGGGAGCTAAGGAGTTGTTTTCAAATGTTTCACAAAAGGCACATAACCTAGTCTTCGCTAGACAACCAAGAAGTACTGCCACTCTACCCCAACATGGGTACGGGGCCTATCTAGATACTTGATCTTGTTAGTGTGATGCTATAGAGAGGATGATTCTCTGAACTGAAGTGTCGCCAGGAGGGAGTAACGGGACATACAAAGTGAGGGATTAAGTTACCCCCCGGAAGCAACAGTTGGGCCTCCCGGCTAGGCAGGGTGGGACCTGGTGCCGGGGAGAACACCCCACCTGAAGGAATGAACATATACTAGCTTGTGTCAGAGTGGACATTTAGGATCATTCTTCTGATGCTTGCATATCGCTGTGTCGATCCATGGGTGGTTCATGGCAGATGATTGGATCTAGTGGAATGTGTACACCTCTGCAGAGTAAAACTATTCAGAATAACCGAGCCCTCGGATATGGGAAGTTGAAAGGCCATGTAGCTAGTATTGTGTCAAGTTTTCAAAATGTGTTTTTGAACAAAGGACTTGTACCTGGGAGGTACTAATGAAGGATCTGGACATATTGTTCCAAGAAGTTTTGCAAAGAAAACTTTCTTTTATAAAACCTATTGTACATGCGATATCTACAAGAGAAAGAAAAACTATATTATTTTCTTCTGAAGTATCTTCTTCAATTAAGATACAGATAAAAATGAATGCAACTATGATGTCATCTTAGATGTACATCATAGGCAGCGAGCCCTATTTATAGCCTTCCCATCCACCATATAAGCATGATGCATTTTGTAAGTGTATAAAGGATGACTTCCTGAGTACATTCAAAAGTACTCATATTGGTTTCGCCCCTGGCTATTGACTTGGCCAGACTTTGACGAGATACCACCGGAGGAGGAATACGAGGAGGGATACTACTCTGACGATTATGCGAACTAGGCCCGGCTCCCGGTCAGCAGCCTGTCGGTGACGGCGTGACATGGGTTTCCTACATTTGTTTTCTTTCCGCTGTGTGTGTGAGTTGTGAGACTCTGTCTGTCCTGCGTGGCAGTTAATAAAAACTTTGTCATGTGACCATTGGGTTGTAAGACTGTTGTTATTCGTGTAATGGATAATGTATCTGTGTACCACTTCGTATGTTGTTCACGACTGAATTTCTTGGGATCGTGAATGTATGCATATGAGGGGTTCTGGATCTTCCGGTTTGGGGCCTCTACAAAGTTGGAATCAGAGCTATCCTGACCCTAGGAGTCCTTAGTTAGTATGGACGTCAACTAGTACTCTCTCTCTATATATATATAATAATATACTTAAGTGACTAAGCTTTAAAAGATTCTTATACCTATCTTCCCTATTTTCTCAAACTCTACTTACATTAAGTTATATCATGTTCGACTCTAAAATTTTGCACACTTGGGTCTAACTAAATCTCACTTAAAATCTTATCTTGCTTAGCCCCACTAAAAGGAAAAGAAAAAAAAATTGGTAGTCAACCTATTCACCCCCCTCTAGTTAACCATAGTGCACTTTTAACTGTCCATACACTTTTCTGTGTGTTGCGATTTACCGTGTGGTTTTTTCTTTATTTGTCGCAACGTTCCGCTCTCCTGTTAGTGTATGGTTAAAATGATATAGACCTGCTATAATAAAGCTTCCATACGCTCTGGAGCATGTACTGTGACCAAGGTTGCTATTTGTAAAAAATAAACTGTAAATTCAGAGCTTGTATATCCAAGATGGTAGCTGCATCGTGTTTTGTTCGACCCAAAGGCCCAAACTTTGAAAATGAGGGCGAGAGCGCATAACTGCACGCGCGCGGAAACTTTCCTCAACCGGCCCAGAGTGCCGGCGGGCATTGTCGTTGTCTGGGACCATCACCATGGAGGAATTTGGCACCCGCAGACACCGTCGCTCCTAGAAATGGAAGCGCTCCTTGCATAACATTGTCTCGCCTAGGAGTCAGAGCTCCTCACACATGTCTTGCTCGCCTACGTGCAGCTCAGTCGGGAGCTTCTCCCCCAACTCAGTCTGTCGCGCTGCACCTCCCCAACTCTGGCTGTCGCACCGAGCCTATCCTAGTCAGGATGTGCGCTGTTACGACTCAGGTCACCCTTCCCCTACTCTGAACGCGGGGCATCGTCAGTGGTGCAATCTCGTCCTTGCTTGCTAGGAGCACGACACAAAGAGGAAGGAGGGTGGTACAGACTGATCGGTCCCTATTTGACAACTCAATCTTCATATAGAAAGGAAAGTATGTTTTTTCTTTTTGTGTCCAAGGTCTTCGGTGTAAGAAAGGAGGACCCCGATTGTAGTTTCTACTTTTCCAAATACCTGATTGCGTTTTTTGTTTATTCGTTTTCAGATTTGGCTACACTATTTTGATTGTGCTGTAAGAGCATCTCTAGTGGATCCTCTACGTGGACGTCCAAAGCCAAATAGAGGACGCTGGAAAAAAAAGTCTCGCAGCGGCTCGTCCAAACGGGACAATTTGGGATGCGGAAATTCTGCCCGGACACACGCGTCCCGGTCTTATCCATCGGTTTCGAGCAGTCCGAGATTCGTGCAAGGATATTTTTCAAAAACATCTGAACATGGGACATCTTCCTACACCCATGGGCATCAAAGTGTACCGGTACAATTTGGTTTGTTTCCTCTCTCCCCACGAACGATTTCTTCCATGTTCGACCTCTCGCGTCGCCCGCCTTCCACCACCGGTCTCCACGACCTCCATGCCCTCCATGGTCTCCTGCTCCTCCACCCATGCCCCATCTCCTACCACCGGTGCCGCCTCCCTGCCCTCCCCTGTCTCCTGCTCCCCAACCGGTGCCGACCTACCCATCCACAACACCGGCCATGGAATCCTCCGCCCAAGGCAATGACAGCGCTTTCCAGCTGGAGCCTTGGCCGTGGAGGGAGCAGAGGAGGAAGGAGGTAAAGACCGAAGATCTTGATATATCTTCCTAATTTTTTTTAGAAACGCGGTACAAACGCAAGCGCTCATATACATGCACATACACTCACCCCTATGAACGCACACACGCACACCCTATCCCTACGAGCACCTCCGAGAGACTGAGCCAGCGGTTCTTGAGATTGACGAAGTCACCACAGGCGCCTCGCTGTCGATGGGAACATCGCCTCCCACTGAAAGAATATTCTGCCTAAATGCAACACACATGTGTCAAATCTGGGGTTTGAACTCTGGTGGGCTAGAAGTACAACCATCCTCCTAACCATCCAACCACAGATTCGTTTGCTATATATCTTCCTAATTAATTTGGAATTAATTTATCTTGTATGTGATTCCTGATCTAACGACCCTTCATGAAGGATGAGATCTTTGATTTGTGCCAAATCCTCCCCGTTTCCATACTGGACAGATAGATTGATTAGGAAACAAATGCTTCAGAATTTTTTAGTTAACCCAAATTAAATGCCCTAGTTTATGGGGCTTCTGCTTCCGTGTCTCTCCCTAACTAAACTAAAATACATTAATGGCTGAGATCGCTCCGTACCCCTTCGTAATTAAAGGTATGATGGTCATTGACAAACTATTAAATCGTCATTACCGACTAATTGGACCTTGTGTTGGCATCATTTTCCTACGACATGAAAATATTCTCATATGTGTGAGGATTGAAGGGAATATGCCCGAGAGGCAATAATAAAATGGTTATTATCTTATTCCTTGTTTATGATGAATGTTTATTTCTCATGCTAGAATTGTATTAACCGGAAACGTTGATACATGTGTGCTTAATAAACAAACAATGGTTCCTAGTAAAGCCTCTCTTTTAACTAGCTCGTTGATTAATAGATGATCAAGGTTTCCTGATCATGAACATTGGATGTTATTAATAACGGGGTCATGTCATTAGAAGAATGATGTGATGAACATATACCCAAAGATAATATAGCAATGCGATCAAGTCATTTAGTTTACATTGTTATATCAAACATACGAAGTAACTTATTCCTTAGACCATGAGATCATGTCAATCACAGATACCGGAAGCGTGCTTTGATGGCATCAAACGTCACACCGTAACAGGGTGACTATAAAGGTGTCGTTAAGTATTCGGAAAGTATTAGTTGAGGATCATGGATCAAGAGTGGGATTTGTCCATCCAAATGACGGAGAGATATACTCTGGGCCCTCTCGGTGATATCACATCGAAACCGCTTGCAAGCACGTGATATGATCACAAAGGATGTTATATCACGGGAACGAGAAAAGAGTACTTGTCAGTAACGAGATTGAACAAGGTATGGTTGATACCAATGATCGAATCTCGGACAAGTAAAATATCGCGAGACAAAGGGAATAGTTCACGGCGTTGTTGGTTCACACGATCACGAGAGTCATCGTTGAATATATAGGAGTCATCACGGATCTCCAGATCCCGCTGTTGATTATTGATCGGAGAGGAGTCTCGATCATGTCTATCTTATTCGCGAACCGTAGGGTGACACACTTAAGGTTCGATGACGCATTTGAGAGGATACGGAATATCGGAGAAAAGTTTGGACAGCACCGAAACTGTTTCGGGGAATATTGAAATAGTCACCAAAATTGTTTCGAGTAATTTTGAAATAGTTCAAGGGGATTCTTATCAAATGGTTGTTAATAGATTTAACAACTAACTCAAGGGGTTATATGTTAATGTTTGTTAATGGAATTAACAAATATTAAAATAAAGAAATAAAATTGTTTTATTTATTTATTAAAGAAAACCCTTGGGATTTTGAGTGGGAATTCATGGAAGAATGAGTGGGTTGAGTGGAGACTCCACTCACATGATGAGGGAGAGGTGGAGGCAGCCAAAAATTCGTGGCTGCCATCCCCTCCTATAAAAGTAGGGGTGAGAGCTCCCTCTCCCACTACACACACTTGTGTCATCTCTTCCTCCCTCCTGCCGCTGCTCCACCACTTGTTCGTGCGCTTGGCGAAGCCCTGAGCAATGTTTTTCTCCACCACACCACGCCGTCGTGCTGCTGGAGTTCCGAGGGATCCTCTACTTCCGCGCCCCGCTGGAACGAGGGAACGGAGGTCGTCATCAACCGTACGTGTGACCGATCACGGATGCACCGCCGGATTGCGGTGCCCATCTTCTCGCTATCGGGATCGGTGTGAGTACGACTACGCCAACAACGAGATTTGATCTCGTACCACTTTGAGTCTTCGAGGGTATGTGTTCTCCTTAACCCTCTTGTTGCCTGTTGCACTTCGTCTCCTAGATTAGATCTTGGCCTTTCGGGTATCTCTCGCGTAGGAAAATTTTTGTTTTCTATGCTACGTTCCCCTTCAGTGGTATCAGAGCCGGATCTATGCGTAGATGTTTTGTACGGGTAGAACACATAGGTGTATGTGGGCGTTGATGATCATGTTATTACCTCCTTGACTGTTTTATGATCTTAGTGGCATAGTGGGATGAAGCGGCCCGGACTAACCTTACATGTCCACGTACATGAGACTTGTTCCACAACTGACATGCAACTTGTATTGCATAAGTGGCTTGCGGGTGTCTGTTTCTCCTACTATAGTTAAGATCTAATCTATGAAGGGTTGTTAAAAATGTGTTTATCAACGTTGTGGTTGATGTTCGTAGGTATGAACGGTTCTATCCTCGAAAGCCCTAAGCCACGTAAAATATGCAAAAATAAATTAGAAGCGTCTAACTAGTTTTTGCTGGGCATGTGATGTGATATGGTCAATATTACAAATTTGATTATGAGATGATCTATTTTGTAAATTATTGATATACCGGAAGGTATCCATATGGTTGTCTTCTTATTGATGGACAATCAAGTTTGGGGTACCGTGGTACTTGGTACCACGCCGGTGGAATGATTGAGATCATACCATAATGCACATGATGGAGATCAAGTGCAAGAAGGACCATATCATATCACGTTATCCTTTCATGTGATGTCTGTGATGTTAATCCTTTTTATGCATCTTGTGTTGCTTAGATAACGATGGTAGCATTATAAGATGATCCCTCTCACTTAATATCAAGATAATAATGTGTTCTTCCTTAAGTATGCACCGTTAAGAAAGTTCGTCGTTTCGAGACACCACGTGATGATCGGGTGTGATAGACTCAACGTTCGCATACAACGGGTGTTTTCAAGCCTAGCATGTACAGACATGGCCTTGAAACACACGCAATACTACGGTTCTACTTGGCGAGCCTAGCATGTACAGACATGGCCTCGGAACACGTAACCGAAAGGTAAAGCATGAGTCATATGGATGATATGATGAACATGTCGATGTTCGCCTTTGAAGCTACATCATCTCACGTGATGATCGGTTTTGTTGTAGTGAATTTGGTTCGTGTAATCACTAAAGACGACTAAGAGGGATGTTGTTTTTGAGTGGGAGTTCATGGCTTAATTTGAATTAACTTGAACTTATTTATCATGAACAACAAATCAAAGTGAATTTGCACAACTTGTAGTAGTCATTGGCATCCTCATAACTACCTTACACTTAGATTGTTAATTGAGATATAACTGTTATGATCTGGTAAATACCATTTAAGATTGGTACCGTATTAGTGAAATTTAAAATTGAGTCCTATTGTAGATTTTTGGTATTTCCTACCTAGCTCCATGTGGTTAATGATTGATTGATCTAGAGAGCAAATAATTCCTACTTAGAATCCAGAGTCATGGTTGCTTCCGTATTACTTTATCTTCAAAAGAATGTTTTGTTGATCAAGGTGATTTAGGGACTGAAAAGAGTTGTTTTCAGAAACAATCAAGTGAAAGATATATTGATATCTAGAAACTTATTTGTGGCAACATGACTGAGTATAATTTAGCGTGACAATGTTTGCTTATATTATCTGAATATATGCAATGATTGAAGACGCTAGGCGTTTGAATATTCCAAGAAATTGGATGCTAAAAATTATCCTCTAAATTCCTTCCTTCGAGCTATAATAGCTTAATCATAAAATTGTTATGATGGGATGGATTAGAAGTATGGGTAAAGTAGTTTACCTTACTTGGAAATTGCTAAGAGTGGAATCTAGAAGAATGCTATTAATATGGTGATATTAGTAGAACAATCAAACTCAAAGTATGACTCAATGGGTGATAGTATATGACTAACACGCCAAAGAAAATGAGCTAGTAAGACTAGCATTGTTTGATGTTGAATGATTCTTCTATAAAGGAAAGGGAATGTTGAAAATAGAATTACAAATAGATATATGGCAGAAAAGAAGATAACTGGAAAAGTCCAGCTCAGGAGTATATACTTGATATACAAGTTATAGATGTATTACTAGTTAACAAAGTATTTTTGGTATTTTGATACCACATTGGTTGGTATGAGTTGTCATACAAAGCAACGCAATGCAAGGGCCTAAAAGGAACTAGTAATAGATGTGGAATCGATTATGACAAGAACATAAGTAAAGTGTTATTGTGTTCATTGTCGTATCGAACCAAACAGTCAAGATTTATTTGAAGAACTTAATAATTTGTTATTTTGTTCTAGTCTTTTGTGAGAACAAATGAGATTGTTCAAACGATGACCATATTCCATAATTGATGGATATGTTAATATAAATCATGTTGGTAAAGTAAACATCTATAAGACTGAATGCTAAACGTTGCAAGACGTAAAAGAGTTTCACTTAAATTGTGGCACCACCATTTTAGTTCATATCGGAAAGGAAAACATGAAGGAATTCCATATTGATGGACTTCCGGAGTCATTTTGTTTTGAATAAATTGACGCTTGTGAGACCTCTTCCAAAAGATGACTAGAATTCCGTTCTTAGGCCAAAGTAGAATGGACGACTAATTTAGTGGAGATTATACATATTGATGTATATAGTCCATTATGTGTAGTCATGTATGGTGGATTAATTTTTCCTTCATAAACTTTTGTCGATGATTTAAGTAGATATGTGAGTATATCTATTTAAAGGGAACAGAGTTTGACATTTTGAATTGGTTCAAAAGGTTGTTAATATGAAGTTAAAATCAATGTAACAAGATAATCAAGTATTTATGATTGGATCATAAAGGATAAAGTTTGAGTTACAAGTTTAGCAAAACATCTGAGAAGTTGCAGAATTGTTCTACAACTTATACTTCTCAAATACCCCACATTAGATTGGAGTATTCAAAAGACAAAATCAAACCCTGTTTGACATGGTAAGATTAATAAAATTGCCATTATATTTTTGTAGTTTATACATTAAGGACAACCGCTTTTACATTGAAAAGAGCACCATCATGATCCGTTGAAATTGACAACATATAAGATATGGTTTGGGTAATGACCTGAATTGTCATTTTTCTTAAGTTTTGGTATGCATAGCATGTGTAAAATGTTTACAACCAAAATAGGATAAATATATGTTTATAAGGTTATCCCAAATAAAACATTGGGTATTTATCCTATCACCGAACCAAAAGACAAATGTTGTTTGTCAGAAAGGGTTGATTTCTCGAGAAAGTAGTTCTTGCGAAACAAGTGAGTGGGAGCACGGTACAAACTCAACAAGATTACAGAATCTCCGTTATCATGTCAAGAGTAGCGCAGCACTGGAAGTTGTTCCGGGGTTTACTATTTTGACTAAGTAGAAGACACTACAAATGTTGTAGATACTTCAAATGAGTTTGCGAACTGTACCAGAAAAGTCCAAAAACTTTGTACTTTGAAAAACTTGTGGTTTAAGTATAAAGTGTTGTTTTGACAACAAAGGACCTGGACCTTATAAAGGAAGCAAATGATGGGCACTGACTTCGTAAAATTGACTATGAGTCATTATATCCGCCATAGTATCCTTGTATGAATATCAAGTATGTGACTTGGTAGTCCTTTCAATAGGCATGATGCCTAACGATAGCAAAAGGGTCTATATAGCGACAAAGACATGGATACTTATCGAAAAGTTGTTTTCGACGAAGTTCGAAGAGTTCACTACTACAAGATTTTGATCTTCCGTAGTGATGCTTAGTCTTTGCAGATAGTTCTAGCAAAGTTACATATTATGATATGGATGTTGAATAACAAAACCAATTCTCCTCTCGAGGAAGTTTGTTCAAGGATGTGTACTTGACACAGTCTGAGAGTTTTGTAAAATTCAAAAGGTTGCTAGAAAGGCATGCGCACTTCAATGGTTGAAGTGAGCATAACGAAGTTGAAATCTTTACCTTAATGAAGTTATCAAAAGAGTTTGATTCCATCATGAATGATAAAGATGCTTGTAGAGTTACAAGAAATTAAGTGGGAGCGTTATGACATATTTCCAATACTTTATGTAGATGACATATGGTTGATTGGAAAATATGTATTTTAAATTAACACGGTTAAGATTTCATATTGATGAAAGGCTTAGAAGATATTGGGCATCGATATCTATAAAAGATGGATTGAAGCGCCTGATATGATTGAAGCCAAATTACATAGATGAAATATTGAAGTAAGTCAATATAAAATTGATAAGAAGGAGTTCTTGTCACATGGAAAATAATTGAGCAAGATTCATGTGTTTTGACACATGATGAGCATCATTGAAATTGAGATTTCTAAGTCATGTTTCCATGCTATGTACACAACCAGATGAGTCCTATGCTATAAAATGTTATAGTAGGATAATTCATATGATGATTAGACAACAGTGGGAGAGATCCTTGTGTCATTTTAGAAATGCTAAGGATATGTTTTCCTATATAGTAATGACAAAATAATAGTTGTAATATGTTACACTAATAGTCTTGTCATTTATTCAAGTAATTTTATCTCAATTAAAATATGTGATGAAGGGTAGCACAATAGGATGGAAGAAAGTTCCATGCTGGATTTGAAAGAGTTTCAAAATTAAAATATTGTGACAGATACTACAACAAAGGCTAAAGTATATCGTTGTGTTGACAACTAATTATAAGCGTATTTTGTGTCAAGGAGTTCTTTATTGAACTTGGTGAATTTCCAAGAATGCTGAAACTATGAAGCTACATTTTCACAATGTTAGTAACATCAGTTTAAGCTGAGGAATTAAGGTATCACCGGAACTTGGTGAGTTTCCAAGAATGCTAACACTATGAAGCTACATTTTCACAATGTTAGTGACATCAGTTTAAGCTGAGGAATTAAGTTTTCACGAATTGACTATATATATACAAAGCCATCTCATTAGAGAATGAGTGATGCGTGTAGACGCAAAGAACATGCAAATACAATAGGACCTGAACAATTCAGATCTTTTTGATGATGTTTACCGCATGCGAAGCATGGTAATAACACTGGTACGCCATATGTGTTAAAGTGCTTACAGACTAGATTATTGACTCTAGTGCAAGTGGGAGACTGAAGGGAATATGCCCGAGAGGCAATAATAAAATGGTTATTATCTTATTCCTTGTTTATGATGAATGTTTATTTCTCATGCTAGAATTGTATTAACCGGAAACGTTGATACATGTGTGCTTAATAAACAAACAATGGTTCCTAGTAAAGCCTCTCTTTTAACTAGCTCGTTGATTAATAGATGATCAAGGTTTCCTGATCATGAACATTGGATGTTATTAATAACGGGGTCATGTCATTAGAAGAATGATGTGATGAACATATACCCAAAGATAATATAGCAATGCGATCAAGTCATTTAGTTTACATTGTTATATCAAACATACGAAGTAACTTATTCCTTAGACCATGAGATCATGTCAATCACAGATACCGGAAGCGTGCTTTGATGGCATCAAACGTCACACCGTAACAGGGTGACTATAAAGGTGTCGTTAAGTATTCGGAAAGTATTAGTTGAGGATCATGGATCAAGAGTGGGATTTGTCCATCCAAATGACGGAGAGATATACTCTGGGCCCTCTCGGTGATATCACATCGAAACCGCTTGCAAGCACGTGATATGATCACAAAGGATGTTATATCACGGGAACGAGAAAAGAGTACTTGTCAGTAACGAGATTGAACAAGGTATGGTTGATACCAATGATCGAATCTCGGACAAGTAAAATATCGCGAGACAAAGGGAATAGTTCACGGCGTTGTTGGTTCACACGATCACGAGAGTCATCGTTGAATATATAGGAGTCATCACGGATCTCCAGATCCCGCTGTTGATTATTGATCGGAGAGGAGTCTCGATCATGTCTATCTTATTCGCGAACCGTAGGGTGACACACTTAAGGTTCGATGACGCATTTGAGAGGATACGGAATATCGGAGAAAAGTTTGGACAGCACCGAAACTGTTTCGGGGAATATTGAAATAGTCACCGAAATTGTTTCGAGTAATTTTGAAATAGTTCAAGGGGATTCTTATCAAATGGTTGTTAATAGATTTAACAACTAACTCAAGGGGTTATATGTTAATGTTTGTTAATGGAATTAACAAATATTAAAATAAAGAAATAAAATTGTTTTATTTATTTATTAAAGAAAACCCTTGGGATTTTGAGTGGGAATTCATGGAAGAATGAGTGGGTTGAGTGGAGACTCCACTCACATGATGAGGGAGAGGTGGAGGCAGCCAAAAATTCGTGGCTGCCATCCCCTCCTATAAAAGTAGGGGTGAGAGCTCCCTCTCCCACTACACACACTTGTGTCATCTCTTCCTCCCTCCTGCCGCTGCTCCACCACTTGTTCGTGCGCTTGGCGAAGCCCTGAGCAATGTTTTTCTCCACCACACCACGCCGTCGTGCTGCTGGAGTTCCGAGGGATCCTCTACTTCCGCGCCCCGCTGGAACGAGGGAACGGAGGTCGTCATCAACCGTACGTGTGACCGATCACGGATGCACCGCCGGATTGCGGTGCCCATCTTCTCGCTATCGGGATCGGTGTGAGTACGACTACGCCAACAACGAGATTTGATCTCGTACCACTTTGAGTCTTCGAGGGTATGTGTTCTCCTTAACCCTCTTGTTGCCTGTTGCACTTCGTCTCCTAGATTAGATCTTGGCCTTTCGGGTATCTCTCGCGTAGGAAATTTTTTGTTTTCTATGCTACGTTCCCCTTCAAGGATTGCCTATAGTAGAGCTACATGGTTATCGCTTTTTTACATCGGATGGTTTTCGGGCAGATTTCTAGTAAGTATACATACGGCCGTATGGTCATTGTGTATGGACTTCGCAAGACTGATCAAATCTAATATAATTTACAACTAATTAATATTAATAATAAAGGACGATACTGCCCTTTTATGTTTTGGGAAGGGGGAGACACCGAAGCACATCCCAGTTTATGGACTAAAAGGTGATTAGGAATATTTTTTGTTCAACAAATCTCGCCCTCCGTGTGCTTCCGACCTTCCGTGCGATCTCACTCCAGCCACGTCGGGAAGAATGAAGATTCCTTGAACCTCGGCCAAAATTTGCTAATTCTGAAGTAGTTGAGGTATGTGCTATAAATTTCGAAGGACTTATGTATACAAAATCGATTTGTTTTATGGACTTCTTTGTAACATGGTATCACCAATCACGAGGCAAACAACACCCAATGGAAGGTGTGTGATAAGCCGGGATACGTGTGCGCAGGTGGGACCAGTTCGCGTCCTCCACTCCCGCGCCCGTCCGGAGCTCTCTCCCGCGCCCAGCAAGGTACGTGCACTCTCCCGAGAGAAATTGCGAGAGAGAGAGTGAGGATTTGGTCGGGGCACCGTGGCAAGTGCCGAATCCGGCCGCTAAAGCGTCAATAGGTGGTTTTTGTGAGAGAAATAGAGGGATTTGGCCGGATTCGGTGGCCGGTGGAGCTCGGGGTGCAAGCTCGTGGCTGGTTGGCAGCCGGCGGAGGTCGATCTCGGGGTGGGAGGCGGCCGTAGGATCGAGGTCGGGGTGGAGGGAGCTCGGGGCGGAGGGGTGGGAGGCGGCGGGCGGAGGGAGCTCGGGGCGGAGGGGTCAGAGGCGGCGGGCGGAGGGAGCTCGGGGCGGAGGGGTCGGAGGCGGCCGACGGAGGGAGTCCCCCTGCCCCGATTTTTTGGCCAGCTCGGGGTGGAGGGAGTCTGCGGTCGTGGCCTGCGGGAGCTCGTCCTCTGCCCCTGCTAGCTGAATTTGGCCCCGATTGCACTGAAAGATGGAGCTGCCTTTGATTTTTTTTTTCCAGATCCCGATCTAGCTAGCTGAATGTGTTTACACTGAATGTGCTAGATGCAGTAGATAGCTGAATTTGCACCGAATGTATTTACCTAGAAAAGATACTCCCTCCGATCCATATTAATAGGTGCTGAAGTGGATGTATCTAGCAATAAAACATGTCTAAATACATCCACTTCAGCACCTATTAATATGGATCGGAGGGAGTACTTTTTTGCATTTTCCGTCTCTGGAAAACATGTTTTGATCCCCAGTGAAATGGTTCTCTTATGCAGAAGGTGCCAATTAAATCAAGCATTTACGTCGCCTTTTGAGAAAATATAGAGGGCTCTTTCTGCTCTCTGCTCTTACCTGAAGCAAGAATTACGGGGGGTTCTCTAATAGGTCTATGCACCCTGTGTCGATCTCTTTCCAACCCTTCACTGCAACTCCAGCAAACAATTTTTCCTTAAGGTAAAACTTTGCCTGCTGGACTTCGATTTCTTGGCCACAAATTCCTGTCATTTCCCTTGTGTTGCCTTCGATTTTAAATTTTATTTCTTGTTTATTTGCATTAGGAGCACTGATGTGAGGTATTCCTGTAATTTTGTTAAGCTGCCGACAATTGGAAGAAATAGTGGACACTGCGCCATGAATTCTAGACCGAATTCGGCTTCCAGGTCTGGAACGACTGGGGAACATGATTATACTGTAGGAGAGAATGATGGTGTGATAATAGTCGACCACGGGTCACGTCGACAAGAATCTAATCTCATGCTAAGTAATGAACAGATTATTTTTCTTTAATTTTCCACTGTTTCTCATATTGCTTATCTTGAGTAATTTCTTGAAAATTGCAGACGATTTTGTTACTATGTTCAGGGCAAGGACTGGCTACAGGATAGTTGAACCTGCTCATATGGTATATTTATCGCTCTTGTTTTTTTTTTTATTACTTTTATGAATAGGGAGGTAAAAATTATAAATTTGTTAAGTTCTGCTTGAAGCTTGAAGTTCTATTGAAATTTTCCTATCATCAAAGTAACTGTTGGTTCCATCTTTAGGGGGTTGTCCAGCACTTGTCTTACGGAAAACCGGCAATCAGTAGTAACTTGATTTTAAGTTACATAAAGTATTTCTGGACATGTTTTGCTTATCACTGAGTATTGCTAGAATGTAATGGAGTGAAAATCTTTTTCTCATAACTTCAAGTTAATCTATTTAAAATTCAGATGGAGTGGATACTATTCTTTCAAGTTATCTTGTACTGGCAAGACTCACAATATCACTCCCACACAAAACAGAAAAAAAATACCCACATGATCACTCATTTAAAATTCTCTATCTGACATGATTTTATTCGGTAGCTATGTATCCAGTAAGTTTCTGTATATCTACCCATTGAAATCTGTATATACCACCGTACTTTCTTAGCTCCTTGATCCACCAACAATACATTACTAGTAAGTGCTTCTATGCTCTCTCTCTCCTCTGCATTACTAGTTCACTACATGTTGCTACTGTACCCGTGTCCTTTGCTTGTATTGCGGGCTTGCCACTTCAGCTAAATCATGTTGCCAGCTCCTCTTTTTTACTTCTCGCAATGGCCTTATATTGGACTGGGAAATATCGTGCCGTAACCAATTTCTGTGTGTAAATGAATACCGTGTTATCTGGCAAAGGGCTGAAAAGATTTTTTTAAAAAAATCCATAGGAGAACCTACAGAAAATTAGATCATTTTTCGTATCTTTAGTTTCATTTTATTTCTTATTTCGGACAAAACATGTAGCACCAGATAAATAGTGACTTTGAGTTAGTACAAAGCTGTAACTTTCATGCCATTGCTCGTTGAAGATGAAGTGAAACAGATGTAAAGTGCAAGCATTATGCCCACTTTTGGAGTTAAGCTTGTACATTGGGTTTAATCCAGTTAAAATATTTGAATACATGTGTTTCTTTGGATCACTTGATATCAATACATATGGCCTATCTGAGGGTTGAGTAGCATAAAGGATCATGTTCTTCCATTTTATTATGATGTGTACAGAGTGCAATTTGGATTAATCAGCACAACCAACTTCACATAAATGCACGTCTCTGTTGCGGGCTAAATCTTTGGTAGCATTGTTGCCATGTTAGATAAGATAACTATGAATAAGGATATCCCCATGATCCAGCCAGGCAAAGGTTAGAAAGCTGAAAATGATTACAACCTCAGTATAGTATCAAGGTGGTCTATGTTATATCTTTGTTATAACACTGAAAGTGATTACAACCTCAGTCTAGTATCAAGGATGTCTACATGATCCAGCTACCCTGTAGCCAGTGTTCTAACGTAGAGTTTGAACCATTCTAGTATGTTCCTGTCATGCCTATATAAATTGACCAGGTATTCTCTGATGTATCCATCTGGTTGGTCGAGAAAGGCAACATTTGCTGAATGTGTGCTTTTGTCAAAATGAAGGAGCTAGCGGAGCCTAGTATTAAGGAAGCATTTGGAAAATGTGTGCAGCAAGGAGCATCCCGCATTTTTGTCAGTCCATATTTCCTTTCACCTGGACGGCACTGGAAGCAAGTATGTCTCCAAGTCTTTTAGTACTGGTTATGCTAACGTTAAAGATTTATGGCTATTTCTCTTTCTTAAGATGTTCAGTACAGAAGAAGGTAGCGTTATCTATCTTTTACATTAATGCTGATATAGCTATAGTAAGACTACAGTTTTCAAACAATTTTGCAATGTTTTTCTCAGGATATCCCTTCCTTAGCAGCAGAAGCCTCTAAAGAGCACTCGAATGTGGCCTACATTGTCACTGCTCCTCTTGGATTACATGAACTTATGGTGGTATGTGTTCATTAATTCCCTTCTAATTATATCTATCACACTACATAATGCATACAGTATTGTTTTTATGAGAATTAGTCGTTAAGAAAAACCAAACTAGATCCCCATTAAAAGTTTAAAACTACATTTGTTTAGATTATTCTTCAAGTCCTTGAAAATCATGAAACAGGAATGTAATATTCCTTGATAAGTAGATCTACTAGAATGAGGCAATTGCAGATAACACCGCTTGTTGTAGCCGTTATTGCGCAAAACCACAACCATGCGTTTTTTTGCACAGAACACCATGTTTTTCCATAATTGGTTGCACGGAACACAAATCACATAATTAACACCACAAACAGCGAATTAGCCGTGTCCCAGCTGAGGTGTCTTCCAACGTGGATTCTGGGGCAGAGTCCACTGATCAGGCTGACTGGCGGTTGAACACACTGCTCCGTCATTGCTATATGAGTAAGTGGTACGCCACTATGCGAAATCAGAAACAAAAGTTTTCATGCTAATGCTTTAATTCGGCAACATGGCTTCACCGGTAGGGAATTAATAAGCAACTTTTGTGGAAAACATGGTATTTACTGATGTGAACTCTTTACTCCTCTCTTTTGATATCATATCATAGTGGATTGATCCGTGTGAAACATGCATCTTTTTGCAGGATATTATGAACGATCGCATCAAGTACTGTCTGAAACACGCTGCGGGTGATGCCGACGAGTGTACAGTATGTGCTGGAACTGGAAAGTGCCACCTCTACTCTTGATTTTGGCGATTATGTTACAGGCGATCGACCTCATTGTTTGGCTAACAGCAGAGCAGCGCGGATGGCTGTCGCCATCTTTTTCGAGAGTTGAACCTTGTTCCTTGTAGCATCTGCCATATATGTAACCAGAAGCCGATGTAACAATTATCTCGGCGGTTTTGTTCAGCTTGTAGTTCTAGAACGTGTTCAGTACTTATCATTATCAAGAGAGTACATTCGTTGTTATGTACTCCCTCTGTTCCGAAAAGTAAGACATTTTATGTTTTTTTCGACAAGTCAAGGGAAATCGAGAAAAAGACATGTTTGTCCATCGCAAGCCAGTCCCAGGTCAAGCAAACAACGAACCAGCGAATCGTTATCTCACAAAAAAAAAGCCAATAGTTATATAGGGATGGCGCCTCGCCACCTCACCGTCCATCTCGCCCCTGATCACGGGTCGCCCACCTCGATGTGCATCTAGCCATTCCGCCGTCAATCTCATCCATCAGATCGTCGGGCATCTTGCCCACCATATCCTCACCGCCATTTTCGCCCAGCACAGTGTAGCGTTCCTACATGTAAATAATACTAGAACTCTGTGTTATTGTGCTAGTCGCTGTATCAATTGCTAGCACCATAGTTCAAAATGAAATATCATGCAAATGCGTCAAAATCTATTACATCGCATGATACAGTCTTAACAAAATATGATTACAACTTGCATAGTCTCAGAAGACTAGCAGGAAACAGAAATTCAGCGGAAAACATAGTACAACATTGAGGCTCATCTTACTCATGCTCCACAGGCAAAACATGTTGG
Source organism: Alopecurus myosuroides (assembly GCA_028641055.1). Lineage (NCBI taxonomy): Eukaryota > Viridiplantae > Streptophyta > Magnoliopsida > Poales > Poaceae > Alopecurus > Alopecurus myosuroides. Next base: position 271,906,166 of record CM054062.1, on the reverse strand, counting down.
TTGTAGACTCGACATCCTGAACGAAATCTCACTCGTCTTCAGATTCATCTGCAGGATGGAATATGCAGCCACAAGGGAGTCCATACAATTTAATGTATTGGCAATTAACACTATGGTGGATATAAATGACAAGAGTAATATTACATGCATATTTGGCTGAGTGGAGTTTTGGCTAAGTTTGCATAAAGCCAGTTTTCTCCTATATTTTATCATAAAATATTTTCATCTATAAAAATGTATCACTGATAGAAACCAGTGAACCATAACTAGTTTAAGGAGTACCACTGATAGAGACCAGGGTAAATCTCCTTCACATGTTCACCCATCAAAATTTTATTATGAAGTTGGCATGATGAGATTCTTCCGTCATTCATTGTCCAGCTGCTCAAATTTCCCATGATCGGGGACACGGCTAAGATCTTAGTTTGTTGACTCTGCAAAGTTTATGTACTTTCACCTTCAGACTCAAATCAGCCCAAACATCCTATACACTCTTAGTGCATTAAGGAAAGGAGAAGATTGAGACGAGATCTTTCAGAAGAAATTCCACCACCATCCGGCTTGACCCGTTTCAACCTACAACCCCTACATCTGCTTGTTAAGCACGGGTGAGTTTATTCAACTTAGTTGATCAAGACAGAGCCCATATGACTAAAGGCTGCACGGGAAGCTACTAAACTTAGAAGGACATAGTAATCTCTTTGTTCCAGGGTGTCCATCCGCAAGTGTACTCATTTTGTGATAAACATCATTGATATGGCCCTAGGGAGCCGCTCAACATAATCCAATCTCATCCGAATTCCACCCAGGTGTTTCATTTAATAGTTATACTTAAATTTTTCCCTCAACATCTAGTAAAACAATTTAATAGCAATGCTAAGCATCTATTAAGCTTAATGGCTACAAGGTAAAAAAAAGTGATGGCTACACACTACTAGGATAATAGCATAGCATAATAAACGTAGTAAAATTTCCTATCATGCATACTAATGGAAAAACTCTAATAATGCATATAGAAAATAATAGGTAGTTGATGGTGTGTTACTTGCCTTTGAATTTGGTGAAGAACAATGACCTCTCTTCACAAAAGAACGTTCTCTCCGTACAATCTAAACGTTGAAAACACAAACAAAATAAACAAGCATGCTAACAACCATACAAACAAATGAAGAAAACATACAAAGCAATAGACATAGCAATGAAAACATGTGAAAAAAATTAGTTTCAATGCTCAAAATAAACTAAGTATTTGTAGTTAGAGTTTTCCATTTGGGACTAAGGGTTGGTCTTTGATAAAAAGAACACACAACAGTCTTGGTCAAATCTATTTTTTTCCTGAGTTTGCTAAGTCTCCTTTTGCTTCCTTGAGTTGATTTGATGTCTAAGTCTTTATGCATGTCCTTCAAAGGTCTTGCTTGTAGTCTTTCCTTAGTGAGTCTAGGGACTTGGTCATATGGAAATAGAAATATATGGTATTACTAGAGTTCCCTAAAAGTACTTGTAAAATCTTCATCTTCTCGAAGAGTACTCTTCTTGAGTTGAAGTTGGCTTCTTGTTGAAGTCTTGGTGAAAAGTTCCCATCTCACTTGAGAAACTAACTCTAAGTATTAGAAAACTTGAAAACAAATTTTAAGTATTGGAAAACAAATTCTAAGTCTTCACATCACTGGTCTTGAAAATCTTCATGGTCCTTTGTAGCTTCCTCCTTCTGTGTGATGCCTCCATTGCTTCTTGTAGGACTTGATGATTTTAGCAAAAACTAGGGGATGGTATTTATCTAACTTATCCACCACAAAGTCTAAAGGAAAATAAAGGAAAAGGGGAGAAGGACTTAGAGAAAAAGGGAGGTTAGTCTTCTTGTAGTTCCTCTTGTTTTCTTCTAAGTGCTCATTCTTGGAAATGCTTCTGAAGTTTGTCTTCTTGGATAAGTACTTCTTTGGCCTTCTAGATTCATGTTGAAATTCTTGAGATGGCTAAGTCCTTCCTTGGCATCATGTTGAAAATCCCAAGTTGACAAATGGGGCACCCTCATTGCACTTCATGAATTTTTCACAAGACCAGACTGGTGTTTTTCAACTAGGAGGGTCAACTGGGAAAATAACTTATAAATATTCTAAGGGCTTTGGTTTTGTTCTCTCTGGTCTAAGGTTAGTCCTTAGCACAAATTTGCTAGAGAAAACATATTGAAAATAATTACAGAAAATAAACTAATTCAAAATAGTCAGATGAGCATATAACAACCAAAACCATTTTAACTTAGCCAAAAAATATTTTGGGCGCAAGGGACTGTTAGTACACATCATAAGGTCTCCAAAAATATTTTATTTGCAAAAATTGGATGTACAGAATTTAAACTATGCCAAAAATCATCAAACAAGCATATTTGAAATTGAACAAATTTTAAATAGCCAATTTTAATTTTTGTTAGTACTAATAGAGTCTACATGTTCAGGGCTTTTCAAAAAGTCCAATTTTGTCAAATTTGGAATTATAGATCTAAAGTTATCCACAAAACAATATTTACAAAGATCTACAAATAACAAGTGTGTGCACATATCAAAAGTGAATATTCTTGATTCTAAAGTGTTTAACACAATGTGCTGATTTCAAAAAGTACAAAATCATCGACTTCGGATTAGTGGTTCAAAAGTTATTGCAATTTTAAGTTGGAGGGGCTTTTCTGCAAAATTACAGGGGTTGTTCTGTTTTAAAAGAAAAGAGGCGATCCGGGGGATAATGAATGGAGGCTCCTGATTGGCTGGTACCTGTTCGGTGTGGATCGGGGCTACGAACCGTTGGATCTAAGTAAGAACGGACGCACGAGATTTAATCTGGCTAGTGATCAAACAGGGCCGCAGGATTGTGATCCAACGGCTCAGGATAGAGAGGTTATCAGCGCGGCGGAACCTCGACGGGTCATGGAGGAATGGTAGCCGGCGGCGCTGACTTTCAACGGAGATGGCGCCGCAGGGTGTTGCCGAGCGCGGGGAGGGTACGGTGCGGCTCAGGGGAGCATGGTGATGAAGATGGCGACGGTGGCCCTGACTTGCGCTTCCCGGATCAGTGGCGCGGTGCAGATCTCGTGGTTGTGGTTGTTGCGGGCTCCGACGAGCTCGCCCGCGCGTCCTCGTGCCTCTGCGAGCGACATAGGAGGGTCAGGGAGACGCGCCACAGAGAGGGGAGAAGGAAGCAGGCAAAAGGGGCAGCTACTACCTGTGGTGTCGCCGGAAACGAGAGGGAGCGGTGGCGGGCAGATCGATATCCGGCGAGCAATTGTGAGAGCGTGGCCGCGCGAGTTCGAGAGAACGGAGAGGGAAAATATAGAGGATTCTGTGTGTTATTTATAGGTGGTCTCGGGCTAGGGTTCGTGCCTTGAATCTCACGAAAAACCGCGCGGAAGAATCTCTCCATGGCGGAGCCGTGTTCTTGTATGGGAGGAAGAAGGAGAGGTGATGTTAGCACCTACGTCACGTGGGACCCACCGGTCAGAGTAAGAAACAAAGCGAGATGGGTTGCACGCGTTGCTGCTCTCCTGGGCTGCTTTGTGGGCCTCTGCTGGTGAAAGTACACAAAGGTCAACTAGAGGGGGGTGAATAGGTGACCTACAAATTTTAATCCTTTTTCAGTTTTAGATGGACTTTAGGAAGTAAATAACTTGGTTATCTAGATGTGCAACTAGGTAGACACCCTAAGTGACAAATAACGAGTATGCAACAGAAGTAAATGCAAGGCACAAGATAACCACAAGTGAAAGAACGGAGACAAGGATATGTTTCCTGTAGTTCCTTGTTAAAAGAAGTACGTCAACGTTGGAGAGGTGGGGAGCCACCTAGGCGCTCCTCAATAGCACGGATGTGCACACCTTGTTCTCCTTGAGCTTCTCCGGTGAGGGAGATTCTCGTTTCCACTATGAGGTCGACTTGAAGGCGTTGACCAAACCTTTACAAGTGGTTGAGGCTACTCCACAAGTGAGATGGAGGCTCTCAACAATCCGAAGCTTCTTGCTACAAGGTGGAAGCTACAAGCACTAGGGTTTCTCTAGGATGACAAAGCAACCAAGAGATTACAAGATCCCAAGAGGTATGGTGTGGGAATACAATTTTTTGGCTTGGTAGAAAGGTAGATCTAGGCCTCCTCCATGAGATCCTTGAAGGGCATCGAGTTTGGTTGGAGGAGGAGGGAGATCGAGGCGTTTTGAGCTCTTGAACAATGGAGGAGAGAGAGGAATGGACGAACTAACTGTCTAGAGGAAGAAGACAACTATTTATAGCCTCCTCCAATTTCTGACCGTTGAGAATGTGAGTGTCGGAATATTCCGGGGTTAGCTCCGGAAATTTCCGGGGCAGTTAGGCCGGATATTTGAAATATCCGGGGGAGGATTTTTGAATAATCCGGGGCCGGAATATTCCGCCCAATAATCCGCCCCCATCTCTGCGCGCGGGCAGCAGCACCACGCTGGAATTCTGCTAAGGACTGAGGCCGGATATTTGAAATATCCGGGGGGGGCAGAATTTTGAATACTCCGGGGCCGGAATTTTCCGGCCAATATTCGGCCCCCATCTTTGCGCGCGGAAAACTGTGAAATCTCCAAAAACTGCTAAGGACCCGAGGGCCGGAAATTTGCCCCGGAATATTCCGCGCAAATGTCTGCCCCACCTTCTGTGCGCGGGCAGATGGAGTATGGCACTTAGCCATTTTTCTGGAGCTAGAGAGGCCGGAATATTCCGGTGCTGGTGCCGGAAATTCCGGCCCTTATACCCCGGAATTTCCGAGGGCAGCCCCTGAATAATCCAGCTGCAGTTAGATCATCTCCAGAAAAATCATGTGTGAAAATTCCTCAAGAATATCATCGTGAATTATATGAGGGGTGATCTATAGACACTTAAACCAACGAGTTAGAGATTATACACGCGTTATCATCATCACCAAAATCATAAGAGGAGACATGAGCTTTCAGCTGGGCCGTTTGGCGCTGCGCGCGCGCAGTGGATAGAAGGGGCAGATGGTGGGCTTTGGCCCAAAGGGGCTGGCTGCTGTTGCTCTCTCTCTTTTTTCCTTTTTTTTTATGGTTTTCTCTATTAAATCATATCTTTTATCTTATAAATCCAATTTGCCTCAAACTAATTTTTTTTTTAGTTTTGTAAAATCAAAATCTTTGTAAGGGAAACTATTAGGTGCTGTTTTCCACATGTTTTAAATATTTAATTTTGAAAATTTAAATAAAACCTTAATAGCTATTAATGCCACTTTCTAAAAACAAAATAATAAATAATTTGAATTGGGTTTTAATAAAATTTAAAGAGATGTCCCAAATGAAAAATTTGTTTGTCTAAGCCTTTTACTTGTTTTATAAACACAGTAATTTATATAAACACTTTATATTGGTTTTGAGTTTGAATTTTATTTGTTTTGGTGGCTTGCATTAGTAGAAAACAAAAGTTTTAATTTTTTGTGATTTTTTAATGTCTCCAAAAAATCAGGGATGTTACACATATCAAGTCTTGGAATCCCGCCATGGCTGCTTGCTTCTTCCCGTCTGTAGATCCGACGGAGGGTGTTTGGCCAGCGCCCACCATCCTGCTGCAGATCGCCGCCCCCCTCCCAGGGCCTCGCCGCCCCCCTTGGTCCTGCTCCGCCAACATGTCTCCGGCTCCCCATCGGTGACTCTGCAAGAGTAAGGAAAATGCAGAGTTTATCTTCTTGTTTGCTTGTTAGTGTGACATCTTCAGAACGCGGCAGTAACTTGGAGTAATCGAAGTAATGTCTGTTCATGACTTAAGTTAATACTGCAATCTGCTACTGCAAGCAATGTTGCACTGCTGCTTCAAGCACTCCTAGCAAGCTAACAGTAGGCAGCATTGAGAATTACAGTAAACTGAAGTACTCCCAGTACACTTTGAGTACTACAGGCACAAGCAGCAATTTAACACCAGACCTCAGATTGGAAATTTGTTTTTGTGCCTACAATCCTCAGGACTAGAGCATATATTGGTTTTATAAGCAAGCACTCATGACTTCGTGCAATAGGAAACTATAGGAGTATGTTACATCAATGATATCTGACTACACTAGAAGACATTGCAGTATATCTTTTCTTTCTCATGATCACTGATTTATGGATGCTTCTGTCATTGGAATTTGTCATTCAATTACATTGCTGCAATGAAAGGAAACTAAAAGGTTTCTTTCCTTAGTTAATTCCCATTTATGTTAACAATTATAGCAAAAAAGATGCAGCTCCCCTTTCACCGCTTTTCCCCAAACGGAAAGGCTCAAGGTAGCCAACTCCAATTCGGGCAAGATCACATGAACATATGCCATGTATAGTATGCATTTTTTAGAGAGAAAACGACACATGTTGTTGAAGTGCTCGTAGAGACGCCCACGGCTGGAGAAGAGGATTAGCGCCACCTCGGCGTCGCAGAGCATAGAGAGCTCGTACGCCTTCTTCAGGATGTCGCTGCGGCGCTTGCAAAAAGCGACCCCTCTCCCAATCTTATCATCAGCCCCCGCCAAGCCCGAGCCCGAGCCGGGCGACACAGGATCCTTCACCTAGGTGCAACACAAAATTACAGTGAGCAACCGATCGGCAATAAAATCAACACAGATCAAGAAATTTCAAACACAAGGAAGATGTCATTTAGTTGGAGTAGTTATTTGGAGTAGCCTGTAACTTGGATATGGGAGGCCATTTGGTTTGGCTTACTTCCACTAATACTCCAACAAAAACAATCATTTACTTGGAGTAGTTATCTTTGTGATGCATCATAACAACTAATATAACAAGTTTTTGTAAGGTGAGGCAGCAAACATACTTCAGTCTGCAAGAAAGAAGTTTCCTAAACTACTGCAAGCAAATACTCCTACTGAATTTACAAGCACTGCTACATTTACATTCAAGTACTCCACTTACAGATCCCTAATCCACTTGCAGATCAAACTAATTTCCTAAACTGAAGCATGTTACTCCTAAAGCATGGCCATGGTGGAGTACAAGGCTACAACTCTGCAATTATCATGACACCTAGACCTAATTCGTACTGCACTAAGCAATGACCAAACAATCAAAACTCGATTTACAGTTGAGAGCAACTTTGCACTAAGCAACTCTGCAAGATATGAACAAACAATTAAAAGGTGATGACAGTTCAGAGCAAGTATACCGCATTAAGCAATTGCAGTCAAGCACAAGCAAGTTGATCATTTACCTAGCACATTCATACCCTAATAACTCAAACAAGGAGAAGAGAGGGGAGAAGAATGTGTACCATATGTGAGGACACGGTGAGGACGACTACCACGGTGGGGGCACCGTGGCGTGGCTGTTTGCTGCTCCGCACCAGATCCGCCGCTCCGCTGCTCTGATCTGCATTATCGTATTGCATCAAACATCATGCAAATTTTTACAGGAAGTTGCATTATCTTCTTGCACCAAACATCATGTAACCAAGAATTAAGTAGCACTGCCACTATTGGTAGATATAATCAGAGGAGTTATTCCAACACTAAGGTAAGTAGCAAAGCATAAATTTCTCACGTAATTATTGGTGAAAGAGAAATGGTATTTATTTAGTAAATTAAGAATAAGATAAGATAATGTATGATCATATACACTGTAGGGTCAGAAGATAACATACACGTAAGTTTACAATATCCTTATTGACCTTTCCAGCAAATTTGTTGCCGGTGATATCAGTCCTGCAATGAAAATAAGAATGATCACTTCATCGAAAAATGTGAATCGCTGAAAAAGCACGAAAGTTACATCAGTAATTTATTTACCGGAGTAGTGTTGTGTGCAAGTGCAAGAAAAAAAATTCCTTGAGTAGATATCATTTTCAGTAATCTAACTGAATCAAATGCATGCACTGCACTACACTACTCCACTACAAGCACACAATCAGAGGAAGCACAAATTACTCCAAGCACAAGCACAATCAGAGAAGTATTTTAATTACTGCAAGCACAAGCACACGATAATTTTAATTTTAGTTACTGCAAGCACAAGGAGAATTATTTCTTTGTTGCTTGGTTTCTCCGTATTGTGCAATGGCAAGGTTCAGAGAAAAAACTAATTAAATGATGAGAATGTATTGAACATAGTGCTATTTCAGTTTTGTAAAAGTACGACTCCACCGCAAGAACTTGAAGACTCGCACTACACATATACTGTTTAAAAGGAGCAAATATCTATGGTTCTTCCCCATCAGACCAATTTCTTATCGGGGGGCTTTAGAGTTAGGAGACAGTTTCTGAAATGTTCCTGCTCTTTGAATTTCTCATTCAGAAGCTTTTAGAGAAGGGATTTTTTTTGGTTCTAGGCTACTTGTTGAACTCATATCAGGTACATGCTACTGGTATTCCTACATTCTCGTTCCTTCTTTTACTGCTACTCCTACATTCTCGTTCCTTCTTTTACTTCTACTGCTAGCAAGTTCAGAGCAAGCACATGCACAAGAAACTAACCGGTGTAGTGCTTCATTGGTGTGCTTCACCTGCACGCCGCCGATGCCATCCTGGGCGAAGACGGTGACCTGTGACCATGAAATGAAGTCTAGTTCTCTAGTAGTGCAAGCAGACAGAGGCTTCCCAAGTCTTGTCAAGTATTGATATTCTGTTGTTGATTCTGTTATACTCACTCCATCATCATGCCTAATAGCTTTGTTGAATTTATTCCTTCCACCATCCACATACCTAGAAAAGAAAGTCAAATACTCATCTAGTACATAAGCTTCAGCTATGCACCCTTCTGGATGGCTTATTGTGTGCACTGTACCCTTCAACTTGCCAGCACACTGATGTGTTCTCCACATGTTTCTGAACTGCACAGGCCCACCAATCCTAACTTCTTTAGCAAGGTGTACAACTAAGTGCTCCATAATGTCAAAGAAAGTGGGAGGCCAATATCTTTTTCTAACTGGCATAATATCTGAGGAGCTTCTTCTTCTAGCATTTTTATGTCTTGAAAATTGATGCTTTTTGCAGTAACCATTCTGAAATGCTTACTCAGTATAATCAACGGCAGAGCAACATCTTCAGGCAATGTTATCATAACATCAAGTGGTAACAACTCTTGCATAATTATATGGTAGTCATGAGTTTTCAGTCCCGCTAGCTTGTTCTCTTCTAGCCTTACCTTGTTATACAAATTTGAGGCATGACCATCGGGGAATCTTGCATTCTTTATTAGACGGCAAAACATTTTCTTGTGCATTGGACTCATGTACTACAAGGCATGTGGCATCTCTGGCCTGTCTTGAGTTTCATCAACATGCAGGTGAGATCTGATTTTCAATCGTTTAAGATCACGCCTAGCATTCACGTTATCTTTGGACCTCTTGTCAACATTTAATAAAGTGTTCACCACATTGTCGAACACATTTTTCTCAACATGTATTGAGTCCAAGTTATGCCTAACTTTCACAAATTGCCAGTACTTGATACGTCTCCAACGTATCTATAATTTCTGATGTTCCATGTTGATATTATGCCAATTCCTACATGTTTTCTACCTTCTTTATGTCATTTTTATCAATTTTACGGGACTAACCTATTAACAAGATGCCAAGTGCCAGTTCCCTGTTTTCTGTTGTTTTTAGTTTCAGAAAAGTTTTTCTAGAAATATTCTCGGAATTGGACGATTCAAAAACCAGAAATCTTAGAAGTCCCGGAAGCATCTAGAAGTCCCAAAGAGCCCCGGAGGGGGCCATAGGGTGGCCACACCATGGGGTGGTGCGGGTTCCCCTGGCCGCGCCACCTAGGGGTGTGGGCCCCCTGGCCACCCCCCGGCTTCGCCCTTTCGCCCATATATACTCCCCGAGGCATAAACCCTAAGAGAATCGACCTTTTCCACAAAATACATCCGTAGCTCCGCCGCCGACGACGACAAGTTTCGGGGGACATATCTCTTTTCTGGCACCATGTCGGGACGGGGAAGTGCCCCCGGAAGCCATCTCCATCGACTCCACCGCCATCTCCATTGTCGTTGTTGTCTCCTATGATGAGGAGGGAGTAGTTCTCCCCGGGGCTGAGGGCTCTACCGGTAGCTATGTGGTTCATCTCTCTCTCCCATGGTGTGATCTATATGTGATCATGAGCTTTGTAATCTATTTGAATTCGTAGATGTTACTCTTCATATTTTGCTACTCAAGTGTTTTATGAATATGAACTTTGGAGTCACCTTGTATCGCGGTGTGAAGGTGACAGTGTGCATTGATACGTCTCCAACGTATCTATAATTTCTGATGCTCCATGTTGATATTATGCCAATTGCTACATGTTTTCCATATGTTTTCCTACGTTTTCTTATGTTTTCCGGGACTAACCTATTAACAAGATGCCACATAGCCAGTTCACTATTTTCTGTTGTTTTTAGTTTCAGAAAAGTTGTTACGGAAATATTCTCAGAATTGGAAAATTCGAAAGCCAGAAGTCCTAAAAGTCCCGGAAGCATCTAGAAGTCCCGAAGAGCCCCGGAGGGGGGCCACAGGGTGGCCACACCATGGGGTGGTGCGGGTCCCCCTAGCCGCGCCACCTAGGGGTGTGGGGCCCCTGGCCACCTCCCGGCATCGCCCTTTCGCCCATATATACTCCCCGAGGCGTAAACCCTAGGCGTAAATACATCTGTAGCCCCGCCGCCGCCACCGACAAGTTTCGGGGGACAGATCTCTGTTCTAGCACCCTTCCGGGGCAGTTAAGTGCCCCCGGAAGTCATCTCCATCGACTCCACAGCCATCTCCATCGTTGTTGTTGTTTCCTATGATGAGGAGGGAGTATTTCTCTCCCGGAGTTGAAGGCTCTACCGCTAGCTATGTGGTTCATATCTCTCTCTCATGGTGTGATCTTTATGCGATCATGAGCTTTGTAATCTAGTTGAATATGTAGATTTATCTTCGTCTATTATGCTACTCAAGTGGTTTTGTTATCTCCGTAAACACTTTGATCACGGGCTAAAGGTGACAGTGTGTGCTCCGTGTGGTTTAGCATGATATTTATATCTTTTGTTGGAAGGTGAACCTATGAAATTGTGGTGTTTGTTTACTAATTTATGGCGCTCGTAGTGACATTGAGGTGCCCTAGAGAGGGAATATAGACTTGAGGAGTGATGTTAAAGCCCTACGCAATGATTAGTGTTTGTTATTTGACCGGCGAGTGGTTCGGAGTAGCATAGTGAAGAAATGATATTTATGCATTCAATTATGTGAGCATTGTTGAGAGTGTCCACTAGTGAAAGTAGGAGCCCTAGGCCTTATTTCCAAGCATTGAAACACCGTTTTCCGCTTGTTCTGCTACATGTTTGCTTGCTGCCATTTTTATTTAAGATTGCTATTATCACTTATTATCATCCATATTACTTGCATTTTACTCTCTCTTCGCCGAACTAGTGCACCTATATACCTGACAAGTATATTGGGTGTGCTGGGGACACAAGAGACGTCTTGTATCTTGATTGTAGGGTTGCTTGAGAGGGATATCTTTGACCTCTACCTCCCTGAGTTCGAAAAACCTTGGGTAATCCACTTAAGGGAAACTTGTTGCTGTTCGACAAACCTTTGCACTTGGATGCCCAACACTGTCTACAAGAATAGAAGTGTGCGTAGACATCAAGCTCTTTTCTGGCGTCGTTGCCGGGGAGGTAAGGTAAAAGGTTCTCACATCCTCGGGTGTGAGTGCTCGAAGTTATTACCTTTAGATTCTGCAATTATATCTTTTTGTTTCTTGTTTTTATTTTCACTAGTTGGGATTATTTTTACTTATTACTTGTTTTTATCTTTATGCTTAAATGGAAAACAACAAAAATATGAGAGAGCTTTATAATATTTATCTTGAGTTAGGACATGAAGTGTTTGAAGAGAAAATTAAAAAACGTATGGAACTGTATTTGGATGCTAGTGGCAATGTTATTAGTATGAACTCTTTAAACACCATTATTGCTAATGTTATGGAAAAGTATAAGCTTGGGGAAGCTATTTTATATGAAAATGATCTTTTTAGTACCCCAAGCACGAAAGAGAAAATTTGCTTTGATTATGAGCCTATGCCTGTTACATATAGTAGTTATCATGATTGGGAAAAGCACACTACTTTTGATATTGAAAATGATGATATAGAAAGCTCTAAACTTGTGGATGATGTGTTTGAAAATATTTTTTCTACTCATGATTATATGCTTGATACATCTCCTCCTATTAAAAATGATGATATGTTTACAAATGAACATATTTTGGAGGATAACTATTCTATTGCTTATGATGATATTATTCTTCCTATATATGATGATTACAATGATGAATATGATATTTCCAGTCCGCCTACTATTGAGGAGAAAATTTGTTTTGATTATAATATGCCTCCTATATTTGATGATTATGGTGATGAGAATGATTATGATAGATATTTTGTTAATTTTGCTCCCACTACTATTAATAAGAATGACTATGCTTATGTGGAGACTATTAATTCTTTTATGCATGTGACTCATGATAAGAATGTTTCTTGTGATAGTTACATTGTTAATTTCATTCATGATGCTACTGAAAGTTATTATGAGAGAGGGAAACATGATTTTATGCATCTCAACAATATCAAGTTTCCCCTCTTTATGTTGAGAATTATGAAGTTGCACTTGTTTTGTCTTCCTATGCTAGCCACTTTGTGCTTCGTTGACTTGTTTTTATACAAGATTATTTTTCATAGGAAGTGGTTTAGACTTAATTTTTTTTTATGTTTTCTTCTTGATGCTCTCTTTTTCTTCAACAAATATTTCTTATGTGAGCATCTTCTCAAATTATCCTGCCTAGCTAAAAGGCTTTAAAGAAAAGCACTTCTTGGGAGATAACCCATGGTTTTATTTTTACTTTGTTTTCCTCTGTTTTCTTTGAGTCAAGGGGTTTTATACTTCTGTAGCAACTCCTTTGTATCTTTATTTCCATGTTTTAGTTGAGCAAAGTAAATCCTCTAGTGGAAAGTTGAGCCTATATTTCGGATTTCTCCGCTGTAAACAAATTTCTGCTGTCCACTGTTAATTCCGTTAAATATCACAGAAAATTCAAAATGACCTGAACTTTTTTGTTCTTAATACTGAGTTATATACGCAACTTTTCTTAGAAGACCACTTTTTGATTTGAGCAACAGAAGATTTTTGAAAAAATCGATCTTTACCCGTTGTTCTGTTTTGACAGATTTCTGCCATTTATCGCATTTGCATCTTAATCTCTTTATTTTGGGTGTTCTTTTGAGAAAAAGAGTTTTGAAAGAAGTTGTGACAGTATCTAATGTTTTTTTAAGTGTTAGTCTTGTGTTGAAACTGAACCATGTGAATTTATTATTTCAATTGCACTAACGTTGCTAATGAAGATTGTGAGAATTTTGATGTGAAGGAATTTTTCAAGGGTCAAGAGAAGAGGATGATATGATGTGATCAACAAGAGTGAAGAGACTAAGATTGGGGATGCCCCGGTGTTACATCCCAGAAAATTCCAAGAAGACTCAAGCGTCTAAGCTTGGTGATGCCCAAGGCATCCCCTTCTTCATCAACAAATTATCAGGTCACTTCTAGTGAAACTATATTTTTATTCGGTCGCATCTTATGTGCTTTACTTGGAGCGTCTTTTATTTTTGCTTTCAGTTTGATTGTTTTTCTTTGCTATAGTTTATGGTTGGATCTTATCATACTTGTATGGGAGAGAGACGCTCCGCTTTCATTGCTTAGAACACTCTAATTTCCATTCTTATTGTTCTGTGAGTGTTCACTTTTTGCTAGTACTGCGTTTATCCTTTGTTTTTCATGCATCTCTTATTCAGAGCTGTTAGATTTTGTAGTTAGGTGGTTCTCATATGTGTGTTTTCTTGGAAACAGGAATTCTATGTGGTAGTTGGTATAGTGGAAAAATTTGCATGGTCTTGTAGATCACTAAACTGCTTCACTTGAATCACTGATGTTGTTTTGAGATATTAATTTGCTTAATGGATAAACGGGAAGGACTAGTAAGTAGAAACTTTTAATGGTTGGTCTAAGAAACTTGAAACTATGACACACTTAAATTACCAGCTGATAGAAATAATGGTATACGATTGCTACGAGTGATACATTTCTGATCGGCCTTTTGTTACGCGCTAAGGTCGGGGTAGCTAACAGTGACTTGTCACTGCCACGGACCCTCTTGGAGTGATTTGCATTGTGCCTTGTAAGATGATTTGTTTGATCTAATCTTTTAACTCGTGAGTCTATGTTGCGGTTCCTGGCACTTCCACCATCCATATTTGCTAGCCTCTTTGGTACTGTGCATTGCCCTTTCTCACATTGAGAGTTGGTGCAAACTTCGCGAGTGCATCCAAATTCCGTGGGAGGACTTTGTTCTCCTAAACATAAGCCCATATATTCTTCCTCAAAACAGCCACCATACCTACCTATCATGGCATTTCCATAGCCATTCCGAGATATATTTCTGCACAACATCCACCTCCATTATGTTACTTGATGATGAGCTTCATGGTTATTTATGCATACTGCTACACTGGCAGGAGCATGCAGTTGGATACATCAAAGATATTCCATTATGAGTCATGAGTACTAAAAGTGTGATGATTCATTGTAATATAGGATGTTGCCCCTACCGGTGAGGATATATAAAAAAATAAAAAAGCCCAAAATAAAAAAAAGGGCCAAAGAGAGAATACAGAGAGAGGGGGCGCATCACTATCCTTTATATACCACACTTGTGCTTCATGTTTAGCACCAATACTTCAGTTTGGAGAGAGTTTTGATATTATCATTCATTCATAACTATGTGGGGAACTTTACATTATAGAACTTGGATTGTATATTCCAATTATGAGCCTCCTCAAATGAGCTCTAGGTATTCGTGAGCAAGCAAGTTGGATGCACCCCCACTAGTTCCATTGGAGAGCTTTCATACACTTATGGCTCTATGTGCATCCGTTGTGTGGCAATCCCTACTCCTTGCATAGCTTCAGTTGTAAGACTTTCTCTTGTCTAATGACCACTTTCAGCTTTGTGAGCCTTTCTTCCATTGACCTTCCAAACCCCCATAACGTTCTCTTAGCCATAACATCCCGGTGCCAGGGACCAACGCAGAACACTTGCTTGTTTTTAGTGCGCAAATAGTTTAATATTCAAGCATTGCATCGTGTGGAAATCTTGACTTGATCCTAACAGGGGTTGTGAAGATCGTTTGACGTGCATGATATTGTTGTTCTTGAAAGCTTAAATCATCTCTAATAAACTTTGAACGGTTGATAGTCTTTTAGTATTGATTCATTAAAAGTTTTACTTCTTTCTTCTTATTTGTTTATGCATTACTTGTTGATATCAAATATAGATCACAGCTTTAGTTCATTTGATCCTAGTTTACATACTCTACTTTACATATTATGATCAAGATTGTGTGCTAGCATGTCACCTCAGAAATTATTTTGTTTTATCGTTTACCTACTCGAGGACGAGTAGGAACTAAGCTTGGGGATGCTCGACACATCTCCAACGTATCTATAATTTCTGATGTTCCATGTTGATATTATGCCAATTGCTACATGTTTTCTGTATGTTCTCCTACGTTTTCTTATGTTTTCCGGGACTAAACTATTAACAAGATGCCACAGACCCAGTTTGTCGTACCCTGACTTCTAGGGGATACTCACCGTACGAACTGGATAGCAGATGCTTGGATTATGGGGCATAACTGCTCCCACGTCCCAGCTTCCTGGTAGGCCTGCGCTTATGCGCGACAACACAAGACCTGCTATTCCATCGTCGATGTAAACTATCCACTAGAGATCAAAGGCACTACTGTCGACGTACTTCAAACCATACACACATGGTACGTCAACGGCGTTGAACAACTGATATCACAACAGATCTCTATGACACAAAAGATTGAAATAAGCTGCAAATAGCTCTCATTAGAGCAGAGATAGCAAATACAATCATCCAGGGGACACATGTCCCAACAATACATCAGTACATCACAGCGGAAGCATTCAAAATGTCTGAGTACAGACAAGAACCAAATAGGCCTAAGAGGCCGGAAACGAACAGACGGAGCCCATCCACGAAGTCTCGGATCCTGCCCGGGTCCGCTATCTACTCGTCAGCAGTCTCGTCATACTCCACGTAGTTGCCACCATGTAGATCCTCGGAAACGTACGTCTGCGGAAACCACAGCCCCAAAGGGGTCAGTACATAAATGTACTGGCAAGCAAGACTCACAGTTCACCAAAGTGTAACCCGTCAACACCAAGCACAGATGCCTTGGGTTCAACGGAAGAGAGGGGATATAAAAGATGCTGCAATTGGCTGCGCTAACCAACTACAGAGATTCTACCACTTCCGGCTAACAGAAAGGAGATAAGATCGAGGATTGTAACCAACTGAAAGATGACTTCAAACAAACCCATCCTGGATCTCGCCCCTTATCCAAAGAAGCAATCCGAGGATAACTCACACAGTTGTATTAAAGGTGAATCAAGTTATTGTGTCATCAACCTATTACTAGTCAAGTTATTAACCATTGGGTGTAACATGTTTGATCATTATGTTTAAGTTGTCCTGAGTACTTGTTAGCCAGTACTTTCACCAAGTAATCCATAACCGCGGAAAACACGGCTTCTCGAGAAGATTATCCCTGCAGGGTTGCACCAATTTGGCCGTACACGCATGAATAACCCGCCAGATGGAAAGGCCCTTCCACCAAGCGGGGCACTCAACACAACTCAACTCTTCTTCGCATCAAGCCCAAAGAACCTTGGGCGCACGGCTAATCGAGCCCCGAAGAAAAGGGACCCTCATAGCACTCTAAGACCGTGTCCCCCTATATGCCGACTACGAAAGTTCCACCCGGGATCCAAGGGCTCGCAAGATCATGCATGCAGCAAATGGAAAACCCGAACTAAATGAGGCGATTTGGACGAGATGCGAATCGAGTCAAGTTGAGGGGGGCGCCCATACTCGCTTCCCACATGCGGTTAGTGCACTCATCATGGATCAGTAGACAAGACCCTTTTCCTATTAGGGTCGACACTAGCAGGCCTCAAAACCACGAAGGGCCTCCTGCCGGTGCCTTATCATCAAATTTATTATTAATAGTAACATTGGCATGATTGATTGATTAAACATCGAGCCCCCAGAACATAATAACGATATAGTAACTGAAAGTAACGGGTAACAGACTCGAGCAAAACAACCTAAGCATGCTAGTAAGGCACTGGCTCAATCAAAGGGGTGATAGGAGTGGAGGTGAGGCAATATCAAGGTTAAGGGATTCATGTGATGGGTTCGTAACAGAAACAACTACTACTAAGGCTAGCAGAAAAGAACAACGGAAAGTATCGGTAATCAATGTTGAAAAGGAACACGATGGTTCATGTGAGTGATAACTTGCCTGCAAACCCAGTAGCCTGGTACTGAGCTAACTCCTTAGAAGGGGTGTCGTAAGTATCGTCGGTCTCAACATCGTCGTGTATCCGAGAAGAAGCAAACAGACAATGCAGAAAAGGTAGACAATCAATATTCATGGCATAGTGCACAATCATGGGATGATGCATGGCAATTTAATTGATGCATAGAAATAAACTAGTTGACAAGATAACAACATGATTAAATGGACCCACATGCAATTGGATTGCATATGAAAAGCCCATGAATTATGGTTGAATCAATTGTTTTACAACTAACCAACTTGTGTAGGTGAATTAGCATGATGCATGGATGAGGAAAACAACAAAATAACAACAATAGAACCAATTGAAATAAGGTTTAACAAGTTTGGAAATTCATTGATTAAGTTTTGGAATTTTGGTTACTTAAAGGTGTCACACAAGCATTTGTTGTTTTCACCAAGTTTAAATTGTTCAAAATAGAAAACAAAGTTCATATTTGGAAAGAACACAAGATTTTAGTTGGAATACATGTTTCACTTGTTGAAAAAGTATTTCAAATAAATTATTTAGGAATTAAACAAGTTTGAACAAGTTTTAATTGAATTTAATTCAAACATGAACTTATTTGAATTTTTATTTGTTCAAAGCCTTAAACCAAATTCATATTTCAAAAGTTTATACTTTTATGGTTGGATAACATATTTTATATGTCCCAAAAGAATTTGATTTGATCAAGTTATGAATTTAGCAATATTAAATGAATTAAATAAGGTTTAAATTATTTAACCACTTTCAATTATTCAAAACATGAAACAAATTTTATATTTGGAAAGGTGGTTTAATTTTGCATGGAAAACATATTTCATTTGTTGAAATTGGATTTAAAATGAGCAAGTTATTATTTTGGCAATTTTAAATGCAATAAACAAGAAACAGTTGTTTTCAGCAATTTAGATTATTCAAAACAGCAAACAAAATTTATATTTGGAAAGTACATGAAAAGTTGATTGGAAAACATATTTAGTTTGTGGAATTTGGAATTTTTATGAACAAGTTATGAATTTTGCAAGTTTAAGTGAATTAAGCAAGAATTCAAATGTTTTACCAATTTAAAATATTCAAAACAGTAAATAAATTTTATATTTGGATAGAACATTTAATTTGGGACAGAAAACATATTTAAAAAGTTAAAATTGGAGTTAAAATGATTTTATTATGCAATTTACAAAATTGAGGTGCAATCTGCCATTTTTAGTGCACTAGGGACTTAGAACTAATTTTGCAGGGGCTAGAAAGAAATAGAAGGGACCTATGTGTGATTTTGCAGTTTGTTCTGGCTCTGAAAAAAACAAAACAAAAAGAGGGTTAATTCGCAGGGGGTGGGGATCGAACCCACACCCTCCTGGCGCGCGCACTTGGGACAGAACCAGCTGGGCTGGTTCAGCTGTTGTGTTAGGGAGGGGCCTCAAGGGAATATGTGCTGCTGTTCCGCGGGGATTTTACCTGAACTGAAATCGATCGCTGTCTCTGTACATCGACAGCGAACGGAGGCAGCAGGGTTCGCCATGGTCGATGGCTGCGGTGGCCGTGGGAGCGAGGGCCGGGTGCGGGGCAGAAGGAGGGAAGGGAGATGAGGAGTAGCGATCGGGGGGAAAGGGAGGATCTCACCTTGGTGGCCTCGAGCAAGGAGGGGGTCGGGCGGACAGGGAGCAGGCGCAGCAGGTGGCAGGGAGGCCGGCGGTGGAGAAACCTTGACGGCGTCGCCGACTCGGGCCTCCTCCCTCCTCCGCGCCTTCACCAAAATCGACTAGGAACCCACCACGGTTCCATTCCCCCCGTTAGCTAGGGCTGAGGTTGTGCTTGGCGACGGCGATGCGGCGATGTCTGACGGCGGCGCATGGATGGTGGTTGCAGGTTCAGGGAGAAGCAGATGAAACGGGGTTAGCAGAGAGGACGGCGGCGCTAGGGCTAGGGTTAGACAGAGGGTAGGCGGCTCGAGGTCCTAGGGGTTATAAGGGAGGGGGAGGATCCGCTCAGCCGTTCCTCCTCTGAACCAGGCGACGTGGATGAAGGGGATGGGCGCCGTACGAGGAAGAAGAAGACAGGGGAAGGGTATGGGCCTGAGGGAATAGGTTGGGCTGGGCTAGGAGAAAAATTGGGCCTGCTGTGCTGTTTTTTATTATTTCTTTTGTTCTACTGTTTTTTTTGTAGCAAAGAGCAAATGGAAGAATTAGATAGTTTTCGGAGTTTATAAAATCTTGGAAAAATTCATGGGAGTGGGTTGGGTCAACTACAACCAACTACCAAGTTTGGACTTCAAAATTATTTAAGTTTTTGTGCTGTTTGGAAAATAAACCAAATTTAGAGGTATTTTGAATAGTTAAAATGATTATTAAAACCAACACTTTAATAGATTGATCCCAATGTTTTAATTGGAAACAAAGAGTAGATTGTTTTGGTGAGTTTTATAATTTCAAAAGAGGTGCTGCTTAGTGATTTGGTTTGAATTTGAAAGCAATTTGGGAAGTAATTGATTGATATTGAAAACAAAGATCTTAATAGGGTGAACCCTATTTTAAATTTGATTAAAGTAGTTGATTTGATTAGATGATGTTCACAAGTTCAAAGTTGTTCTGTTTGATGCATTTGATTTGAAATTGAAGGTGATTTGGGATTTAATTGATTGAATAAAACCAACAATTTAATAGATGAACATTATGGAAGAAAAAGAAAACAATTTGGTTGTTTTTATTTGAAATAACATTTTGGAAATTGTAACATCACAAGGATGAAACAAAGGGTTTGAAATTTGAGTTGAAATTCAAATAGAAAACAAAGGAAAACAAAGGAAAACAGTTGGAAAACAAATGAAAACAGAGGAAAACAAATGGAAACCAAACAAAACAAATGCAATCAACATGATGCCATGATGCAAAACATAAAATAACAGAGAGCAAACATTCTAAAGGCTATTTTTCAGACTTGGGATGTTACAAAACGCCCCCCCTTGAAGGAATCGCGCCCCGAGATTCCTACTGAGAAAAGAAAAGGTCCGGATACTTCTTGGGAAGATCTTCTTGAGCTGTGACACGTGAAACACATCGTGCACCTTGGATAGTTTTTTCTGGAATTTCAAGATGACAGGCATTCCTGGCAACTCTTCTGGAAAAACGTCAGGGAATTTGGAAACCACCGGAACATTTTCAAGTAAAGGGAGAGGTTTTGCACCAAGGGTGTATAGCTGAATGGAACTTGATCCATTTGGAGAATAGACTATCTGGAATGTGGTGATTCAGTAAGTGGGAGGCATACTAAAATCCACAACAACAACAACAACAACAACAACAACAACAACAACAACAACATTTCTGGCCAGATAGACTTGATATTTGGGAAGTTTTGATTAGACGCCGGTAGAAGAATTGAAATGGAAAACAACAACAAGATTTCAACGGACGAAAAGGATGTTGAGTAGAACAGGATATCAACATCGGGGAAAACGAGAAAAAAACACTCCTGAGGTACTACGGAAAACCCATCCGGGCTTCTAAAGGATCAATATCTACTGCTTAAGGAATAGAGGATCTGCTTCCGGGGCTTACGCGCCTATGTTCTCAATCGTGAGTAGGCAACATGATAAATCATGTCACAACCACCTCCATTCCTATAGTCTAGTAGATATAACCATCCTAGAGAAACCAGAATACGTGAAATCCTAACTTGAAAGTTTAGATGAGAATAGAAAAACAACGTTGCACTTCCTTACCAGAAAAGGGAGGGTGGGTGGGGAAAGAAGAAAAAGAACAGAATTCCTACTCTCACATTTCATTTTTCCTATATAGCTACAAAATAGTTTCTAGACTCAACTGCGACCAGTAAAAAGGGATCCTACGGGCAGACAGGCTCTGATACCATTTGTCGTACCCTGACTTCTAGGGGATACTCACCGTACGAACTGGATAGCAGATGCTTGGATTATGGGGCATAACTGCTCCCACGTCCCAGCTTCCTGGTAGGCCTGCGCTTAAGCGCGACAACACAAGACCTGCTATTCCATCGTCGATGTAAACTATCCACTAGAGATCAAAGGCACTACTGTCGACGTACTTCAAACCATACACACATGGTACGTCAACGGCGTTGAACAACTGATATCACAACAGATCTCTATGACACAAAAGATTGAAATAAGCTGCAAATAGCTCTCATTAGAGCAGAGATAGCAAATACAATCATCCAGGGGACACATGTCCCAACAATACATCAGTACATCACAGCGGAAGCATTCAAAATGTCTGAGTACAGACAAGAACCAAATAGGCCTAAGAGGCCGGAAACGAACAGACGGAGCCCATCCACGAAGTCTCGGATCCTGCCCGGGTCCGCTATCTACTCGTCAGCAGTCTCGTCATACTCCACGTAGTTGCCACCATGTAGATCCTCGGAAACGTACGTCTGCGGAAACCACAGCCCCAAAGGGATCAGTACATAAACGTACTGGCAAGCAAGACTCACAGTTCACCAAAGTGTAACCCGTCAACACCAAGCACAGATGCCTTGGGTTCAACGGAAGAGAGGGGATATAAAAGATGCTGCAATTGGCTGCGCTAACCAACTACAGAGATTCTACCACTTCCGGCTAACAGAAAGGAGATAAGATCGAGGATTGTAACCAACTGAAAGATGACTTCAAACAAACCCATCCTGGATCTCGCCCCTTATCCAAAGAAGCAATTCGAGGATAACTCACACAGTTGTATTAAAGGTGAATCAAGTTATTGTGTCATCAACCTATTACTAGTCAAGTTATTAACCATTGGGTGTAACATGTTTGATCATTATGTTTAAGTTGTCCTGAGTACTTGTTAGCCAGTACTTTCACCAAGTAATCCATAACCGCGGAAAACACGGCTTCTCGAGAAGATTATCCCTGCAGGGTTGCACCAATTTGGCCGTACACGCATGAATAACCCGCCAGATGGAAAGGCCCTTCCACCAAGCGGGGCACTCAACACAACTCAACTCTTCTTCGCATCAAGCCCAAAGAACCTTGGGCGCACGGCTAATCGAGCCCCGAAGAAAAGGGACCCTCATAGCACTCTAAGACCGTGTCCCCCTATATGCCGACTACGAAAGTTCCACCCGGTGAAAGAACATAGGTTCTAAATCCTGTTTTGAGTGTTTGATTACAACATATAGATGGACTAACGTGGTTTGCTAAGTGTACTCAGAAAACATAGTCCCGTAAATGTCTTACAAAGTTCAACAATAAGTGAGAAAATGCTACGGGAAATTACAAGGAAGAGTTGAAAAGAAACGGCGAAAAGAAAGGAGAAAAGGAAAAATGGTGCAGGGTGGCCGGCCTCCAGGCCGGCCTGGCCGGGCTCCAGGCCGGGCTGGCGCTGCTCCTGGCCAGCCCCACGCCGGCCCCAGGCCGGCCCCCAGGCCGGGGCTTTCGGGTGGGGGTCCGGCCTCACCCCTCGCCCACGCCGGCCCCAGGCCGGCCTCCAGGCCGGGGCGCCCGGGTGGGGGGCCGGCCTCCCCCCTGTTCCACGCCGGCCAGGCCGGCCTCCAGGCCGGGTCGGCTGCGCCACGCCGGCCTCCCCCTGCGCCCACGCCGGCCCCAGGCCGGCCCCCAGGCCGGGGTGGGTTCTGGCCCGGCCCTGGCTGCCCCCAGGCCGGCCAGGCCGGCCCCCAGGCCGGGGTGGGTTGCAGGAAGGGTGTTTCCCCCTTAAAAACGGCTACATTTCGACAAGACTATATATACGGGGTCTTCACCTACCTTTCCCCTTTGTCAATCCCACTCACTCTCTCTCTCACCACCATTGATTGACCAAGCTCAAGCTCAAGAACAAGATCTCTACAAATCCCCAACCAAAGCTCGTGATACTTTGGGATTTGAAGGAGACACCCCCGATCTACAACTCCACCGAGCCGATTAGAAATCCACCCACTCATCCCATAGGGATCTTGTCATTCTTAGTTCATTGGAGCTAGGAATCTTGTTGCTCTTAGTTCATCGGAGCTAGGAGCCTTGTTGATATCCCCGGTGCTTTTGTGCCCGTGGATCTTGCTTCTCGGAGTCTTGGCGGCTCTTGGGATTTGGTGAGGACCCTCCAATCTTGTGGAGTGTGCCTCATCCTTGTAAAGGTTCTAGTTGTCAACCTCAACGGCAACATAGTGATTCGAGTCTATCCACATCGGTGGAAGATCTCGAAGGAGATACGGTGTGGCATTTGAGGCCTACTCGGTGTTCCACTTTGGTGGCACCGCACCGCTCCAACGGAGATTAGCTTCCATTGGGAAGTGAACTTCGGGATAAATCTCCGCGTCATTGTGTTCGGTTATCCCTCAACTTATCTTTACTTGTTGCTACTAGCTTAGTCATATTGTTCACCTTGTGCTAGTCGTAATTGCTCAACATATAGGATTGTCCATCTAGTTGCATACTCTAGATAATCTATATTTGAGCTTTGCCTTGTTAACTTGAAAAAGAAGTTAAAATTTGTAGTTAACCTATTCACCCCCCCCCCCTCTAGTTAACCTCTCGATCCTTCAATTGGTATCAGAGCCTCGTCTCTTTATAAAAGGCTTTACCGCCTAAAGAGGAGGTGAGGATGGCCGATGATCCCGTCACCATGGATGGGATTCAAAAGCTAATCCAAGCTATGATTGATTCTTCCGAGAAGAAGATGGAGGGACTAATAAAAGAATTGACATCTCCATCTAAGCAACCTAGTGAAAAGATTATCTTAGATGAAAATGGAAACCCCTTGCCAACTAAAGAAGGAAGTGATACAACTTCACCTTTAAATAATGGTGCACCATCAAATGGTAGTGGCGGCAATTCTTTTGGTTATGCATACAACAATGCTCCTAATGTTCAACATCCGCATGTCTCTCATCTTGGTCCACCTCCTTTGGTGGATCGGCATCGTTTTACTAATTGGAAAGCTTCCATGAAGTCTTACATGTGCAGCTCTTCAATGCAAATATGGAGAATTGTTGAAAAGGGATATGAGCCAAAGGATCCCGCTAATCTAAGCTCAAGTGACATCATTGATGAGCAACTCAACGCTCATGCCTTGCACATGTTGGAAAGGGCAATGGAGAAGGAAGGAGTTGAGCACATCCGGTCCTTCACAAGTGCAAAGAAAGCTTATGATGGTCTTGTTGATATGTTTGATGGCAATGTCAACCTCCAAAGGTCCAAGAGGTCAATCATTCAAAGAAAAGTTGAACACTTTCATTTGGGCGACGGAGAGAACATAGAAGACATGTTTAGAAGACTCAAGGCTCTTGTTAATGATATGAGAGATGGTGGATTCACGGATTGCACGGAGAATTGGGTCAAGGAGAAATTCCTTCTCACCTTGATGCCATATAATGAAAACATGGTGATGAATGTACAAGCAAGGGCCGACTATTTGGACCTATCCCCCAATGATGTCCTAGGTCTTTTTATCACTCTCAAGGTCATGAAACAAACCTCCGATGATGTCATGGCCCGTGTGAACGGAGCAAAGAAAGCATCTCTTGCCTTGAAGGCCAAGGTCATTCCCCATGAAGATAATGACTCAAGTGATGATGGTGCTTCTATGCATGAGGTCTCCGAGAGAGAAATGAGGACATCACATGATGAATGCTTAGCTCTTGCTCAACACAAGTGGTGGAAGAAAGGAGACTTTAGATCCAATGCCACCAAGAACAAAGGAAAGGAATCCTCTAGCACGAAGAAAGCAAGAACTTGCTTCAATTGTGGAGATTCCGAGCACTTCGTTGCCGAGTGTCCCTTCAAGAGTAGAATTGAGAATGGAGGAAGACTTATCAAGAAATCCACCTTCATTCCCAAGTCCAAGAACTTCATCAAGAGAGGCCCTCCTAGGGCAATGATTGCTAACGAAGTCGAGTACACATCCGGTGGTGAAGAGGATGATGGTGAAGGCGAACAAGTAGGTATGGCGGCCATGGCTAGGGGCGTCATACCTCCTAACTTAAGCTCTCTCTTCTCCAACCCAAATGACAACAAGGGCCCCTCGATTCACAAGTGCTTCATGGCCAAGGGTGTACCCGCAAAGGTGACTCCTACACTTAAACTTGCTAACTCCTCTATTCCTTCACTACTAAATTGTGTCGAGGAAGATCCCTTGACAAACTTTGTTGAAACACTAGAAGGAGAAACTAAATCCATTTTTGTCTCTCTCATGGATCAATTAAGTGAGGCACATGGCCTCATTGATGAACATGAGGAGAGAATAATGTTGCTTGAAAAGTTTGCTCGTGATGATGCTAATAAAATTGAGGAGCTTGAGAAAGCTCTAGATGAATCACATTGTCTTAAAGAAAGCATTGAAGAAACCTTTGCAATTGACATAGCTAAAGTTAAACTTGATTGTCAACATGCTTTTGCTAAGGTAACGGAATTCATGAGTTTAAATGATGCAACTAACCAAGGGTATAATGAACTCATTAAGGATTTTGATAAGCTTAAAATTGATCATCGTACTATCTCAAATGAGCTCAAAACCTTAAAAGGAGTTAGAATTATGAATGAAAACTCTTGTGCTACTAACCCTTTGTGTGTCAAGGCAACTCTCATTGAGGAGAACAATAGGTTGAAGGCACAACTCAACAAGGGCCTCGCCACATGCATCCAAGGCCAAAAGAACCTCAATGATCTTTTGAGTAATCATAAGAGAGTTGTTGGTAAAGAAGGTCTTGGTTTTGGTTCCTCATCGGAGGTGGCCTACAAGAAGAAGTCAACTCCCTCCACTAACTCTATTGTTTTTGTGAAGGAGGGGGAGTTGGCTAATGAGGAAGATGAGTTTGATGTTATTGCTAAAAGTATTGTTTCTAGGAACACTACTTCTCACAACAACTTTGCGGGAAAGTATAACCCATCCTATGTGCTTCTAAAATCTACTAATGGTCATGTTTATGCAAAGTATGTAGGCACCTCATATGGTGATGA
This sequence comes from Alopecurus myosuroides, assembly GCA_028641055.1. Classification (NCBI taxonomy): domain Eukaryota; kingdom Viridiplantae; phylum Streptophyta; class Magnoliopsida; order Poales; family Poaceae; genus Alopecurus; species Alopecurus myosuroides. The sequence continues at coordinate 271,879,798 of CM054062.1, read as the reverse complement.
TTACAAGCATGCTATTTGGGTTCCCAAGACCCTTGTGACTAACAAAAAAGGACCCATCCAAAAATGGGTACCTAAGACAAGAAGTTGATTTATTGTAGGGTTGCATTTCCGGTGGAACATCATGGATGATTGATAGCGGTTGTTCCGCACACATGACCGGAAGCAAAGAAGTATTAGAAGACTTGAAACTCCAACTTCTCAAGTTTGCTCATGTAACTATTGGTGATCGCTCACAACTTAAGGTATTGGGACATGGCAAGGTGGTCATTTCTCCGGATTCATCCATTGAGAAAGTCCTCCTTGTTGAGTCCCTTGGCTATAATCTTCTTTCCGTCTTGCAACTTTGTGAATGCAATTTTACATGCGTATTTGGGCGTCACCATGTGCTTGTCCTTCACACTATTTCTCTTAAAGTAGCCTTTGTTGGATTTGTGGAAAACGGTATGTATGTAGTGGATTTCTCGAAAGAAACTACACATATTGCCACATGTCTAATGGCTAAATCCGACGTGGGGTGGCTTTGGCATCGTCGCCTAGGCCATGTCGGTATGAGAAATCTACAAACTCTTGTGAAGGGTGAGCACGTGGTAGGACTAACAAGTGTGAATTTTTCCAAAGATCGTCCTTGTAGCTCTTGTATTGCCGGAAAGATGCATGAGAAGAATCATCCCAAAACATCTATCATCGCCACAACAAGACCTTTTGAGCGCATTCACATGGACCTATTTGGTCCTCCCACATATGATAGTCTTGGTGGCAAGAAGTATTGTTTGGTTATTGTTGATGATTATACAAGATACACTTGGGTTTTCTATATCAAGAAGAAGAGTGAAACTCAAGAAAGATTCATTACTTGGGCTACCGAAGTGCAACGCCAATATGACACCAAGATATTATCCATTAGAAGTGACAATGGTTCCGAGTTCAAGAACTACACCATGGATGAATTCTTGGGTAATGAGGGGATAAGACATCAATATTCCGCCGCGTACACCCCTCAACAAAATGGTGTTGCGGAAAGGAAGAATCGCACACTTATTGATATGGCAAGAACTATGATGGCCGAGTTCAAATCCCCATATAACTTTTGGGCCGAAGCTATCAACACCGCTTGTCATCTATCTAACCGACTCTTCCTTCGTCCGATGATTGGCATGACTCCATATGAGCTTCTCACCGGTAACAAACCCAATCTCTCATATCTTCGAGTTTTTGGGTGCAAATGCCAAGTATACATAAAAGGAACTAGATTGTCTAAATTCGATGCTAGAACATTTGAAGGTATTTTTGTTGGTTATGCCACGAACTCCCACACTTATAGAGTCTACAACATATCCACCGGGTGTGTTGAAGAATCTATGAATGTGGAATTTCATGAGGATAATGGCTCCCAAGTGGAGCAAATTGATTGTGATGATGTAGGTGATGAACCATCCTCCATAGCCATAGGAAGAATGGGTGTAGGTCCACTTATACCCATTGAGGGACACCTTGTGGCAAATGAAGATGGAACTAGCTCTACGCAAGTGGAGCCCTCTACATCAACCACCAATCAAATGGTAAACCAAGAACAAGAAGAAGATCCTAATGTGGATATCTCTCATCAAGAAAGTGATCAAGATCCACCCAATGATAATGGTGGAAGTGGTCTTGGTGATACTTCTCCAAGAACTCCAATAAGGGTGGACAATGGTCTTGATGAAGGAGATGATGAGGATGTCCCACCAAATGAACATCCCGATGATGCTCTAGTTCGTATCAAGTCTCGTCAAGCATCAAGATTGCAACAAAAGTCACTATATCAAAAGAATATAATTGGTGGCTTGGGAAGAAGTGTCTCCACTCGTGGACAAGTGCTCAAGTTTTGTGGCATTCATTCATATGTCTCTCATGTTGAACCCATCAAAGTATATGATGCTCTTGAAGATGAAGATTGGGTTCAAGCTATGCATGAAGAGCTCCATAATTTTGAAAGGAACAAAGTATGGTCTCTAGTGGAAAGACCCAAGGATCACAATATCATTGGAACTAAATGGGTGTTCAAGAACAAGCAAGATTCTCATGGGCAAGTGATTCGCAACAAAGCACGATTGGTTGCTCAAGGCTACTCTCAAGTCGAAGGACTTGACTACGGTGAAACTTTCGCTCCCGTAGCTAGGCTTGAATCCATTCGTATATTACTTGCATTTGCCACTAGTCATAACTTCATCTTGCATCAAATGGATGTTAAAAGTGCCTTTCTAAATGGACCTTTAAATGAAATGGTATATGTTAAACAACCTCCGGGATTCGAAGATCCCAAGTATCCTAACCATGTCTACTACCTCCACAAGGCTTTGTATGGCCTCAAACAAGCCCCACGTGCTTGGTATGATCACTTAAAGGAGTTCTTAGTAGACCGTGGTTTCGTGCTTGGGGTAATTGATCCCACACTCTTTACCAAAAGTGTAGATGGACATTTCTTTGTATGCCAAGTATATGTTGATGATATTATATTTGGATCATCTAACGTGAGTTTTGTAGATCAATTTGCCAAACTAATGACAAGTGAATTTGAGATGTCTATGATGGGAGAATTAAAGTTCTTTCTAGGTTTTGAGATCAAGCAATATCATGAAGGAACTTTTATTTGTCAAGCCAAATATATTCAAGACATGCTCAAGAAATTCGATATGACTAATGCCAAACCATTACCTTATCCAATGCCAACTACCACAAATCTCTCCTTGGATCATGAAGGTATACCGGTAGATCCCAAACTTTATAGATCCATCATTGGATCTTTGCTTTACCTTTGTGCATCTAGACCGGATATTATGTTTAGTGTGGGTTTGTGTGCGAGATTTCAATCTAACCCCAAGGAAAGCCATATGATTGCGGTCAAGAGAATTCTTAGGTACTTGGTTGACACTCCAACTCATGGTCTTTGGTATCCATCAAACACAACCTTTGATCTTGTGGGATACTCGGATGCGGATTGGGGAGGTGACAAAGTGGATAGAAAATCAACCTCGGGTGCTTGCCAATTTCTTGGTAGGTCTCTCGTGTGTTGGTCTTCCAAGAAACAAAATTGTATTGCCACCTCCTCCACGGAAGCGGAGTATATTTCCGCCGCAAGTTGTTGTTCTCAACTCTTATGGATGAGGCAATGTCTTAAGGATTTTGGAATTAAGATTAAGACTATGCCTCTTTTATGTGATAATGAAAGTGCCATTAAAATTGGTCACAATCCGGTACTTCATGGCAAGACCAAGCATATTGAGATTCGGTATCATTTTATTCGGGATCATGTGGCCAATGGTGATATCTCACTCTCTTATGTCAACACTAAAGATCAACTTGCCGATATCCTTACCAAGCCTCTAGATGTGAAGAGATTCAAGGAATTAAGGAGTGAGCTCAACATCATATGTGCAAGCAATTTTAGTTGATTGGAAATCTCGCATACACACCTCTACTAGACTCTTATTTGGATTTAGATGCACGCATAGACATAGGGGGAGTGTAGCTCAATCGATGAGTCAACACTACCTCTATTATGCATAAATAAACAAATCATGCCTAAATGATCATTTTTAATGACATCATGTGCTTAAATGATGAGTCTCGACAATGCACCCAAGATATATCTTCGCGGTGTCATATCGAACATACTCATACATGGTGGCTACGGCCACCGCCCATTTCTCCATCCAACATTTGTGTTCGAGTGTTCACTAAATTGCTTCTCTCTTTGAGTTCATATTTCATTTGTATTCAATGTTGCTCATTTGGTTTTTCTTATTTTTCCCATTGGATACAAATGGAAACATCTTATGCATGTCATCATTCTCATATCATCCGTGCACATGGTCAAATAAAATTGCTCTACGAAACAATTTCAAGAAAATATTGTTAGATTATATTTCATGACAAATTCTTGAATTACAATATTGTTCATGTGTTTGTGAGTTGTGAGTTGATAGGTTGGGTAGGTTAATCGTTTTTTTTGTGTGCGAAAAAATTATATAGATAGATCAATCAAAATTTGCAAAACAAAAAAAAAAAAAAAAAAAAAAAAAAATTTTTGAGTGCACCCCCCACCCCGGCCCCAGCCGCCGCCGAGCCGGCCCCAGGCCGGGGGCCAGGCCGGAGCGTTCGGCCACCCTGCCGGCCTCCTGCCCGGCCCCGCCCCCCCGCGCACCGGCCCCAGGCCGGGTCCCCCGCCTCTGCTCGCGCCGAGCCGGCCTGGCCGGCCCCTCGCCCGGCCCCAGGCCGGGGTGGGTGCTGCCAGCGCCCCCCACGCCCCCTTCCCCTCCCTACACATCCCCCACTCCTCCAACCACCCTTCTTCCTCCTCCCCTCCCACCATTAGAGCACCTTAGTGTTCTTGCCAACCCCCCTCCCCCCCCCCACCTCCCTAGCCCATCCCCTCCGCTCAAAATCACGGATCCGGAAGCCCTCGGCCTTCTCCTCCCTCTCCTCCACACGGATTCATCCATCACCCCTTATTGGAGGAGATCGGGACACTTGATTTTCTAGCCCTCTCCTCCACCATGGCTTCGAACTCGGGTAATTTTTCTATGAGTTACTCTATGTGTTATGTGTCTCTTAGTGCCATCCATGTGTGCTCGTACTCATATTCATGTTTTTTTTGTTTTCATCTCATCATCTTAGGGTTCATGTCACACCTATGTCACTCGTTTCAATCCTATCCATGACTATGTTTGTACTAAGATTCATATACTAGGATTCATATACTAGGGTTCATACCACTAGGTTCTATCATGCTTTGTTCATCCCATGTGTCCCATCTATTTCGTATGATATGCCATGATTCTCATACTCGATTAACCCTTATGATTATGCCATACCACTAGGGTTCATACTATGATCTATTTTTTGTTCATGACATATGTGCCACATACTCTTATGATCATATGCAAACACTATTGGGCTAGTACTTCGTTTACCATGTCATTGACCCATAGTTTCATGATTTAAATTTTTTTTGTTGTTTCACTCACCTAAAACAACCGACCATGTGCACTCATTTTCATATTCCATCTCTATGCATCATATATTTCAGGTGACTCTCCTACCCCTGAGGATACCTCTCGCCCTCTCCGTCCTCGTGTCCCTCGCAAGAAGAGTGCTCAAACTGTTGCTGGCTCTACTCCCTCACGGAGATCCACTCTCCCTGTCAATCCTAAGGAGCCCGTGATCAAAAACTGGGGTGCTCTCAGTGCAGCTGATTTTGAGGAAGCACGGCTCAACTTTAATCCGTATGACTTTGGTGAACGCACGTGTTCTGATGCCCGGTTTTATTGCAAAATGCATCAAGTCATGTATGAATTCATTCTTGGCAAGCTACAGCACAGTCACGTGGATCATCACTACTTTGATATTGAGTATGCTCGCAACAAATGGCCTGAGGTAATGACCATCATGGATTTTCACAACCTCACTCCTCTCATGGGTGACACACTTGCCCATCCATACTCTCCAGACTTGCTCAGGGAGTTCTACTCCACAGTTCACTTCGCATCTGGTGGTCCAACGCGTCTCCCGCGTACCTTGATATGGATGAGTGGTGGCATCCAATGTGAGGCTACTATGGACGAGTTTGGTGCTATCTTGGGTCTCCCTGACTATCACTTTGACCATTTTTATTGGTTCCGTATTCATGGGGAGCCCAGCAAGCTTATGAGGGCCAAGGATGGGATTCGTCACTGCTATCCTGACGGTACTAGTTCCTCGCACATTCCCAAGATCAAGTTCTTCTCTGAGCATTGGTACATGATACATGCCATTCTTCGCAACACCATCGCCGCAAAATTCGGTGAGAAGGGCGAGGTCCGTAAGTGGATGATAAATCTTCTCTTCCACATTGAGCCTCAGATGCAGTCAAAGAAGCAACTCGATGTATTGGACTATATGTGGCAGGAGATGCAAACTGTTGTTAAGGAGAAGAGAGTCCCCATCTATGGCTCTTACATTCAGCGTCTGATTGAATCCCGTGTCCCCGAAGGTCTCCTCAACAATTATGCCAAAGTGACTCCGAAGAAGAATATCCTTATGTATGATACTCCTATTGAGACTGCTCATGAGCCAAGGCCGAAGCGCACCCGCACTGAGTCAGTTTCTCGTCGTTCTCCTTCACCTTCTCCTGCACCTGAGACATTTAATCTTAAGAAGATTCTTCAGAAGATGAATTGCTTCTTCATTGATAAGCAACATCAAGATTATGAGGCTTATCGCAAAGGGAAAGCATCTAGTCGCCGTCAGCGCGCTATCCAGACTGCACTCCAGATTCCTCTTAGTCCTGCTAGCTCCGCCGAGATTTCCGAGGAGAAGTGGATGTCTAAGCATACATATTGGTGTGGAGATGATGTGAGCTCTCTTGGCTCTTTTGCGGAGGCGTACACCACTGCTGGCGCTAGCTCGAGTCCGGCTCCCCCAGAAGACGTTCATGAGGATGAAGATGAGGAGGAGATGGGCGACGAGTGATTGCATTGCATTTTTCTCCCTTTTTGGTGTATGATGCCAAGGGGGAGAACCACTCACGCATTGCATTGCATCACATGCATTCATTTGCGTCTTATCGTTCGTTGTGATTTGCTTTCTAGTTGAAACTATTTGTGTGCTTTGTGCACCGTTGTGTTATTGTAAGACTATGTTCTTAATTATCTATCGTACTCTATATTATGTGTGTGACAATGGTTATTGAAGATCTTAGCAAGATTATCAAGTTATTTCCTCCACTCACTATTTTCCATATATTGAAGCCATATTGAGTGAAGGTATTATTCATAAAGAAGAGTGCTATGGTAAGATCTTCAATGGTAAACATTATTATTCATACATGTGTATCTTCAATGGTAAAAATCATGGATGGACTAATCTCTTGCACTTCACATAAATATGGTATAGTCTCATCATCATCATGATTATAAAATATACATGTCAATTGTTATATGCACACAAATAGGGGGAGTACGAATACATGTTATTTATCTCACAAATAGCCATGCAATATTATCTATTATGCAAATCCGTATGTTGTCATCAAACATCAAAAAGGGGGAGATTGAAAGAACATAGGTTCTAAATCCTGTTTTGAGTGTTTGATTACAACATATAGATGGACTAACGTGGTTTGCTAAGTGTACTCAGAAAACATAGTCCCGTAAATGTCTTACAAAGTTCAACAATAAGTGAGAAAATGCTACGGGAAATTACAAGGAAGAGTTGAAAAGAAACGGCGAAAAGAAAGGAGAAAAGGAAAAATGGTGCAGGGTGGCCGGCCTCCAGGCCGGCCTGGCCGGGCTCCAGGCCGGGCTGGCGCTGCTCCTGGCCAGCCCCACGCCGGCCCCAGGCCGGCCCCCAGGCCGGGGCTTTCGGGTGGGGGTCCGGCCTCACCCCTCGCCCACGCCGGCCCCAGGCCGGCCTCCAGGCCGGGGCGCCCGGGTGGGGGGCCGGCCTCCCCCCTGTTCCACGCCGGCCTCCCCCTGCGCCCACGCCGGCCCCAGGCCGGCCCCCAGGCCGGGGTGGGTTCTGGCCCGGCCCTGGCTGCCCCCAGGCCGGCCAGGCCGGCCCCCAGGCCGGGGTGGGTTGCAGGAAGGGTGTTTCCCCCTTAAAAACGGCTACATTTCGACAAGACTATATATACGGGGTCTTCACCTACCTTTCCCCTTTGTCAATCCCACTCACTCTCTCTCTCACCACCATTGATTGACCAAGCTCAAGCTCAAGAACAAGATCTCTACAAATCCCCAACCAAAGCTCGTGATACTTTGGGATTTGAAGGAGACACCCCCGATCTACAACTCCACCGAGCCGATTAGAAATCCACCCACTCATCCCATAGGGATCTTGTCATTCTTAGTTCATTGGAGCTAGGAATCTTGTTGCTCTTAGTTCATCGGAGCTAGGAGCCTTGTTGATATCCCCGGTGCTTTTGTGCCCGTGGATCTTGCTTCTCGGAGTCTTGGCGGCTCTTGGGATTTGGTGAGGACCCTCCAATCTTGTGGAGTGTGCCTCATCCTTGTAAAGGTTCTAGTTGTCAACCTCAACGGCAACATAGTGATTCGAGTCTATCCACATCGGTGGAAGATCTCGAAGGAGATACGGTGTGGCATTTGAGGCCTACTCGGTGTTCCACTTTGGTGGCACCGCACCGCTCCAACGGAGATTAGCTTCCATTGGGAAGTGAACTTCGGGATAAATCTCCGCGTCATTGTGTTCGGTTATCCCTCAACTTATCTTTACTTGTTGCTACTAGCTTAGTCATATTGTTCACCTTGTGCTAGTCGTAATTGCTCAACATATAGGATTGTCCATCTAGTTGCATACTCTAGATAATCTATATTTGAGCTTTGCCTTGTTAACTTGAAAAAGAAGTTAAAATTTGTAGTTAACCTATTCACCCCCCCCCCTCTAGTTAACCTCTCGATCCTTCACCCGGGATCCAAGGGCTCGCAAGATCATGCATGCAGCAAATGGAAAACCCGAACTAAATGAGGCGATTTGGACGAGATGCGAATCGAGTCAAGTTGAGGGGGGCGCCCATACTCGCTTCCCACATGCGGTTAGTGCGCTCATCATGGATCAGTAGACAAGACCCTTTTCCTATTAGGGTCGACACTAGCAGGCCTCAAAACCACAAAGGGCCTCCTGCCGGTGCCTTATCATCAAATTTATTATTAATAGTAACATTGGCATGATTGATTGATTAAACATCGAGCCCCCAGAACATAATAACGATATAGTAACTGAAAGTAACGGGTAACAGACTCGAGCAAAACAACCTAAGCATGCTAGTAAGGCACTGGCTCAATCAAAGGGGTGATAGGAGTGGAGGTGAGGCAATATCAAGGTTAAGGGATTCATGTGATGGGTTCGTAACAGAAACAACTACTACTAAGGCTAGCAGAAAAGAACAACGGAAAGTATCGGTAATCAATGTTGAAAAGGAACACGATGGTTCATGTGAGTGATAACTTGCCTGCAAACCCAGTAGCCTGGTACTGAGCTAACTCCTTAGAAGGGGTGTCGTAAGTATCGTCGGTCTCAACGTCGTCGTGTATCCGAGAAGAAGCAAATAGACAATGCAGAAAAGGTAGACAATCAATATTCATGGCATAGTGCACAATCATGGGATGATGCATGGCAATTTAATTGATGCATAGAAATAAACTAGTTGACAAGATAACAACATGATTAAATGGACCCACATGCAATTGGATTGCATATGAAAAGCCCATGAATTATGGTTGAATTAATTGTTTTACAACTAACCAACTTGTGTAGGTGAATTAGCATGATGCATGGATGAGGAAAACAACAAAATAACAACAATAGAACCAATTGAAATAAGGTTTAACAAGTTTGGAAATTCATTGATTAAGTTTTGGAATTTTGGTTACTTAAAGGTGTCACACAAGCATTTGTTGTTTTCACCAAGTTTAAATTGTTCAAAATAGATAACAAAGTTCATATTTGGAAAGAACACAAGATTTTAGTTGGAATACATGTTTCACTTGTTGAAAAAGTATTTCAAATAAATTATTTAGGAATTAAACAAGTTTGAACAAGTTTTAATTGAATTTAATTCAAACATGAACTTATTTGAATTTTTATTTGTTCAAAGCCTTAAACCAAATTCATATTTCAAAAGTTTATACTTTTATGGTTGGAAAACATATTTTATATGTCCCAAAAGAATTTGATTTGATCAAGTTATGAATTTAGCAATATTAAATGAATTAAATAAGGTTTAAATTATTTAACCACTTTTAATTATTCAAAACATGAAACAAATTTTATATTTGGAAAGGTGGTTTAATTTTGCATGGAAAACATATTTCATTTGTTGAAATTGGATTTAAAATGAGCAAGTTATTATTTTGGCAATTTTAAATGCAATAAACAAGAAACAGTTGTTTTCAGCAATTTAGATTATTCAAAACAGCAAACAAAATTTATATTTGGAAAGTACATGAAAAGTTGATTGGAAAACATATTTAGTTTGTGGAATTTGGAATTTTTATGAACAAGTTATGAATTTTGCAAGTTTAAGTGAATTAAGCAAGAATTCAAATGTTTTACCAATTTAAAATATTCAAAACAGTAAATAAATTTTATATTTGGATAGAACATTTAATTTGGGACAGAAAACATATTTAAAAAGTTAAAATTGGAGTTAAAATGATTTTATTATGCAATTTACAAAATTGAGGTGCAATCTGCCATTTTTAGTGCACTAGGGACTTAGAACTAATTTTGCAGGGGCTAGAAAGAAATAGAAGGGACCTATGTGTGATTTTGCAGTTTGTTCTGGCTCTGAAAAAAACAAAACAAAAAGAGGGTTAATTCGCAGGGGGTGGGGATCGAACCCACACCCTCCTGGCGCGCGCACTGGGGACAGAACCAGCTGGGCTGGTTCAGCTGTTGTGTTAGGGAGGGGCCTCAAGGGAATATGTGCTGCTGTTCCGCGGGGATTTTACCTGAACTGAAATCGATCGCTGTCTCTGTACATCGACAACGAACGGAGGCAGCAGGGTTCGCCATGGTCGATGGCTGCGGTGGCCGTGGGAGCGAGGGCCGGGTGCGGGGCAGAAGGAGGGAAGGGAGATGAGGAGTAGCGATCGGGGGGAAAGGGAGGATCTCACCTTGGTGGCCTCGAGCAAGGAGGGGGTCGGGTGGACAGGGAGCAGGCGCAGCAGGTGGCAGGGAGGCCGGCGGTGGAGAAACCTTGACGGCGTCGCCGACTCGGGCCTCCTCCCTCCTCCGCGCCTTCACCAAAATCGACTAGGAACCCACCACGGTTCCATTCCCCCCGTTAGCTAGGGCTGAGGTTGTGCTTGGCGACGGCGATGCGGCGATGTCTGACGGCGGCGCATGGATGGTGGTTGCAGGTTCAGGGAGAAGCAGATGAAACGGGGTTAGCAGAGAGGACGGCGGCGCTAGGGCTAGGGTTAGACAGAGGGTAGGCGGCTCGAGGTCCTAGGGGTTATAAGGGAGGGGGAGGATCCGCTCAGCCGTTCCTCCTCTGAACCAGGCGACGTGGATGAAGGGGATGGGCGCCGTACGAGGAAGAAGAAGACAGGGGAAGGGTATGGGCCTGAGGGAATAGGTTGGGCTGGGCTAGAAGAAAAATTGGGCCTGCTGCTCTCTCTTGTGCTGTTTTTTATTATTTCTTTTGTTCTACTGTTTTTTTTTTAGCAAAGAGCAAATGGAAGAATTAGATAGTTTTCGGAGTTGATAAAATCTTGGAAAAATTCATGGGAGTGGGTTGGGTCAACTACAACCAACTACCAAGTTTGGACTTCAAAATTATTTAAGTTTTTGTGTTGTTTGGAAAATAAACCAAATTTAGAGGTATTTTGAATAGTTAAAATGATTATTAAAACCAACACTTTAATAGATTGATCCCAATGTTTTAATTGGAAACAAAGAGTAGATTGTTTTGGTGAGTTTTATAATTTCAAAAGAGGTGCTGCTTAGTGATTTGGTTTGAATTTGAAAGCAATTTGGGAAGTAATTGATTGATATTGAAAACAAAGATCTTAATAGGGTGAACCCTATTTTAAATTTGATTAAAGTAGTTGATTTGATTAGATGATGTTCACAAGTTCAAAGTTGTTCTGTTTGATGCATTTGATTTGAAATTGAAGGTGATTTGGGATTTAATTGATTGAATAAAACCAACAATTTTATAGATGAACATTATGGAAGAAAAAGAAAACAATTTGGTTGTTTTTATTTGAAATAACATTTTGGAAATTGTAACATCACAAGGATGAAACAAAGGGTTTGAAATTTGAGTTGAAATTCAAATAGAAAACAAAGGAAAACAAAGGAAAACAGTTGGAAAACAAATGAAAACAGAGGAAAACAAATGGAAACCAAACAAAACAAATGCAATCAACATGATGCCATGATGCAAAACATAAAATAACAGAGAGCAAACATTCTAAAGGCTATTTTTCAGACTTGGGATGTTACACAGTTCCCTGTTTTTCTGCTGTTTTTAGTTTCAGAAAAGTTGTTCTGGAAATATTCTCGAAATTGGAAAATTCGAAAGCCAGAAGTCCTAAAAGTCCCGGAAGCATCCAGAAGTCCCGAAGAGCCCTGGAGGGGGGCCACAGGGTGGCCACACCACGGGGTGGCGCGGGTCCCCCTAGCCGCGCCACCTAGGGGTGTGGCCCCCCTGGCCACCTCCCGGCATCGCCCTTTCGCCCATATATACTCCCCAAGGCGTAAACCCTAGGAGAATCGACCTTTTCCGCAAAATACATCTGTACCTCCGCCGCTGCCACCGACAAGTTTTGGGGGAAAGATCTCTATTTTGGCACCCTTACGGGACGGGGAAGTGCCCCCGGAAGTCATCTCCATCGACTCCACCGCTATCTCTATCGTCGTTGCTGTCTCCTATGATGAGGAGGGAATAGTTCTGCCCCGGCGCTGAGGGCTCTACCGGTAGCTATGTGGTTCATCTCTCTCTCCCATGGTGTGATCTTTATGTGATCATGAGCTTTGTATTCTAGTTGAATATGTAGATTGATCTTCGTCTGTTATGCTACTCAAGTGGTTTTTTATCTCTGTAAACACTTTGATCACGGGGCAAAGGTGACGGTGTGTGCTCTGTGTGGTTTAGCATGATAATTATATCTTGCGTTGGAAGGTGAACCTATGAAATTGTGGCGTTTGTTTACTAAATTTATGGCGCTCGTAGTGACATTGGGGTGCCCTAGAGAGGGAATATAGACTTGAGGAGTGATGTTAAAGCCCTACGCAATTATTAGTGTTCGTTATTCGACCGGAGAGTGGTTCGGGGTAGCATAGTGAAGAAATGATATTTATTCATTCAATTATGTGAGCATTGTTGAGACTGTCCACTAGTGAAAGTAGGAGCCCTAGGCCTTATTTCCAATCATTGAAACACCGTTTTCCGCTTGTTCTGCTACATGTTTGCTTGATTCCATCTTATTTCAGATTGTTATTATCACTTATTATCATCCATATTATTTGCATTTTACTCTCTCTTCGCCGAACTAGTGCACCTATATACCTGACAAGTATATTGGGTGTGTTTGGGACATAAGAGACTTCTTGTATCTTGATTGCAGGGTTGCTTGATAGGGATATCTTTGACCTCTACCTCCCTGAGTTCGATAAATCTTGGGTAATCCACTTAAGGGAAACTTGCTGCTGTTCTACAAACCTATGCACTTGGAGGCCCAACATTGTCTACAAGAATAGAAGCGTGCGTAGACATCATGCATGTCGTGTGTGTCTCCTCTATGAATATGTGGCGTTTGTTTAGTACTAATTTAGGGCGCTCATAGTGACAGTGTGGGGTGACCTAGAGAGGGAATACAAACTTGAGGAGTGATGTTACAGCCCTACACAATGATTAGTGTTTGTTATCCAACCAGAGAGGGTTAAGAGTAGCATAGTGAGAGAAGCTATCTAGTTATTCATTTATGTGATCATTGTTGAGAGTGTCCACTAGTGAAAGTAGGAGCCCTAGGCCTTATTTCCAAGCATCGAAACACCGTTTTCCGCCTGTTCTGCTACATGTTTGCTTGCTGCCATTTTATTTAGGCCTCCAAGTGCAGAGGTTTGTAGAACAGCAGCAAGTTTCCCTTAAGTGGATTACCCAAGGTTTATCGAACTTAGGGAGGTAGAGGTCAAAGATATCCCTCTCAAGCAACCCTGCAATCAAGATACAAGAAGTCTCTTCTGTCCCCAACACACCCAATATACTTGTCAGGTATATCAGTGCACTAGTTCGGCGAAGAGAGAGTAAAATACAAGTAGTGTGGATGATTATAAGTGATAATAACAATCTTAAATAAATATGGCAGCAAGCAAACATGTAGCAGAACAGGCGGAAAACAGTGTTTCAATGCTTGGAAATAAGGCCTAGGGCTCCTACTTTCACTAGAGGACACTCTCAACAATGAAATCATAATTGAATGCATAAATATCATTTCTTCACTATGCTACTCCGAACCACTCTCCGGTCGAATAACAAACACTAATCATTGCGTAGGGCATTAACAACACTCCTCAGAGTAAGAACTTTCCCAACCAAGTAACCCCCATGCTATCACCATGGGACCCATATGGTTGCACGCAAACACCACAATTTCATAGGTTCATCTTACAACACAAGATATAAATATCATGCTAAACCACACGGTGCACACACTATCACCTTTACCTCGTGATCAAAGTGTTTATGGAGATAACAAAACCACTTGAGTAGCATAACAGATGAAGATCAATCTACATATTCAACTATATTACAAAGCTCATGATCACATAAAGATCACACCATGGAAGAGAGATATGAACCACATAGCTACCGGTAGAGCCCTTAGCCCCGGGGGAGAACTACTCCCTCCTCATCATAGGAGACATAAAAGGCGATGGAGATGGCGGTGGAGTCGAAGGAGATGGCTTCCGAGGGCACTTCCCCGTCCCGGAAGGGTGCGAGAACAGAGATTTGTCCCCCAAAACTTGTCGGCGGCGGCGGCGGAGCTACGGATGTATTTTGCAGAAAAGGTCGATTCTTCTAGGGTTTATGCCTCGGGGAGTATATATGGGCGAAAGGGCGATGTCGGGAGGTGGCCAGGGGGCCCACACCCCTAGGTGGCGCGGTCGGAGGGGACCCGTGCCACCCCATGGTGTGGACACCCTGTGGCCCCCCTCCGGGGCTCTTCGGGACTTCTTGATGCTTCCGGGACTTTAAGGACTTCTGGCTTTCGAATTTTCCAATTCCGAGAATATTTCCAGAACAACTTTTCCGAAACTAAAAACAACAGAAAACAGGGAACTGGCTCTGTGGCATCTTGTCCATAAGTTAGTCCCGGAAAACGTAAGAAAACATAGGAAAACACATGGAAAACATGTAGCAATTGGCATAATATCAACATGGAACATCAAAAATTATACATATGTTGGAGACGTATCAGTACTCTAACTGAAAGAAGATACATATCTTTTTAAAAGAACTTTCTATAGTGTGTTCCTCCTCCATATCACTCACATCATCATCTTCTTCATTTCTAGGCCTCTTCTTGTTAGCAATCCTCTTTTGTTTCTGTGTTTTCCCGTATGTAGTCTGTACATTTTTTGTCATCTCTGATATCTCATGACTTGTTGGTTGTAATGGAGAATGCCTTAGTTCATAGGTACCATCAAATGAAATTGCATCTAATCTAAATGGATGATCTTCATCTAAGAGTCTCCTATGACCTAGGTAGAATGCCTTGCGGCCATGCTTCAACCTTATGGAGATAATTTTAGTCAGGCAATGAGAGGAGGCAGCAATGCTTTCTACCCTGATATTACCACGGCCTAGCCAGTCACTAATTGTCCAAAGTAAAGGAGCATACACTCTGATTTTTTTTTGTTTCCAAAATGAGAATCAAATACTAGGACACCATGTTTCCATAAAACTATCAGCTCGTCCAGAACAAGTTGCAGGTAAACGTATATATCTTTCCCAAGTGCTTTTCAACCAGGAATGATGAGTGGAAAATAAAATTGGATTCTTTCATGCATTCCCATGGTGGGACATTGTATGGTATCATCATGATAGGCCGAATACTGTAGGAGAGGTTCATATTCCTAAATGGGTTGAAACCATCAGTTGCCAGACCAAACCTAATGTTTCTAGGTTCTTTAGCAAAATCTGAGAACTTAGCATCTAAATTCTTCCAGGCAGGGGAGTCAGCTAAATGTCTCATGCATCCATCTTTGATTCTGTCATCATGATGCCACCTCATAATATCCGTTATTTTGCTACACAAAACATTCTACTAGTTCTCTTATTCAGTGAAAAATGTCTGACAACTTATATAGCAACCCTGCTTATTCTTTTCCCATCAGCTACATTTCTTTCAGTTCTCCATCTGCTAGTATTGTAGACATTACATGTTTTGTCATTCAGATTGTCATCTCTGAAGACAATACATTCATTTATGCATGCATCATAACTGTCATAGCCAAGTCCTATTGCTCTAAATGTTTAGACTTATGATAATTAGTAGGGACAACATGACATGGTGGTAGAACTTCCCTAAACAGTGCCAACACATCTTCAATAACAACAATAGATACCCCTTCACATTCTTAATGTTCAGCAACCTTATTATAAATTGTCTTTTTGCGAAAGTTGTACATCCTGGGTACAAATTTTGGGCACCATCTTCTACTAGTCTTAAGTACTAAACAACCCTCTTTAGATCCTAAACAGCTTTACCATACATTCCAAATCCACCTAACAAAAGTTGGTCAATTTCATCTTTGTTAACACAAGGCTCATCATGTAGTGTTGGTTTGGTATTTGTGTCAACGCAAAGTGGGAGTTCAACTTGACATCTATTTACTTGGCTAGTTGGTACAGATCTATGTACCGACTCCCCATGAAATAACCAAGTGCTATAACCATGCATAAAACCATCACAGATAACATGGCCTTCAACAATTTCTAAATCTAGCCGGAATCTGTTGCCACCGTTTTGGCAAGGGCAAAGTATTTTGTTATCTTTTGCAGAATTTTTAAATGCAAACTCTATAGATGTTGCTACTTCATTGACAAATTGTTGACAAGACCTTGGTGCTTGCATCCAATTGTTATCCATTCTAGATTGGATTGCACTATCTACATCATAACAATTTTACTTCATGTCAGTACACAATGTATTACAGGAAAATTTAACTTATAGAAGGATGGTCAACAAATAAAGTAAAACTGGAAATAAATACAACTGTACTGAATAACACGCTTTATTTCACAATGATAATCTCTAACAGTTCTTGCAAGAATAAAAGAGTGGAAACAAACTAATAAAATAACAACTCATTGTGATTGACAACACCCACTCTCTCACTGTCTACCATTTCCTAGTTCACTTCTTCAATGAGTTGCAGCACAGAGAGAAGAAACCCCTCTCTTACACATCTAGACACCTATAAATCTCATAGGCAGCATACGCATCCCTAGCGGCATAATTTCTGTTGCAGGGGTAAGTTTTTCCACATTTCATGCTCCTTTCTACCGAACCTGTCCTTCATGTTCCTATAATACTCATATATCACTGCAGCAGCAAAATCCTTTAGTCCTTGCTTCTTCGATCTTGGCTTCTCGTTGTTAGGGTCTCTCCAAATATGTTGAATGTCCTTGTATGTACAAATACTAAAGCCAGATCTTCTCATGACTCTGATGTCTTGAGAAATGTCGAAACCAGCAAAAGTGTAACGCTAATTTGCCAAGAAGCCATGAAGAAGATCACTACATTTATCTAGCACACATGATAAACCAAACAGTCCTTGTACACACACACACACACACACACACACAATTGCAGGACAACAACCTTCTGAGGAGAGACATAAGATCCGTGACAATTGGTGTACTCCACATCAACTCCTACGATCTTCCTACTGGCATCAACAAGCACATTGTCAACCTTCTCGAGCCATGCATCAACGTTGTCAACCTTGTTGGTGTAAACCAGGTTGATCTCCATGGTTCCATGACAAGGAACCTTGAATTCATTGTAGAAGGCCATATTGTTGGAGGTCTAGATCGTAGGAAGGGAGGAAGAGGAAGAGAAAGAGAAAGAGGAAGAGAAAGAGCCAGATGTGAGATGAGAACCAACGATATGCCCTGTTTATATATGCACTCCAGCCATCAATTAAAGGTCGGATACAGGGAGTCGCAAGGAGATAAGATAAGGATGAATTATTTTCACAACAACCCCAACAGTATTGATAACAACCCTAAAAAAACAGTAACAACATAACTGTAATAAAATATTTTCGCAGGGTCACTTGCCACGTCTCTCCACCAAAACATATAACACACCAAACCCTTGCAATCAACTGGCAGAGATTATCATTGTGATAACTATATACATAATTGTTTGACAACACTTGTTTGACTGCAAGCATTTCTAAACAAAATTAGTTCTGAGCACTTGTAAGCAAAGCACTTACAAACACTTGTACATAACATACAATTTCTCTAAAAAAACGCATTAGTTGTAAAAATACTTCTGAGTATGTCATGTTGTAAGCAAAGCACTTAGAAGTACTTGTAAATAACATGCAATTTCTCTGAATAACATGCAAATAGTTATGAGGACTTGTAAGAAAAGCACTTAGAAGCACTTTTAAATAACAAGCAATTTCTCTGAATAACAGAAAATTAGTTCTGAGCACTTATAAGCAAAGCACTTAGAAGCAATCAGTTCAATTTCTATGGCACATCACTGCAAGCAATCGGTTCAAACTCTATGGCACATCACTGCAAGCAATCGGTTCAAATTCTATGGCACATCACTGATACGTCGAAAACGTATCTCCTTTTCCGAACACTTTTCTTATTGTTTTCATCTAAACTTGTGTGTTTTGGATACAACTAACATGGACTAACGCTGTTTTCAACGTGATTACTTTGGTGTCTTGTTTTCATGCAGAAAAATCAACTTTAGGGAAAATGCCCAGAAAAGAGCCCATTGATGTTTTCACCCCGGAAGACCTCGGGAGCCAGAAGGGGGCCAGGAGAGGGGCCATAGTGTGGCCACACCCCCTGGCGTGGGTCCCCCTGGCCGCACCAGCATAGGGTGTGGGGCCCCTAGGGCCCCCCTCGGACACCCCTTTCGACTACAAGTAGCCTCCAACCCTAAAACGCGAGGGGGTTCGTCATATTCCATAGAAACACAACAGAGCACCGCTGCCGTCCCGAACCTCGATTCGGGGATCAGAAGTTCCTGTTGTGGCACCGTGCCGGGACGGGGAAGTGGAGGAGATCATCGCCATTGTCATCACCAACGCCTCTCCATCTACCATCCATGTTTCCCCCATCCATGTGTGAGTAATTCCCCGATGTAGGCTGAAGGGGATGGTAGGGATTGGATGAGATCGTTCATGTAATAATGTCGTGATTGTTAGGGCATAGTGCCTATTATCCTCTATTAGTGCTATTGACATTGTTGCAACTTGTTATGCTTAATGCTTGCCACTTTGGGCCCGAGTGCCATGATCTCAGATCTGAACATGTTATTGAATCACGATGATAATTGTTGTTTCCTGATCATACCTGCAAGTTGTTTATACATATCGTTGTCCGGAACCCGAGGCCCTGAAGTGATAGAAATTGGGACAACCGGAGGGGATGGCTGCGATGTGAGGATCACATGTGTTCACGGAGTGTTAATGCTTTGCTCCGGTGTTCTATTAAAAGGAACGCCTTAATTACCAGTAGTTCCTTTGAGGCCCCGCTGCCACAGGCTGGTAGGACAAAAGATGTTGTGCAAGTTCTCATTGCGAACACGTACGACTGTTTCCGAAACACATGCCTATGGTTACTTAGTGCTTGGATTCTTTATCTTATTTATCTGCAATGCCCCTGACATGATCATTATTAGAACTTTCTTATCCATGCAACGCCCATTCATCTATCCCTATGCCTACAGTATTTCATCCCACTGTTTACTTCAATCACTAATGCTGCTGTTTTCATACTACTGCTGCTATTATTTCACTACTGTTGCTACTATAAAACTGTTACTGCTGATAAACCACTGCAAACAAAAGTACTTTCAGGTGCAGGTGAATTGACAACTCACTTATTAAGGCTCACAAATATTCTTTGGCTCCCCTTGTGTTGAATCAATAAATTTGGGTTTTACTTCCCTCGAAGATTGTTGCGATCCCCTATACTTGTGGGTCATCAAGACTATTTTCTTGCGCCGTTTTTTTGGAACACTCTGACTGTAGGGCAAAATCCCCACAGCATCCCATCCCTTTATTAGAAGTAGAAACCAAAGTTTATGTACAAAAAGAAGAAAGAAACCAAAAAATATGTACAAAGAACACCAACAGCACTAATCAGCTAGGGAAGAGTATTGATCCAGAGTAACAATTCCTCGGCATGTTTCTTCTTCATTCTGTGCTCCAGCATGGTTAAATCATGTAAGAATCCCCTCTTCCATCCAGCAAAAGAAAGCCTCTGATGCTCAAAAATCTTGCCATTTCTTTGGTGCCAAATATGCCTACAAGCAACAATCACCACTTCCATAAAGAAAGGTCTAGCAAATTGCTTTCTTGCTTGACTTACACTTAATTGTATATCAGTAGCTTGGACCCAATAAATCTGAAGATAATTCCAGATCCTCTAGCTAAAATTGCAAACAAAAAAGAGGTGTAAACGATCCTCATGTACCCCAACAGGTCACAATACACAATGGAAATCATCAGTGGCCTCCCAATGCCTTCTCTTCAGTAAATCCTTTGTATTTAACCTGTCCTTAATTAGCAACCAAGCAAACACTTTCAGCTTCATGGTACATGAGGACTTCCAAAGCCATTTATAGATGACAGGGGTGGCTAAAGGCTTAAAGATCCTCTTGTAGAACCTGGCAGATGTATAATTAGGCCCCCAAGAATAACCCCACTCATCATTATCATTAGAAATAGGATTATGAACCATCAATTGTTCCATCAGCTGGAACTCAACAAAAGCTTGATGAGATAGATGTAGTTGAAAAAGCTGATATTTCTCCTCCATATTATAGATATCAGCCACTGACAAATTATCACTGAGCACATAGGAGAACAACCTGGGAAATCTCACTTTAAGAGGGACAGAGGAATTACCAATTTGCCAATTATCTTGCCAGAATAGAATAGAGGTACCAGTACCAAGTTTTACAACAGACACTGCTCTAAAATTATCAACATGTTTCATGACATCCCTCCACCAGAAAGAGCCCCTCAATATATCACCATGAGGCACTTTATCTCTGTAGTATCCATCCCAAACCAGATGAACCCAAGGCAGGTCCACCTTATTGTAAAATTTATCCAGAAATTTAATCAACAGAGCAACATTTTTCTTCTGAAAATCTACAATACCAAGCCCACCACAAAGTTTAGGCAAAGTCACCATTTCCCAAGCAGCAAGTGACCTACTAGGGGTCTCAGAATTCCCTCTCCATAAACATTGCCTAAGAATTCTATCCATCTGCTTAGTTATACCAGGGGGCAACTGCAGGGTACACAAAAAATGTAATGGCATGGAAGAAAGAGCAGAGTTAATGAGCTGCAGTCTTGCACCTTGAGACAAGAAAGAAGAGCTTGAAGCCAGTCTTCTTTCAAGTTTAGTGACTATGGGCATAAGGTCCTTGATTTGAGTCCTAGTTGTACCTAGAGGCAATCCAAGATAAGTGAAGGGTAGGCCCCCTACTTGACAACCAAATTGTACAGCCAAAGAATTCAAGCACTCCTCATCAACAATGATTGGCAGCATTTGGGATTTATCATAATTAATTCTTAGTCCAGGAGACAAAGAAAAATTCTCAAGAGCCTCCTTTAAACAAGCTAACTGGGTACTATCAGCAGGCAAGATGAGCAAAGTATCATCTGAATATTGTAAGATTGGAAACCGAGTATCATGTGTCTCAATAGGCCTAGAAATGAATCCATTATCCATTAGGTCATTAACCACTGCTTGAATTAGTTCAGACCCTAGGACATAAAGGAGAGGAGACAAAGGATCACCTTGTCTTACTCCTCTTCTGCAAACAAATTGCTTCCCATGCACTCCATTGAGCAGAACTGCAGAAGATCCAGAGGATAGAATTTTGTTGACCCAATTAATCCACATATCATTAAAACCCTTTGCCCTGAGAACCTGAATGATTGCCTCATGCTCAATAGTATCAAAGGCTTTAGCAAAATCTAGCTTGAGAATAATAATGGGCTTCTTAGACATATGGCATTGGAAAATATATTCAAAAGCCCAAGCTAAACAATCTTGTATTGTTCTTCCTTTAATAAATCCATATTGATTTTGACTCACACATCTCTTTATTACCTTCTGGAGCCTATTAGCAGCCAACTTAGTGAGGAATTTTAAGCAAACATTGGTTAATGAAATAGGCCTGAAATCATTAACCCCCTCAGGTACAGGAACCTTAGGCACCAAGGTGATATAAGATCCATTAATATTTTCCATATTAAGAGATCCACTGTGAAAATCAGCAGCCAGCTTATAGAAATCAAATTTGACAATGGGCTAGCATTTTTTGAGGAATAACCCGTTAAAACCATCTGGACCAGGTGCTCTATCAGCAGGCATAAATTTAATGACATCATCTTGTTCAGATAAAGAAAAAGGAGAAGTGAGGTCATACAAACCATCCACCTTATCCATCAGACCATTTAAATCAAATTTCATGTCAATCCCATCAGATCTACCCATCCTATCTCTGTAACTAGACCAGAGCAATCCAGCCATTTCATGGTGATCAGTAATCAATCTCCCATCAACAGATTTAAGAGAAGAAATAGAGCTCCTTCTAAATCTAGCAGTGGCCATGGAATTGAAGAATTTGGTATTATCCTCCCCCTGTTTAATCCAACGAATAGTACATCTTTTCTTCCAGTAATTGCATTCAGCCAGCAAAAGCTCATCATGATGGCATTTAACAATTTTCCTAAAATTAAATTCTGTTCTAGTAAGGGGCCTATGCTCCTCCAGAGAATCCAAGATCAAAATGACCTTGTTGCACTGCTGAATCATCATTTTCAACTTTGAAAGTGAAGTATGCCATCTTTTAATATGATATCTCAATAACTTCATTTTATCCACCATAATAGCAGAAGAATGGGATTTTTTGGAGTCTTTAGCCCAACTCTCTGCCACACAGTCCACAAAACCAGGCATATTGACCCAAAAATTCTCAAATCTAAATATTTTAGCTTTTGGAATAAGAGTGTCAATATTAACAACACATGGTATGTTATCAGAACCAGTATTAGCCAAAGGAATAACAGTGGAATTTGGATAATCAGTGTTCCAATTGGGACTAGTAAAAAGCCAGTCCAATTGCTCCAACAATGGTTCCTGTTGCATATTGGACCAGGTATAGGCTCTTCCTTTAAGTGGTAGTTCTTCCCAACCATGATGCCCAATTATCTCATTAAAAAGAAACATATCATTGATATCACCACCAGGCTTATTTCTGTTACTCTCTGATCTAATAAAATTGAAATCCCCTAATATTAACCAATTATCATTACTAGGGATATTCAGATTATAGAGCCAGTGCACAAAATTATCTCTTAAAAACCCATGACAAGGTCTTATGCAAATATTAACCAATTATCATTACTAGGGCTTTTGCTTGATATTCAGTCTTATGCTTGGAAGTGAATTTAATAGAAACAACATAAGACTGAATATCAAGCAAAAGCCCCTCAAAAATCGAAGAATTCCAAATAATAAGAATTCCACCAGATGCACCACAAGAAGGAGCAAAAGCAAACTGATCAAATCTCTTAGGATAAAATTTCCTAATAAACTTCCAGTCAATATTTTCACATTTAGTTTCTTGTAACAAATAATTGAACATTCACTTTCTTCAATTTTCCCACGCACTTACCTTTGTCTGATATCTGAATTTAGGCCACGCACATTCCAACAGAGCACACGCCACTTTCTCAGACTTAGTTTATACATAAATAACAAAAGTGGTGAAGTTCAGATACACTATGTGTACAACACAAAGTGCCACAGACAAAATAGGCATAGTAATTAACAAAAGCCACTAGGGAATATAAAGACAGTGTTCTTGAGAAAAGAAAACCAGAAAACTCCAGCTTCCTTTCAAAGCAGTAGGCAGACTCAATCATCATGGCCAGAAGAGGAATCATCCATAGGATTTGCCTCAAGCACATCCTCAGAGATCTTATTATCATTAATTCCTAGATGCCTGCCCACCCTTTGAAGAACCTGAATAGGTGTAGGTGGTATCATCTCATTGTGCCTATTATCCTCTCCAGTGTCCTGTTTCTTCTCATCTTCCACAGTCTCTGAAATTCCCACCAGCAATTTTGCCCTAGGCCTCTTCCTCTGGCAAGAGTTAGGAGTGACAACAGATTGTGGCTTGTAACCATTATTCCTGAGAGAACTCCTAGTGAACCTCTTCTCAACCTGCTGTACCAAGTAAATCTTTTTCTTCCTCCCCCCTTTTTTAGCAATGTTAAGAGTAGCAGCAAAGGTAAGCTCAGATTGCTCAGAAACAGTAGATGGACTATCAATAGGGAACAAAGCACGAGCTACATGCCTTCTCTTTGGGATAAAATTTCTTTGCACACAAACGGTGCTGCCTGACACTGGATAATTAAAGTTATCAAAGGCTAGGGCCCAATCCCTCTTTAAAAATAAAAAGGAGCTGCATTAGGTATTTGCATGGCCAATGGAGGATCTTTAGACAGAATCATAGGGAGGAAAGAGTCCAAAGTTTTCTTCCACATCATATCTGGTGGTAAAACTGGCCCAAAAACAGTGCTAGCGATGCCAACATGCATATTATCATGTCCCAATTGTATGTGACCCAATGCTTGCTCATGGCTATTTTCTGAGTCAGTAGAAGGATCAGAAACTCCAGAGCCCTGCTCCTCCTCCTGCTCCATGTCATTATCTTGCACCTGTTCCTCAGCCAGGATGTTGGCATTAAAGAAATTATGAAACTGTATATTATCATCATTCTGATGGCCATTGTCAGGCTCCTGTGGCATCTCATTCCAGCCCAGCTCAGGGTACTGTGGCAACACCCACATATGATTGTTCATCACCAAATTGTGTAGCATCCCAATTTTTAATAAAGATGGAATACCTGTGTTATTGTGCTAGTCCCTGGATCAATTGCTAGCACCACAGTACAAAATGAAATATCATGCAAATGCATCAAATTCTATTACATCGCTTGATCCAGTCTTTACAAAATAGGATTACAACTTGCATAGTCTTAGAAGACTAGCAGAAAAGAAAGAAATACAGCGGAAAACATAGTACAACATTGAGCCCATCTTCTTCATGTGCCACAGGCAAAACATGTTGGCGATAGTCTCGAGATCCTAAACGAAATCCTCACTCGTCTTCAGAAACATCTGCAATATGGAATATGCAGCCACAAGGGAGTCAATACAATTTAATGTATTGGCAAGTAACACTATGGTGGATATAAATGGCAAGACTAATACTACATGCTTATTTGGCTGAGTGGAGTTTAGGCTAAGTTTGCATAAAGCTAGTTTTCTCCTATCACTTTTGTAAAACAAACTTTTCTTTTCAAAAGGGTGGCAACATTGGATTAAGATCCAAGCACCACAATACTGTTCACTTGGTCAAAATTTTACTTATTGAAATTGATGATGAGATTCTTCCGTCAATCCTTGTCCAGCTGCTCATAGTTGTCCATAACCGGGGACACGGCTAAGATCTTAGTTTGTTGACTCTGCAGAGGTTGTGCACTTTCACCCTTTGTCTTCAATTAGCCCAAACATCCTATACACCCGGAGTGCATCATGGAAAGGAGAGAATTGAGACGAGATCTTTCAGAAGAAGAAGTCCAAACCCACCGGCAAGACCCGTTCCACCTATAATTTTGCTACATCTGCTTGTCAAGCCTGGGCTGAACCCTCACAACTTAATTGATCAAGACAGAGCCCATATTGTCAAAAGGCTGCACGGGAAGCTACTAGATTTAGAGGGACATAGTAATCTCTTTGTTCCTGGGTGGCCATCCTCAAGTGACAACCTCAAGTGGAATAACCCTTAGGCAAGGGCCCTGAGGCAACACTCAACATAACCCAGTCTTACCACTTCCACCCAGGTGGTTCATTCATTAGTTATACTTAGATTTTTCCTCAACATCTAGTAAAACAATTTGTAACATTGCATAGCACCTAGTAAATTCTAAGGCTATCAAAATAACAAGGTAAAAGGGATGGCTACACACTACTAGGATAATAGCATAGCATAGTATAACTTAGTAAAATTTCCTATCATGCATACTACTCAAAATCAACTAATGCATATAGAAAATAATGGGTAGTTTATGATGTGTTACTTGCCTTGTTGTAGTTGGTGAAGATATCACACTCTCTTCACAAAAGATCGTTGCTCTCCGTACAATCTATTCATTGAAAACACAAAACCAAATAAACAAGCATCCTAACAAACAAACATACAAGTGTGGAAAACATACATAGCAAACTAACATATCAAAAGGGGCTTAACTAAGTTGGTTAGGACAAGGTTTGGGTTTGAAATATTTATTCTTTCTTGGTTCCATACTCTTTAAGGGATTTCCAAGAGTTTACTTGGGATGGACTAGGTTGATCTTGTAGTGATCAAATTTTATTATAACCATACTTGTCGAGGAAGTTCCAAGAGTTCACTTAGAATAAACATATTACTTCTTCAACTAAAGTAATACATGCAAACACTTGGTCATATTCACCTTCAAAAATATTTGAGTGACTATGTTAGTATTTTCCATTGTGGTTAGGGTAGGTCTACTAACTTCATCATCAAAGGGAAAAATATTACTAAGTCTTGGGTTTTCCATTTGGGTCAATGGTTGGACAAAAATAACTTGTTATTCTTCAACTTGTATGGATTTCTCCTAGACCTCATGTGATTGCCTTCTTGAAGATCATCATCATGCCATCTAAATTGTTTCCTTCCTTGGTGTGGTTCTTCTCTTGGTCTTGATAGTCTTCATGGTTTTACTTCACTAATTGGTTTGGGTATGGGATGGGCACAAAATACCACTAAGTCAAGAGAAAGAAAATAGGAAGAAAGATTAGAAAGAGAGAGGGAGATGCTTTCTTCTGAATTTCTTCATACTTGTATTTCCTTGAGTTTCTTCTAGGTGTGGAGTCCAAGTATTTTCTTCAACTTCTTCATTGATCTTCCTTGTAGCTCTTCATGTTGCCACCAAGTTGATATTGAAGTTTCATTCTTGTGCTTGAGTCTTGATCTCCATTTTGCTGACTTGGTGAATTCTTGAAGCAAGAATGGGAGAATGGGGAAGTAGATAGAAACCTATAGTACTAGTGTTTGAGGTTCACTACTTGGTCTCTTAGATGGTTTACATACAAGGGACTTGGTCTTGGATTCAAAATGGCCACAACAAACAATGGTACAAAGAAATAGAAACAAAATCTAAGACATAATAACTAGATGGACTACTATGATGGATTTTTGGCTAAAATACAGGGTCATGGTCCAAGGGTGTCCAAAATGGTTGGGCAAGGTTTTTTCTGGTCCAAGGTTATCAAATGGAGCAATTTTGCAAAAGGAACTATATTGAAAATATTTATAGAATTAAATCTATGTCAAAAATACTCAAATAGACAACTAAATTCTAAATTCAATTTTAATTTGTTCAATTATTATTTTGGGACAGAGGATATGAAAGTACACATCCCAAGGTTTCCAAATATATTTTATTTACAATTTTTGGATTTGTAGAATTTGAATTATGCCAAATTTCATCAAACAAGCATATTTGAATTTGAACAAATTTAAGTTTGTCAAATTTGAATTTGGCCAGTGCCAAAAGTTTCTAGATGTCAAGGGCTTTTCAAAAAGTCCAAGATTGTTAAATTTGGCTAAGTGGTTGAAAAGATATGATGATTTGAAGTTGCAGGGGCTTTTCTGCAAAATTCACTATTTAATTTCTATTCCGGAAGAAAAACAGAAAATGGGCTGCTATTTGCTGCGCTGGGCGACAGATAACAACTGGGCTTGGGCCGTCTACGTGCTGCACCGAGCGACGTATAAGGGACTTAACGCGTGCTGACGAGCAGGCAACGTGGCGCGCCGTGATAGGCTGATACCTCTTCGCGTGGGGGATCTAATCGTGGCCACCGGATCTAGATCCAACGGTGTCGGGACAAGGAGGTGCTCACCTGGCGGCGGGGCTGACCGGAATATGGCGCGCGGCGGCGCTGGGCTCGGGTGGTCGACGACGGCGTTGCTCCGGTGGTCTTCGAGGCTCGCGAGGGTGTCGAGGAGGCGCAGAGCGGCTCAACGAACACGATGGTGGTGACGGGGATGCCTCCCGCTTCGTGGGATGCTCGCACGACACGGCAGTGGAGGCTCGGGCGCCGGTGGTGCTCCGGTGAGCGCGGTACGGCCTCCCGACTGCAACAAAATCCCGGGAAAAAATTCATATGGGTGCGCAATAGAGAGGGTAACCATAGGAGGCCAAAAGGAGGCAGCGAGGACCTGAGCTTTCGTCGGAGTTGACGAATTTTGACGGCTACCGTGCGCAACTCCGGCGAGGCATTACTATGGAAGGGGGGCACGATTAGGCTGGGAAACAGAGGGTAAATAGGTAGGAGGGAGAGGGTATTTAGGAGGTGGAAACGGAGGTTTAAAGTGGGGCTTTAATCGCGTGAATTGAAGAGGATTAAATCGGGCGTTTCTTGCCATTTCCAGGGTTGAAGATGATTACGTCATGATGACGTCATCAAAATTTTTCTTTTAATTTCTGTTTATTTAAATCTTTAATAACTTCTGTTTTAAGTATCCAAATGACATGAAACAAATTTCTAAATTCTTGAAATTTCAAATACTTTTTAACAGTACCATTTTTGGAAACAAAACATCATATTTTATTTTTGAATTTTGGAAATTTGAATAATTCCTTAATAGTCACATAATGTAATTTTTAATTTAAAAATTTATGAAACATTGTTATTGGTCAATTTAAATTTTAGTGACATTATAAATGTTAAAAACATAATTTTGAAAGTTATTTCATCTTGTTTTTCACAATTTTATATTTTGAAATATAAATAAAACACTAATAATACTTTAAGGCCATTCTAAAATTTAGAAAATAATAAATTGATGTTATTATCTAAATAAAATTTCAAAGACATTTTACATGTCATATATTATTTTTGAGAGTCATTTTTAAACCATTCTCACATTTTATAATTTTAGGATATGAAGGATTTACTAATAGTAACTTAATGTTATTTAATTAGTTCATATCAAATATTTAATATTGTTGATCAATAAAATTTAGAATAAAACTACAAGTCATGTTATTGTTTTCCAAAACCCTCTTTTATGTTATTATCAAGCAATGCATTTTATTTTCACACCTTTATGTTTAAAACTTGGAATAACAACTAAAGGTTATTATTAATAATTTTATTCTCCTCAAATACTTTTAAGGCCTAGAACTTTATTAAGGGTTATAAATAATTGAGTAATGTTGCCATAAACTATTTTCAAAGTAATATTACTTGTTTTCATAAACAATTTATTTCTATAGCACTATATTATTTTGTTGATTGACATAACACTTGGAAACCAAGGATCCAACTTATATCTATTTTGGGGTTTTCAATAATAGTGAAACCCTTTTTAGAGATAAGAAGAAAAATATTAGAGATAACAATTCTCTAGTTTTTATATATCAAAAATATTTTCAAGATCATAATTGGGTTGAAAACATGTTTGGTGTAAGGGCTTGCTTAAGAAGAATTATTTTATTTATGTAGAAATATTTATTTTGAAATGACTTTAGGGTTTATGGAATAGAGGTATATTGGATTTTCATTTCCAAAACATTAGAACATGCATTGTTTTATTTTGTTTCTTGCATCTCATTTGGTTTTTGGTAACTTACTAAACATGAAAACAAAAAGTTTCAAATTTTTGTGATTTTTGAGTTTTCCAAAAATCAGGGATGTTACAGACTACCACCCTTAAAAGAAATCTCGTCCCGAGATTTGGGAAGGATAGAAAGAAGATTAGGTTTGGGTAACTTGGTTCCAAAACAATTGGGTGGGCTACCACCCTTAAAAGAAACTTTTGTGGGTAGTCTATTTTCATTATATTAGAGTGTAGATTGATTTGAGATAGGCTTGAGTAGAACTTTCCTTTGAGGTAGAGGTGTAGACCAACATAGGTCTGTTGAACTACCTTTGACACTGAGGGGTCACTCTTTGGGTCAAACAAAAGATCAAGTTGAGAGGATTTCACAACATCATCTCATTATAATGGGAACACATTTCTCAGACCTTCATTGTGGTTTATTACACTCGAAGAACTCCTAGGGAAAATAAATTTATTTTCAACATGAAACTTTGCCTAAGATTCCTTCTTTCAGAAAGTCATGTTTCCTTCCTTTTCCCTTTGAGGGCATCCATTTGCATAGTGTCCTTTATCTTTGCATTTGAAGCAAGTCACTTGGCTGATGTCTCTATAGACAAGATTGGGGTTCTTCTGAAGTTTCTTCTTCTTCCTTGGTGGAGTTAAATTGGCCATCATATCTTCATACTGCTGCCCAGTATACTCAACTATGTTGGTTGAAGGTCTGGGTTTCTTGTTGGGACAATTTCTAGACAAATGTCCATCTTCTTCACAAGAATAGCAATTCTTGGTGGAGTGTTTGGATGAATATGGATGTGGTGTAGTCTTGGCTCCAGTATCCATCTTGACATGGTCCACCTGAATAGTATCCAGCTTGCGTTTTCCCTTCACATCTGGTTTTCCTAAGTTCTCTTGGATTGCACTAAGCATTCCCATTTTGGCTTGTTGTCCAACTTGTTGTACCATGGGGTAAAGTGGACATTGTGTTGGAACATGTGTTGTTCCTTCACACAGAAAACAAGTAACTTGAGTGAAGTATCCTTCAATTGAGTT
This sequence comes from Alopecurus myosuroides, assembly GCA_028641055.1. NCBI lineage: Eukaryota > Viridiplantae > Streptophyta > Magnoliopsida > Poales > Poaceae > Alopecurus > Alopecurus myosuroides. The sequence goes on along the minus strand of CM054062.1, from coordinate 271,849,272 downwards.
GTTTGCATCACCATGGGGCCACTCATCAGGATAATCTTTGGAATAGTGTCCTATCTCTCCACAAGATTTGCAAGCTTTGGGTGTTGAAAACATTGCTTCTTCTATCTCCTGGTTATCTCTAGTTATCACAGGTTGATGGTTTCCACTATTGGTCATGTTTTGGGACATCATGTGCACTATCTGGGATTGGGTATCTAACACTTGTTGCATTCCTGGGTTTAACTCCATATTGGGGTTACTTGCTTGGTTCTGGGTCATCAGTTGTATCAGCTGAGTTTGAGCTTCCAGTAGCATCTTCATTGCTATTGACTTCACGGGGTTGTGGACATTCTGGCTAGACATCTGTTTTGGGGTTTTTAGAAAGATGAGTAGAGATTAGAAAGATTAGGCAAGGGGGCTTCCTACTCAAACACAACAGATCAAGGAAACTCATCTTGCAAACAACACATAACAAACATATATCAACACATTCACCACACCAAACAACATGGTTTTTAGAAAACACTAATATTGTCATACCACACTCATTGGTATGATCAGTATACTAACACGTTGACGTTGTTCCAACAAACTAGATTGGTGGTCTCATCTATGTCTTCTTGGGTTCTTCAAATTCTTCTCTCCATTTCCTAAGGTCTTCTTGATTGTGGTGAAGTCTAAGTTTTTCTTCAAGTTCTTCAATAATCTTGAATGTAGGTCTTCATGTGGTGAAATACTTCTTGCACTTCTTGGTATGGTCATCAACATTCTTGTCTTGATGGTATTGAGGAGGAGGTCATCTAGGGAATTTTTTTTAAGGTGAATAATAGATGAGATGATATGAGATGAACTAAGATGATTGTTTTGTTTCTAGAAAGTTTGAACATAGAAATTTTCAATCCTAGAGTCTTTTCCAAACTTAGGGTCTCGAATCCTACAGGCAACACAATGCTCTGATACCATTTTGTAGCATCCCAATTTTTAATAAAGATGGAATACCTGTGTTATTGTGCTAGTCCCTGGATCAATTGCTAGCACCACAGTACAAAATGAAATATCATGCAAATGCATCAAATTCTATTACATCGCATGATCCAGTCTTTACAAAATAGGATTACAACTTGCATAGTCTTAGAAGACTAGCAGAAAAGAAAGAAATACAGCGGAAAACATAGTACAACATTGAGCCCATCTTCTTCATGTGCCACAGGCAAAACATGTTGGCGATAGTCTCGAGATCCTAAACGAAATCCTCACTCGTCTTCAGAAACATCTGCAATATGGAATATGCAGCCACAAGGGAGTCAATACAATTTAATGTATTGGCAAGTAACACTATGGTGGATATAAATGGCAAGACTAATACTACATGCTTATTTGGCTGAGTGCAGTTTAGGCTAAATTTGCATAAAGCCAGTTTTCTCCTATCACTTTTGTAAAACAAGCTTTTCTTTTCAAAAGGGTGGCAACATTGGATTAAGATCCAAGCACCACAATACTGTTCACTTGGTCAAAATTTTACTTATTGAAATTGATGATGAGATTCTTCCGTCAATCCTTGTCCAGCTGCTCATAGTTGTCCATAACCGGGGACACGGCTAAGATCTTAGTTTGTTGACTCTGCAGAGGTTGTGCACTTTCACCCTTTGTCTTCAATTAGCCCAAACATCCTATACACCCGGAGTGCATCATGGAAAGGAGAGAATTGAGACGAGATCTTTCAGAAGAAGAAGTCCAAACCCACCGGCAAGACCCGTTCCACCTATAATTTTGCTACATCTGCTTGTCAAGCCTGGGCTGAACCCTCACAACTTAATTGATCAAGACAGAGCCCATATTGTCAAAAGGCTGCACGGGAAGCTACTAGATTTAGAGGGACATAGTAATCTCTTTGTTCCTGGGTGGCCATCCTCAAGTGACAACCTCAAGTGGAATAACCCTTAGGCAAGGGCCCTGAGGCAACACTCAACATAACCCAGTCTTACCACTTCCACCCAGGTGGTTCATTCATTAGTTATACTTAGAATTTTTCCTCAACATCTAGTAAAACAATTTGTAACATTGCATAGCACCTAGTAAATTCTAAGGCTATCAAAATAACAAGGTAAAAGGGATGGCTACACACTACTAGGATAATAGCATAGCATAGTATAACTTAGTAAAATTTCCTATCATGCATACTACTCAAAATCAACTAATGCATATAGAAAATAATGGGTAGTTTATGATGTGTTACTTGCCTTGTTGTAGTTGGTGAAGATATCACACTCTCTTCACAAAAGATCGTTGCTCTCCGTACAATCTATTCATTGAAAACACAAAACCAAATAAACAAGCATCCTAACAAACAAACATACAAGTGTGGAAAACATACATAGCAAACTAACATATCAAAAGGGGCTTAACTAAGTTGGTTAGGACAAGGTTTGGGTTTGAAATACTTATTCTTTCTTGGTTCCATACTCTTTAAGGGATTTCCAAGAGTTTACTTGGGATGGAATAGGTTGATCTTGTAGTGATCAAATTTTATTATAACCATACTTGTCGAGGAAGTTCCAAGAGTTCACTTAGAATAAACATATTACTTCTTCAACTAAAGTAATACATGCAAACACTTGGTCATATTCACCTTCAAAAATATTTGAGTGACTATGTTAGTATTTTCCATTGTGGTTAGGGTAGGTCTACTAACTTCATCATCAAAGGGAAAAAATATTACTAAGTCTTGGGTTTTCCATTTGGGTCAATGGTTGGACAAAAATAACTTGTTATTCTTCAACTTGTATGGATTTCTCCTAGACCTCATGTGATTGCCTTCTTGAAGATCATCATCATGCCATCTAAATTGTTTCCTTCCTTGGTGTGGTTCTTCTCTTGGTCTTGATAGTCTTCATGGTTTTACTTCACTAATTGGTTTGGGTATGGGATGGGCACAAAATACCACTAAGTCAAGAGAAAGAAAATAGGAAGAAAGATTAGAAAGAGAGAGGGAGATGCTTTCTTCTGAATTTCTTCACACTTGTATTTCCTTGAGTTTCTTCTAGGTGTGGAGTCCAAGTATTTTCTTCAACTTCTTCATTGATCTTCCTTGTAGCTCTTCATGTTGCCACCAAGTTGATATTGAAGTTTCATTCTTGTGCTTGAGTCTTGATCTCCATTTTGCTGACTTGGTGAATTCTTGAAGCAAGAATGGGAGAATGGGGAAGTAGATAGAAACCTATAGTACTAGTGTTTGAGGTTCACTACTTGGTCTCTTAGATGGTTTACATACAAGGGACTTGGTCTTGGATTCAAAATGGCCACAACAAACAATGGTAGAAAGAAATAGAAACAAAATCTAAGACATAATAACTAGATGGACTACTATGATGGATTTTTGGCTAAAATACAGGGTCATGGTCCAAGATTGTCCAAAATGGTTGGGCAAGGTTTTTCTGGTCCAAGGTTATCAAATGGAGCAATTTTGCAAAAGGAACTATATTGAAAATATTTATAGAATTAAATCTATGTCAAAAATACTCAAATAGACAACTAAATTCTAAATTCAATTTTAATTTGTTCAATTATTATTTTGGGACAGAGGATATGAAAGTACACATCCCAAGGTTTCCAAATATATTTTATTTACAATTTTTGGATTTGTAGAATTTGAATTATGCCAAATTTCATCAAACAAGCATATTTGAATTTGAACAAATTTAAGTTTGTCAAATTTGAATTTGGCCAGTGCCAAAGTTTCTAGATGTCAAGGGCTTTTCAAAAAGTCCAAGATTGTTAAATTTGGCTAAGTGGTTGAAAAGATATGATGATTTGAAGTTGCAGGGGCTTTTCTGCAAAATTCACTATTTAATTTCTATTCCGGAAGAAAAACAGAAAATGGGCTGCTATTTGCTGCGCTGGGCGACAGATAACAACTGGGCTTGGGCCGTCTACGTGCTGCACCGAGCGACGTATAAGGGACTTAACGCGTGCTGACGAGCAGGCAACGTGGCGCGCCGTGATAGGCTGATACCTCTTCGCGTGGGGGATCTAATCGTGGCCACCGGATCTAGATCCAACGGTGTCGGGACAAGGAGGTGCTCACCTGGCGGCGGGGCTGACCGGAATATGGCGCGCGGCGGCGCTGGGCTCGGGTGGTCGACGACGGTGTTGCTCCGGTGGTCTTCGAGGCCCGCGAGGGTGTCGAGGAGGCGCAGAGCGGCTCAACGAACACGATGGTGGTGACGGGGATGCCTCCCGCTTCCTGGGATGCTCGCACGACACGGCAGTGGAGGCTCGGGCGCCGGTGGTGCTCCGGTGAGCGCGGTACGGCCTCCCGACTGCAACAAAATCCCGGGAAAAATTCATATGGGTGCGCAATAGAGAGGGTAACCATAGGAGGCCAAAAGGAGGCAGCGAGGACCTGAGCTTTCGTCGGAGTTGACGAATTTTGACGGCTACCGTGCACAACTCCGGCGAGGCATTACTATGGAAGGGGGGCACGATTAGGCTGGGAAACAGAGGGTAAATAGGTAGGAGGGAGAGGGTATTTAGGAGGTGGAAACGGAGGTTTAAAGTGGGGCTTTAATCGCGTGAATTGAAGAGGATTAAATCGGGCGTTTCTTGCCATTTCCAGGGTTGAAGATGATTACGTCATGATGACGTCATCAAAAAATTTCTTTTAATTTCTGTTTATTTAAATCTTTAATAACTTCTGTTTTAAGTATCCAAATGACATGAAACAAATTTCTAAATTCTTGAAATTTCAAATACTTTTTAACAGTACCATTTTTGGAAACAAAACATCATATTTTATTTTTGAATTTTGGACATTTGAATAATTCCTTAATAGTCACATAATGTAATTTTTAATTTAAAAATTTATGAAACATTGTTATTGGTCAATTTAAATTTTAGTGACATTATAAATGTTAAAAACATAATTTTGAAAGTTATTTCATCTTGTTTTTCACAATTTTATATTTTGAAATATAAATAAAACACTAATAATACTTTAAGGCCATTCTAAAATTTAGAAAATAATAAATTGATGTTATTATCTAAATAAAATTTCAAAGACATTTTACATGTCATATATTATTTTTTGAGAGTCATTTTTAAACCATTCTCACATTTTATAATTTTAGGATATGAAGGATTTACTAATAGTAACTTAATGTTATTTAATTAGTTCATATCAAATATTTAATATTGTTGATCAATAAAATTTAGAATAAAACTACAAGTCATGTTATTGTTTTCCAAAACCCTCTTTTATGTTATTATCAAGCAATGCATTTTATTTTCACACCTTTATGTTTAAAACTTGGAATAACAACTAAAGGTTATTATTAATAATTTTATTCTCCTCAAATACTTTTAAGGCCTAGAACTTTATTAAGGGTTATAAATAATTGAGTAATGTTGCCATAAACTATTTTCAAAGTAATATTACTTGTTTTCATAAACAATTTATTTCTATAGCACTATATTATTTTGTTGATTGACATAACACTTGGAAACCAAGGATCCAACTTATATCTATTTTGGGGTTTTCAATAATAGTGAAACCCTTTTTAGAGATAAGAAGAAAAATATTAGAGATAACAATTCTCTAGTTTTTATATATCAAAAATATTTTCAAGATCATAATTGGGTTGAAAACATGTTTGGTGTAAGGGCTTGCTTAAGAAGAATTATTTTATTTATGTAGAAATATTTATTTTGAAATGACTTTAGGGTTTATGGAATAGAGGTATATTGGATTTTCATTTCCAAAACATTAGAACATGCATTGTTTTCTTTTGTTTCTTGCATCTCATTTGGTTTTTGGTAACTTACTAAACATGAAAACAAAAAGTTTCAAATTTTTGTGATTTTTGAGTTTTCCAAAAATCAGGGATGTTACAAATTGCCAGGCAATGGGTGAGGATTGCCATCAGGTGGCATTGGGTCCTCATCAGCTGGCAGGGCGTCAGCAAATTCTGCAGATAAGATGTACAAATGTACAGTCCAAGATCTCCTATCCCCTCCAAAGCTTGCAAACTTTCCAAAATCCACATCACGGGGGACCAATGCAGTGAATGGAAAAGTGGCATAAACCAGAGCACGAGATAAAGAAGGATCCTGACTATTCCAGTAGTGAAAACCCCCAAAAGTGGAAACAGCCTTGGAGAGCTCTGCCTCATTGCGATAATCAGGTGGGACACCAAGCAGCATCAGCCAACCACGCCTAGCACCGATAGCAGATCAAAAGTTTGGCCCTTCATTATGATTGAAAAATCTAACAAACACATTGGGTTGAAGCATGAAAGGGGGATGTTGAACCAGAGCCTAACGAGCAGTAGCACTTCTCATCCTGAACATACCTACTCCGAACAAGCAAGATTGGTAATCGACCACTTCACGCTGCATCTGCGAGCCAGCAAGGAAATCTCTTACCCGCTCGCGCCAGAACGCCTCTGCATGCTGTGGTGGCCGTGGCATCACTTCAGCAACACACCATTCTTCATGCTGTAAAGGAGGATCTTCACGCGCGAAGTAGAAAGTGCGAGGTAACCGAGTAGGGACCCGTCGATGAATGCATGTCCCCATGGGACCCAAGGCTGCGGGTCGAGCTCAAACGCCGCCATGGAGGAGTTAGGTTCTTCTGTTGCTGAACAGGTAGAAACCGGGGTGGATGAATCCTGGGTACGCGTAGTAGCTATCGATTCCTCCGAGGAAAACGTTTTTAAAGGAGACGAAACGACCAGGGGCTTGTTTGTAATAGAAGGACTCGTTCTAGGAATCCACTGTTTCCCTTTTCTAGCGCCGTCGCCGGGGAGCATAGCTTTATTTGCAACCTCACCGGAGAGTATTATTATCTACTGCCAATCATTCATCATGGGTAAGACTCGTGATGGGAAGTTTCCTATATTACCATCCACTACAAGAAGAGGTACAACCTTGAACACCTCTGTTGCTCTTGATTCACCGTCTGTTATGAGTAAGCTTCTTACACCACCATCTGCTACACATGCTACTTCTGCTGAAACTGAAAATTCTTCCGATACTTTTGATGATGCTTATACTGTGCTTGATGAGAGTGGTTCTCTCGGTCCTTTCTTAGATGCTACTATTGCTAAAGCTAAAAATATTGCAAACACTGAAACTCCTGATAAAAATCCTGTTACTCCTGCTTTTTCACCTAAGTTTAGAGAAACTCCTAGTGATGATTTAGATGATGCCTATATTGAAATGAGTGATGATCTTATTGATGAAATACATGCTATGAAGGATAAAGATGTTGCTATACGTCTTATGGAAAGTCGTGCTGTTAGATATAAATTATCTCCTGATGCTAAGTTTGCCACTTCTCCTATTAATATTAGAGATAAGGATTATGATTTCTCCCTTGATTTATCTTATATATCTATTGTTGAGAAAGAACCTTTTTGTGGAACTGAAAATGAAAGTGTTGTGAAACATATGAATGAGCTCTCCTCTTTGAGTAGTTTATTCTCTGATGATCTTAAGAAACGTAGCTACTTTGTTGCTAAAATATTCCCTTTCTCATTAAAGGATGATGCTAAAACTTGGTTTAACAACTTGTCTCCTGGATCTATTGATAGTCCTATTGGTTTGGTGAATGCTTTATTTCATAAATATTTTCCTGCTAGTGCTCAACATGATGCTTTACAAAATATATTTAATTTCAAGCAATCGGAAGAAGAGAAATTGCGTGTATCTTGGGCAAGATTCGGCTCTTTAGTCAGAGCTACACCTGGGCATAAGCTAGAAGATAATAAACTTCTTGATATATTTTATAATGGACTAACTGTTGAATCTAGGACATACCTGGATAGTTGTGTTGGTTGTGTTTTCAGGCAAAGAACCCCAGAAGAAGCTAAGGAATTAATGGCTAAAATAAGCCAAAATCATGATGATTGGACTATGATTGAGCCTGAGCCGACTCTTACTCCAGTACCTACACCAACACCAACACCCAAGAAGAGGGGAATGATTGAATTAAATGATGAAGCGATGAGAGAAGCCAAGAAATCTCTTAAAGAGAGGGGTATTAAATCTGAAGATGTGAAGAATCTTCCACCTATAGAAGAATTATGTAAGCCAATCCCTCACTCACCATCCATTGAGGTAGACTCTCTCCAGTATATTGATAGTGGAGATATTCCCTATAGAAAACCTCCTGATCAATGCTTAGATGAATTTGATATTATGTCATTAAGCAAGATAATTTTAATATGAGAGTGCAGAACCACCTAATGGAAAACTCTAAAGCTATTAATGATTTGCATGGTATCATAGAAAGAACCTCTAATGATGTTAAAATGCTTGTTAAACATTTTCAAATGGTTCAAACTCAAATAGATCAACTTGCTAAAGTGCAAAAAGATTTTCTAGTTAATGCTACTAAAGAAAAACATGCTTATGAGATAAGAACTAGAAGTGGTATTGCTACACAAGATCCTTTATATCCTGAGGGACATCCTAAAAGAATTGAACAAGATTCTCAGCAAACTAATAATGATGTTATTCATACTAAGAAGAAAAAGAAGAAGAGACATAAAACTGTTGTAGAATCCTCTGAACCTGCTAAAGATCCTAATAGTATATCTATCTCTGATGCTGAAACTGAAAGTGGTAATGAAAATAATGATGCTTCTGATAAAGAAGAACCTGTAGATGAACCTGAAAAGCAAACTAAACTGCAAAGTATACTAAGGAAGATTTCATTGCTAATAAACATGGTAATGAGAGAGAACCTTGGGTACAAGAACCAATGCCTTTCCCTGGTAAGAAACACAAATCTAAGGAAGAAGAACACTATAACAAGTTTTGTGAATGGATGAAACCTTTGTTCTTGCAAATTCCTTTAACTAATGCTATTAAATTGCTTCCTTATGCAAAATATAGGAAAGATATTGTCTCTAACAAAAGGAAGATTCCCAATGAAGAAATTTTCACTATGCTTGCTAATTACTATTTTAATGGCAAAGTTCATGAGAATCTTGGAGATCCTGGTATACCTACTATTCCCTGTTCTATTGAAAATAATTATGTTAGAACTGCTTTGTGTGATCTGGGAGCTGGAGTTAGTGTCATGCCTTTCACTCTCTATAAAAGACTCCTCCTAGAAAAATTTATACCAACTGATATATCTTTGCAAATGGATGATAAGTCTACTGCTATTCCTGTGAGTATATGTGAGAATGTTCCTGTTCAAGTTGCTAATAATTGTCTGATATTAACTGAATTTGTTGTGTTGGAAATGCCTGAAGATGATAATATGTCTATTATTCTTGGAAGACCTTTTCTTAATACCGCAGGGGCTATTATTGATTGCAACCAAGGAAAAGTTAGTTTTAATGTTGATGATAAAGAGCACACTTTTATTTTCCCAAGAAGATTGATAGAAAATATGGTCCAAATTCCATTGAAAATGTTGAGACCATCAAGATTGGAGAATTTTATTGTCCTATTCCAAATCCACCAAAAGAATATGAAATTATTATGATTGGGACTATGCCTATCAAGGTTGAAGTAACATAATAATTTAGTGAGAAACAAAGTTTTGTTTCATATAATTTTTTTTAGTAGCAAGACTTGATCACCCTTGTTAACAAAATGATTTTAAATGAAATGGGCAATGTTTTCACTATGTTTTCACCTTCCCCATTATGTTCTCACCATGTTTACTTCTTTTATCACATTATTACTTGAGTGCAATCATGTTTTCCACCATCCTTATGCATGTTTTCATGTTGTTTTCACTCTGATTACTGAGGTTATGCATGTTTTCACCACCCATACTTTTGTTTCACCACTACCACCTTTGTTTTCTTTGGTTATTATTTCATTGGAGTGTCTCAGAATATTTGTAGTGCTGGTTTTGGTTTTTTTTTTCACGTTTTCACTTTCGTTTTCCCGGTTTTTATTAACTATTAAAATTCTGGAAATACCTCAAAGAATAAAGTTTCTCGAAAAATTCCAGAAAAATTATAATAAATTTTTACGTCAAAAATGGGGCAGAAAGCCACCTGGGAGACCCCAGGGGACCCACCAGGCAGGCACACTCCAGGGTGGTGCAGCCTGCCCCTGGTGGCGCCAGCCCATGGTGTGCCCCCTGGCCCTCCACTTACTCTCTCCACTACCAACGTCTTCTCCCTCACCCCCAAAGATGAAAACATTTCCTTAAACCCGTGTTCTTGGTGTTCTTCCTCCGGATTTTTGATCACCTTCTTCAGCCCATCATTTGTGCTGATTTTTGGTGTGTTTGATCTCCGGTATGTGACTCCTTAGATGATCTAAGTAGAATTTTGTTTAGTGAAGTATTTCTTGAGTATTTTGCCACAGTAGGTGACAGCTTATGTGAGTTTGCATGCTTGATTTGAGTAGAAATAATATAGTTTTGATGTATGTTTAGCTCTCATATAAGTCCCTATGATAGTTTCCACCTTATAGTAGCTTGACATTAATTTATATGATGATTGTTGAAAATTTTCAGAGATGGATAGGTTCAACTTTGGTGAGATATTTAGGAGTGATGCTCCTAGAAGGACAAGTCCATCACGCTCGTCTACTTCAGTGAGGCCATCATATAATGAAGACGTTATGGCGTCAACTATTGATGATGCAGAAGATGACGGTGTAATTTATCCATATAGCTTTCCTTGTCATACATTTTTCAGAAGTGCAGGTCTTCTAGATGATTTTCTTATGCTTATTGAGAGAGTTGGTCTCACCAACTTTATGGAGTATGAAAGACCTCACTATGCCACACTCACAAAAGCTTTTGTTAATAGCTTTAAATTTCAGAACACTCAATATGGTTCAACTCTTGCATTCAAGTTATATAGTAGTCCTGTGTCTTTGTCCCTGGAGGAATTTTGTGCTATTATAGGTATCAACGCCACCGGGATGGAAAGCATGATTCAAGATAGACCAGCAGAACTCTGGGGGATCTACCGAGAGATCACCAACGATGACGGTCGCTTATCCCAGCGTGGGAAGATAAGGAACATTCAACTTCTTGCTCTTAGATACTTTACTTACTATATTGCTACTCGTATTCTTGGTAGGGAGAACACTAGCAATGTTTCTAGTTATCACCTTGCTTTCATTGATGCTGCACTGAACCGTATTACAAAGTATAACCTTGGTGCACTTGTTGCACGCCGCCTTGCTGCTGCTGGGCCTATTTTTGGTGGCATTATTGCTACACGTGTCGCAACTCCTTTGCATGTTTCTATTGATCCTAATGATGAAATTATTGCTCCACATAGGCTTAACCTTGATGCTATGAAATCTCATCAGTTTGTCACTTCTAACTCTACTAATGAACGTTTAGTCTATAGAGTTTTATATATGGATGGAGAAGAGCGGAAAGTTACTGTGCCGCAGCCTGTCTTGTTTAAGATTGACAGGTCACCATGGTCGCTCTCCAAGGAGCAAGTAGACGAGTATCTGAGCACCATGGAGTTTTACCGACAGCAGGAGAGGCGAGATGCGCCTCCCGAGGACCACAACACGTAGTACACCAGCGCATCCTCGAGCACATATCAGGAGGAGGCTTCCTCCTCGGAGTATTACGGGGGCGGCACCTCTTGGACCCCTTGGTGATTGATCTCCACTTAGTCCAAAAGCCTAAGCTTGGGGGGACGTATACCGACATCACACTTATTTGTATATCATGTTCGGTCGGTTCTTTGTAATTCCATGTTTTCTTTTCTTTCGCTTCTTTTGTTTCTTTCCTTTGTTTTCGTTTCTTTCTCTCCTTTTGTTTTCGCTTTCCAAAGCACAAAAAGACCAAAAATATTTCTGTTGTTTCTCTCTATTTGTTTCTTTAGTTGGTTTGCTTTATTCTTTAGTTGCAGTTTAATTTTCAAAAAAAACCCAAAATATTTTCTTTTGTTTGTTGTTTGCTTTATTTTGTCTTGTTTCATTTAGAAAACCCAAAAAGATTTTGCTTTGTCTGCTTGTTTTCTTTTGTTCGTACTTTAAATGAAAAACCCAAAAATATTTGTTGTTCTTCTTTGGTTTTGTAAAATTTGTTGCAGAGTTCAACAGTCGTCGGTGATTCCATTGGATCTTGGTTTTCATTATATATTATTCGAGCCACAAGTGAAGAGAAATAATGACGATATACGACAATTCAAGTTGTGGTGAGAGGCTGGTATGAATTCTATTTGCTTTCATTTTTGTACATATATCCATCTATGTGAGCATACTTAGTTTGTTCGTATAAGAAATATGTGACTTAATGGCTGCTTAATAGCTCATGCTCTCTCATGTTTTATTCCAATGTATTAATAGTAAATTACCTATCGCATAAATATTTGTTCGCATTGTTCTATTCATAGAAGAGTATGATATTGTGGTAGCCTCCTCTAACTGTTTCATTTGAATCGACTTGGCACATGCTCACGCATGCTAAGACTGAAAACAAAAGGTCAATAAGCCTCGATGATTTATTTTGCCTCAGAATTCTAGTATCAATTTTATACCTCAGTTGATTTCACTTTGTCGGAAACATGATTATGATAGTTTTTGCTCTCTTGATTGTCGCTCCCTGTCTATTGCTAGCCTTCACCCGTACTGAGTATGAGCTCTACTCATGCATCCAAATCCCTGAAGACCAAAGTTTGCCAAATGTCTCCACCATACCTACCTATATGTGGTATTTAACCGCCACTCCAAGTAAATTTCTCATGTGCTACCTTTAAAACCTGCTACAAATTATTCCTGTTGTGTGCCCCTGTTTTAGCTCATGAGGACGTAAATAGAGAATCTTTATCTCACTTGTTGATTGGATTTCACACCCTGGACAAGTGGCTTCATCCACTTATCCAAATGATAGAAGAGCTGGCAGCGAGGTGCCTAGCCCCAAATTAATACACACAAATTCTCTTCACTCTTGTTGCCCCTGATTTATCAGTCAAAACATAATTGTGTAAACAAAAGAGAAAGAGGGATGACCTTCTACCCAAATGCGTCCTTCACATGGGAGCCTCCCATGTGAATCCAGTTGACTTGTGACGTACTGTATTGTCTGATTACCATTCATTGACATAAGCATACACCTCTCTCAAAATGTTTTCAATAGCTCTGTTTAATAAAATAAAAATCTCTAGCACATGAGTGATCCATGCTTCCATCTACGAAGGGCCTTTCTTTTACTTTTATGTTGAGTCTCCGCCTTATTATTTGATCACTTTCTTGAGAGTAGAATTATCATTCTTAGTGTAATGTGTTTGTCCCAAAGCACGGTTTATTGTGGTATATTCTTGATACTTGCATCTTTGATATATTTACTTCTAGTCTTCCCTTGAACTTCAGAGGTGCCCTGGCATTTATGTTTTTCCCCACACTTAAGGGCAAGCGAGATATCACTTTATCAGATTCTATTATGAATATTTCAATCTTACAAATAGTTATGCTTCATGTTGTTTATTATTAATATGTTGTTATATCTTCATGGTTTGCATAGCTATTAAGTGGCAGTATCTTGCATGTATCTTATCGTGAGCATAATTAAGTATTGATCACATAGTGAGTATATTTACATCATATGAAAGAAATGTGTTCGTAAAAGTCTTTTATCGCATTCAGTTGTCAGTGAATTGCTTGAGGACAAGCAATAAGCTAAGCTTGGGGGGAGTTGATACGTCGAAAACGTATCTCCTTTTCCGAACACTTTTCTTATTGTTTTCCTCTAAACTTGTGTGTTTTGGATACAACTAACACGGACTAACGCTGTTTTCAGCATGATTACTTTGGTGTCTTGTTTTTATGCAGAAAAATCAACTTTCGGGAAAATGCCCAAAAAAGAGCCCATTGATGTTTTCACCCCGGAAGACCCCGGGAGACAGAAGGGGGCTAGGAGAGGGGCCACAGGGTGGCCACACCCCCCTGGCGCGGGTCCCCCTAGCCGCGCCAGCATCTCGGACCCCCCTTTCGACAACAAGTAACCTCCAACCCAAAAATGCGAGGGAGTTCGTCATATTCCATAGAAACACAACAGAGCGCCGCGCCATCCCAAACCTTGACTCGGGGATCAGAAGTTCCTGTTCTGGCACCCTGCCGGGACGGGGAAGTGGAGGAGATCATCGCCATCGTCATCACCAATGCCTCTCCATCGACCATCCATTTTCCCCCATCCATGTGTGAGTAATTCCTCACTGTAGGCTGAAGGGGATGGTAGGGATTGGATGAGATCGTTCATGTAATAATGCCGTGATTATTAGGGCATAGTGTCTAGTATCCTCTATTAGTGCTATTGACATTTTTGCAACTTGTTATGCTTAATGCTTTCCACTTTGGGCCCGAGTGCCATGATCTCAGATCTGAACATGTTATTGAATCACGATGATAATTATTGTTTCTTGATCATACCTGCAAGTTGTTTACACATATCGTTGTCCGGAACCCGAGGCCCCAAAGTGACAGAAATTGGGACAACCGGAGGGGATGGCTCCGATGTGAGGATCACATCTGTTCACGGAGTGTTAATGCTTTGATCCGGTGTTCTATTAAAAGGAACACCTTAATTACCAGTAGTTCCTTTGAGGCCCCGCTGCCACAGGCTGGTAGGACAAAAGATGTTGTGCAAGTTCTCATTGCGAGCACGTACGAATATTTACGGAACACATGCCTATGGTTACTTAGTGCTTGGATGCTTTATCTTATTTATCTGCAATGCCCTTGACATGATCATTATCAGAACTTTCTTATCCATGCAATGCCCGTTCATCCATCCCTATGCCTACAATATTTCATCCTGTTGTTTACTTCAATCAGTACTGCTGCTGTTTTCATACTACTGTTGCTATTATTTCACTACTACTGCTACTATAAAACTGTTACTGCTGATAAACCACTGCGAACAAAAGTACTTTCAGGTGCAGGTGAATTGACAACTCACTTGTTAAGACTCACAAATATTGTTTGGCTCCCCTTGTGTCGAATAAATTTGGGTTTTACTTCCCTCAAAGACTGTTGCGATCCCCTATACTTGTGGGTCATCAATCACTGCAAGCAATCGGTTCAAATTCTATGGCACATCACTGCAAGCAATCAGTTCTCTGCTTCAAACTTCAGCAATTAAATGAGAGCAAGAAACTGCAACATTTAACTGGAGAGGGGGAGGATTGAGACGAACCAGGATCGCCTTGCGTGGATGTAGTCACTTGTCGTGGACGACGAAGGAGAGATCTCGTCGGATTCATGCACGACGGAGGAGGAGGCGCGGAATAGGACGAGGTACTTGAGCGCAACAGAGACATGGCGCCGATATCTCTCCTTCACGAATGTACTGGAGCATGGCGATGGAGCGCAACGGAGAGAGAACGTGCAGCATGGTGGTGGGGTGCGGTGGAGCGCGGACGTGGAGCACGGAGGAGGAGGACGCGGTGGCTCACAACGGTGGAGCACGGAGGAGGAGGAGGCGGTGGATCATGGCAGTGGAGCGCGGACGAGCGGAGCGTGGCGGAGGAAGAGGAGCAACACGAGTGGGGAATTGCGCTAGGGTTTTCCTCTCTCCGCAGTTACAACTGCAAGTGGGGTCGCTGACAGGGGATTTTCTGAGAAAATGACGGAGGTGGCAGGACGTCGTTTGGCACGTAAAAGTGCTAGGAGGGTTTAGATGCAAAATGTACACAACGCACTATATGTGACGACGAACCGGTCACTCCTTAGTGTTTTGCCACTTCTCTCTCTGCACCTAGGGTTTCTTCCGCCGCCGCAGCCTCGCCGGAGCCTCTCCTCCTTCGCCGCCGCAGCCTCTCCGACGAGCTCATCTTCTTCCAACGGGTACGACACTCTGACGAACCTTTGTGTGTCTGATTCATGTAAAATGCATACATGAACTTTGCATTGTATTACTTATATTTCAATCATATTTGCATCATATAAGGGTTATATCATTGTTTTATATCGATTTTGGGAATATTTCACAGTTTCCCTATTTTTCTGGAATTAACCCTGCACTAGCAGAAAACCCTATTTTCTATATTTTGATGTTTTAGGGACCCAAATGACGTTCAAATGACCTAATATTTTCTGGGGAACATTTTTTGGAAGGTACAAACTGTAGGAGTCAAGGAAGCGCACGAAAGGAAGTTTGAGGAGGATTTTGGGGGTCACACACGGCTAGATTCCCTGGCCGCGTGAGAGCAACTCTCTTCCACTCGTTGCTCCAATGTCGTCTGTTTTCATCTCCCTTCCTCCGACTTGACCCAAAAACGACAATAAAAATAGTCAACCGGAGACTTTCGGAAGACAGCGCCGCAGAAACACGGAACAACGAAATAGAGACCTGGAGCTGCAGATTGGAGGGGGGAAACTCCGGTGGGGCGCTGTCGGCGTGGTCTCCATCTTCTCCAACAACTTCTCCACCGTCTCCATGATGAAGAAGGAGTTGTCCACCCATGTACTATGGGTTTGTGGAAGTAACTTATGTATATCTCCTCTCTTTGATCTTCACTAATTAGCACCGTATGAGCTGTTGAACATGATTATGGTCATCTATGTAATACCTTTGTGGTGGATCTTCTTATGAGTTAATATACGTTTGAGATTGCAATAGTTTTATTTCAGTTATGAAAGTAGATGCATATTATGTACCCCGTTCTTGTTTACTTGATTTAATCAGACCTGAATATGAGAGCGTGATGGCTAATGTTCGTTGGGAGACCCCAAGTGTAGGGTGTGAAGAGTGCAGCGACAAGTTTTCCCTCATAAAGAAACCAAGGTTGAATCTACTAGTAGGAGAAATAAATCACTTCAGAAAGGTTGATGCAGCTGATGTGGCAGTGGGTACTACCTGTTCAGAAGCAATGGGGAACCTACACAACACAATCAAATCACTTTGCCCCAACAAAGCAGTGAGCTTGTCAATCTCACCGGTTTTGCTAAAAACAAAGAGATTAAACGTATGGTATGGAAAACAGTACTTGTTTGCATTAGATGAAAAGAGAACAGTGGTGGCAGTGGGAAAACAGTAGTAGCAGTATGAAAACAGTGATTTCAGTGGTTGTATTATTAGTATAAAAAAATGGACTGGGGTCCATGGTTCACTAGCGGTGTCTCTCCAAAACAGATAGATAGCATGTTGGGTAAACAATTTACAGCTGCGCAATTGACAGATATAAAGACTGCACCGTAGTGCATATGCATGACATGATGATTACTATGTGATTCATGCGGGCATTACAACAAGATACATAGACCCTTATCCAACTGCATCTATGACTAATAATCTGATGGTGCAGATCTTGCACTCGTTGGGATACCCCAAGAGGAGGGTGTGATGAGCACAGCGGTAGGAGTTTTCCCCTTAGTTAAGAACCAAGGCTATCAATCCAGTAGGAGAAAGAGGACCTTCGGAAGGTTGATGCCACTGACGGTGGTGATGGCGCTTCACCGGTGTCAGCAACAACGTGGAACCTGCACAGAACACAACAAAAATACTTTGCCCCAACGGTATAGTGAGGTTGTCAATCTCAACGGTCTTGCTGAAAAAAAAGATTAGACGTATAGTGTGGAAAATGATGTATGCTTGAAGTACGTAAAGAAAGCAGGAAATTGTTTTGGTTTGTTTAATAGTGTGGAAAATGGACCGGGGTTCATAGTTTCACTAGTGGTGTCTCTCCATAAAAGATAGCATGCTGGGTGAACAAATTACAGCTGGGCAATTGACAAATAGAGGTTGCACCGTAGTGCACAATATGACATAAAGATTACTATGATATTTAGTGCGGTCATTGCAACAAGATACATAGACCGACATCCATCTGCATCTATGACTAATAATCCACCCTCAAGTTATCATCCGAACCCCCTTAGGTATTAAGTTGCAAGCAACAAATAATTGCATTAAACAAAGTGTGTAATGTAAGCAATGATTATGCACGCGGGCACTCTCACCGATGTTTTCTCCCTAATGGAAACAACACACCCCCCGTCATGTTTCTGTCACTCGAGCAAGGTGGTGAGGATGCATGAACCCACTATCGAGCATAAATACTCCCTCTTGGAGTCACTAGCAACTACTTGGCCAGAGCAACCACTAGCAACGGAAAGCATGCAAGATCATGAATATCATATGCAAATAAAGAATATAATCAACTTGGCATAAGTTCAATATTCATCGGATCCCACCAAAACATAGCACAAAGAGTTACATATGATCAATCTCGATCATGATCGGCAGCTCACGAGATCTAAACATGGAGGCATATGAGGAGAAGACAACCATCTAGCTACAGCTACGAACCCGTAGTCCAAGGATGAACTATTCACGCATCACTCCGGAGGAAGGCATGGTGATGTAGAAGCCTCCGGTGATGATCTCCTTTCCAGTAGGGTGCCGGAAACAGCTTCAGAACCCCCCTGATCTAGGGTTGACGGTGATGGCGTCTGCGGAACTTTTCGGGGATTTTTGATCAGGTCCTTAGGGTTTTTTCCTCCGGGGGGGTTAAATAGGCGAAAGGGAAAAGGCGGTGGCAGCCAGGGGCCCCCACACCCATAGCTGGCGTGGCCAAGGGGGGCCGCGCCACCCTATGGTGTGGCCCCCTGTTGCCCATCTTCGACTCCTCTTTGGTGTTCTGGATGCTTCCGGGGAAAATAGGAACTTTGGGCTTTGTGGGTCCAATTCGGAGAATGTTTGCACAACAACTTTTCTGAAACGAAAAAGAGCAGAAAACAGGGAACTGTCACTTGGCATCTTGTTAATTGGTTAGTCTCGGAAAACATATAAAAATGCTATAAATAAGGGAGAAAACAAGTATCAATTGGCAAAATATGATCATGGAGCATCAGAAATTATAGATACGTTGGAGACGTATCAAGCATCCCCGAGATTAGTTCCTACTCGTCCTCGAGTAGGTAAACGATAAAACAATAATTTCTAAGGTGACATGCTACTAACATAAACTTGATCAATCTAATGTAAAAGCATATGCGCGCTGAGATCATAAAACTTTAAACACATGCATGATAAATAAAACTTTAATAATAAAGCATAGCAATTATTTTGCATCACGAAGAGTAACTCAAATAAAGGATCATGAATAATAATGCAAAGAAAGGTAGACGTTTATTTCAGGTATAGAGAAAGCATGGCAAAGTGATATTTCGAAAGTCCTTAAGAGTGGGGCAAAACATAAATGCCAGGACACCTTCAAAGTTCATGAGGAAGACTAGAACAAATAATATCACATCATGAAGTAATTATTGATGCTTACGGGACAAATGCACACAGAACTCAGAATGGCAAAAATGCTCTCTCGACTGTGCATAAAGTTAGAAGATGGAGACTCAACATAAAAGTAAAAGAAAGTCCCTTCGTAGAGGGAAGCAGGGATCACTCATGTGCTAGAGTTTTTATTTTATTAAACAGAGATATAAAAAGTTTGACACTGAGTGTCTATATTTTGGGAGATGTATGCTAATGTCAACGAATGGTAAATAGAAAATACAGTATGTCACAAGCCAACTGGATTCACAAGAGCGGCTCCCGTGGTGAAGGACGCAACTGGTGTAGAAGGTCATCCCTGTTTCTCTTTTGTTTGCACAATTATGTTTTGACTGATAAATCAGGGGTAAAAATAGTGAAGAGAATTTGTTTGCATTAATTTGGGGCTGGGCACCCCGCTGCCAGCTCTTCTATAATTTGGATAAGAGGATGAAGCCACTAGTCGAGGGTGTGAAATCCAATCAACAAGTGAGATAAAGATTCTCTATTTACGTCCTCATGAGCAAAAACATGAACATAAAGCAGGAGTAATTTTGAAGGTTTTAAAGGTAACACATGAGCAATTTACTTTGGAATGGCAGTTAAATATCACATGTAGGTAGGTATGGTGGACACAATGGAAAAAACTTTGGTTTAAGGGAGTTTGGATGCACGAGTAGAGCTCATACTCAGTACAGGTGGAGGCTAGAAAAAGACTGGGAGCGACAGATCAAGAGAGCATAAGAGCCATAATCATGCATAGCGACATAAGCATCATTAATTAAAACATAAGCAGTATCACAAGTTCAAAAACTAAGTGGTCATGGAGGCTATTCGTGACTGGTTTGTAGTCATAAACATGGTCTGAGCATGTGCCAAGTCAACCAAATAAAACATTCGAAAGAGAATACCATATATTGATGATTTACTATGACAATAACAACTCATGAATATTTCAAGACATATTAAAAACTCTCAGCTATTTGAGGCTAATCATGCTAATCAATAACCACAAGGCTTTAAAACTAAAATAACATTTATCATTGCATGAAAAAGTTCTAGCCACGGTCTATACAAGCTTCTACTAGTACTGTTATAAATTCTACTTCAAGCAGCAGTTTTCTTTCTCCCAACAAGCACCATACAAAACATGCTTTAACAAAAATACTATTTATGATACAGAAAGAAAACATGAGATTACTCACATAACACTACTAAAACTAACAACTCTAATAAGAGATGCATACATAACAGGAGCTAAATAAATGCAGCAGCTAGACAGAGATTAAGAATACAATGTATTCTCTTGAAAAAGCGGAGTGTGTCACTCTCCAATAAAAGAATTCTGGTGTCCAACCAAGCTTATTGAAAAAGTAAAAACAAACTGAAAGCAAAAGCAAAAACAAACTGAAAAAAATAAATAAAAGACGCTCCAAGTAAAGCACATAAGATGCGATCGAATAAAAATATAGTTTCACTAAAAGTGACCTGATAATTTGTTAATGAAGAAGGGGATGCCCAAGGCATCCCCAAGCTTAGAAGCTTGAGTCTTCTTGTAATTTGCTTGGATGTTCCACCAGGGCATCCCCAAGCTTAGGATTTTCACTCTTCTTGATCACATCATATCATCCTCTTCTCTTGACCCTTGAAAACTTCCTTCACACAAAATTCTCACAATCTTCATTAGCAACATTAGTGCAATTGAAATAATAAATTCACATGGTTCAGTTTCAACAAAAGTCTAAAACTCAAAAACACATTAGCTACTGTCACAACTTCTTTTAAAACTCTTTTTCTCAAAAGAACACCAACAGAAAGAGATTAAGATGCAAATGCGATAAATGGCAGAAATCTGTCGAAACAGAACAGCAGGTAAAGATCGATTTTTTCAAAAGTCTTATGTTGATCAAATCAAAAAGTGGTCTTCTAAGAAAAGTTGCGTATATAACTCAGGATTAAGCACAAAAAAGTTCAGGTCATTTTTAATTTTCTGTGATTTTTAACAGAATTAACAGTGGACAGCAGAAACATGTTTCCTGCGCAGAAATCCGAAATATAGGCTCAACTTTTCACTAGAGGCTTTACTTGGCTCAACAAAAACTCAAAAAGAAAAGATACATCGGGGTTTATAAGGAAATAGAAAACACCCAGGTGCAAATCACACCAAAGAAAACGGGTTGAAAATAGTGAAATAAAACGGGTTGTCTCCCGGTAGCGCTTTTCTTTAACGCCTTTTAGCTAGGCATAAAAGGGAAACTCAATTATTTTCAAGTGAAGAAGAATCAACATCATATCTTGCTCTAATAATAGAGTATAAAGGTAGATTCATCTTATTTCTAGGAAAGTATTCCAAACCTTTCGTGAGGGGGAATTGATATTTAATACTCCCCTCTTTCATATCAATAATAACACCAACACTTCTACGAAAAGGTCTTCCCAAAACAATAGGAAAAGAAGCATTGAATTCAATGTTCATAAAAAAATAAACAGGGGCAAGGTTATTATTAACCATAATAAGAACATCATCAATTCTACCAAGAGGTTTCTTCTTAGCATTATCAGCAAGATGAAAATCCAAATAATAGTGTTCCAACGGTGGTAAATCAAGCATATTATAAAGCTTTTGAGGCATAACAGAGATACTAGCACCAAGATCACACAAATCATTGCAATAAAAATCATTTACTTTTATATTAATGATAGGATACCAACCATCATCTAATTTTCTAGGGATAGATGTCTCAAGTTTTAACTTTTCTTCCCAAACTTTCATGAGAGCATTGGTAATATGTTTAGTAAAGGCCATATTGATGGCACTAGCATTGGGACTTCTAGCAAGCTTTTGTAGAAACATAATAACTTCAGAGATATTGCAATCATCAAAATCAATATTATTATCATCAAAAGTAATGGGACCATTATCTCCCATATCTCTAAAAATTTCAGCACTTTTATCAGGAGCAATTTCAGCAGTTTGAGGCAATTTAGCACGTTTCACCAAAGGAGTAGGGACTTTATTAACACCAAATACTTTACCATTGATAGTAGGAGGTTTACTAGCACTAGGAACTTCAGTTTTACTAGTGGTTGTGATAGTGCAAACTCTAGCAATATTATTCTTTCTAGCCAATTCATCTTCTCTTTCCCACCTAGCACGTAATTCAGCCATCAACCTAACATTATCATTAATTCGAACTTGGATGGCATTCAAAGTTTTACTTTGTTTAACATCTTGTGGCAAAACATTTAGTTTTAGAAAATCAACATCAATAGCAAGGCTATCTACTTTAGAGGCAAGAACATCTATTTTACCAAGCTTTTCCTCAATAGATTTATTAAAAGCAGTTTGTGTGCTAATAAATTCTTTAAGCATGTTTTCAAGATCAGAGGTAGAGATTTTATTAATATTGTAGGAGTTTCCATAAGAATTCCAAAACCATTATTAGGAGGATAAGGTTTATAATTGTTTCCACCAAAATTATTTCTATAAGCATTGTTGTTAAAATTATTATTTCTAATAAAGTTCGCATCAACATGCTCTTCTTGAGCAACCAAAGAGGCTAAATGAACATTATTAGGATCAAATTGAGCTTTACCATTAACAAGCATAGCATCAAGCCTTTCACTTAAAGAGGAGGTTTCCTCAACAGAATTTACCTTCTTACCTTGTGCAGCTCTCTCTATGTGCCACTCTGAATAATTTACCATCATATCATCAAGAAGCTTTGTTGCATTGCCCAAAGTGATGGACATGAAGGTACCTCCAGCAGCTGAATCCAATAGGTTCCTTGAGGAGAAATTCAGTCCTGCATAAAAGGTTTGTATAATCATCCAAGTAGTCAGTCCATGAGTGGGACAATTCTTCACCATAGTATTCATTTTTCCCAAGCTTTAGCAACATGTTCATTATCAAATTGTTTAAAATTCATTATGTCACTTCTCAGGGATATAATCTTAGCAGGAGGATAATATTTTCCAATGAAAGCATCTTTACACTTATTCCATGAACCAATACTATTTCTAGACAAAGATAGCAACCATTCTTTAGCTCTTCCTCTCAAAGAGAAAGGAAATAATTTCATTTTAATAATATATCCATCCACATCTTTATATTTTTGCATCTCACACGGTTCAACAAAATTATTAAGGTGGGCAGCAGCAGCAGTACTAATACCAGAAAATTGTTCTTTCATCAGATGATTTAATAAAGCAGGTTTAATCTCGTAGAAAGCAGCAGTAGGAACAGGTGGAGAAATAGGTGTACAAATAAAATCATTGTTGTTTGTGCTAGTGAAGTCACACAACTTATTATTCTCATAGGAACTCGTTTTAGCAGAATAAAAGCAAGCAAATAAATAACAGCTATGAAGTAAACTAATTTTTTTGTGTTTTCAATAAAGATAAGCAAAACAAGGCAAACATAAAAACAAGACGATAAACAAAATAAAGAGGTTGAGAGTGAGATACTCCCCTTGCCAGAAGACTTCCTTCTCCCCGGCAAGCGGCTTCAGAAAAAGTCCTTGATGGTGTAGATCTTGCACTCATTAGGATAACCCAAGAGGAGGGTGTGATGAGCACAGAGCTAGGAGTTTTCCCCTTAGTTAAGAACCAAGGTTATCAATCCAGTAGGAGAAAGAGGACCTTCGGAAGGTTGATGCCACCAACGGTGGTGATGGCGCTTCACCGGTGTCAGCAACAACGTGGAACCTGCACACAACACAACCAAAATACTTTTCCCCAACGGTACAGTGAGGTTGTCAATCTCATCGGTCTTGCTGAAAACAAAGATTAGACGAATAGTGTAGAAAATGATGTATGCTTGCAGTAAGTAAAGAAAGCAGGAAATTGTTGTGGTTTGTTTAACGGTGTGGAAATGGACCGGGGTTCATAGTTTCACTAGTGGTGTCTCTCCATAAAAGATAGCATGCTGGGTGAACAAATTACAGCTGGGCAATTGACAAATAGAGGTTGCACCGTAGTGCACAATATGACATAAAGATTACTATGATATTTAGTGCGGGCATTACAACAAGATACATAGACCGACATCCATATGCATCTATGACTAATAATCCACCCTCAGGTTATCATCCGAACCCCCTTAGGTATTAAGTTGCAAGCAACGGATAATTGCATTAAACAAAGTGTGTAATGTAAGCAATGATTATGCACGCGGGCACTCTCACCGATGTTTTCTCCCTAATGGCAACAACATATCCCCCCTTCACGTTTCTGTCCCTCGAGCAAGGTGGTGAGGAGGCATGAAACCACTATCGAGCATAAATACTCCCTCTTGGAGTCACTAGCAACTACTTGGCCAGAGCAACCACTAGCAACGGAAAGCATGCAAGATCACAAATAGCATATGCAAATAAAGACTATAATCAACTTGGCGTAAGTTCAATATTCATCGGATCCCAGCAAACACAACACAAAGAGTTACATAAGATCAATCTCGATCATGATAGACAGCTCACGACATCTAAACATGGAGGCATATGAGGAGAAGACAACCATCTAGCTACAACTACGAACCCGTAGTCCAAGGATGAACTACTCACGCATCACTCCGGAGGCAGGCATGGTGATGTAGAAGCCTTCGGTGATTATCTCCTATCCGGCAGGGTGCCGGAAACAGCTTCAGAACCTCCCTGATCTAGGGTTGACGGTGACGGCGGCTGTGGAACTTTTCGGGGATTTTTTATCAAGTCCTTAGGGTTTTCCCTCCGGGGGGATTAAATAGGCGAAAGGGCAAAGGTGGTGGAGGCCAGGGGGACCCACACCCATAGTTGGCGCGGCCAAGGGGGGGGACGCGCCACCCTATGGTGTGGCCCCCCTGTTGCCCATCTTCGACTCCTCTTCGGTGTTTTGGATGCTTCCGGGGAAAATAGGAACTTCGGGCTTTGTGGGGTCCGATTCCGAGAGTGTTTGCAGAACAACTTTTCTGAAACCAAAAATAGCAGAAAACAGGGAACTGGCACTTGGCATCTTGTTAATAGGTTAGTCCCGGAAAACGTATAAAAATGCTATAAATAAGGGAGAAAACAAGTAGCAATTGGAAAAATATGATCATGGAGCATCAGAAATCATAGATACGTTGGAGACGTATCATAATCCACCCTCAGAATGTCATCCGAGAAAACCCTCCACCCGTTACGTTTTTGTCACTCGAGCGTGAGTAAAAGGGTGGCATGAACGCACTATCGAGCATAAATACTCCCTTTGGAGTTACAAGTATCTACTTGGCTAGAGAATCTACTAGCAACAGAGAGCGTGCAAGATCATAAATAACATACACATGAAGAGAACATGATAGATTGATAATCATTGGACATAGCATTCATATTCATCGGATCCAAGCAAACACAACATGTAGCATTACAGTAAGTTGATCTTGATCATGTTAGGTAGCACACAAGATCAAAACATGAGGCATAAAGAGGAGAGAACAACCATCTAGCTACTGCTATGGACCCATAGTCCAAGGATGAACTACTCAGGCATCATTCCAGAGGCGGGCATGGTGGTGTAGAGCCCTTCGGTGATGATTCCCCCTCCCGACAGGGTGCCGGGGAGAGCTCCAGAACACTCCTGAACTAGGGTTGACGATGATGGCGGCTACTGATCTTTTTGGTGGAAAAAGCTCTCGTCTTTAGAGTTAACCTCCCGATAGGTATAAATAGGCGGAAGGGCAATGTCGGTGGGCGGCCAGAGGGCCCACACCACCCTTGGGCGCGGTCAGAGGGGGGCGCCGCCCTATGGTGTGGCCCCCCTGTGGCCCCCCTCCG
This sequence comes from Alopecurus myosuroides, assembly GCA_028641055.1. Lineage (NCBI taxonomy): Eukaryota > Viridiplantae > Streptophyta > Magnoliopsida > Poales > Poaceae > Alopecurus > Alopecurus myosuroides. The sequence goes on along the minus strand of CM054062.1, from coordinate 271,823,292 downwards.
GGTCCCTCCGGACTCCTTGTGCGTGACAGATTTCCAAGACTTCTAGGCTTCGATTCGTCCAATTACGAGAATATTTCCAGATTAACTTTTCTGAAACTAAAAACAACAGAAAATATGAACTGGCTCTGTGGCATCTTGTCAATAGGTTAGTCCCCAAAAATCGATAAAATGGCATAAAGGGTATAAGAAACATGTAGCATATGGCGTGAAAACAACATGGGACATCAGAAATTATGGATACGTTTATGACGTATCAACATCCCCAAGATTAGTTCCTACTCGTGCTCGAGTAGGTAAACGATAAAATCAAATAATTTCTAAGGTGACATGCTACCAACATAAACTTGATCATCTAAATTGTAAAAGCATATGTAAAGTTGACATCATAGTACTTTAAACACATGCATGATAGATATAATTTAACAATGAAACTTAGTAATCACCTTGCATCATGAAAAGTAACACAAATAAAAGATCATGAATAATAATGCACTTGGAAGTTATACGTTTGTTTCGAGCATAAAGAAAAATATCAAAGTGATATTTCGCTTGTCCTTAAGAGTGGGGCAAAACATAAATGCCAGGACACCTTCAAAGATCAAGTGGATGACTAGAACAGATAATTTGAGAGCAAGTAATAACACATCATGAATCAATTAATAATAATAATAATTGGGACCAATTCACATTGAACTCAAAATGGCAACTACGCTCTCTCAACTGTGCATAAAGTTAGAAGATGGAGACTCAACATAAAAGTAAAAGAAAAGGCCCTTCGCAAAGGGAAGCAGGGATTAACTCATGTGCTAGAGCTTTTTATTTTATCAAACAGAGGTATTGAAAACTTTTTTTAGAGAGGTGTATGCCTATGTCAACGAATGGTAAACAGAAAATATAGTACGTCACAATCCAACTAGACTTCACAAGAGAGGCTCCCATTTAAGGAAGCAACTGGGTCAGAAGGTCATCCCTCTTTCTCTTTTGTTTAAACAATTATGCTTTGACTGATAAATTAGGGGCAAAAATAGTGAAGAGAATTTTATAGTAACCAATTTTGGGGTTGGGCACCCTTCTGCCAGCTCTTATATCATTTGGATAAGCGGATGAAGCCACTAGTCCAGCTGTGTAAAGTCCAATCAACAAGTGAGGTAAAGATTCTCTATTCATGTCCTCATGAGCTAAAACAGGGGAACAAAACAGGAATAATTTTGAAAGTTTTAAAGGTAGCACATGAGAAATTTACTTGGAGTGGCGGTTAAATACCACATGTAGGTAGGTATGATGGACACATTTGGCAAACTTTGGTTTTTGGGAGTTGGATGCACGAGTAGAGCTCATACTCAGTACATGTGGAGGCTAGCAAAAGACTGGGAGCGACAAATCAAGAGAGCAATAATGGCCATAATCATGCATAACGACAAAAACATTATTAATCAAAGCATAAAGGGTATTACAAGTCAAAAAATAAATGGTCATAGAGGCTATAAGTGACTGGTCTATAGTCATAAACATGGTGTAAGCATGGGCCAAGTCAACCAAATAAAGCATTCGAAGGAGAACACCACAAATTCATGCTTCAATCTGATAAAAACAACTCATGATTATTTTAATGGCACATTAAGCACTCTCAGATATTTGAGACAACTCATGCTACAATAACAACTACTAATCATAGAATTAAAATAACATCTAGCATGACATAAAAAAGTCTAGCCACAATATATACAAGCTTCTATTTGCACTGTTATAAGCACGAAAATTGTACTACTGCTTTCCAACACCAATCATTTTATACTAAACAAAAACTCTACAAGAAATATAGCAATGAAACAAGAGATTACTAAGATAACTCTACTGGAACTAACAACTCTGAATAAGAGATGCATGAAAAACAAGAGCTAAAAGGATTTGAAGCAGCTAGAAGAAAAACTAAGAATACGAGCATGGAAGAAAATGAGTATTCGTATGAAAAAGCGGAGCGTGTATCTCTCCCACACAGAGAATGCTGGGTTCCAACTATTTATTGCAGCAAAGAAAACAAAGAAAAAAACAAACAGACGCTCCAAGTAAAATGCATATGATGTGACCGAATAAAAATATAGTTTCACTAGAAGTGACCTGATAAATTATTGATGAAGAAGGGGATGCCTTGGGCATCCCCAAGCTTAGACGCCCGAGTCTTCTTAGAATTTGCTGGGATGAACCATGGGGGCATCCCCAAGCTTTGTCTTTTTACTCTTCTTGATCATATTATATCACCCTCTTCTCTTGACCCTTGAAAACTTCATTCACACCACACTAAATGTAATTCACATTAGCGGGTTAGTGCACAATCAAAAATTCACATGTTCCGCATGGACACAGGGTTTATTAATACTTTTAAACATTAGCTACAGACACTGAAGTTTCGTGGAGCAAAGAAATCCACTCGACATAGTAAAATAGAGAATGCAAGTAAAAGGTAGAATCTGTTAAAACCAGAACAGTCTGTAAATATGAATTTTTTAGGGGCACTTATGTTTCTCATATCGAAAAACGTAAAGCTAGAAACAGTTTCGTAATTAGCTGAGGAATAAGTACAAAAATTGGCAAGACATTTTGATCTTTTTGTGAATTATGCGATTTTATACGATGGACAACAACAATCTATTTCCTGCGCAAAAATCCAAAACCAACCTCAACTTTCACTAGAGACTTTACTTGGCACAACAAATGCGAGAAAATAAAGATATAAAAGAGTTGCTATAGAAGTAAACAACACCTTGACTTAAAGAAAATAGAGAAAAACAATGCAAAAATAAAACCATGGGTTGTCTCCCAAGAAGTGCTTTTCTTTAACGCCTTTCAGCTAAGCACAGAAAGAAACAAGATGCTCACATAAGAAATATGGATTAAGCAAAAAAGAGAATCAAGGAGCAAGTATATTTTTTAAGGATAACCCACTTCCTATGCATAGGAATCTTGTAAATAAATAAATTAAAGAAACTCAAACTACAAATCATGGGAAGGTAGAACAAGAGCAATTTCAAAACTTTCAACAAAAAAAAGAGGTGTTTTAGTAACATGAAAAATTCCTACAACCATATTTTCCTCTCTCATAATAATTTTCAGTAGCATCATGAAAAACTCAAGAACATAATTATCACATAAAGCATGTTTTTCATGGTCTAAAAGCACACAATTCATATCAAGCTCAAAAATAGTGGGATAAAAATTAAAAATAAAGACCTCTTCTTTCTCACTTTTAGCAATAGCAAAACAAGATGATTGGTCACTCTTGAAAGGTATGGGACACATTATAGAAATCCTATTTTCAGTAGCATTATAATCTATAATATCAAGTAACATAGGACCATCATCTAGAGCATTATCACATAAATTTTCTAAACAAACTTCCTCATTATCATGCATATCAATAGTTGGAATAAATAGAGGATTATCATAGGATTTGTCAAAGTAGCATGGATTATCATAAATAACAGTAGCAATATCATTCTCACAAGTTTTATTCATAGTAGTATCTAGGTCACAAGTATAGCAAGTATCAATTTCATCAAAAAGGGATATTTCAAAAGAATCAATAAGATCATCACAATTATGATTTAAAGAGTTACTATCATTGGGAGGTAAACATGGGTAGCTCCAATCTTCCTCCTCTTGATCATCACTATCCTCCTATTTTTCACCCAATGAGCTTCCATATTCAGCAGTTTCTTCTTCCATAGGCTCCTGCAAGGCATTAGTCTCTTCCTTAGGTGGAGAGCATTTATAAAGATATTTAAGAATATAGCCATTTCCTTCCTTGTAATTATCAAAGAAAAATTCAAGTATATCATAAATCTCATATTTATAAGGTGCATCATCAATATTTTCAAGAAAATAAACAATTTCGAATGCACCCTTCCAAGCAATAAATTCTTTAATTTGTTCCACATCATAAAAGTCATAATTTCCCTTAATATAAGAAGATATGGCAACATTATCATTATACTCACATTGAAAAGGGAGGTGTTTATACCTCCTACAACAACAAGATTTATCAAAGCAATAAGTAACATTATAAGTAGAGCACCAAGTTTTTAGCATAGTTATGCAATTTATTAATTTTCTCCCATAAGCGTATCCTTTTTTGTGACAAGCGGTGTTCCTTACAATATATTTGTTGTTCTTCCGTGAACCCACCTTGCCAATAAGATCTAGTTTCAAAGATATTAACCATTGATAGCAAACATGATAAAGCAAGATTGAAACATGGTAACACAAATTACAACTAGAATAGGGACTAATTTTTGTGTGTTTTTTATATAGAGAAGCAAACGAAGCAAAATAAAATAAACTAATCAAAACAAAAAAACAAAGAAAAGAGATTGGAAGTGAGAGACTCCCCTTGCACAAATCCTCTTTCTCCCCGGCAATGTTGCTAGAGAACTTAATGGCTGATGTTCGTTGGGAGACCCCAAGAGTAGGGTGTGAAGAGTGCAGCGACAAATTTTCCCTCAAAAAGAAACCAAGGTTGAATCGACCAGTAGGAGAAAGAAATCACTTTAGAAGGTTGATGCAGCTGATGTGGTAGGGCGCACTACCGGTTCAACAACAACGTGGAACCAACACAACACAATCAAATCACTTTGCCCCAACGAAGCAGCGAGGTTGTCAATCTCACCGGTTTTGCTGAAAACAAAGAGGTTAAACGTATGGTGTGGAAAACAAAACTTGTTTGCAGTAGATTAAAAGAGAACAGTGGGTGGCAGCAGGAAAACAGTAGTAGAAGTATGAAAACAGTGATTGCAGTGGTTGTATTATCAGTATAAAGGAAATGGTCCGGGGTCCATAATTCACTAGGGGTGTCTCTCCAAAATAGATAGATAGCATGTTGGGTAAACAAATTACAGCTGGGCAATTGATAGATATAAAGGCTGCACTGTAGTGCATATGCATGACATGATGATTACTATGTGATTCATGCGGGCATTACAACAACATACATAGACCGTTATCCAACTGCATCTATGACTAATAATCCACCCTCAGAATGTCATCTGAGCAAACCTTGGGTATTAAGTTGCAAGCAACAGATAATCGCCTTAAGCAAAGTGTGTAATGTAAACATCGTTGTTTTTTCCCTAATGGCTACAACACACCCCCCACCCGATACGTTTCTGTCACTCGAGCGTGAGTAAAAGGGAGGCATGAACCCACTATCGAGCATAAATACTCCCTCTTGGAGTTACAAGCATCTACTTGGCCAGAGCATCTACTAGCAACGAAAAGCATGCAAGATCATAAATAACATACACATGAAGAGAACATGATAGATTGATAATCATTGGACATAACATTCAATATTCATCGGATCCCAGCAAACACAACATGTAGCATTACAATAAGATGATCTTTATCATGTTAGGCAGCTCATAAGATCTAAACATGAGGCATAAAGAAGAGAGAATAACCAACTAGCTATTGCTATGGACCCGTAGTCCAAGGATGAAATACTCATGCATCATTCCGGAGGCGGGCATGGTGGTGTAGATCCCTCCGGTGATGCTTCCCCCTCCCAGAAGGGTGCCGAGGAGAGCTCGATAACCCTCCCGAACTAGGGTTGACGATGATGGCGGCTACAAATCTTTTTGGTGGAAAAGGCCCTCGTCTTTAGGGTTAACCTCCCGAGAGGTATAAATTTGCGAAAGGGAAACGTCGATGGGCGTCGCCCTATGGTGTGGGGCCCTGTGGCCCCCCTCCGGGTCCCCTCCGGACTCCATGTGCATGACATATTTCTAAAACTTCCCTGCTTCGAATCGTCCAATTCCGAGAATATTTCCAGAACAACTTTTCTGAAACTAAAAAACAACAGAAAACATGAACTGGCTCTGTGGCATCTTGTCAATAGGTTAGTCCCCGGAAATCGATAAAAATGGCATAAAGGGTATAGGAAACATGTAGCAAATGGCATGAAAACAACATGGACCATAAGAAATTATGGATACGTTTATGACGTATCATAGCGGGTGAGGGGGAACGTGTGCATTAGATGGAGTAATAGGGGGTCGCTAGTGCGGCAAAAGTGACAGAAGATCCACGATCCACTTGGGTACTTTGTCTTACTTTGTTGCCTCACTAGGGATAAAGAAAAATACCTCGCTACCGGAGATGTGGGGGTGGCCTTGCCATTTCTCCACGACTAGATCTAACATGTTCTTATTTTAACTTCATGTCATAGAACTTAATGCTATACTCTAGTTTATCTTAATACTAGGATGACTCGATTTAATTCTCATCTTAGTGGAGTATAAGAGAGATTGATAAACAAAAGATCTCTATGTTCGGACGTGATGCCCATATAATTAGTATCTTGTCATGAAATCTTTTTGTTGCAATCTAATATGTCAATTCTAGTGTTCCATTATCTAGCACTTTATTAAAGAGATAGTGCATTTGTGAAACCATGAACCACGGTCCATTTTTAATCATAAGAAACAACTTTCCAACAACTTTTAAGCATTTTCCATTTTCTGCCATTTAAAAATCCGAAAATACAAAAACACTTTTACATCTTGCATTCACAATACAAAACCCAAAAATATCATACATCTTTGTATTCACCATGCTTGCACATTTATTTATCATTATTGCATATTCATTTATTGTTTTTGCATTTATTATCTTTTCATATCATACTCACACCTTGTGCTTGATAACCACTTGGTGAGGTTGAGGGCACAAAACAATTTACTTTGTTTTGTAGGTTTTCAAGAGAAGGATAAGAAGATAAATATTTCACTACTGGTTCTCCGAGAGTTCGATATAAACCCTCGAGTCATCCCTCGTGGGGAAAACAGTCTTTTCTGTACTATACACTCTGCACTTGGAGTCTCAACCTAACCCATATTATTTTGACGCAGGTAACTACGTCATCGGGTATAAGGGGGAAATGAAGAATGAGTTGGTGAAGATGTAGATCGGGGCCTTATCCTTCAATTCTCCAAAGATCGATGAGTTTGGGTGGAGGGATTGGGAGAAATCTTGGATTTGGCGAGCTCAATAAATTTGTAATCAATGTCTTAGATGAACTACAACTCCTGGGAAAGAAAGAGGGGTATTTATACCCCCTCCATAAATGTGGCAGTTGGAGGCAAAAATTGGAGCCGAATATTCCGGTTGAAACTTGAAATGGATATTCCGGTTAGTTTTTCTGCTCCATATCTGAGATTTCGACAACAATTGACCAAATCAGAAATTCCGGTTTCACCAAAATTTTCGGGACAAATTTTCGGTTACCTCCAGAGAGGAAATGGTTCTCTGACTTAAGCCAAATATCGAGCTCTTCTCTTCCAACCAGAGATTCCGGTTGGTCAGAAATTTCCGGTTGACTCTAGAGAGCAGAAACTTCAAGTCCTTAGCCGTTTTTGCACTGATTCTTCCCCAACCGGAATATCTAGTTTTTCCTTAGAAATTTTCGGCTACCTTCTATGGACATTTTCGAAGAAAATCTTCACAACCAAAATTTTTGGTTGGTCCAGAAATATCCGGTTTAAATATCTGGTTACCGCCAACAGCAAATCAGGCTGATCTAACTTCACATTTTTCCGGTGTACGATGCGAATGAATAGCTAAACACCTGCACCGCTTAACATCTTTATAAATAACATCATTAGTGTTGTTAACTAACACACAAAACACTAGGGATCAAGAAATGCACTTTCAATGAGTCCCGCGAACCGTCGGCTCTTGACTTCCCTCTTTTACTAGAGGCGTCCGAGCGGCGCCGGTGCACCTCCTCTTCGGCGGGAGACAACAGGAGGCCTTCCTCGTGACCACCATCCTGGCCTTCGTCGCGGCCTCCTAAGGCACCGCGCACGGCCGATCCACACATAATGGACGTGGAATCGCTCCACACATAATGGACGTGGAATCGCTCACTAGAGCTCGAGTGTCCAGCGGCGGATGGGTGGCGAAAGGGGCGAATTGCGATGGAGAGTTTCAGGGACGGATAACCTAGATCCGTCCCGACCCACTAGATATAACAGCGGAGGGGTGGTGAATGGCGGATCCGGGAAAAGCTTTCCTGGATCGGCTTGATATGCGGGATCTGTTCGAGAAAAAAATGGCCCGTCCCGCATATCAGGCGAAAAATAACGTGCGGTGAGCTTATTCGGGATTTGCTAGAGGTGCTCTTAGCTTGTCATCTTGCAGGTCAAGTGATCCAGCAACATCGTCTTGTGAACAATAAAAGAATCAGACCACTGCAAATATGGGAAATAAAAGTCCATTAACACATGTAAAAATGGTTCACGTTTCTTTACCATTTAAGCGGTAGCACATTGCACGCCGAAGGGGGATCAAAATACTTTTCTTTATGTCTCATTACGCGCTCAAGAACCATGGTCCAATTCTTATTGACATTGGTGTCATAAAATTTCACGGTTGCAAACCATAGTTCAAATTTACACGCCGGCCACTTTGAGTTGTTTAAATTGAATGTTTGTGAGATTATTTGTTGCAAAAGACTAATTAGGGACTTTTAATCTGTCTTTTATTTTCTTAGGGACTAATTAGGGACTCTCTCTTATTGGAAGTGTGCATCCTAGGTCTGCAGAGTCCAGATGTGAATTATATGCTTGTATCGCCTTTATGTGAACATTTGAGTTTAATGAAAGCGTCGGTACCACACTGAACACTACAACTTACATAAGCAAGTACATGTAGGTAATACAAATTCGTATTTCAACCATCTAGGTGTGGAGAACACTACAACTTGATTTTTTTTTCTTTTGTGCCATTGCAAACAAAAGATTCATGGATCATAATTTACATTTGAACCAGATATATATAGTGGCTTGCTAAGTTGTAACATAAGAGGCCCATAAGTCAGGTTACATAATAGCAAGAAGTGGAGAACTATCTCTCCTTGTTCTTTTATGCGGGTATATTTATCGACACTAATGATTTCTTTTGATATATATAATTTTATAGGAATTCTATACAAGTATATTTCTTGACACTAATGATCTCTCTTAGTTTTTATATAAATTTCATTTTTAAAGTGAAACATAAGTTTTTCTAGCACACTTTAAGGCCCTATTTGGTACTAGTGTTTTGATGGGATTAGTAGGAATAATTGAAATCCTCACCTTCACCCAATCCCGCCAAATCCCGTTTTATCTCATCCACTAGGGAGGGGTAGTGTATTGGTTATTGAGAAAATAAATTCAAATTTGAAGAATTATAAAAATAAAAGTAGGGATAAAACCGATCAAATACTCTAAAATCAAACATGCTTTTGGGTATAGGTAGAGATTTGACGTTAGAACGGGACAACCCCCAACAAATTTCAAAAATATACCAGTACCAAACAAAACCTAAGGGGGCGTAATGAGCTAAAATATTTTCACAGGAAAAAATCATACGAAAAGTGTTGTTCAGTTCCAAGCATGTAAAATCTTGAGTAACGGAACAATAGAACTCAACCTACTTGGTTCAGAGGATTTTTAGATGATTCTAATACATAGAAATTTTTCCAGGAACTATTTCTTACTATTCATTTGTTTGCACTAGATTTGGTAGAAAAAATTACATCGTTCCTACCTCCTGAGAACAATTCTATGTTTTCTTTTTACACAAATTCAAAATGTCCATACAATTTTGTAGTCGTAGCACTGAAGATGGCATGGGTCATGGCAATATTCATATGTTATTTTTTGGGGGGCATTTCCCTGTTTTTCATGTTTATACGTTTTAAAAACTTATTGTGAACTAAAGGATCCAGTATTTTAAGTTTTTAACCCGGCGGAATTCCTGTTCAACCAGCGGTGTGGGACAAAACTGTTAAAAATAATAACCCCTGCGGTTATTAGGGGATAATCCCCGCTCCCACGTTTGTAGGAACCGCACGCGACGGTTGCTCCCAAACGTCGCCTCCGGATGTCGGTTGTAAAAAGGCGTCGTTTCCCCCTGTATATATATGTGAAATCATCATCAATAAAGTGTTGGTTCAATTCATTCGCTTCTCTATCGATCGCTCTCAGACTTATTTTCAACACGTTATCAGCACCTTTGCTCTCCACGAGAGCGATTCCGACGAGAAGAACAAGAAAAGAGTTCTATACGGGGACAATCCGATGGAAGAGGAATTATGCCTTGTGGACAGTGCTACCACAAACTCCATACTGAGGGAGTTGAAATATTTCCAAACTCTAAAAAAGATGAATGGTGATATTTTAACAATCGCTGGACGCGATACGGTAATTGTTGGCACCGGCCGTGCCATATTTACCCTCCCAGGTGGTACACAAGTGACAATTGAGGATGCATTACTGTATCCCGATTCTTCACGTACCCTAATCAGTTATCGAGATATCCGTAAGAATGGTTTTCACATTGAAACCCATGAAGACAACAAAGAGGAATATTTACTCTTCACAAAAGATCACGGATATGGCAAGCAAGTACTTGAAAAAATTCCCTCTCTGTCGTCCGGACTGTACTATACGTACATTAAGCCCGTAGAACATGTTGCTTACAAGGTAATTTTCCAAAATGTTAACGCATTTCAAACCTGGCATGATCGTCTAGGCCATCCCGGTATCGGGATGATGAGGAAGATTACTAGCAATTCCATTGGTCACAATTTGCTTGAGTCCAAATTTCCTCAATCATCGGATTTTGTGTGCACATCATGTGCCACTGGAAAGCTTATTCTGAGGCCTTCGCACCTCAAAATTCAAGCTGAACCACTTCAATTTCTTGAACGAATTCAAGGAGATATTTGTGGTCCGATCCAACCATTGTCTGGACCGTTTAGGTATTTCATGGTTCTTATTGACGCATCTACACGATGGTCACATGTGTGCCTTCTTTCCACACGGAACCATGCATTTGCTAAGATAATGAGGGAAGTAATTAAGTTACAGGCCCATTATCCGGAAAGTCGAATTAAATCAATTCGCATGGACAATGCTGCAGAATTCTCCTCACGTGCTTTCAATGACTATTGCATGGTCCTGGGGATTGAAGTTCAGCACTCGGTTCCATACGTTCACACTCAAAATGGTTTGGCTGAATCCCTAATTAAGAGGATCAAACTCATTGCAAGACCTTTGTTGATGAATTGCAGCTTGCCAACATCGTGTTGGGGTCATGCAGTTTTACACGCTGCTGACTTAATACAATTGCGACCTACTGCATATCACAGTACTTCCCCTCTGCAATTGGTACGTGGAAATCCACCTAGCATTTCCCATCTGCGTAAGTTCGGATGTGCTACATACATCCCGATCTCACCACCTCAGCGGACATCCATGGGCCCACACAGAAAACTGGGGATCTATGTGGGGTACAAATCGCCGTCGATTATTAAGTACCTGGAACCCCTTACTGGGGATCTATTCACAGCCCGTCACGCTGATTGTATATTTGACGAGGAACATTTCCCGGCATTAGGGGGAGATTTCAAGTACCAGAAAGAATGCCCGGAAATTGATTGGAATGCTCTTGCCATTTCAGCCTCCGATCCACGTACCCAAGAAACTGAACTCCAAGTTCGGAAAATAATAAATTTGTAACATCTTGCAAATAATCTGCCAGATTCATTTACTGATCTAAAAGGTGTCACAAAATCCTTGAATCCCGCCAGAAATGTGCCTGAAAGAGTGGAGGTACCAACTAAAACCACTCAACTACCCGTTCCCAAAAAGAGGGGGAGTAGTACGGCATCTGACTCGGATCCTGCTTCCCGCAAGCAGCAAAGAAGAGCGAGGAGAAACTCCTCGAAGTCAGTAAATGCAAGTCAACTCAACGTTGACAAACACCTTATGGGTAGTATACACCCAGTGGAAGGGCAACCTCTACAACCCAGCTCCAGCTCGCGCACACTGGCTGGGACATCGGAACACCTAGACTCACGCGTATTGGGAAATCACGAAGAGTCATCAAGGGTGCACGAGATATCCATCAACTATATCGATTCTGGAGAATCATATGACCGTAAGTCTACGATTGTCGACACTTATTTTTCTGCTACAATTGCAAATACCCTTCTTAATGATCATGATCCAAGGACTATCGTTGAGTGTGAAAAACGCTCCGACTGGCCTCAATGGAAGGATGCAATACAAGCAGAATTAGCCTCGCTCAATAAAAGGAAGGTATTCACCAAAGCAATACCTACACCTCCCAGAGTTTTCCCTGTGGGATTCAAATGGGTTTTCCTCCGGAAACGGAATGAGAACAATGAGGTGGTGAGATACAAAGCAAGGCTCGTAGCACAGGGTTTCACGCAGAGACCCGGCATTGATTTCAATGAAACATATTCTCCAGTGATGAGTGGTATCACTTTTCGATATCTAATATCTTTGGCAGTGCAAAATCGTCTATCTATGCAGTTGATGGATGTCGTGACCGCATATCTTTACGGGTCACTAGATTCGGACATTTACATGAAGGTTCCTGACGGAATCTCTGTCCCGGATGCAAGCACAAAACGCAACATGTACTGTGTAAAACTAAACAAGTCTTTATACGGCTTGAAACAGTCGGGGCGGATGTGGTACAACCGACTTAGTGAGTTCCTTCTTCAAAAAGGTTATTCCAATAGTGATGACTGCCCATGTGTCTTCATAAAGAAGTCCTCTTCAGGATTTTGCATCATTTCTGTGTACGTCGATGATCTCAACATCATTGGCAACGCACAAGACATTGATGAAGCACGCAATCATCTAAAGATGGAATTTGAGATGAAGGATTTGGGTAAAACCAAATTTTGCTTGGGTCTTCAACTCGAGCACCTTCCCTCGGGAATAATGGTACATCAAGCTGCCTATATCCAGAAAATATTGGAGAAATTCAATATGGACAAATCCTACCCATCTAAAACTCCCATGGTGGTTCGATCTCTAGACGTAGAGAAAGATCCGTTCAGGCCGAGGGATGATGGAGAAGAGATGTTGGGACCAGAGGTTCCATATCTCAGTGCCATTGGAGCGCTTATGTATCTTGCAAATTGTACGAGACCTGACCTCGCATTTGCAGTGAATCTACTTGCTAGACACAGCGCAGCTCCCACCAAACGCCATTGGGCGGGAGTCAAGAATGTCTTTCGATATCTCCAAGGCACAAAGGATCTTGGTCTGTTTTTTCAGTTCCAGAGAAATCTGGACTCCGGTATGATTGGATACACTGATGCTGGCTACTTATCTGATCCCCATAATGCCAGATCGCAAACCGGCTTTGTGTTCCTACATGGTGGAACGGCCATATCGTGGAAGTCTTCGAAACAGACCCTCGTTGCAACGTCCACCAATCATTCTGAAATAATTGCATTATATGAGGCATCACGCGAATGTGTATGGCTTCGCAGAATGATAAACCACATACAACAGTCATGTGGAATTGGTTCTATCGAATCACCCACCATTATCTACGAAGATAATGCGGCTTGTGTTGCACAGATGCAAACAGGATACATAAAGAGCAATATCACCAAGCATATTGCCCCTAAGTTGTTTTATCCTCATGAACTCCAGAAGAGTGGGGAAATCAACATCTTGCAAGTCAAATCATGTGATAACCTCGCTGATCTTTTCACGAAGTCTCTACCAACTTCAACATTCCAGAAATACATTCATGGAATTGGTATGCGACGGCTTCGGGATTTGCAAGAATCAGGGGGAGTATCTTCCTGAACTATTCCTGTTCAAAACATCATATTACACTCTTTTTCCCTTTATGAGTTTACTTTCAGGTTCTCATTAAGGTTTTTAATGAGGTAATATCAACATGAGATCATATGTCATATTTTCTGTTTTCCCCACCGGGGTTTTTCGGAAAGTATACACGACATATTTATTGTCCTCTAAATTCTATGGATATACTTCATATTGAGTTAGGAGGGGCAATAATCATTATATGTTGGATCTTTTTCTCCTTATTTTCCCACAGGGTTTGAAGGAGTTTTACCAGCATATCTTACACCACTCCTCATATTTTTCCCACGGGGTTTTTGGAGGAGACTTTATCAAGATGATGAATAATTGTATAGTTAGCGGTGATTAGGGGGAGTGTTAAAAATAATAACCCCTGCGGTTATTAGGGGATAATCCCCGCTCCCACGTTTGTAGGAACCGCACGCGACGGTTGCTCCCAAACGTCGCCTCCGGATGTCGGTTGTAAAAAGGCGTCGTTTCCCCCTGTATATATATGTGAAATCATCATCAATAAAGTGTTGGTTCAATTCATTCGCTTCTCTATCGATCGCTCTCAGACTTATTTTCAACAAAAACAACACGCTCAGCGGCTAGCGTGAGAGCTGAGGTGGCTCGGTGGTATATTCCACGGAAAACGTAGAGAGCACCAGGCGCCAAACGGCATCCTCCGCCACCACATCTTCCTCGCCTCAGTCATCCCCTCCACTTTGTCGCCTTCGCAACGCCCCAAAACATCCAACCGGCGACGAGCCTTATCCCGCACCATACATAAAGCTCCCGAGCTCCTCGCGCTCGGACTCTCTCCCTCCGCCTCCACTCCCACCCAGCCCCCCAGCCTCGCCGCTCCGTCCCTCTTCTCCTCCTCCGGTAAGTCTCCTCCTCCAGCGCAAGGCAGCTGTTATTCCTTTGCGCCGGCGCGGTTCCAGTCCCCCGGTTTTGCGGATTGGCGCGCTACTAGAGCGAATTCGCGCGAGAAGCGGTGGGGCGGGGTGAGGATTAGCTCCGGAATCGGGGATTTTATCAGGGTTTATAATTTGGAGGCGTTGGAAAATCCCGATCGACTAGAGAAAATCAGCGGTAGACTACGCTGGATGCGGGACTTAATTATTCCAGTTCATTTTCTTACTATGCAGGCTGATCCCGTCGCCCATTTCATGTTTTTTGGACAACAAATTTGTGGGGAATTAGGGAATTAAGAGTGAACTCGTATTTTTGCTGCAGAATAAATGTATTCCTGACACCTGTCATCATATATATAGTTGAACTTGAAACTATACAACTTGCCCTGTTGCTTTCGTTTATACTTTGTACACTGCATTTCCTTGAATTGAAAGGTCACACCACTACACTTTGAGTGGATATAATTCTGGGTCATTTAGCTGACTTCTGTTTACCAAGTTATGGCAGTCTTGATCAGTTGACATGTGACAAAGTTGGCGGACGTTCATAACAAAGGGCCTCATGGGTTATGATTTTAATTGCTCTTCTTGATCATGCAGTTTTCCTCCTTGCGCTTATTGTTGGTTAAATCAGGCTTGACAAGAATTTATCGGCAGTTGCTTCATTATGGATACTGGCTGTTTATCATCTATGAACATAACTGGAGCTAAGCAAGTAAGATCTTTTGTGGGACAAATTCATACACAGAGGTGCTTCACAAGTAGCAGTGTCCAAGCACTGAAAAGTAGTTCTCGTACAAGCTTTGGTTTGACATCTTTCGGCTCGAGGAATAAAGGAAAAAAATTACGCCGTGGGCTTGGTGCTCTCCAGGTTAAGATTTTGTCCCTGTTTCTCTTTTCGGAAAATAAAGTGTTCTCTGTATTTTATCTCCCCGTAGCATTTCTCGTGAAATAATTGTTTGCATTTTTTGCAGGTTGTTTCCCAGGATTTACCAAGACCTCCACTGGAAAACACAATTAACTATTTGGAAGCTGGACAGCTTTCTTCAACTTTTAGAAGCAGTGAACGCCCCAGTAAACCACTGCAGGTCGTGATTGCTGGTGCAGGTCTGATGTAACTCCTGGACTAGAACATATATAATTTTACAAACCAGATGCCCATTAAGTGAATCACAATTGCCCCTTAGCGTTACTAGTCTCTGGTGTGAATTATGCAGGATTGGCTGGACTATCAACTGCAAAATATTTAGCAGATGCTGGCCATAAACCCATAGTGCTTGAGGCAAGAGATGTTTTGGGCGGAAAGGTCTGATAGTTTCTTACATCCTTGCTTACCTCATCTCTAAAATTGTGCTGGTTATTTGATACGAGATTTCATTTTTGGCGTCATTCTGAATAGCTTACCTTCACTGTTACCATTATTGTTGCTTTATTGCTTCTATCGTTGTATGCTTTGAACAGTTAGCTGCTTGGAAGGATGAAGATGGTGATTGGTATGAAACTGGTCTTCATATTTTTTGTAAGTTATAGTACTTCTTTTGTGCTCTGCGTATAGGTTATTTCCGTTAGCAGTATATAGATAGTATTCCCTCCATCTCATATTAAGTGTCGCAAAAATAGACAAAAATGGATGTATCTAACACTAAAACATGTCTAGATACATCCATTTTTATCCACTTTTGCGACACTTAATATGAGACGGAGAGGATTATTTGATTTGATACCTCAGACAAATATTTACATAATAATAAAATAAAACACTTTGAGTGAAGTACAAAGTGATATTTGAGGAGCCACATGAGGTTCTGACACTGCAAAAAAAGTGTTTCATACTATCAAAATTTTAGGTTGATTGAATTTGTATTAATGGGCCTGATTCAATTAATATTATTTTTAGTGGATTTTCGGCATGACCACATGGAATCATGTAAGAAATTCTCGTGGAAGTAAAGATCGGTCCTAAACTCTATAAGACTGGAAATACGTAGACTAATAGCACATAAAGTAGCTTAGATTTTAATTTTACATACATCCTCTGCTACCAGCCTTCCTTCCCTTCAGGTAGCATGTGTACGGTACTTTTCATTCTGTGCATGTATGTAACCATTATTTTCTTTTTTGGTTTTTAGTTGGAGCTTATCCCAACGTACAGAATTTGTTTGGTGAGCTCGGTATTAATGATCGCTTGCAATGGAAGGAACACTCTATGATATTTGCTATGCCAAACAAGCCAGGGGAATACAGCCGTTTTGATTTCCCAGAGGTTTTGCCAGCGCCCTTAAACGGTAAGATCATACATAGCCCTGGCGTTGCTTAATACTGTAGAAGAAAGAATGCCAAGAAAGCTCAGAAACGCATCCTCGTGCTAAATATATAAATCCAACTAGTGGGTATATGAGTAATAGCAAACAACATTGAAAAATCTAATCATGGCCATTTAGCCGTACTCTGCCCATCGATGTCATTTTATCATTGACTATGCATGCATTTAACAGGAATATGGGCTATACTGAAGAACAATGAAATGCTTACTTGGCCGGAGAAGGTGAAGTTTGCTATCGGACTTCTACCAGCAATGCTTGGTGGCCAAGCTTATGTTGAAGCTCAAGATGGTTTAACTGTTTCAGAGTGGATGGAAAAGCAGGTATGAGCTCACTGTGTCAGTTAGACTCGTCTATGTGTACTGGAAACATCGCCATCTCAATTTAAACTTGATGTGTGATGATATTTTATGTTGTAAAAAGATAAATTACTGCCTTTTATTGTCATATTCTTGTGAAGAAGCGTGGCTAGGTCCATAGATGGAACTATATGCTCAAGTTTCCATCTTTTTTTCCCACCCAGCCCTTCTGTATACAAATTTAGGCTTAAGCACTGCTTTTAATTCTATTAATCTTGTAATTAAATTCCCAAGGTGAATAATTAGAGCTGAAAATGAACAGAATGCAGAAGGCTACTGACGCTCTTCTTTGCTAATAAATATAATTAGACATCCTTAATTTGATTTCATAGTTTTATCTGTAATACTGAGGTTTCTTTCTTTTGTTGTTCTCAATAATGGAGTCATATGGTGTCTGATACAGTTATTTAATCAGCACAGGGTGTTCCTGCTCGAGTCAACGATGAGGTTTTTATTGCAATGTCCAAGGCACTCAATTTCATAAACCCTGATGAATTATCCATGCAGTGCATTCTTATTGCTCTAAACCGATTTCTCCAGGTACAACTCCAATTCTTCTATTCGTCCTGGAGACATAGCTGCCATATTTGCATCATTTCTAGTCTTTCTTATTTCGGTCCTTTGTCACCTCTAGAAAATGTGAATGTGCGTTTACACCAATAACAACAACATGGGGGTACATTTAATAAAAGAACTGTGTAAATTTGTAGGAGAAGCACGGCTCAAAAATGGCATTCTTGGATGGCAACCCACCTGAAAGGCTGTGTATGCCTATTGTTAACCACATTCAGTCTTTAGGTGGTGAGGTCCGCCTGAATTCTCGTATTAAAAAAATTGAATTAAACTCTGACGGGACTGTGAAGCACTTTGAATTGAGCGATGGGACTCAAATAACTGCAGATGCTTATGTCTGTGCAGCACCAGGTTTGATTTATTTTCGAGAATCATGTTCCCTTTGCACCTATTCAGTTTAACTGACTAGCATATTATTCAGTTGACATCTTCAAGCTTCTTGTACCCGAAGCGTGGAGAGAGATATCTTATTTCAAGAAGCTCGATAAGTTAGTTGGAGTTCCTGTCATTAATGTTCACATATGGTGAGTTGATTGAAGCATTTGGTTCTAGGTTAAGACAGCTTTGTGCTTCTTGGTTCTACTCATATGGTCCTACCTCGTGTGTTTTAGAAATACCTCTTAGTGTTTCTATTGGTTTCAATGTTTTCAGGTTTGACAGAAAACTGAAAAACACATATGACCATCTTCTTTTCAGCAGGTATTCTTTTCGTTGTACTTGTCTTCCTGTTCACACATAGCGCATTTGTTGTCTAGTATTCAAATTGGGCGTGTTCTATGCTACTCCTACATGCTTTGAATATGTCCTTATTTGATACCAAAATACCACATGTCCCTTATATGGATCTTGTTCACTTCTGTTTCAGGAGTCCACTTTTAAGTGTCTACGCAGACATGTCAGTAGCGTGCAAGGTACTAACTCAAGGGGGTATTAATACTGCGTAGCTACTAAATGTATTAGGCATGTAATCCTGTATTTGTTCTTGGAGTCCACCATATTAAGTATTGATTGTGGATTAACCTGAATTTTACTTAAAAGTTCCTTTGCTCAGAAGGAATTCGTTATTATACTTGAAAATATAGGTATCTTTGACATTGCAAATTGCCATATCAAGTTTGAAGCATACCATTTTTGTCACTTTCAACATGTTAGTTGGCTGTTGATTTCGTGATTCAGTAGTCTTTCTTAAGAATAATCATGCTAGCTTTAATTTAAAGAAACCAAGGGCATAATTTTTGTTCCCCCTTGTTCTTAACACTATACAGGAGTACTATGACCCAAACCGTTCAATGCTGGAGCTGGTCTTTGCTCCGGCAGAGGAATGGATTGGACGGAGTGACACTGAAATCATCGAAGCAACCATGCAAGAGCTAGCCAAGTTATTTCCTGATGAAATTGCTGCTGATCAGAGTAAAGCGAAGATTCTTAAATATCATGTTGTGAAGACACCGAGGTGAGGACATCTTGCTAACACCCTTCCTGATAACGTAATCCGAAAGGAAGCCTGGTGCGGTCTTCGTCTCTTACACTTGTATTTTTCTGGCGCTCTGTTGCAGATCTGTTTACAAGACCATCCCAGATTGTGAGCCTTGCCGACCTCTGCAACGATCACCGATTGAAGGGTTCTATCTGGCTGGTGATTACACGAAGCAGAAATACCTGGCTTCCATGGAGGGCGCAGTTTTGTCTGGGAAGCTTTGTGCTCAGTCCATAGTGCAGGTAAATGCTCTACATGGTTATGCTTGTATGCAGATGCATCAAACTTCTATCTGTTCTCTTCGTTACAATACGGTATCATTGCATTCTAACAACACATTGCTGCTTGCAGGATGCTAAGCTCTTGTCCCGTCGGAGCCAGGAAAGCATCAAAAAGTCCGAAGTCCCCGTCGCTTCTTAGTTATAGATAATTAGCACTATTCATCGCTAGCAAATTTTTATGGTGATTTTCACATTGCTGTAGAGAAGAAGAGTGATCGGGCTGATAACCATATTTGGGAAAAAGGAAATTTGTAAAACGAGAAGCTGGACCCATAGACCAAATCTTACCTTTAGACCTTTGCAAAAGGCAAAAAGTGATGAAAAGGAATCTGAGTAGATATTATCTTTGGTTGCAACAACTGGGAGCTGGACCAGTACCCCGTTTACCTTTTCCTGCTCCCTGGACTTTGTATAACATTATGGCCTAAAGTTTTGTGTCAGCAAAGGCAGAAGAAAGCGTGGACGATATCCTAATATCTGAGATCTTGTCTGCGTGGACAAGTTATGGATGGCCTTATTATATTGGTCAGTCACAATACCAAGTTGCAGTTCTAAAAGGGGCGCACGGGCTGGATTAGGCTCTCAGATATTTTCCCGCCGGGCCATAGATATTGACTATTGTCCTTGTGAGATATTTGCTGCGGTCTCAACAGGCGATAGTAGTAGTACGCTCTGTATGCCGTGTCCGGCGCTATGTTCAGTAGTTTTTTTGCTTTTTTGAAAGCAGTAATCTCGTTCTTAGTTGCCTGCTTTCCGATTGCACATGGTGCTATGTTCGGCCCCCAGGTTCATCCACATATACTGGCAGCTTCCAACGTTCGACAAGGACATTTACCAGCAAAAACGTGTGACCTGTCAGCTTAACCATACGAGAAAGCAAAACATAAACTGGGACTCGCCGCGGATGCTTGTGATATTTTACTCCGCTCGTTCCGGCGCACACGCAGTGACGGAGACCAGACCACCGCCGAATCGTCCGACCTCAGAATGCTTCATCGCCAGAATGTAAGCGGCCGTGGCGGTGGTGTTGTTAATCGATCAGCATAGCAACGCTATGTTCCGGTGCTGTCAGCTTGCAGTTGCAGCTGCAGCTGCAGCTGCCACTTGCCGGCCGGTGCTTGCAAAATTGTAAAGTAAAGCGCTCGCAGGTTCTTCTACTCCGGTCTCCCGCTTGCTATATCAAGTTGCAATTTCATAAAGGCGCACAGGCTGGATTAGGCTTTCAGATACTTTGATGAGGTCTCGTCTCAATAATTGTACGTGAGATATTTCCTGTGATCTCAACAGGAGATTGTACTGAGTAGTACGCTTTGTAGGCCATGCCGGAAAGATGCTACTATGTCATATCAATTTTTCAGAGAGAAAAAAAGGAAAGGTTGGTCTTATCTCCTGGCTGCCCTGTGTGATTGTCAACGACCCCTCCCGGCCCACCAGCGAGAAGCCCGGAACGCCAAGGCCCAAGAGGAAGGCTGGACTGCCAGCTAGGCTAGCTGGCCAGGAATGGGTCAACTGAAGGAAGCTATATTAGAGGAAGGAAACTAGGTAGAACGTTGGCGAATGACTTGATGGAAACGGCAGTGCCGTGGTAGGTGTGCGTGCGGCCAGGGGCCTGCTGTGTTCGTACTCGATCGAGAATTATTCCAGTTAAACGCGAGAGAGAGGCTTGATCCGATCGGGCTCTTACATCTGGTATCAGAGCGCAAGCTCGATCCAGTGGAGGGACGGATCTGGAGTTTCCCACCCACCCACACCGTACCCGATTCGCGGTTCGCCGGAGAGAGGAAGCGATGGAGGAGCTGTCGCCGGAATCCAGGGCGATCTACGATCTCCTCAAGGCCGAGACGCGAGAAGCGTACGAGAACCGCTTCATCGCCCACAAGAAGGAGATCCTCGACGCAGTTCGCAACTACGTCGACGACACCAGCAAGCAGTTCAAGGAAATCAACGCGTCCATCACCGCCGTGCAGACCGGCGTCGGCGTCGAGCTCGCCGAGGTCCAAACTACGCTGGAGGCCGAGCTGGATTCCGTCAAGGCCACGCTGAGCTCCGAGATCTCACAGCTCGCGGCGTCTGTTGACCGCGCCGTCCGTGCGATTCCGAGCGCTGCGGCGGGAGGATCGAAGGATGCGCTGGTCGGCCCGGATGGGCACCGCTCTGCATCTGAACTCCGGGGAAGGGCGAGCCCCATGGGGGCGTCCACCCCGGACACTGGTACGAATCGCGGCCCAAATTTTTTTCTGCAGAACACTGAATCTTCGGTTACTGACGCCTCTGCTCCCCGTGTCGAGCTACCACAATTCGAGGGGGCGAATCCTCGCCTGTGGCAGCGCCGAGCGGAAGAATACTTCCAACGATGGGGAACACCGAGCACCCATTGGGTTTCGTACGCGTCGTCACAGTTCACCGGTGCGGCGGCGACATGGCTTGAAGCGTATCTTACCAAGGTGGCAGCACCAGAGTGGGGGGCGTTCACGCAAGCCGTGCAGGCAAGGTTCATGAGAAACCAACACCAAGTTCTGCTACGCAGGTTGTTCAAGATCTCGCAAACTGGGACGGTGGAAGATTATGTCAGGCGTTTCTCTGACCTCATGGATCAATTGGCTGCATACGACGACCACACCGATCCCCTTCACAATCTCACGCGCTTCCTGGACGGATTGAAGCCCACCGTACGGGTCCTGGTCGCAATTCAGCAGCCAAGTGATCTGGACTCTGCTTACACAATGGCCTTGCTATACGAGGAGCTGGGTGATGGTAGCAACTGCCTCAACGCGACCCAGCCGCTGTCCACCGCTCAGCGCCGCGCTGTTGCTGCACCCTTACCACCACCTCCACCGGCTCGCTGGGTCTCCAAGTCAGTTGAGGAGAAGAGATTGATGGAAGGAAGCAAGCCGCCCCCGGATGATCGCTGGTCCAGTCTCAAGGCGTATCGCAGAGCGAAGGGCCTCTGTTTTGTGTGCGGAGAGAAGTATTCTCGGGAGCATCAATGCAAGAATACGATCCAGTTACACATAGTGCAGGAGATGCTTGAGTGTATGCAACACAGCGATGAACTGACGGATTCTGATGCAGAACAATTGGAGACAGAGATTGTCGAGGCCAACATGATCTTGTCTGCTGCAGCAACACAGGTGGGAATCGCAGCCCCTCGGACAATGCAGCTAGCCGTGCAAGTGTTGGGCAGACAGTGGGTATTTCTGGTGGATTCAGGGAGCTCTTCATGTTTCCTGGACGCAGATCGAGCAGCGGAATTGACAGGAGTCACGCGAGAGCCGACAACAGTTCGGGTACAGGTTGCTGGCGGTGCTACACTGCAGTGTTCTGATCAGATCGTGAATCTTCCTTGGTCGACGCACGGGTGCCAATTCTCTGATACATTCAGAACACTAGCGCTTCACTCATATGATGGGATTTTGGGTCTCGACTGGCTTGCGAAACACAGCCCGATGCTTACCCATTGGGGGCAACACTGGATAGCAATTGATGTGGAAGGCCAATTGACGGTGCTGCATGGTCTCGGTCCTCCAGATGTTACGCATGCTCAAGTGGAACTGCACCTGATGCACGAACAGAAACGGCCTGACGAAGAAAACCTGCACCCAGGTGTGCAAGCAATCTTGGACCAATTCGATGCCCTCTTCCAGGAGCCCACCGGATTACCACCCAGCAGGCAGTACGACCACCAAATTCCTCTGGTTCCAGGTGCGCGGCCGGTTTCCATTCGCCCCTATCGTGTTGCGCCGGAGCTGAAGACTGAAATTGAGCGACAGATTGAGGAGCTTCTGCGCCAAGGCGTGATTTCGCACAGCAACAGTCCATTCTCGTCTCCGATTCTGCTGGTTCGAAAGGACGATCGTTCCTGGCGCTTGGTGGTCGATTATCGCCACCTGAATGCTCTCACCATCAAAGGAAAATACCCGCTGCCTGTCATTGATGAACTTCTCGATGAGCTCGCTGGAGCGCGCTGGTTCTCGAAATTGGATTTACGTGCTGGCTACCACCAAATCCGTCTCGCGCCTGGGGAGGCCTACAAGACCGCGTTCCAGTCGCACAACGGACATTACGAATTCAAGGTAATGGCCTTTGGTCTCAGCGGTGCACCTGCAACATTTCAATACGCCATGAACGCAGCTCTTGCCCCTGTTCTGCGCAAATTCGCCCTTGTGTTTTTCGATGATATCCTTATCTATAGCCCCACCCTGCATGAGCACCTGGAGCATGTTCGGATTGTGCTGGAAATCTTGCAGAAGGAGCAGTGGAAGGTCAAGCGATCAAAATGCGCATTCGCTCAACAGAAAATTGCATATCTGGGCCATGTCATTTCGGACCAAGGGGTGTCGACTGACGAGACCAAAATTGAGACTGTTCGTTCGTGGCCGCAACCAGAATCTGTGAAGGATTTGCGTGGATTTCTAGGGCTCAGTGGATATTATCGGAAATTCATACGGCACTACGCGATTATCAGCAGGCCACTCACCGCGCTCCTGAAGAAAGGGGCCCTGTTCGTCTGGACGGAGGACGCGTCCGTTGCCTTCCACACCCTGAAGCAAGCCTTGATTTCTGCCCCCGTCCTCGCCCTCCCGGACTTCTCGAAGCAATTCGTTGTGGAAACGGACGCCTGTGACGTCGGCATTGGCGCGGTGCTGTCGCAGCAAGGTCACCCCGTCGCCTTCGTCAGCCGCGCGCTTGGGCCTCGCAACAGATGCTTGTCCGTCTACGAAAAGGAATATCTCGCAATTCTCTTGGCAATCGAGCAGTGGCGTTCGTATCTCCAGCTGGGGGAGTTCATTATCCGCACGGATCACCAAAGCCTGACACACCTGACGGACCAGCGGCTTCATACTGACTGGCAGCGCAAGGCGCTCACCAAAATGATGGGATTACAGTACCGTGTTGTTTACAAGAAGGGAATCTCCAATGGCGCGGCTGATGCACTCTCCCGCAAGCCCGTTGAGTCCTCCCAGCTATTCGCGATCACGACGGTCAAGCCAGCTTGGTTGGAAGCAGTGGAAGAGAGCTACCTCGCCGACGATTATGCACAGAGTGTGATGCAGAAGCTGCTGTTGGATCCAACCTCCGTTCCACATTTCTCTCTCAGTGCAGGCCTGTTGCGATACGACGGCAGAATCTGGATAGGCAGTGGTGTTGAGTTCCAGCGAAAAATTATATCCGCGTTCCATGACAGCCCACAAGGGGGGCACTCCGGGTTCCCTGTGACTTACAGAAGGCTGCTATCTCTTTTCAAATGGGTCGGCATGAAAGCTGCTGTCAAAAACTATGTGCAAACGTGTGACATTTGCCAACGAGCCAAGCCTGAACGAGTACTGTCACCAGGATTGCTGCAGCCGTTGCCGGTGCCGTCGAGCCCGTGGGAGATGGCCACCATGGACTTCATTGATGGGCTCCCTGCTTCGCGTGGCTTCGACTGCATTCTCGTCGTCGTCGATAAGCTGTCCAAGTTCGCTCATTTCATTCCATTGAAGCATCCCTACACTGCCAGCGTGGTAGCGCAGAAGTTCGTCGACAACATCTTTCGCCTCCATGGTTTGCCGCAGTCCTTGGTGTCAGACCGCGATCCGGTGTTCACTAGCGGATTCTGGCAGGGAGTCTTCAGGGCAACAGGAACACAGTTGAGGATGAGCACAGCTAGCCACCCGGAAACTGATGGCCAGACGGAGCGAGTCAATCAGTCGATCGAGTGTTATCTCCGTTGCTTCATCAGCTCACACCCCAATCAGTGGAGCAAGTGGTTGCCCTTGTGCGAATATTGGTACAACACGAACTGGCACGCGTCGTTGGGAAGCTCCCCCTTCGAAATCCTCTATGGAAGAAAGCCCAGGTATTTTGGAATTTCCGCTTCTGACGTTGTGCCGCCCATGGATGTCCAGACTTGGTTACAGGAGCGCCAGTTGGTCATCGCGTCCGCTCGACAGCATCTTCTCCGAATGCAGCAGAGGATGAAACACCAGGCGGACAAGAATCGCAGCGAGCGCGTCTTCAAGGTAGGGGACGTCGTCTACCTAAAGCTCCAGCCCTACCTGCAGATCTCCGTCGAGCGTCGCGCCAACCACAAGCTCGCCTTCAAGTACTTCGGCCCCTTCCGCGTCTTGGAACGAATTGGTGCAGTGGCGTACAAGCTCCAGCTCCCGGATCACAGCCGCGTCCACCCGGTGTTCCACGTCTCCCTCCTCAAGGCCTGTTTGCGCCCAGGTCAACATGCTCTGCCACAACTTCCGCCTCTCGACGCGCCGTACCAAGTTCCTCAAGAGATCCTCCAGCGTCGTGCTCGCCAAGATGGACAGCGTATGGTGGCGCAGGTCCTCGTCCAGTGGAGTGGTGCCCCTGCCGAGCTCGCGACATGGGAGGATGAGGAGAGCCTACGTCAGCGATTTCCTCGTGCGCCTGCTTGGGGGCAAGCAGGTACACAAGAGGGGGGGATTGTCAACGACCCCTCCCGGCCCACCAGCGAGAAGCCCGGAACGCCAAGGCCCAAGAGGAAGGCTGGACTGCCAGCTAGGCTAGCTGGCCAGGAATGGGTCAACTGAAGGAAGCTATATTAGAGGAAGGAAACTAGGTAGAACGTTGGCGAATGACTTGATGGAAACGGCAGTGCCGTGGTAGGTGTGCGTGCGGCCAGGGGCCTGCTGTGTTCGTACTCGATCGAGAATTATTCCAGTTAAACGCGAGAGAGAGGCTTGATCCGATCGGGCTCTTACAGTGATGCTCTAGCCCAAGGCTTCCCGTGGACAAGTGAACAAAGCACTGGCGGAACCAGGATTCAAATTTGAGGGGAGCCCAACATGCTAATATTCAGTTAGGGGGAGCCAAACATGCTAATTTTTTCTAAAATTTGTACCTAAATCCGGTTTATACACTACAAAACAAATATTTTGCCAAACCATAGGGGGGGCCAAGGCCCCTGCTGGTCCCCCCCTGGTTCCGCCAGTGGAACAAAGCATCCGAACAACAAAAATATCTGCACTTCTCCTACCGCCGCAAGGCACCATTTGTGGTATACTGAATGTATTTCAGTGCATCGGCGAGGGTTTTAAGATATGTGATTCTAAAAAAAAAAGCTTACAAACAAACAGCAAAATCGCGGTGTACAATAGTTTTTACGGTACGTGTACGCATATGTTATTATACCTTTTTACCATATCGTGGGCGCTTTAATTAGCACACACTACACTAGTAGTGCAAATTGTCTATCTTTGGATGTACTGTATTACTGGTCGCACATGCATGTGCGTATACTGTCTTCGTCGTCCGGGGCTCACATGCGTACACGTAGCTTTAATTCATGTTTGATAGCTCACCGGAATAAGACAATCGAAGAGCAAACGCGTTTGTGATATTCTCTGAAAAATGCCGCTCTTTTACATGACGGTATGCACTTGTGCAACTCAAACGGCATCACGCGTACTATCTTTGGTCTCCGGGGTCCATATGCACACACGTAGCCCATTATGGCATTTAACGGCCAAAACATGACGTGTCAGCATAATCATAGGAGAAAGCAAGAGACACACGAGCCCCTTGGCACCTACAGATTTTCGTCCTCGATATTTTCCGACCCACGTGCATGGTGACCACCGAATCGTCCGAAGGTTTCCCTTCATTATTGGAAAAGTATAGTCGGGATGGTTGGTCGATCAGCAAATTAAGCACGATAGTAAATGGATCCCGGTGCATTTTGGCCATGGTTACCACTGAACATGCGCTAGCCGGAGTACACGTAGCTTCATATACGGCGATTACGACAGCACCTAACAAAGCATGACGGTGTCAGCGTTAACCCAACGAGAAAGCAAAACAAAACAGGTTAAACCGTGTGCCGCGCGGGCTGGAGCTGCCACTTGCCGCACGCAGATTCTCCTACTCCGGTCTACCTCTCGCGGCGCCGGCGGGTCCCAGCTCCCGCCCCTCCCCTCGCAGATCTTTCCGGCGGCGAACGTCGGCCCAACAAATATCTGGCCTCCCAGCACCAGCCCCGCGAGATATTTCCCGTCGCCCCGCCCACGTGGAAAAGCGCCGGCACGTAGGCGTGAAGGAACGGCAGGCGGCCTCCGCTTTGCCTAGCTAGATATTTGCGGCATCGTTGCTTCGTCACTTTGCTCATCCATTCCTTCCGGCTCCGGAGTACTTATCTCCTGCGGAGAACCCCACACGTCCCGCACAGCCAAATTTCTCAAATTTTCTCGCGAGGGTTTGTTCGCCTGCCTGCTTGATCCCTGAGATTTTTTTCGAGCGCTCGCTTAGATCCTTGGCTTGGCTAGCGCGTTCTTGTCTTCCGGTTGTTGGGGGTTCGAAAATATCTTCGGCCTTCGCCTTCTCCTCTCCTCCGGATTCAGCCGACCCCGAGGTCGAGGGATCTGCTTCTTCTTCCTTCCACCGGATCGTTTCTTCCTTGAATCTCCTGCCTCGACGCGGGGTTCGTCTCGACAGAGAAATCTGCTACGAGTGCGAGATCTTGTGTAGTTTCGGGGAAACAGAAAGCGAATCGTTGGGCCTTGTCCGTTAGTTCCTTCTTTATTTTCCTTCATCGGAAGAACCAGATGGGTGACGTGTCTCTGGATCGACCGATTCAAGCAGAGCCAGCACCCGGCGGCATTGCACAGGTATGGTAACAGTCTACCAGCTGGTTCTTGCTAGCTGTCACGTCCTGTTTATTTATTCTCATTTATTGTCATCCTACTCATCGGCTTCATCTTTCACTTTCTCTCGTCGTACCTATGTTATTGCATATTTACTTGTTCGGCTGTTCGGTAAATTCGTGGTCTATTCATTGTTTATTTCAATTCCATTTGTTTTCCAAGTTTAAATTATGTTCACGATAATACGAAAAAAAAAACAAAAAATAATAATATCCCAAGTCATGAAAAAGTGACATTCTTGCAAAACAAAAAACAAAAAAATCGGAAAGTACTACTAGTGTGCCTTGGAACATGAAAATTGGATCCTTGCTTTACTTCATGCTGTTACCAGATTCCCACACCCTGAAAATAAACTGACTTTTTTTTTTGATAAAGGGCTTTATTACTTAAGAAAAAAAAACTGGAAATAAACTGACTAGTGTCTTGTTCTTCTCTCACAGGATAATCGGACTGCAAATCTGATGTCGGCAGGCTGGACAGATGAGAGGCACACGCTTTACATAAGCTCCATGGAGTCCTCTTTCCTCAATCAACTCCAGAAACGCGGACACGATGCGAACCGGAATGATCCAAGCGGCAACGGGTTCAAGGTTCTCCGCCGCGGAGTGTGGGAGAAGCTCAAATTCGAGAGAACCAATGCTGCTGCCCCAGTCAGTAGGAAATGCGACCTGTCAGCGAACCCGTGGATCCGGCGTTTTAGACCGCGTGACTGCAGCAGCAGTGCAAATGGTGATGGGGCGGATTCTTCAGTGGGTGATCACGAATCGGGTATCCAAACTGTCACTGGGAGGACTCCCCTGTCGCATGAGAGGGAATTGGGAGCGTGCAAGGGAGAAAACCTTCTCGATGAAAATACAGGTAGTTAACTCAGTTACCTCATTCGATGTTTGGCGCATCATGCACACATGTTTTTCTTAACACTAGCTGATTTTATGGAAGACGTATGCACAATATAATAACCAAGTGTGATTGAGCTCCAACATGCTCGCTTGCTGGTGGTTCTTTCTGTCTGAATGCATCTATGCTCTGAAGCAGCATCCTGCGATGAGCTAAATTTCTGATGCCGTTTTCTTTCTTTCTTTCTTTCTGCAGAGGTCTCTGATCAGAACTTTGCCGACGACGAGGCGGAAGTTGGCGCCGAATCAAGTATAGCATGCAAGAGAAGGAGATTAAGTGGTACTTCCGCTTACTGCGCCCCAATGATCAAGTGAATTCACATGATCTATTGTAGAGAGTTCTATTACGAGTGTTGAGATGAAAAGAAACGCACTGATTGTGACTCAAACAGGTTGTTGCTAGCTCAAAATCTGTGGGAACATGGAAGCAAGAATGCTCGCATGGAAGCACTGAGCATTGGAGGAGTTAGTGTTGGCGATTTAATAGATTAGATTATCTGCCTATTTTTTTCTCGCAAAAGAATGTATCTTGCAGTTTTTTCTCAGTTGTGTAGTCCACTCGTGACTCAGTATAATAGGCTCACTGACTACTTAGAAGAATTAGATAATACTTCAATTTATGGATGTTAATGGTTGATGTGTTTTCTGGCAACTGCTGCCTGCAATGTGAATGAAGTGTTCATGTTTGCAACGAAGATGTGAATGGTCCTAATTTAATTCTTTTTTTGCCACAGTCCAAGTGTGTTACACACATGCAGCATGGTATAAATGACAACCAAATTTGCAATGAGCGAAGTGCAAGTCCGGAGGATTCTTTTTCTTAATGGAATGTTTGGTGTTCCATGTTGACGGTTCTTGCCCGTCCTCTTTCGTCCTTCTGGTCACCCTGTGCAGTCTGCTGTTTTATTCAATGAAAATAGAGCAAAAGCTTTTGCTTTTCTAAAAAATATCTTGCAGAATGACCAATCCAAAAGGCAATAATAAGGTTGTGGAATGGCAATGTGCAGCCTGAACCATGTCAAATCTACTATGCTACTCCCTCCGTATCAAAATGTAAAATGTTTTAGTGTTTTCTAGATAAAACGTATTTACACATGTTCTAGTGTGTATATTCACATAAACCTACACACTAAAACATGTCTGATACGGTAAAATATTTTACATTTCGATACGGAGGGAGTAGAACTTCCGCTCTAACACCTCCTGGACCCTCGCGATGTGCAGCTCAAAGTGATATCTTTACTTTTTTTAATCATATTTACAAGTTTAAAAAAATTTAGAACTAAATTCTAGACGTACTTTAATGATGTGTCTTACTATCATGCTTACTCTCACTTTATATTTTTAAGCTACAAAAAATAAAAATAAAAAGATTTGTGCATAGCGAATAGTGTATACTTTCAAAACTTTAAAATCCATCAGATTTTCACGTTTTATTTTAGCCTAGAATTAAAAATAATTAGCGTTGCGGTCTTTTTTGGATTTGTAAATTTGATTTTACTAGATAAATCTAACATTTTTTCAGCTTTTTCGAAACCTCTAAATATGATTTTCCAATTTTTAAAAAAATATTTTTTTTACTGAAACTCGGGAGCCAAAAAAAAAGCCTTTGATGCCTGTGATGCTAGTATTGAATACTATTGTTTTCAAAAGAAAAAAGATATTGATCTCATCTGTTGGCTGTCATTTACTATGGATTGGTGATATTTCATTTGGGCTCTTAGAGTGAAGATTTTGACTCCCGAGCTCTAGTGCTCAGTTTATTTCAAATCTCAATTCGAAATACTTTATATTCTAATATACATAAAAAGGATAAATATGTGGATCCGAGTATACACACTTTTAAATCTCCAAAATACAATTTTTATATAGCTCATAATATAAGGGATCTCACAATATGATTTTACATATTTGTAGGACGCATCATTGACTATATCCATTTTTTTTGTTTCGGTTTATTCTAAAACTTGTAGTATGATTTTTGAACTTTTAAAATAAAGGGAGCACTTGTACCTAAGAGCCAAAGTGACTTTTCCTCTAGCTAGAGCCTAGATAACTGAACAAAGCATCCAAGAAACCACAAAAATATCTGCAATTTTGTAACTCCCCAAGGCATCGGTAACATCATAGAGAATGTATTTCAACGCATTTGCGAGGGTTTAGATAATTCAAGGATTCCAACCCCAAGGCGCAGTTAACATCATAGAGAATGTATTTTAGTGCATTTGCGAGGGTTTAGATAATTCAAGGATTCCAAAGAAAGCTTGCTAGAATGCAAAATTTGCAATCTACAAATATGATCATATTTTTTAACCATATTGTGCGCTCGATTTTCTAGCAAACATGAGTAGCGCGAATTATCGTTGGATCTCTATCCGACTCGTTTTGTTTAACTATTTAGTAGAATAGAATATATTTGAAGAGCAACATGCTTTGCGATATTCTCGACTTGCTCTTGATATTAAGTTGTTGCAGAGACTTGGCGTGCGTGATAGCAACTTGATATTAATATACTTACCTTTATCACAAAATACTCTGGTTGTAATCCTTTTTCTAGATGCTAGTATGGCCGTAATCCGCAAAGCAAAACTGTGCCCGCGGCTTGAATTTTCTCTTTTTCTTCTTTTCCTCTTTGCAACGCCACTGGCGGCGACGTCGGCCGAACAAAATATCTGCCCTCGAGCCCGAGCTAGAGCCGCAAAGATATTTCCGTGCCACGTGTAAAAGCGCCGGCACGTAGGCGTAAAAGAACAGTAGGCGGCTCCGCTTTGCCCCTAGATATTTGCGTCCCGCACACCTGCGGCACCATTGCTTCGTCAGTTTGCTCATACATTCCTCCCCTGCTCCATTCCTCCCGTGCGGAGAACCCCTCACGTTCGACACAGCCACATCTCACAAATTTTCTGCGAGGATTCGCCTGCTTGATCCGTGGGATCTTTCCGAACGCTCGCCTAAATCCTCCGAAATTCGCCGGGGTCTTCTTTGGACTAGACTCGTTCTTGTTTTCCGGTTGTTGGAGGGCCAGCAATCTTTTCCGCGTTCCCCTTCTCCTCCAGCCGGATTCATCCGTCCTCGAGTCGGGGCATCTGTTTCTTCCTTCCAGCGGATCGCTTCTTGCTTGAATCTCCTGACTCTACGCGGTTCATCTCGAGAGAAAAAAATATCTGCAGCGAGATCTTGTGTAGTTTCGGGGAAGCAGAAAGCGAATCCTTGTCCTTGTTCATTCTTTTTTTTAAAATTTCCTTGGAAGAATCAGATGGGTGACGTGTCTGTAGATCGGACGACTAAAACAGAGCCAGCGGCCGGCGGCATTGCACAGGTAACAATCCACCAACTGGTTCTTGTTACCTGTCACAGCCTGTTTATCTATTCTCAGTTTTGTCATGCCGCTCATCGGTTTCATGTTTCTCTTACTCGTGATAGTACCTCTGTTATGCATGCTTACTTGTTCGATCTGTGTAGAACTATTCGGTAAATTCGTGGTCTATTAAATGTTTATTTCGATTTCCTATAGTTTTTCGAGTTTAAATTGCGTTCATAGTAGGAAAGAACAAAGAAATACCCCAAGTCATGAAAAAAGTGCTAGTCTTGCATTTTGCTCTTGGATTATAATACTCCATGGAACATGAAAGTATGATCCCTGCTTTTATTTCATGTTGTTAGCACATTCCTACACTCTGGAAATAAACTGACCAGTGTCTTGCTGTTCTTTGACAGGACAATCGGACTGCAAACTTGATGTCGGCAGGCTGGACAGACGAGAGGCACACGCTTTACATAAGCTCCATGGAATCTTCTTTCCTCGACCAACTTCGCAAACGCGGACACGATGCGAACCAGAATGATTCAAGTGCCAGTGGGTTCAAGGTTCTCCGGGGTGGAGCGTGGGAGAAACTCAAATTCGAGACAGCCAATGTCTGTGCTCCAGTCAGTGCCAAATGCCGCCTGCCTGCCAACCCGTGGGTCAGCCATTTTAGACCGCGTGACTGCAGCAGCAGTGCAAATGGTGATAGGGAAGAAACTTCAGTGGGTGATCACGAATCAGGTATCCAAACTGTCAGTGGGAGGACTCCCCTGTCGCATGCGAGGGAATTGGGAGCGTGCAAGGGAGAAAACCTTCTCGATGAAAATGCAGGTAGCTAGCTCAATTGGCTCTTTCAATGTTGGTGTATCATATCTAACATACTGCGTGGTTCTTTCTTTCTGTCTGAATATATCTATGTTCTGAAGACTGAAGCAGCATCCTGCCATGAAATAAATTTCTGATGTCATTTTCTCTTTCTGCAGAGGTCTCTGATCAGAACTTTGCTGACGACGAGGCAGAAGTTGATGCCGAATCAAGTAAAGCATGCAAGAGAAGGAGACTAAGCTGTACTTCCGCTTACTGCGCCCCAATGATCAAGTGAATTTACATGATCAATTTTGGGGAGTCTGTTGCAAGTGTTGAGATGAGAAGCGACGCACTGAATGACTGAAAGAGGCTGCTTGCTAGCTGAAAATCTGTGGGAACTTGGAAGCAAGGATGCTCTGTAGTAAAGCATGGAGAAGAGTAATTCTCGGTTAATGAGAAACCACTAAGCATTGGAGGAGTAGTGTTGGCGATTTAATAATAGATCATACTAGATTTTTCTGGTTATGTATCTATCTATTCTGCAGTTTCCGTTGGTTTTCTAGTCCAGGCTAGTGTCTCACTATCTAGTATCCAGCGAGAAGAACAATAGGCTCACTCCCTAGTCACTGACTAGTAGTAGTAGCAGCAGCAGCTAATGTCGGGAAGTCATTTGTGCCCCCCAGCACCAGTGATCCTGCTGTTTTAACCAAAAAAAAAAAAGGTTCTGAAAAAATCTAAAAAAATCATTCTCTATGATGAATCCCACGGACGTGTAAATTTTCACTTAGAAATACTTTGTATTTTATGCTACACAAAAATAAAAAATCCGTACATTTAAAGATATGCATTTTCACTATATTCAGATCAACACATTTGTTATTTTTATGTAGCTCAAAATACAAAATATTTATGTGAAATTTTACACGTATGTTGGATATTTTATCAAGAACAACTATATTTTTTTTCAGTTTTTTTACTTATAAATTGGCTTTTGATTTTTTTTTTAAACACCAGGATCATTGGTGCTTGGGGAGCAAGAAATATTCACTCCAGCTAATACTTCCTAAATCAGCGACAATTAATTTGGATTAAAGGGAGTATATTGTTCTCAGACTTAAAGGAATAACCACTTTGCGTTAAACAAAATCCAGAAATGATATTCATGCTTAAAGCATGCACCAGATAACAATTATTCAGGTTTATAACTAATCCAGACGGTAAATGAAGAGGTAGCGCCTTGATGGCAATCAGATCAACTTCTGATCCATTGCCGACGCGCATCATCACCTCATCCCTTGCTAGTGTTCGCTTATTCTGCAGTTCTTGTTTCAAAATATATATGTGACAACCGAACCAGTATCAAATAACCAGGCACTACTGCGAGTACTAGTAAGGTGCACATAAATAACATGTATATCACATATACATTTGTTCACTTTGTCGGCCTTCTTATCTACCAGATATTTGGGGCAGTTATGCTTCCAGTGGTCTGTGCTCTTGGAGTAGAAGCACTCAGTCTTAGGCTTAGTTCCATTCCTGGTTTTCTTCTCAGGTGCAGCAACAATCTTGCCACCCTTCTTTAAGTTGACCTTTGGCTTGCCTTTCTTCCCTTTCTTGAAACTAGTGGTCCTATTGATCATCAACAGTTGATGCTCTTTCTTGATCTCCACTTCAGCAGTCTTAAGCATTGAGAGAAGCTCGGGGAGAGTCTTCTTCATGCCTTGCATATTATAGTTCATCACAAAGTTCTTGTAATTTGGTGGCTGGCTCATTGGGGATCATTATTCCCATAGCTATGAGCTTATCAGCGTACGCAGACATTCTGAGCACGTGCTCGCTAACAGAGTTGTTCTCTTCCATCATGAAGCTAAAGAACTTTTCCGAAACATCATAACTCTCTACAGCAGCATGGGTATCGAAAATCAATATCAATTCTCCCATTGTAGCAAAAGCAGTGTTGTCCTCAAAAAGTTTTCGCAGCTCTGGCTCTAATCCATACAGGATGCCGCAATGAACTAGCGGTGCTGGTCACTTAGCGGGCTGGTCACCTAGCTCTAATCCATACAGGAGTCAGATAAACATTTTTTTCTTCCTCAGAAGCATCATCAGCGGGCTGGTCACCTAGCGGTGCATCAAGCACATAGAGCTTCTTGCAATCGGTGAGGAGAATTATCAGGTTAAGTGCCCAGTTGGTAAAGTTGCTTCCATTGTTTGCTAGTTTTTTCTTTCTCCATGAACATATTGAAATTGAAGGTAGGTGGTGCCATGATCTACAACATATTTGAAAAGACTATTTAGTCTAAGTTTATGATAAATTAAGTTCAAGTTAATTCTAAAATTATCCCATGAACTCCCACTCAAAAACAACATCCCTCTAGTTGTTTTAGTGATTACACGAACCAAATTCACTACACCGAAACCGGTCATCACGTGAGACGGTGTAGTTGCAAAGGCGAACATCGACATGTTCATCATATCATCCATATGACTCATGCTTTACCTTTCGGTTACGTGTTCCGAGGCCATGTATGCACATGCTAGGCTCGCCAAGTAGAACCATTATATTGTGTGTGTTTAGAGGCCATGTCTGTACATGCTAGGCTTGAAAACACCCATTGTATGAGAACGTTGAGTCTGTCACACCCGATCATCACGCGGTGTCTCGAAAACAACGAACTTTCTTAACGGTGCATACTAAGGAAGAACACATTATTATCTTGATATTAAGTGAGAGGTATCATCTTATAATTCTACCATCACGATCTAAACAAATAAGATGCATAAAAGGATTAACATCACATGCATTGATAATATGATATGATATGGTCTTTCTTGTACTTGATCTCCATCTTGTGCATCATGGTATGATCTCCATCATTCCACCGGCATGGCACCAAGGTCCATGGCGCCTCCATCTTGATTGTCCATAAAAATTACAACATATCACATGTATATGATATACAACATGCATGCCATAAATAATAAGACGACCATATGGCTCCTGCTGGTATGTCAATAATTTACAAATGATATCATTTCATACATCAAATTTGTAATATTGACCATATCACATCACATGCCCTGCAAAAACAAGTTAGACGTCTCTAATTTATTTTTGCATATTTTACGTGGCTTAGGGCTTTCGAATATAGAATCATTCATACCTACGAACATGAACCACAACGTTCATAAACATATTTTTAACAAACCTTTGTAGATTAGATCTTAACTATAGTAGGATAAACATGACACCCCCTAAGCCACAAGTGAGAGAGGTCTCGCGTACAAGTACACGTAAAGTTTGTCTAGGGCCGCTTCATTCTACTATGCCACTAGGATCATAAAATACTCAAGGAGTCACTAACATGATCATCAACACCCACATACACTTATGTGTTCTACCCGTATAATACATATACACATGGATCCGACTTTGGTACCACTGTAGGGTTCATAGCATAGAAAACCAAAAATTTCCTACACGATAGACACCCGAAGGGCCAAAGATCTAATCTAGGAGATGAAAGCAACGGGGAGAAAGAGTATTAGAATAACATACTGATACGTCATAAACGTATCCATAATTTTTGATGTCCCATGTTGTTTTCATGTTATTTGCTACATGTTTGCTATACACTTTATGCCAATTTTATCGATTTTCTAAGACTAACCTATTGACAAGATGCCACAGAGCCAGTTCCTGTTTTATGCTGTCGATACATCGTAGTAAGGTTCATAGACGGGAGTGCCATGAGCCTACTGATAGAACCGCGGGGGGAATATGGAAGTACTGTAACGAGAACACCGAGTTTTACCCAGGTTCTGTACGTCTCAATGGTGGCGTTCCTAACCTGCAATCTCACTAAATAAGAGCTGAAGCCTGAAGTATACAAAGTACAATTGTGAGTATCGTTTCGCTAACTTGGCGAGGATCAACTTCTCGGCGAGTTGGCTTCTAGCTAAGGTGAGATTCGTTGTTGTTCTTTGCTCCTGTACGACTTTATATAGATAGCCGTACTAAGCCTTACAGGAAACAAACCTAGAAGACTAAGATAAGTATCTTGTCTTGGAAAGTAAGGCATCCGACTTCTTCTGCAAGCCGGACCACGACTGAACCGTAGTCTGGGTACTTCTAGAATCCGTCTTCCTGCGCGTCAGCTTAGTGGGCCGCCTAATGGACTGTGTTCCATTACCTGTGGGCCACCCTGGTAATGCGGCCTTCGGCCAATGTCAGACATACCCCTAATTGGCATATATCCGAAAGTAGCCCCCAAGAAGGATTAAGACTTCATCCTGTCACTCATCATAAAGTTGTATTCTTTTTCACGAATGTCGGCTTTTTGTCTTGATTCTTCTTTCAGCAAAGTTTTTCAATGCCAAACTCGGATTTACCGAAATCTGACTTTTCTCCCACGAGACTTCGCGGACAAGGAACCTCGTGACGTGAGCGATGAAATCCTGCTGATGTCATGGACGTTTGGGTTCTGTCAAAAGACTGAAACCATATCTCTAACATATTCTCGCGCAGGAAATGAGGAGATAGCAATAATCACCCCGCCCCCTTGTTTCCCGGAATTTCAGGCGTTACACGCGTCGCGCATCCAACGGCTAAAAGAGCCCTTGGAACCAATCTCCACGCGCCCTGGCTATAAATAGATGCCTCGGGGCCTGATGTCTATGCACTCTTCTATTCTTGTAGACAGTGTTGGGCCTCCAAGTGTAGAGGTTTGTAGAATAGCAAGAAGTTTCCCTTAAGTAGATTACCCAAGGTTTATCGAACTCAGGGAGGAAGAGGTCAAAGGTATCCCTCTCAAGCAACCCTGCAATTACGATACAAGAAGTCTCTTGTGTCCCTAACACGCCTAATACAATTGTTAGTTGTATATGTGCACTAGTTCGGCGAAGAGAGAGTAAAATACAAGTAATATGGATGTGTATAAGTGATAATAGCAATCTGAAATAAAAATGGCACCAAGCAAACATGTAGCAGAACTGATTGTAAACGGTGTATCAATGCTTAGAAACAAGGCCTAGGGATCATATTTCACTAGTGGACACTCTCGACAATAATAACATAATTGAATGCATAAATATCTCTCTTCACTATGCTACTATGAACCACTCTCCGTTCGAATAACAAACACCAAGTCATTGTGTAGGGGTACAAAGCACACCTTAAAGTTACATTCCCGTATCTAGTTAACCCCAGGCCGTCACTATGATCTCCCTAGAAGGTACTAGACAAACACCACAATTTCATAGGGTCATCCAACACAAGATATAAATATCATGCTAAACCACGCGGTGCACACACTGTCACCTTTACACCGTGATCAAAGTGTCTACGAAGATCTGATAATAAAACCACTCGAGTAGCATAACAGATGAAGAGTACATCTACATATTCAACTAGATTACAAAGCGCATGATCACATAAAGATCACACCATGGGAGAGAGAGATGAAACACTAGCTACCGGTAGAGCCCTCAGCCCTGGGGGAGAACTACTCCCTCCTCATCATAGGAGACAGCAACGGGCGATGGAGATGGCGGTGGAGTCGATGGAGATGGCTCCGGGGCACTTCCCCGTCCGGCAGGGTGCTGGAATAGAGATTTATGTCCCGCGGAACTTGCGGCGGCGGCGGAGCTACGGATTTTCTTGGTGGAAAAGGCCGATTCCTCTAGGGTTTATGCATCGGGGAGTATATATGGGCGAAAGGGCGATGTCGGGGGTGGCCAAGGGTCCCACACCACCCCTTGGCGCGACCAAAGGGGGAACCGCGCCCCCTATGGTGTGGTGGCTCCTGGGCACACCTCCGGGTCTCTTCGGGACTCCGTGGACCCTCCGGGACTTCTAAGACTTCTGGCTTTTGAATTTTCCAATTCCGGGAATATTTTCAGAACAACTTTTCTGAAATTAAAAACAGCAGAAAACATGGAACTGGCTCTGTGGCATCTTGTCAATAGGTTAGTCCAGAAAATCGATAAAAAACGACATGAAATGTATAGCAAACATGTGGGAAACAATAAGAAAACTACATGGAACATCGGAAATTAAGGATACGTTTATGACGTATCAACATCCCCAAGCTTAGTTCCTACTCGTCCTCAAGTAGGTAAACGATAAAAACACATAATTTCTGAGGTGACATGCTACCAACATAAACTTGATGATCATATTAATGTAAAGCATGTAAAATAGGATCAAATGAATAAAGGTTGTGGTTTATAGTTGATATCAAAGAGTAATGTATAAACCATTAGGAAAAACAAAGTAAAACCTTTCAATGAATCAATACTAAAAGACAATCCACTGTGCATAGTTTATTAAAGACGATTTAAGCTTCAAGAACAATAATATAATCATCCAAGGCATCAAACTCTCACAACAACCCCTGTTAGGATCAAGTCAAGTGACAACAATATGCACGTAGGAAAATCATTCAAATAATTGTGCACTCAAAAAAAGCAAGCATTCTGTATTGGTTCCTAGCACTAGGATGTTATGGCTAAAAGAACATTATGGGGGGTTTGGATGGTCAATGGAAGAAAGTCTCACACAACTGAAAGTTATCATTAGACAAGAGGAAATCTTAGAATCAAAGTTATGAAAGGAGTAGTGATTGCCACACAACGGATGTACATAGAGCTATAAGTGTATGAAAGCTCTCCAATGGAACTAGTGGGGGTGCATCCAAGTTTCTTGCTCACGAAGACCTGAAGCTCTTTTGAGGAGGCTCATCATTGGAATATACAAGCCAAGTTCTATAATGTAAGTTCCCCACATAGTTATGTAAGTCATACTATAAAAACTCTCTCCAAACTTAAGTAATGATGCCAACCAAGCACAAGTGTGGAATAAATAATCGTAGCGCTAACTCCTCTCTCTTTATTATCTCTCTTTTGCCTTTTTTCCTTTTTGCCTTTTTCTCTTTTTTATTTTTTTTATTTATAAACTCATTGGTAGGGGCAACACTCTATTTTACAATGAATCATCACACTTTTAGTACTCATAAATCAAACTGAAATATCTCTGATGTAAATAAAACTAAATGCTCCTGCCAGTGTAGCAGTATGCAAAATAACAATGAAGCATGACAAGTAACATAATGATGATGGATGTTGTATGGAAATATATCTCGGAATGGCTATGGAAATGCCATGGTAGGTAGGTATGGTGGCTGTTTTGAGGAAGATCAATTTTTGCTTATGTGTAGAAGAACAAAGTTCTCCCACGGGGTTCGGATGTACTAGAAAAGTTTGCACCAACTCTCAATGTGAGAATGAGCAATGCACAATACCGAAGAGGCTAGCAAATATGGATGGTGGAAGTGCCACAAAACCGCAACATAGAACTCACAAGTTAAAAGATTTAAAATAAAATCATGATATCACAAGGCATAATGAAAATCACTCCAAGAGGGTCCGTGGCAGTGACAAGTCACTGTTGGCTACCCCGACCGTAGCGCGTAACAGAAATCCATCACGATTGCTATCAGCAAAGGAAGTCATATACCATTATCCTATCAACTGGTTATTTGAGTGTGACACAGTTTCAAGCTTTTAGACCAACCATTAATTGTTTTTACTTTGCTAAACCAGCAAGTTTACCATTAAGCATATTAATATCTCAAAACAACAGCAAATAATGAAGTGAAACGGTTTAGTGATCTACAAGAATATGCAAGCTTTTTCGTTATACCATCTACCACATGTAGCATTTTCTATTTCCACCAAACACCAAACAATAAAAACTATCCAAGATATATAGAAATGAAACAAGAGAGTAATCACATAACTCTACTAAAAATAATAGCTCTGAATAAGATATGCATGAAGATAAGGGCTAAACGCAGTACTAGCAAAAAGTGAACACTCATAGAACAATAAGAATGAAAACGAGTGTGTTCTAAGCAATGAAAACGGAGTGTGTCTCTCTCCCACACAAGTATGATAGGATCCAACCATAAACTAAATCAAAGAAAACTAAACATAAAACAAAGGAAAACAAAATAAAACCAAACAGACGCTCCAAGTAAACTTCATATGATGTGACCGAATAAAAATATAGTTTCATGAGAAGTGACCTGATAGATGGTTGATGAAGAAGGAGATGCCTTGGGCATCCCCAAGGTTAGATGCTTGAGTATTCTAAAAATATTCTTGGATGAACCACGGGGGTATCCCCAAGCTTTGACTTTGCACTCTTCTTGATCACCTATATCACATCTTCTCTCAACCCTTGAAAATTTCCTTCACAACATACTCAAACAGTAATTCGCATTAGAGGGTTAGTGCAACAATTAAAAATCCATGGGTTTTTATGGCACAAATGCTATTAATACTTTTAAACATTAGCTATATCTACTGATGTTTCGTGAAGCAAAGGAATCCACTTGACATCGCAAAAGAGCAAATGCAAGAAAAATGGCAGAATCTGTCAAAACCAGAACAGCCTGTAAATACGAATTTTCTAGAGGCACTTACGTTGCTCAAACCGAAAAACTTAAAGATCGAAAAAGTTGTGGAATTAGCCGAGGAATAAGCACAAGAAATTTCAGGTCATTTCGACTTTTCTGTGAATTATACAATTCTTTACGGTGAAAAGCATAAATCTGTTTCCTTCGCAGAAATCCGAAAACCAACTCCAACTCTCGTTACAAACCTTACTTGGAACTAATAAAACATGAAAAGAAAGACACAAAGTAGTTGCTACAGAAGTAAACAACCCCCTTTACTCAAAGAAAATATAGAAAAACAAAGGAAAAATAAAACGATGGGTTATCTCGCAAGAAGTGCTTTTCTTTAAAGCCTTTTAGCTAGGCATAATAATTTGAGAAGATGCTCACATGAGAAATATGAATTGAATAAAAAAAGAGAATCAAGAAGAAAATATAAAACAAATTTAAGTCTAACCCACTTCCTATGAAAAATAATCTTGTAGAAAAAGAAGTCAATAAAGCACAAAATGGCTAGCATGGGAAGACAAAAGAAGTGCAACTTTAGAAATTTCAACATAAAGAGGGGAAACTTGATATTTTTGAGATGCA
This sequence comes from Alopecurus myosuroides, assembly GCA_028641055.1. Taxonomy (NCBI): domain Eukaryota; kingdom Viridiplantae; phylum Streptophyta; class Magnoliopsida; order Poales; family Poaceae; genus Alopecurus; species Alopecurus myosuroides. The sequence continues at coordinate 271,780,971 of CM054062.1, read as the reverse complement.
TGAAATTATTTTTCCCTCTCTCATAATAACTTTCAATAGCATCATGAATAAAATTAACAATATAACTATCACAAGAAACACTCTTATCATGAGCCACATGCATAAAAGAATTATTACTCTCCACATAAGGATAGTCGTTCTTATTAATAGCAATGGGAGAAAATTTAACAAAATAGCTATCATTATCATTCTCATCACCATAATCATCAAACATAGGAGGAATTTTGCAATCATAATTAATTTTCTCCTCAATAGTAGGCGGACTAAAAATATCATATTTATCATTGTAATCATCATAAAGAACTCCAACATGATAGACAAGTTGTATATTAGGGAGATGGTTTTGGATAGTCCCTACATAACTATGACAAATTTCATAAGGATAATTGTAATCATAGCCTATATTATAGCATCTTTTATAATAGTTATCAAAGACTGGAGGCATAGTATCATCATAAGCAATATCATCATTTTTACTAGAAAGAGATGTATCGAGCATATAATCATCAGTAGCAAAAGGATTTTCAAGCACATCATCCACAAGCTCAGAGATTTCTATATCATCATTGGAAGGAACATGGATGGTACTAATAGTACATCAATTATCATCATTTTCAGAATTGGTACCAAAGATAGTTTCAATATTATAAGTAGTATCATCTTTGTCTCACTCATGATCATCAAATTCAGTAGTAGGCATAAAATAATCATCTTAAATAGTTCCTACAGACTCAACATCACAATAATGACCAATATAACAATCATGCATATCATCTTCAATATTAATTTTTGAACCATACTCACTAGGAATAACCATGAGAGGAGCAACATTCTTAGGAGAAGGTACCATATCCTCTCCCTTTTTCCTCCTCCTCCTCCTCCTCCTCTTCTTCTTCTTCTTGTCTATAGGAGGGAGAGGCTTGAAAGGAACCTTCTCCACATACCCTGGTTTATTGTCATAAACAATAGAAAGAACTTTGGAGGATTCCTCCTCTTCATTAATAAGATGAAAACAAATATTAGCCATGTCATATTTTGGTAAAGTCTCCTCTTTTATAATATTTTGTATGTAAGTATTTGTGTTGCAATTATTAACACAATAAAGATGACAACCATGCATGACACTATTCATATCAAGAGCACTCTTATCTACCAAAGAAGTTTTTCTTGATGACTCTTCACACCCCAAAAATAATGTAAGTTCATCATGCTGATTAGGAGTGATCATGGCATCACAATACAAACTTCCAGTATTCGAATAGCAATTACAACCTGAGCATTGAAAATTGAAATGACCCACTTTACAGCAAAGTTCACAAATAAAAGGATAGAGGGCACAAACTTTTTTACCAAGATCATCTAAAGCCCTGTCCCAGTTTCTAGTTTTTTCATTCCTATGATGGACGCAATAATCTTCTTCGGTTTCTTATTTTCACAAGGTCTAAGTGCTCCACAAAAATTAACATGCTTATAAGAAATAGTACTTTCAGAAGTTTGAGCATGTTCATTGCAATCATTAATAACAGTTTCATTTGTCATGCAAGTGTATTTAAAAGTTTCATGATGTATGTCCCCATTTGATTGTGATGACCTAGCACACCACTGCATGTGTAGTGCGCAAGTCGATGACATAATACTCACAGAAGGACTTATCCATGAACATTACATCCCTCAGAGTAGTACAACAGAAACATAGCAGGACCAGGCAAAACTATAGAATAATTACAAAATCTTGAGAAAATCTTTGATGAATCAAGAATATCTCCTGCAAATGAAACATCAGAAGAAGCAATTCGAAGCTCCAAGCTGGAGAAGAACTCTAGCTCAGAACAAATCCACTACGGCGGATGCCAGCCCTAATCTATGGCTTGTAACAGCTAAGTCCAAGAATGTTCTCCACCTACACCTTGATAGCTTCTCCTACACCAGCGTTGTTGATGACGATGCTTCACTGGCTAAGTAGTATAAGACTCTTTCAAGCTTCATGAGATAGAGATGGCTTCACGATGACGACTTCCAGAAGGCTTCAACTCTAAGGAGGGGCAATAGTAGAGAAGTGCCTTTCTGTGGATGGCTTTCTGTGGCGCACCATGTAAGTATGCGCAACAGAAATATATTTTTGTGGCGCACGGGGAAGTATGCGCCACAGAAAAGAGGAATTCTGTGGCGCACGGGATAGGGGTGCGCCACAGAAAAGAGGAATTCTGTGGCGCACGAGACAGAGGTGTGCCGCAGAAATATGCTGGGGCCCAACCCAATCATTGCCCCCACTCATATTCTGTGGCGCATGGTGGTTAGTGCGCCACAGAAATATGACATTTCTGTGGCGCACCACTGTCCTGTGCGCCACAGAACTCATCCCCAAATTTTCTGTGCACACGCACGAACTCCACCCCCCCGGGAACGCCATTTCTAGTTTTTCATGGGGGAGTTGGAGGTCTAAAAAGCTTCAAAAAATAAATCCCTTATAGATGCACGGAGAGTTTAAGGTCTACTTTTTTTTATCAAATTTTGAAATATAAATTTCGACTTTCTGAGCAAAAGTTCGTTAAAAAAAGTAAAATGGGCATAACTTTTGCATACGATGTCGGAAAAAAAATGATCAAGATATCAAAAAAAAACTAGAGAGAAAAAGGAACCCAACCTCACTGGCCTTTGGCCTGTGAGCTTTTTTTAGAATCGCCAAATTCCAAAAGGAACAAAAGTTATGGCCGTTTGAAGATTTTTGACTAGAAAATAATAAAAAAAATATTCTGTGGCGCACCCCTTCATTTGGTGCGCCACAGAATTGTTGAGGCAGGATTTCGAATCCTGCCTCCTCCCCTCCTCTTCTTCCTCTTCTTTCCCTTCTCCTATTCTTCCCTCCTCCCCTCCTCTTCTTCCCTTCTCCCCACCACTTCTCCTCCACTTCTCATCTTCCCTTCTCTCTTCTACCTCTCCACTTCTCTCCTCTCCTCCACCTACTACTCCACCTCTCCCCCTCCTCCTCTACCACCACCTCTCCTCCTCCTCCTCCACCACCACCACCTCTCCTCCTCCTCCTCCACCACCACCCCTCCTCCTCCACCACCACCTCCGGCGAGCTCCTCCTCCTCCTCCACCACCACCTCTCCTCCTCCTTCTCCTCCTCCACCACCACCCCTCCTCCTCCTCCTCCTCCTCCACCACCACCACCACCTCCGGCGAGCTCCTCCTTCTCCTCCCCCACCAACTCCGGTGACCCCCATCCTCCACCCACCAACTCCGGCGAGCATCCGACAAGATCCGACGAAATTTCGAAAAATTCCCGCGGCCAGATCTGGCCGCCTTTATTTTTTGAAATTCAAAAAAAAAAATCTGTGGCGCATCCCTACTTGGTGCGCCACAAAATTGCAAATTTCTGTGGCGCACGGCTGAGGTGCGCCACAGAATTGACATTTCTATGGCGCACGGCCAGGATGCGCCACAGAAAAAATTTCTATGGCGTGAATTCTATGGCGCACCCCTCTAGCCCCTAGGTGCGCCACAGAAGTCCAATTTGGTGCGCCATAGAAGACCAATTCTGTACTAGTGGGGGTCAAACGGGAACGAATGAGTAACGAGCGTTACTCAGCAAGTTCATGATATACAGTGGGTAGTTTGATGCACTAACTACAACTTTAGACTCAAAAGAGTCATAAGCTAATGCAAGGTTTTTGAAAATCTTTCTTCAAAAGGTTGCTTTTAATTTGGAAGACTATGTCCGCCAGATCTTCACAGGACTAGAACTTCATGGAGTTGCCTTTCCTGCAACGTTCGCATCTCCTTCCCGGAACAGGGGTAACATGCCACATCCTTTTACACTCTGCAGAGGTGTGTTACTTTACCCATGGGCGACAAATACCATGTTGCACAACCAGGTGTACATTCTTGTCCACTCCCACTCAGGTGTGGGGCCTGGTTGTTGGTCCAAGCCAAACCATGCTTCTCCGCACAACGCATGCCCACCCATTTCCACCAGCCGGTTGAACCCCTGATTCCACCCCTCATGATGGATATCTAGGCGCCCCTGGCAGACCATATAGACCCCAGAGTCTATGGGAATTAAGGGATCCCACCCATGTGCATGTATTCCTGCAAGACCTACAGCGAACGTCTCTGGCAGCCCGTTGACATGCGAACGAGAGAAGATCATAGCTGACTTACTCGCCCCATACAAGACCCATGGTTAACGCGAATTTACGGTGCAATAATCCTGGCGGAAGTTGTGATTGATCCTAGGTAATACTTTCTCATGCAGATGGAACCTTCCTTTGACCTGTTCATCTTACCATGGCTCCATCCGCCCACCAAACAGAACACTACCACTCGGGTAGTCATTCAAATAGTCATATTATTATAAAAGTAGGATCATGCATTCTTCTGAGTATGTAATAATACGATAGGGTTTTTGCAAATAGTTTGTTATGAAATACTACAATGGAGATGAGCAAGTGATGAACTTGCCCGAGATTGAAATAATGACAATAATAATCCATGTCTTCGGGTTCGAGGGTCGCGTAGAAAATCCCTACATCTGAAAGATAGAAAATTAGTCCCGGTAAGGGCTACAAAAAACACTGCCAATATGATACATGCATAGTAATGAGATGCATCGTGAAATACCCTGGAAAATACCCCAGCTTACAAGTGTAAGCTGCGTTTGATATGATAACTTATTCACACAGGTTTTAGGTGAATGGTTTCATTACTTGTGGTGATGTGGTTGTTACTTCTTTTAAACTTATATGTATTTCACTTTTATGTAACAAACAACGGTTACCATGTTTAGGTAGAAGTGTTTATTACTTGGTTAGGTAATAAAACAACAACACATGGAAAACAGCTATTGAAAAGATAATAGACACATTTTATTTTATATATTGAAAAAATGTAGAGCTTATGCCAAAGAGTTGAATTGTAAATGATGAAATAATACAACTAACTCTATCATCACATACGTGATAATGACTTGTGATGATAGGTTTAATATGTGTGAAAACATTTAAGGATTATTAGTAAGGAAAATAATGATGTGGCAGTTATTCCTGGTAATAATGGAATATTATAGAATTCCATTATACCTTTAGAAAAAAGTTTATAAGTTAAACAAAATGTTTTGTGTTTGACATATTTGAGTTGAAAATGTTTTTCTCTTTAATTTGGTATAACATTTTTTGCTTTCTGAAAATATTTGAATAAGTTAGTCATTTTTCCAATTTTAAATGAATTAAATGACCAGGCAAAATATTGCACACATGAAAAATTGGTCAAATGTCTATGAAAACATCATAGATGAGTTGCATTTTTCATATGGAGCATTTTGGTATATAACTTGCATTTTTCTGAATTTTTGAATTATTTATTATTTTTCTCAATTTTTAAATGATTTAATTTAATTTAAAATACTAATTTTAAATTTTATCAAACATTTTTGAAAAGTTCATAAACATTTAGATTATATTTTTCTGATTAATCTGATATATTATTTATATTTTTCTGAGTTATAGAATTAAAATTATTGATTTAACAAGTTTTAATAATTTTCTGCCAATATTCAAATTGCCAGGTGGGTCCCACCTGTCAGGGTGACATCACCACAGGAGGGGATTTCTCCTGTTGGTTTGCAATCCACCGATTTAACTCGAATTGGTGCAAATTATTTCTACCACGGGCTAGAGAAGGACCAGACGAATTGAATGGTAGTGGCGCCGCTATTTTATGACCACCGGATTATCACGGGCGGCGAGGTTCCACGGCGGTGGTCACGGTAGCTCGACGACGACGGTGAACCAGAGCGTGTAGGACTCAACGAAAAACATGGGGAGATTCAGGAGCTCACGAGGAAGGTGATGATGACGTCAGGGTGGCGAGGAGAGGTCGGTAGCGACGGCGGCATCAAGAATTAGCCGGCGGCCGGAGTTGGAGGTGACGAGCAATCCGGTGTCATCACGGCATCCCGGCAAATGAGCTTCAATGAAGCGGTAGAGGACGTCGAGACGAAGCTCGAGGTGATCTTGGTTTCGCTCATAACGGCCGGAGTCGGCGACGGTGTCCGACGGCGGCAAAGCTAGGGTTTCGGGTTTCCCTCCAAGAAATAGAGAGAGAGATAGAGAGAGGATGAATGAGGATGAGTGTAGAAGGAGGCTCGGTCCGGACATCTCCTCAACTTGTTGTAGACGCGCGGGAGTGTCGCACCCGGACTTCTATAGGATACTCACCGTACGAACTGAACAGTATTCTGATGGGATTACGGGGCTTTCCGGCACCCGCGTCCTCTTACGAGTAGGCCAACACTTATGTGTGACAACCCATCGCTACTGTTCACCGTCGATGTAAACTATCCTGTAGAAATCAGGACACTACCATTGACGTACTTCATACCATACACACATGGTACGTCAACGACTTTGAACAAAAGGATAACACAACATGCCTCTACGACACAAAAGATTGAAACAAGTTGCAAATGGCCCTCACTAGGGCAGAGATAGCAAATACAATCATCCAGAGGACACATGTCCCAACATAGCATCATTACATCTCAGCGGAAGCATTCAAAGGGGTCTGAGTACAGACAAAATCCAAATAGGCTTAAGAAGCCGGAAACTGAAATAAAGACGGAGCCCATCCACGATGTCTCGGATCCTGCCCGGGTCCGCTAACTACTCGTCAGCAGCCTCGTCAAACTCCACGTAGTAGCCGTCACCTGGATCCTCGTAATCGTAGTCTGCGGAAACCACAGCCCCAAAGGGGTCAGTACATAGACGTACTGGCAAGCAAGACTCACAGTTCACCAAAGTATAGCCCGTCAACACAAGCACAGATGACTTGGGTTCAACGGAAAGAAGGGGATATATAAGATGCTGCAACTGGCTGCGCTAACCAACTACAGAGATTCTATCACTTCCAACTATCAGAAAGGGGATGAGATCGAGTGTTGTAACCAACTGAAAGATAGCTTCAACAAACCCATCCTGGATCTTGCCCCTTATCCAAAGAAGCAATCCGAGGATAACTCACACAGTTGGATTAAGATGAAACAAGTTATTGTGACAATAATCCTATTACTAGTCAAATTGTAATCATGGGGTGTGAGATTGTGAATCATTAGGTTTAAGTTGTCCTGAGTACTTGTTAGCCAGTACTTTCACCAAGTTAACCATAACCGCGGAAAACACGGCTTCTCGAGAAGATTATCCCTGCAGGGTTGCACCAATTTGGCCGTACACGTATGAATAACCCGCCAGATGGGATGCCTCCCACCAAGCGGGGCACTCAACACAACTCAACTCTTCTCCGTATCAAGCCCAAAGCACCTTGGGCGCACGGCTAATCGAGCCCAGAAGAAAATGGACCCTCATAGCACTCTAAGAACGTGTCCCCCTATATGCCGACTACAAAAGTTCCACCCTGCGCTGGGCTCGCAAAAACATGCATGCGGCAAATAGAAAGCACGAACTAAATGAGATGATTTGGACGAGATGCGAATCGAATCAAATTGAGGGGGGCGCCCATACTCGCTTCCCACATGCGGGTAGTGCGCTCATCATGGATCAGTAGACAAGACCCTTTTCCTATTAGGGTCGACACTAGCAGGCCTCAAAACCACACAGGGCCTCCTGCCGGTGCCTTATCATCAAATTATTAATAAGTAATAACGTTAGCATGATTGATTGATTGATTAAACATCGAGCCCCCAGAACATAATGAAATAGTAACTGAAAGTAACGGGTAACAGACTCGAGCAAAACAACCTAAGCATGCTAGTAAGACACTGGCTCAATCAATAGGGTTGTAGGAGTGGTGGTGAGGCAATATCAGGGATAAAGGATTCATGTGATAGGTCCGTAACAGAAACAACTACCACTAAGGCTAGCAGAAATAGACAACGGAAAGTATCGGTAACCAGGGTTGAAAGGAACACAATGGTTCATGTGAGTGATAACTTGCCTGCAAACTCAACAGCCTGGTACTGAGCTAGATCCTCAGAAGGGGTGCTGTAAAGATCGTCTGTCTCAACGTCGTCGTCTATTCGAGAAGAGGCAAACAAACAAAACAGGAATGTAAATAATCATTTTCATGGCATTGTGCACAATCAAGATGATGCATGACAAGTTAATGGTTGCATCAAAATAAGCTAGCTAACATGATAACACAATTTAAATGGACCCCTATGCTAAATTGAGTTGCATATGGAAAAGGGTCCATAATTAAGTGGAACAAATGATTTACAATTAATTATTATGTGAAAGTTGTTAGCATGATGCATGCATGATGGTAACAACAAAAATAACAACAAATAACAATAATAGATGCAAGTAATAAAAGGGTTTAACAAGTTTTGGAAATTATTTATTAAGTTTAGGAATTTTGGTTACTTAACATGTCACACAAACAATTATTGTTTTCATCAATTCAAAGTGTGCAAAACAATTAACAAAATTCATATTTTAAAAGAACATCAAATTTTAGTTGGATTACATGTTTCAAATATTGAAATTTGAATTAGGATGAATTTATTATGAATTAAACAATATTAAACAAGTTTTAATTGCATTTAAAACAAGTTTGAATATTATTTGAATTTTATTTGTTCAAGTCATAAATTCAAATTCACATTTGAAAAGTCCACACGTTGATGGTTTGAAAACATATTTTGCATGTTCAAAAATATTTTATTTTGAGCAAGTTATGATTTTTATCAAATTTAAATGAATTAAACAAGTATTAAATTATTTAGGCAATTTAAATTATTCAAACAAGGAAACAAATTTTATATTTGAATAGGATATTCAAAATGGTATGAAAAACATATTTTATTTGCCTTATTTGGAATTAGTATGAATTATTTATGAATTATTGCAAATTACACTTGAATTACTCAAATTTGAATTTTAAATGCATTTTGAAAATTCAAAACAGTGCACCAATGGAATAATTGGATAGACAATTAAATTTGGAGCAATAAACATATACAACTTTTAATTATTGGGTTTATAGATTAAAAGTTATTAAATATTTGGTTTTAGTGTTTTATTCTGCCATTTAAAAGTAATTAGAAAAATAAAACAGATTCGTTTTAATTCTTTCTACCGCACTGGATCTAACCCCAGTCTCTGCCCCGTGGGCCCGTGGCCAGCGTGGCGAGCGCGCGCACGCGTGGCAGTGGGGGTCACTGTCGCGTGGCCCCTGCCTGTCAGCCAGCGGGGCAAAAGAATTTGGGAAAAACCCGTGCGGGGGGCAGGATTCGATCCCTGCCCCTCTCGCTAGCTTGCGCGCTGTCTGAACCACTGCGGTGCGAACGTTTGATGTCAGTAACCGCGACACTGACAAGGTAAGGTATGTTTTTCGTTAACTGAACTTTCTGAAGATTGCTAACTGAACCATGGACAGATGGTCACGGTGGCTCACGGCGGCGATCTCGTCGTTGTGCTGTGCCGTGGATGGTTGCGGAGGAGAACGTGTGCGCGTGTGCAGCAGAGGCACAGAGAGGGAAGGAGGGAGGAGAATCGGTGGAGCTCACCACCGGCGTAGAGGAGGCAGAGGCCTGCTGACGACGGGTGACGACGGCAGCTACGGCGATGACGAGGACGGCGTCGCGGTTGTAGTGGACCTCCAGGCTCCCTCCGGTGTTCAACGCGTAGAGGAAGAAGAGGGCTTCTGGTTTTGGGGTTTAGGTAGGGGTGTGGAGAACCATGGCGACGGCGGCGTGGAGAGGTTCAGTCGTGTTGCTCCGGTGAGGTGGACAGCAGAGAGGGGACCGTGATGAGGAGGAAGCAATCGGCGGCGGCGGAGAGGGGAACAGGAATTTAGGGCTTAGGGTTGGCGGCTCGAGGTCCGTAGGGGCTTTATAGGGCGCGCTGGTGGCTCCTGGCCGTCGAGCGCCGCCGTACGCCGACGTGGCGGCCGGGATGCGCTGCCGTACTCGGGACAGAAGGCGGCACGATTATTGAAGCGGTAAGTGAGGGAGTAGACGGGCTGGGCCGCGCGCGCGTTAGCTTAGGTGGGTTGGGCTAGGTTATCTGCCGCGCGCGCTGCGTTAGTTTTTCTCTTTTTTTATTTTTCCTTTTCTGTTTTTTTTGTAGGTTTTGGTTTTGGAAGAAAAGGATGGGTTTTAATTCAGAGAAAAATTTGAAAAATTAGGGGAAGTTCCTTAGGCCAATTGCAAGCATTTGGTAGCTTTTATTTGCAAAAGTTTAAATATTTGCTTGCTGTTTGAGATTAAACCAAATTTAGGGAATTTTTAATATTAATGAAACCTTATGAAAACAAGCATTTTTAATAGGGTTACCCCTAAGGTTTAAAATGATTTAAAGAGTACAATGGTGTGGTGAACTTCATGGATTCAAGAGGTACTGATTTTAAGGATTGGTTTGAATTGGAAAATGATTTAGAAATTATTGATTGAATTAATTGATTGATTTAAAGCAACAATTTAAAGAGTGACCATTAATGAATTATCTGGAAGCAATTGAGGTTTTTGATTTGCAATTCTTTATTTGAAAAGATTGTAACAGACAAGTATGAAACAAATGTTGATTAGTGTTTGAAATTCATTATGAAAACAATGCAAACAGAAATAAAACAAACAGTAACAAATGCAAACAAATAATTAAACATGATGACATGATGCAATACTTGAATTAAAACAAGAAATCAAACATTCTAATGGATATTTCATACTTGGGATGTTACAAAACGCCCCCCCTTGAAGGAATCGCGCCCCGAGATTCCTTACTGAGAAGTGAAAAGGTCCGGATACTTCTTGCGAAGATCCTCTTCGGTCTCCCACGTTGCCTCTTTATCGGAATGATGCGACCATTGCACTTTCAAGAACTTGGTGCTCTTGTTGCGAGTCTTACGCTCGGTCTCATCGAGAATACGAACAGGGTGCTCCTCATAAGATAGATCATCTTGCAGTTCAATGGAATCATGATCAACTGCACGATCTGGATCTTTGAAACACTTCTTGAGCTGTGACACGTGGAACACATCGTGCACCTTGGACAGTTTTTCTGGAAGTTCAAGACGATAGGCATTTTCTGCACGCCTTGAGAGGATGTTGAAAGGACCAATGTATCTTGGTGCAAGCTTTCCTTTCACACCAAAACTATGAGTGCCTCTGAGGGGAGTTACACGGAGATATGCCTTGTCACCAGGTGCATAGATCATATCCCTGTGCTTGCTATCATAATAGCTCTTCTGACGAGACTGAGCAATCCTGAGATTGTCACGAATGATACGAACTTTCTCCTCGGCTTCCTTAACAATGTCAGGGCCTAAGAGTGAACGTTCACCAGCTCCAGACCAATTGATTGGACTCCTGCATCTGCGACCATACAATGCCTCAAATGGTGCCATGCCTAGGCTTGCCTGGTAGCTGTTGTTGTAGGAGAATTCAGCATATGGAAGGCAATCCTCCCATTTCATGCCAAAGGAGAGACCACATGCTCTGAGCATATCCTCGAGAATCTGATTGACTCTTTCGACTTGCCCCTGAGACTGAGGGTGATAAGCTGTGCTGAACAGAAGTTTGGTGCCCAATGCTTCTTGAAAACTTTTCCAGAAATGAGAAGTGAAGATACTTCCACGGTCTGAGCTTATTTCCAATGGAACACCATGAAGGGGAACAACCTTTGCTGTGTAGAGCTCTGCTAACTGGCTAGCTGAGATAGTTTCCTTGACAGCAAAGAAGTGAGCTACCTTAGTGAGACGATCAATAACAACGAAGATTGCATCGTTGCCCTTCTTGGACTTTGGAAACCCAGTAACGAAGTCCATTTCAATCATGTCCCACTTCCACTCAGGAATTTTCAGAGGTTGGAGTAGACCTGCTGTTTTCTGATGGACTGCCTTAACACGTTGACAAACGTCGCATTCAGAAACGTATTGAGCAATTTCACGTTTCATGCCAGGCCACCAATACAGAGTCTTGAGATCCTGGTACATCTTTGTACTTCCAGGGTGGATGGAGAGAGGAGTTTCATGAGCCTCCTTGAGAATGATATCCTTGAGACTTTGAATCTGAGGAACTGCAATGCGTCCTTCGAAGAACACAGTTCCCTTGTCATCAATTGAGAAGGACTTGAATTTATCGTTGCCTTCCTTGATGTGCTCTACAATCTTCTTGATTTCAGTATCACGAAGTTGTTCAGAACGAATCTTGTCCTCGAGAGTTGGACTGGCTGTCAAGCTAGCAAGGTATCCTTCAGGGACAAGACCAAGGTTTAGCTTCTGGAATTCTTCATGAAGTGGAGGTTGGCTTTCCATGATCATGAGATTATTGCAATAGGATTTGCGACTGAGAGCATCGGCCATAACATTAGCCTTGCCTGGAGTGTAAGAAATGGTGAGATCAAAGTCTTTAATCTTCTCAATCCATCTCCTTTGCCTGAGGTTCAGATCTGGCTGAGTGAAGATGTATTTCAGACTCTTATGATCGGAAAAGATTTCAGTTTTGTTACCCAACAAGTATTGTCTCCATTTCTTGAGGGCAAACACAACTGCTGCAAGTTCTAGGTCATGAGTGGGATAATTTTGCTCATGTGGGTTCAACTGACGTGAAGCATAAGCCACAACTTGACGTTCTTGCATAAGAACTGCACCTAGGCCTTGGAGAGATGCATCGCAGAATATCTGGAAAGGTTTGGTAGTATCTGGGCCAACCAGAACTGGGGTGGAAGTGAGTTTAGTCTTCAGGAGATTGAAACTCTCATCACACTGTGGAGTCCAAACGAACTTCTTGTCCTTCTTTGTGAGATCAGTGAGAGGTTTAGCAATCTTGGAAAAGTTTTGGACGAAACGACGGCAATAGCTAGCCAAGCCAAGAAAACTTCTGACTTGCTTCACCGTCTTAGGGGGTTTCCAGTCAACAATTGCCTTAACCTTTTCCGGGTCAATGGCTATGCCTTTGGCAGAGATGATATGACCAAGATATGCAACTTCTGGAATCCAGAACTCACATTGGAGAACTTGGCATACAGACGATGCTCGCGAAGTTTCATGAGAGTGAGACGAAGGTGTTCTCCATGGTCTTCCTCGGATTTTGAGTAGACTAGAATGTCATCAAGATATACCACAACGAACTTGTCGAGGTATTCATGGAAGACAGAATTCATGAGTCTTGAGAACGTTGCCGGTGCATTGGTGAGACCAAAGGACATGACGGTGTATTCATATAGACCGTAACGAGTGGTGAAAGCTGTCTTAGGAATATCTTCCTTTCTGATCTTTATCTGATGGTACCCCATCCTCAAGTCCAACTTTGAGAATATTGAGGCTCCAGCAAGTTGATCAAAAAGATCATCGATACGAGGAATTGGATACTTGTTCTTGATGGTTTTCTCGTTGAGAGGACGATAGTCAACCACGAGTCTTTTTGTTTGATCCTTCTTGGCAACAAACAGAGTTGGGCAACCCCAAGCGGAGGAACTAGGCTGAATGTAACCTTTGTCCATGTACATATCGATTTGCTCCTTCAACAATTTCAGTTCAGGAGGAGCTATCTTGTATGGATGCTTAGAGATTGGAGCAGTACCTGGTTCAAGCTCGATCACGAACTCAACTGCTCTGTCCGGAGGCATCCCTGGCAATTCTTCTGGAAAGACGTCAGGGAATTCACAAACCACCGGAACATTTTCAATTGCAGGAAGGGGTTTGGCATCGAGGTTGAACAGCTGAACAGAACTTGATCCATATGGAGAATAGACTATCTGGCCTGAAGTGTGAGAGAGAGTTATTGACTTTTGAGCACAGTCAATTTTAGCTTTGTGGGTCTTCAACCAATCCATACCCAGAATGACATCAATGTCAGAATTTCCCAGCAACATGAGTGAAGCAAGGAATATGCGACCTCCAATTAGGATTTGATTGTCCATGCTTATCTTGGATGTCAACATTTGCGGTCCCGGAGAGTGAACAGTCATTTGATTGCTTAGCGGAACCAGAACTAGGTTGTATGCTTTTGCAAAAATCTTTGACACAAAAGAATGCGATGCTCCAGTATCAAACAACACTTTAGCTGGAAAAGAGTTTACGGGTAATATACCGAGAACGACGTCAGCAGCTTCCTCAGCTTTGTCGGCCTTTATATGGTTCACCCTCGCGGTCCTCCCGACAGGCCTCTTGTTGGAGTTGAAGGCTTTAGCCGGGGGAGCATGAACCATTGCCTGGTTGGTGTTGGGGCGAGGAGGTGGAGGTAGCTGCCTCTGAGTGCACTTATCAGCGTAGTGTCCAGTCTCCTTGCACTTGTAGCAAGTAACGACACGAGGAGGACCTGGCCTTGGCTGCCCCATTGGAATCCTCTGACCCTGCATCTGAGATGGGTTGGGTGGGCGGGGACCAAAGCCTGGAGAAGCTTGGGCATTTGGAGCCCGAGTGACAGCACCATTTGGCACCCAGATGCGGCGCTTCTGCGGAGGGGTGGTCATGTTGGAGGAGGAACCACCCTCACGCGAGTGCTTGCGGGACTCTTCGAACGCCTTGCGCCCATTCTCCTCATTGAGCGCGGTGTTCACGAGCTCCACGAAGTCCTTGCACTTGATGTTGGTGAGAGCGTACTTCAGTTCTGGGTTAAAACCTCGGCGGAACCTTGCCATCTTCTTGGCTTCAGTGGACACCTCGTCACCAGCGTATCGAGCTAGACGATTGAACTCGTTCTGGTAGCCGAGGACGTCCAGCTTGCCCTGTTTGAGAGAGCAGAATTCCTCACGCATCCTTTCCATGAGACCATCTGGGATGTGGTGCTTCAGGAAGGCATCCTTGAAACAACCCCAGGTGATAGGATAGCCAACTCTCATGGTCTGGTAGTTCTCCCACCAGGTAGCTGCCTGACCCTTCAGTACGTAGGTGGCATACTTGACCTTATCTTCCGCAGCAACATGAGCTATCTCCAGAGCCCTGTTCATCTCCCTGATCCAGTCATCAGCATCCAGAGGCTCACGTGTTGCCACGAAAGCTCTCTGTCGTGGGATAATCACGGCAGATGTTACCTGGGGTAACTGATCTTGGGGCAAGTCGACACAGGTATTTGGGAGAGGGTTTAGCTCGAAGGAGAACATGGCGAAAGCAATCTAAGAACCGGAAAGCAACTCGCCGGATCTCGATATGATTATACTGGATACTCGATAACAGGTGTTACAACTATGACTTGAATCTCTGGCAAACTAAACCTAGGGGCCGGTTTATAAAGCACCCGTACACCCCTAACTTGCCCTTCAAGGCACATCTTGGGTCCTACTCGAACTCCACATACAAAGCCTAACTTTCCTTATCGCAACCCACAAGCCGGGTTACGAATCTCACAAGCCTTTGGGCCTTCTAGTAACCTCTTTACCCCTATCCGGGTATTGCTCAGCTCACCTCGGGCCGGATTATACCTTGAAGTGGGCCTACCGGGTTACTATCCCCCCATCAGTAGTCCCCAGAATAGCCTGGGCTTCCAAGATTTACTCTTCGAAGCGCTGGCTATTCCCTGCAGAAGTATTGGATACAAAAACACATGAAGATCAAGATACAATATGTTGACGAATGGCTGGAATTAGCACCAAGGGGACCAGGCAAAGACCCGGCTCTCCCTTAAAGGTTCTCTCTTAATCTTCCAAACTCGAGCCTTAATAGGGAACTCCGTGATTTTGCACCTTCTTTGATAATTATCGCTGATACCAAGAGGAAGATTCCCCCTTCCCTTTTCTCGGGATCATATTGGTCTGTGCATGGAATGCGCCTTTCAAATTTCGAAATGGCCAATTATTACTCCGCACCCCCCGGGTCTCGACCGTTAAGCCAGGCTCTTCTATCCGGGCGGTTATAAATAGGGCTCAGGGAGCAAACCCAACTCTTAACGGCTCATTTTCCCCATTTCACTTCTTCTCAAATCTGAGCTCGCGGAGTGCCACCACGGAAGCCCCACGCACCTCGCCGGAGCCCATCCGCCGTCGCCTGCGCTCCGCCACCGCTCGACTCGCTCCAACTCCCAAATCCGCCGCCAAGCGCCCGATTCGCCGACCAACAACCTCGAAAGGACATCAATCTTGCGTCATCTGTCTCCGCAAAGCTCTACTTCAATCCCCTTTGGTAAGTTCCTCGTATCCCTCGGCTCATCCTCGCAATTTCTCATCTTTTCCTCTGATCAGATCTGAATCAAGTAGTCCACGATTTCTCGGGCCGCGCCGGATTAGCCCAATGACACTTACCATAGACATCCCCATAGATAGGATTCATAGCTTATATTACTCTCCTAACTCCAGTAGTCATTAACATGGCCATAAATTTAGAAATAAGATCCCCAATCTAGGCTTGGGCCATATAAAATTTCCGCTCTTGTTCTCCCTCCTCAGAAAATCCCACTTCTCCGGATCATTCACAGATGGTAGGCACATAAACACCCTCATAACTTCTCCAAACATTTTCTTTTACGGAAAGCTCCATAGATTTTGTAATAGCACACAATACCCGGGCACATCATACTTGACTCGGCAAGGCAATACCCGGTTTGTGCTTAAATTGCCGGTAACTGCTTATCTACTAACTTCCGAGTTTTTGTTTCTTACGCCCTTTCCTTCAATGTTTTACCAGGTCAACCCCATGGCACCCAAGAGGCAGGGGAAACAGCCGGCTAAGGCTAAATCCACAAACTCCATATCAGCCAATTGGGGGAAATCCTCTGTTACCACGGCCAAACTGGAGGAGTTGGTCGAGCTTGGAACCCTACCCCCACAGGAAGCTATCCACTGGAGAGTACCAGGCAACGAAACCCGACCTTCCCCAGCAACAGACGAGGTAATATGTTTCGTTGAACACGTGACCCGGGGCTTCAGGCCTCCGGGTCACCCTTTCTTCCGCGACGTCCTAGACCACTACAAACTCCGTATTTTCGATATAGGCCCAAACTCCATTTTAAACATCTCCCATTTTATCGTTCTTTCCGAGTCTTACTTGTGCACTCCGCCAAGTCTGGCTCTTTTCGTCGAACTTTTTCAGTGCAAGCCGTGTCGCGAAAGCGGCGACGGCGCACTTCTTACTTGCGGCGGGGTTTCCATCCAGCGCCGCAAGAACTCCCTGATGCCTCCTATTACTCTCAATTCTCATGTGAAGCACTGGCAGCTCTCATACTTCTACTGCCAGGATACCTCTCCACCCGGCGAAAAGAAGTTGCCGGGTTACTCGGAGGGTCAGCTTGACATCTCCGAGACTTTCAACGCCTTCGCCCCTG
Source organism: Alopecurus myosuroides (assembly GCA_028641055.1). Lineage (NCBI taxonomy): Eukaryota > Viridiplantae > Streptophyta > Magnoliopsida > Poales > Poaceae > Alopecurus > Alopecurus myosuroides. The sequence goes on along the minus strand of CM054062.1, from coordinate 271,763,759 downwards.
ACTCGGACAGGGAGGCGATCTTGCCTTTGCTAGCTAGGATCTCCATCTTGTCAGCCCGAGGTCTCATCGGGCTAAACCTGGTGAAGACCTGGGTCAGCTTCCGCATCCAGCCAAACTCCATTCGTGAGAAGCTGATGTGCGAATACTCGGGTCTTCCCACAGACCCTATCCGATACTCTCCTAGTACCCTTGCTCCTAGTGATATGAACAAGACGATCAAGGGTTTTTTAACAGAGAAGCTCGAGGTGATCCGGAACATAGCCGGACTAGAACCTTTTACCCTCGAGAATCCAGCCCCCGCAGTAAGTTTCCTACCTCTTGATTTTGACTTCTAACAGCTTACTTTTATTCTCTTCTCTTGACTCGATATTAATCACTATCCCGGCATCTTCTCCTCAGGCCGATGATGACTTTTGGACGGTCGACACCCCTCCTAATTCCGAAGATGCGGAGGAGGAAGACAATGTTGTTAACTCGGATGAAGGTACATACTTGATTCCCTTGCACACGTTATATCCCGCCTTTTCTTCTTCTTTATGCTATAACTCGGATATTTTTCAGAGCAAGAGGACCAAAGCGAAGAAGAAGAAACGGACAGCAGGAGCGGATCCACCAGCGAGGAGGAAGAGCTGGAGCTGGCCACCAAAGCCGGAACAAAGAGGAAATCCCAGAGGATAGCCCTCCAGGTTTTTACTTCATCTCATCACACTTTGGTTTTTTGTTCCCATAACGTCACTCCGGGGCTAACCCCATCTCCACCCCTTTTGATCATAACTGAAGGAGCCTCCCGCGACTAGGCGCCGAGTAACCCGGAACCATCCGGGCAACGAGACCCTTAACCCGGTCGCTTCGCCGCCCCCAGTTCAACACCCTGGTATTTATCGTAAACAAAATTTCTTTCCGGACATTCCTTTGTAATGTAATCCCAGACCTTTCTTGCCATTTTTCAGTCTCTTCCGGGTCTAGTGACGGCTTCCCCTCAGACTTCCCGGTAAACACCGGGTAAGCACCTTTTCCTGATATCATACCGAACTTTCATCCCCTTTTTTTTATAATCAAAGATTAATTTCGCCTTTGCACCTTCTTCAGAGCCACGGTTACTAGTAGCGACCAGGAGGACACCGAGGCTAAGGCCCGGGTCGAGAACGAGCCGGCTGATGACGCTTTCACCGCGGCTGGCGGCGAGCAAGTGTCGCCACCGGAGCCAACTAGGCATGACGCCGAGTATCCAATCGCTTCGCACGCAGGCGAGAAGGAGAAGGGAGCAGCTTCGAGCGCGGGAGGGGGACCAGATTCCGACATTCGGATGACCCGGGTGCCACCTCCTGTTACAAGAAAAACTCCTTTCCCTTCTTTCCAGGTACCCGAGTCATCTAACTCGGATAACGCTGATTTTAACCAGCTAATGAGCGCTCTTCTCGCCATGAAAGCTTCGGAAGGAAATGTCCTAGAGCGTATGGCTGCAGCACATCAGGTAATCTTGTTTGACACTTCTTACTATACATCCAGTCCCCAAGTTCCGAGTATAATTTTCTGTAATTATTCTCGGTACTTCGCATAATAATCTACTGTAATCATTTTCTTAGATGGAAATATTCTCGCAATATCCGGCTTACAATTGCACTCATTCTTTGCAGGCGGAGATAACTCAGTCGGATGAAACACTACTTAAAACTGAGCAGCTCTTGCTTGCGGAAACAAAGCGCAGGGAAACCCTTGAAGCGGAGATAAAGACTTTGAAAAAGGATGTCTCCAAGTACAAGAACAAATACAACGCTGCCCAGTCCTCGCTGAATAACCTGTCGACTCAGCTTTCGGACACTTACCGTATCTTGCGAAGTAAGTTTGCTATTTGCGATTAACTTGCGTATCTCTATCTTGCCGCTGTAATAACCAATATTACTGATATGCTTTTGTGTTTTTCGATTGCAGGTGCTAACCTTGCTGCTCCAGAGGAGAATGCTATTACTCAAGTTAAAACTCTGAAGACTGTGCTCCGGACGTTTTTTGCCGGTACGAAACTTTTGCTGGATGCTATCAAGTGGCCTTCTGAGGTATACCCGGGCGAGGAGAACCTTATGCAGGCCTTTTCCACAGCGCCTGGATGGATTGAAATACTGAAGCGTTCGTCCTGCCGAATTGGGATGACCCGGGCTTTAACTCTGGCGAAGGCTTATTTTCCAAAGCTTGACCCGGCGAAGGTAGTATCCGGGTTCCCAGAGTTTAAAGCTGACGGATACAAATTCAAGCCCCAGGATTTCAAAGCTATACAATCTGCGGTACGCCCTTCGGCCACAGCTTTGGCCGACAAGATGGATTTAAACACGATTATGAGCTCGTATGATTCTGAGGGCAAGGTTATCCTGGTGGAGGCACCCCCCCTATTGATATGTTGGACAAACGGTCGACTGATCTGGCTAGGAGGAAGGAAGAGGCTGCAAAGAGGGAAGCAGAGCTGGGCGTGAAGCCGTCTACCTCTACCCCAGCCGTGCCTCCGCCTGTTCGCCCAGATGTGAAGAGCCCGGGTAAAACTGCTGGCAAGGCCAAGGAGCAAGTCCAAGACTTAGACCCGGAGGACCACTCTCAGGACGCCGAGTAGGACGCTGCATAGTGCTTTGCGTTTCTCGAGGCTGATATGATTTTTGCGGTGCGCCTGTGCACCATTGATGCTGACACTATGACTTTGCGTTTGTGAACTTATGATAACTCTTTGCCTCCCCTGGTTTTTGATAATATCCATCCTTGTGTTACTTATAAGCTTATTCTCGATACTTCGAACTCTTGTTTTCAATTTCCTTTTGAGACTCGGCTAACCGAGTATCGTAGGTTTTGATAGATGAACTTTTCTTTAAGTCCCCAATACTCGAAAATTAAGGTTTACAGGCTTTGGTAGTTAAACAGTTTGTTTCTGTTTCGAAGTCCCCAGTCCCCATGACCCAAAGTACGAGCTATGGGGGCGTGGCCTTTCTCAGATGACATACCGCTGTTTACCAAGCTGGATACCAATAGCTGTTTACATAAATACTGAAGTCATGCTTAATACTTGTTGAGTTTCCGGCTTTTTTAGCCTTATACTCTGCATGGACTTGTGGTTTAGATGACCCTTTTGATTATCTTGTACTGTAAGCCGGCTTTCGCGTGGATACCATGTCGTTGCATCTATACGAAAAACAAGATCAAGCAAGCCCCATTGGGCTGCATAGTTTGATTGTAATCGTACGTGAACAGATCATGCCACTTTAGTGCGAGTCACATCGAGCTTAAGTAAGAATAACCAAGAAATTTGGCTCCTTTGTCCAGTTATAAGATTGCAGCTGCACCCGTTTTTTCGAGTAATCAGCCCCTATAACTCATAGGCATCATGGCCGGGTCTCCGAGTTTTGTGATTACTTATTGAAGCAGATCACCCCCCGGAGACCTATATTCACGCAATGTATTTCGATGATACTGATGTATTGATAGTAACAATGTCACTTACTTGTAACTGAAGCAAAGACCATGATAAGATTCGAAACCATCTTCTTTTATTGATGAAAATTTCTTTTTTGAATCAGCAGGCCGCCTCATTAAAAACCTTCCAGTCCCCGTAGGTACCCTGGTAAGGAAAAGAGCGCGTATGAAACCCGCCGTCGATTGCACTGCTTTAGTTACTCCCGAGAGTCGGCCTCGCGTTGGTACGGCCGATGCACATTCTCCACTTGCTATGCCTTTTCGTAATGAGTACCGGATTTGCTAGCCAATCCGGGTAAATCGCCCTTGGAACGTGACCAGTTGCGGACGGTGGTACGTCTTCTTCTTCCCTGCTGAGAGTTTTGAAAGTATCGCTCCTGATGAAGCCTACCATCTTAGGGTTTTGTTCTGCCCTAACTTTTGCTTTGTCCCCCTCGGGAGTTGGCTTTTTTGACGTTGTCCTCTCTTCTAGGTCTACCTGAGAACGGTAATGTTTGAGCTCTTCCTTCCTACAGGCTTGCTCGGCCATTGCCGCGTCTCCCTCATCACACTCAGCTGCTATATCTCGGTTTCCGTGTACTGTAATGGTCTTCTTGGGACCCGGGATTTTCAGCTGTAGGTACACATAACACGGTCTTGCCATGAACTTGGCATAAGCCGGCCTTCCAAACAATGCATGATAAGGGCTGCGTAACTTTACTACCTCGAAGGTAAGCCACTCGACTCGGTAGTTGTCCTTTGACTCCCCAAAAGCTACCTCCAGTGCCACCTTTCCTTCAGGGCATGCTGAGTGACCCGGCACTATCCCGTGAAAAACTGTTGTACTCTTTTGCAGCTGCGATTCCTTTAAGCCCATACGCAGAAAAGTTTCCCAGTACAGGATATTGATACTGCTTCCTCCATCCATCAAGACTTTTTTCAGCTCATAGCCGTTGACCTGTGGTGCCACTACCAAAGCCAAGACTCCCGGGTGATCAACTCTATCCGGGTGATCCTTCCTGCTCCATGTTACCTCTTGTTCTGACCACCTCGAATACCTTGGAACAGCGGAAGAGACCGAATTAACTGCTTGTTTCAGTATCTTCTTATCCTTGTTAGAGCCTCCCGTAGTGTGCACATGATATTGACCCAGCTGTTTGGGGTTAGCTTGAAAACCTCCCGCTCCCCCTTGATTGTTACCTTGATTTCCAGCTGGCGGGTTGCCGGCTGGGGGCGGTCCGTTGCCCAAATTTCCACCTAGGCCCGGGCCTCCTCCTCGGCCTGCGCCTCGCATGGCTCTGTTCACTTCCTCGTTCTTCCACCTTTGTAAGTCGGCACATTGCTCCAATGAATGATTGGCCGGCTTGCCATTCCTGCTATGCTTCGGGCACGCCATCCTAAATATGTCCCAACTGTTGCTTGGTCTTGGAGGTCCTTGGTAGTGTCCCCCATTGTGATTTCCAGTATTAAAATTCCCTTCGGATCTAGGTCTTGAAGACCCGGCCTCCGTATTGGCTACAAGCTCGGAATTCCCTTCAAACGGGCGCTTGTTTTGGCTACTTCCATTATTGTTTGGCGCCGATGCATTGCCGGTTTTCCCACTGTTACTTGTATTTGCTTTTGCTTTCTTGTCATCAACTTCCTCCTCTGTGGTATCCGTTGCAGCGTGTTTGTTGCACGCATCCATTAACTCTCCCATTGTAACCTCCGCTGCATTCCTACTAGATTTCATGCGAGTTAGCTTTTGCACTAAAGGAACATACTTACATGTTTTTGCCATAGCTTGTAGCGCATCCTTAGGCTGGATATCCGTAGACGAGTGGAGTATCTCCATAACCCGGCGTACCCAGCTGCGTGCTGACTCTCCTTTCTTCTGAACGCATCTTTCTAAATCATCAATAGTAAATAACTTTCTGCATGTCCCATGAAAGTGCTTGATAAATGCGGTCTTTAGCTCCTCCCACGATTTGATCGATTTTTCCGGTAGATTGGTGAGCCATAACTTTGCTGCTCCCTCTGACATCATTAAGTACATGAATTTGGCTTGGAGATTCTCGGATGCGTTGCGAATTGACATTGCCATCTCATAGCTGCTCAGCCACGTTTCTGGATCCATTGTTGGCTCATAATTCACTACTTTCCCCGGTTCTTTGAATTTCTCCGGGTAAGGTTCTGCCCTGATATCGTCCGAGAGGCACTTTGGTCCTGCAAGGGTGGTTGGAGCTGGTCTTGCCCGGGAAACGCGTGACCCGGCTGGGGGTACCGCGGGGTGCGGCACCGCCGGTAACTCGTGCGTTGGAGACCCGGCCCCGGCTCTTCTGGCCCTGGAGCTGTCCACCACTGCCTGTGCTGCTGATACTGCCGGTACTGTCTGGACGCGCGGTGGAGGCGGCATTTGCTGCTGCTCTTCCCTTCGTTGTGCCGCACTTGTTTGAACATTGCCCTGTTGCTGACTGACGTACGGCGTCCCATGCATCCCGCTTCTATGATCCGGATAATTGGCTTGCTGTGCTACCGCGGTGTGTAGCAGATCGATTGCTCGTCGGGTTCCTTCCGCATGAGGCGAGTCTTCCACAGGAATCTGGTTTAATGCGAGCGTTGCTGCGTACACGTTGTCCATGGGATTGTTGTAATGACCTGCTGGTGTGCGGAATCGTGATGGTGGTGGCGGCATGGTATTGCCGGCTGTCGCCCCCGTCTGTGGCAAAGGTAACCCGGCTGGCGCGTTTACCGGATGTGCTCCCGTTGAAGGTCGCGGTATGGTCCCTTGGTTCGTCGGTGGAATCGGCTGATCTTGGGGCGTGAACACCAGGGCAGTCGGGTTAATAACCCCTCCTGTTGCCGGCAGCATAGTTCGGTGCCTTTGGTGCATCCTTGTCGTTTCCTCCCGGAGCCGGGTCTCTCGGTCATCCAATTCGCGCTGCCGCGCGACCATCCCCTGCCTTTCTGCTTCCACTTGCCTTCTTTGCTGCTCCAATGCACGACGAGCCACGTCCAGGTCTCTTACACGCTCTGCCGCGTTTTCTGGGGTAATAACTGTGGCCAAGACTGTGGGGTCCAAAATCAAATTATTATCAAACAGAGCCGGGTGACGCGGGTTTGAGGGGCCCGCCCCCGGTGTCCGGTTTGCTTGGAACCCGAACATATTTGCGTGTCGCTCCTCGTCTGCTGGGCGACTGGTGACAGACGCCGACTCTCCATCGACCTGGGCCAAGACCGGGTCAACCGCTCCTTGCTGCTGGGCCGCTGCCTGAACCGCCCCGGCTGGCGCCGCGGCCGCGTTTTCTTGATTGAGATTGGTCGCGGGAGCCGCATAGACCGCAACCCGGCGCATGATGCCCGGTGTAGATTCGTACTGTTCTTCCTCGCTGTTTCCCCTTTCATATCGATCCTCCGACAAATCCCGTATAGACTCGGTGTCATCTTCCCTCTCCATCTGACCCGTTGTTCCAATCGACTCTTCCTTTTCCGATCGGACATACATGTCTTCTCCTGACACAGAATCAGATCCAATATTATCATAATTCGCACTGGAAGTACATACCACACCGACGAAGACGTTGACGCTGCCGACTGTCACGATGGATCCGGTTTCAAGGCGATCTGACTCTGGCCCCCAGCCAGAATCGTCTACCATCTTCTCTCCTTTGTTGTTGACGTAGATCTCTCCGACGATGATGTTCTTCATGCTCTTCCGAGCTTCTCCCGTGATGTAAACACCTTTGGACGCAGGCCCCACGGTGGGCGCCAACTGTCGTGGGATAATCACGGCAGATGTTACCTGGGGTAACTGATCTTGGGGCAAGTCGACACAGGTATTTGGGAGAGGGTTTAGCTCGAAGGAGAACATGGCGAAAGCAATCTAAGAACCGGAAAGCAACTCTCGCCGGATCTCGATATGATTATACTGGATACTCGATAACAGGTGTTACAACTATGACTTGAATCTCTGGCAAACTAAACCTAGGGGCCGGTTTATAAAGCACCCGTACACCCCTAACTTGCCCTTCAAGGCACATCTTGGGTCCTACTCGAACTCCACATACAAAGCCTAACTTTCCTTATCGCAACCCACAAGCCGGGTTACGAATCTCACAAGCCTTTGGGCCTTCTAGTAACCTCTTTACCCCTATCCGGGTATTGCTCAGCTCACCTCGGGCCGGATTATACCTTGAAGTGGGCCTACCGGGTTACTATCCCCCCATCACTCTCGGCCCCATGCTCAGAAACTCCTTGATGCTGACTCGCGGAGCATTCTGGTTGTTGTGCTGGTTAGCCTGGATCTGGGCCATCTGAGCCACGACCTGAGTCATCTGAGTCAACAGCTCCGTGAGCGGAGGTGGTTCAGGCGGGTTGCTCCTTGTTGGCGGCATCCTGAATAGACATGCATTTTAGCACAACAACAGAAAAGGATAGACTTGGTAACCGAAAGATAGATTATTCCGACGCATGAATAGATAACCAACAGGTACATCATCACATGTTCCAATACATCAGAATATCCAACAGACCAATACATGGTTCGAAAGACAAAGGATAACTAAACATAGCTAGGAATAGATACATCGGTACTCCCACGCTCATCACGCAGGACGGCGGTGAGTAGTACGACGAGAGATACGGTGAGGAGGAATCCCCCGGAAGTAGGTATGACGACGATCCACGTAGAGCGGGACTGCTCTGAGAGCAACTCTCGGTGTGGTGAAGTAGAAAGCGTCGTCTCCCTGTGCTCCAAAGCGGGGAATCCCAGTGTAACCAGCTCCGAGGTCGAGGAGTGGACCTCTGATCGGCTCGTAACCTCCAGCATCTGGCAACGGAAACCCAGCTGGCTGAGTGAAACGCGCAAAGCGCTCGTCTCCAACAAAGTCTGTGGTGTACGTAGCCAGACGAGTCAACGCCAGATAGAGCTGCTCCCAGACTGAGGCCAACTCCTGAGACAGTGCGGAAGCAACTGCGTCACTGTGCCTCACGAACTGAGCAGTGGTGTGCAGCCTGGAGCTATCAGACTCGTAGGTATCCAGGTTGCCGTGGAGAGTGAAGTGAACTCCCGCTGACGTGATGTAACCACGGGGGATGTGACGATAGATAGAATCATCAAACCCCCAGTAGTCAGCACGGAGGACGGTGAGACTCACGTAAGCTGCCTGCTGCACGGCCATATCCACTGTGGAACCTACTGCCTCGTAGCGGTGGACAACGCTCCTGCCATCATCCGTCAGAATGTAGACGATAGCCTGGTAGTAGGTCTGGTCAAACTCTCGCTGCTGCTCGTAGACCTGGTACTCTGGTGCCCAATGGAACCCCAGATAGGTAACCATGTCTCTCAGCATCTCCGGATAACCGGCGGTGCTCTCACAGCGAGTCATCCAAACCACCTGCGGGTAGAACCTGAGATCCATCTGCAGATGATTTGGGAGGTTTTGATTAGACTCCGGTAGAAGAGTTGAAGTGGAAAACAGCAACAAGGTTCAACGGACGATAAGGATGTTGAAAAGAACAGGATATTGAAGCATCATCGGGAAACACGAGACCAAAAACTCCTGAGGTACTACGGAGAACCCAAAACACGTGAAATCCTAACTTGAAAGTTTAGGTGAGAACAGAAAACAACGTTGCACTTCCTTACCAGAAAAGGGTGGGTGGGTGGGGAAAGAAGAAAAATGGCAGAATTCCTACTCTCACGTTTCATTTTTCCTATATAGCTACAAAATAGTTTCTAGACTCAACTGCGACCAGTAAAAAGGGATCCTACAGGCAGACAGGCTCTGATACCATTTGTCGCACCCGGACTTCTATAGGATACTCACCGTACAAACTGAACAGTATTCTGATGGGATTACGGGGCTTTCCGGCACCCGCGTCCTCTTACGAGTAGGCCAACACTTATGTGTGACAACCCATCGCTACTGTTCACCGTCGATGTAAACTATCCTGTAGAAATCAGGACACTACCATTGACGTACTTCATACCATACACACATGGTACGTCAACGGCTTTGAACAAAAGGATAACACAACATGCCTCTACGACACAAAAGATTGAAATAAGTTGCAAATGGCCCTCACTAGGGCAGAGATAGCAAATACAATCATCCAGAGGACACATGTCCCAACATAGCATCATTACATCTCAGCGGAAGCATTCAAAGGGGTCTGAGTACAGACAAAATCCAAATAGGCTTAAGAAGCCGGAAACTGAAATAAAGACGGAGCCCATCCACGATGTCTCGGATCCTGCCCGGGTCCGCTAACTACTCGTCAGCAGCCTCGTCAAACTCCACGTAGTAGCCGTCACCTGGATCCTCGTAATCGTAGTCTGCGGAAACCACAGCCCCAAAGGGGTCAGTACATAGACGTACTGGCAAGCAAGACTCACAGTTCACCAAAGTATAGCCCGTCAACACAAGCACAGATGACTTGGGTTCAACGGAAAGAAGGGGATATATAAGATGCTGCAACTGGCTGCGCTAACCAACTACAGAGATTCTATCACTTCCAACTATCAGAAAGGGGATGAGATCAAGTGTTGTAACCAACTGAAAGATAGCTTCAACAAACCCATCCTGGATCTCGCCCCTTATCCAAAGAAGCAATCCGAGGATAACTCACACAGTTGGATTAAGATGAAACAAGTTATTGTGACAATAATCCTATTACTAGTCAAATTGTAATCATGGGGTGCGAGATTGTGAATCATTAGGTTTAAGTTGTCCTGAGTACTTGTTAGCCAGTACTTTCACCAAGTTAACCATAACCGCGGAAAACACGGCTTCTCGAGAAGATTATCCCTGCAGGGTTGCACCAATTTGGCCGTACACGTATGAATAACCCGCCAGATGGGATGCCTCCCACCAAGCGGGGCACTCAACAGAACTCAACTCTTCTCCGCATCAAGCCCAAAGCACCTTGGGCGCACGGCTAATCGAGCCCAGAAGAAAATGGACCCTCATAGCACTCTAAGAACGTGTCCCCCTATATGCCGACTACAAAAGTTCCACCCTACGCTGGGCTCGCAAAAACATGCATGCGGCAAATAGAAAGCACGAACTAAATGAGATGATTTGGACGAGATGCGAATCGAATCAAATTGAGGGGGGCGCCCATACTCGCTTCCCACATGCGGGTAGTGCGCTCATCATGGATCAGTAGACAAGACCCTTTTCCTATTAGGGTCGACACTAGCAGGCCTCAAAACCACACAGGGCCTCCTGCCGGTGCCTTATCATCAAATTATTAATAAGTAATAACGTTAGCATTATTGATTGATTGATTAAACATCGAGCCCCCAGAACATAATGAAATAGTAACTGAAAGTAACGGGTAACAGACTCGAGCAAAACAACCTAAGCATGCTAGTAAGACACTGGCTCAATCAATAGGGTTGTAGGAGTGGTGGTGAGGCAATATCAGGGATAAAGGATTCATGTGATAGGTCCGTAACAGAAACAACTACCACTAAGGCTAGCAGAAATAGACAACGGAAAGTATCGGTAACCAGGGTTGAAAGGAACACAATGGTTCATGTGAGTGATAACTTGCCTGCAAACTCAACAGCCTGGTACTGAGCTAGATCCTCAGAAGGGGTGCTGTAAAGATCGTCTGTCTCAACGTCGTCGTCTATTCGAGAAGAGGCAAACAAACAAAACAGGAATGTAAACAATCATTTTCATGGCATTGTGCACAATCAAGATGATGCATGACAAGTTAATGGTTGCATCAAAATAAGCTAGCTAACATGATAACACAATTTAAATGGACCCCTATGCTAAATTGAGTTGCATATGGAAAAGGGTCCATAATTAAGTGGAACAAATGATTTACAATTAATTATTATGTGAAAGTTGTTAGCATGATGCATGCATGATGGTAACAACAAAAATAACAACAAATAACAATAATAGATGCAAGTAATAAAAGGGTTTAACAAGTTTTGGAAATTATTTATTAAGTTTAGAAATTTTGGTTACTTAACATGTCACACAAACAATTATTGTTTTCATCAATTCAAAGTGTGCAAAACAATTAACAAAATTCATATTTTAAAAGAACATCAAATTTTAGTTGGATTACATGTTTCAAATATTGAAATTTGAATTAGGATGAATTTATTATGAATTAAACAATATTAAACAAGTTTTAATTGCATTTAAAACAAGTTTGAATATTATTTGAATTTTATTTGTTCAAGTCATAAATTCAAATTCACATTTGAAAAGTCCACACGTTGATGGTTTGAAAACATATTTTGCATGTTCAAAAATATTTTATTTTGAGCAAGTTATGATTTTTATCAAATTTAAATGAATTAAACAAGTATTAAATTATTTAGGCAATTTAAATTATTCAAACAAGGAAACAAATTTTATATTTGAATAGGATATTCAAAATGGTATGAAAAACATATTTTATTTGCCTTATTTGGAATTAGTATGAATTATTTATGAATTATTGCAAATTACACTTGAATTACTCAAATTTGAATTTTAAATGCATTTTGAAAATTCAAAATAGTACACCAATGGAATAATTGGATAGACAATTAAATTTGGAGCAATAAACATATACAACTTTTAATTATTGGGTTTATAGATTAAAAGTTATTAAATATTTGGTTTTAGTGTTTTATTCTGCCATTTAAAAGTAATTAGAAAAATAAAACAGATTCGTTTTAATTCTTTCTACCGCACTGGATCTAACCCCAGTCTCTGCCCCGTGGGCCCGTGGCCAGCGTGGCGAGCGCGCGCACGCGTGGCAGTGGGGGTCACTGTCGCGTGGCCCCTGCCTGTCAGCCAGCGGGGCAAAAGAATTTGGGAAAAACCCGTGCGGGGGGCAGGATTCGATCCCTGCCCCTCTCGCTAGCTTGCGCGCTGTCTGAACCACTGCGGTGCGAACGTTTGATGTTAGTAACCGCGACACTGACAAGGTAAGGTATGTTTTTCGTTAACTGAACTTTCTGAAGATTGCTAACTGAACCATGGACAGATGGTCACGGTGGCTCACGGCGGCGATCTCGTCGTTGTGCTGTGCCGTGGATGGTTGCGGAGGAGAACGTGTGCGCGTGTGCAGCAGAGGCACAGAGAGGGAAGGAGGGAGGAGAATCGGTGGAGCTCACCACCGGCGTAGAGGAGGCAGAGGCCTGCTGACGACGGGTGACGACGGCAGCTACGGCGATGACGAGGACGGCGTCGCGGTTGCAGTGGACCTCCAGGCTCCCTCCGGTGTTCAACGCGTAGAGGAAGAAGAGGGCTTCTGGTTTTGGGGTTTAGGTAGGGGTGTGGAGAACCATGGCGACGGCGGCGTGGAGAGGTTCAGTCGTGTTGCTCCGGTGAGGTGGACAGCAGAGAGGGGACCGTGATGAGGAGGAAGCAATCGGCGGCGGCGGAGAGGGGAACAGGAATCTAGGGCTTAGGGTTGGCGGCTCGAGGTCCGTAGGGGCTTTATAGGGCGCGCTGGTGGCTCCTGGACGTCGAGCGCCGCCGTACGCCGACGTGGCGGCCGGGATGCGCTGCCGTACTCGGGACAGAAGGCGGCACGATTATTGAAGCGGTAAGTGAGGGAGTAGACGGGCTGGGCCGCGCGCGCGTTAGCTTAGGTGGGTTGGGCTAGGTTATCTGCCGCGCGCGCTGCGTTAGTTTTTCTCTTTTTTATTTTTCCTTTTCTGTTTTTTTTGTAGGTTTTGGTTTTGGAAGAAAAGGATGGGTTTTAATTCAAAGAAAAAATTGAAAAAATTAGGGGAAGTTCCTGAGGCCAATTGCAAGCATTTGGTAGCTTTTATTTGCAAAAGTTTAAATATTTGCTTGCTGTTTGAGATTAAACCAAATTTAGGGAATTTTTAATATTAATGAAACCTTATGAAAACAAGCATTTTTAATAGGGTTACCCCTAAGGTTTAAAATGATTTAAAGAGTACAATGGTGTGGTGAACTTCATGGATTCAAGAGGTACTGATTTTAAGGATTGGTTTGAATTGGAAAATGATTTAGAAATTATTGATTGAATTAATTGATTGATTTAAAGCAACAATTTAAAGAGTGACCATTAATGAATTATCTGGAAGCAATTGAGGTTTTTGATTTGCAATTCTTTATTTGAAAAGATTGTAACAGACAAGTATGAAACAAATGTTGATTAGTGTTTGAAATTCATTATGAAAACAATGCAAACAGAAATAAAACAAATAGTAACAAATGCAAACAAATAATTAAACATGATGACATGATGCAATACTTGAATTAAAACAAGAAATCAAACATTCTAATGGATATTTCATACTTGGGATGTTACAGGGAGTCTTGTTGGAGGCGACATCGCGATGGCGGCAAGGTGCCTGCTTGCCTGCCGTCGTGGAAGACGACTGGCAGTAATTTTTTTCAAGGAACACCCTGGTTTCTCAAGAAATCACCAAGGAGCCCTTCTGTTAATAAAACTAAGATGAACTCTGTTTTCTGGACCTTTTTAAAAGAAAAAACATTAAAAATTAGATCTGGAATCCTTATCAAATTTCCCACCTCACCAAGTTTTGTGTGGTGAAATAGAAGAATATTTGAATATTTAATTTGGGGGCGAAATTAAGTTGTTTGTTATTTTCTCTCTATTTAGCTTTAAATGGCTTTAGAATTATTCTAGGCATGATTACCATGAGAACATACAACAAGCATATGGGTACCAAAGTTGTGTATCTTACTTGGACAATTTTATCTACAAGTTCTTTTTAGAAAATAATTTTGGTAACACTACCTAGTAGTTTTTCTATACACTAAAATGAAAACCACTTAATAGGTAATTTTATCCTTTGTCAAACCAAATGATTTTAATGGGTGAAGGAACTTGTTTTCTGTTATGTGGCCTTGTTATTTTTCTAATTGAAACTCTTAGCAAGTTTGTTTGACATTTTAATCAAGTGTGTGTGCAAGCCATGCTTGCTGTTTTTAGTACTTTATCAAGTGGACAAAATGAGTGGCTTTGGAATCTCGTTTGTTTGTTTTCCACTTAGGTTCCACTATGGATTATATCCCAAGTTTGTTTTGGAAACATGGGATCATTTGTATGGTTATGTGTAGATGGATTTATGTTGTTCTCTGTTAGTCTTATGTATGAAAAGGATTTAGAAAAAAAGTGTTAAGACTGTTACCATGAACCTCCACATATCACAGACATGTGGATGCTAGGAGTTGTTATCATTTCATATTTGATAAGTGTTTCCATTAAAGAGATTATCATGTATCCTTGTCTCTGATGAGCTTGACAAGGAATAGAGATTATAGGTCTTTAATACCAGCTAAAGATACCCTGGATAATTTCTTATGCTAGGCTTCCTTACTAAATCAGTGTTTTTCCTTGTTGACTTTTGTTGCTTGATGTACTTGTCTCTAGTTTCCCCTTGTCTTCAGTCATTACCTTGGTCCTTTGCAAGCATGATCATCTCTGGAATTACTTAAGTGTTTTCTCTTCCTTATTGGTCTCTTCACTTTAGAAATTAACCACTAAAGCTTATAGGATATATATGGGGTGATTTCCAGATACTAACTTCAGTAGTAATTTGTAGCTCCTGATGAAATGAATTCATTTGATTCCATAACCATTTCATTATTGTGGTGTATTCAATTATGATGAAGATTAGCTTATTGAAACTCAGTTGTTTTAATGCTTACATGAATATTCTATTCACAAGGTTGATCTGACCTTGTAATCAAATTATTCTTATATAACATCAAACACTTGGATTTCAACATGTTGCTTGTTTTGTTCCTTATCTTGGTTTCTTCTTTACTTATAACTTGTATATGTGGTTCAAGTTATAATGTGGTTTATTATTTTATCCTTGTTATACTTCTCCTTCTATGGATCATGGTTTTGTATATAACAAAATGTAGGTGTATTTTATAACATCAGTTTTCCTTATGCATATAAGAAGAACTTGTTGACAAGTTTGCAAGGCTTTCCCTCAAATTAATTTTCATATACAAATGGCTTATAAGTACAAGGTTATAAACCTTATATTTATTTGTATATGACAATCAATTGTTAGAGCCTACAAAAGTGATTTATTAACAAGGTTGAAAACTTGTTACCAAACTACTTCTATATAACACCAACATTGGAATACCACATTATTTTAAGAGAGTTTAATAAGAATAGATCTTGGTGTATGATTTTCCAAATTCTTCAGGAAAGACTGGGTTAACACTTCTAGGACAACCTAAAGAATCCTTCTAAACATCTTCTGGTGGTAGTTCCTTCTTTTCTTGGGGTTGCTTCAGATTGACTTCAAGAAGATTGGGAAACAAGAAAATAAGATACTCTAGACAAAGTAGACAAAGTAGAAAGATCTAGATTAAGAGTTGGTTAAGCTTTTATTTTACTTCCATATGCTTCTTATTTTATTTCCCATAAGATACATACTTGTTTTATATATGATTGTTTTACTTAGCTTTCAATTCCTCTAATAGAGGTTATAACTTGTTGTTATTCATTACTTGTCTCCATATATACTTTAGTTGTTGAATGTTGATTTGGATAGAGATGTGGAATACTTATGGAATGATGACTTAATAGTAAGTTGATCAAATGGTTCATTGATGTGTTGAGATTTCATATGATCACTTGTATAAGATGATTAAAACAATGAGCATGTGAAGGTTATTGGGATTTAATGATTTATGTCATAGTTGTTAGTTGTTTTTCTCAGGTGTCATGTTGTTACATTATATTCTTCTCTTTACTACCTTTGTCATTCACAATGCAGATATAGAGGTTTGGAAAGATCATATGTAATGATCTAGGTGTAACAGTAGTTTAAGAAGATTTTTTTCTTTTAGGTACTTCTTTTATGGTTGATGAGATATGTACATATTCGATAAATATGTTAATACAATTATTATGTCATTTCCCACTTGTGGGGTTTAAGTTAATACTTGTTTGTATCATTTGTTCTATTGAACCTTTGTTATTTACTTGTGGAGGTTCACTTAATAGTTATTATATGATTTAGTAAGATGTTGGGTAAATTAATTGATAACTTAGAGGGTTGTTCTTTTATGGGACATAACATCTCTATTGATGAGATGGTTCAATTGTGTATTACTCATTTGTGGAAGTATGATTATCACTTATGTGATTTGGATACTCACCCCTCTTTGGTTGTAGTTACCTAGTGAATTATCCCAAGTCACTTATAGACTTGTGGTTAAGGTTGTTGAGAGTTTGTGTTTGATCATAACCAATTATGGTTTTTCTTATAAAATGTTTTAGTTTGTAGAGATACTATGTTATAAAGATGACTCCAAATGTACTCCTGACCAGATGATCTAAACCTATTTCATCATGTCAAGTGAAACATTGGTCACTTTGGTTTGTTTAAACTTCCGCGCCCAAATTTCCCGTATTTTTAGATGCATGCTTTGCAAATGCATATATTATATTTAGATCCTTATAACCTCCCAACACTGGGATGTTACATTGATTTAGGAACATTAATATAAGAATAAAAGGATCTATACCAACCAATAATCATTTGAGGATCAAGACCATATTTAGCACTAAGCTCTCGAAAATCAGCAGTTTCAGCGAAAGACTTAATGCAATCATACTCATAGTTTATACCTGATTCTTTACCTTTGTCGTTATTCCAACCTTCATTATCGGTTTTAATTGTTTCAAGAAGATCCCATTTAGCTTCAACCTTCTTACTTGATAAAGAACCCTCTGAACATGCATCTAGATAATCCCTGTAATGTCCTGAAGCCTTGCATAAAAATTAGTAACAATTATTTCCTTAGGAAGCTCATGGTTAGGACATTTAAGTATTAATGTTTTCAGTCTTCCCCAAGCTTGAGAAATGCTTTCTCCATCACGAGGCCAAAAATTATAAATATAATTCTTATTTAAATACAGTTTATGATAAGAATAAAATTTAGAACAAAATAGAGATTCAAACTCCTTCCACTCCAAATGATGAGGATCATCTAGTAGCTCATACCACTCCCTTGCTTTGTCCTTAAGTGACAAAGATAATAGCCTCCTCTTAACTTGGTCCTTTGAAATACCTGTACACTTGAACAACCCGCATAATTCATGTATAAAGAGTAAATGATCACGAGGATGGACAATTCCATCTCCAAAATAGCAGTTATTCATGACACGTTCAGCAATTTTCATAGGTGTTTTAAAAGGAACACTTTCAGTAGGAGGATTTAAAATATCACAAGCATCATTAGATTTATCACATATGGGAGATAAAGTATCATCAGAGCAAATTTTCTCCTCTAAAGCTGGGGAAATAAAAAGTTTATAGAAACTAGATTCCCCAAGCTTAGACTTTTCCATAGTACTAGAAATAATGGTATCCAAAGAATTAATGCTAATAACATTGCTACTAGCATGCAAATAAATCTCTCTCATATTTTTGTTGTTTTCCATGAAGACTAACTAGTAAAAATAAAAACAAGAAACAAGTAACAATAAGCCTAACTAGTGAAAATAAAAAGAAGAAACAAAAAGATATAATTGCAGAATCTAAAGGAAATAACTTCGAGCACTCACACCCGAGGATGTGAGAACCTTTTACCTTACCTCCCCGGCAATAGCGCCTGAAAAGAGCTTGATGTCTACACACGCTTCTATTCTTGTAGAAAATGTTGGGCCTCCAAGTGCAGAGGTTAGTAGAACAGCAGGAAGTTTCCCTTAAGTGGATTACCCAAGGTTTATCAAAATCAGGGAGGAAGAGGTCAAAGGTATTCCTCTCAAGCAACCCTGCAATTACAATACAAGAAGTCTCTTGTGTCCCCAACACACCTAATACAATTGTCAGTTGTATAGGTGCACTAGTTCGGCGAAGAGAGAGTGAAATACAAGTAATATGGATGTGTATAAGTGATAATAGCAATCTGAAATAAAAATGGCAGCAAGCAAACATGTAGTAGAACTGATTGTAAACGGTGTATCAATGCTTAGAAACAATGCCTAGGGATCATACTTTCACTAGTGGACACTCTCGACAATAATAACATAATTGAATGAATAAATATCTCTCTTCACTATGCTACTCTGAACCACTCTCCGGTCGAATAACAAACACCAATTCATTGTGTAGGGGTACAAAGCACACCTTAAAGTCACATTCCCGTATCTAGTTAACCCCACGCTGTCACTATGATCGCCCTAGAAGGTACTAGAAAAACACCACAATTTCATAGGGTCATCCAACACAAGATATAAATATCATGCTAAACCACGCGGTGCACACGCTGTCACCTTTACACCGTGATCAAAGTGTCTACGAAGATCTGATAATAAAACCACTCGAGTAGCATAACAGATGAAGAGTACATCTACATATTCAACTAGATTACAAAGCTCATGATCACATAAATATCACACCATGGGAGAGAGAGATGAAACACATATCTACCGGTAGATCCCTCAGCCCCGGGAGAGAAATACTCCCTCCTCATCATAGGAGATAGCAACGGTGATGGAGATGGCATTGGAGTCGATGAAGATGGCTTTGGGGGAACTTCCCCGTCCAGCAGGGTGCCGGAACAGAGATTTATGTCCCCCAAAACTTGTCGGCGGGGGCGGCGGCGGAGCTACGGATTTTTTGTTGTTGGAAAAGGCTGATTGCTCTAGGGTTTATGCATCGGGGAGTATATATGGGAGAAAGGGCAATGTCGGGGGGTGGCCAGGGGGCCCACACCACCCCTTGGCGCGGCTAGAGGGGGAACTGCGCCTCCCTATGGTGTGGTGGTTCCCGGGCACCCCTTCGGGTCTCCTTGGAACTCCATGGACCCTCCGGGACTTCTAAGACTTCTGGCTTTTGAATTTTCCAATTCCAGAATATTTCCAGAACAACTTTTCTGAAACTAAAAACAGCAGGAAACATGGAACTGGCTCTGGGGCATCTTGTCAATAGGTTAGTTCGGAAAATCGATAAAAATGACATAAAGTGTATAGCAAACATGTGGGAAACAATAAGAAAACTACATAGAACATCAGAAAATTAAGGATACGTTTATGACGTATCAGGGCCTCCGGCTATCCTTCTGCTTCCTTCTTCCCCCTCGAGCCACCGGAGCACCATAGCACTTAGCGCCCAGTCCGAGCCAAAGTTTCAGATAAAACGCGCACTCGAGCCCTCACCAGAGAAAACATTGGTGGTTCACATTCTTGGCTGCGCCGCCTAAAAATGGCCACCGAAAACTCTCCCCACGCCACCGAGCCTGCAAACGCCGACGTCGACCTTGAGGACATCATCAACGACCTCGAACCTGTCACTGGGACTCCTCTACGCGCAGCTGCGAGCGCGCCAGAGGGATCTGCCAGCGAGCCGGCAGGCGGGGATCTGCATCCCACCATCGGAACCATGCCGCCGCCCTCGGCCACACCTCCTCCTCCTCCTCATTTCCCTGACACTACGGAGGAGGAAAACTCTGCTCGCGACGGTGAGGATGTCACTACCGGAGGCGAGGAAGCAGGAAAAGAAAACACCGGCAACTGGAGCCACCGCAATGTGGTTCCGACTCTTCTCCCGGTAATGGAGAAGGACAGATTTGTCTTGAAAGACAAATGGTGGGTGGACGAAGACGACACCGAGCCATCTCCACAACCCGGAGAATGCCTAATTCCGGCGTCTCATATCAACAGAGGTATGGGTTTTCCGCCATCTGCGTTTTTCTGCCAGGTTCTAGACCACTACAAAATCCAACCCCACAACCTTCCGCCTAATTCCATTCTCTATTTAGCCGGATTCCAGGCCCTTTTTGAGGGTTACTTAGGGATAGAACCCCGCCTGGATTTCTTTCAATATTCTTTTAGCGTAAAACGCAACACCTTCGAGGGTGTACTTCCAACTTGCGGAACCATTTCCTTCAACCTTCGTAGGTATAGGGAGGATTGGTTCCCAAAAATCAAAACTTCCGAGTCCGTCAAACTCTGGACGGGTTCATTTTTCTATCATTCGGATGTTTCGGTCCCTGGAAAGGAAACAGGCATTCCGTCTTTTGTCAATTCCGCGGCCACTCCCCAAGACAATTGGGTGTTGGACGCGGTCCAGGTTCTGCTTCCAGACCTGATGAGAATCAAAAGGCGAATCACAAAACTCGTCTCTTCCACTCCTCCTTTGACTGGCATGGACACAATGTTATGCTGGTTCGGAAGGAGGATTCAACCTCTTCCTTACCGCGGCAACCGGCTCATGTGTGAATACACGGGGCCGGATGATACGACGAGGGCAACGAAAAGTGCCTTATCAAAGAAGGAGTTCAAGAAGCGCATGAACCAGCTCGTCTCCACTCGTGACCAATATGACGAAAGTCGGGAAATGTATCACGCTAAAAACCCCGCTCCCAATGTATGTTTTTGTTATTTTTCTTTTGGGGATTTTTTTCGAGTTTTGTAGTTTCTCGGATGTTTCAATACTAATCCGGGTTTTTAATTTTTTCTCAGCTTCTCGATCTTCCTGAGAGTGGGCTTTCCACCGACGATGAATTGGCTGCACTAAGAGCCAACTTTCAGTCTGGAGGGCGGAAATGCAAGAAGGCATCTTCCAGCCAGGAAGTTATCGATCTTGACGGTGTGCCTGTTGCCACTTCTAGGTAAAAACCCGGAGTTTTTACATTTGTCTGCTTTTCTTGCATATCTTCTTTCTCGGAATTTGAATCTCGGATTTTGATTCTTGTCTCTTTTCTAGCCTTGCCCCTACCACTCTGAAAGGAAAGGGCAGGAAGAAGTTGAAATCTTCCGCCCAAAGGGGACCCAAGCCATCTCCCGCAGCTGCCCCAGACACTCCCATGGCGGCTGGAGAGGAAAACTCGGCTGCTCGGGAGGAGTACCCCCTGCAGTCCAGCCAACAGGTTGCATCCGACTCAGATGTGCGGGAAAGGGCGGCGACTGGTGAAGCTGGGCCATCAAATCTTCCAAAGGAGGAGCCAATTCCCACCTTTGATAATGAGTTTAAGGTAAAACAAGAAGACTATTTTGATTAACACGGATACATTCAACCGTGGGCCAAAAAGTTGTTTGCTCGAGCTCCCTTGATTCGCTCTTGGCCAAAAGGCGGACTTATCATACAGAATAATTACGTGTTCTCGCCTCGCCAGGTTATGCAAGACAACATCCACCACATGGGGATTACCTTCACGGAATACGCCAAGGAATTCGCCAAGAACTTGAGCGGTTTGGAAAGAATGAGCAAGGTAATATCTCTAGCCCCCAAGCATTAGTAAGAAACCATTCTTTTTTGTTTTTGCTTTTGTCTTAATGCTTTTTCCATTACTTGCTCGTATTTTTCCTAAGCAATCTTTTCCTTTGTATACTTTTCAGCATACCGCGGAAAATATAAACATGGAGGTTTTTTATAAGCTCACCATTAAGAACCAAGAGGTAAAATCTCTTCTTGGTATCCTTAATGAGAAGGACTCGGAATTGACCGCAGTCCAGGAGCAGCTGAAGGAGACAGCAGGCAAGCATACTTTTTTCAATCCTTGATTCTACTTCTTAATTTTTTCTAAGTCTTTTTCCGAGTTTTTAACCCTTCATCTCTTTTTCTTCTTAGCTTCTGTGGCTAAGGCCAAACAAATTGCTGACGACTCTAGCAATGCTGAAACCCTCCGCAAGGAAAACTCGGAGCTCTATAGAATGACTGTAAAGCTCCAAAAGGATCTGGAGGCGAGCCAGCTGGCTCTTGTATTGCCCGAGTCCCGAGCTTCTTCTCAAGCTGAGAAGGATAAGGGGACCATCCGGGACTTGGAGAATGCCCTCAACCAACACCTTGAACAAGGCGTTGAGATGGATAAAATTCTCGGTGAGTTTTTGTTACTTTACCAAGTTTTGTCTTATACTTTTGTAGTATGCCTCCTTTTCTTCCTTCTGTGTTTATGACCTTCCTTGGTTTTTTCAACAGAAGGGAATCCCTTGCTCACCTGGGTCCAGAGCGAAGAGAAGGCGAAAAAGCGCCCGTCGCACCCTGGGAATTGGTTTCGCCGGGTGCTTACTTGAGCAAGAAGCCAAGTCATCGATAATCAAAGAAAGGTGTGAGGCCCGGCCTGCTTCCTGCCTGAAAGAAGGCTAGCCGGACTAGTGGTAGGGGACCCGACCGTAAAAAACCCTACCCTATTCTCGAACCCTCTGCCGAGCGTTCTCTTCTTTCTTTTCTTTTTGCCTGAGTCAGACATCAAATAGCTTCGATTTCCATCGAGTCTCTTACCACAATCTAGGTGGTTCTCCCGTAGCGTCTCCGGCAGCCGAGCTCATTCCCTTCGCTTCCTGGGCCCAAAGCAGTGCTTTGTTTCCTGGCCAAATCAAGGATTTGGGGCTGATTGCAAAAGATATCTGAATAGAAAGAGTGGGAATGCAGTGCCCAATATGAATGTCTATGCTATGATTGAGAAGCTAATAATTTGAAAAGCTGAAGAATACGATAATAAAATTTGTAAGGGCATTCGAGTGTGCTATTTTAATGCTTACCTCAGTGCAAGAGCAGGGAAGAGGTTTGATTTCTAATAAAATGAGTGGAAGACGGTCAAAGGGATTATCCAACCCCGAGCAATCTTAGTTATTGGTGGGGGTTTGGTTCGTTAGCAGGTATTTGTTTAGTCATTCAGATAGTGACTGGCGTTTTTTTAGCTATGCATCACACACCTCATGTGGATCTAGCTTTCAACAGCGATCAATTCACTCTCTCTCGAATCTTCAGCTTCCATGGCGCTTCTAGATTGTTCTTTCTTGTGTTGACCGTCTCTGAAAAGCTCGGTATGGTTCACTACATTCCAGCACTCTTTAGGCGATAGGGTTCTTCTTTCTCTATTTGAGAAGGGGGATCCAATCAATGACAATGATAAGCTCTAAAAAAAGTCTATTGCTCTTCGACACGTTTTATATCGACTTCAGTCATGCTTTATTGGAGTTATCTGACGCCAAGGAGGAAGGAATATAGATTAGGATCCTAGCCTTGTTCCGTTTGAAGACAGAATCCGGGCTTTCGAGAAAGTCGTCACTGATCTGAAGAATGCTGGGATGGTACTTATTAATAAGTGCATTCTAGACAAGGTTGGCGAATACTCGGAAGTCGGCAAACTTCCAGAGGACATTGAAGAGGTGGCAAACCAGAGGGAGTCCTGGCTCCAATCTGCCGCCTGAGGTGGTGTATGCATGGCCCTTGGGCTAATGCGTTTGCATTACACCACCTCGAAATCCTGGCGCGTTGCTACCGGTATCCCTCAAGGATACAAGGAAGCTCAGAGGGCGGATATCTTCGAGTCTGTCAAGGGGCACGCCTCTACGATAGCTCGGATGGTGTCAACCTCAACGTTCTACCGGGAGGAGGAAATTCCGACAACTCCGGAGAACCCGAGCGACAACGACGAGGATGACAACGAGGAGTACGAGGACGCCGTCTAGTTCCTGTGTAGCCAGTCAAGAAAATAGAAAGCATTACTATTCTTACAATGTAATCTCAATTGTAATTCATTATATCTTTTGTATAAACAAGTATCTATCCTTTGCAGTAATATTTTTAAGTCTTTGCACGTTTTTCAGAGTTTTAATTCCTTTCCTTCTAAGTTCTCTGGTTTGTATGCATTAACTTTTCTTTGTGTTGAAGTGACTCGAAAGTATGCAATCTTCATGCCAAGTGACTGGGTTAAACCTATCAGCCGGGACTCGGAATCATGGATTATACTTTGGCACTTTCACTTACTAATTCTAGTGACCCAACACACAAACAATCAGATAATACTTAGGAAAAAAATAAGGAATTTGAAAAGTATGAACCTCAGGCAAGCAGGCACAATCTGGGTTTCTTAAGCCTCCTTAGGCTATAAATGCATTCAGGTTTATAACTCCGAGCACGCAGGCAAAATTCGGGTTAACATTGAAGAAAACTGAAAGATCATTGGGAAATAGATAAGACGGAAGCATGCTTTGAACAATAATTACAAGACAGAAAAAATATATGAATTCCGACAACTTTATTTCATGATCTCAAAGATGTTTACGTAGAATTTAAACTAAGTGTAGAAGGGACGTAACTGCTAGATGCTCCAGGGCCTCCTTTTCTCTCCTAGTTCTACATCTATCTTTCTTTTTCTCTTGCGATTTGGATTTTTGGGATCATCTTCCGTGTCTCGAATATCTACAAGCTAATACAACCCATTTTTCATAGCTTTGCTTATGACAAATGTCCTTCTGAGATTGGGGCTAATTTGTGCTTCCTATCCTGTACCAATCTTAGCACCAAATCACCTTCTTTGAAGGAACGGTGTTTGATTTTCCTACTATGATAACATCGCAGTCCTTGCTGATAAATGGTGGATCTTTGTAACACAAGCTCTCGTTCTTCTTCTAAGATATCGACGGCATCCTGCCGTGCACTTTCGGCATCCGAGTCATCGTACGCCTGCACTCTTGGGCTATCATGGATCATGTCCGTAGGAAGCACTGCTTCCGCGCCATAAACCAGGAAAAAAGGCGTTTGCCATGTTGATCTATTTGGCGACGTTCAAATACTCCAAAGCACAGAAGGTAATTCTTCTACCCATGCTCCAGCTGCTCTATGAAGAGGAGATTCGAGTCTAGGGCGGATTCCTTGCAGTATCGAACTATTCATTCATTCGACCTGACCATTGGATTGTGGGTGTGCCACAAATGCGAGATCTAGGCGAATTCCCGTTTGTCGACAATATTTTGCCAACTCTCCAATAGAGAAATTTGTCTCGTTATCCGTGATTATGCTATGTGGAACACAGTATCGCATGACTACGTCAATGACAAAATTTCTGGCAGTCACACAGTCAAGTTTTTTGATGGGTTTTGCCTCTACCCACTTGGTATACTCATGACTCCCAATTGCAGGAGATCAATTGTAGTACCTTTCGATAAGTATTTGAGTGTCGGACCCACGAGGAGCTGAAGGTAAGCTATCTATTCTTTAAAGCCCTATAACCCTCTTATATGGCTGTTTATGCAAAGCAATAAGTTTGACTAAAAGGAACTAACTAATTAAAAGCAAGTGACGTGGAGTGTGTTTTGTCTAGTAACTAGTGAAGCAAGTTTAAAATGCAAGTTTCTAAGCAAGTTTCACAAGTAGAAAGCAGCAAATATCTCAAGTATCTCAACGGAGCAAGTGTTCTAGCAATAGGTGTTCCGTTCGTGTGGTTGTCACAATTAGTGAAGCACATGTTTTAGTCTTAGTTGTTTCTTCTAGGAAGGAGCCATGAATAGGTATAGTCAAGTAAATGATCTACAACCCCTTATGATGGATCATGTGGCCAAGTAAATGACTGCACAAGATTGATTAAGACATAAAGTCCCACCACAGCCTTACGTTCTAAGGTCCCCTATATATATCCCCCAATAACTTAACTTTGTGGCTCGGTCTCAGGTTACTGTCACTCCCAAGTCACCACCACTCCATTATGCTACCGGTGATCACCTTACATGCATTCCCCAACATATGCGTGCACTCATATATTGTACATAAAGACAATCATAGAAGATAACAAACTTGTATGCAACCAATCAACGAACTATTTCACCATTGCCAAGAACAATTCACTACTCAAACATAGACGAGGAGACACAATACATAAAGGGAATATAGTATTGCATCATACATCGTGTTTGCCAAGAGATTACAGTGGAGAGATGGAGCTGATCTTGCTGTAGATGTTGATGATGAACACGCCGGAGGGGGGTGGAGCCCTCCGGGGGTGATCCCGGCGGCGTTTCCCCCCTCCGATCTTCTCCGACGGCAGCCTTCTGTCTCTCTGTTTCGTGGTTTCGTCTCTCGGCGCCGCCTCCTCCTCGAAAAGGCCAGGGGACCCTTTATATAGTAGTTTTTAGGTCACGAGACACTCGGGAGAAGAAAGATCGACGGCATCGGAGCCACGGGGGAAAAAAGGGGGCCTCTCACGCGGCCAAGGAATCTGACCGCGTGGAGGGTCCTCTTTGCCACCTGGTTGGCCTTTTGGCCCTCTACTTTGGCCCATGGTCTTCGTCTCGAAAATTCTGAACCGTGCTCTTTGGCCTTGCCCTTTTTGGAGTCCCGAAGCTCCCAGAAAGTCTGAAACACTAAAAAGTACGTTTTTTGGAAAAACAGGGTTAGAACCAAAACAAGGGGGATTGTTTAGAAAATCGCCCAAATCATTATAAAACATGAATATAAGTTGCTAATATGTAGGAAAAACAAGTAATAACATGCAAAGTTCATGTATGCATTTTACATGCATCAACATCCCCAAGCTTAACCCATGCTCGTCCTCGAGCATGAAGGTGATAAAACTAACATGGACTTTGCATATTGAAACAATCATGGGATATCAAGGAGGATTATTCATGCTACATATAATCAAATGATTAATACTATAAATGAGTAGCAATAAACAATTTATGTTGTAAGAAATATCAAATATGCAAGCAAAGATGCTTCATGAAAGTTCACAAAGTGTATAACGAAATAAAAGCACTATGGACCAAATGCATACACAAAATGAAAAGTAAAATCCTATATTGGTCAAAGAATAGCATAATGGAAAATAGAAAATATGGTGGACACTTTGGAGAAAATTGAGTAGAGGTAAAACATGATCAAGTCTTATTTAGCCTCTAAATTATTCAACTAAAATTAGTAATTGAAATGTGGTATCCATTGATCTAGGACTCTCATTGCCCCTTTATCACTAGCATCTTAAATGGTGAATGTTGAAGTAATGTGAATGACAAGGTGGTTGAAAGCCTCATGCCCCGTGAGTGTGAAAACCTACTCCATGATTACTCAACTTAAGATTCCTAATAAGCTTTGTACAATCATAATAAGTATTAATGACATCATAGAGAACCGCAAAGAGGTACCTCTGCCCCATGACATGGAAACAAGCCCATGTCACAATGACAAGAAAAACAAACGGAGTAGACTCATCATCCTTTTTATTTTCATTCACTATTATGCATAGCTTCTTATTTTATTGTAGGATGTGTTGTAGAGTCACTCAAGCTGTAAGTAAATTTCCACCATGATAAAGCATGGCTTAGGTTAGTGGCCCAATGCGTTTCTCTAGTCATATAGATACTTACTCATCAAAACTTACTATTCCTCTATTTCATTTCGGCATGGTAGGAGTCCAAAAACAAAAGTACATGATATCAACCAAATGTAAATTTTTGTGCAATGTTGAAAGCTTTCCGGTGATACACGTTTATAGCTAGCTCCCAACGACACACTTGTCAAACGCAAAACTTGTGGCTCCCATTATTGGGTCATGTTTATTAGATGCATAAAAAGTAAAGTGTGCCTTCAAAAGTTCGTGAGAGTCCTATCCCAAGTTCAACCCATGACAATTAATAAAGTGAATATCTTAATTTAGAACATAAATAACACAATAACATGGTGAACATACTCGGAATAGCAATGAAGCTAATGGGAAGATATGGTGGACTCACTGGAAATACTTGGCTAAGGAGTGTTGGAAACAAGTTTTTACTTGTTGGAATTTTTAATTTTTTGGCTAGCAAGAGGGAGATAGTTGACCAGCTACTATGCATGCATATGTCCATAGAACTACTCATTTCATGACAAACTAAATAAACCAGCAATTAACATCAAGGACATGAATAAGAGATAGCTCAAGACAACATTATTGCAAATTTCTACACATAAAAAGCCTATAAATCATGCAAACATATGTAGCTCTTCAAATCAACCATGGCATCCCTATTCCAGGTCATAATAATAGCATCCAATACATTCCAACCCCAAACTCCAGTAGCTCAATCTCATATAAAATGATGGGTGTGGTCTTATCAAAACAAAAATAAAAACAAAAACTAGACGCTTCAAGTCTCTACGATAAATGCTTTGCTTAGAAAAACAGAAAGTAGACGTGTGCTAACCAAAAGAGTGTAGCTCCAGTGGGGTGTTCATCACATCCCCAAGCTTATGGCTTTCACCATTCTTGGATGTCTTGAGGCGCAGCTCCTCTATTCCCTGTGAAAAAACTTCACAAAACATGTTTCTCCCATTCTTTTTCTGTGGGGTGAGATTAGCAAGGACAAACAAATCACATGCTTGCTGTGCAAAATTCCAAATCAAATGCTCCAGTAGATAGAAAATAAGGTTCATTATATTGTATGTTCACTCTCTTGCTTGAAAGAATCATGGAAATTCGATTCACAAGCCCAAAGAGTGCATAAAACAAAAGAAGGCAGAATCTGTCCAGAAAAGCAACAACAGCAAAACGAACGTTTTTCCCCAAGCTAGACTCGTCAAAAAATTAAGCCAATGTTTGTGCGTAGAGAGGACGAAAAGTTGTAGAACATACTAAAAAATTAGCTCAATCCGACATACCAATGAAAAACGTACAATCATACGGTGAGCAGTCTCGTGCTGAAACAGAAATTTCATGCACTAGGATAGCAACTTATAAGTCCAAATGGGTTTGACTTGACTCTTTATTGAAAACTCCAGAATTAAAACAAAAAAAACTAATATCTTGAGACAGAAAGAGGACACTAGGAAAATCCAAACAAAAACAACCGGGTTGCCTCCCGTAAAGCGCTTTCTTTATAGCCATATAGCTAGGCTTTAATTACTTAACATCATGATGGTTGGAGTGAGGTGGCTCGGCATCCCCAAGCTTGGATTCTTGTACTTATTTGATACATGTAGGGTGAGCCCAGGGGTACATCACCAAGATTGATTGGTTGTCCCTCTTGATCTTTGTTCATCTCACTCAACTCTTCCTCCTGAAAAATTCTTCTTACACAAATCTCAACATAAAACTTGATTAGAGGGGTTAGTGCCTCCATAAATAAAATCCACATAGGTACAACAAAGACACATCATGAGTTGATTCTAAATATTAACTACTGTTACTACAGTTGTGCATTGCTCCTTGATCAAAAGAACCACACAAAACACAAGTAATGAGAGCAATGCAAAATAAAGACATAATCTGCCAAAAACTGAACAGCCCGTAAAGAGTTAATTTTTAGAGGCACTTAAGTTGCTCAAATAAGAAAACTTAAAACTAATGAAATATGTAGTGATAACTAAATATTGCTGTCGTAAATTACCAGGTCAAAATTCCACTTCTGTGGTTTTAAATATTTTTCGCAGTGAAGTTCAGGAATCTGTTTTCTTGACAGCTAATTACTATTGTTTAATCCTATCTCTCATATAAGATTATTCTTGCCATTTAAGATGAGAAATAAGATAGAAATGTGATGTTACAGTAGTGAACTAATATTTTTATTGTTTTTAGCTTTGGAAAAAGTTTTAATGATAGAGACTTTGCAATGGTTTCATTGGCATGAACAACACATGTTCAAGGTCGACCCCAACTTCTCCATTACTCATCCTTCTCATTTACTTTCCCAATTTTTTTATAAAATGAAAATCTTAAACTAAATTATACATAATAGTAGGTAAAGGCATTTTACATGTTGTAAAGACATAAATGTGTGCTCAAACCGAATAGGAAATTAAAGCATAAGGAACACACCAAAAAAATATTAAACAATTTATTTTTAAGTCTAACCCATTTCCTATGCATTGGCATTTTGTAATGAAACAAATAAAAGAAGCACATAATAGCAAGCATAGAAAGGTAGATCAAGTGCAACTTCAATACTTTCAGCATAAAGAGGGGAAACTTAATATTGTTAAAATATGTGTAACCATGTTTCCCTCTCTCATAATAATTTTCAGTGGCATCATGAATAGATTCAACAATATGAATATCACATAAAACATTCTTATCATGAGCCACATGCATAAAAGAATCACTACTCTCCACATAAGTAAAATCCTCATTAGTGATAGTGGGAGTTAAACATTCATAATTTTCATTGCAATCATCATATATAGGAGGCATAGCATCATCAAAGTGAATTTTCTCCTCCAAGCTTGGGGAACTAGAAATATCATGCTCATCAAAACCAACTTCCCCAAGCTTAAAACTTTGCATAGAATCAACAAGTATATCATTTTTATCCTCAATAGTAGGGGGACTAAAAATATCATATTCATCAAGACAAACTTCCCCAAGCTCAAGGTTTTCCTTAGCAATAAAGGTGTTCAAAGAATTATTACTACCAAAAATATGATTGTTGTGCAAATAATTTTTCAATTTCTCCTCAAACACTTCATGTCCTAATTCAAGGTAGATATTATACAGTTCTAAAATTGTTTGGTTGTTTTCCATTTTATAATTTTTTTTGTGTTTTAGGTTTATATGTTAGTATGCAATGCAAACAAGAATAAAAGCTTAGCACAACGCTCCCCGGCAACGGCGCCAGAAAAGTGCTTGATGACTCCCAAGTGCAGGAGATCAATTGTAGTACCTTTCGATAAGTATTTGAGTGTCGAACCCACGAGGAGCTGAAGGTAAGCTATCTATTCTCTAAAGCCCTATAACCATCTTATATGGCTGTTTATGCAAAGCAATAAGTTTGACTAAAAGGAACTAACTAATAAAAAGCAAGTGACGTGGAGTGCGTTTTGTCTAGTAACTAGTGAAGCAAGTTTAAAATGCAAGTTTCTAAGCAAGTTTCACAAGTAGCAAGCAGAAAATATCTCAAGTATCTCAAGGGAGCAAGTGTTCTAGCAATAGGTGTTTCGATCGTGTGGTTGTCACAATTAGTGAAACACATGTTTTAGTCTTAGTTGTTTCTTCTAGGAAGGAGCCATGAATAGGTATAGTCAAGTAAATGATCTACAACCCCTTATGATGGATCATGTGGCCAAGTAAATGACTGCACAAGATTGATTAAGACATAAAGTCCCCCATAGCCTTACGTTGTAAGGTCCCCTATATATATCCCCCAATAACTTAACTTTGTGGCTCGGTCTCAGGTTACTGTCACTCCCAAGTCACCACCACTCCATTATGCTACCGATGATCACCTTACATGCATTCCCCAACATATGCGTGCACTCATATATTGTACATAAAGACAATCATAGAAGATAACAAACTTGTATGCAACCAATCAACGAACTATTTCACCATTGCCAAGAACAATTCACTACTCAGACATAGACGGGGAGACACAATACATCAAGGGAATATAGTATTGCATCATACATCGTGTTTGCCAAGAGATTACAGTGGAGAGATGGAGCTGATCTTGCTGTAGATGTTGATGATGAACACGCCGGAGGGGGTGGAGCCCTCCGGGGGTGATCCCGGCGGCGTTTCCCCCCTCCGATCTTCTCCGGCGGCAGCCTTCTTTCTCTCTGTTTTGTGGTTTCGTCTCTCGGCGCCGCCTCCTCCTCGAAAAGGCCAGGGGACCCTTTATATAGTCTTTTTTAGGTCACGAGACACTCGGGAGAAGAAAGATCGACGGCATCGGAGCCACGGGGGCAAAAAGGGGGCCTCTCACGCGGCTAAGGAATCTGGCCGCGTGGAGGGTCCTCTTTGCCACCTGGTTGGCCTTTTGGCCCTCTACTTTGGCCCATGGTCTTCGTCTCGAAAATTCTGAACCGTGCTCTTTGGCCTTGCCCTTTTTGGAGTCCCGAAGCTCCCGGAAAGTCTGAAACACTAAAAAGTACGTTTTTTGGAAAAACAGGGTTAGAACCAAAAGAAGGGGGATTGTTTAGAAAATCCCCCAAATCATTATAAAACATGAATAGAAGTTGCTAATATGTAGGAAAAACAAGTAATAACATGCAAAGTTCATGTATGCATTTTACATGCATCAACATGCAACCATTGATTACCGTGTATCCTTTGCATCGGCGCTTTATTTGCCTTTGCAAGACTTCGTCTGATCCATCCGGGAACTTCTGATTGACTAAGAAGTTTAAATATGAAATTTTCCAATCCGGGTTAAGAAGCAAAACTTCTATTGACTCAGAAACTAGAGGATAATCAACATCTCCGCCTTTTATTGATGGTTCATGCAAGTGTTGGACGAACACACCAGGTGGTAGAGTTTTTACTCTTTCCGAGCCCATGCGGGCTAAAGCATCTGCATTCCAATTTTCTTCCCTTTTGATGTGAAGTACTTCAAATCAAAGGAAACAAATGGCAAACTCGTCGACTGTCGATATTCGTCCATGATGGGTCTTTTAGCATCCCATGTTTGGTTCAGCTGGTGCTGCACCAAGTCTGTCGTGGTGTTAATAATGACAACACCTAGAGGGAAGTCCTAAAAGTGTTTAAAGAGGGGACAGGCAAGCGAACGGTGGCGTTGGCGTGAGATTGGATAGCAAGCGTGTAGACACACGATGTATCCAGGTTCGGGGCCCTCACGTTGAGGTAAAACCCCTACTCCTGCTTCTCTCCCTTTTCTATCAATGCACAGGTTACAAGATTCTTCTCTGAGCCCTTACAAAGTGTTTTAGTGTCTCTGTGAGAATGTAATCTCCCCTGCTACTGAGGCATGGCCAGTCCTTATATACTGCCGGACTGGCCAGCTTACAAGTGGGGCTCGACTGGTTCTGGACCGGCCGGGGAGATTCTAGGACAAACGCTCTTTGTCCTTAGGCTTTCGAGTTCGGTTGGTGTCGTATCGTGCACTGTACGTTGGCAGCGCCTTCCCATCTTGACGTACCCGACAGCCACTCCCGGCTACCCGGCTGCCCATGCCTCCGTACCCCAGCCGTACGCCGGGTATCTCGAGCCCATGAGTCGGGTACCGGGGTGAGTAGGTAGGTACCGGCTAGCTCGAGTAGATATATCGCTGGTCGTATGCGGGTACGGCTCAACCCATGCCGGAGTACCCCGAGCAGCCGGAGAGTAGGTGTACCGCGCTGTGTAGGGTGACACTGTGGCTTTCATAAGCCTAAGAGTTGGCGTGTTCGCCATACTTCTTCGTACCGGTTGACTTGTGGAGTAGCCGGGCTGTATTAGCGCCCGACTACGCAGTCGGTCGCTCATCTTTGGCTGGTTGAGAAACCGGCGGGTGAGCATCGACCCTTGTTCAGCCGGTGGACGGGGGCCCAGTGCCAAGCTAGTGCACTTGGCCTTGTGAAGGTATGGAACGCCAACATCGGGCTCATTCTTTCTGCTTGGTCAAGGCACCCGGGGATCATCCCCACGACAAAGTCCGAGTCACCATAAAAAAGTATATGTTTGACACCTATTTCCTTTGCGATATGCAAGCCATGAAGGAATGCTTCGTATTCTCCCACATTGTTGATGGCGTTGAAGTGTATTTTCAATACATATTCCATTATGTCACCTTTTGGAGATTTTAGCACTACACCAGCTCCAGCACCTTCTTTCATTTTGGATCCGTCAAAATGTATGATCCAATATTCCGACTCTGGCATTGGTGTATTTTCCATTGCTTCTGTCCAATCGGCTACAAAATCTGCCAACACCTGGGATTTGATTGTCGTCCTGGGTTGGAACTTAATGTCGAACGCAGGCAACTCAATGCCCCATTTGGCAACTCAGTCTGCTGCGTCCACATTGTTGAATCCCATAGTGGTGCTTTGCTTACCACTGTTATGGAATATCCTTGGAAATAATGACGGAGTTTCTGGGATGCGAAAATATGCCATATGCCAGTTTGTGATAATGTGGATACCTTTGTTTTGATTCGGAAAATACCTCGCTGACTGTCGTGGTGTGGAGATGACAAATGCCATAGGATGGCTAAAGTTGGGGCCAATGGACGCTGTAGGTATCCGGGAGGGATTGCACGCCTAACTGGTGCGCTCAGAACACTGCAAACAACACAATCTACGCAGGTTCGGGGCCCTCGTATGGAGGTAACAACCCTACTCCTGCCTCTCTCTCTGTATAATGGTATGCCGAGTACAAGAGTTCTTCTCTCTCTCTGTGAGTAGTAATGCCTCTAGGGTTGCGCCACCAAGTGTCGTCGTCCCTCTCGCAGGAGGGGGAGGCCACCTTATATACTGGTGGCCAAACACTATTCTACGAATAGAAGTACTGACTAGACAAATCCACTGTGCAGCAGCGCACGCCTCCGTGTCTTTGCTGACAGAGTTGCCGAAAGTCTCCGCGGTAGGCCGCTGACATGTCCTGTCCCCCATGTCAGAGACAGGACTTGACACCGCCCATACTGCATTGTATCCACGTCTGGATACGCATTACCACGTACCTAGTAAGTTGAACCGCACGCTGGTACGGCTCCAGGATACGCGGGATTCACGTCAATGGCTCCATTGACTTTTCCTCCGAGTAGAACATCTTCGTCCCTATCCGGATCACCAAAGTGCTACTCGGCTGACCCAGACATATACTCGAATCCTTCCTTGGTCTCTTGTTCTCCCTACCGGATAGCGCCTACCCGGCTGGGCATCATCCTATCCGGCCGGTACCAAGTCGGTACGGCCGAACTTGGTAAACAGTGCCTTGAACTCCATTTCTTACCTATCTTACCCCTACTCGGGGGTAGCCCCCCGACATTAGTCCCCGAAGCTGGTAGGGTCCGGTGAACTCGGACGCTGGGCCCTGCCAGCTTAAACCAAATAACCTCTTTGATATTCTTAGCCGAGTTGCACCTCAACTCGGTTGATCATAATCCAAACTCGGACTTACTCCATTGTTGCCTGTGGAGTTTTCTTCATCGAGCCGGATAGACCAAGCTGCTTTGGATTTTGCTGAGATCCCAGCACTTAGTCCAATGTCCAAACCTTTGCCACTCGAACCAGAGCCTTCCTATATTCACGTGTAAGGCTCCACACGTGTCACGCAACCTCAGCCCACGACGCCTCGGGTCTGATGCGGTTGCACGGCACGCGCCTGCCACTGCATACCGGGCCCACGAGCCGTTGCGTCACTTCACATAGGGTACTTGATTACCCACCTCGCGCGACGTGGGATTGACTACGTCAGTTACGCGCGATGAAATTGCTTCGTGCGTTTCTAACGGACGCAATAACTCCCCACTCCGCACGATCTCCTTCACAGTTAATCCTGAGCCATAACTGCGCTTTCAGGGTATAAGTACCCCGCGCCTCCCATTTTCTCGACTTCCTCGTCATTTGCTTCGTTCCTCTCGCCAAACTCGCACAGAGCACTCCGCTCCATCGCGAATCCACCGCACGCCGCCGCGCCGTACGCAGTGAAACGAGAGATCCATCCCCGCGCACCACCGCTCGCCGGAGAGCGCCCGAGGACTTCAAGATCTTCACTGCACGACGCAGTTATCCTCGACCTCGCGCCGCCATCGCCGCACGACTACGCCGCTTCCTCTCTGCCTCCTCCACCAAGATCTTCCTCGCTGGAAAAGATCCAATGGGGCTCGAGCCCGTCGGAAATCCGAATCTGGAGGGCCCTTCCTCAACACGCGCCAACTGGGAGGGCTCCAATGTCACCGCCGAGGACATCCAGTGGCTCATAAATACTAGCCGGGTACCGCCGGCCGTCATCTGCCGGGAACCCGGCGACGAGTTGGAGCCAGCGCCCTAGCCCGGTGAGTATGTTGTCTTTCTGAGCCATTTTAAACGCGGCTTTGGCCTTCCGATCTCAAAATTCATGCAAGATTTCCTCCGCCACTTTGGCCTCCAACCACATCATCTTCCGGCTAACGCCGTAGCCATGTTCTACACCTTCGTCTCGTGCTGTGAAGCTTATCTCGGTGTCTACCCCACGGCAGACATCTAGGCCAAATACTTCTTCTTCCGCCAGCAGGTTCTCCCCAACAAATCCAATCCGAATGCACCCAAAACAATGACTCAAACCGGGACGGCCATGATCGTCGGCCGGA
The DNA here is from genome assembly GCA_028641055.1 of Alopecurus myosuroides. Taxonomy (NCBI): domain Eukaryota; kingdom Viridiplantae; phylum Streptophyta; class Magnoliopsida; order Poales; family Poaceae; genus Alopecurus; species Alopecurus myosuroides. The sequence continues at coordinate 271,727,654 of CM054062.1, read as the reverse complement.
CTCCCTGCACCTACCCCCGGGTTCTAGGACTGGATACTTGCCGGAAATGGCAAAGGGGGCTTCTGTATGTGAAGAATCCCACTCCGGCGGCAGGCGAGCAGCCGGTCGATCTCATCAAGCTGCCGGCCTTCGAGAACACTCCTCCAACTGCTATGAGGAATTGGGGATATCACCCCAAGAAGATAGTGTCGGATGCGAACCACGCCGATGACCGTCTGAAGCAGTTGATCGAGCTGGGACTCCATCGAGATGACCTGATCGCTGCCTGGGTGAGCCGCCGGGTTCTCCCTCTCCAACTCCGAGCACACAAGATATGTTTCATGGGAGGACCACGCGACTGCACCCGCACAACTACATTTGATCTTAGAAAGGAGGAGGTGGCGATCTGGGCCCGCTCCATTCTCAAGACCACCCTCTTGGACACCTGGTTCTACGGTCTTGCACCCTTCAGCCAAGATTAGCCAGCCCCCAAAGTAAGTTCTCTTCTGTATGCACTTAGTTGATTTTTCTTCCTGTCTCTCATACTTCACCGAGTAGAACTCATCCTGGTTCCTATTGAATAGACTTAGCCATTTATGCTTTGTGTTTGCATGCTATGTCGAGTAGAACTCATTTTGGTTCCTAATGACTTGACTTAGCTTTGTATGCTTTATGTTTGCATGCTGTACCGAGTAGAGTTTCAACCCGGCCTCTCCTGATAGGACTTAGCTTTGTATGCTTTATGCTTGCATGCTACACCGAGTAGAGCCTCAGCTCAGCCTCTCCTGATAGGACTTAGCTTTATATGCTTTGTGCTTGCATGCTACACCGAGTAGAGTTTCAACTCGGTTACCTTGAGTATAGTCTATTCCTTATGCTCTGTGTCTGCATCTATAGGTCATTCCTTGCTAGAAGACAGAAGACAAAGCAATCTTTGAGCAGAACTGGCAGCCGGACCGGACCGAGGATGATGCAGAGCCATTTGATGTCCATGACACACTCTGCATTCCGCTCGCCAGCCAAGATGGTAAGTCCCGAGTCTCCACATCAATCCGGGACTGGTCCGAGGATGATGAAGGTGACCAGGATCACCATCGTATGCATTTCAATGCTTTCCAGATTCTTCTTGGGCTCACAGTTGCATTTCTTTATCTTAGCTCCAGAGGAGATGGAGGAGGAATCAATTGACGTTGTGCCCGTGGCTGTCGCTGCCCCGATCGGGACGAGGAAGAGATCCGACAGTGGTGCCACCGAGCCCCCCACTACCAAGAGGAGGAAGCAGGCGGCAAAGAGGCCCACCAAGACTACTGCGGGCCGTAAGAGGCCAGTGCGACCGACCGAGGACGCGCAAGTCTTTTCTGAGTTTCTCCATGTTCCCTTGTCCTTGCCTTTTCTGCCCCTTTCTTTTCAACCCGGATGCTTTTGTGTTTGCACTTTGCTTATTCCTCCCCTTCTTCTTATTTTCTTTAGCGATCCCCTCTATGCTGATGCCCCTGAGGCACCTCCAAGGCCGAGTACGCCTCATGAAATCGTGGACCTTGATATCGATGAGGCAGAGGTCCAGCCTGAGGAGAGGACCGAGATGCCTCCTCCTGCTAAAGAAGAGCAAGACATCGGCGCTGACCACACCGGTGCCGAGATGGATATTGAGCGGGTTTCGGAGCAGCCGGAGACCACCCCAGAACAGCAACCACCAGAGCCCACCGCCGAGCAGCAACAGCCACCAGAGCCCACCGCAGAACAGCAGCAGCATCCCCTAACAGACCAACAGCCACAGCAAAATGCTGTGCCAACCGGGCAGCAGCACACACAGCAATCTCCCGAGCACCAGCAACAAGGTGCCAAGGAGACCGAGCAACAACAGCAGCAGCCACCCTCAACCCAGCAACAGATTCCTCCACCAGCATCAACAGGAAACTGGCCACTAAATGCGACAAGAAGGCCCAGATCCTTGGAGGCTGCAGCCACAGCCGAGAAGGCCACCCCCAAGACTGCCAAAATTAAGACCACCACGAGCACAGCTCCCCCGGCCAAGCGTCGGGCTCCAGCAGCAGCAGCAAGTCCTTAACCACCGAGAAGCAACCCGGTGCCTGCAAATAGCGACCCTACCTTACGCAGCCGGCAAACGAAGCAGCAACGGATCACTTTTGCCCCCTCGAAATTGGCTCCAGGGGAGGGTAGCAGCGGAGCATCTGATGCCGCGAAGAACATTGCGGCTCACTGGCGAGAGCTGCAGGAAGCGCACCAGCTACGGCAGCAGCGGGAGCAGTAGGAGCGGGCGCAGCAGCGGGAGCTGCGGAAGACGAAGAAGAACGGCGCGGCCGGCCCCAAGACTCAAGCCGGCAACCTGACTATCAAGCCTGAGACGCAGCTGGACGAGCTTGCTCACGAGCTGCGCCAAGACATGGACGCCACTCTGGACCAGATAGGCCACATTAATCCGGAGTGGGACGACAAGAAACTGGGTAACCTGGACAACTACCAGCAAGCCTGGAATAAATCCGATGTCGGTCCTATCTCCATGGCTGTTGCCGCATCCAATAGCACTTTGTCGCACAAGATGTATTGTCTGCGCGTCGCTGTAGAAGATGTCGAGGTCACTTCCCGAGTAATTTTTGTTTTTATCCAAAATCATATATCACCCAGTCCCCGAGATTTGGGCCGAGTAGGCAATACTCGACCGAGTTGAAGTCTACTCGGGTCGAATCTTCCAACTAACTTGTTTCTTTTCTCTCTTCATACTTGCACTAAAACCCGCGCCAGGATCTTTCGCCAGCTCCTCTGGTCCCACCGGAACGTCAAGGAGAAGAACCGGAAGCTGGAGGAGGAGAAAGGCCAAAGAGGTAACACTTATCCAAGCCGTGTTACTGCTTATGCTTTACCGACATCAGTTTTCTAACTCGGTTCATGTTTCCCAACTCACAACTATCTTGGATCAGAATCTTACTGATGCCCTCACCAAGATCTCCTTTTTAGAGAGTAAGTGCAACACTTTTTGTTTGTGCGTTTTATGTTTACGCCAATCTCTTTCTCTCTGCTCAACTTTTGTTTCTCTGTAGGTGAGCACACGGCCTTCACCGAGAAGCATCAGGACTGCGGAGTGCTGGCCGAGTCCGCACAGAGCAAAATCTCGGCACTGGAGGGTAAGTTGATTTTCCTTTTCTTCCATTCAGTTTCTGTATCTTTCTTGTGTTGATGACCGGATTGCCCCCTTTCCATAGGAACGCAAGCTGTTCCTTGAACAACACCAAGGGTGCGTCACTCCAGCCGAGGTGGAGCAGCAGGTGCAGTCCAGCTAGAGCAAATTGGAGGCAGAGCTCGCCGCCGAGAAGAAGGACACATTCAAGTTGAAGCGTGAGCTGGCCGATGCCCTCAAGTCGGTGCTGAAAGCCGGAAATGACAAGACCGAGGCGTTGGACCAGGTTGCAGTCGAGAAGCGAGAACTGGAGAGGGAGATCGAATCTCACGACCCCGGACCCAAAGATATACCTACTGTTATGTGCTCCTAGACATGGACCCACGAGGGCTTCAGGGTTACCAGCCCCGGCCGCAACAAACAACGGCAGGCAGACCGGATTCATCGGCACGCATGCCGGATCACCACTGTACTACTACTCCTTGTGTCCATGCTAGTCATAACCAACCATGCATAACCAAGCGTCCACGAGTCGAATGAAACTGAAGGAAACGGGACCAAAGCTATACAAAGATGCTATGTGTCCAGAAAGTGCAACAACAATCGAGGGTTACTGGGGTTACCTAGCCCCAGGCCGAATCACATCGGCAGGCGGGCTCGAACATGGATCATCGGCTCCACAACCCCTCGACTGCGACAACTATGCATGCATAGCCAAAACTGTATAACGATGAGCTCAAAACCAACAACTGATCAAAGCTGCACTCTAGACATGAAGCTTTATTAAGCAAGTAATAAAAGAGTAAAACTTACAAACAGAGGTCACACGAAACAACATTACATCATACAACGGAAAGAAAATCGTGTTGCTAGCCAACAAGAACCAAAAGGCCTAAGAGGCCGCAACATAAGGCGACGTCCCAGCCCATAGATTTCAGGCTACTACCTGGGAAACCCCAAACTATCCGTCGATGTCCACGTTGATACACCACCAAAGATATGGAACTCCACCTGAACCAAATTGAAGCAAACATGACAACTGGAGGTACTCAACAAGACTTAGTAAATCTATTATATATCTGCTTGTTCAAAAAGGGTTTATGAAGGTTGTATTGCGTAAAGCCAACTTTGTTTCGAATAGAGGGAGACCAGGAAGCTTTTCACAAATATTTTTAAAAGAACACCCTTTCCTCGGGTATTGTCTTCAAAACCTTCAAAGTATCATCTCCAACACACGATAACCGGAACCACCTTTTGAAACTAAACATTCGTTGCCAACATCTTTTATGTCCGGTTCAAGTTATCTATGATCTCAGGATCCGTCACCAAGTCGTCCTTAACCGCGGACATGGCTTTACGAAAAGATTAAACCCTGCAGGGGTGTACAACTTTACCCACACGTATCAACCGACTCTTAATGCCAAGCTATTGGCACAATTCCGACGATGTGCCGGCAGAGGGTGACTGACCATGATCTTTCCCTTACTTCGCCTATTCCATGAGTCGCTCCGAGTAGAGATGGACCGCCAATAGGGAGTGGCCATCTCCTGCCGGGTCTCTATCGTTGTGCGCAGTGCTCGACGGTTATCTACCCACAGAGCGCCGATACACCACCACGTCCTAGTTTTGAAAACATTTTAATATCCCCTGCAAATCGAAATGGAACGCCCGAACTAGGCAACTCATGGAACAAACTAGACAAGTTGAAACCGAGGGGAATCCAATCCCCGTGTGGTTGCACGATCAGTCTTGGCTTCAAAGGCGAGAACTCGCTCCTAGGGGCATGAACGAGGCAAATCACCACATCCCATGTGGCAACTCATCCAAACCTTTAATCATATTAAACACACATCTCAAACCTTACCACGTCATCCTGTCATACTAGATTCATTTTGTAACTCTGATTCATCAACCAGATGGAGCAGAGATCAACATACATGTATGACTAAGCATGGCATATTTGAGGCTCTGGCGATACACACAAACAAAACCTATGTCTGCTAGGAGAAGTGAATCATGATATATGGGTTATGCAAATAAATAGGACAACTCTATCTACTGACTCAAGATACTTTGTAAAAGCATGCATCGTACGAGAAGGAAAACACTTCAAAAACATATATGGGCAGATAAGAGGTTATGCTTGCCTTGCTTCAACAAAACCAGACAAAGGCTTTAGGAATAAGTGCTTGACTTGGTTGTTTAGACCAAGTATTCGTCAACAGGGGTGTTGAACTTCTCTCCGGATTCGAGGTCTACCGATAAGAGCAAACACCGGAAAGAAAGATAATAACACTCAACACAGGCATCGATGCAATGCTCAATATGTATGCATGAATATTTGAATGCATTAAAGATAAGCCCTGAACATGTTTCATGGGTTGCTAGGGTTCATATGTTAAGTATGCACTTTTACTGAATTTAGTCCCGAAATGGACCTCGGAGGCTGATTCGGGCAAAAACTAGAAGTGCAACAAATTAAAGTGCTCAAATGGGGTTGATAACACCATAACTAGGTTGCATTTTTCATTCTAAGAATTTTGACATATAACTTGTAATTTTCTAATTTTCTTGAATAAAAACTTATTTCCTTTATTTTAAATGATTTAAATAACGGTCAAAATTCAACTTTGTCAAAAATGTGTGCAAATGACATAAACATGTAGATTACATTTTTCTGAACAATTTGGTATGTTAAACACATTTTTCTGATGAGCCAAATAAAATTTATTGCATTTACAATTTTATTTATTTTTCTGTAATTTTAAACACAGGTGGGGGCCACGTGTCAGCTAATTCGATTTAAATGAAAATAACTGAAAAACAGGCAGTGACGCGAGCATGACGTCGTGGTGACATCATCCCGGCCCAACTCCTCACAGCTCCGATGAAATTCGTTGATTTCTTGCAGGATTTCAAAATCGAAACCCACTACGAGGTTGAGGAGGTCGCGGGGAGTGCGGGGGTGGTCACGGCTGACCAAGAGGTCGCCGGAGTGCTCATCGGCATGCTCGGGTGCGGTAGCGGTCCGCGGCCGACGGCGAGGGGGTGAACCGGAGAGGGAGGGAGGAAGGGGAGGGCACCGGCAGGTGCAGGAGCTTACCCGTAGCGTGATGCCGTGGTCGGGGCTGCGAGGGAAGGCGGCAATCGCTGGCGGCGAGGAGGAGACAGCGGCGGCCGTGGAGGTCGTCCGACGCAAAATTGGGGGCCTCCCAGGGCTCCCCACTACTGCTTCTACTCGAGGAGGACGACGGGAGCACGGCGGAGGCAGTGGGGCGTTCGGAGGGGCACGGGGGCGGTCGTATCGCCGGCGGGGAGCGGCGGTCGGCGGCAGGGGTTAGGGTTCGGGTTTGGGCACTGCGCGCGGAAAGCAGAGAGAGAGGACGAGGGCCGAGGTGAGGAGGTGGAGGCATACGGGGTTCTTCTCCTCGCCCTTATCCTCGAGGAGGACAAGCAGGAGGTGGCGGGAAGCGGCGTCGTGGAGCTTCCGGTCCACTGGCTTGAGGAACAAGACGACAAAAAGAAATTTCTGAAAACCCCGCTGCTCTCATGGAATTCCCAAAAGAGCCCCTGCTCCTTTTAAAACAGCACACTAAAAACAGTGTTGGGGACTTTTTTGTAAATGGTAAAAATTGGTAAAAATTATTTTTGAGTTCCTTGACACATTGGGAACCTCAACATATTTTTTATTTGCACAATTTGTACCATTTTAAACATCATTTTAAATTGGCACCTTTAAGTGATTTTAATAAACTCCGTTTTTAAATTTTAATGCACCTGTTTGTAAACACAACCAGGGGTTCAGAATGCATGCATGACATGACATGATCACAAACACAAACACACAAACTTTTTATTACAAAAAGGTGGATGTTACATCGAATCCCTCAAATCAAAAAATACTGCTCTTGACACCATGTTGGTCAACTCCTGAGTCTGCTGGACAAAGAGCACACCCTTGCTGCAGGATGGGCCAACCGGCTTAGGGATCTTGTCTTGGAACTGCGCTGTAAGTTACTACCCAAGTTACTCCATCTGGTTTCTTCTACTTAGTTTCTCTTCTCCGGTTTTTATTATCTGGTTTTTTGACTCTACCCAGCATCGCCTCTCTCAGGGACCTTCCCCGATTTCAACGCGAGTGCTGAACAAACTGTGGCGAAGGCCAGGGAGTTGCGGAAGGAGCTCGGCCACAATGTTAGCGACTCGGTCATAATTGATGACCAGTCTGGTCAGACCAGATCGAGAACATCGAAACCCGGGTTCACCTTCTCAAAGGCATGGGTACCACTATTGTGTCCACCGGGATGTGCCTACACAAGGTCTTCTGGCCGGACATTGAGCCCCCGACTACCATCAACAAGCTGGCCTCCAACTTGGACTATGTTAAGGAGGAACTGAAGAAATGGCGTGCCTCAGCTGCCCGAGCTAGCGCAGATGAGGCCCTCCACTTTGTGCTGTCCTGGTATGATAATTTGGATCTCAATAGGCTCAAAACACTCCGGAACGACTCCAAGTGGACCAGGCAGGAGGAATATATCCAGCGCTGCCAGGAGATGGCATACCGGCTAGCCTCATATGCTGATACCAAGGAGTTCATCGATGGCCCCACGGAGCCGTACACCGACGTCAAGGATGGTGAAAATGACGATGGTGGATGACGGCGATGAAGGTGATGCAGGCGACGAGGAGGCCAAGGAAGATGAGGCAGGCGACGAGGAGTCCGAGAAGGAGGAGATAGCGGCTGAGGAAACTGAGGAGGGCGACGACCATGAGGCAGCCGAGCCAAAAGATGGCTCCCAAGAGGTGGATGAGGAAATCCAAGCTGATCCGCATCCCACTGCCTCGCCCGGAGTCGTCACCACCGAGATGGTGATCTCCATGCCGGCCCCCGAGTTGAGCGCCACGGAGACCCCCGTCGAGAACACTGCATCCGGTCCTGCTGCCCCGACTGGCGACTCCGCGAACCCTGCATCGACCACTGCCTCCGAGCTCGTCAGCGAGTCCTCCGACCTGTCAAGCCTCGAAGCCAATACCACCCCTTCGACAATGGCCTAAGTTCCTTCTCTATTTCAACTTCAAACTTTCTATCAGATCCCGGCTATGCTGGGTGCAGATGTATGCAACAAATTATTGTTTTGTGTGCTACTCAGTTTTATTCAGTTTCTAGCCAGACTGGCTCAATGCTGGATTGCGCTAATTGTGAGTCCCCGAGTTGCTTTTCTTATCCGCTCGACTCTTTTATCTTTGATCTTACCTGCCACTTGTGGCTTGTTGGTAGTCAAGTCACAACATTTCAAAAACCGGGTTTCTAATACTTAACACCTTTGAGATTTGAAATTAACATTGCCCAACACTTAGCCGAAAACACCCAAGGAAAAAGCACCCTACTCGGTTGATACACTCCTTCTTTCCTTAGCAGTGTTTTGTGTGTTCATTGACCTTTGTCTTGTTCTCTTGCTTGCCATGAAGCCGGCTTGCGGACAGAAGCAAAGTCGAAGAGTTGGCCCTTAGGTTTAAACACATTACTAGACATGCGCATGAAATTCCGAGTATACTAACCGAGTAGACAAAGTAAAGAAAGTAAATACACAGAAAAAGTTTGGCACAGATAGTCCCCGAGTTCGAATTCGGAGTGTCGACTTGGAATTTAACTCGGTTAAGGACATACATACAATGTTTGTTCAGGAATGAAAACGGCGGAGTAGAGCTACATTCCAGGGATGCTTGGATTCCTCTCCGGATTTATCCGCCCTGTTCTTCTGTGGTGCTTGTGCGGCGATGAGATAATACACATCATTATGCAGAGCCTTGCTCACAATGAAAGGCCCTTCCCACGGAGGGGGAAGTTTGTGCATCCCGGCTGTGCGTTGCACAAGCCTAAGCACCATATCTCCTTCTCGGAAAACCCTTGGGTTCACTTTCCGGATATGATAGCGTCTCAGATTCTGTTGATATACAGCTGAGCACGATAGAGTTAATTCTCTTGGTTCTTCGAGCAGATCAACATCATCTTCTCGGGCTTCTCTTGCCTCTGCCTCAGTATATGGGGTTATTCTTGGTGAGTCATGCACAAGGTCAGTGTGCAACACGGCCTCTGCTCCATATAACAGGAAGAATGGTGTGTATCCGGTTGATCGGTTAGGGGTAGTCCTTAGACTCCACAACACCACCGGCAAATCGTCTAGCCAACACCCAGGTGTTTTCAGCAATGGCTCAATCATCCTTGGCTTTATTCCGGATAGGACCATGACATTTGCTCTTTCAACTTGGCCATTTGAAGCCATATGGGCGAGTGATGCAATGTCTATCCGGATCCTCTTCTCCTTGCAGAATAGAGCAAAAGCTCCCTCAGCAAAGTTTGTCCCATTATCCGAGATGATCCCATGCGGGTAGCCATATCTCAGGATAATATCCTTCAAGAAGCTCACTGATGTGTTTCCATCACATTTCTGGATTGGCTTCACTTCAATCCACTTGGTGCACTTATCAACCATGACCAAGATGTGCGTCATGTTGCCCCGAGCTGGCTTGAAAGGACCCACCATATCTAAGCACCAGACAGCAAATGGCCAAGTGATGGGGATTATCTTCAACTCGGAAGCTGGCATATGAATCTTGCTTGCATACCTCTGGCACCCATTGCACTTCCTCACCATATCTTCTGCTTGTTGCAAGGTAGTGAGCCAATAGAATCCATGTCGGAATGCTTTCTTGACTAGGGCCCGAGATGAGGCATGGTGCTCACATTCTCCTTGGTGTATCTCTCTGAGAATTTCTTCTCCTTCTTATGGCTCAACACAGCGTTGGAGTACGCCAGTGGCACTTATCTTGTACATCTCTTTGTTGATGATGGTGTAGCCCTTGGATCTTCTCTGTATCTACTCCGCTGTGACCTCGTCACTCGGCAAAGTACCATCCATCAGAAAGGATAATATGGGCAGAGCCCAACTCGGTGTCTCCCGAGTAGGAAACACTGGTTCATCCACCTCCATTGGATCAGCTGACATGACTTGCTCCGAGTTGGAGACGAGTCCCCTAGTCCCTGAGTACTGATAAATGATCCCCTTGGTGAATGCGACAGTCCCCGGGTTTACTGAGGCAGTCCCGGGGTTGGATGGAGCAGTCCCCGGGTTAGGAGGAGCAGTCCCCTGGTTCTCCTTAGAGCTCTCCCTGTCAATCTCCATGGGACTCCCCTGGACTCCGAGTTAGGTGAGGGCTTGATAGAGGGCTTCCTCAAAGTCTCCAGAGCAATCCTAGACGGGATGAACTGCCAAGAAGATCCCAACTTGGATAGAGCATCCGGTGCATCATTTCAGCTCGGTGGATGTGATGGAACTCACACCCATCGAAGAATCCGGTCATATTCTGGACGAGGAACCGATAAGATGCCATGTTGTCATCCAACGCGTCCCAAGTCCCCGAGACCTGTTGAACGACCAGGTCCGAGTCACCATAGCATACAATCCGCCGGATTCCGATCTCCTTGGATACTTTCAAGCCATGGACCAGGAATTCATACTCGGCTACATTATTGGATGCCAGAAAATGAATCTGAAGCACATACTTGAGTTGGTCCCGCTTGGGTGAGGTGAGTACAACACTGGCACCTAGTCCCTCTTTTACTTTGGAGCCATCGAATGCATCCTCCAGAAGTTTGTTTCCGGCAAGGGAGGCTCATACTGCATTTTGGCCCAGTCAACAAAGAAATATGCCAGGGCCTGGGACTTGGTAGCTTCTCTTCTTCCATACAACGGGGTGTAAGCAGGTAGCTCAATTGCCCACTTGCCCACCCGGCCACTTGCATCCTTGTTGCCCATGATCTCCGAGATGGGAGCAGTGCTCACCACTGTGATTGGATGCTCCTGGAAATAGTGCTTGAGCTTCTGGGCACCCAGGTAAACCCCATAAGTCATCTTCTGATAGTGCCGATAGTTTTGCTTGGAGATGGATAGCACTTCAATGACATAATAAACCGGCCTCTGCACGGATTTTCCTTCCTCTTCTTGCTCCACTACCACCACCACACTCACTGCTCGGTTGGTAGCTGCAATATAGAGCAGCATTGGCTCCTTGGGCAGTGGAGATGCCAGAACCGGAGCGGTAGCCAGCATGCTCTTGAGCTCTTTGAACGCCACATCAACTTGCAGGGTCCAGACAAATTTGTCACTTTTCTTCATGAGCTGATAGTGAGGCAAGGCCTTCTCACCCATTCTTCCCAGGAACCGGGCTAAGGGAAGCCAGGCACCCGGTAAACTTTTGCACATCCTTCATTAATCTCAGCAAAGACATGCTCTCTATAGCTTTTATCTTTGAAGGATTGGCCTCAATGCCCCGACTAGACACCAAGAAACCGAGTAGCTTCCCAGCCGGGACGCCAAATGTGCACTTGGTCGGATTCAATTTCATCTTGTACTTGCGCAAGCTTGCAAATGTTTCTTTAATATCACTCAGCAGTGTGTGTTTTTCTTTGGTTTTGATGACTATGTCATCCACATACACCAACACATTTTTGTCGATCTGCTCATGCGGGCATTTCTACATGCACTTCTGATAGTGGCCCCAACATTCCTCAAGCCAAAACACATAACACGATAGCAATAAGCCCGTACGGGGTGATAAAAGCAGTCTTTATTTGATCAGCCGGATTCAGTGGAATCTGGTGAAAACCAGAGTAGACATCAATAAAAGACAAGAGTTCACACCCAGCAGTGGAATCGATCACCTAATCTATCCGGGGTAGAGGGAACGGGTCCTTGGGGCAGGCCTTGTTCAAGTCGGTGTAGTCCACACACATGCGCCACACCACCACGACCATGGGGTCATCCTTCTTCTTCTCTACCATGACCGGATTGGCCAGCCAATCCGGATGCAGCACCTCCATGATAAATCCACTTGCTAACTGTCAGATATATACTGAATAGGGGTATATCAGATGGTAGTCAAAAGTGCCGGATTACCAGGGTGGCCCAACTGGTAGTGGGCTATGGTCCATTGGGCGGCCCAGTAAGCTGACGCGCATAAGCCGGATTCTAGAAGGACCCGGATCACGGCCCACGTGATCTGGCTTGGAGGAGAAGACGGATTCCTTACTTTCCAAGTTACTAGCTATCGTAGTCTTCTAGGTTTCCTATTCTGTATGCCCTAATTCGGCTATTATATAAAGCCGGACGGGAGATGAGATAACAGGGGACACGAAGCCATAGGCCAACTCGCCGAGAAGTTGATCCTCCGCGAGTAGCTAAACCTAACCTCACATTGTAATTGTTTACACAGGCTTTAGCCCTGATTAGTGAGATTGCAGGAGTAGGAACGCCGTATTAGTACGGCGTACCGAACCTGGGTAAATCCTGTGTCTTTGTCACCAACGCGATCCCGTTTCCCCACGTCTCTACCCGTAGTCTCATGGCACCCCCGTCTATGAAAACTACTACGATGTCTCGACAGTTGGCGCCCACCGTGGGGCAAACGACGTCAGGCGTTAAGTTCCGATCTGGGATACTCGGCGGAATCGGCAGTTCCATAACTGTCGGAAGCCTGGAGTTCGACAATGACGTCGGGCGCTTCCTCGACAACGGATCCTACATACCGGCGCAAAATCATCTGGTAAGTGCCTACGTGTTATCGATTGGATCTGCTAATATCTTTATCGGATTAACTGCAGAGGCCATGGGGTTTTGCGGTGGAAGCAAATTCATCCCACCCGCCCTGTACCCAGTCGAAGATGACTACGATCCCGGATTTTTCTCAGATCGCCGACATAAAAGTGATACACACTTTATCGGTATGGTGCAATCTGAAGTCGCCGAGAACACGGATGACGGAAATCCCGTGCAGGAGGCAGAAAACAACACACCCACTACAGAGGTGGACGATCCAGCTTTCGCCGAAAACACGGATGAAAGTAATCCCGTGCAAGAGGCAGAAAATAGCAAACCCACTACAGAGGTGGAAGATCCGACACTCGCCAATCCAGCGATGAACTCGGAAGCTGACTCTGTGCTAGCCACCATTGAGGCGAGATTAGAGTCAGAAACCGGATCAGATGATTTTGATTCCGAAGAAGAAGACGTGGACGCCTTCGAAAGAAAAGTTAAATCTTTTCAAGAGGGATTCCATGAAGTACTAATGGCGAAACCGGCTGAAACCACGGACGCCGGCAGTCGGGAAAGCCCTAAAACCCCTCCGCCAGAGGAAGAGAGAGAAGATGGAGAAACCTCTCCGATATTTCCCAACGTTAAGGAATTGACAGAGGATGAACCTGTTAAAAAACCTCCCTCTTCCAAGAAAAAGAACAAGGCCGCTAAAAAACTCCAATACAAACTCCGGAAGAAGAAATTGGCTGATCCAGCTGATGAAAGCCTGGAAGTAGGAGATGCAAGCGGAACAAAACCTGCGGAGAAGAAAACAAAAGAAATCCTTGTTCCGCCAATGACAGAGCAAGAAGAACAGGAATTGTTACAAACGCCAGTGGGATTACATGAACCTTCTAAAGTGCTAGAAGCCAGGAGACAAGCTCTCCAACGGCACCAGCAACATCTATTCAGAACTCGTGAACACCTCCAAAAAATCCAGGATGACATCAAACTCATGAAGGTAGAAATCGAGGAATACGAGAGAAAGAATAGATCTGGCATTAAACCTACAAGGTTACCCGGAATCGTAAGACCGGAAGTACTGCCGCCAAAAGAAAGGTTTCACAACCCATCTTGGCAAATGCAGGTAAACGGCAAAGATGCCAGAGGCGAACCAATATACAAAACCGCAGCAGAAAATGCGGAAGCAGCGTTTGCCATCCTCAACAATGACTTGTACTCCAATGGTGAAAAACTCCAAGGGGTGTATGCTTTCCTAGGAAAAGCATTGCAACGACAACAGCGAGCCCAAGAGCGATCAGGGAAGTTGCACGATAACTCCGCCCTATGCAAAACAACTACTTGCGCCGCTGGAGCACCTGGACCGGAAGAACCTGGAGATTCAGGTAATTCAAAGGATAAGAAAGCGGATCCGAGAAAAGACAAGAAAAATCCCGACAATAGGGATGAAGCGTCTAGAACCGGATCTCATCTACCGAAAGGTGGAAGCAAACCCCATGATCGGGAAGAAAAATACCGGAAAGATGGCAAAGCAATGCCACCTCCGAGACACCCTGCTGAAAAAGCCGGAAGACATGATGTACCTCACAGACGTGAGAGATCTCGGACACCCCCTAAGGATAAACAAAGGCATAGGAGTAGAACTCCGCCTCATCCAAAAGGGTGTGATCTTGAAAGAAATAGAAACGATCCCGGAAAAGCGCGTACGCGCAACAATGGAAAAGAAAGGAGTAGATCCCCTTCTGTCCATTCAGCCGGCAGGTATTCCACACACATGGATAGAGCGGAAAAGGATGATCTATATGTCGGGGGGTTACCCCCGAGTAGGGTAAAGTCAAGTGCTAAAGGCGACTTACAGAAGAGAGGTTTGGTCGAGTAGCCGACTACCCGGTACCTGCTACCCGGTCGACTGCTACTCGGTCTCACCTCAAGATGACCAGAAGGAGATATCAATCAAGTTCTATTCATTCGAGTAGAAGAGTTGGCCCGAGTAAAATTGGCGGGAACCTACTCGGGCCAGAAAGTCAAAGGAGCCGTTCTGACACAGGATCCCGCGTATCCTGGGTCCGTACTTGGCAGTATTCGAACTACTGTTCATCTGGGACCGGCCTGCCTGACAGTGACAGCATGGAAGCAGGCCGTCGCAGGATAAGGGGGGCCTACACTGTGTTTGGCACAGTGATACTAGTCTGTCCCCTTGTTTTGCCCAACGACTTTCCAGATGCAGCCAAGATTAGGAACCAAAGCTGTCAGCGGGAACACGGAAGAAGGACGATGTGCACACTATGTCGACACTTGTCTAGGTTTGGATGTATCCGGCTGGGCACCAGGTATATAAGGTGCCCCGCCGCCTCCTGCGTGAGGCATCGCATAAGAGATCGCATACTAGAACAGAGGAAACCCTAGGTTCTTGACCTAGTTCATCACAAAGAGAGAAGAGTGGCTACTCGGTAGCAAGAACATTGTACTGTGGCTACTCGGTGAGACACCAGAATACATAGAGAAAGGCAGGAGTAGGGGTTTTACCTCCTCACGAGGGCCCTGAACCTGGGTAGATCGTGTTGTTTGCAGTGTTTACTTCGTACCTCACGCGGCTACTCGTCGCGTGATCCCTCCCCGAGCACCTCCAGCGTCCTTCGTCCCCACATCTTTAGCCATCCCATGGCATCTGCCGTGACACCACCACGACAGTTGGCGCCCACCGTGGGGCAACCAGCGGCGCTGGCTGGAGTTTCTGTTCGGACGGGATCTTCTTCAGCGGAGCGCGTGGTCTGTGGCCTTGTCCACAGATTCGGCTCCTTCGACTTCGTCACCGACAACGCCGGCGATTTCGGCGGCAGGGCCATGCCGGAGGGCGGCTCGGTGATCTCCTTCGGCTCTCACCTCGTCTACGTCGCCACCGTCGCCAACCGCGTGTATCCCGAGCTGGTGCATGACGCGGAGGATCCTCCCGCGGTGATCGCTGCTCGCGGAAGGCCCGCGTGCCGCTCTGTGAACTGCGCTGAGGTGATGGTGACGGGCTTGGCGGCAAACACTGGCGCAGCCGCTACTGGCGCTGCGGCCGTCGTCGAGGAGATCGATGCACTGGCTGCTGGTGGCAGGGTTCACCGGCCCTACGAGAAGGAGAGCAACTTGCCGCCTTCCACGTCTACGGTCATTCCCGCGTCGGCTACGCGTCCTGGCATGCCAACCCCCACCGACATCGAGCTCCTGGCGATGAGGGAGCAGCTCGAGCGGCAACGCCTGGAGCTGCTTGCCGAGCAGGCGGAGTTGGATAAGGTGAGGTTGGAGTTGAGTCTAGACCAGCTCGAGTACAACAAGGCTCACGGCTTCACGCCAGTTGCTAGGAGGGCTAGCAGAGTAGGTGCCACTCGGCGCAATCTTGGTGCCGAGATGGCAACAGTTGTAGAGGCTCCTGCTCAGTCCGCCACCGCAAACACCTCCACTAGGCCCAGATATAGCACACCCGCCAAGACACTTAGAGCTGCAGAGGCTGTAGCTGCCGAGTTGCCTCGCCTAGATGGCGATGCGCGTATTAGGCAGCAAGAAAGACTCAACGAGTTGGTGTTGGAGACTGCTAGGCAGAACGAGGAGTTCCGGAAGGCCAACCCGGGTGCTGGGGCTTCGCAGGTGGTTCACTCGCACGCGGCTAGATCTAACGATCAGGCCTCGTCTCCGCATCCCAGCCGCGAGAAGAGCCGCAGCGGGCGTTCGGGCAGAGACAGGCAAATGCAGGTGTATGACCCGGCTGCTGCCGCAAGACAGCTTGCTGTGCCGCAGCAGCCCGGGCAGGAACACAACGCTGCAAGAGCAGGCTCTCAAGCCCACCAAGCTCAAAGCCGTGCCCGAGATGCTGCGCGTCCAGGTCCTTCTCGGCAACCCGCAGCTCAGCCTACTCGGCAGAGGCAGCAGCCGCGCGCAGTGGCACCAGTCGCCAACCCGGTGGAGCAGCCTGCAGCTGTGCAGGTGGACAGGTATGATGATGGCTACTCGGCCATGGAGATGGCGGGTTATGATGTCCATGATCGTGTTGGCGAGCGCATGCTGGCGCCTGGAGATGCGAGGCATCAGTTGGACCGGATCAGCTTGTCGGCGCGGCTGGAGAGCACGGGTCCTCCTGGCCCCGAGTGCTTTGGCCCGCGCATCATGAACGAGCCGTCCGTGAAGAACTTCCAGCTTGCTAGGGGCACCAAGAGCTACAATGGCAGCACCAAGCCTGAAGATTGGCTCAATGACTATGTCACCGCGGTCCATATCGCGAACGGCAACAGAAGATGGGCTGTGCGCTATGTTCCGCAGATGCTAGAGGGTCCAGCCCGCACTTGGCTCAACAACTTGCCCAAGAACAGCATCAACTGCTGGCTGGACTTCTCGGATGCCTTCATCAGCAACTTCACGAGCACATACAAGAGGCCGAATAGGCCACATCAGCTATCAGCTTGCAGGCAGCGAGAAGACGAGACAGACCGCGAGTATCTTACTCGGTGGAGTACATTGAGGAACACCTGTGAGGGTGTGAATGAAGCACAGGCCATCACTTGGTTTGCGCAGGGATGCAGGCATGGCAGTATGTTGTGGCAGAGATTGCAGAGGGAGATGCCGAACACTCTGGCGGAGACCATCAAGATTGCGGATCAGTACGCACTTGGTGATCCTACTCAGCCACTGATGGACTCCTCTGAGCCGAGAAGAAACTTCAGCAACAGCAAGCGCAACGAGTTCCGCAACAAGCGCCGAGTAGATACTCGGTATGATCCTGAAGAGGTGAATGCAGTGACTGTTGGAGCTGGTGGCAGCCAGAGGCAGAAACCTGCTGGAGCCTACGGGCAGAACCAGAACCAGGGCCAAGGCAACAAGAAGCCATTTCGCACCTCTCAGTCGGGTAGCGGGAACTCCGAGCAGCCGAAGAAGTTTGTCTTTGATGACATGAAGGATGGCCCATGCAGCTTTCACACTCACCACCCCTCGAGGCCTGCGAACCATACTACTCGGCAATGCGAGTGGTGGGAAGCGATCAAGAGTGATGGCTTGCCTCCTCCTCCTCCTCTGCCAGCAGCCAATGCCAATGTGCAGCCTACTCGCGCACCCGCAGCTCGGCCGCCAGTGTACCCGAGAAGAGAGAATGTGAACCAAGTGGCTTTAGGAGCCAACCAAAACTTCAACAATGAGAGATACCGCAACAACAACAACAACTACAACCGCAACAACAACAACAGAGGCAACAACAACAACTATCAGGGCAACAACAACAACGGCAACAATGGGGGCGGAGGCTCCAATCAGTACCAAGAGCACCATGAGAGTTACATGATCTTCACTTCTGAGCCAGTCGACAAGCAATCACAGCACAGGCGGGCCATGGAGGTCAATGCAGTGATTCCTGCTGTCCCTCACTACATGTATTGGTGTGACCAAGAGATCAGGTGGTCCCGAGTAGATCACCCCAAGGTGATGCCCAATCCGAGTAGCTATGCCTTGGTGCTGGATCCTACTTTCCTGGGACCCGAGAAGAATGTGAGGTTCAGCAAGGTGCTGATCGACAACGGCAGCAGCATCAACATTGTGTACAAAGACACGCTCGAGAAGCTTGGCCTGGCCGAGAACATGATGCTGCCTAGCAAGACCACCTTCCATGGCATTGTGCCCGGGATCTCGTGCAACCCGATTGGCCGAGTGTGGATCGATGTGCTATTCGGCACCAGGGATAACTGCCGCACAGAGCGCCTGCAGTTCGAGGTGGTGGACCATCAGAGTCCTTACCATGCTCTACTCGGCAGGCCTGCTCTGAGCAAGTTCATGGCCTCTACCCATGTTGCATATCTGAAGATGAAGATCCCTGGTCCCAATGGCATCATTACTATCTCTGGAGATTACAAGAAGTCCATGGAGTGTGCTTCTGCTAGCTCCCAGTTGGCGGAGTCGATGGTGATTGCTGCCGAGAAGAAGAAGATGTATGAGGTGATAGCTATGGCGCAATCCACGCAAGCTGGCGCGCAAGGTGTGCCGAGTATCCAGCACGGCACTGCTTTTCAGGCTGCCAAGGAGACAAAGAAGGTCCAGGTCGACCCCGAGTTCCCCGACCGCGTAGCCATCATTGGCTCCGGGTTGGCGGAGAAATAGGAAAGCGAGCTCATCCACTTCCTCCGTGAGAATCGGGATGTATTCGCCTGGTCCAATGAAGATCTACCAGGAGTCCCGAGGGAGTTGGTTGAGCACTCTTTACATGTGCGTCCTGACGCCAAACCAGTGAAGCAGGCTATGCGCCGCTTCAGAGATGAGAGAAGGAAGGCCATTGGTGACCAGATCACCAAGTTACTGATAAGCAATTTCATCATGGAGGTGCTGCATCCGGATTGGCTAGCCAACCCGGTCATGGTCGAGAAGAAGAAGGAGGATCCCAAGGCTGCCACTGCGTGGCGCATGTGTGTCGACTACACCGACTTGAACAAGGCGTGCCCCAAGGATCCTTTCCCGCTACCTCGCATCGATCAGGTGATCGATTCCACTGCTGGTTGTGAACTGCTGTCTTTCATAGATGCCTACTCTGGTTTCCACCAGATTGCACTCAACCCTGCTGATCAAATAAAGACTGCTTTCATTACCCCGTACGGGGCTTATTGCTATCGTGTCATGTGTTTTGGCTTGAGGAATGTGGGTGCAACCTATCAGAGATGCATGCAGAAATGCTTGCACGACCAGCTCGGCAAGAATGTGCAGGTGTACGTAGATGACATTGTCATCAAAACGAATAAAACACATACTCTGCTTGCCGACCTGGAGGAAACCTTTGCTAACCTACGCAAGTACAAAATGAAACTGAATCCGAGTAAGTGCACCTTTGGTGTACCAGCTGGAAAGCTACTCGGTTTTCTGGTTTCTAGTCGGGGCATTGAAGCCAATCCTTCAAAGATAAAAGCTATTGAGAGCATGTCTTTGCCGAGATCACTGAAAGATGTGCAGAAGTTCACAGGTTGCTTGGCATCTCTGAGCCGCTTTCTGGGCCGAATGGGCGAGAAGGCCCTGCCTCTGTATCAACTGATGAAGAAAAGTGACAAGTTTGTCTAGACTCCGCAAGCGGGCGTGGCATTCAATGAGCTGAAAGCAATGCTGGCTAGTGCTCCCATCTTGGCTAGTCCGCTACCCAAGGAGCCAATGCTGCTGTACATTGCTGCGAGTAACCGAGTAGTCAGCGTGGTGATTGTGGTGGAACGAGAAGAAGAAGGCAAGAGCGTGCAGCGCCCAGTATACTATCTCAGTGAAGTACTGTCCAGTTCCAAGCAAAACTACCCGCACTACCAGAAGATGACCTACGGCGTGTACCTGGGCGCCAGGAAGCTAAAGCATTATTTCCAGGAGCATCCTATCACAGTTGTGAGCTCTGCTCCCATCTCGGATATCATGGGCAACAAGGAGGCGAGTGGTAGAGTAGCCAAGTGGGCGATTGAGCTAGCTGCGTATGCTCCCGCGTATGCAAGAAGAGACGCCATCAAGTCTCAGATCCTGGCGGAATTTCTTGTGCACTTTGATGGCTCGAAGGTGAAGGAAGGCCTTGGTGCTGGCGTGGTGCTGACATCACCCAAGCGAGATCAACTCAAGTATGTGCTGCAGATTCATTTCAAGGCGTCCAACAATGTTGCAGAGTATGAGGCAGTGGTACATGGCTTGCGAGTAGCCAAGGAAGTTGGAGTGCAGCGCATCATATGCTATGGAGA
The DNA here is from genome assembly GCA_028641055.1 of Alopecurus myosuroides. Taxonomy (NCBI): domain Eukaryota; kingdom Viridiplantae; phylum Streptophyta; class Magnoliopsida; order Poales; family Poaceae; genus Alopecurus; species Alopecurus myosuroides. Next base: position 271,707,234 of record CM054062.1, on the reverse strand, counting down.
TTCAGATCTGGTGGTGCAGCAAGTCTCGGGTACATGGGATGCTCTAGATGCCAACATGGCGTCATATCGCTTCCTGGTGCAGTCTATGACTGGGTTTTTCGAAGGTTGTGAGTTCCAGCACATTCACCGAGCAGAGAACGAAGCAGCAGATGAGTTATCCAAGTTGGGATCTTCTCGGCAATCCATCCCGGCGGGGATCGCCTTGGAGCATTTGAGGAAGCCGTCCATCAAGCCTTCTCCCAACTCGGAGTCCATATTTGTTCCTTCTATGCCAAGTGAGGAATCTGATCCCATGGAGATTGACTGGGAGAGTGCTACAGGAAACCCGGGGACTGCCATTCCCTACTCGGGGACTGCCACCCCTTACTCGGGGACTGCCACTCCTTACTCGGGGACTGCCACTCCTTACTCGGGGACTGCCATTCCTTACTCGGGGACTGCCACTCCTTACCCGGGGACTGCCATTCCTTACCCGGGGACTGCCACTCCTTACTCGGGGACTGCTGTCCTTAACCCGGGGACTGTCGCATTCATTGAGGAGGTCCTTGCTAATCGATCTGGGCTACAGAGAAGTGCTCCCACCCCTAAAGAGCAACCAAAGGTACCCGTCCCAATGGAAGTGGACGAACCAGTGTTTCCCGCACGGGAGACACCGAGTTGGGCTATGCCCATATTATCCTTTCTAAGGGACGGTACTCTACCTGAAGATGAGGTGACTGCAAGGCAGATTCAGAGAAGATCCAAAGGCTACACTATTGTCCGAGATGTGCTGCACAAGAGAAGTGCCACTGGCGTGCTGCAACGTTGTGTGGATCCAGCAGAAGGAGAAGAGATCCTGATAGAGATACACCAATGAGAATGCGGGCACCATGCCTCTTCTCGGGCATTGGTCAAGAAAGCTTTTCGGCATGGCTTCTACTGGCTCACAGCCTTGCAGCAAGCTGAAGATATCGTGAGGAAGTGCAATGGCTGCCAGATGTTCGCAAGTAAGATTCACATGCCTGCCTCCGAGTTGAAAACAATTCCTATCACGTGGCCGTTTGCTGTTTGGTGCCTGGATATGGTTGGTCCTTTCAAGCCGGCTAAGGGCAACATGACACATATCTTGGTCATGGTGGACAAGTTCACCAAGTGGATTGAAGTGAAGCCTATTCGGAAGTGCGATGGGGTCACAGCTGTGAAATTCGTGAAGGATGTGATCATGAGATATGGCTACCCGCATAGCATCATCACCGACAACGGCACTAATTTCGCAGAGGGGGCAATGGTGCGGTTCTGCAGAGATAAGCATATCCGACTAGACGTTGCGTCAGTCGCGCACCCTGCCTCCAATGGACAAGTTGAAAGAGCAAATGGTATGGTACTGGCAGGCATAAAGCCAAGGCTGATTGAGCCACTGCTGAAAACACCTGGGTGTTGGCTAGATGAGTTGCCAGCGGTGTTGTGGAGTCTAAGGACTACCCCTAACCGGTCAACCGGCTACACGCCATTCTTCTTGGTATACGGGGCTGAGGCCGTGTTGCCAATAGACTTAGAGCATGACTCCCCCCGAGTAGCCCTCTACACTGAGGTGGAGGCGAGAGAAGCTCGAGAAGACGACGTTGACCTGCTTGAAGAAGCAAGAGAGCTGACTCTGTCGCGTTCGGCTATCTACCAGCAAAACATGCGGCGTTATCATAGCCGAAAGGTGAACCCAAGGGTTTTCCGAGAAGGAGACATGGTCCTTAGGCTTGTGCAGCGCACAGCCGGGATGCACAAGTTGTCTCCTCCATGGGAAGGGCCTTTCATTGTGAGCAAAGCGCTGCACAATGATGCGTACTACCTTGTAGATGTGCGTCCATCACAGGCGAACAGGGCAGATAAAGCTGGAGAGGAATCAAAGCGTCCCTGGAATGTAGCTCTACTCCGTCGTTTTCATTCGTGAGCGAAAATGTGTATGTACTCTTAATTCTACTCTGCAATCTAAAATTGAACTCGGGGACTGCCCTCGCCCAAATTTGCTTCAAGTGTTTCTACTCGGCTATACTGTTTGCCTATTCGGTTGCTTCACTTCGAAACTCATAAGCGTATTGAGTACTGTGTCTAAACCTATATGCCAACTCTTCGACTCTCCTGCTGTCCGAAACCCGGCTTCATGGCAAGCAAGAGAACAAGCAAAAGGTCAATGAGCACAAGAAAATCGCTAAGGAAGAAAAAGTGCAGGAACCGAGTAGAGTGTTTGTTACTTCTGTCCTCTGTTTCGTCTTTTCGGCTAAGTGGTGGGTTGCGTTACTATGATTGTGTCTAAGTGGCTAAGTATTTGCAGCTCTACTCTTTGATTCTTGTGACTCGAATACCAAAAAAGCAACAAGTTGCGGGTAGAGCAGAGATGAAAAGAGAGGGTGAATAAGAAACGCAACTCGGGGACTCGCATGGAAACGCAACCCGACATTAAGCCAGGGCTGCTTAAAATGATTAAATTAAATATAACGAGTGGAAATAAAATTGAGTAGCAAGAGAAAATGTAAACGAGTCTGATACATCTGCACCCTGCATCCCGGGGATCTGATAAGTGTTTGAGTAAAAAAGCTTGCAGGATAAGATCATGTTGAAGAGGCGATGTTGTCGGTGCTGGCCTGGGCTGCTTCATTCTCGGTGGCGGTCTTGTTCGCCTCCGCCTCCGAGCTGGATGCAGCTGCCTTCGTGGCTTCCTCCTCGGCGCTTGTGTTGGTCGCATCCGCTTCTCGGGTGGACGGTGGCGGACCGCTCCATCTCGGATGGACCAGAGGCTTGGCCGGGAAGGCGAACCGTGTCGTCGAGGGCGGCACCGGATGAAGTGCCAAACTCGAGGGCAGCTGTGTCGATCTGCTCCATCTCTTCATCGCTACTCGCGACGATGGTGGCCTTCCCTTTTCCGGCCTTGCTCCTGGGTGAATCGAAGAAGCCTGATTCCAGCTCGGAGTCTGTCTCTTCATCTGCGTCCTCGTCCTCCTCCACCTCGGTGTCGGGTTCGGTGGGGCCGTCGATGAAGGTGGCCGTGTCCGCGTACTCCGCAACCTCATGCGCAATTAGCTTGCGCGTGGTCACACAGCTGGGGTCCGTCTCCCACCTGGAGTTGTAGCGCTTCCCGCGGATGATCTCCATGTTAAGGTTCTCATACCAGGAGGCGACGCAGAGTAGCATCAAGTTGGCACCCGCCCGAGCCCCCGAGGCGCGCCACTTCTTCAGTTCGATCTTCACATTGCGCAGCTTCAGAGCAAGGCCACCAATGGTTGTCGGCGCGGGATCTTCAGGCCAGAACAGCTTGTGGAGCTCGAAGCCGACGCGCACCAAGTCGGTGCCAACGCCGGCTAGGCGTTCGAAGTGCCCTCGCATCACCAGCAGGCTGTCCTCGATCTCGGCTCTGGTGTCCGCGGCCTCGCCTTTCTCAATGCGAGCTGCTCGGGCCTTGGCCAAAGCAGGCGCGCAAGCGGACACGAGATCAGGGAAGATTTCTGCACAAAAGCAAGGGAGAAATTCAGTCACAGGATCCGAGAAGAGGCAGAACCGAGAAGAAAAGATGCAGAAAGGAGGAAACTTACTGTGAAGCTCGTGGCGCAGCTGCTGCAACTGGATTTTCCACTCCTCCTCATTGGAAACATGCCTCTCCTCGAGCAAGCGAAGCCCATCCAATTGAGTGAAGTACCCAGCATTGGATTTCGTCAGCACTTCGCACTCCTGCTCAAGGGCCTTGATCTTAGCATTGAAGGTTGTCTCAGCCTTGGCCTTCTCGGCGATCACTCTGTCCCTCTCCTCACCAAGCGTGACAGCATCCTGGAGTGCCTTCTGCAGCTGGAGTTGCAGTTTCTCCATCTCTGTAGCGTGCTCGCTCTACAGAGCAGCAGATTGGCTTGCCAGTTGCACCTGCACTTCAGAAGGTTTGAGACAGTCCTGATGCTCGACAACAAACTTTTTATGATCTTCTGAAAAGAGCAAAGCACGGTTAGCAGAGAAGCAAAGGAAGAAACAGACACAAGTGCAAACCGAGTAGCCGGAGGTTTACCTTCAAGCTTCTTGATGGTGGTCTCGGCATTCGCAACAAAGTTGCGACAGTTCTCGTGCTCGTCAGCCAGGGCCTTCAGTTTCCCTGCAGAGTAGAAAAGGTTAGCGCAAGAAAGCAGAAGCGGGCGTAAACAAAAAACGCAAGAACCGCGCGGCTAGAAGCGTACCTTCCACCTCAGACAGCTTCAGAGTGCTATCCTTCGCATCCTTACCGGCGGCCTCCGCAGCTGCTTTCTCTCTTTCCAGTGCAGCAATTCGCCTCCTGGCGATAGCATGATTCCAGAGAAGCTGGCGATGCAGACTGGTCCGCTTCAAAACGCTATCCTGAGAAGCGAAAAGAAAACAAGTTAGACAGAGAAGTGAAGATTCAACCCGAGAAGGCGGCTACTCGGGAGAGCATCCGCCTACTCGGCCAGAATCTCGGGGACTGGGTGATGGTAAAGGAAAATGAAAACGGATAGGAGAGAAGAAAAAATGCTACTCGGAGAGGACAAGTTAAGACTTACCGCGTAAGACTGCTCGAGATCTTCTGCATTCTTGCGGTGCACGAACATCTTGGCAGCAAGAGTAGCGGTGCTGGAGGAGACGGTCATGGGTTTGTAGCCCAAGTCCACCTTGTTCCAGTCGACCCGCATATGATCGATGTCGCCCAGGCCAAGGCCATGCCATTTGTCTGTGCCGAGAAGCTTGCTGTCCCACTTGGCATCGATGAAACCAACCAAGTCGAGTACCTGCTCGAGGCTCTGGGATGATATCGCCTGGTCTTGAGCTCCCCGAGAAGCAATGGATCTATCCTGGTTTGGGGCCGAGGGCCCGGAGTCCACCGCCACGGCTTTCCTTCCTCTTGTGAGAGCAAGCTTCCGGTCCTCGACGGAAAGGCCAATCTGGCGCTGTTGGCTGACCTTCACCATATAATCCAGGTAGAGGGGCTGATCAGCTATGTTAGCGGCGGCAGGAACCGCACTGGGATTGCGGATAACCAACTGCTTGGACTGGCCAGCTGATGTCGGCGGCGGCTTGTCGGCAGCCTTCTTCTTTGCTATCTCTTTCTGAGCAAGTGGCTTCTCGGAGGTTGGCTTCTCGATCTTCTGCGTCTCGGTTTCCTTTTTCTCGGCTGCCCTCTTCTCGACTGCCTCCTTCAGAGCATCTAGGGCTTGTTTCCTGGTTACTCGCCCGGCAGGAGGGCTGGCTGCGTCCTTGGTCTGCGGCACCGGGGAGGAATCTGGCGGTGCAGTGCCTTGATCAATGGGTGGCACCACGGATCCGTCACCTTGTGCAGCATATGGTTGGGCGCTACTCGGTGCAGCGCCTGGTTGCGCGCTGCTCAGGGGATACTCCTCTGTCATGACTGTATCTTCTACCCACTGCTCAGCAGTGGGATCCGCTTGTCCGGCAGCGCCTGTGGCTGGATGCTCAGGTTCAGCTTCTTGCCGCTCGACGGCGGCGTCATCATCACGCATCTCCTGGTCTTCCTCTTGGTGCTCCTCGGCGGTGCTAGCCGGAGGAGAAGGGGGCCTGTCCTGGTGAGCGGCGTCCTGCGCATCTGGATCGGCGCGGGACTGTTGCTCAGGCCCCGTTTGCGTGTGGGTGGTGTCGGCCTCGTCGCCCTCAAGGTCGACAACCTTGTCAACGTTAATGGCAGCTTGTTTCTTGGCCTGGTCAGCCGCGAAAGCAGCGTTCGCATCCAAGGGAGCTCTGGTGAGAAAGGAAAAATCAGAAATTAGAAGGAAGCAGAGGAAGGATAAGAGAAACAGCAGAGTACAAAATTGGGAGTTAACCGAGAAGGAACTTACGCTTTGGTGGAGGGGATTGTTCGCTTCGTTCTCTTCACGACCGCCTTGGTCGCCTTCTTCTTCTCGGCTGCTTTTCTCTTCTTGGCGGGAGGCTCTTGGGCGTCACTTCCTGTCCGCTTACGGGTGACAGGAGCGGCGACGGATAGAGGGTTGGCGTCAAGAACCTTGTCGACCTCGTTCTCGTCTTCATCCTCACCCTCGTCCTCAGCATTTGCAACATCTGTGAATTAGGGAGGAAGGAAAACACTTCAGAAACAGCAGGCAAAGGGCCTGTGCTTTTTGCAGAGGGAGAGCGCGAATTCAGTTACCTTCGAACTCGTCATCAGACCAGTCGCGAAGAGATGGTTCGGCAGGCTGCTTCTCGGTCGTAGGAGAGTGAGGAAGGTTGATCTGGTCTGCAGTCTCAAAGGAGGCTTTGTCGTCCTCCTCTCGGTCAGCAAACCAGTTGCCTTCGAAGCGCTCACAACTCTCCATAAGCTGGCGATTGAGGACCTGAAGAGCGGAAAAGTGTCACAAGATAGCCGAGTAGCAGGAAGGTATCCTACCCGGATAGGCGTGCAAACACAAAGCACACTAAGCCTAAGCAATTTTACCGAATGTCCTACTCGGATAGGCGTGCAAACACAAAGCACACTAAGCCTAAGCAACTTTACCGAATGTTCTACTCGGATAGGCGTGCAAACACAAAGCACACTAAGCCTAAGCAACCTTACTGAATATCCTACCCGACAAGGCGTGCAGGCACAAAGCACACCAAGCCTATACAATTCTACTAAGTACTCTACTCAGTACAGAGTGCAGTTGCTAGTCGTAGCCAAAAGAGAAGATTTTCTAGTCGGATGGCAAATATTGAAAGCAGAATAAGGAGAACGTACCCGGGGAATCGGTTTCGTGTGGCTGAATGGGATGAACCCATACTGCCAATGGTCACCAAGGCTTGTCGTCAGGATGGCCCGGGCGTGCACGGGAACATCCGCGTTGTCGAGCTCGATGGTGGTCGTTCTGGTGCAGTCGCGGGGGCCTCCCATGTAGCACATCAGATGGCTGCGCTCCTGCAGAGGCAGCACGCGATTCTTGATCCAGCAAGCACAGGATCATCGCTCTTGAGGCCCTCGTCGATTAGAACACCGAGCCGCGCTTCTATCTCCTTCGAGTTGAGATCGTTGGAGGGCTTCGCCTTCCAATTCTTCCCGGTGGGAGCACGGTTGCTCCAAGCGGGAAGATTGATTCGGTCAGTTACCTTTCCTCCTTCGGTGGCGGGGATGTTCTTGACGTAGAGGAACGTCTTCTGCCACATTCGGACGGATTCCAACCCCTTGATACGGTGGTGGTTGGTTCCCGACCGCTGCACCATCATGGCGCAGCCGGTGTCAGTTGCGCGTGGCACGCCCGCGCCTTCCTTCTTCCCGGTGGTCTGCTGGCGGAGATGGAAGTACTTCAGCCAGGTATCCGTCGTGGGATGGATACCAAGGAAGGCCTCGCACACCACAGCGTGGTAGGCGAGGAAGACGACGGTGTTTGGTGGCAAGTGGTGCATTTGGAGACCGAAGTGGTCGAGGAAGCGGCGGAGGAAGTCGGAGGCCGGCAGGCCGAATCCGCGCTCGAAGTGCGACAAGAACACGACGTGCTCGCCCTCCTGCGGGGTTGGCATGATCTCGCCCTCAGACGGCCGGCACTGAACGCCGGGAGGAACCCTCCGGGTGTTCACGAGCCAGGCGCAGTCCTCGGCGGTGACGTGCGAACCAGCCCAGCCGGTGCGAGCAGCCATGGCAAGGGGTGAGCGGATGGCGGAAAGTTAGAGAGTTTGGATGCAGGAAACAAGTCCGCGGCGGCGCGAAAGGTTGCGCGGCGGCGGAGAGCTCGGTGGCGGAGAAGAACAGAGAGGCGAAAGAGGAAAAGTGCGAAGGGAGGAGAAGAGGAAGTTACCGGCGGAGGTATTTATATCCTCTCCGCGGTTTACCGTTACCATCGGGGAAGTGGGATCGATCGTGGCGTGTGGTGGGGTCTGTGGCCGGCTGGAAACGCACACACGCGCGAGGCGCGCGCGTAACGGCCGCAGCAGATCCCACTACCAGATCGTGGCCAATTACTGCGCGTGATGGGACATAACGAGCCAGTGGGCCCGCCCCGTGAAAACTGGGCGCGTGGCACGTCGTGTCGTGGCAGCGAAACGACGGGGTCATGGATGCTTGGCACGTGTCCGGTTGCGACACGGAAGGCTGGATAATGCTCTGCGCTGCAGAGACGCTAGAGGAGAAATTCTCTAAGTCTTTTTACTCGGTTACAGAGTAGAAAGCAGGTGCTATTCGGAAGACAGGAAACTCAAGGTGCTTTCTAGAGTACTACTCGGAGGTCCTTTACTCGGCATCTTGAGGTTCAAGGGCTATGTTGCAAAAATTGGTTTTAAGCTGGCAGAGCCTAGTGAACGAGTTCGCAAGACTCAACCAGCTTCGGGGACTGCTGTCGGGGGGTTACCCCCGAGTAGGGTAAAGTCAAGTGCTAAAGGCGACTTACAGAAGAGAGGTTTGGTCGAGAAGCCGACTACCCGGTACCTGCTACCCGGTCGACTGCTACTCGGTCTCACCTCAAGATGACCAGAAGGAGATATCAATCAAGTTCTATTCATTCGAGTAGAAGAGTTGGCCCGAGTAAAATTGGCGGGAACCTACTCGGGCCAGAAAGTCAAAGGAGCCGTTCTGACACAGGATCCCGCGTATCCTGGGTCCGTACTTGGCAGTATTCGAACTACTGTTCATCTGGGACCGGCCTGCCTGACAGTGACAGCATGGAAGCAGGCCGTCGCAGGATAAGGGGGGCCTACACTGTGTTTGGCACAGTGATACCAGTCTGTCCCCTTGTTTTGCCCAACGACTTTCCAGATGCAGCCAAGATTAGGAACCAAAGCTGTCAGCGGGAACACGGAAGAAGGACGATGTGCACACTATGTCGACACTTGTCTAGGTTTGGATGTATCCGGCTGGGCACCAGGTATATAAGGTGCCCCGCCGCCTCCTGCGTGAGGCATCGCATAAGAGATCGCATACTAGAACAGAGGAAACCCTAGGTTCTTGACCTAGTTCATCACAAAGAGAGAAGAGTGGCTACTCGGTAGCAAGAACATTGTATTGTGGCTACTCGGTGAGACACCAGAATACATAGAGAAAGGCAGGAGTAGGGGTTTTACCTCCTCACGAGGGCCCTGAACCTGGGTAGATCGTGTTGTTTGCAGTGTTTACTTCGTACCTCACGCGGCTACTCGTCGCGTGATCCCTCCCCGAGCACCTCCAGCGTCCTTCGTCCCCACATCTTTAGCCATCCCATGGCATCTGCCGTGACACCACCACGACACTATACTTTGGACCTAAGTGTTTCACTGATAGGATCCGAAGGACAACCCTGCATTCTGGTTTCGCCAAGGTCGGTCCAACGTACCAGAAATATACTGGCAGTACAAACCCAGATACCTGGCTCTCAGACTATCATACAGCCATCCAGATAAACAATGGGACAGACCTGGAAGCTGTAAAGTTTCTTCCCCTAATGTTGTTGGATGGAGCCAGAGATTGGATCAATGGATTGCCATCAAGAACTGTCGACAGCTGGGATGATATGGCTCGAGTATTCACTCAGCATTTCCGGGGAACGTACAAGCGTCCGAACAACATCAACCAGCTGAACCGTTGCACCCAATTCGAGGATGAACCATACGTGGATTTCATCTCCAGATGGACTGCAATGAAGAATAGTTGTTCTGGAGTAACTGACGTACAAGCAATGCATGCTTTCGTCAATGGCCTAAAACCCGGATTAGTACCGTTCATGGTTGGTTCCAAACAGCACAAAGATCTCGGATCTATGCTTACAACCGCCATTGAGCTTGCTGCAGCCGAAGACGATATCAGAGAAAGAGGTGGCAATATCGACACACTGATACTGGCCAAGAAAAACCCTCGCTCTGAGTAAAAAGGAACTCCAGACGCAACACCAAAACCCAAAGAAGTTAATATAGCCTTTGGAAGTGAAAAAGGGAGCAGATGGAAAGGACGCAGTTCAGAACCAATCAACTACACTAAAGAAGAGCGGGAGAAGATTAAGTCGGAACCCTGCGTACACCATTCGCAATTTCGGAAACCCACCCATACGAACGCACAATGCCGGCTGAATAAGCACATGAAAGGCAGTGCAGGATCCGGCAACAAGGAGAAGAGTTCCAAAAGGAAATTCTCCAAGCAAAAGCCAGAAGCTGATAAAGAAGACAGTGAATCGGACACTGACGAAAAAATCCAGGAACAACAGCGGAAAGGCGAACCCAAGTTTCCGAGAGTTGATGGAGAATGCGCCCTAACTTTCCTAGCAACCCCATCAGCAAAGGTGGCGAAAAGAACACTTCAAGAAATAAACGCGGTTGTTCCGGCAACCCCGAAATTCTTGAAATATTCGAACACACCAATAACCTGGGATCAGTCTGATCATCCCGGAAATATCCCTGAACCCGGCACACAATCTCTTATTGTAAGCCCTATTGTCCATAATACTAGGCTAAAAAGAGTGCTGATGGACGGAGGATCCAACATCAACATTATGTACCTGGATACGTTGAGACATCTGAAGATCTCCGAGACCCAGCTCAATCACAGCAACATACGCTTCCATGGCATTGTTCCCGGCAGGCAAGCACGATCCCTAGGAGAAATTTCCCTAGATGTCACCTTCGGAGAAAAAGATCACTTCCGTCAGGAAAAAGTATCCTTCGAGGTGGTGCCGTTCGAAAGCGTGTATCACGCGATACTTGGACGTCCAGCTTTCGCCAAATTTATGGCAAGATCATGTTATATCTATAACAAGCTGAAGATGCCAGGGACGAAAGGAGGGGTAATCACCATAACTGGAGACTTCAAGCTGGCGAACAAGCTGGAAAAAGAAAACGCCCTTTGTGCTGAGAAAATCATAGCAAAGGAAGAGCTGAAGGAGCTGGCTAAGGAGGTATCACCGACAGAAATGCCGGCAGGAAAAGAAACTCGGAAGACAGCAGATAGCTTCAAGGCATCTGAGAATACAAGACAGGTAATCCTAGATCCTAAAGATCCGACAAAATTTGTCGTAGTAGGAACTGGGATGACCGACAAATAGGAAGGCGAGCTCATCAAGTTCCTCTGTGAGAACTGGGATATTTTCGCCTGGTGTCCAGCTGACATGCCAGGTGTACCCAGGGAACTTGCTGAGCATCAACTCAAGGTGATTCCAGGCTCCAAACCCGTCAAACAAGGTCTCCGTCGATTCGACGGAAGAAGACGGAAGGCTATTGGCAAGGAAATTACCCGGCTTTTAGCAGCAGATTTCATTCAGGAAGTAATCCACACTGATTGGTCTGCAAACCCGGTATTAGTACCGAAGAAAGACACTACTGCTCTTAGAATGTGTATAGATTACACCGGCTTGAACAAGTTGTGTCCCAAAGATAGGTTCGCGTTACCGCGAATCGATCAAATAATAGATGCCACTGCAGGCTCTGAGCTTTTATGCTTTTTTAATGCTTATTCCGGGTATCACCAAATACGCATGAAAAAGGAAGATCAAATTAAGACTTCTTTCATAACCCCGTACGGGACGTATTATTATGTAACCATGCCATTTGGCCTGAAGAACGCAGGCGCAACTTACCAGCGTTGCATGCAACGTTGTTTGCATAGTCAGATTGGCAAAAACGTCCACGTTTACGTGGACGATATTGCTGTCGTAACCAAGAAAAAAGACACACTCCTTGAGGATTTGCGAGAAACCTTCGAAAACTTGCGCACTTACAAGATGAAGTTAAATCCATCAAAGTGCGTATTCGGGGTTCCCTCAGGAAAACTTCTGGGTTTCATCGTTTCTCATAGAGGAAAAGAAGTTAACCCGGAAAAGATCAAAGCCATCTTGAACATCTCCAAACCTACGTGTGTGAAAGATGTCCAAAGATTGACGGGTTCCGCTGCTGCCGTCAGCAGATTTATTAGTCGGCTGGGGGATAAAGCCTTACCACTCTACAAGTTGCTGAAAAAATCCGACAAATTCGAGCGGACAGAAGAGGCCGACGCAGCGCTAACCCAGTTAAAGGAAACTTTGATGAAAGCTCCGATTTTGGCATCCCCAAAAGACGAAGAACCTATGTTATTGTACCTCACGGCTGCAAACAGGGTTATTAGTGCAGTAATTGTTGTGGAACGGAAGAAAGACGAACAAAGTACACCAGAGCAGCATCCTGTATATTACATAAGCGAAGTTTTCTCCGAGTCCAAGCAAAGGTACCCACACTACCAAAAACTGGAATATGGCGTATTTTTCGCATCTAGAAAGTTACGTCATTACTTCCAAGGACATTCCATAACAGTGGTATGTAAAGCACCACTAGGGGATATAATAAACAATGCAGAGGCAACTGGCCGAGTAGCCAAATGGGGTATCGAGCTAGCAGCCTTCGACATTAAGTATCAGCCAAGGACGGCAATAAAATCCCAGGTTCTGGCAGATTTTGTCGCCGACTGGACGGAAGCAATGGAGAAAACACCAATGCCGGAGTCCGAGTACTGGATCATGCATTTTGACGGATCCAAGATGAAGGAGGGCGCCGGAGCTGGTGTAGTCTTAAAATCCCCTAAAGGAGATACAATGGAGTATGTATTACAAATACACTTCAACGCCAGTAACAACGTGGCAGAATACGAGGCATTGCTTCATGGCTTGCACATTGCAAAAGAAATAGGGGTCAAACGCATCTTATGCTACGGCGGCTCGGATTTGGTACAGCATCAGCTCAACCAAACATGAGATGCAAAGAGCCCTATAATGGCCGAATATCGGAGAACGGTGGACGAGTTCGCCATTTGTTTCTTCGGATTCGAAGTACTCCACGTTAAAAGGGAGGAGAATTGGAACGCGGATGCGTTAGCCCGCATGGGGTCAGAAAGGGTAAAAATCCTACCACCAGGTGTATTCGTCCAACATTTGTACGAGCCATCCATAAAAGGTGGAGATATCGATTACCCCCTGGCTTCCGAATCAATTGAAGTTATGCTCGTTAACCCGGAGTGGACAATCCCATATTTAAACTTCTTAGTCAATCAGAAGTACCCGGAAGGAGCAGACGAAGTCTTGCAAAACAAATTCAGCGTCGATGCAAAGGATACACGGTAATTGATAATTGCCTGTATAAATGCAGTACTTCCGGAATTTTTTAGCGGTGTATTTCACCAGAAGAAGGACGAGAAATCCTGCAAGAAATCCATGCCGGAGATTGCGGACACCATGCTCAATCAAAAAGCATAGTTAAAAAAGCATTTCGTGCCGGGTTTTTCTGGCTAACAGCCAAGACAAATGCTGAGCACATAGTTAACACATGTGAAGGGTGTCAATATTACGCCAAGCAGACTAATATGTCGGCCCAAGCACTCAAAACTATCCCAATTACATGGCCGTTTGTGGTCTGGGGGCTAGATATGATGGGACCGTTCAAAACTGCGCGAGGCGGACTTACACATCTACTTGTAGCTGTGGACAAATATACCAAGTGGGTGGAGGCTAAACCCATCAAAAAGCTTGACGGTGTAACTGCCAGAAATTTCATCATTGACATAGTCATGAGATATGGCGTTCCACACAGCATAATAACCGACAACGGGACAAATTTCTCCATTGGAGAGTTGGCAAAATATTGCCGACAAACGGGAATTCGCCTAGATCTTGCATCTGTGGCACACCCGCAATCCAATGGCCAGGTTGAGCGAATGAATAGCTCAATCCTGCAAGGAATACGCCCAAGACTAGAATCTCCTCTTCATAGAGCAGCTGGAGCATGGGTAGAGGAGCTACCTTATGTGCTTTGGAGCATTCGAATGACGCCAAACAGATCAACTGGGCAAACCCCGTTTTTCCTAGTTTATGGCGCGGAAGCTATTCTTCCAACGGACATGATCCATGATAGCCCAAGAGTGCGGGATTTCGATGACTCGGATGCCGAAGAAGCACGACAGGATGCCGTCGATCTCTTAGAAGAAGAACGAGAGCTTGTGCTTCAAAGATCCGCCATTTACCAGCAAGGTTTACGACATTATCATAGTCGGAAAATCAGGTATCGTTTTTTTAAAGAAGGTGACTTAGTGCTGAGATTGGTGCAGCAAAGAAAGCACAAATTGGCCCCAGTGTGGGAAGGACCATTTGTAATCAGCAAAGTTATGAAAAATGGGTCATATTATCTTGTAGATATTCGGGACACGGAAGATGATCCCGAGAAGCCGAATCGCAAAAGAAAGAGAAAGATAGATGATGAACTAGGAGAGACAAAGAGGCCTTGGAGCATCCAGCAGTTACGTCCCTTCTATACTTAGTTCAATTTCTATGTAAACATCTTTGAGATCATGAAATAAAGTTGTCGGAATTTTGATATCCATGTTTTTACAAGTTCATTATAGTACAAAGCATGATTCCACATTATCTATTTCCCAATGATCTTACAAAATACTCAATGTTAACCCGAATTGTGCCTGCGTGCTCGGTGTTTAAAACCTGAATGATTTTCAGCCTGCTAACGGCTAAAGGAAACTTGGATTGTGCCTGCGTGCCCAAGTTTCAAAAAATTCCTTACTTTTCTCTAAGTATTATCTGATTGTTTATGTGTTGGGTCACTGGAGCTAGTAGTAAAAATGCCTTTAGTATGATCCATGTTTCCGAGTTTAAACTGATTGGTTATACCCAGTTACTCGGCATGATGATTCATAATACTATCGAGCCATTTCAAACACTAAGGACAGTTAAAGCACATAAACCAGAGAACTTAGAAGACAAAGGAATATTAAAACCCGGAAACCTTGCAAAGAATTTCATAATTAAAACTGCAAAAGGCGGAGTTCTTGTTTATACAAAAGGAATAGGAGCATTACAATATGAATTACATTGTAAAAGTGTAGTAATGCTCCTATTGTCTACTTTCATCATCCAGGTTAAAGCAGCCCTTCAAGCGTCCGAGTCTTCTTCGCTGCTGTCATTCTCGGGGGCTTCCGGGATCTCCTCTTCTGGATAAGTGATGGAGATGTTCACCATGGAGGCGATCTTGGTGGCGTGGCCTTTGATTTCATCAAAGATGGTGGATCGCTGAGTTTCTGTGTATCCTTGGGGGATACCGGACGCCACGCGCCAAGACTTTGCACCAGGATAGTGCATACGCATAAGGCCGAGTGCCATGCATGCACCACCCCGTGCAGCGGAGCGTAGGATGGATTCCCTGGACTCCGCCACCTCCAAGATGGCACCCGGAAGTTTTTCAACTTCCGAGAACTCCCCAGTCCTTGTGGGAAGGAGCTTGTTGACCAGCTGCATGCCAGCAGCTCTGATCGCAGTCCACGTCTTCCCAAAGGCTCGGATTCTGTCAATCCGAGTGATATCTGGGTTACCTCCTGTTTTTTCAGACAAAACAACCAAAAAGGTTAAGTGAAAAAGCAGAGAAATAAAGCAAGACATGGACAAATGGTAAATGAAGTAAAACTTACCGATGATCTGGTCGATTTCGGAGCCTTCCTCCAGGCGCAGATTTAGGGCATTTTCCAAGTCCTGAATGGTGTCCTTTTCCGCCTGTTCGGAAGCCTTGGAATTAGCAATTCCATGGGCCAGATTGCTGGCTTCCAGATCCTTTTGGGCCTTTATAAGTTGCTTATGAAGGTCCAGGTTTTCCTAACGGAGACTGGCAGCGTTTCCGGCATCTTCAGCTATTTGCTGGGCCTTAGCTAAAGCAGCTGGAAAGCAAGGAAAATTCCGAGTTTAGAAAAATCCCGGAAAAGTACTTAGACAAAAAGCTGAATAAAAAACTTCAGAGGGAAAAAGTTTACCTGTTGCTTCCTTCAGCTGCAGCTGAGACGATGCCAGCTCCGTCTCTTTCACTTCAAGAATAGAAAGAAGATTTCTAACTTCCTTGTTCTTGACGGAAAGTTTATTGAAAACTTCCATGTTAATGGTTTCGGCGGTTTGCTGGAACACGACAAGGAAAAGAATAATTAAAAAGCATCAAGGCAAAAAGTATACATTATGCTTAACGCTTGGGGGCTAGAGTTAAATACCTGGCTCATTCGCTGCAACCCCGCCAAGTTTTCATTGAACTCTTTTGCGTATTCCGCAAAAAGAATTCCGGCCGCGCTTAAGCCGTCGTTGATGTCGTGGGATAATCACGGCAGACGTTACCGGGGGTAACTGATCTTGGGGCAAGACGACACAGGCGTTTGGGAGAGGGTTTAGCTCAGAGGAAAACATGATGCAACTCGATCTGGTAGGCGGCAATCAAAGTCGCCGAGTCTCCGATCTTGATAAAATAACTCAACTCTGGGTTACACTAGATGCTCGATATCAAGCGATATAGCTAGGGTTCTTAAATCTTTGTCTAAACTAGACCTAGGGGTCGGTTTATAAAGCGCCCGTACCCCCTTGGCCCTATTCTCCAAGGCGCAGCTTGAATCCTATCCGGACACCGCTTACAAACCCTAACTTTCCTTACCGTAACCCACAATCCGGGTTACGAGGCCTACAAACTTTGGGCCTTCCAGAAGCTTCATTATCCTTAACCAGATTGCGCACCGTGTTCCTTGGGCCGGGTTACGCCTTGGAGTTGGCCTACCGGGTTATTATCCCCCCATCAGTAGTCCCCAGAATAGCTTGGGCTTCACGGATCCTCCTTGAAGCACTCGCTATTCCCTGCAAAGATATCAAACACACAGGCATATGGAGGCCGGGTTAAGATGCTTTGATAGACAGCTAGGCCTTACTCCATGGTGGCCATATAGTAACCCGGCTTGTCCCCTAAATACTTTGGTTTGACTTTCCAGGTCTAAACCCTAATAAAAATGTCAAGATTCCATACTCGATAACTGACCCTGATATCATGGGGTAGATCTCCTTCTCTTTTTTGTCCAGATACTTTGCTCAATTCTAGGCGCATATCTCGCAGAATCCGCGTAGATAGCCATTACCCCACAATTTCCGGCTTCCGGCCGTTGGGATAGACTCACCCTCACCTTATAAATAGTGCTCCGAGGGTAACCTAAAACCCATCGCTCCACTTCAATTCCCCCTTTCCTTCCTTGCTCCTTACGCCCTTGTAGCACCACCGCAAGAAGTTCGTGCTCGCCATCGAAGCAAAGCCGCCGCCGGCCGCATTCGCCCTCGAGCCATCTCGCGCCGCCGCCAAGCTTCACCGCCGCGCCTTCGTTCCACTCGCCAAGAGTCGCAAAGGGGCATTCGAGCCACGCCGTTCGCCGCCGTCGCGCTAGACTCCAATATCTCCAGTAAGCCCCTTGCACTCGTTTAATTTAGCCCCGCAATTTTTCAATTCATCCAGGATTGGATCTAGGTCAACCTGTGAGTCGTTCTTCCGATTAAATCGAATTAGATCGATTTGATGCTCGCCAACTCCTTTAACCACCTGCTAGATAGTTACAACTCATCCTCCTACCATTACTAATCACCAAATCCCCCGTAAAATCGCTCGCAAATTTTCCCATCTAGATCCATTCCTCCTCGATTTTCCGCTCATTGCATTAACACCCGGAAAATCCTCCTTTTCCAGCTATTTTTCTTGCAGTAGATACATGGGAAACCATCCATCTTCCCCAAATGCTTTTCCATACGTAAGTGACCAATAATCTCCACAGTTATACTTAACACCCGGATACCTTGTAACCTCCACCTCATAGCGTGATACCCGGATAGTTCTTAACTTCATACTTTCTTGATACCTTATACTCGGATAATCCAACACTTCCGGGTCTTATTTCCTATGCCTCTTTTTCTTGTGTTTTGCAGGTTGATCCCATGGCTCCCAAACGGCAAGGAAAACAGCCGACTCAGGCAAGGACTACCCAAACCATATCCGCCAACTGGGGCCGTTCCACAGCTACAAAGGCCAAGTTGGACGAGCTAGCCGAATTAGGAATTCTCCCTTCTCAGAAGGACATTCACTGGAGAGCGCCGGGCAACGAGACCCGGCCCACACCCGCCGATAACGAGGTAATCTGCTTCATAGAGCACGTGACCCGGGGATTCCGTCCTCCGGGTCACCCTTTCTTTAGGGAGGTCTTAAGCCTTTATGGCCTCCGGGTATTCGACATAGGGCCTAACTCTATGTTGAATATTACCCACTTCATCGTTCTATCCGAGTCGTACTTGTGCATACCGCCAAGTTTGACTCTCTTCATCGAACTATTCCAGTGTAAGCCATGCCGCGAAAGTGGTGACGGAGCACTTCTTACTTGCGGCGGGGTATCCATCCAACGCCGCAAGAATTCACCGATGCCAACCCTCAATTTAAACTCCCACGTCAAACATTGGCAGCTGTCTTTCTTTTATTGCCACGATACCTCCCCAGACAGCGAAAAGAAACTGCCGGGCTACTCGGAGAACCTCCTCGAACCTTCCGAGTCTTTCAATGCCTTTGCACCAGACTCAGACAGGGAGGCAATCCTTCCCTCGCTAGCCAAGATAGCCATCCTCTCAGCCCAAGGCCTCCTTGGGCTCAATTTAGTGAAAACGTGGGTTGATTTTCGGATCCAACCCAACTCCATCCGCACCAAATTGATGTGCGAGTACTCGGGGCATACCACGGATGCACTCCGATACTCCACCAAGAGCTTTGCGACCGGCGACACCAACAAGACCATCAAGGGCTTCTTGACAGAGAAGCTAGAGGTGATAAAGGGCATCGCCGGGTTACCCCCATTTACTCGGGAAAACCCGGCTCCAGCGGTAATATCCGATATTCATAACTTATTTCCACATTTGGACTTGATACAGCTTCTAACCCTTAGTCTCATTCTTTTGTCTTAGGCTGATGACCCCTTCTGGAGAGTTGAACCCTCCCCCCCTTCCAGAGACCCGGAGGAAGAGGACGAGCCGGCCGATGATAGTGAAGGTATTTGCACAGAACTTGTATCATCTTTACTTGCATCATTTTCCTCCCATTTAACTTTTTCCCACGAACACACACCCGGTTCGCAGGGCTGGAGGACGAAGGTGAGACCAACGAGGATGACCCGGAGGCAACCGAATCTGATCAAGAAGCAACAGTTGGAGCCAAGAGGAAGGCCAGAGGGGCAGTGTCCAAGGTTCCTTTTTCCTCGTTATCCTCTGAACCTTACTCCTTTGACGCCATGCGACGACTGTAACATCCCAAGTCTGAAAAATAGCCTTTAGAATGTTTTGCTCTCTGTTATTTTATGTTTTGCATCATGGCATCATGTTGATTGCATTTGTTTTGTTTGTTTTCCATTTGTTTTCCTCTGTTTTCATTTGTTTTCCTTTGTTTTCTATTTGAATTTCAACTCAAATTTCAAGCCTTTTTGTTTCATCCTTGTGATGTTACAATTTCTAAAAAGATATTTCAAAATAAAACAATTGTTTGTTTCCATTAAAGTGTGATTTCAAAACTGTTGTGTTGTTTCTATCAAAAATTCATTGAATATCAAACCCTTTTCAAATTCAATTTGTTTTCCATTTTAAATTCCAAACCAACATCCAAATAGTTGTTTCCAAATAAAAACCTTAATTGTTTCCAATTATCCCATAATGTTCAACTAATAAAATGGTGTTATAAATTCCACTAAGTCATTCCAAATTGGTTTTCAAATTCAAAGCAAACCATCAACAACACCTCCTTTGGAAATTGTAAAATATCAAACCATTCCAATAATTCTAATCCAACTAACAATAGGGTTCCTCCCTATTAAGTTGTTGTTTCTATATTAATTAACAAAATATTCCAATTCAAATTAAATATTTCCAAACAGAATCAATTTGAAACCATAAAAACAATAACCAAAATATTCTTTCTTTCCTTGTTCCCATTTAAGTCTTTTGGGTCACCTTATGAAAGTGTTGGTTTTGGTAATCCCTTTTAATATCCAAAAATCACTCACTTTGGGTTTATTCAACAAACAGCACAAAACTTAAACATTTTGAACTCCAAACCTGTTAGATGTTTGAAATTAACCTAACACACCCACCCAAAATTTTTCCTAGAATTTCTACTACCCAAAACCTCATGTTTTGCTTCCATTTGCTTTTGCTACAAAAAAAACAATAAAACAAAAAAAATAATAACAAAAGAGAAAAAGGAGCAGCAGCTAACCGAAGCCCAGCCCGTTTCCCTGTTTTTTTGGCCCGATACCCCTCCATCGCTGTCACCTACCTCTCGCTGAGGTCATCTCTGTACGAACAGAAGGAACACCACCCGATCTCCTCTCCCCACGCCGATGCGCTGCCGTACTAGGCTCTCCCCTCCATATAACCACCTGCCCTAGCTACCTAGACCCTATCCCCTACCTCCCGCCGCCATTCTCTCCCTCTACTGCCTCTCTCACCACCACTGAATCTCTGCAACCACCGCACCACTCCCTCACCGTCAGACCACCGCCACCTCCTCCCCTCATCGCCGGTCACACATCCACCTCGAGGAGCACCCGATGGCGGGAATGGAACCGGGGCGGTCCCCGGAGGCTCCTCGTGCCCTCGCCGCTTGCCGGGAGTCACCACGGAGCCCGCACCGTCGCCGGCAATTCCCCTCCGCTTCTCCTCCTTTCTGAACAACGACGACGAACAGCAGGTAATAGCCCTGCCTATCCCCTCGATCCTTCCCTCTCGCGTCTGCACTCACACATCCACGCACACACCAACACACCCGCGAGCGCCCCACCCCCGTATCGCACCGCCGGCGTGCTGCCCACGATCGATGCGTTGTTCGTCAGGTTCAGGGAGCGAGCGATCTGTTCAAGTTCAGCTACCGCAGTCGAACTACCTTTTCTTCTGTCCATAGCGGTAACATTCAGAAACTGCAGCTTAGCGCAGCGGCAGTGGACGCGCGCGCGCGAGCCATCGATCCCGGGGTCGAATCCCCGCAGAGGCAAAAGCCTCCGTTTATTTTTCCTTCTTTTTCCGCACTGACACCCGGGACCTACCAGTCAGCGACCGCGGAGTCCACCTCAGTCACCAACCACGCCCAGTCAGCGCAGCGTGGCCTCGGGCCCGCGCGTCAGCCCCCCTGGCTAGCTTCCACGTCGGTGAGAATCACCCCAGATCCAGATCTGGATCTGGCATTTCGCGTTAAGGCCCCTGGCCTTCCTTTTTTTTGCACCCGAGCCCCTCCAACTTCTGTTTTCATCACAAAACAGCCCCTGCCTTTCACAATTTGCACCCTAAAAATCAAATAACCATAACTTCTAATTTATAAATCCAAATACTACAAACTTAATATGTATCCCACCCCAAATTTCCTGTACTTTTCAAATATGCTTTTTGTTTTCTGTTTTGAACTTTCAAAATGCAATTTTAATTTGAATTCAAATAATTAAATTGCAAATTTCTAAATTCAATAACTAATTCATTGTTAATCCAATAAATGCAAATAAAATATGTTTTGCATACCATTTCAACTCATCTTTCCAAATATAATTTTTGTTTCCTGGTTTGAATAATTTAAAATGTCCAAACAATTTAATCTTGTTTAAATTCAATTAAAACTTGTTTAATATTGTTTAATTCATAATTAAATTATCCTAACTCCTATTTCAATAATTGAAACATGTAATCCAACTAGAATTTGATGTTCTTTTCAAATATAAACTTTGTTATTTGTTTTGCACACTTTAACTTGGTGAAAACAACAATTACTTGTGTGGCAAGTTTAAGTAACCAAAATTTCTTAACTTGATAAATAAAATCCTAAACTTGTTAAACCTTATTTTCCATTTGGTTCTACTGTTGTTATTTTGTTGTTTTCCTCATCCATGCATCATGCTAATTCACCTACACAAGTTGGTTAGTTGTAAAACAATTAATTCAACCATAATTCATGGGCTTTTCATATGCAATCCAATTGCATGTGGGTCCATTTAATCATGTTGTTATCTTGTCAACTAGTTTATTTCTATGCATCAATTAAATTGACATGCATCATCCCATTGTTTGTGCACTATGCCATGTTATTGATTGTTTATCTTTCTGCATTGTTTGTTTGCTTCTTCTCGGATAAACGACGACGTTGAGACCGACGATCCTTACGACACCCCTTCTAAGGAGTTAGCTCAGTACCAGGCTACTGGGTTTGCAGGCAAGTTATCACTCACATGAACCATCGTGTTCCTTTCAACATTGATTACCGATACTTTCCGTTGTTCTTTTCTGCTAGCCTTAGTAGTAGTTGTTTCTGTTACGAACCTATCACATGTATCCTTTAACCCTGATATTGCCTCACCTCCATACCTATAACCATTGTTTGAGCCCGTGTCTTACTAGCATGCTTAGGTTGTTTTGCTCGAGTCTGTTACCCGTTACTTTCAGTTACTATATTGTTATTATGTTCTGGGGGCTCGATGTTTAATCAATCAATCATGCTAATGTTATTATCAATAATAAATTTGATGATAAGGCACCGGCAGGAGGCCCAGGGTGGTTTTGAGGCCTGCTAGTGTCGACCCTAATAGGAAAAGGGTCTTGTCTACTGATCCATGATGAGCGCACTAACCGCATGTGGGAAGCGAGTATGGGCGCCCCCCGCAATTTGATTCGATTCGCATCTCGTCCAAATCGCCACACGTAGTTCGGGCTTTCCATTTGCTGCATGCATGATCTTGCGAGCCCAGGCCAGGGTGGAACTTTTGTAGTCGGCATTTAGGGCGGCGTGGTCTTACAGTGCTATGAGGGTCCCCTTTTCTTCGTGGGGCTCGATTAGCCGCGCACGCACATCACGTGGTGCTTTGGGCTTGATGCGAAGAAGAGTTGAGTTGTGTTGAGTGCCCCGCTTGGTGGGAGGCATCCCATCTGGCGGGATATTCATACGTGTACGGCCAAATTGGTGCAACCCTGCAGGGATAAATCTTCTCGAGAAGCCGTGTTTTCCGCGGTTATGGATTACTTGGTGAAAGTACTGGCTAACAAGTACTCAGGACAACTTAAACCTAATGATTAACAACCTTACACCCAATGATTAACAACTTGACTAGTAATAGGCTTATTGACACAATAATCTGAACCACCATTATTTCAACTGTGTGAGTTATCCTCGGATTGCTTCGTTGGATAAGGGGCGAGATCCAGGATGGGTTTGTTTGAAGTTATCTTTCAGTTGGTTACAATACTCGATCTTATCTTCTTTCTGTTAGCCGGAAGTGGTAGAATCTCTGTAGTTGGTTAGCGCAGCCAGTTGCAGCATCATTTATAACCCCTCTCTTCCGTTGAACCCAAAGCATCTGTGCTTGGTGTTGACGGGTTACACTTTGGTGAACTGTGAGTCTTGCTTGTCAGTACGTTTATGTACTGACCCCTTTGGGGTTGTGGTTTCCGCAGACCTACGTTCCGAGGATCTACATGGTGGCTACTACGTGGAGTATGACGAGACTGCTGACGAGTAGATAGCGGACCCGGGCAGGATCCGAGACTTCGTGGATGGGCTCCGTCTGTTCGTTTCCGGCCTCTTAGGCCTATTTGGTTCTTGTCTGTACTCAGACATTTTGAATGCTTCCGCTGTGATGTAATGATGTATTGTTGGGGCATGTGCCCTCTGAATGATTGTATTTGCTATCTCTGCTCTAATGAGAGCCATTTGCAACTTATTTTCGATCTTTTGTGTCGTAGAGATCTGTTGTGATATCACTTGTTCAAACGCCGTTGACGTACCATGTGTGTATGGTTGAAGTACGTCAATGGAAGTGTCCTGATTTCTACGGGATAGTTTACATCGACGGTGAACAGTAGCGATTGGTTGTCACACATAAGTGTTGGCCTACTTGTAAGAGGACGCGGGTGCCGGTAAGCCCCGTAATCCAATCAGAATACTGTTCAGTTCGTACGGTGAGTATCCTTTAGAAGTCCGGGGGCGACAAATGGTATCAGAGCCTGTCTGCCTGTAGGATCCCTTTTTACTGGTCGCAGTTGTGTCTAGAAACTATTTTGTAGCTATATAGGAAAAATGAAACGTGAGAGTAGGAATTCTGCCATTTTATTTCTTTCCCCACCCACCCTCCCTTTTCTGGTAAGGAAGTGCAACGTTGTTTTCCATTCTCATCTAAACTTTCAAGTTAGGATTTCACGAATCCTGGTTTCTCTAGGATGGTTATATCTACTAGACCATAGGAATGGAGGTGGTTGTGACATGATTTATCATGTTGCCTACTCACGATTGAGAACGGAGGCGTGTAAGCCCCGGAAGCAGATCCTCTGTTCCTTAAGCAGTAGATATTGATCCTTTAGAAGCCCGGATGGGTTTTCCGTAGTACCTCAGGAGTTTTTGTTCTCGTTTTCCCCGATGTTGATATCCTGTTCTTCTCAACATCCTTTTCGGCCGTTGAAATCTTGTTGTTGTTTTCCATTTCAATTCTTCTACCGGCGTCTAATCAAAACTTCCAAAATATCAAGTCTATCTGGCCAGAAAGGTTGTTGTTGTTGTTGTTGTTGTTGTTGTTGATTCCAGGCTATGAGAGCTGGCATTCCTATCACCTGGGGTTGTTTCGAGGAAGCATTCCTGAATCATCACATTCCAGATAGTCTATTCTCCAAATGAATCAAATTCTAACCAGCTATACATCCTCAATACAAAACCTCTCCCTTACTTGAAAATGTTCCGGTGGTTTGCAAATTCCCTGACGTCTATCCAAGGTGCACGATGTGTTTCACGTGTCACAGCTCAAGAGGATCTTCCCAACAAGTTTCCGGACCTTTCCTTTTATCAGTAGGAATCTCGGGGCGCGATTCCTTCAAGGGGGGCGTTTTGTAACATCCCAAGTGTGAAAAATAGCCTTTAGAATGTTTTGCTCTCTGTTATTTTATGTTTTGCATCATGGCATCATGTTGATTGCATTTGTTTTGTTTGTTTTCCATTTGTTTTCCTCTGTTTTCATCTCTTTTCCTTTGTTTTCTATTTGAATTTCAACTCAAATTTCAAGCCTTTTTGTTTCATCCTTGTGATGTTACAATTTCTAAAAAGATATTTCAAAATAAAACAATTGTTTGTTTCCATTAAAGTGTGATTTCAAAACTGTTGTGTTGTTTCTATCAAAAATTCATTGAATATCAAACCCTTTTCAAATTCAATTTGTTTTCCATTTGAAATTCCAAACCAACATCCAAATAGTTGTTTCCAAATAAAAACCTTAATTGTTTCCAATTATCCCATAATGTTCAACTAATAAAATGGTGTTATAAATTCCACTAAGTCATTCCAAATTGGTTTTCAAATTCAAAGCAAACCATCAACAACACCTCCTTTGGAAATTGTAAAATATCAAACCATTCCAATAATTCTAATCCAACTAACAATAGGGTTCCTCCCTATTAAGTTGTTGTTTCTATATTAATTAACAAAATATTCCAATTCAAATTAAATATTTCCAAACAGAATCAATTTGAAACCATAAAAACAATAACCAAAATATTCTTTCTTTCCTTGTTCCCATTTAAGTCTTTTGGGTCACCTTATGAAAGTGTTGGTTTTGATAATCCCTTTTAATATCCAAAAATCACTCACTTTGGGTTTATTCAACAAACAGCACAAAACTTATACATTTTGAACTCCAAACCTGTTAGATGTTTGAAATTAACCTAACACACCCACCCAAAATTTTTCCTAGAATTTCTACTACCCAAAACCTCATGTTTTGCTTCCATTTGCTTTTGCTACAAAAAAAACAGTAAAACAAAAAAAAAATAACAAAAGAGAAAAAGGAGCAGCAGCTAACCAAAGCCCAGCCCGTTTCCCTGTTTTTTTGGCCCAATACCCCTCCATCGCTGTCACCTACCTCTCGCTGAGGTCATCTCTGTACGAACAGAAGGAACACCACGCGATCTCCTCTCCCCATGCCGATGCGCTGCCGTACTAGGCTGTCCCCTCCATATAACCACCTGCCCTAGCTACCTAGACCCTATCCCCTACCTCCCGCCGCCATTCTCTCCCTCTACTGCCTCTCTCACCACCACTGAATCTATGCAACCACCGCACCACTCCCTCACCGTCAGACCACCGCCACCTCCTCCCCTCATCGCTGGTCACACATCCACCTCGAGGAGCACCCGATGGCGGGAATGGAACCGGGGCGGTCCCCGGAGGCTCCTCGTGCCCTCGCCGCTTGCCGGGAGTCACCACGGAACCCGCACCGTCGCTGGCAATTCCCCTCCGCTTCTGCTCCTTTCTGAACAACGACGACGAACAGCAGGTAATAGACCTGCCTATCCCCTCGATCCTTCCCTCTCGCGTCTGCACTCACACATCCACGCACACACCAACGCACCCGCGAGCGCCCCATCCCCGTATCGCACCGCCGGCGTGCTGCCCACGATCGATGCGTTGTTCGTCAGGTTCAGGGAGCGAGCGATCTGTTCAAGTTCAGTTACCGCATTCGAACTACCTTTTCATCTGTCCATAGCGGTAACATTCAGAAACTGCAGCTTAGCGCAGCGGCAGTGGACGCGCGCGCGCGAGCCATCGATCCCGGGGTCGAATCCCCGCAGAGGC
Source organism: Alopecurus myosuroides (assembly GCA_028641055.1). NCBI lineage: Eukaryota > Viridiplantae > Streptophyta > Magnoliopsida > Poales > Poaceae > Alopecurus > Alopecurus myosuroides. Next base: position 271,680,909 of record CM054062.1, on the reverse strand, counting down.
AAAAGCCTCCGTTTATTTTTCCTTCTTTTTCCGCACTGACACCCGGGACCTACCAGTCAGCGACCGCGGAGTCCACCTCAGTCACCAACCACGCCCAGTCAGCGCAGCGTGGCCTCGGGCCCGCGCGTCAGCCCCCCTGGCTAGCTTCCACCTCGGTGAGAATCACCCCATATCCAGATCTGGATCTGGCATTTCGCGTTAAGGCCCCTGTCCTTCGTTTTTTTGCACCCGAGCCCCTCCAACTTCTGTTTTCATCACAAAACAGCCCCTGCCTTTCACAATTTGCACCCTAAAAATCAAATAACCATAACTTCTAATTTATAAATCCAAATACTACAAACTTAATATGTATCCCACCCCAAATTTCCTATACTTTTCAAATATGCTTTTTGTTTTCTGTTTTGAACTTTCAAAATGCAATTTAGATTTGAATTCAAATAATTAAATTGCAAATTTCTAAATTCAATAACTAATTCATTGTTAATCCAATAAATGCAAATAAAATATGTTTTCCATACCATTTCAACTCATCTTTCCAAATATAATTTGTGTTTCCTGGTTTGAATAATTTAAAATGTCCAAACAATTTAATCTTGTTTAAATTCAATTAAAACTTGTTTAATATTGTTTAATTCATAATTAAATTATCCTAACTCCTATTTCAATAATTGAAACATGTAATCCAACTAGAATTTGATGTTCTTTTCAAATATAAACTTTTTTATTTGTTTTGCACACTTTAACTTGGTGAAAACAACAATTACTTGTGTGGCAAGTTTAAGTAACCAAAATTTCTTAACTTGGTAAATAAAATCCTAAACTTGTTAAACCTTATTTTCCATTTGGTTCTATTGTTGTTATTTTGTTGTTTTCCTCATCCATGCATCATGCTAATTCACCTACACAAGTTGGTTAGTTGTAAAACAATTAATTCAACCATAATTCATGGGCTTTTCATATGCAATCCAATTGCATGTGGGTCCATTTAATCATGTTGTTATCTTGTCAACTAGTTTATTTCTATGCATCAATTAAATTGACATGCATCATCCCATTGTTTGTGCACTATGCCATGTTATTGATTGTTTATCTTTCTGCATTGTTTGTTTGCTTCTTCTCGGGTAAACGACGACGTTGAGACCGACGATCCTTACGACACCCCTTCTAAGGAGTTAGCTCAGTACCAGGCTACTGGGTTTGCAGGCAAGTTATCACTCACATGAACCATCGTGTTCCTTTCAACATTGATTACCGATACTTTCCGTTGTTCTTTTCTGCTAGCCTTAGTAGTAGTTGTTTCTGTTACGAACCTATCACATGTATCCTTTAACCCTGATATTGCCTCACCTCCATACCTATAACCATTGTTTGAGCCCGTGTCTTACTAGCATGCTTAGGTTGTTTTGCTCGAGTCTGTTACACGTTACTTTCAGTTACTATATTGTTATTATGTTCTGGGGGCTCGATGTTTAATCAATCAATCATGCTAATGTTATTATCAATAATAAATTTGATGATAAGGCACCGGCAGGAGGCCCAGGGTGGTTTTGAGGCCTGCTAGTGTCGACCCTAATAGGAAAAGGGTCTTGTCTACTGATCCATGATGAGCGCACTAACCGCATGTGGGAAGCGAGTATGGGCGCCCCCCGCAATTTGATTCGATTCGCATCTCGTCCAAATCGCCACACGTAGTTCGGGCTTTCCATTTGCTGCATGCATGATCTTGCGAGCCCAGGCCAGGGTGGAACTTTTGTAGTCGGCATTTAGGGCGGCGTGGTCTTACAGTGCTATGAGGGTCCCCTTTTCTTCGTGGGGCTCGATTAGCCGCGCACGCACAGCACGTGGTGCTTTGGGCTTGATGCGAAGAAGAGTTGAGTTGTGTTGAGTGCCCCGCTTGGTGGGAGGCATCCCATCTGGCGGGATATTCATACGTGTACGGCCAAATTGGTGCAACCCTGCAGGGATAAATCTTCTCGAGAAGCCGTGTTTTCCGCGGTTATGGATTACTTGGTGAAAGTACTGGCTAACAAGTACTCAGGACAACTTAAACCTAATGATTAACAACCTTACACCCAATGATTAACAACTTGACTAGTAATAGGCTTATTGACACAATAATCTGAACCACCCTTATTTCAACTGTGTGAGTTATCCTCGGATTGCTTCTTTGGATAAGGGGCGAGATCCAGGATGGGTTTGTTTGAAGTTATCTTTCAGTTGGTTACAATACTCGATCTTATCTTCTTTCTGTTAGCCGGAAGTGGTAGAATCTCTGTAGTTGGTTAGCGCAGCCAGTTGCAGCATCATTTATAACCCCTCTCTTCCGTTGAACCCAAAGCATCTGTGCTTGGTGTTGACGGGTTACACTTTGGTGAACTGTGAGTCTTGCTTGTCAGTACGTTTATGTACTGACCCCTTTGGGGCTGTGGTTTCCGCAGACCTACGTTCCGAGGATCTACATGGTGGCTACTACGTGGAGTATGACGAGACTGCTGACGAGTAGATAGCGGACCCGGGCAGGATCCGAGACTTCGTGGATGGGCTCCGTCTGTTCGTTTCCGGCCTCTTAGGCCTATTTGGTTCTTGTCTGTACTCAGACATTTTGAATGCTTCCGCTGTGATGTAATGATGTATTGTTGGGGCATGTGCCCTCTGAATGATTGTATTTGCTATCTCTGCTCTAATGAGAGCCATTTGCAACTTATTTTCGATCTTTTGTGTCGTAGAGATCTGTTGTGATATCACTTGTTCAAACGCCGTTGACGTACCATGTGTGTATGGTTGAAGTACGTCAATGGAAGTGTCCTGATTTCTACGGGATAGTTTACATCGACGGTGAACAGTAGCGATTGGTTGTCACACATAAGTGTTGGCCTACTCGTAAGAGGACGCGGGTGCCGGTAAGCCCCGTAATCCAATCAGAATACTGTTCAGTTCGTACGTTGAGTATCCTTTAGAAGTCCGGGGGCGACAACGACTTAACCATCAATTATCAAATTCGTCGTGCTTGAAGGATTCTCTCCCAGCCAAACGCAGAGTAACTCGGAGCTCCCCGGGTGAAGATCCCCTTAACCCGGGCATCTCTACCTCCTCCGTCCATCGTGCCAGTGCTCCTCCGTCTCGTCCTTCCGACTCTCCTCAACGCCACCCTTCTCCTAACCATCCACGTGCCGGGCAATTCCGGGTTCCGTTAGTGGTCCCTGTGACGACTTCATCTGCTTCCAGCGGCGAGCTCCCGCCAGACTACACCGTGAATGCCGGGTAAGTTTTTGCTATATGATTTCCTTTGACGTCTGACAAGTTTCCACTCAAGTCACCGTCACCACTGATAACTGACTCTTCTCATATTTCTTTTAGCACTCAAGTCACCGTCAGTGACCCGGAAAATGTAGAGACGGATAACCATCGGGCAGAGGAGCCGACTGAGAACGTAGACGCCGCGACTGGCGGTGATACTGAGAATAACCAGGAACAAGGCCCTCTGAACAATCCACTTCCCCGAGTCGCCGGATCTCCTTCCTCATCGTAACCAATGGACGAGGAGATCGAGGTTCTGGATACAAGGATGGGTTCTCCCAACCCGGATACTCAAACTGTCCGGGTCTTGACCCCAATTGAGGGGAGAGCTCCCCCACCAGGCGACCAGGCTGCCGGCTCTTCCGGTACTCGACCCGAGGAACTGACGTTTCCCCAGATGCTGGAAACCCTGCGCACTTTAAGGGCTAATGAAGAAAACATCTTGGGGGCTTTAATAGCCAAACACGAGGTAAATCCGACTGACGTTGCTTGTGTCCTTATCTAGTCCCCAAGTTCCGAGTGAATTGATTCATAATTTGCTTGGGACTTTATTATACAAGCGACTGATAACTTGCCCCTCTACCCGACTAATCCTTGTTTGCATCCATGCAGTCTTTCGTGACTCAATCTGAGGAAAAACTGGCAGATGCCACCAAGCTCATTGAAAAGGAGGTGGTTCTGCGTGAAGCAGCCGAGGCTGAGGCCAGGAGGAATAGGATGATAATGAGGAAGTATAGGAAAAGGGCTCACAAAGCAGAGGTTGATCTAACAAGCCTTTCTGTCCAAATTGCTGACACGTATCGTGCTTTACTTGGTACGTTTCTTCCTCCGGGTTATCCTTTTGATAAATAGCCAGAGTTTTCCCGACTTATGTTTCCATTTCTTCAGGCCCGGACGAAGCGATGCCGGATGAGGATGACGTTGCCAGGCTGAAAACTATGAAGAGCGTTATCCGGCAGCTATGTGCCGGAACCAAATGGATCCTTCAGGAATTACGGTGGCCGGGTAAAGGACATGTCGATCTGAAGAGGATGCTGGATGCCTTCTCCACTATTCCTGAGTGGATTTGGCACTGGAAACGCTCGTCTTGCCGGGTTGGAGTAACCCGGGGGCTTGCACTTGCCAAGGCTTATTTCCCCAAGCTCGAGCTAGTGAAGCTTATGGGCGGCTTCCCGGAGTTCAAGCTTGACGGGTCCAAGTTCTCAGTAAAGGATTTTCAGGCTGTTCAGAAGGAGGTCCGTTACCCGGCCAGCGTAATCGCTGACGACCTGGATGTTGATATCCTTGTTCCTGCATATGATGTTGCTGGTGAAGCGATTAAGTCGGATCTTCCCGAGCCGTATGATATGCTGTCTCGGTGGAAGGAGGAAGCTGCTGCGTTGAGGGCGGAGGCTGCCAAGAAGCAAGCTGAAGCCGGCTCTACCCCCGCTACCTCAACACCGGTCGTTCCACCTCCTGCGCGGGCTGGTACTACTGATCCGGGTGCTGCTGCTACCCCCAACGATGGCAAGGGCAAGGCCAAGATGAACGCCGAGTGATACCTGATATTTGATGCCTCTTCTTATGATGCGCTGTTTAAACGATTATATTTTGGTTGGTGCGCCTGTGCACCTTTGATATCTTTCACCGGGATTTTGTGATGTATGATAAGGTCTTGATATACTTTTGTGCCTCTTCTGGCCTTTTAAATTTATCCACTTTTGAACTCATCTGCTCTCGATATCCGGCTTTCTTTATTGTTCCTTTTGTGAAACTCGGTTTCCGGGTCTCATGGGTGTTTGACAAGCGGATTTGCTTCTAAGTCCCCAAGTCCCCAAGACTCGGATATTTGGGTTTTTGGAATTCTAACAAGTAAGCAGATTTTTCTCTTTCAAGATTTCAAATCACCCGGACCCGGATTTCCAAGTCTAGGACACGTGATCTTGAAAGGAGAACGAGTTGCCTGCTGCTAGATTCACAAAGATCCCTGAGTCGTTTCACATAGGATTTGAAGTTATGCTTAATAATCGTTGAGTTTCCAGCTGTTAGCCTTGTACTCTGCATAACTTGTGGTTTAGATGACCCTTTTGACTATCTTGTACTGTAAGCCGGCTTTCGCGTGGATACCATGTTGTTACATCTATACGAAAACGTGGCCAGTCAAGCCCCGTCGGGTTTCATGGTTGACTGTAATCGTAAGCGAACAAATCATGCCACTTTAGTGCGAGTCACATCGAGCTTAAGTAAGAATAGCCAAGAAATTTGGACTTCTTTGTCCGGTTATAAGATTGTAGCCGTACTCGTTTGCAAGTAATCGGCCCTTATAACTCATAGGCATCATGGCCGGGTCTTTGAGTTCGTAACTGTGCTATTCAAGCGACCAGCCCCCAAGACCTAAATATACACATCGTACTGAGAGTACAGAACCTGATAATAATCATCTCTTTTCTTGATAATCACCTCTTTACTTGATATAAAAAATCTAGGTCAGCAAGCCGCCTCATTAAAAACCCGTCCAGTCCCCAAGGGTACCCTGGGTAGGAAAAGAGTACGTCTAAAAACCTGCTGCCTGTTACATCGTTTAATTCCATATGCCAACACAATTTTTGCTAAGTATAATATGGACGTAGCTGAGCCACGTTCCACGGTCTGTCTCTTTCTTGCATAGATGAAGTGGTATGAGCAGTGTCATTAACTGTGGTCGACTCTTCCCTTGCATCTATCAAGTAATATGACCCATTATGCAAATTCCGGCTTACGATAAACGGTCCTTCCCATGGTGGTGATAACTTGTGCTTTCCTTCGTTCGACTGTACCAGGCGCAGAACCAGGTCTCCTTCCTGGAAGACCCGGTTTTTCACGTGCCGGCTATGATACCTTCGTAAATCCTGCTGATATATGGCTGATCTTTCCAGGGCTTGTTCCCTTTGCTCTTCTAACATATCCACGGCATCTTGCCGGGTTTTTTCATTCTCCACTTCGACGTATGCTAATACTCGTGGTGAATCATGAATAATATCACTCGGTAGTACTGCCTCCGCGCCATAGACCATGAAGAAGGGTGTCATCTGAGTAGATCTATTAGGCGTAGTATTGATACCCCAAACCACAGAAGGAAGTTCTTCGACCCATGCGCCAGCTGCCCTGATACAAGGGACTCGTAATCGTGGTTTTAATCCGCGAAGAAATTCTTGGTTTGCCCTCTCCACTTGTCCATTGGCCTGCGGATGAGCTACTGATGCAACGTCAAGCCGGATTCCACTGTTGCCACAGAACTTCTCCATCTCACCAAGGGACATGTTGGTTCCATTGTCGGTAATTATGCTGTGGGGATACCCGAACCGGTAGATAATCCTTTTCAGGAACTTGACTGCTGTGGCTGATTCGCAATTAGTAACTGGCATAACCTCAACCCACTTGGTAAACTTATCAATAGCCACCAGAAGATGTGTCTTCTTGCATGGTGACATATGAAAGGGGCCAACCATGTCCATACCCCAAACAGCGAACGGGCAAGTTAACGGGATTGTCCGCAACTCCATAGCCGGCACATGGGTTTGGCGAGCGTACCTTTGACATCCGTCACATCTTGCTACCAATCGTTCCGCATCTGCTAGAGCCGTGAGCCAGAAAAATCCGTGTCGATAAGCTTTAGCCACGAGAGATCTTGTGGATGCATGATGTCCATAGTCGCCTTCATGGATTTCCTTGAGAATCTGTCGGCCTTCTTCGGGCGCTACGCAGCGCAAAAAGACCCCTGCTGCGCTTCTCTTATATAATTCCCCATTGATGATAGAATATCCCTTCGCTCGCCTCAAAATTTGCCTTGCTAATACCTCCTGTTGTGGTAACTCGCCTCGCGATAGGTAGGCCAAAAAACGGTTCTGTCCACTCGGGAATAGTACGTACAGTGGCCACAAGTCCTGAATCCGGGTCTTGATTTGCCAATTCCTCCTCTGACTCGGTTTTAACTGATGGTCGCCATAATTCGTCCAGGAAAACGTTAGGTGGAACCGGCTCTCTGCGCGAGCCGAGTCTAGCGAGTGCGTCGGCCGCCTCATTCTTTCTTCTGTCTATATGCTCCACCTCATACCCGGAAAAACATCCTGCAACCCTATCAACTTCCCTGCGGTATGCTGCCATAGTTGCGTCCTTTCTATCCCAAGTTCCTGACACCTGCTGTACCACAAGGTCCGAATCTCCGAAGCATCGTATCCTCTTGACGTTCATCTCCTTGGCTGCCTTTAAGCCGTGCAATAGGGCCTCATACTCGGCCACGTTGTTGGAACTGTCAAAGTGAATTTGTAGTACGTAACTTAATTTATCTCCTTTGGGTGACGTTAGCACCACTCCAGCTCCTGATCCCTCGTATTGCTTAGATCCATCGAAGTGCATGATCCATGACTCGGAGTTTGGAACCGTTGTAGTCATGCCTGTATGTGTCCAGTCGTTAACGAAATCAATTAAAGCTTGAGATTTGATTGCTGACCTGGGTTCGTAGTTGATGTGATAATCCCCCATCTCTATCGCCCATTTGGCTATTCTTCCTGTCGCGTCCGAGTTTCTGATGATATCCGACATTGGTATTGAACTAACCACTGTTATGGGGTGTTCTTGGAAATACGGCTTCAAATTCCGGCTAGCCATAAAGACCCCAAACACCAGCTTTTGCCAATGCGGATAGCGCTGCTTTGCTTCTGATAATACCTCGCTGACGTAATAAACTGGTCTCTGGACCGGGTAACCCTTCCCATCCTCTTTGCGCTCCACAACAACTACTGCACTGACGGCTCGGGGGCCGGCTGCCACGTATAGCAACATAGGTTCTTTAGGACCCGGGGCCGCTAGTACCGGCGCTTCAGATAACTTATTCTTTAGTGCCTCAAACGCCTCATCCGCCTCTTGATCCCATACGAATTTATCTGATTTCCTCAAGAGCCGGTACAAGGGTATTGCTTTTTCTCCGAGCCTGGATATGAATCGGCTCAAGGCTGCTACGCAGCCCGTGAGCTTTTGAACATGCTTCAAATTTTCCGGCTTTTTCAGACTCTGGATGGCCTTGATTTTGTCCGGGTTTGCCTCGATCCCTCTCTCGGAAACGATAAAGCCGAGTAACTTCCCGGCTGGAACTCCGAACACGCACTTTGTCGGGTTAAGCTTAATCTGATATCTCCTCAAATTTTTGAACGTCTCCTTTAGATCATCGATAAATGTCTCCGCCTTCCTGGTCTTGATAACCACATCATCCACATAGGCATGGACGTTGCGTCCAATTTGGTCCTCGAAGCACTTTTGAATACACCGTTGGTAAGTTGCGCCGGCGTTCTTCAATCCAAACGTCATAGTTTTATAACAGAAGGCCCCAAAAGGGGTTATGAATGATGTTTTCTCCCAATCCTCCCTCTTGAGCTTAATCTGATGATACCCGGAATATGCATCCAGAAAGCACAATAGATCGCTTCCTGCTACTGCGTCTATAATCTGATCTATCCTTGGTAGTGCGAACGGATCCTTTGGGCAATGTTTGTTGAGACTCGTAAAATCAATGCACATCCTCCACTCATTGGTCTTTTTCATCACTAGAACTGGGTTTGCCAACCAATCCGGGTGAAATACTTCCATGATAAAGCCGGCTGCCAATAGCCGAGCGATCTCTTCGCCTATAGCCTTCCTTCTTTCCTCATTCATTTTCCTCAAACCCTGCTTCACGGGCCTGGACTTGGGATCTACATGCAAACTGTGCTTGGCCAGCTCTGTAGGGATACCCGGCATGTCGCTAGGTGTCCAGGCGAACACGTCTGCATTTGAACGAATAAACTCCACAAGTTCCTTCTCCTGCCCTTTTCCCAAATTAGACCCTATGGTAAATTGCTTAGTGGAATCACCTTCGACAAAATCTATCTTCTTGGTGTCTTGCGCTGCCTTGAATTTTCCTCTCTCGTCCTCAGTATTTGGCTTTTTCAAGGCTGTTCTATCATCCGGATTTACTTGAGACCGGTAATATTCGAGTTCTTCCTTTCTGCACGCTTGCTCGGCCATTACTGAATCTCCTTCATCACACTCAGCCGCTATATCCCGGTTCCCATGTATGGTGATAGTCCGTTTAGGACCCGGGATCTTTAGCTGCAAATACACATAACACGGCCTAGCCATGAATTTAGCATAAGCCGGTCTTCCAAACAGCGCGTGATAAGGACTGCGCAATTTGACCACCTCGAACGTGAGCCACTCAACTCGATAATTATCCGTCGATTCTCCGAAAGCAACCTCCAAGGTGATCTTTCCCTCGGGGCTTGCCGAGTGACCTGGCACGATCCCATGAAAGATTGTCGAACTTTTCTGTAACTGGGACTCTTTGAGACTCATGCGTAAGAAGGTTTCCCAATAAAGGATGTTGATGCTACTTCCACCGTCCATCAGGACCCTTTTCAGTTCGTAACCATTAACCTGTGGAGCAACCACCAATGCCAAGACTCCTGGACGCTCTACTCTTTCCGGGTGATCTCTTCTACTCCACGTTACTTCTTGTTCCGCCCATCTAAGGTATCCCGGCGCAGCCGAAGAAACCGAGTTTACCGCTTGCTTTAATGCCTCTTTGTTCCTGCTAGAAGTTCCTGTAGTATGCACATGATATTGTCCCTTTAAATCAGGCGTACATACCATACCGATGAAGATGTTAATCCGGCCGATCGTCACCGTAGATCCGGACTCGAGGTGATCCGACTCTGGCCCCCAGCCGGAATCGTCCACCATCTTTTCTCCTTTGTGGTCGATGTAGATCTCGCCCACGACAAGATTCTCCATGTTCTTCCGAGCTTCTCCCGTGATGTAAACACCTTTGGACGCAGGCCCCACGGTGGGCGCCAACTGTCGTGGGATAATCACGGCAGACGTTACCGGGGGTAACTGATCTTGGGGCAAGACGACACAGGCGTTTGGGAGAGGGTTTAGCTCAGAGGAAAACATGATGCTACTCGATCTGGTAGCCGGCAATCAAAGTCGCCGAGTCTCCGGTCTTGATAAAATAACTCAACTCTGGGGTTACACTAGATGCTCGATATCAAGCGATATAGCTAGGGTTCTTAAATCTCTGTCTAAACTAGACCTAGGGGTCGGTTTATAAAGCGCCCGTACCCCCTTGGCCCTATTCTCCAAGGCGCAGCTTGAATCCTATCCGGACTCCGCTTACAAACCCTAACTTTCCTTACCGTAACCCACAATCCGGGTTACGAGGCCTACAAACTTTGGGCCTTCCAGAAGCTTCATTATCCTTAACCAGATTGCGCACCGTGTTCCTTGGGCCGGGTTACGCCTTGGAGTTGGCCTACCGGGTTATTATCCCCCCATCAGTTGAGGTTCTTGAAGTCTTTGTCAAAGGTGGGAATCTCCTCGTCGATTGTCCGAGAAGAATTTCCCACCTCTGGAGCCGCCCTTTCCCTCGTGTCTGTGTCCGACACAACGGGCTGGCTGGGCTCCAACGACTTGGTGGTGGGAGCTGTTGCATGCTCTTCCGCCATTGTGGACGGTGTGTCCGGTGCGATGACGGGGGAAGGATGAGGGCCTCTGTTGGTCACAGCCTTATGCCTCTTCAGCTTCTTTGGCTTTAAGATAGAGGGAGGCAGGCTAAAGGCAAAAAACAAAAACCCGGAAAGGTTAAAACTCTGAAGACGAAAGAAAACTTCGACAAAAGAAATAAACTTGGACGTTCTAACCTGGAGGTGACGATGGGAATCCCGTCAAGATCGATGATTTCCTCAGAGGAGGAAATCTTCTTGCGCTTGCGCCCACCTGTGAAGGCGGCGTGCAAAGCCTCCAGATCAGCTTTGGAGGCAAGCTCCGATTCAGGAAGCTCAGCAATCTGTTGAAAAGAAAAAGCAGAGTTAGAAGAAAAAAATCCGAGAAAGCATAGTCAAATTCTACCCAAATGACGGAAAAATACCTTGGGAGCCGGATTGTCGGCCGTATACATAGGCCGACTCGCTTCATATTGGTCGCGTGATGCGACAAACTGGTTCACGCGCCGCCGCAGATCCTTCGCGGTCCAGTCTTTGATGGTTGTCCGCATTTTGTCGTTGGCGCATGTGTACTTGCAGAGGAGACGGCCGCCATGATTGGCTAATGGCTGGATCCGCCTTTCCAACCAGCAAAGGACCATGTCCATGCCGGTTAGAGGCGGATCCACGGAGGTGAGCTTGGCGATGCGCCGCTTGATCCTTAGTAGATCAGGCGGCAGGACTTGGACGGCTTCTGTCCCCCAATTCTCTTGGGGAACAGCAGCGGTGTTGGTGAAAGGTGGAACCCCGATGGCCTTTGTCGGAAAAGGAACATCGGGATGATAGTAGAAGGAACCCGTCCAGAGTTTGACGGATTCCGAGGTTCTGATATTGGGGAACCATTCCTCCCTAAATCTCCTAAGAGTGAAGGAGATGGTCCCGCAAGTCGGGAGTGCGCCCTCCGAAGAGTTCCACTTAACCCCGAAACAGTACAACCAAAAATCTAACCTAGGTTCTATGCCTAGGAAACCCTCGAAGAGGGCCTGAAACCCGGCCATATAAAGAATGGAATTGGGTGGCAGGTTATGAGGCTGGATGTTATAGTGGGAGAGAACTTGGAGGAAAAAGGCAGAAGGGGGCAATCCCATACCTCTTAGGAGATGGGAGGAGAGAAGAACCCGTTCGCCGTCGTTTGGCAGGGGTTCGTTCTCGTCCTCAGGGAGCCGCCATTTCCCTTTGAGTACCAACCCCTCCTTTTTCCATGTTTGGAAGGAGGGATGGGGGAATGCTGCAGGCAACCCAGTTGCCGGCAGTTTCCACTTCTTCGTCCGCTCCGGCTGTGGCGGACGCGGCGGCCTCTGCAGCGGCGAGCTCGTCGCCGAGGAGCGTAATCTTCTCATCCACCGTTTCGGGAGCAAACGGCGGAGAGGGCGCGGTGCTTGAGCCCGCAAGATCCGCGGAGGCGGAAGGATTCCCTTCGTCCACCGCGGAATCCGCGGTCTTCACTGGCTCGCCGCCGGCGCGCGTCGGGGAATCCAACTGTGGATCCATGGTGTTGATTACGTCTTCGATGTCCTGCGAAACGTTGCGTGCGGGCGAGGACGGCGAGGATGCCATTGGGTGGCGGCGCAGCTCGTCTCCGGTGACGCTCTGGGCGTGGTTTGCGTTCGGGAGTGGTTCTCTGCTCGAGAGCTTGGGCGCGGTAATGGCGTTGGAAGTGAGGAGCGGAAGGTTTACCGGGAGGACGAAGAAGGCTATTTACAGCCGGAAATCCGTCACGATACGTGCTAACGGCTCTTTTGACCGTTGGATGATCAACGCGTGTCACTCGCCGGAAAATCCGGGAAATGAATCGACAGGGTGATTATGGTTATCTCCTCGTTTCCCGCGAGAATCTGTCAGAGATATGTTTCTGGGTTTCCCACTCAAAACCCAAACGTCCCTTACGTCAGCAGGATTAAAGTGTTGACGTAGGAGGTTTCTTCTCCGCGAAGAATCGTGTGAGAAAATCCGGATTTCCAGGATTCCGAGTTTTATGTTACCATCTCTTTTCAAAAGAAGAATAAGAAGAATCAAGACTGTTGGCCGATATTTCTCAGACGATGTACATTTGGCGAAAGACGGCAAATCAGAGTTTTAATCCTTCTTGGGGGCTACTGTCGGATATATACTGAATAGGGGTATATCAGATGGTAGTCAAAAGTGCCGGATTACCAGGGTGGCCCAACTGGTAGTGGGCTATGGTCCATTGGGCGGCCCAGTAAGTTGACGCGCAGAAGCCGGATTCTAGAAGGACCCGGATCACGGCCCACGTGATCTGGCTTGGAGGAGAAGACGGATTCCTTACTTTCCAAGTTACTAGCTATCGTAGTCTTCTAGGTTTCCTATTCTGTATGCCCTAATCCGGCTATTATATAAAGCCGGACGGGAGATGAGATAACAGGGGACACGAAGCCATAGGCCAACTCGCCGAGAAGTTGATCCTCCGCGAGTAGCTAAACCTAACCTCACATTGTAATTGTTTACACAGGCTTTAGCCCTGATTAGTGAGATTGCAGGAGTAGGAACGCCGTATTATTGTGACGTACCGAACCTGGGTAAATCATGTGTCTTTGTCACCAACGCGATCCCGTTTCCCCACGTCTCTACCCGTAGTCTCATGGCACCCCCGTCTATGAAAACTACTACGATGTCTCGACACTAACAGCCTTGTGATCTCGCCACCTATGGCTTTCCTCCTTTATGCCGCAAAGGGGCGCATATCTTGCTTCACCGGCTTGGCATCCGGCCGCAGATGTAAAGAGTGCTCAACCAACTCCCTCGGGACACCCGGCAGATCCTGATTGGACCATGCAAACACGTCCCGATTCTCACGGAGGAAGTGGATGAGCGCACTTTCCTATTTCTCCTACAATCCGGCGCCAATGATGACAACACGCTCCGGGAACTCCGGGTCAATCTGCACCTTCTTTGTCTCTTGGGAGGCCTGGAATGTGGCTCCATGCCGAGAGCTCGGCATGCCAGGCATACCGAGTTGAGCTGCCTGTGCCAGTGCCACCACCTCATGTATCTTCTTCTCAACCGCAATGACCATGGACTCGGCTAGCCGAGATCCAGCAGATGCACACTCCATGGAGCGCTTGTAATCACCCGAGATGGTGATGATGCCATTGGGACCGAGAATCTTCATCTTCAGATAGGCCGCATGGGTTGAAGCCATAAATTTGGACAGAGCCGGCCTGCCGAGTAGAGCATGATACGAGCTCTGAAGATCAACCACCTCAAACTCCCGGCCAATGGGAGCACAAGACACTCCTGGCACAATGCCATGGAATGTGGTCCGGCTGGGCAGCAGCATGTTCTTGGCAACTCCGAGCTTCTCCATGGTATCTCGGTACATAATGTTGATGCTGCTACCATTGTCAATCAACACCTTGCTGAACTTCACATTCTTCTTGGATCCCAGGAAGGTTGGGTCCACCACCAGAGCATAGGTACCCGGGTTGGGCATGATCTTGGGATGATCAGCTCTGGACCAGACAATGTCCTGATCACACCAATGCATGTAATCCGGCACAACCGGCATCACATCGTTCACCTCCATCGCTCGTTCTGCGCTGGCTTTGCTTGTCATCCGGCTCAGTGGTGAACACCATATAGCTCTCATGATGCTCCTGATACTGATTCCGGTCTCCACCACCATCATTGTTGTTGTTCCGGTCGAAGTTGTTGTTAAGGTTGTTGTTGTTGTTGCGGTTGTTGTTGTTGTAGTTGTGGTTGTTGTTGTTGTTGTTGCGGTTGGCCCCCTGCGCCACTTGATTCACATTTTCTCTTCTCTGGTTCTCGGCTGTCCTAGGAGCAGCTGCCAGGATAGGCCGCACATTGGAGCCCGAGAGTGGAAGAGGAGGAGGGGAGGAAACTCGCCAAAGCCCTCACTCTTGATCCGGTCCCACCATCTGCACTGCCGAGTAGTATGGTTAGCTGGCCTGCTCGGATGCCAAGTATGGAAGCTGCATGGTCCCTCCTTCATGGTCTCAAAGATAAACCTCGGAGGGTCTCCGGATTCTTGGGGAGCATTGTACTGCTTCTTGAAGTTCTGGCTCTGATTCTGGTTTTTCCATACTGGGCTCCAGCAGCTTTATGCCTCTGACTGCTCCCAACAGCGGGTTGATCCTGGTTCACTGCAGCCACATGGTCCGATCCGTAGCGGATATCCAGACGGTCATCTCTCCTCTTGTTACGGAAATCTTGGCGGTCATTATGCCGGCCTCCATCATGGTGTCTTCTTTTCGGCTCGAACGAATCGGGCAGAGGCTGAGTAGGGTCACCGAGAGCATACATATATGCAATCTTGATTGTCTCGGCGAGCGTACTCGGCATCTCCCTTTGCAACTTCTACCACAGCATGCTGCCATGTCAGCAGCCTTGAGCGAACTAGGCAATAGCCTGTGACTCATTCACACCTTCGCAGGTGTTCCTCAGAGTGCTCCACTGAGTAAGATACTCGCGGTCAGTCTCCTCTTCCCTCTACTTGCACGCAGAGAGGTGTTGTGGCCTATTTGGCCTCTTGTAAGTGCTGGTGAAGTTGCTGATGAAAGCCTCCGAGAAATCAAGCCAACAATTGATGCTGTCTTTTGGCAGGTTGTTGAGCCAAATCCGGGCAGGGCCCTACAGCATCTGAGGCACATACCTCACAACCCATCTTCGGTTATCGCCGGCAATGTGCACAGCAGTAAAATAGTCATTCAACCAGTCATCTGGCTTGGTGCTTCCATCATAAGTCTTGGTTCCTCTAGCCAGCTGGAACTTGGACACAGTCAGCTTCCCCATGATCCTGGGACCAAAACAACTTGGTCCGGGTGAGCCCCTCGCTTCTATCTCTTCGGACAGGTAGATCCTGTCCAGCTTGTACCTTGCATCACTTGGCTGCAACATCCTCGCTCCCAACCGAGCTACAACATCTCTTGGGTCGGCCTACCCGGCTTGCTCCATCGCTGAGTACCCGTCATTGTAGCGGTCCTGGTGCACAAGACCGGGTTGAAGAGCCGGGTTGGCCACTGCAGCAATTGCTTGTGGCTGAACAACATGCTGAACCGGGTTGACAAGATGATGCCGAGATGGGCCATCTCGGTTGCCTCCTTGCCCCTCTTGGTGAACTCGGGCGGCCTGATGGCCAGTACCTGCAGCAATGTGTTTTTGACCGGGCTGCCGCTTTACAGCGTGCTGTTTTCCAGCGACAGCCGGATCGTACACCGGCATCTGCTTATTCCTCCCGGAGTTTACACTCTGAGCTCGCTCACCACCGGGAAGCGGTGAGGAGGCCTGGCCTCCTGATTTCATCCCATGAGACTGAACAACATGAGAGGCACCAGCCCCCGGATTCTCTTTCCGGAAAGCCTCATTCGGCCTACCAGCTTCCAGAACAAGCTCATTGAGCCAGTCCTGCTGCCTAATGCGAGCCTCGCCAGACAAGTTTGGCAACTCGGCAACAACTGCCTCTGTAGCTCTAAGTGTTTTGGCAGGAGAGCTATACTTAGGCCTACCATCTGAGGTCCTACTATCAGATTTGCTAGAAGTTTTACCATCTCTAGCTAGTTCATCACCTAGATTGCGACGAATGATCCCTATCTTGCTAGGATTTCTAAAAACAGGAGTAAAACCATGGGCTCTATTGTACTCATTTTGATCAAGGTTGAGCTCCAGCCTAACCTTTTCCAGTTCCTGGGCTTCCAGGAGCAAGGCCTGACGTTGCTGCTCGAGCTGCGCCCTCAACACCACCGGATCCGCATCCGTGGTGGCGAGAGGCATGCCCAAATTCTCGACGACACCGGCACGAGGTGCCGGTATCGCAGCCGATGTAGAAGGAGCCTTGTAGCCCGGTTGGTTGTGGGTCTTGTCGTATGGCTTGTGTCTCGGACGAGCAGCCGGCTCGTCGACGACTTCGGACACAGTGGGCGCGTCTTTCCCGACAGCGATAGCCGGGCCAGTCATCATCATGCCCATGCTGCCCGCAGAGCCACCGGTTGGCTGCCCGCTGACGGCGAGAACGGTAGGATGGTCCGCAGCAATGAGCACCACCTCGGGGTACTCGCGGATGATGGTGGTGGCAACGTACACCAGATGCGCGCCGAAGGAGACGACGAAGCCGCCTGCAGGCACGGGTCTGCCGCCGAAGTCGCCCGCGTTGTCAGTGATGATGTCGAGGGAGCCGAATCTGTGGACAAGGCCACAAAGCACGCGCTCCCCCGAAGGAGAAATAGGTCCCGTCCGGATATGAACCCCAGCCAGCGCCGCTGCTGGCCCCACGGTGGGCGCCAACTGTCGTGGTGTGGAGATGACAGATGCCATAGGATGGCTGTAGTTGGGGCCGATGGACGTTGTAGGTGTCCGGGGAGGGATCGCACGCCTAACTGGCGCGCTCAGAACACTGCAAACAACACAATCTACCCAGGTTCGGGGCCCTCGTGTGGAGGTAACACTCCTACTCCTGCCTCTCCCTCTGTATAATGGTATACCGAGTACAAGAGTTCTTCTCTCTCTCTGTGAGTAGTAATGTCTCTAGGGTTGAGCCTCCAAGTGTCGTCGTCCCTCGCGCAGGAGGGGGGAGGCCACCTTATATACTGGTGGCCAACCACTATTCTACAAATAGAAGTACTGACTAGACAACTCCACTGTGCAGCAGCGCACGCCTCCGTGTCTTCGCTGACAGAGTCGCCGGATGTCTCCGCGGTAGGCCGCTGACATGTCATGTCCCCCATGTCAGACATTACTTGACACTTCCCATACCGCACTGTATCCACGTCTGGATACGCAGTACCACGTACCTAGTAAGTTGAACCGCACGCTGGTACGGCTCCAGGATACGCGGGATTCACCTCAACGACTCCATTGACTTTGCCTCTGAATAGAACATCTTCGTCTCTATCCGGATCACCCAAGTGCTACTCGGCTGACCCAGACAGATACTCGGATCCTTCCTTGGTCTCTTGTTCTCCCTGCCGGATAGCGCCCTACCCGGCTGGGCATCATCCTATCCGGCCGGTACCAACTCGGTACGGCCGAACTTGGTAAACAGTGCCTTGAACTCCATTTCTTACCTATCTTAACCCTACTCGGGGGTAGCCCCCCGACACTGACATAGTATACCGGATGTTGATCTAATATGCTTTGTTCATCTTTGTGTCTTTCCACGATTATCACTGCACTAATAACCCTGTTAGTTGCTGTAAGATACAGTAACATGGGTTCTTCGTCTTTTAGGGATGCCAAAACCGGAGTTTTCATCAAAGTTTCTTTTAACTGAGTTAACACTTTGTCCGCCTCCTCTGTCCATTCAAATTTGTCGGATTTCTTCAACAATTTGTATAACGGAAGATCCTTGTCACTAAGCCGGCTTATAAACCTGCTTACAGCGGCTGCGGAACCCGTCAATCTTTGGATATATTTTATACACGTAGGTATTTTGATGTTTAAAATTGCTTTGATCTTTTCCGGGTTTACTTTTGTTCCTCTATGAGAAACGATAAAACCCAGAAGCTTTCCTGAGGGAACCCCGAATACACACTTTAATGGATTCAACTTTATTCTGTAAGTGCATAAATTATCGAAGGTTTCTCGTAGATCTTCAAGGAGTGTATCCTTTTCCTTGGAAACGACAGCAATATCGCCCACGTAAACGTGTACGTTTTTGCCGATTTGACTATGCACGCATCTTTGCATGCAACGCTGGTATGTTGCAACTGCGCTCTTCAGGCCAAAATGCATGGTTATGTAATAGTATGTTCCATAGGGTGTTATGAAAGAGGTTTTTATTTGGTCTTCTTCTTTCATGCGTATTTGATGGTACCCGGAATAAGCATCCAAAAAGCATAAAAGTTCAGAGCCAGCAGTGGCATCTATTATTTGATTGATTCGTGGTAACACGAACCTATTATTTGGAAACAATTTGTTCCAACCATTGTAATCTATACACATCCTAAGAATAATACTATCCTTCTTCGGGACTAATACTGGGTTCGCTAACCAATCAGTATGTATAACTTCCTAGATAAAGTCAGCTGCTAAAAGCCGGATAATTTCCTTACCAATAGCCTTCCTTCTTCTTTCGTCAAAACGACAGAGGCCTTGTTTGAAGGGTTTTGATCCTGGAATCACCTTGAGTTGGTGCTCAGCAAATTCCCTGGGAACACCTGGCATGTCAGCAGGACACCAAGCAAAAATATCCCAGTTCTCATGGGGGAACTTGGTGAGCGCTCTTTCCTATGAGTCAGTCATTCCTGTTCCCACAACGACATACTTTGTCAGATCTTTGGGGTCCAGGATAATCTGCTTTGTGTTCTCCGAGGCCTTGAAACTATCTTTCGTCTTTCGACTTTCTTTTCCTGCCGGCATTTCTGTCGGCGATACTTCTTTAGCCAGTTCCTTCAGCTCTTCCTTCCTTATTACTTGTTCAGCGCAAATGGCGTTTCCTCTTTCTAGCTCATTTGCTAGCTTGAAATCTCCTGCGATGGTGATTACTCCGCCTTTTGGCCACAACATCTTGAGCTTTTTGTAGATGTAGCATGATCTTGCTATAACTTGGCGAAAGCCGGACGTCCGAGTATTGCGTGATACACACTTTCGAACAGCACCACCTCAAATGAGATATTTTCCTGACGGAAGTGTTCTCTTTTACCAAAGGTAACATCTAGGGAAATTTCTCCTAGGGGTCTTGCTTGTCTACCCGGAACAATGTCGTGGAAACGTACGTTGTTGTTCTTGAGATGGGTCTCGGAGAGATGTAA
The DNA here is from genome assembly GCA_028641055.1 of Alopecurus myosuroides. NCBI lineage: Eukaryota > Viridiplantae > Streptophyta > Magnoliopsida > Poales > Poaceae > Alopecurus > Alopecurus myosuroides. The sequence goes on along the minus strand of CM054062.1, from coordinate 271,661,357 downwards.
CTGCTTTAGTGTACTTAAGTACAAGATATTGATACTGGATCCTCCATCCATCAGAACTCTTTTGAGCCTAGTGTTTTGCACAATAAGGCTTACTACCAAAGCATGTGTGCCAGGTTCTGGGATATTTTCGGGATGATCTGACAGATCCCAGATAATGGGCGTATTTGAATAATTAAAGTACTTTGGTGTTGGAGGTATCACCGCATTGATTTCTCGAAGTGATCGCTTTGCCTGTTTGGCTGAGGGAGTTGCCAGATAAGTTAGGTTATATTCTTCTTCAACTCTCGGGAATTTGGGTTCGCCTTTTCGCTGTTGCTCCTGGATTTTATCATCAGTGTCAGACTCGCTATCTGCTTTTTCGTCTTATGGCTTTTGCTTATTGAACTTCCTTTTGGAATTCTTTCCCTTATTCCCGGATCATGCAGCTCCTTTCATGTGCTTATTAAGCTGGCACTGCGTGTTGGTGTGGGTAGGCTTCCCAAATTGCGAATGGTGGACACAGTTTTCCGACCTAATTTTTTCCCACTCTTCCTTAGAGTAGGAGATGGGTTATGTGTTTCTTCCTTTCCATATGCTGCCATTGTCTTTTCACAAGGTTACGTTTACTTCTTTGGGTTTTGGCTGTGCCTCAGGAGTTGCCTTCTTTTCAGAGCGAGACGCCTTTTTGGACTGAACCAAAGCATCGATGTTTCCACCTCTCGCCATGATATCGTCTGCAGCCGCTACGTGCTCATTGGTGGTGGTGAGCATAGATCCGAGATCTTTGTACTCTTTCGAACCAACCATAAACGGTACGAGGCCGGGTTTCAGGCCGTTGATGAAAGAATGCATTGCTTGTTGATGGCTAGGTTGAGACTCCAAGTGCAGAGTGTGTAGCTAGTGGCAAGCCTTCTTCCCCACGAGGGTGACTCGAGGGTTTATATCGAACTCTTGGGGAGCCAGTATTTCAGCAGTTGTCTTCCAAGCTTCCTCCAGGATCCTGCAAACAAGTAGATAATTTTGTGCCCTCAACCTCACCAAGTGGTTGTCAAGCACAAGGTGTGAGACTTCTAAATTGCAATGCAAAAATGAAAGTAAATGTGCAATAATTAAATCTACTACTAAATGCAAATGAGAAAATAAATATGCAATGGATTGTTTTTGTATTTTTGTGATGCAAGTGGTGATGGAGATAATGTAAATTCGAATTGGAGATGCAAGTAAAGTAAAGTGCAAGTAAACTAAATTGCAGCAAAGTAACTAGAGTGTTTTCTTATATTCAAAATAGGACCGGGGTTCATGGTTTCACACTTGCATTCTCTCAAATAAAGTGTAGACGGTGGACATAAAGAATTACATGTCAGATTACAATAACAAGTTTAACATTGAGTACTTTCATATGGGCATCACGTCCTAGCGTAGAGATCTCTACGGTCATATTGATCCCTCTTATACTCGGTTTTATAGTCGGTTTTAGGTCAAGACGGAGTCGGTAAGTCGAAGATGGAAGGAATTGGGGCCATAGGGGCCAAAAGGGGGCCTCTCACGCGGCCAAGGAATCTGGCCGCGTGGAGGGTCCTCTTTTGGGCCTCCTTGCCCAATTCTCGTGGATCCTTCGCCCGCAAGTCTTCTCCTTCCAAAAAAATGACCCCCGCAGATTTTCAGGTGATTTCGCGGAACTTTGCCCCCTGAAACGTAAAAAATATAGAAAACGGGGTTTCTGACAGGCAGGGTTAATTCCATAAAAGTTGGGGGACTTTGTAATTTAACCCCCAAATACTATAAAACATTGAATTATACCCTTATATGATGCAATATGTAATAGAAAACCATGTGAAAATATGCAAAATTCATCTATGCATTTTACGTGCATCAACATCCCCAAGCTTAACCCATGCTCGTCCTCGAGTATGAAGGTGATAAAACTAAGATGGGTTTTGCATATTGAAACAATCATGGGATATCAAGGAGGATTATTCATGCTACATGTAATCAAATGATTAATACTAGAAATGAGTAGCAATATACAATTCATGTTGTAAGAAATATCAAATATGCAAGCAAAGATGCTTCATGAAAGTTCACAAAGTGTATAATGAAATAAAAGCACTATGGACCAAATGCATACACAAAATGAAAAATAAAATCCTATATTGGTCAAAGAATAGCATAATGGAGAATAGAAAATATGGTGGACACTTTGGAGAAAATTGAGTAGAGGTAAAACATGATCAAGTCTTATTTAGCCTCTAAATTATTCAACTAAAATTAGTAATTGAAATGTGGTATCCATTGATCTAGGACTCTCATTGCCCCTTTATCACTAGCATCTTAAAATTGTGAGTATTGAAGTAATGAGAATGACAAGGTGGTTGAAAGCCTCATGCCCCGTGAGTGTGAAAACCTACTCAGTGATTACTCAACTTAAGATTCCTAATAAGCTTTGTACAATCATAATAAGTATTAATGACATCATAGAGAACCGCAAAGAGGTACCTCTTGCCCCATGACATGGAAACAAGCCCATGTTACAATGACAAGATGAACAAACGAAGTAGACTCATCATCCTTTTTATTTTCATTCACTATTATGCATAGCTTCTTATTTTATTATAGGATGTGTTTTAGAGTCACTCAAGCTGTAAGTAAATTTCCACCATGATAAAGCATGGCTTGGGTTAGCGGCCCAATGCGTTTCTCTAGTCATATAGATACTTACTCATCAAAACTTACTATTCCTCTATTTCATTTCGGCATGGCAGGTGTCCAAAAAAAAAGTACATGATGTCAACCAAATGTAAATTTTTTTGTGCAGTGTTGAAAGCTTTCCGGTGATACACGTTTATAGCTAGCTCCCAACCACACGTTTGTCAAACGCAAAACTTGTGGCTCCCATTATTGGGTCATGTTTATTAGATGCATAAAAAGTAAAGTGTGCCTTCAAAAGTTCGTGAGAGTCCTATCCCAAGTTCAACCCATGACAACTAATAAAGTGAATATCTTAATTTAGAACATAAATAACACAATAACATGGTGAACATACTCGGAATAGCAATGAAGCTAATGGGAAGATATGGTGGACTCACTGGAAATACTTGGCTAAGGAGTGTTGGAAACAAGTTTTTACTTGTTAGAATTTTTAAATTTTTGGGCTAGAAAGAGGGAGATAGTTGACCAGCTACTATGCATGCATATGTTCATAGAACTACTCATTTCATGACAAACTAAATAAACCAGCAATTAACATCAAGGACATGAATAAGAGATAGCTCAAGACAACATTATTGCAAATTTCTACACATAAAAAGCCTATAAATCATGCAAACATATGTAGCTCTTCAAATCAACCATGGCATCCCTATTCCAAGTCATAACACTAGCATCCAATACATTCCAACCCCAAACTCCAGTAGCTCATTCTCATATAAAAATGATGGTGGTGGTCTTATCAAACAAAAATAAAAACAAAAACTAGACGCTTCAAGTCTCTACGATAAATGCTTTGCTTAGAAAAACAGAAAGTAGATGTGTGCTAACCAAAGGGGTGTTCATCACATCCCCAAGCTTATGGATTTCACCATTATTGGATGTCTTGAGGCGCAGCTCCTCTATTCCCTGTGAAAAAACTTCACAAAACATGTTTCTCACATTCTTTTTCTTTGGGTGAGATTAGCAAGGAAAAACAAATCACATGCTTGCTGTGCAAAATTCCAAATCAAATGCTCCAGTAGATAGACAATAAGGTTCATTATGTTGTATGTTCACTCTCTTTCTTGAAAGAATCATGGAAATTCGATTCCCAAGCCCAAAGAGTGCATAAAACAAAACAAGGCAGAATCTATCCAGAAAAGCAGCAGCAGCAAAACGAACGTTTTTCCTAAGCTAGACTCGACAAAAAATTAAGCCAATTTTTGTGCTTACAGAGGACGAAAAGTTGCAGAACATACTAAAAAATTAGCTCAATCCGACATACCAATAAAAAACTTAAAATCATACGGTGAGCAGACTCGTGCTGAAACAGAAATTTCATGCACTAGGATAGCAACTTATAAGTCCAAATGGGTTTTACTTGACTCTTTATTGAAAACTCCAGAATTAAAACAAAAAAACTAATCTCTTGAGACAGCAAGAGGACACTAGGAAAATCCAAACAAAAACAACCGGGTTGCCTCCCGTAAAGCGCTTTCTTTATAGCCATATAGCTAGGCTTTACTTACTTGATAATCAAGAGGGATAAAGCTCATGAGAGAGCTTGTTCTTCAGCGTGCCCCTCTTCCTTGGGAAGTGCTCCAAGCTTTTCTTGTGAGGGAACTGAAACTTGACATTCCCTTCCTTGGAGTCTATGATTGCACCTGTAGTACGAAGAAAAGGTCTACCCAAAATAATAGGACTAGGGGATTTATCCCCCATATCCATAATAATGAAATCAACGGGTACGGAAGTCATGTGCAATTCAATCATAACATCTTTTACTTGTCCTACAGAATGTTTAGTAGAGTTATCAGCAAGGACAAATTCACTTGAGCACTTTTCTAAATTTTCTAGTTCTAGCAATTCATATAATTCTTTAGAGAGTACCGATACACTAGAACCTAGATCTAACATATCATGGTGAATTTATTTTCCAATTGAAACTAGCACCTTGGGGATCCATGCATACCCAAGCTTAGGAGGTATCATGGCCTCATTCTTGTGCCTAGCAATTTTTTCTTGCAAGACATGGTTAGCAATATAAGATCCAAAGCCAGGTTGATTAACATTTATAGTGGGATCACTAGCAAATTTTTGTAGAGTAGCAATAAGTTCTTGCAAGCTACTTTTTTCTAAATCAAGAAATGGATCCTTAATTTCAGTAAGCATCATAATTTCCTATACCTTACTCTCTAATTTAGCTAGCATGCTTGATTCATGAGGACTAATTTCATCTTTGCTAGCAAGATAAGACATATATGGAAGTAAATATTCAGGGTACTTCACTATTTCATTCAAAGTTTCTTCTAGGCTAGTAGGGACATGCTCACTTGTATTCTCAGCAATATGATCAATATTTTCAATAATAGGATCAGCAATAGTAATAGAATTCATTCCTACACTAGGTTGTGCTTGTGGATTTCCTGCTGACATGCTTAATAGAGTTGCTTGATTATCAGCTAATTTTGACAATGCTTTATCTAAATTCGAAGATTGAAGTTGCAATCCTTTAATATCACTACTAATGGATGCAATAGACTTATTTAACTCATGTATCATAGCATTGTGACTAGCAACTTGTTCCATGAGCAATTTATTAGATTCAGAAATTTCACTAGAAGGCTTCCACTTATTTTCATTAGCATTAGGATATGGAACAAAAGGTTTATTTGGCACATAAGGAGGTTTACTATATGAATTGTAAGCATTACCAAAACCATTTCTACCATAATTCCTAACAAAATTAACATCCACACTTTCAGAATTACTACCAACTAGCTCCTGCAAAGGCACATTCTCCATATTTTGTTTATTAATAAAAGCAAGAATAGTGTCCATTTTAGAAGACAAATCATTGGTTTCTTCAATTGAGTTTATTTTCTTAGTGGGATTGGGTGCTCTTTCATTATTCCATTGACTATAATTTTGCAATATGCTTTCTAATATGCTCTTAGCCACACCTACAGTTTTACTCATAAAGGCACCTCCAGCAGCAGAATCAAGTATATTTCTAGACATGTAGTTTAGACCATTATAAAAAGAGTGTAGTATGGTCCATTCATTTACTCCATGTGATGGGCATGTTCTAATCATTAATTTAATCATATCCCATGCCATGGCTACATGTTCATTATCATTTTGCCTAAATGAGAGGATATTATTCCTATTTTGCAAAATTTTAACGGGAGGATAATATTTCTTAATGAAAGCTTCTTTTAAATCATCCCAAGACTTTATACTAGCTGTAGGTAGTGAAAGTAACCATTATTTAGCCTTTCCTCTAAGTGAAAAAGGAAATAATTTCAGTTTTAAAACACTACTTTCCACATTTTTAAATTTTTGCATATCACATATTTCCATGAAATCATGAAGATGCATAGAGGCATCCTCCATAGCACTACCACCAAATTGCTCTCTAGTAATTAAATTCAATAAACTAGGACTTACTTCATAGCTTTCAGCTTATATTTCAGGTGTAGTAATTGGCCTAGCAATGAATTGGTCATTGGGTGTATTTGTGTAGTCACTTAATTTAGTTCTATCACCCATTTTAACAGTTTTTATGTAGTTTTAAATTTTTTATGCAAAACTGAAAAGTAAAGTAACTAGGCAAATTCGAAATACTAAAATAATCTAGATAACTAAATGCAAAACTAAAATGCAAACTAAAATAAAATATGCAAGCCAAAACAAAAACAAGAACAAAAACAAAACAAAAACAAAAACAAGACAAGAAACAACTCAATCTACTTGAAACAAGGTGGAGATAGAAAGGACGGTACTCACGTAGGTGCAACCTCCCCAAGCTTAGGTGTTTGCACACCTTGTTGGTGATGAAGACTTCTTGTGAGCCCCCTTGGACAACTCCTTCACCTATGGCTCCCCGGCAACGGCGCCAGAAAAACGGTTGATGGCTAGGTTGAGACTCCAAGTGCAGAGTGTGTAGCTAGTGGCAAGCCTTCTTCCCCACGAGGGTGACTCGAGGGTTTATATCGAACTCTTGGGGAGCCAGTATTTAGCAGTTGTCTTCCAAGCTTCCTCCAGGATCCTGCAAACAAGTAGAGAATTTTGTGCCCTCAACCTCACCAAGTGGTTGTCAAGCACAAGGTGTGAGACTTCTAAATTGCAATGCAAAACTGAAAGTAAATGTGCAATAATTAAATCTACTACTAAATGCAAATGAGAAAATAAATATGCAATGGATTGTTTTTGTATTTTTGTGATGCAAGTGGTGATGGAGATAATGTAAATTCGAATTGGAGATGCAAGTAAAGTAAAGTGCAAGTAAAGTAAATTGCAGCAAAGTAACTAGAGTGTTTTCTTATAATTAAAATAGGACCGGGGTTCATGGTTTCACACTTGCATTCTCTCAAATAAAGTGGTAGACGGTGGACATAAAGAATTACATGTGAGATTACAATAACATGTTTAACATTGAGTACTTTCATATGGGCATCACGTCCTAGCATAGAGATCTCTACGGTCATATTGATCCCTCTTATACTCTACCAAGATGCGAAATAAATCATAACACCTCGATAATTAAGGAAAAACCAGAGTATAGATTTAAGCAATGTGACATGAAGTTGAAGTAAGAACTTGCTAGATCTAGTCATGGAGATTGATTAGTGTCACTTCAAATCCCCGGTAACAAGGTACTCCTTTTTATCCCTAGTGAGGTAACTAAGAAAGGTTTAACAAAACCTAAGTGGATCGCTGAACTTCTGTCACTTTCACAGCACTAGCCACCCCCCCCCCGTTACTCCAACTAATGCACCCATCACCCTACACACGCTCTCAAGAACTAGATTGATCAAAGCTAGCAAATAAGAACGGGGTACATAAGATACATCTACTCAAATAACTCAAGAGAAACAATTGCAATCTCAGATTCAATAACTCATAGAAAAGATCCACCACATAGGAATTACAACGGTGCCCGTAATCATGTGAGGCAGCTCATACGGATCTAATTAGTGAAGCACATAGAGAGAGAGATACAAGTGCAACTTCCACAAACCCATAGACCTGGGGTGGAATACTCCCTCTTCATGGAGATGTCGATGGAGATGACGTTGGAGGGGTAGGAGATCACACCGGCGGCGCCCCACCGGAGTTTTCCCCCTCCAGTCTGGAACTCCTGGTCTCTGTTTTGGTGTTTCGGTGTTTCGGCAGCGCTCTTCTCCGTAAGGGTACGGGGGACCCTTTTTATAGTCGGTTTTAGGTCAAGACGGAGTCGGTAAGTCGAAGATGGAAGGAATGGGGGCCACAGGGGCCAAAAGGGGGCCTCTCACGCGGCCAAGGAATCTGGCCGCGTGGAGGGTCCTCTTTTGGGCCTCCTTGCCCAATTCTCGTGGATCCTTCGCCCGCAAGTCTTCTCCTTCCAAGAAAATGACCCCCGCAGATTTTCAGGTGATTTCGCGGAAGTTTGCCCCCTGAAACGTCAAAAATATAGAAAACGGGGTTTCTGACAGGCAGGGTTAATTCCATAAAAGTTGGGGGACTTTGTAATTTAACCCCAAAATACTATAAAACATTAAATTATGCCCTTATATGATGCAATATGTAATAGAAAACCATGTGAAAATATGCAAAATTCATTTATGCATTTTACATGCATCACTTGTACTTCACCCACTCCTGAACAACTATTCTTCATTGTGGTCCATCTTGAGATAAAGTCGACATACGACTCGTCTTCGTACTGGACGCGACGGTTCAGCTGGTTAATACTCTTTGGGTGTTTATACGTACCTCGGAAGTGTTGAGCAAATACTCTAGCCATATCTTCCCAGATGTCAACAGTTCTTGACGGAAGCCCGTTGATCCAATCTCTGGCTCCATCCAACAAAGTTAGGGGAAGGAATTTTACAGCCTCAAGGTCTGTCCCTTTGTTGATCTAAACAATAGTGTAGTAATCTGAGAGCAATGTATCCGGGTTTGTACTTCGAGTATACTTTTGATAAGTTAGACCAACTTTGGAAAAGCCAGAATATAGACTGATTCTCCAGATCCTATCAGTGAAGCATTTTGGTCCAAAATACAAATCGTCTCTTTCCGCCTTATCGACGTGTTCAGAATACCTTCTAGCTGAATGAACAGAAGGGGATTACTCCATTCTAGTCCATTGTTGCGTCAATGCGCTTTTGTGGGATCATCCCTGTTTCGTCCGATATCGGTTCCTTTGGAATAAGGTGGAGTTCTACTCCTTGGCCTTTCTTTATTCCTTGGGGGAGTTCGGGATCTCTCACGCCTGTGAGGATTGTCATATCTTCCGGCTTTATCAGCTGGACGTCTCGGAGGCGGCATTGCTTTGCCGTGTTTCCGGTTTTGTTCCTCCCATTTTTGTTATCACGGGGATTATTTCCGCCTTTCGGCACATGAGACCCAGTTTTGGACGTTGCATCCCTATTGTCAGGGATTTTCTTTTCCTTTCTAGGATCTACCTTCTTTTCCTTAGAATCGCCTGAATCTCCGGGTTCGCCTGGGTCGGGTGCTATAGCGGCACACCTGGCAGTTTTGCACAAGGCTTAGTCATCATGTAGCTTGCCTGAACGTGATTCTCCACGCTGTTTCTGTTGTAATGCTTTTCCTAGGAAAGCATACACTCCCTGCAGCTTTTCTTCCTTTGAATACATATCTTCATTAAGGATGGAGAACGCGGCTTCTGTGTTTTCTGCTGCGATTTTATATATGTGTTCACCCTTAGCATTTAAGTTGTTAACCTGTCTTTGCCTAGAAGGGTTTTGGAGTCGTTCTTTTGCTGGCAGTACATCCGGTTTTGAAATTCTGGGTAATCTTGTGGGTTTTATCCCATACATATTCCAATGCTCAAATTCCTTGATTTCTTCATGTTTTGCCTCTACAACAGCTTGGGCTTTGAGGAGATTTTACTGAGATCGGAATAGATGTTGCTGTTGCCGCATAAGGGCTTGCCTTCTGGCTTCCAGCACTTCCGGTGGTTCATGAGGTGCGACCGGGGTTTGGATCAGATCGATCTCTTCATGTTCCGACATTTGTGGAACAGGGATTTCCTTCTTCTTCTCCGCCGATTTTATACCGCTACCTCCTCCGGTTTCCAGGTTTTGGTTGGCAATATCTGCCAATTTTTCCATCTCTTTCTTCTGGGGTTTGGATTGGAGTTTCTTGGCTTACTTGTTTTTCTTCTTGGAAGATGGAGGCCTTTTGCTGGGTTCTTCTTCCGTCAATTCTTTGACGTCAGGATAAGTCGGGCTAACTTCTCCCTCTTCTTCCTCTTCATCATTCCTATCCTCTGGCAGAGGGGTTTTGGGATCTCCCTCTTCCTCAGTATCCGAGTTTCCAGTCGGTTTTTCCATGAGTACTTCGTGGAAGGTCCCTTACATGGATTTGACCTTTCTTTCGAAAGCATTCTCATCTTCGGAATTTATGTCAAATCCGGGTTCCGACTCGAGCCTTGCCTCTATAGCGGCTAACACGGAGTCGTCTTCCAAATTCGTCGCCTGGTCGGCGGACGTCGGATCTTCCACTTTTTCTGTGGGATTTTGATTTTCTGCTTCTTCCACGGGATTATTTTCTTCCGTATTTTCAGCAACCTCGGACTGCACCATGCCAATGAAGTAAGATCTGATTGCAGGCATCTCCTGAGAGGCAGCAAATCTAGAGGTGTTTTGGCGATATGCGGCTATATGAGCTTGATCCGCCTCTTCACACGAATAAGGCAGATCTGAGCAAAGTCCGGTATTGTAGACTTCATCAATTGGGTATAGGGTGGGCGAGATAAATTTACTTCCACCACGGAATCTCATTGCTTCTGTTGTTAATCCGATGAAAACATTAGTAGATCCGATCGGTAAAACGCAGGCACTTACCAGATGATTCCGTGCTGGCATGTACGATCCATTGTCGAGGAAGCGTCTGACGTCTCCGTCGAATTTCAGGCTTCCGACGTTTATTGTACTGCCTATTCCTCCGAGTATTCCCGCTCGGAACGTAACTCCCGACGTCGCTGGCCCCACGGTGGGTGCCAACTGTCGAGACATCGTAGTAAGGTTCATAGACGGGGGTGCCATGAGCCTACTAGTAGAACCGCGGGGGGGGGGGGGACATGGAAGTACTGTAACGAGAACACTGAGTTTTACCCAGGTTCGGTATGTCGCAATGGTGGTGTTCCTATTCCTACAATCTCACTAAATCAGGTCTGAAGCATGAAGTATACAAAATACAATTGTGAGTATGGTTTCGCCAACTCGGCAAGGATCAACTTCTCGGCGAGTTGGCTTCTAGCTTCAGGTGAGATTCGTTGTTCTTATTTGCTCCCGTCCGGCTTTATATAGATAACCGGACTAAGTCTTACAGGAAAGAAACCTAGAAGACTACGTTAAGTATCTTGTCTTGGAAAGTAAGGCATTCGGCTTCTTCTCCAAGCCGGACCACGATTGGACCGTAGTCCGAGTACTTGTAGAATCCGGCTTCCTGCGCGTCAGCTTACAGGGCCGCCTAATGGACTGTGTTCCATTCCCTGTGGGCCACCCTCGTAATCCAGCCTTCGGCCAATGTCAGACATACCCCTAATTGGCATATATCCGACATCTGTTGTTTTTGGTTTCAGAAAAATTATTCTGAAAATATTCTCGGAATTGGACGATTCGAAGCCTGGAAGTCTTAGAAAGTTGTCGCGCACACGGAGTCTGGAGGAGACCCGGAGGGGGGCCACAGGGGCCCACACCATAGGGCGGCGCGCCCCCTGGCCGCGCCATGGGGTGGTGTGAGCCCCCTGGCCCCCACCGACGTTGCCCTCTCGCCTATTTAACCCCCTTTGGGAGGTTAACCCTAGAAATATCCATCTTTTCCATGAAAAACACCATAGGCCGCTGTCATCGTCAATCCTAGTTCAGGAGGGTTCTGGGTCTCTCCCTGGCACCCTGCCGAGAGGGAAAATCATCACCGGAGGGCTCTACACCACTATGCCCGCCTCCGGAATGATGAGTGAGTAGTTCATCCTTGGACTATAGGTCCATAGCAGTAGCTAGATGGTTATTCTCTCCTCTTTATGCCTCAGGTTTAGATCTTGTGAGTTTCCCTACATGATCAAGATCATCTTATTGTAATGCTACATGTTGTGTTTGCTGGGATCCGATGAATATTGAATGCTATGTCTCTTGATTATCAATCTATCATGTTATCTTCATGTGTATGTTATCTATAATCTTGCATGCTCTCTGTTATTAGTATATTCTTTGGCCAAGTAGATGCTAGTAACTCCAAGATGGAGTATTTATGCTCGATAGTGGGTTAATGCCTCCCTTTTACTCACGCTCGAGTGACAGAAACGTAATGGGTGGGGGATGTGTTGTTTCCACCAGGGAGAAAACAATGATGTTTACATTACACACTTTGCTTAATGCAATTATATGTTGCTTGCAACTTAATACCCAAGGATTGTTTGGATGATATTCTGATGGTGGATTATTAGTCATAGATGCAGTTGGATAACAGTCTATGTATTTTGTTGTAATGCCCGCATGAATCACATAGTAATCATCATGTCTTGCATATGCACTACGGTGCAGCCTTTATATCTGTCAATTCCCCAGTTGTAATTTGTTCACCACACATGTTATTTATCTTCTATGGAGAGACACCACTAGTGAACTGTGGACCCCGGTCCATTTTTCTCATACTGATAATACAACCACTACAATTACTATTTTCACACTGTTTCCATTGTTTTCACACTGCTACTACTGTTTTCATATTGTTCTCCTACTGTTTTCCACACCATACGTTTAACATCTTTGTTTTCAGCAAAACCGGTAGATTGACAACCTCACTGCTTCACTGGGGAAACATGATTTGATTGTGTTATGTAGGTTTCACGTTGCTGCTGAACCGGTAGTGCGCCCTACCATCTCAACTGCATCAACCTTCAGAATTTGCTTCTTTCTCCTACTGGTCGATTCAACCTTGGTTTCTTTCTAAGGGAAAACTTCCGATGTGCTCATCATACCTTCCTCTTGGGGGTTTTCCAACGAGTGCAAGACTTGCACCATCAAGCTATTTTCTGGCGTCGTTGCCGGGGAGAAAGAGAACTTCTGCAAGGGGAGTCTCTCACTTCCAATCTCTTTACTTTGTTTTAGTTTTTCTTAGCTTATTTTATTTTGTCTTTTTTGCTTCTCTATATCAAAAACACAAAAAACTTAGTTCTTATTCTAGTTGTTATTTTTGTTATCATGTTTTAATCTTGCTTTATCATGCTTGCTATCAATGGTTGATTTCTTTGAGTTCACGGAAGATCAACAAAAATATTATAAGGAACACCGCTTGTCACAAAAAGGGAAACACCTATGGGAACAAATAAATAAATTATATTTCATTGCTAGAAAATTGTGCTCTACTTATAATGTTACTTATTGCTTTGATAAATCTTGTTGCTGTAGGAGGTATAAACACCTCCCTTTTCAATGTGAGTATAATGATCATGTTACCATATCTTCTTATTTTATGGGAAATTATGACTTTTATGATGTGGAACAAATTGAGGAATTTATTGCTTGGAAGAGTGCATTTGAAATTGCCTATTTGCTTGAAAGTATTGATGATGCACCTTATAAATATGATATTTATAATATACTTGAATATTGCTTTGATAATTACAAGGATTCTAATTACTACATACTTGAGATTTATTACTATGTCTTGGCCTAGCTAAAATCCCACTCAAAGGGTTGTTAAGTTTAGCTTTCTTGAGAGAGGTTGTACTACTAAAGAGTACACCTTGAGAGCCAAACACAGGAGTAGAGATTATCTTCCTCATTCTCTTGAGAGTTTTTTTTTTGAGACCACATGAGTAAAACCCTCTGTATCTAATTCCACAACAAGCTTATTATGTTGGGTTAGACCAGTAGATACATGCATAGGATGTAACACATGGTCCTCCGTAGAGCAAGTAATCAGCTGGGCCTCATTACTGACCACAATTTCCTCACTAATTGATTCTTCAGGAATGGACAACAAATTTTTTTTCAAGCTCAAATTTGACCTAGCATTTTCTAAGTCTTTCCAAATGTGGACAGTTTTCAAAGATATAGATGAAATGTCAATTCCTATTTCTAATGCTTTATTCATGATATCATTATCAGCAAGAGTTTCAAAACAGCTTGAAGTAAATATTGTACCTTCATTGTTCCTCCCTGCCATAACAGAAGAGGCCCTTTGATAGACCTGAGTGTAAGTATGTTCTGCATTTAAGAGCCTAGCACTAGCTCTAGAAGGAGCGGGTCGGGAAGGAGTCGCTGGAATGTTGGAGGCATTGGCAGAAGGAGGCAACACCACATCAGCAACAACCCTAGGAGGGATAGGCATCACCTTAGTAATTTGCACTGTAGAGGAGTGCACTTCATGATCAGGCTCAATCTCCTATGATATTTCATCTTCTGAAGAGATAGATTCTTCCACTGAGACATCTCCAGATGGAGCAGGTGATTCAACTACCGGATCCAGAGCACCTCCAGGAATTTTGCGGAGCATAGTCATCCATTCCTCCTTCTTGTCACTGTTGGTCACAATCAGCTGTCTAAGGAATTCCTCATATGTCATTTCATTTTGCATAGCCTCTCCAGGATACTCCACCACACCAGTAGTGATTAGTTTGGGATGAGCCAGGTATTTCACATACTGATCATAGTAATCTATGCTTGGAGTGATTGAAATTCCATTCCTGCTGAAAGTAAAGTATAGGCACCTAGAGGGGGGGTGAATAGGTGCTACAACCAATTTTAATTTTTCTGTAACAATCAGGCTTGACACAAAGGTAAATTCTCTGTAAGATGCAACTATGGTGAATTTACCTATATGACAAGGCAAGCACAATAATAATACAAGCAAGAGTAAAGGAGGAAGGGAACGAGGTAACCGATATGAAGGACACGGAGACACGATGTATTCCCGAGTACCTCCTTGTTAAGGGAGTACGTCTTGTTGCAGGGGTGTGAGCTCGCCACAAAGGCCTACTCAACGCCACAAAGGCCTCACCCTATTCTCCGATGAACCCCGCCACAAAGGCCTAGTCCACCTTCCACTATTAATCCCCTTTGAGGCGGTAATCGAGTCCTTTACAAACAAGCTTGGGGCACACACCCACAACCAAATTGGGGGCTCCCAACAATCTCAAATCACCAACAAGTAGCAAGATGCCTAGGTTCTCCACAAGAGCAAACCCTAGGCTAGATCCCTCAAGCTAGAGAGGGGGAAATGAAGAACGGCTCGGTGAAGATGTAGATCGGGGCCTTCTCCTTCAATCCTCCAAGTATCAACAAGTTTGGGTGGAGGGATTGGGAGAAATCTAACTTTGGAGGCTCAATAAATGCTAGTCTTCGATGCTGGAGCGAGCAACCTTTTGGGGAAGAATGGGATGGGGTATTTATAGCCCCTCCCCAAACTAGCCGTTTGACCCTTTTTCGTGCCTGGCGGTACTACCGCTGGTGCCACCGGTACTACCGCTACCTGGCAACATGAGAGGTACTAGGGTGTCCCAGACACAGGGCACGAGCGGTACCACCGTCAAAGTACCGTGGTACTCCAGCAGCGGTACTACCGCGGGTGCACACCGGTACTACCGCTGGCCACAACTTCGAATTAAATCGAAGTGGCTGGCGGTAGTACTAGGGCACTACCTCCCTAGTACCGTAAACGTTACCGTGAGAAAATCCTTGCTGGCGGTAGAAGGGCCGGTACTACCGCTTCCTGGAGGCAGCGGTACTACCGTCAATAAGTAATGGTACTACTGTTGAGCAAGGTTTTGCTCAAAGATCAATATGACCACATCGGTACAACTGAGCCAGTACCGCTGGAAACAGTACGCATTTTCACTCTGGCGGTACTTCTGGCTGTACTGGGCGCGGTACTACCGCTTGCTGTGCAGAGCGGTACTACCGCTGGGGAGCCCGGTACTACCGCTGAGTCATGTTGAACTTGGTGGCTTTGTCTTGGAATTCTCTTCACCTTTTTGCGTCTAGTTGATATTTCCTGAAATACTTCGACGCACTGTTAGATACTTAGTAGTGTTGTTATTAACTCAAAAACCTAAGAGAGATCAAAGATGCAAATGCACTTTCAATCTCCACCTTTTTGGAGATTGATGACAACACCACTAAGAGAGGTCTAAAGAATTTTGGACGAGCACTTCGAAAGAGTGATGCATCAAGAAAATTTGCTTAATGAGGCAAACTTTGTTCTCTTTTAGAATGTGTGCTCCCCCTAACTCTTTAAGACCTAGCAATGATACAAAGGATATAACAATATGAATACTTGCTTAAGGAATAACAATAATAGCCATAAAATCCAAATCCATAACACCAAATGGTTCAGCCACACAAACTTAACACAATATGGTTCAACACACAAGCACACACCACACAAAGTTTGACAGCACGAACACAACCCAAGAAAATGAAGCGATCCTAAATAGAACTCTCTCCCCCTTTGGCATCAAGGCACCAAAAAGTGAAGAGGCGATGCTAACGTCCCTGGAGGTCACTCGTCGGGGCTAGAGGCACTAGCAGGGCTGTCGAGACCACGCTCATCCTTAGATTTCACATCTTCGACCTCATCGTAAGTCTCACCACGAGTCCAAGGCTCGTGAGAAGTAGTAGCATCATCAAGAAGATCTGGATCAATCCATGCATTTTCTTGCTTTGACTTCCACTCCTTGGAAGTAGTGATCCTGTCCTCAAACCCTGGAAGAACAGGCACCCCCATATGGGCAAACCTTTCACGAGTAAGATGTCGCTCCTTATTGCTACGCACATGAGCACGATATGACTTGTCCTCCATATCAATCTGGCAACAGAAAACCTTCTTAAGGTTGAGGACATCCACTTGCGAAAGCTATCCTTCTGAGCTCTCCCCTCTATCTCGAAATCCGAGTCACTCGAGCCATCAGTGTCCGGACCAAGATCATCCGGACCAAGCAAAGGAGTGGCATGCTTCTTGACACGAAGATCCTTGATGGCGTGAGTAGTAAGCTCTTGATCATTATCCAAGAGAGCATCAGAAAGCTTGGCATTGTGCCAAGTGGTGGATATGAGCTTGAAGACCAAAGCTGCAAACACAGACACTCTCCTTCTCATCACACAATTATACATTTCATTCCACAGAATGTCCATCACATCAAGCCTTAGGCCATCACCACAACGCCTATGAGTGTATACCATCAAGTCAATGAGTGATCCATGGATTTGATCAAAGTTACCAACCCGAGGAGCCAAGATGTTCCTGAAAATCCTGTGGAGAATGTCATAAACAGGTAGCAGGTTCTTGGACTGACCAACCACAACACGTCCAGGAATATAGAGATCGTACATCTCAGTGGGAGCCATGGTCTTCTACGGATAAGGAACCCGGAAGAAGGTATGGTGAAAGGCAGCATCTGGAATCTCCCCAAAGTCCTGCAGACCCATAAATAGTAGCAAACTCAGTCCAAGAAGCAGAAAATTTCTGATTCTTGGTCATCCAGGTGATCTTCCTCTCATCGGTATGGAAATACAGCGTGGCATAGAACTGGCCCACGAGGTGCTCATCATAATCTTCATTGAGCTCAATGAAGTCCAGAAGTCCAAATTCCTCACAAATTTCCAATGCTTCACCAAAATAGTCCATCTTTGACCTCATGAAGGGAACATTGATGGAAAACTGAGTCACTACCTTATTCTTGTTGAGTGGGTACTCCTCATAGAATATCCTCTCCTAAAAACGAGTCCAGAAGCACTCGTTTTCCCTAGCTTCCCTTGGCTTGTTATAGGGATTGGTCCTCCTTTCCCTGTGGAACTGATCATCTGGCATGTTTGCAACGGATTTGTCACGGGCTGCATGTGATTTCATTAGCACTGATCTCTACCTCCGTGTCAAATTTCCTTGTGGCATAACCTCAAGAGCTTCATCTTCCTCGGGGTTCTTACGACCCCTCTTAGCCGCCCGCTTGCGACCTCCACCCTTAGAGCCACTAGCACCTGCTCCTAAGAAATCATAGGGGGATAGCAAAAGGTAAGCAAACTTCAATCAAAAAGATCTTCGAGAAGAAATCACACTAGAACTAGAAGTGCTCAGGCTCCAGGAGGCGGTAGTACCGCTTGGGGGCCACGGTAGTACCGCTGTTACCAGTGGTTCCAGCCATAGCGGTAGTACCGTTGGTGCCAGCGGTAGTACCGCTGCTGGCGAATTCTTCCATGGCACCCAAGTGGCCTACCGAACCCAATGAGAGGCAGAGCACCAACAGTTCTAATGCGATTTGATTCTACTAGGGAGCACTACGAACTACTCCTAGACTAGGAGATCTCTAGAACCCTAGGCATCATCATCTCACAAGATTTCATGAGGGAGAGAGATAGGAAGGGTTACCGGAGCTCATCGTCGTGGAGGAGGAGTTGGGAGCGGTCCCCGGGCGTTCTCCGGCGTGATTGGAGCGCTCAATCACCGGAGAGAGCCTTCCCCGGGGGCCGGAAGACTTGGCGGCGGCTGGATCCAAAGTGGGGAGGAGACGAGGGAGAGAAGAGGTTATGAGGTTAACCCCCTCCTCCCAGATCCATTTTAATCCCCACGGATTTTTGCCGCAACGGTAGTACCGCTGCGCTCAGCGGTAGTACCGCCCACCTGGAACTGCCTGGGCCAAGGGGTAGTACCGATGCGGGGTTTGTGCTAGGCACGAACTCCTGCAGCGGTAGTACCGCGCAGAGCCACCGGTAGTACCATGCGCTGGGTACTACTGTCAGTTATAGCGGTAGTACCGCTCGTAAGTGGCGGTAGTACCGCTAGTCGGGTCTTCATTCCACCAAGGGATCAAAGAGATTGAAATTTTCAGAAAGGAAATGTCCAAGGGAGGAATTGTTTGGGCTTGGGATTAGAATACAAACTGAGATGGTACTACACACTCCAACTTTTGCAAGAAAACACAAAATTCAAATAAGGAAAAGATAGAGTGTGTTTTGCAAACCAACACAGACACAAAACACAAAAGAGAGAAGGCAAAACAAACACAACGAAAACACCACATAAAAACCAAACAAGAACCAACTCTTCAAAGGAAGAGGTTGGTGGCCTAAGACACCATGTAAGAGATTATGGTATGTTACCGCGAATATATATCTTGGGTACATTGCCAATTCTCGACATTGAAGCTCACAATTCAACATTAGAAAAAGAGAGATAACAATGAATATTTGCTTTGGGCATAATGGGGGGAGGGAGAACCCAGTGTGTTAGGATAACACTCCCTCTATGTCCATGCCTACACCTAAACCCAAACACGTTTCATCTATAGGGGTGTGTGCAAGATCCTCAAGTCAAACTCCTAGAATCGATTACATTTAGTACATTCCTCAACAACATGAATCTTGCATCGTCGAGTGGCTTCGTGAAGATATCCGCAAGATTGTCCTTGGTGGGCACATAAGATAGTGCAATATCACCTCTTGCCACATGGTCTCGGATGAAATGATGGCGAATCTCAATGTGCTTCGTTCTTGTATGTTGCACGGGGTTGTAGGTGATCTTGATGGCACTTTCATTGTCACACAAAAGAGGCACCTTATCCAAGTGAATGTCATATTCCTTGAGAGTTTGCCTCATCCATAGCAATTGGGTGCAAGCACTTGCGACGGCTACATACTCGGCTTTGGCGGTGGAGATAGATATGCAATTTTGATTCTTGGAAGACCAACTCACCAAAGACCTACCAAGAAATTGGCAAGCCCTGGAAGTGGACTTCCTATCATCTTGATCACTCGCCCAATCGGAATCTGTGTAGCCCTTGAGAGAAAATTGTGCCCCCTTTGGGTACCACAAACCAAACCTTGGGGTATGAACCAAATACCGAAAGATCCTATGAACCTCCATTAAATGGCTTTCCTTAGGAGCCGCTTGATACCTTGCACATAAACCTACACTCAAAAGGATATAGGGCCTAGATGCACAAAGGTAAAGGAAAGAACCAATCATAGAACGATACAACTTTTGGTCCACGTATTTACCCTTCGGGTTACGTGATAGGTGGCACTTGACTTGCATAGGAGATGGCTTGATCTTGGCATTTTGGAAGTTAAACCTCTTGATCATGTCTTGGGTATACTTGGCTTGAGAAATGAAAGTCCCACGAGCCAATTGCTTGATCTCAAAACCAAGGAAGAATTTAAACTCGCCCATCATAGACATCTCGAACCTATCAGTCATAAACTTTGAGAACTCATTATTGAAATCTTGGTTAGTTGAGCCAAAGATGATATCGTCCACATAGAGTTGGCATATGAAAAGCTCTCCCTTTACTCTCTTTGTGAAGAGAGTGGGGTCGATCTTCCCAACTTCAAAACCACGGTCATCCAAGAAATCTCTAAGGTTCTCATACCACGCACAGGGTGCTTCTTTAAGTCCATAGAGGGCCTTATCGATCTTGTAGAAATGGTTAGGAAAGTTGAGGTTCTCGAACCCCGGAGGTTGCTTAACATATACCTCCTCTTTTAGTGGACCATTCAAGAAAGCACTTTTAACATCCATTTGTTGCAATTTGAAATTATGTGAAGATGCATAAGCAAGAAGAATACGAATGGACTCAAGGCAAGCCACGGGAGAATAGGTTTCATCAAAGTCTATGCCTTCAACTTGAGTGTAACCTTGAGATACCAATCTTGCCTTGTTACTTATAACAATGCCATGCTCATCTTGCTTGTTCTTGAATATTCACTTAGTGCCAATAACATTGTGGCAATCTTTGGGCTTCTCAACTAATCTCCAAACCTTGTTATGCTCAAAGTTATTGAGCTCATCATGCATAGCTTCAACCCAATCGGAGTCCTCAAGAGCTTCAAACACTTTCTTTGGTTCCACCATAGATATGTGAGCTTGATGCTCACTAAAATGTGCCAATTTCCTTCTTGTGGATATTCTAGCTTGAATATCTTCCAAGACCTTGTTGTCTTGGGCATCAATATGCTTCAAATATCTTCTTATCCTTTTAGCACGGTGGGCTTCGATCTCCTCATTATTGCGAGGAGGGATCACTTGATCATCTTGATCCCCCATCTTGACCAACTTGACCTTGATCATCATCATCATCATCACTAGCTTCAACTTGAGGAGAGGAGGATGAGGATGGTTGATCTTGGCCTTGACCTTGACTAGCATGAATGATAGGAGTGGTTGCATCTTGCATAGTGACTTGGTCAATAAGAGTAGGGTCTTCAACAGGTTATTGGTGAGGTGCATCACTTGGCTCCTTGGCTTGTTCTTCTATTGTAGAAGAGGGCTCCACTTGAGTAGAGCATAGTCCTTCTCAAGTCGCCATAAGGTGTCCCTCGATGGGGCGGAAAAATCCCACACCCATCCTTCCTATGGCTTCTTGAGGCATTTCAACATCTACATTAGAAACATGAAATTGCGCCACTTGGGAGCCATCATTTTCCTCGAAAACCACACTGGCTTTGTCAAAGACTCTATAAGTGTGGGATTCGGCACCGTAACCAACAAATATACCCTCGATAGTTTTGGATTGAAATTTAGACAACCTAACACCCTTGATCAAATAAAATCACTTACAACCGAATACACAGAAGTAGGAGACATTGGGCTTGTTGCCGGTGAGGATCTCATATGGAGTCTTGTCCAAGCCCTTGCGGATGTAGAGGCGGTTGGAGGAGTGGCATGCGGTGGATATGGCCTCAGCCCATAAATATTGGGGAGAAGAATACTCCGCCAACATGGTCCTTGCCATATCCAAGAGAGTGCAATTCTTCCTTTCGGCAATACCATTTTGTTGTGGAGTGTAAGTGGCGGAGTATTGATGAAGAATGCCTTCTTCACTAAGGAATTCATTCAAAGTGTAGTTCGTGAACTCCGAACCATTATCACTCCGAATAGCCATGATTTGCACATTGTGTTGACGTTGCACTTTGTTGGAGAAGTCGATGATGGTTTGTTTAGTTTCACTCCTGCACTTGAAGAAATAAACCCAAGTGTATCTTGAATAATCATCGACAATCACCAAGCAATACTTCTTTCCACCAAGACTTGCCTCGGGCACGGCACCAAAGAGATCAACATGGAGAAGCTCCAAGATCCTCTTTGATGAAATAATAGTCTTGGCCTTGTGCGAGATATCATGCATCTTTCCTTCAACACACGACCTACAAACGCGATCTTTGGAAAAGGAAACATTTTCTTTTAGTCCGACAATAAGGCCACCTTTGTGAAGACTTTGCAAAGTTCTCATGTTGACATGGGATAAGCGGCGATGCCACAACCATCCCACGTCCGCCTTTCCGAAAAGACACATTGATTGAGAGTTGGTAGACTTTGAAAAGTCCACCATGAACAACTCATTTTCAACATATCCCATGTATGCGACGTCAAGAGTCTTGCTCCTCAAAAGGACCACAATACCTTCATCAAAAAAGACGGAGAAACCCATCTTTCCAAGAGAGCGGAAGGAAAGTAAATTGAAACCAAGGGATTCGACAAGCATGACGTTTACGATAGTGATATCGGGAGCAATCACAACCTTGTCGAACCCCGATACCTTAGATGAGGACGAGTCTCCATAAGTAACGGTTGCTTGTATGTCATTTGGGCGCAACTCCGTAACAAGTTCTTTGCTTCCGGTCATATGACTAGTGCATCCACTATCAATTATCCATTTAGACCCACCGGAAGCATAGTCCTGCAAGAGATCATTGACTAGAGTTAGGACCCGAGGGGGGTCCCTTCATGTTAGTAACAAGGGTCTTTGGAACCCAAATAGTGTAGTCAATATAACCCTCAATAGGACCAACATATTTAGCTTGCACAACACCATAATAATCAACATATAAGAAATTGTGTGGATTGTTAGTTCCCGCGGAGATGCTAGGAGTAGTGTTGTCCCTCATGACACTACTACTCGAAGCAACATTGCTTGCTTGTGCGGGAGTGCTACGAGTAGTGTTGTCCCTGATGACAATACTACCCGAGGCACCATTGTTGGCCTTCTTCTTGTTCTTCTTCTTCTTGTTCTTTTCTTGGCAACATATCCAAGACCTTGCTTGCCCACTTGTGGCCTTGGAGCACTCAATTGTGGTCTAGCAACAACCACATGAGGACTAGGGGCCACCACTTGTGGGGTAGAGACCACAACCTTCTTAACATGAGGGCCTTTGACCTTGAGCCTTGCAAGCTCATCTTTCAACCTAGCATTTTCCTCAATAATATTTGCATGATCACAAAAAGAAGTAGAGGTGCTAGGGTTGTTAATTGATTAAGTTGAGTTTGAAGTTGTTAATGCAACTCTTTGAGGGAAGAATGTTGACTCTCCAAAGCTTTGTAAGCCTCGGTTAGTTTTTCAAACTCCTGGGTTAGTTTACCATGACCAACACCAAACTCAACCTTATCCTTTTTAGCCTGTTTATATTTAGCAATTGCAAGGTCACGTTCCTTAGTGATATTAGAAACAAGTTCATTATGAGTTTCTTCAATATATTCAAGTTCCTCCTGAAGAGAAACTCTACCATCATGCTCTTCCTCAAGAGTCATAGAGAGGGATGCAATTTCATCTGCATCCCTTCTCTCAATCTCACCTTTCTTCTCAAGAGCTTCATGGGCCTCTCCCAATTGGCTCATGAGATGCTCAAAGTACTTCTTGGTCTCTGATGGCTAGGTTGAGACTCCAAGTGCAGAGTGTGTACCTGTGGCAAGCCTTCTTCCCCACGAGGGTGACTCGAGGGTTTATATCGAACTCTTGGGGAGCCAGTATTTCAGCAGTTGCCTTCCAAGCTTCCTCCAGGATCCTGCAAACAAGTAGAGAATTTTGTGCCCTCAACCTCACCAAGTGGTTGTCAAGCACAAGGTGTGAGACTTCTAAATTGCAATGCAAAACTGAAAGTAAATGTGCAATAATTAAATCTACTACTAAATGCAAATGAGAAAATAAATATGCAATGGATTGTTTTTGTATTTTTGTGATGCAAGTGGTGATGGAGATAATGTAAATTCGAATTGGAGATGCAAGTAAAGTAAAGTGCAAGTAAAGTAAATTGCAGCAAAGTAACTAGAGTGTTTTCTTATAATTAAAATAGGACCGGGTTTCATGGTTTCACACTTGCATTCTCTCAAATAAAGTGGTAGACGGTGGACATAAAGAATTACATGTGAGATTACAATAACATGTTTAACATTGAGTACTTTCATATGGGCATCACGTCCTAGCATAGAGATCTCTACGGTCATATTGATCCCTCTTATACTCCACCAAGATGCGAAATAAATCATAACACCTCGATAATTAAGGAAAAACCAGAGTATAGCTTTAAGCAATGTGACATGAAGTTGAAGTAAGAACTTGCTAGATCTAGTCATGGAGATTGATTAGTGTCACTTCAAATCCCCGGTAACAAGGTACTCCTTTTTATCCCTAGTGAGGTAACTAAGAAAGGTTTAACAAAACCTAAGTGGATCGCTGAACTTCTGTCACTTTCACAGCACTAGCCACCCCCCGTTACTCCAACTAATGCACCCATCACCCCACACACGCTCTCAAGAACTAGATTGATCAAAGATAGAAAATAAGAACGGGGTACATAAGATACATCTACTCAAATAACTCAAGAGAAACAATTGCAATCTCAGATTCAATAACTCATAGGAAAGATCTACCACATAGGAATTACAACGGTGCCCGTAATCATGTGAGGCAGCTCATACGGATCTCATTAGTGAAGCACATAGAGAGAGAGATACAAGTGCTACTTCCACAAACCCATAGCCCTGGGGTGGACTACTCCCTCTTCATGGAGATGTCGATGGAGATGACGTTGGAGGGGTAGGAGATCACACCGGCGGCGCCCCGCCGGAGTTTCCCCCTCCAATCTGGAACTTCTGGTCTCTGTTTTGGTGTTTCGGTGTTTTGGTGGCGCTCTCCTCCGTAAGGGTATGGGGGACCCTTTTTATAGTCGGTTTTAGGTCAAGACGGAGTCGGTAAGTCGAAGATGGAAGGAATTGGGGCCACAGGGGCCAAAAGGGGGCCTCTCACGCGGCCAAGGAATCTGGCCGCGTGGAGGTTCCTCTTTTGGGCCTCCTTGCCCAATTCTCGTGGATCCTTCGCCCGCAAGTCTTCTCCTTCCAAAAAAATGACCCCCGCAGATTTTCAGGTGATTTCGCGGAAGTTCGCCCCCTGAAACGTCAAAAATATAGAAAACGGGGTTTCTGACAGGCAGGGTTAATTCCATAAAAGTTGGGGGACTTTGTAATTTAACCCCAAAATACTATAAAACATTGAATTATACCCTTATATGATGCAATATGTAATAGAAAACCATGTGAAAATATGCAAAATTCATCTATGCATTTTACATGCATCAACATCCCCAAGCTTAACCCATGCTCGTCCTCGAGTATGAAGGTGATAAAACTAAGATGGGTTTTGCATATTGAAACAATCATGGGATATCAAGGAGGATTATTCATGCTACATATAATCAAATGATTAATACTAGAAATGAGTAGCAATATACAATTCATGTTGTAAGAAATATCAAATATGCAAGCAAAGATGCTTCATGAAAGTTCACAAAGTGTATAATGAAATAAAAGCACTATGGACCAAATGCATACACAAAATGAAAAATAAAATCCTATATTGGTCAAAGAATAGCATAATGGAGAATAGAAAATATGGTGGACACTTTGGAGAAAATTGAGTAGAGGTAAAACATGATCAAGTCTTATTTAGCCTCTAAATTATTCAATTAAAATTACTAATTGAAATGTGGTATCCATTGATCTAGGACTCTCATTGCCCCTTTATCACTAGCATCTTAAAATTGTGAGTATTGAAGTAATGAGAATGACAGGGTGGTTGAAAGCCTCATGCCCCGTGAGTGTGAAAACCTACTCCATGATTACTCAACTTAAGATTCCTAATAAGCTTTGTACAATCATAATAAGTATTAATGACAACATAGAGAACCGCAAAGAGGTACCTCTTGCCCCATGACATGGAAACAAGCCCATTTTACAATGACAAGATGAACAAACGGAGTAGACTCATCATCCTTTTTATTTTCATTCACTATTATGCATAGCTTCTTATTTTATTATAGGATGTGTTGTAGAGTCACTCAAGCTGTTAGTAAATTTCCACCATGATAAAGCATGGCTTGGGTGAGCGGCCCAATGCGTTTCTCTAGTCATATAGATACTTACTCATCAAAACTTACTATTCCTCTATTTCATTTCGGCATGGCAGGAGTCCAAAAACAAAACTACATGATATCAACCAAATGTAAATTTTTTGTGCAATGTTGAAAGCTTTCCGGTGATACACATTTATAGCTAGCTCCCAACCACACACTTGTCAAACGCAAAACTTGTGGCTCCCATTATTGGGTCATGTTTATTAGATGCATAAAAAGTAAAGTGTGCCTTCAAAAGTTCGTGAGAGTCCTATCCCAAGTTCAACCCATGACAATTAATAAAGTGAATATCTTAATTTAGAACATAAATAACACAATAACATGGTGAACATACTCGAAATAGCAATGAAGCTAATGGGAAGATATGGTGGACTCACTGGAAATACTTGGCTAAGGAGTGTTGGAAACAAGTTTTTACTTGTTGGAATTTTTAAATTTTTGGCTAGCAAGAGGGAGATAGTTGACCATCTACTCTGGATGCATATGTCCATATAACTACTCATTTCATGACAAACTAAATAAACCAGCAATTAACATCAAGGACATGAATAAGAGATAGCTCAAGACAACATTATTGCAAATTTCTACACATAAAAAGCCTATAAATCATGCAAACATATGTAGCTCTTCAAATCAACCATGGCATCCCTATTCCAAGTCATAATACTATCATCCAATACATTCCAACCCCAAACTCCAGTAGCTCAATCTCATATAAAATGATGGTGGTGGTCTTATCAAAACAAAAATAAAAACAAAAACTAGACGCTTCAAGTCTCTACGATAAATGCTTTGTTTAGAAAAACAGAAAGTAGACGTGTGCTAACCAAAGGGGTGTTCATCACATCCCCAAGCTTATGTCTTTCACCATTCTTGGATGTCTTGAGGCGCAGCTCCTCTATTCCCTGTGAAAAAACTTCACAAAACATGTTTCTCCCATTCTTTTCCTGTGGGGTGAGATTAGCAAGGACAAACAAATCACATGCTTGCTGTGCAAAATTCCAAATCAAATGCTCCATTAGATAGACAATAAGGTTCATTATGTTTTATTTTCACTCTCTTGCTTGAAATAATCATGGAAATTCGATTCCCAAGCCCAAAGAGTGCATAAAACAAAAGAAGGCAGAATCTGTCCAGAAAAGCAACAGCAGCAAAACGAACGTTTTTTCCTAAGCTAGGCTCGTCAAAAAATTAAGCCAATTTTTGTGCTTACAGAGGACGAAAATTTGCAGAGCATACTAAAAAATTAGCTCAATACGACATAGCAATAAAAAACTTAAAATCATACGGTGAGCAGACTCGTGCTGAAACAGAAATTTCATGCACTAGGATAGCAACTTATAAGTCCAGATGGGTTTGACTTGACTCTTTATTGAAAACTCCAGAATTAAAACAAAAAAACTAATCTCTTGAGACGTCAAGAGGACACTAGGAAAATCCAAACAAAAACAATCGGTTTGCCTCCCGTAAAGCGCTTTCTTTATAGCCATATAGCTAGGCTTTACTTACTTGATAATCAAGAGGGATAAAGCTCATGAGGGAGCTTGTTCTTCAGCGTGCCCCTATTCCTTGGAAAGTGCTCCATGTTTTTCTTGTGAGGGAACTTAAACTTGACATTTCCTTACTTGGATTCTATGATTGCACCTGTAGTACGAAGAAAAGGTCTACCCAAAATAATAGGACTAGGGGATTTATCCCCTATATCCATAATAATGAAATCAACGGGTACGAAAGTCATGTGCAATTCAATCATAACATCTTTTACTTGTCCTACAGCATTTTTAGTAGAGTTATCAGCAAGGACAAATTCACTTGAGAACTTTTCTAAATTTTCTAGTTCTAGCAATTCATATAATTCTTTAGAGAGTACCGATACACTAGAACCTAGATCTAACATAACATGGTGAATTTCTTTTCCAATTGAAACTAGCACCTTGGGGATCAATGCATCCCAATCTTAGGAGGTATCATGGCCTCATTCTTGTACCTAGCAATTTTTTATTGCAAGACATGATTAGCAATATAAGATCCAAAGCCAGGTTGATTAACATTTATAGTGGGATCACTAGCAAATTTTTGTAGAGTAGCAATAAGTTCTTGCAAGCTACTTTTTTCTAAATCAAGCAATGGATCCTTAATTTCAGTAAGCATCATAATTTCCTCTACTTTACTCTCTAATTTAGCTAGCATGCTTGATTCATGAGGACTAATTTCATCTTTGCTAGCAAGATAAGACATATATGGAAGTAAATATTCAGGGTACTTCACTATTTCATTCAAAGTTTCTTCTAAGCTAGTAGGGACATGCTCACTTGTATTGTCAGCAATATGATCAATATTTTCAATAATAGATCAGCAATAGTAATAGAATTCATTCCTACACTAGGTTGTGCTTGTGGCTTTCCTGCTGACATGCTTAATAGAGTTGCTTGATTATCAGCTAATTTTGACAATGCTTTATCTAAATTCGAAGATTGAAGTTGCAATCCTTTAATATCACTACTAATGGATGCAATAGACTGATTTCACTCATGTATCATAGCATTGTGACTAGCAACTTGTTCCATAAGCAATTTATTAGATTCAGAAATTTCACTAGAAGGCTTCCACTTATTTTCATTAGCATTAGGATATGGAACAAAAGGTTTATTTGGCACATAAGGAGGTTTACTATATGAATTTTAAGCATTACCAAAACCATTTCTACCATAATTCCTAACAAAATTAACATCCACACCTTCAGAATTACTACCAACTAGCTCCTGCAAAGGCACATTCTCCATATTTTGTTTATTAATAAAAGCAAGAATAGTGTCCATTTTAGAAGACAAATCATTGGTTTCTTCAATTGAGTTTATTTTCTTAGTGGGATTGGGTTCTCTTTCAGTATTCCATTGACTATAATTTTACAATATGCTTTCTAATATGCTCTTAGCCTCTCCTACAGTTTTACTCATAAAGGCACCTCCAGCAGCAGAATCAAGTATATTTCTAGACATATAGTTTAGACCATTATAAAAAGAGTGTAGTATGGTCCATTCATTTACTCCATGTGATGGGCATGTTCTAATCATTAATTTAATTCTATCCCATGCCATGGCTACATGTTCATTATCATTTTGCCTAAATGAGAGGATATTATTCCTATTTTGCAAAATTTTAACGGGAGGATAATATTTCTTAATGAAAGCTTATTTTAAATCATCCCAAGACTTTATACTAGATGTAGGTAGTGAAAGTAACCATTCTTTAGTCTTTCCTCTAAGTGAAAAAGAAATAATTTCAGTTTTAAAACACTACTTTCCACATTTTTAAATTTTTGCATATCACGTATTTCTATGAAATCATGAAGATGCATAGAGGCATCCTCCATAGCACTATGTGACACCCCGAGATCGGGCACTATGCAGATTTCAGCATCTCCGCCAAAATCCACATAATAACCGATTCCAGGTTGCCACTTGTGATAACATTACAACAGTTCACGAATAATCCACAACAACAACAGAGGAGGTATATACAAGACGACTCAAACGAGTCAAGGATACAACTGATACAATACAAAGATCCAAATAACAGCGGAAGAAACAACATAGTGTCCGACTACGGACAAGATACAAATTGGACTAAGAGTCCTGAAGATAACCGATGGCGTCCAATCCCTGCCCAGGCTAAGCCGGAGGGATTCCCAAGCTAACGTCGTCAGACTTCAAACCTGTTGACTGCAATGTGGAATATGCAGCCACGAAATGGATTCGTGGGTCAGTACGGTTAAGTACTGGCAAGTGGATAAACCATACTCACAAGATACCAGCGTAACCAATCATCACAAGTTACAAATACTTTGGGTACAACGGAAGGAAGGGATTATTGCAAGAAACGGCAGTGGGCAGCACTATCAACTAGAGAGACGCGCTACAACTTCCGGCTAATAGAAAGGGATAAGAGGGCGTATCGGAACCAACTACAACTACTCACCAAACAATACCCATCCAGTGTTACCCCCTACTAAGGAAGCAACCCAAGGAAACTCACACTGTTGATTAAGGTGACATTCATTTTCATGGTGGAGGTAATCTATATTACTAGTCAAGTTATCATCGTTAAGTGTAAGTTGTCTGAGTACTTGTTATCCAGCACTTTCACCAAGTCATCCATAACCGCGGACAAAACGGCTTCTCGAGAAGATTTAACCCTGCAGGGATGCACCAATTTGGCCGTACACGTAAGAATGACCCGCCAGATGGAAATGCACTTCCACCAAGCGAGGCACTCAACACAACCCAACTCTTCTTCGCATCAAGCCCAAAGAACCCCGTGCAATTGAGCGCACGGCTAATCAAGCCCCACGAAGAAAAGGGGACCCTCATAGCACTCTAAGAACGTGTCTCCCTAAATGCCGACTACAAAAGTTCCACCCTGGCGCCAAGGGTTCGCACCTGCATATGCATGCGGCAAATGGAAAACCCGAACTAAATGAGGCGATTTGGACGAGATGCGAATCGAATCAAAGTTGCGGGGGGGGGGCGCCCATACTCGCTTCCCACATGCGGTTAGTGCGCTCATCATGGATCGGAGGACAAGACCCTTTTCCTAATTAAGTTCGACACCAGCAGGCCTCAAAACCACGCCGGGCCTCCTGCCGGTGCCTTATCATCAAATTATTATTACCAAAAACATTAACATGTTGTTGATTAAGTTGAAACCCAACTATCAAACTAAACAGGTGATAAGACGGACAACAAGACTTGAGCGCAAACAACACTAAGCATGCAACTACGACACGAGGGCCAACAAGGTAAACAAAAAACAGTTAATAGGAAGTGGAAGGAAGGCTATATCATGGTTGCAAGGTAAACATATGATAGGATCGAGACACAAGCATTGAATCATAAGGCTAGCATAAAGACAACGGAAAGAATCGGTAACAAGTGAGGAAAGGCAACATGGGTAGCAAGTGAGTATACTTGCCTGAGATCCAGCAAGTAGAGGTACATCCGTAGAACTTGTCGGTGCTCACATAATCTCAACGTCCTATCCGCGAAGAAGCAAAAGCTAAAAGAAACACCGGATGCAACAATTACTACTACGGTAAAAGATCCAGCATGATCCTAATTTTATGTGCATGACATGCGAGATGCAACGCAAAAATCCAATTTAGACAATTTAATCGGAACCGGAGTCCGGACAAAATAATTATTGGTTCAAATTGTTTATTTAACCATCAATGTTAAATGTTGATTAACATGGAGAACAATAAATATGTGAGCTAAACAGGATTAAATGGAATAGGGCACAATTGAATTAAATGCCCAACACATTCCATATTTATTAATTAGGTGGACATGCATAACACTACTAACATGCAAGATTAAAGATGTAAGCATGAGCATGGATGGCATATTAATATTCCTTGCATTTTTCTGATAAAGATAGACATAAAGTTTGTGCGATTTGGATTTGTAAAACAAAAGATACAAGAATTTGAAGATTGGGTGTTATTTGGAAAAGGCAGGGACGTGGTCGTGAGGAAAAATAGCAGAGAGGGGCTCCGGTGCAAAAAAGGGAAAGGCCAGGGGGCTGGATGCGAATGTTTTTCAGATCCAGATCTGGATCTGGGAGATCTCCACCAACAGGCGGGCTAGCCAGAGAGGCTGACCAGCAGGCCTTCGTGCCACACGGGCGCTGACGAGGCGGGTTCCGCATCTGAGGTGGCCTCCAGAGTCTCTGACGAGTGGGGCCCGGCCGCGCGCGGTGGAAAAGAGAGAAAAAAGGGGGCGTGCGTCCGGTGGGTTTCGAACCTGGGATCGCACGGATGTGGATCGGGTGCACAGCCACTGGGCTTGTGTGCTGGCTGTGAAATGATACAGATCTGAAACTAAATGAAGTGCACCAACGTGATGTTTTCTCTGACGAAACTGAATGACAACGGGAAATACGCAGCCCGACGGTGACATACATACAGACGACGACGTCCGGAAGCAGGCGGCGCGACGGTTCTAGTGGAGCGCGGGGATGGTTCCTTGAGGGTTGGTGCGGTGTTTGTGAGTGCATAGGGATCGGATGGGAGAAGACTACACCACGAGTTTAACTGAAACTAGAACAAAATCTCAGTCTACGGTTACCGTTCGACCACGACGAGCTAGGCAGCGCAGATGGTGGTGCCGCTCGATGGCGGGCACCCAGAGCATGGGAAGGGCAGAGGGGTATCCAAAAGGAAGGGAGGCTCACTGAGGTTGCAGTCGCCGGAGGAGACGAAGGCGACCTAGGCGTGCACGTCGACACCGAGCGTAGACGACGTAGATGTGCACAGCTGCATTGACGTAGACGATGTTGGGGACCTTGGCGTCACCAACCCCGAGCAGTTCCGGCTCCGATTCTACCACAAGAACATCGAGGATCGACCACCGCTTCCATTCCCGCCGTTAGGCTGACCCGACGGTGGCCATGGCGGTGGGACAACGACGAGGTGCTCCGAGCTCTCTCGCTCGGTTCAGAGAAAGGAGGGAGCAGAGGAGAAAGAAGGAGGATGGCGGCGGTGGAAGGGGAGGGAGAAATTCTAGGGCGGGCAGGAGAGGGCGCAGGTGATGGTTTTATGGAGGTGGAGGCTCCCGTCGACCGTCACATCAGTGGGTATGGCTACGTGGATGCCTCCGATGGTCTGCCGTACAGGAGGATGAAGATAGGCAGAAAGGTGGGCTGGAAGTGGATACGGGGCTGGGCTGGCCACGGGCTGCCTCCCCACAAGAAAAACATTTTTTTTTTTCTTTTAGTTGCTACTTTTACTTGCTTGTTTTAGTTGTTGCCAATTATATTCTGAAATTAGCAAAGGTAGAATACGAGTAGTTCTTAATATAAAACATGACAACATAATTTGTTAATAAAATATTTTTCTATTTATAAAGTCACATAAACATTTTGTGAAATAGTTTAACAAGCCATTAAAATTTTAAATTTGAGATAGGTTGAAAGAAAACATTTTTGAGAGTTCAACAAAAATGCAATGCAAGGATGCCATGATGATGCAAAAAAAAGAAAACAAGCAAAACTAATTGGGGGAAAATCCCCGGGCGTTACACACTACCACCAAATTGCTCTCCAGTAATTAAATTCAATAAACTAGGACTTACTTCATAGCTTTCATCTTGTATTTCAGGTGTAGTAATTGGCCTAGCAATAAATTGGTCATTGGGTGTATTTGTGTAGTCACTTAATTTAGTTCTATCACCCATTTTAACAGTTTTTATGTAGTTTTTAATTTTTTATGCAAAACTGAAAAGTAAAGTAACTAGGCAAATTCGAAATACTAAAATAAACTAGATAACTAAATTCAAAACTAAAATGCAAACTAAAATAAAATATGCAAGACAAAACAAAAACAAGACAAGAAACAAAACAATATACTTGAAAGAAGGTGGAGATAGAAAGGACGGTACTCACGTAGGTGCAACCTCCCCAAGCTTAGGTGTTTGCACATCTTGTTGGTGATGAAGACTTCTTGTGAGCTCCCTTGGACAACTCCTTCACCTATCGCTCCCCGGCAACGGCGCCAGAAAAACGCTTGATGGCTAGGTTGAGACTCCAAGTGCAGAGTGTGTAGCTAGTGGCAAGCCTTCTTCCCCACGAGGGTGACTCGAGGGTTTATATCGAACTCTTGGGGAGCCAGTATTTCAGCAGTTGTCTTCCAAGCTTCCTCCAGGATCCTGCAAACAAGTAGAGAATTTTGTGCCCTCAACCTCACCAAGTGGTTGTCAAGCACAAGGTGTGAGACTTCTAAATTGCAATGCAAAACTGAAAGTAAATGTGCAATAATTAAATCTACTACTAAATGCAAATGAGAAAATAAATATGCAATGGATTGTTTTTGTATTTTTGTGATGCAAGTGGTGATGGAGATAATGTAAATTCGAATTGGAGATGCAAGTAAAGTAAAGTGCAAGTAAAGTAAATTGCAGCAAAGTAACTAGAGTGTTTTCTTATAATTAAAATAGGACCAGGGTTCATGGTTTCACACTTGCATTCTCTCAAATAAAGTGGTAGACGGTGGACATAAAGAATTACATGTGAGATTACAATAACATGTTTAACATTGAGTACTTTCATATGGGCATCACGTCCTAGCATAGAGATCTCTACGGTCATATTGATCCCTCTTATGCTCCACCAAGATGCGAAATAAATCATAACACCTCGATAATTAAGGAAAAACCAGAGTATAGCTTTAAGCAATGTGACATGAAGTTGAAGTAATAACTTGCTAGATCTAGTCATGGAGATTAATTAGTGTCACTTCAAATCCCCGGTAACAAGGTACTCCTTTTTATCCCTAGTGAGGTAACTAAGAAAGGTTTAACAAAATCTAAGTGGATCGCTGAACTTCTGTCACTTTCACAGCACTAGCCACCCCCCGTTACTCCAACTAATGCACCCATCACCCCACACACGCTCTCAAGAACTAGATTGATCAAAGCTAGCAAATAAGAACGGGGTACATAAGATACATCTACTCAAATAACTCAAGAGAAACAATTGCAATCTCGGATTCAATAACTCATAGAAAAGATCTACCACATAGGAATTACAACGGTTCCCGTAATCATGTGAGGCAGCTCATACGGATCTAATTAGTGAAGCACATAGAGAGAGAGAGATACAAGTGCTACTTCCACAAACCCATAGCCCTGGGGTGGACTACTCCCTATTCATGGAGATGTCGATGGAGATGACATTGGAGGGGTAGGAGATCACACCGGCGGCGCCCCGCCAGAGTTTTCCCCCTCCAATCTGGAACTTCTGGTCTCTGTTTCGGTGTTTCGGCGGCGCTCTCCTCCGTAAGGGTACGGGGGACCCTTTTATAGTCGGTTTTAGGTCAAGACGGAGTCGGTAAGTCGAAGATGGAAGGAATTGGGGCCACAGGGGCCAAAAGGGGGCCTCTCACGCGGCCAAGGAATATGGCTGCGTGGAGGGTCCTCTTTTGGGCCTCCTTGCCTAATTCTCGTGGATCCTTCGCCCGCAAGTCTTCTCCTTCCAAAAAAATGACCCCCGCAGATCTTCAGGTGATTTCGCGGAAGTTTGCCCCGTGAAACGTCAAAAATATAGAAAACGGGGTTTCTGACAGGCAGGGTTAATTCCATAAAAGTTGGGGGACTTTGTAATTTAACCCCAAAATACTATAAAACATTGAATTATACCCTTATATGATGCAATATGTAATAGAAAACCATGTGAAAATATGCAAAATTCATGTATGCATTTTACATGCATCAGTCTCCCCTTGCACGTTAGACATAAACGTTCCATGGAGAGCATTTCATCTTCTACTCTAAGACTAGCAAGATTTTCTATTTCACTTGGGGTCTTAGAGTTGGGAGAATTTGATACCTCCGAGGCCTTAGTCATGAAGCACTTGGCATTTGGGTGAGGATGATTTTCACTGGGGGATTCAAAGAGAGATGAAGACGATGGAGTAGAAGCAATAGCTAGAGAAGCCACTTCACTTGTGGTTTCTTCTTCTTCATCACTCCCGGAATCATATTCCTCTTGAGTCACTAGCACAAACTTGGTGGGGGGATTTCTTGTTGAAGGGTTTCTTCTTGAAGTGAGGTTTCTTGTACTCAACCTTGGACTTGTCCTTGTGAATGAGCTTGCCACCACAGTGTTCTCTATTTTCATAGGGACACTCCGCAATGAAGTGGTGCTTATCTTGACAATTGAAGCAATACCTTACTTTTTGAGCCCCATCATTGCCATAGCAAGACTTGGTCTTCTCCTCAACAAATTTCTTGGCCTTAGGAGGATTCCTCCAAAAAATTTGCACGGTGAGAGCAATGATATCCTTGAGCACGGGATCATACTCTTGATCCTTCAATGGAGCCAACACCTCATTGCCTTCTTCTTCATACTTAACCTCTTGAGACACAACCTTGGCTTTTAAAGCAACTGATGCCTCTTTGTGCATTCCTATGGCCCTAGCACGGTTGTCAAGAGCATTCTTGGTTTGCACTTGATAGGAGCACATTTCTTGCATGACTTGAGTTGAGGTCATAGAAGGGAAATCATGTCTTCCTTGAATGCTCTTCAAGTCCGCGGGCTCAAATGGCATGAGGGCAATCATGTACTTCCTTTTGATCCAAGCATCATCAATGTACTTGGCACCAACATTAGTGAATGCGGTGGCAAGTGTCTTGAGACTTCGGTACATGTCTTCGTGTTTCTCACCATCATGCATATAGAACCCTTCGGACTCATTGGTCAAGGCATCATACCTATTCCTTTGCATGCTCTCAATTCCCACAAACATGACGACAAGAGCGTCCCATGTTTCCTTGGCGATGGAATATTGTTGACGATGCGGCATGTGGTTAGGGCCCACGGTTTGTTGAAGAATTGACAAGGCGGTGTAGTTGAGTTGACAATCCATGACTTCTCTTCTTGTTAGGTTCTTGGGGTCATGAGGTTTGTATCCATCACGAGTGACTCTCCAAATCTCTATACAAGAAGATTTCAAGTGATTCTCCATGTAATATTTCCATTCGCGAAAAGAAAATGCATCAATTTTAGGTGGATCTCCCCTAGGGATTATATGAGGATGTGGGACAGGAGGATCGGGAGAATAACTTCCGGGGACGGAGTGAAATTCTCCATCTCCTTCCGTACCCTTCTTCGTGGAGTTTTCGGCGGAAGCATTTTTAGATGGTTCACCATCTACCCCTTTCTTGGCGCCCTCCGGAGGTACTTTCGGAGGAGATGAGCCGGTGATCTCCGGTCCTTTGGCTTTCAAGAGTTCCATCAAGACTTGACGTAACTCATCGATTTTGGTGTCTATGGATGAGGTCAATGAATTTTTCAAATCATTGAGATCATTCATGGACACCGGCGCCGCGGAACCTTCGGTATCCGATTCATCACCCATACTTAAACTCTTAGGCGGTTAAGCCCGATAGAAGAGCCGAAGCTCTGATACCAATTGAAAGTAAAGTATAGGCACCTAGAGGGGGGTGAATAGGTTCTACGACCAATTTTAATTTTTCTGTAACAATTAGGCTTGACACAAAGGTAAATTCTCTATAAGATGCAACTATGGTGAATTTACCTATATGACAAGGCAAGCACAATAATAATACAAGCAATAGTAAAGGAGGAAGGGAACGAGGTAGCCGATATGAAGCACACGGAGACATGATGTATTCCCGAGTTCCTCCTTGTTAAGGGAGTACGTCTCGTTGCAGGGGTGTGATCTCGCACAAAGTCCTACTCAACGCCACAAAGGCCTCACCCTATTCTCCGATGAACCCCACCACAAAGGCCTAGTCCACCTTCCACTATTGATCCCCTTTGAGGCGGGAATATAGTCCTTTACAAACAAGCTTGGGGCACACACCCACAACCAAATTGGGGGCTCCAAACAATCTCATATCACCAACAAGTAGCAAGATGCCTAGGTTCTCCACAAGAGGAAACCCTAGGCTAGATCCCTCAAGCTAGAGAGGGTGGAATGAAGAACGGCTCGGTGAAGATGTAGATCGGGGCCTTCTCATTCAATCCTCCAAGTATCAACAAGTTTGGGTGGAGGGATTGGGAGAAATATAACTTTGGAGGCTCAATAAATGCTTGTATTCAATGCTGGAGCAAGCAACCTTTGGGGGAAGAAGGGGATGGGGTATTTATAGCCCCCTACCCAAACTAGTCGTTTGACCCTTTTTTGTGCCTGGCGGTACTACCGCTGGTGCCAGCGGTACTACCGCTACCTGGCAATGTGAGCGGTACTGGGGTGTCCCAGACACAGGGCGCGAGCGATACCACCGCCAAAGTACCGTGGTACTCCAGCAGCGGTACTACTGCGGGTGCACAACGGTACTACCGTTGGACACAACTTCGAATTAAATCGAAGTGGCTGGCGGTAGTACTAGGGCACTACCGCCCTAGTACCGTAAACGTTACCATGAGCAAATCCTTGCTGGCGGTAGAAGGGCCGGTACTGAGGGCGGTACTACCGCTTCCTGGAGGCAGCGGTACTACCGCTAGTCAGTATCGGTACTACCGTTGAGCAAGGTTTTGCTCAAAGATCAATATGATAGCGGTACAACCGAGCCAGTACTGCTGCAGTACCGCTGGAAACAGTACGCATTTTCACTCTGGCGGTACTGGGCGCGGTACTACCGCTTGCTGTGAAGATCGATACTACCGCTGGGGAGCCCGGTACTACCGCTGAGTCATGCTGAACTTGGTTGCTTTGTCTTGGAATTCTCTTCACCTTTTTGCGTCTAGTTGATACTTCCTGAAATACTTCGACGCACTATTAGATACTTAGTAGTGTTGTTATTAACTCCAAAACCTAAGAGAGATCAAAGATGCAAATGCACTTTCACCTGCTAGTGCCCACACTAGAGGAAGGCACCAGCTGATTCTATGGCTGAAGGGGATTGTATCCCAGCATGTGCACTCTCACAGCAAAAGAGTCCTCTTCATCACTATCATCATCATTTGAGATAGCAGGCTCTGGAGCTTTCCTCTTCCCATATTTGTCACCTTCAACCTGCACCTCCTGCCTTGATGGCACCAACTTGCCAGCTTCATTGGCCAAGTAGGATCTCCTTGCAACTCTCATGAAACCCACTTGAGCTGGTACATTATTTCTGGCACTTGCACCATTGTCAGATTTCTGCTTCTTAGGAGTGTGCTGAGAAGAGCCACCTCCCTTGCCAGAACCACCAAGTTCTTTATCAGTAATAGTATTTGCTGCTTTCTCTTTTCCTTGCTTCCCCACCCGTATCTCCCTAGTAAATTCTATATCAAAGAAACTGTTTCCAAAGTTAACATTGGGGACTATAGGTGGAATGAGACCCACATCAAGATTACCAATAAGGATCCTAACGTAGTCCACATTGTTCAGACTATGCATGTCCACCTTGATAGTTCTGCCAACCATACTGCCTAAAAAGGAAGAAGTAGGACAGTTCCTATTGTCCAAAGGGATCCCTCTGATCTGGAACCAAGCTATGTCCATCGCTGTAATTGCGTCATATTCAGGGATCCAGTGGTCAACTTGGATCACAACCCTAAGGCATTGCTCTCATATTAGTCCTTCCAAAGTGAACCCATGCAGCTATGTCCCTGGGACTGGGAAATCGAATAAGGAATCTCCCAGCCCCCATGGGCTTAGCATACCACCTCCAAGTGCAGCGAGTACCTGCCCATTGAGTGAACTCTTGTTCAATTTGTCGACTTGAAGGATCTCCCTCCATAACTTCCACCACTGCCTGATAAATATCACCAGAAGGAGCTTCATTGAGGATATTTGGGGTCACAAAGAACCCACTCCTAGGTACAGCTACGACCACGAAAGGGGCTGCCAGTTCCCAGGGCATCACCCCATAGTATCTGAAGCTATCCACATGGTTTCCACCGCACATTCCACATGAATTTTCCAAGTCAATAATCTGATCCTGATTTTCCTGAATGGACACATTCCTATCCTCAGCATTTCTCACGCGATTTGGCTGCGCATCTATCTCTTCTGCTCCCTCACTACCGAGGATTTCATGAGACAAAGAATTTTCCCTGCGAGCTGGGTAAGGGGTAGCACCTACAGAGGAGTTGCTAGCCGTCTCCGCCCATCTAGATTCAACATCTATTATACGATTTCCAAAAGAATTGTCTCATTTCTCCTCTCGCATCTTAGATCTATGGGCCCATCTGTCCCTATCTCTATCTCTAAACGCTTGTGAAGATCCAAAGGAGATGTCGCGGCTAATAGCTCCAAGGCGGTTAGGGTTGGGGTTACCTCTTTGCCCCTCCCTACTGCGAGATCTGTCGGTGTTGTCGCGGCCAAGCCTTCCCTCCATGCAGTCAGCAGCACGGAAGGTCTCACGCCCCCGCGGCTGTCGAGGACCATTGGCGTGGAGGGGAGG
Source organism: Alopecurus myosuroides (assembly GCA_028641055.1). NCBI lineage: Eukaryota > Viridiplantae > Streptophyta > Magnoliopsida > Poales > Poaceae > Alopecurus > Alopecurus myosuroides. The sequence goes on along the minus strand of CM054062.1, from coordinate 271,621,591 downwards.
ACGAACTCCAACCCCGGGTGGAGGTGGGTAGCCACCATGAGGGCGCAGCGGAGGGAAATTAGCGCGTCCCCGCTGAGCGCCACCGCGCCCACTCATTCAGTACTCAAAGGCCATGGGGGCGGATCTGCTACCACCGCAGCGTAGCCTCTCCGTTCGCCGTGTACTGTAGTGAGCCAGGAGGGGAAGGAAGTAGATATGAGGATGGGGACAGGAGTATAAACCGAAACGAAAATGACCCTGGGCTTCCCCGCCGCACGGATTTTATCCCACAGGTGCGTGTACGTTGACCGGGTTGGTGGCACCCGCATGCGACGTTCGTCCCGTGTCACGCGCGCACCGACGATGGAGACCCCATCGTCCGTGACCGGAGACCCCGCAACGTGACAGCCAGACTGAGGATGCGTACTGTTGGGGGGATGATAACCCGTCAGGCCCATGAAGAGGAACAAAGACCCGGCTGGAAGGGATTTACGCGAGACTTTCTAATATGATGTTGGGTCGGGTGTCACCGATGGGCCAACAATTGTAGTGGTAACTCGGCTCGTGGAAGAAAGGTTCTAGAAGACCCGAAAGGCGGTGCGAAGCACGGAATCCAAGACTTGGGGGACGCGGAGAGTAATTTAGGGTTACGTGTAGACCCCGAGTAGGACTCTAGATGTATCTTGTAAGGAAAGCCAGGAAACCAGGTATTATATATAAACCGGCTTCTAGGGCATAGAGAGAGATGAGAAGGATTTGAGTTATTCGAGATATACGAGAGCAAGTACTTGTAACCCTAGATTTGGAGTCTCGGTGACATTGCAGTCCGAGCCTATAGATCGATAATCAATAAGATCCTAGCAGGAAGTAAGCTATTATCTCCAATGGAGAGGCTGAACCGGGATAAGTCTTGTGTCCGATCTGAGCTAAACCCTCTTCCAAACACCAGAGTCGATTTACCCCAACCTAAGTTACCTCCGGTAACGTCTGCCGTGACTTTCCCACGACAGTTGGCGCCCACCGTGGGGCCTACGTCCAAAGGTGTTTACATTATGTGAGAAGCTCTGGAAAGCATGAAGAACCTCGTTCTTGGCAAGATCATCACCAACCCCGAAGGAGAGAAGATCGTCGACGATTTTGGCTGGGGGCCAGAGTCGGATCAACTGGAAACCGGATTTGTCGTCAGGATCGGCCGGGTCAACGTCTTCGTGGGTATGGTACGTACGTCTGGTTTAATTTCTGACAATAATGAGTATGATTCTGTGTCAGGGGCCGCCACCTGCGTTCAATCGGATGGGGAAGAGTCGGTAGGCACGGCAGAACTGGAGAAAGCACCCCCCACGAAGAGGGAACAGCCGGAGGAGCCGGCATGGACCCCGCGTGGCCGGGTTACTGGAGATGATGACACTGAATCTATCTTGCACCTGCTCGAAGATCGGTATGAAGAAGATAGCTGCGAGGAAGAAGAATAAGAATCTTCACCAGGCATTGCGCGCCGAGTTGCGGTCTACACAGCCCCCGCGATAAATCTGAATCAGGGTGATGTGTCGGTAGCCGCGGCTGGTGCGGCGCAAGCGCTGGCCCAACAACAGACTCCGATTAATGGAAACCCGGCTGGAGCCCGGGTCGATGGTGAACAGACATCCGTCACTAGCGAAACGGGTGAAACTTCTCATCACAGGAACATGTTCGGGTTTAGGACGAACAGAACAGCCGGTGCGGGAACGTCACACCCACCGAATCCGGCTCTGTTCAGCAACAACTTAATCTTGGATCCCACAGTGTTAGCAACGGCGATAACCCCGTAGAATGCAGCGGCCCGGGCCAGAGACCTGGATGTGGCCCGCCGAGCATTGGAACAACAGAGGAGAGGTGTAGAGGCTGAGAAATTACAGATGGCCGCGCGTCAACGTCAGGTGGATGAGTTAGAGGATCGTATACAGGCACAGACGACTAGAGCATATAATCAGAGGCACCAGACGAGACTGCCTGCGACAGGCGGAGCCCTACAACCGGCCGCGTTATTCATTATGCCTCAAGACCAGCAAATCCCAATCGTGAATCGAGGAACTGGGTATGCAGGAGCAGCGCTTGGAGGAAAACCGGCTAACGCGCCGACTGGGTCACCTGTGCTACATGTTGGGGTGGCTGGGGGCAGTGTTGTGCAACCACCACCATCACGATTTCATACCCCTCCGGGTCACTTCAATAACCCTATGGACAACGTGTATGCCGCAACTTTAGCGCTCGACCGTATTCCACTGGGAGAATCGCCTCAAGCAATAGAAACCCGGCGGGCTATAGAGATGTTACGCACCGCGGTGGCTCAGCAAGCCAATTACCCGGACAACAGGAGCGGGATGCACGGGACGCCGTATATCAGTCGGCAGGAAGGCAATACGAGGAATATTCAGTCGAATTCAGCACGACGGAGGGCAGAGCAGCAGCAAATGCCGCCTCCTCCCCTTAGACCAGCAGCTCCTGTGGTCTCAGCGGCACAGGCTATTGTGGATAGTTCTCAGGCAAGGCGTGCAGCCGGGTCTGCTGTGCGAGGTTCAGGAGTTGGTGCGCCTCTCGCCGCAGCAGCCGAGGTTTCACACATTTCAAGAGTAAGGCCGGTGTTGACAAATTTAGCTGGACCCAAATGCTTATCAGATGCTATCAGGGCTAAGCCTTACCCGGACAAATTCAAGGAGCCGGGTAAAGTTGTCAACTATGAGCCGACCATGGATCCTGAGACCTGGTTGAGCAGCTATGAGATGGCCATGTCTATTCGCAACGCTTCATAAAGGCTCCAAGCCAAATTTATGTATCTCATGATGTTCGAAGGAGCAACTAAACTATGGTTCAATAACCTGCCTGAGAGGTCTATCAATTCATGGAGTGAGCTTAAGTCGGCTTTCGTCAAGCATTTTCATGGAACTTGCAGGAAACTATACACGATTGACGACTTGGATCGGTGTGTGCAAAGAAAGGGAGAGTCGTTAGGCAGCTGGGTGCGCCGAGTCATGGAGATACTCCACTCTTCCACCGATATCCAGCCCAAGGATGCGATACAAGCTATGGCGAAAACATGCAGATATACGCCCTTGGTGCAAAAATTGGTACGCGTGAAATTCAGCAGGCATGTTTCAGAAATTACTATGGGAGAGTTGATGGATGCATGCAACAAGCATGCCTCCACTGACACCACAGAAGAGGATATCGAGGACAAGAAGGGAAACGCTAATGTGAGCAATAATGGAAGAACCGGTAATGGGGCTGCACCGAATGACAATGGAGGTAACAATGGTGGCAATGGAAACAATCAGCATAAACGTCCGTATGAGGGGGGCTCCGAGTTAGTCGCCAGTACTGAAGCCGGGTTTACAAGACCTAGAGCGGACGGAAACTTTAACGGAGGAAACAATTATCAGGGGCCACCATGGCCGACTAACCACATAGAAGCCTTCAAGATGCCTTTCCCGCGCTATAGTAGGAACGGCATGCCGACTAATCATTCATTGGAGCAATGTGTGGATCTACAAAGGTGGAAAAACGAGGAAATACAGAAGGCTCTACAAGGTGCAGTCCGGGGAGGAGGGCCGGGTCTGGGCGGAAACCCGGGCAACGGTCCACCCCCTGCAGGCAATGCAGGAGCTGGTAACACGGGTAATAACCAGGGTGGTGCAAGGGGCTTTCAGAGTAACCCAAAGCAGCTAGGACAGTATCATGTTCACACCACTGGGACCTCCAAGAGGGAGAGGAAGATACTCAAAAGAGCTGTAAATTCGGTTTCTTCGGGTGTCCCGAGATACCTGAGATGGTCGGATCAGGAAGTAACATGGAGTAGGAGGGATCACCCGGAAGCAATAGAACATCCGGGTGTGCTAGCTTTGGTAGTAGCGCCGCAGGTCAATGGCTATGAATTAAAGAAGGTTCTGATGGATGGTGGGAGCAGTATCAATATCCTATATTGGGAGACCTTTTTGCGTATGGGGCTCAAAGAGTCTCAGCTGCACAAAAGTTCCACAATTTTTCATGGAATTGTACCAGGACATTCGGCCTGCCCTGAGGAAAAGATATCACTGGAGGTTGCTTTTGGAGAATCCAAGGATAATTACAGAGTAGAGTGGATCACATTCGAGGTGGTTAAGTTGCGTAGTCCTTATCACGCATTGTTTGTAAGGCCGGATTACGCCAAGTTCATGGCAAGGCCGTGTTACGTCTACCTACAGTTGAAGATTCCGGGTCCTAAACGGACCATCACTATACATGGGAACAGAGCTGTGGCAGCAGAGTGCGACGAGGGAGATGCGGCACTTGCAGAACAAGCTTGTGCAAAGGAAGAGCTCAGATATTAGAGGTCTAAGGTAGACCCGGAAGATCGAACCGCTTTGAAAAAACCAAATACTGATGATGAGAGAGCTAAGTTTAAAGCAGCCCAAGACACAAAGATGGTGGCTTTCATTGAGGGCGACTCTTCATAGCAGTTTGCCATAGGGTCCAACCTGGATAGCAAGGAGGAAGGCGCGCTCATCGAGTTTATCCGCGAGAATCAGGATGTTTTTGCTTGGACGCCTAGCGACATGCCGGGTATCCCGACTGAACTTGCTGAGCACAGCTTACACGTTGACCCCAAGTCCCGGCCAGTGAAGCAGGGCTTGAGGAAAATGAATGAGGAAAGAATAAAAGCTATAGGAGCAGAGGTAGCTCGGCTATTAGCAGTCGGCTTTATCATGGAGGTTTTCCACCCCCAATGGTTGGCAAATCCGGTTTTGGTGTTGAAAAAGAATAACGAGTGGAGAATGTGCATAGATTACACGAGTATCAACAAGCATTGTCCAAAAGATCCGTTCGCCCTTCCAAGGATTGACTGGATCATAGATGCAGTGGCGGGAAGTGACTTGTTATGTTTTATGGATGCCTATTCCGGGTATCATCAGATAAAGCTCAAAAAGGAGGATTGGGAGAAGACGTCATTCATAACCCCCTTTGGATCTTTTTGTTACAAAACCATGACCTTTGGATTGAAAAATGCCGGCGCAACGTATCAATGGTGCATTCAGAAGTGTTTTGAGGATCAGATTGGGCGCAATGTCCATGCTTATGTTGATGATGTGGTGATCAAAACAAGGAACGCATAAACATTCATTGATGACCTAAAAGAGACCTTCAAAAACCTGAGGAGATATCAAATGAAGCTCAACCCAACAAAATGTGTGTTCGGAGTTCCTGCGGGGAAACTGCTTGGTTTCATCGTTTCTGAGCGAGGGATCGAGGCTAACCCGGAGAAGATCAAAGCTATTCAGAGCCTAAAAAGCCAGAGGAATTGAAACACGTCCAGAAACTTACAGGATGTGTAGCAGCACTGAGCCGGTTCATATCTCGGCTCGGAGAAAAAGCAATACCCTTATACCGACTATTAAAGAAAACAGACAAGTTCGTATGGGATCAAGAGACGGATGAGGCGTTTGAAGCTCTGAAGAAGCAATTATCTGAAGCCCCGGTTTTGGCAGCGCCGGGTCCCAAAGATCCCATGTTACTGTACTTTGCGGCCGGGCCTCGAGCAGTTAGTGCAGTAGTCGTGGTTGAGCGTAAAGAGGATGGAAAGGACTACCCGGTGCAACGGCCGGTTTATTACGTGAGCAAGGTCTTATCAGAAGCAAAGCAGCGGTATCCGCACTGGCAGAAACTAGTTTTTGGGGTATTCATGGCCAGTCGGTAATTGAAGCCGTATTTTCAAGAACACCCCATAATGGTGGTAAGTTCCATACCCATGGCAGATATCATAAGAAATTCAAATGGTACAGGTAGGGTAGCAAAGTGGGCCATCAATATGGGCGATTATCATATCAATTATGAGCCCCGATCTGCGATCAAGTCTCAGGCGCTGGTCGATTTAGTTAATGATTGGACTCAGACAAGCGTACCCTTGTTGGTGCCGAGTTCAGAATCTTGGGTTATGCATTTCGATGGCTCCAAGCAGTATGAAAGATCAGGAGTTGGTGTTGTGATCACATCACCAAAAGGAGATAAGTTGCGCTACGTTTTGCAAATTCACTTTGATTTCTCTAACAATGTAGTCGAGTATGAGGCCTTGTTACATGGATTGCGTGTAGCAAAGGAGATGAACATTAAGCGTATAAAGTGCTACGGAGATTCGGATCTCTTGGTACAGCAGGTCTCAGGAACGTGGGACAAAAAGGATGCAACAATGGCAGCATACCGCAGAGAGGTGGACAAAATAGCCGGGTCTTTCTCAGGGTATCAGGTGGAGCACATTGACCGACGTAAGAACGAGGCTGCGGATGCACTGTCGAGACTCGGCTCTCGTCGAGAGCCGGTCCCGCCTAATGTTTTCTTGGATGAATTGTGGCGGCCTTCCGTTAAAACCGAGTCAGAAGAAGAAATAGCCAACCGAGACCCAGACTCGGAATTTGTGGCTGCGGTATGCGCTATTCCAGAGTGGACTGAGCCATTCCTGGCGTTTCTATTACGGGGCGAGTTACCACAGCAGGAAGTCGTAGCCCGGCAAATCCAGAGACAGGCAAAAGGTTACTCTATCATTGGTGGTGAGCTTTACAAGAGAAGTGCTACAGGTATCTTTTTACGCTGCGTAGCTCTAGAAGAAGGCCGACAAATATTAAAGGAAATTCATGAAGGTGATTGTGGGCACCATGCCTCCACAAGGTCCCTTGTGGCCAAGGCGTATCGGCACTGTTTCTTTTGGCTTACGGCTTTAGCAGATGCAGAATGCTTGGTGGCAAGGTGTGATGGATGTCAGAGGTATGCTCGGCAAACCCATGTGCCGGCTATGGAGCTGCGGACGATTCCATTGACTTGGCCGTTCGCTGTTTGGGGTATGGATATGGTAGGCCCTTTCCACAAGTCTCCATGCAAAAAGACTCATTTACCAGTAGCCATCGATAAATTCACAAAGTGGGTTGAGGTCATGCCAGTTACGAACTGTGAAGCGGCCACAGCTGTGAAATTCTTGAAGAAGATCGTATATCGTTTTGGATACCCCCACAGCATAATCACGGACAATGGAACCAATATGTCCTTAGGAGAGATGGAAAAGTTCTGTGGAAACAATGGCATTCGACTTGATGTAGCCTCGGTGGCCCATCCACAAGCCAATGGGCACGTGGAGAGAGCAAACCAAGAGCTGCTTCGTGGGTTAAAACCACGATTACGAGTCCCGTGTCTCCGAGCTGCTGGAGCATGGGTTGAGGAGTTACCCTCTGTGGTCTGGGGAATCAATACTACACCTAAAAGGTCTACTCAAATGACCCTGTTTTTTATGGTTTATGGTGCAGAGGCGGTCCTCCCAAGTGATATTATCCATAACTCGCCACGAGTGTCGGCCTATGTTGAGGTGGAAAACAAGAAGACCCGGCAAGACGCTGTGGACATGTTAGAAGAGCACATGGAACAAGCCTTGGAGCGGTCCGCAATATATCAGCAGGATTTACGGTGATAGCATAGCCGCCGGGTCAAGACGCGTGTTTTTCAAGAAGGAGACCTTGTGCTACGTTTGGTGCAATCCAAGGAGGGAAAACACAAGTTATCTCCCCCCCATGGGAGGGTCCGTTCATTATAAGCCGGAATCTACACAATGGATCGTATTATCTGGTAGACGCAAGGGAAGAGTCGGACTATGTGAATGATACTGCTCATTCCACCTCCTCCATGCAAGAGCGTGAACGATCATGGAACGTGTCCCAGCTGCGTCCTTACTACACTTGCATAGACTCGGTTTGCAAATTGTATTACACGATGTAACAGGCAGCAGGTTTCAGACGCACTATTTTCCTATCCAGGGTACCTAAGAGGACTGGAGGGTTTTTAATGAGGCGTCCTGCTGACCTAACCTTTTCATGTCAATAAATAAATGGTTAAATCATGATAGTCATTATGTTCTTTAAATTTTGTCAATTTCTCGCATATTTTTATGTAGTTGATCATGCCTTGTATTTACTAGTGAGTTATTTCAGTTAAATATGTTCTCCAACAGTAAGGCGTATGATTTAGTGGGTTTAAATTTGCGCATCTCTTCCTTTTTAGTATTCAAACTATCCGTAAGCCGGTAGAGCAGAAAGCCTACTGTTGCATAGTACATATATCTAGGTCTTGGGGGCTGATTCCTTGAATAGCACAGTTGCACACTCAGACCCGGCCACGATGCCAATCGGTTGTGAGGACTGATTACTTGCAATAAGTACAGTTACAATCTCGTAACCCAGACAATAGAGCCAAATTTTTTCTTGACCTCTTTTGTTTAAGCTTGATGTGACTCGCAACAAAATGGCGTGTTTGCTAACCTATAAATCCAATCAGTCATGATGCCCATTGGGACTTGCCTGACCCTGTTTTTACTAGAGCTATAGCAACATTGAAAATCCATGCGAAAACCAGCTTATAACCAGAAGGGTCAAAAGGGCCATCTAAAACATAAGTTGTGCAGAGCAAAGGCAACAGCCGGAAGCTCATTACATATTGCGCATAACTTCAAAATGTATAAGTGTATAACAGTAAAGTTTGGGACTTGGGGACTTGAGAAACAAAATTTCTCAAGCCAAGAATCCTCAGACCCAGAGTCCGTGTCTTGGGGACTTGTGAGAAATTCTTCACAATCCTAAGACCAAGACTCGGCATCTTTCTCACAAAGCATATAACAAGTAAAGTTGTGCCAAAATGAGTTGTAAAGCGCATATCAAAGCGACAACCATAAGGGTCATCGAAACCACAGAAGTTTAATGTGTTTCAAACCTTAGGAATAATATCAAAAAGTGCACAGATGCACCATCAAATAACAGTGTGTAAAAGGCATATTACAATGCCTATTGGTCGAATGATTGTTTGCTGATAAAAAGGAGTACATTACTCGGCTGCTGAAGACGAGTCATCATGAGTGGTCTTGGTGGCCGGGTCTTCGGTATTCTCCTCTGTTGCCTTCTCCGTTTCAATGTCCGGGTCAACCACGGAGGCAGCACGAGATGGAGGAGGAACAACCGGATTTGATGAATTTGGTGCAGAACCGGCCTCGGATCTTTTCTTGGTGAGCTCCGCCTTGAAGCGAGATAGTATGTAAAAAGGAGCAGGATCTTTGAAGGGCACAGGCTTATCCTCAACATCATATGGGGCAGTAAGCTTGTTCACATCGAGGTTTTCGGCGATCAAGCTGGCCGAGTGACGAATCTGAGTGTTGATGGCCTTGAGGTCTTTTCCCGTGAATTTAGAACCATCGGTCTTAAACTTGGGAAACCCGTTTACAAGCATTGCTGGCTCAATCTTGGGGTGGTAGGCCTTAGCCAGTGCAAGGCCGCGTATCACTCCAACCCGGCATGCTGAGCGCTTCCAGGCATCAATCCAGGCAGGGACTGTCGAGTATGCCTCAAGCATGTGTGTTACACCGGTGTAGTCACCGGTTAACTTCAGTCACCGGTTAACTTCACAACTTCGAGTGTCCATTTTGTCCCTGCCGAAAATTGCCGGATGACGGTCTTGACTATTCTAAGCTTTTTGAGGTCGTCATGTTCGCCATCAACTTCACCCGGACCTGCTACAAAAAGGGAAGTAAGTTAGTAAGATCCGGGTCAAAACCTTTTAAAATAGGAAATCCGAGTAACACAAAGCGACAGTCGGAAACTTAGATGTGCCTTACCTATGATGGAGTCATATGTCTCGGCTATGAAAGTCGAGAGTTTCTTGACAAGCTCCTCAGGGGTCCGGAGTTTCTTCTTCTGCTTCTTGCATTGCTTGGAGAGATCCTTGAGATTGGCCTCTAGTTCCTCATGGAGTTTCACCTCAGCTTGTAGGAGTTCATTTGTTTTAGCAAGTACTTCATCAGTACGAGCTACATAAGCCTGAAAATGGCAAAGCAATATTAGTCGGCAAATCAATATTAGTCGGCAAAGCAATATCAGTCGGCAAAGAAATGTCAGTCGGCAATGAGCTTAAAAGGGATATATTTGCAAGTACCGAGTGGCTGTGGACAGGTTACTCGGAACTTGGGGACTAGGGTATTCTGAAGTTTGAAAAAGAAAGACTATATATTTGTAAGTACCGAGTGATTGTGGACAGTTTACTCGGCACTTGGGGACTAGGATAAGGATATAGATAATATCAGTTGAACAGACCTGGTGCTCTGCTGCCAAAGACTCGACAATCTCGTCTTCGGTCGCCTTCAAAGAGCGATACTCCTTCAGCAGCTTCTCGAATTCCGGGTCACCGAGAGTCGGCCTGGAGGAGCTGGCGCCCCGGTCAGCTGGCGGTGGGGTTGCCTCCTGTTTCCCCGCGTCAAATCTGGCAGCGGCGGTCTTTGGAGCGGCGGCCGCCCTTTGTGTCCCAAGGTACTCAACCTCGGGATCAGTCGGCTGGGGCGCGGGAGGAGGAGACTCGGTTCTTGGGTCGGCCGCGTTAGCCGGCTCTTGCTCTTCCATGGGCGGGGGATTAGCCACGCTTTCCGGGTCTTCCGCCATCGGGTCATCGACGGGGGTCTCAACCGGATCGCTGAGTGTGACCTTAGCTCTGAAGGAAGAAAAACAAAGTGTTTAGTGGTCGATAAAAGTGAAACGTGCAAAGTATAGGGATATAGTCAAGCAAGTTATGAAAATTGCCCGGTATTCACGAAGAAATCGCTCGGGAGATCGTTGCTTGACCCAGAAGACACTGATAGAGAATTGGAGACTGAGACTCGGAGTTTTCCGGCTAAAGGGTGACTCAGAGTTGGATATTTTCGAGGAATATACTTGCGATAAGATGAAGGAGTACCGGCTCGGCGTGCGGGCGACTGAAGAGAAATCCCGGGGTTGAGGGACTCGTCACCCGGTGAAGACCGAGTTGCCCGTCGCTTGGGTGGAGGAGATGCGACCTTCTGAGATGATACAGTGGTTAGATATTCATTAAGTTTGCACATGCCAGCATATGAGTACGGCTCTGTGGTTATGGAAGAGTGGGGTACCTTGAACGTGACTCCCTTGGCCTTCCTCTTTTTGCCTAACTCGGCTTCAGGCTCCGCCTCGCTCTCTTCAGACTGAGAGTCGGCCTTTTCAGTCGGTGCTGGTGATTGTGGCGTATTGTCAGAAATAAAGGTGGGAGGGGAATCTTGATCTAGTAAGTCGACAAAGTATTTGTTCAGTAACTCGGAATCACCTTCTTCGTTGTCACTCGGCTCTTCGTCTTCTGAGTTTTCAGAGGGAGGAGGGGTTGCAATCTTCCACCAATCATCAGATTCCTGAGTAAATAACGGAAAAGATAAAGGTTAGTATATGTATGTTTGAAAAATCAATGGGTATAAAGAATGTTAGTCGGTTCTTACTGGTGGAGCCGGGTTTGAGCGGGAGAAGGGGGAGAGCCCAGAAATGGTCTTGATAACATCCACCTTCTCAGCCAAAAAGTTTTTCATGGACTTGTTGACATCAGCGGCCGGGTATGACTTCTCCGACTATCGGAGAGAGTCGGTCAAGTGGCCCGAGTATTCGCAGAGAAGTTTTTTGCGAGTGCTATTGGGCTGGATCCTACAGCTGATCCAGGTCTTGATCAAATTCAACCCACAAAGACCGTGGGCCGCTAGGACAGCTAGTTTGTGAAGGAGGGGTTGGATGGCCTGCCTATCGGCCTCCGGAGCAAAGGCACTCAGATTGTCGCTAAGAGAGAGGGTTTCAACAGAGAAACCCGGCAGAGGCTTCTCGCCGGGTGTGGAAGTATCTTTGCAGTAAAAGAAGGTTTTTTGCCAATGCTTCACGTGGGAGTGAAGATTGAGAGTCGGCATCAGAGATTTCTTGCATCTTTGGATGGCCACACCTCCACAGACAAGGAGGGGACCATTCGTAGTTTTGCGGCAAGGTTTGCATTGAAAGAGTTCGAGGAATAGAGAAAGATTGGGGGCAATGCAAAGATATGATTCACAAAGAACGATGAAATGACAGATGTTAAGAAACGAGTTCGGGCCTATGTCAAAGACCCTGAGCTTGTAGTGATGAAGAACTTCACGAAAGAAAGGGTGACCCGGGGGGCGGAAACCCCGAGTCACGTGTTCGAGGAAAACTACAACTTCACCTTCTCTAGGTGAAGGCCGACTCTCCTCCTCGGGGGCCCTCCATGAGATCTCCGACTGAGGAGGAAGGACTCCAGACTCGGCCAGCTCCTCCAGCTTGGTCTGTGTGACAGTCGACTTTGCCCAGTTGGCAGTAATGGTTTGACCCGGCTTTTGCTTCAGAGCCGTGGCCTTGGCCTTGGACTTAGGAGCGGCCTTGGGATCCATTGGAAAAGATCTAACGAAAACTGAAAAGGAAAAACAAAATGAGGAAAAAGACAAAGGCGATGAACACGAAGAACGCAAGCTCAAGATCTATAAAAGTAAACTTAGATTTAAGAGTGTGTACCAGGAATCGGCGGCGGAGACGAGGTTCGTTGAACGCGGCGCGACGGCATGGACCGGCGGGCCGACTCTGGTGAGCGGCGGCGGCGTGCGTGAAGCTTGTTGACGGAGCTCCGGGTCGCGGTCTTGAGCTCCAATGGCACGGCTCGAGCTTGAAGATGAAGTGGAGTGCGGGTGGCGTTTTGTGATTAGGGTTTCCCACGGGGCCCAGTATTTATAGGCGCGGTAAAAACCCTAGAATGCCAACGGTAAAATGGAGCAAATCACGGGATATGATACTCGGCCCGTTGATTACGGAAACAAGATCTTGGGAGTTATTTTCATGCAGCTGAGTTACAAATGGCCGCCCAAGAGCCGGACTCGAAATTGTTACTCGGGCTAGCTTATGAGGAATATGAAAGTCGGATTATGAAATGGTCGCTATGGAGAGTTGATCTAAGAGATGATATTCGGCTTAGTATGATGATAGGGTTAGTATATGGACCGCCGAAAGACCGGCCTGGCTATAGTTAAAGCAATCTAACCTATAGCATTATCATATGTAAATGTTTATTGTTTTGCAGGGAATAACATGTGCTTCATGGTTGGAGGTTTGTCTTATGCTTAAAGTTTGGAGCTACAAGAAAAGCGCGCCAACCAAGATGCCCAGGCTATTCTGGGGACTACTGTTGGGGGGATGATAACCCGGCAGGCCCATGAAGAGGAACAAAGACCCGGCTGGAAGGGATTTACGCGAGACTTTGTAATATGATGCTGGGCCGGGTGTCACAGATGGGCCAGCAATTGTAGTGGTAACTCGGCTCGTGGAAGAAAGGTTCTAGAAGACCCGAAAGGCGGTGCGAAGCACAGAATCCAAGACTTGGGGGACGCGGAGAGTAATTTAGGGTTACGTGTAGACCCCGAGTAGGACTCTAGATGTATCTTGTAAGGAAAGCCAAAAAACCAGGTATTATATATAAACCGGCTTCTGGGGCATAGAGAGAGATGATAAGGATTTGAGTTATTCGAGATATACGAGAGCAAGTACTTGTAACCCTAGATTTGGAGTCTCGACGACATTGCAGTCTGAGCCTCTAGATCGATAGTCAATAAGATCCTAGCTGGAAGTAATCTATTATCTCCAATGGAGAGGCTGAACCAGGATAAGCCTTGTGTCCAATCTGAGCTAAACCCTCTTCCAAACACCAGAGTCGATTTACCCCAACCTAAGTTACCTCCGGTAACGTCTGCCGTGACTTTCCCACGACACGTACGCCCACCGAACAAAGATTTTGGGCGAATGGACGTGATACCCCGGTGCGGCACACGTGGAATCACAAGAGTTTGACCCAATTCCTCGCCCACCGTGGCAACGTGACACAGGAAAACGATGTGGGCCCCACAGTCTACACACTCACCTGGCCGGAGAAGACAAACGTCGACGACGATTAATTCTGCATCTAGGAGAACCACTCGTCGTGCCTCGCACCGGAGAAGGAGATCACCCTGATGGCGCACCTCATCCAAGGAAGAGGAATACGAAGCCACCTATTTCCTTGAGATTGGGGAACGAGGCCACGAAGGGACCTTGCCCGAAACCCTCCTCACCGGCAAAGAACTCCCAGACGGCGGCGATGGGATTTTCCTCCATGATGCCGCGAAAATACACTCAATAGGCCAACCTCTATGAACATCGAACTAAATCGGGGAACGAATCAAAATGTGCTCGCCTGGTCCGAGATCCCTAATCTCCACGACCCGCTCATCCTCAAGACGGTGAAGGATTGTACCTGCTCTCGGGGACGCGACGTCACCTGCTGCCAGTGCGAAGGACGAACGCCATATGGACACTCCACCCTTACGCTCTCCAACGAGCCAATCTCCAGGGAAGTGCGGTCGAGCCCGCGTACCCGCCTGACTCGGTGCGGGACTCTGACTACATTGCGGAGGAGAGAGGGGGCTGCAACGCGGAGGTAGTGGAGGAGGCGAAGTCGCATGACGTGGTGGTGACTGCGGCCAGGGGGCTGAGGCGAAGGCGGAGGTGGCGGCGCCGGCGGGGGAGGACGGGAGGGGAAAACGGAGACATCCTCGCTTGATTTGTCCCTCGCACTCTCGTAATCTGTTATGCCGTCAATTAAATGTAGATCCATAAACCCAGTGAAGTTACAGAATGATCATTTTTTTTGTCGTGACAAATTTGTTCTAATTTTGATCTAGACAAGAAATAAATTTGAAATCAAATCAAAATTTCGAATTAACATAGGACTAGTACTTAACAGTTAACCCCTCATCACAGCCCAGGACAGACGTCAACTGAACTGAGGAATACCATATGCCCCTCCTCGCAGAGCATGAACCCGCGCTACAAAACTCTCTCCAAATCCTTCAAATCACGAAACCTCCTCTCCAAATCCAAGCAAACCCTCACCAAATCGTTCTCCTCCTCGTCAACCCCACCACCAAGCTCACTTCCCCATTCCGACGAGCTCGCGGAGCTCCTGCACGCCACCCGTTCGCCGAAATGCCTCAGCAAGCTCCACGCGCTGCTGGCCGTCGGGGGCGCGATCTCCCGGGACACCTCCGCCGTCACGGCCGTCGTGGAAGGATACCTCTCCATCGGAAGCCCGGGCTCAGCGGCGTCGGTGTTCGCCGGAGCCTACCGCCGCCGCCCCACAGTGTACTCTCTGAACCTCGCCGTCCGGTGCTTCTCGGCCCACGGGTTCCACCGGGAGCTGCTCGATCTGTACCGGGAGCTGTGCGCCTTTGGCTCCGACAACTTCACGTTCCCGCCGGTCATCAAGGCGTGCACAGCCGTCGGGTGCCTTCGGCTGGGGAGAGAGGTGCACGGCAGGGTCCTGCGGGCCGGGCACGGGGACAATGTCGGCGCACAGACTGCTCTCCTTGACATGTACGCCAAGGCTGGCTGGATTGGTGCTTCAAGGAAGGTGTTCGACTGCATGGCGCAGAGAGACCTGGTTTCCTGGAACGCCCTGATCTCAGGGTATTCTCTGAACGGGTCCTTTCGTGAAGCTGTAGAGGCTACGTGGGAGATGCAGCAGGACGGTATGAGGGCGAACGCCAGCACCTTGGTTGCTCTTGTCGGCGTGTGCGGTGCAGTTGGAGATTTGGGTGCTGCGGATTCGCTGCACGCGTTTGCAATGAAATGTGGGGTCCTTGGTGATGAATCGCTTGCACCTGCGTCCATTTCTATGTACGCCGCATTCGATGATCTTTCCTCATCGAGGTTGCTGTTTGATCTGCAGCCTGGGAAGGGTTTGGTATCTTACAATTCCATGATCTCAGCGTACATGCAGCATGACAAATGGGAGGAGTCGTTTGAGGTCTTCAGATTGATGCGCCGTGCAGGGCTTGGGCCTAATCTGGTTACAGTGGTATCTGTCCTGCCAACTTGCAGTGATTTTTTCGGTGTAAACCTCGGTGATTCTGTGCATGGTGTGGTCATCAAGTTCGGGCTTGGTGAGCAAGTTTCTGTTGTTAGTGCTCTTGTTTCAATGTATTCTAGACTTGGGGAATTGGATTCAGCTGTGCACCTTTTCTGCAGTTGTACCGTAAAGAGCAGTCTCTTGTGGAACTCCATGATTTCTGGGTTCCTTGTGAACAGCAAATGGGACATGGCTCTTGATACATTCTGCGAGATGCAAACTGAAGGTGTTGCACCTGATGCAACAACTGTCGTTAAGATGATCTCCGGATGCAGGCACATGAAAGATTTACATATGGCAAAGTGTATCCATGCATATGCTGTTAGACAAAGATTTGAACTGAACCAGAGCGTGATGAATGCACTCCTTGCTATGTATGCTGACTGTGGAGAGAGTGAGGCTTCTGTGAGACTGTTCTGCCAGATGTGCCAAGCAGGCTTTCAGTTTGATGTAGTAACCTTGATTGGCCTTATCAGCGGTATTTCTGTGGCTGAGGATGCCACAATTGGAGAATCACTTCATTCGCTGGCGGTCAAAAGCGGATGCAATGCAGACGTTTCTCTTGCAAATACCCTTATTACAATGTACAGCAACTGTGGTTCTGTTGAGGCATGTCAGCGACTCTTTGACAGCTTGTCTTCTAGGAACACAGTCTCTTACAATGTTCTGATGACTGGATACCGTAAAAACAATCTAATTGAAGAGATAGTGCCTTTGTTTTACCAAATGGTCAAGAATGAACACGAGCCAAATCATATTACATTACTGAATTTATTGCCTGCTTGTCAGAGCCAGTCTCAAGGGAAGTCTGTTCACTGCTATGCAATTCGGAATTTCTTTGCGCTAGAAACATCTATCGTCACGTCAGCCATTTGTATGTATAGTAGGTTCAACAATGTAGATTACGGTTGCAAACTTTTTCATTCGGTTGGTGAAAAGAACATCATAGTATGGAATTGCATCTTGTCAGCCTTTGTTCAGTGCAGGCTGGCTGATAATGCATTTGATTTCTTCAGACAAATGTGTTTCCTTAATGTGAAACCTGATGCAGTAACCATGCTGGCACTCCTCTCAGCATGTTCGCAGATTGGAAATGCAAATTTGGCAGAATGTATTACAGCTCTCATACTACGGAATGGCTTTGGTGGAACCCTTTCGATCCTTAATGCTCTCATTGACATGCATTCAAGGTGTGGAAGCATATCATTTGCAAGAGAGCTCTTTGATAGCTCAGTGGCAAAAGACTCCGTCACTTGGAGCACAATGATCAACTCATACAGTTTACATGGGGATGGGAAGTCTGCCCTTGACCTTTTATCGATGATGATAGGCTCAGGAGTAGATCCAGATGACATAACTTTTGTTAGTATCTTGTCAGCTTGCAGTCATAGTGGCCTTGTAGAGCAAGCAAGAGCATTGTTCAAATCACTACAAATAGACTATGGCATCACAGCAAGGATGGAACATTATGCATGCATGGTGGATCTACTGGGTCGGACTGGCCACTTGGATGAAGCCTACGATATTGTTAGGTCAATGCCCTTCAGGCCATCAGAAAGTTTGCTTGAGTCATTACTTGGAGCCTGTAGATTCCATGGAAATTCTAAAATTGGTGAGGCTGTGGGGAAATTGCTCATTGATTCTTGCCACAGTAATTCACGATCTTATGTCATGCTTTCTAACATCTATGCTTCAGTTGGTAAATGGAATGACTATGAGTGGCTGCGATTAGATATGGAAGCAAAAGGATTGAGGAAAGATGTTGGAATCAGCTCAATTGAGTAGCCCTGATATTTGGTCAAACACTAGGCATTACACTATTGGGAATGTGTTAAAAATCCTGCTCAAGTCTAAGTTGATGCTTGTTTACTGGGGGGATTGTTGTTTTAAACATAAGAAAACATTCAAATTCATTCTTTCACGGATCAATATTTTGGACTAGCTAGTTATTGCGTAAAGCTCGAAATATTTTCTTCGTAGTGCAACCAGGACAGTTACCTTTAAAATGTTAAATGCATTATATTCTTGAAGGAAGACTGTGTTCATTGAAATGGTAAGCGCTCCACAGCTGTTGCATTGCTGTTGTGCTGATACCTTAAAGAATTGTTTGGCCTGATTTGGAGAAGATTATGGACTTAGCTAGTTCGAGAGAATATCAATGAAATCTATATTCCATCAAAATCGAGTATCAGGTGAACACAACAAAATATCCTGACATTTGAACAACCAGTTACAGATTTTATTTAGCGGACACCTCCTAATGGTGGTCGTGGTACAAGGGTATGCGCCTTTGCCACGTTGTTGTTAATCTTACAGTTATATATCGACTTAGCAGTTATTTTTGTGGTGCAGATGCCATGTAAAGACTTCACTTTACCAAACAGTGCACCAGTAAATTGTTCCATGTGTAGCACACATCTTTATTCCTGCAAAGGTGTTCCCAACCAGTTACATTTTTTTTACTGGGAAGAGTTGACTTCCAGACAGTCCACCACATCCGCAGTAAAGATTGTTCTCTAATAGCCAGTCCCAGCAATGCTTAACTTGCTACTTGAGCACATGGTAACTTCCATGTTTTCACTGACTGGGTACACCGTACACATACAGTGAATTGTTGCGCTAGAAGTCAGGACACAGAGATTGGCATCGTCTGTTTCCACTGAAAATATACGAGTATAGGTAATTGTTTCTGTATTTGCTTCCTTCTTGACTTACTCTAAGAAGGAAAACAGATCCAACCAGTTTCTTAAGAAATGGTATCTTACAAAAAGATGGCAAGATGGTTTTTTTTTGTTTATTTATTTTTACTTTAGCCAAATCTGCTCACTGAATAGGTTCAAAGTATGATTCAAGCAATGAAATGCCAACCAGACTACAGTAGGAGGAATTCGAGGTTGAATTGCAAAGCTTTCCTACCGTTTCCACTTTCCAACTATCACGAGGTTCTAAATGAATATTTCCAATACAGTTGTTCCTACTTCATGCTGGCACACAATTTCCTTAACCCTCCAGCTTGTGCCAGTAGCTTCTACATAAAGAAGTAAAAATAATGTAGAAAAACTACAGAAACAAATCAACACAAATATTGCATTCGGTGAATAGGTCCAAGTCTTCCCCATATAGGATTATTAATAAACTGGCCCTGTCCTCTGCTTCCAGGTGGCTCTGCACAGCTTCAACTCTTTGAATCCTTCCACCACTCTCCTTTCTCCAATACCTGCGAAAACTGCCAAAACCTCTTCCCTTAGCTCCAGTCTTCTCCCTTTGTTTTGAAGATCCTTCATCACTAACAAAACATACAAGCACGGGTGTCTCAGTTCTTCTGTAAGTTTTCAGCTTGTGCTTTTTGTCTTTGGAGTTCTATTTACTTCTGATCATGTACGTGGCTTTCAGATACTGCCTATGTGTCGTTCTGTTATAATCACGTTTTCCTTGCAGATTAATATGTTTTGTTTTCGTTTTGTGAGTTCCTGAGTTTTTCTTGGGTATTGTTTACCTTGAAGCTGGATTCTTGCGTTTAACTACAGAATTAGCTTGCTTTGATCCACATATCAAGACCTCACTTCTTGACATAGATAAAACATCATTGCTTTTATGTGGATCGGCAATTAAACCAAGGGCTAGGTGTTGCAACGTGTTTGCTTTTCCAGGCTGCAAATTTTGTTATGCCCGAGAAGATTTAGCCAAAATAGTTAGAATTAGCTTTGGGATGAGAAACTGTCAGGTCAATTTTTTTTTGGCTTATCAGATAAAATGATCCAAAAAAACATATTTGGTTTTCTTTTATTACCATTTACCATGGGTAAAATCTTATCAAGTTCTAACCATTCCTGAAAGTTCTTGGATGAAATCATATATGAAGGCCCCTCTTCGGTGAAACAGTTTTGGTCAATCAGCAATCTCACATTTCAGAACTTACCTAGCTGATGCTGATTTTACTCTAGGTTGTGTGTACAAATGCATGCAATATTTTACTTGGCAAGTAGACCACCGTTACTCAAATTTTGGTATTTGCTGTTCCAGTCTAAATCTCACCTTCAATGTTTTCTTCCACAGTTAATATAATTAAACTGTGACTGGAAGAATGGTAGAGAAGAATCTTGAAGTGGGTGACTCGTCTCAAGTTGCACCTTTGTCTTCACCAAAATCTGTGGAAAATTCTGTAGTGACTAAGACAACTGAAGGCACAAATGAAGATGACAACAGTACTCTTGAGAAAACAGTATGTGCCAATTTTGTGACACAAATGCACCAAGAACTTCCTGCGAGTTTGACACTGATAGAAAAGAAGAGCAATCTACAAGAAATTTCGGTTGAACAAAAATCTCCAATTTTTGGTTCCGTAACTGATTCATCAGAAGTAGATAACAGTGGGTTGCCATCAATAAAAGAAGTTTCTCATAGTTTCCCGTCTGCCTCTAATGAAGTTGATGAATCGAAGGAAGCCATCAATGACAACAAGAGCAATCTACAAGGAATTTCGGTTGAACAAAAGGCTCCCGTTGGTGGTTCCATAACTGGTTCATCGGAACTAGATAACAGTGGATTGCCATCAATAAAAGAAGATTCTCATAGTTTTCCATCTGCCACTAATGATGTTGATGAATCAAAGGAAGCCATCAATTACAACAAGAGCAATCTACAAGGAATTTCGGTTGAACAAAAGGCTCCCGTTGGTGGTTCCATAACTGGTTCATCAGAACTAGATAACAGTGGATTGCCATCAATAAAAGAAGATTCTCATAGTTTTCCATCTGCCACTAATGATGTTGATGAATCAAAGGAAGCCATCAATTACAACAAGAGCAGTCTGCAAGAAATTTGGGTTGAACAAAAAGCTCCCATTGGTGGTTCCACAACTGGTTCATCAGAAGTAGGTAACAGCGGGTTGCCATCAATAAAAGAAGATTCTCATACTTTTCCATCTGGCTCTAATGAAATTAATGAATCAAAGGAAGCCGTCAATGATCACAACAGAAATCTTCATGAAATTTTGGTTGAACAAAAAGCTCCCATTGGTGGTTCCATAACTGGTTCATCGGAAGTAGATAACAGTGGGTTACCATCAATAAAAGAAGATTCTCATAGTTCCCCGTCTGCCTCTAATGAAGTTGATGAACCAAAGGAAGCCATCAGTGGCCACAAGAGCAATCTGCAAGAAATTTCGGTTGAACAAAAAGCTCCCATTGGTGGTTCCACAACTGGTTCATCGGAAGTAGATAACAGTGGGTCGCCATCAATAAAAGAATATTCTCGTAGTGTTCCATCTGCCTCTAATGATATTAATGAATCAAAGGAAGCCTTCAGTGACCACAAGAGCAATCTGCAAGAAATTTCGGTTGAACAAAAAGCTCCAATTGTTGGTTCCACAACTGGTTCATCGGAAGTAGTTAACAGTGGGTTGCCATCAATAAAAGAAGATTCTCATAGTTTTCCATCTGCCTCTAATGATGTTGATGAAGCAAAGGAATCAATCAATGACAACAAGAGCAATCTGCAAGAAATTTTGGTTGAACAAAAAGCTCCTGTTGGTGGTTCCAGAACTGGTTCATCGGAACTAGATAACAGTGGGCTGCCATCAATAAAAGAAGATTCTCAAAGTTTCCCATCTGCCTCTAATGAAGTTGATAAATCAAAAGAAGCTATTAATGGAAACAAGAGTAATCTGCAAGAATTCTCAGTTGAACAAAAAGCTCCCTTTGGTGGTTCCATCACTGGTTCATCAGAAGCAGATAACAGTGGGTCGCCATTAATAGAAGAAGATTCTCATAGTTTTCCATCTGCCTGTAATGAAGTTGATGAGTCAAAGGAAGCCATCAATGACTTGATGGCAATGCAAGCTTCAGTAGAAAATACAAAGGCAACGTCACATACTACAGTTAGCTCAAGAGAAGACATCCAGTGTGCACCCTTGCATAAGGTTCAAGATGGTGCTTCCTGTTCTGATTCTGAGAAGACTTCTTATGAGGTGACAACTGTTATCTTAGCAAAGGCGAACGAAGAAAAACCACGGGGCATGCCTAGATGGTCTGAGCGCCAAATGAGCCTACAAGGCACTCGACAAAAAGCGCCTGCACCTGTGAGGAGATTAAACAGCGTGAATTACTCAAGGCAAGAAGCCTCTGTCGATACATCGAACCCCATCGAGTCGGTGAAGATTGCTGCCTCAAAATTGGGTGGTAGCATCAACTGGAAGACGCGAAGAACACAACCAGTGCAGGTAACCTTCCCTTATTTGTTACATCGATTCTCTCAGCTGCAATTTAGTCTTAGTAAATTAGCTTTCATTTGCATTAATAACTAAATTTTGTAGATTTGTGGAGCCTTTATTACCACTTACAATTGCAGACGTTTCCTTTATCTATGTGCAATTAACAATCTTGGTATATACAGGTGAAAGACCATGTCAAACCCGAGGTAGGTATGCTGAAGAACGAAATTTCGAAGTGCAAGCAGCAAGCAGAAGCTGCAGAGGCTGAAAAGCTGTCTGTATTCAATGAGATTGAGAGAACAAAGAAGCTTATTGAAGACCTTAAACGTGACCTGGAGAGGGCACAAAAAGAAGAGGCACATTCCAAGCAGGATTTGGATATCTTTCAGTTCATTGTACCAGAGATGGAGGAAGGAGGAGTTAGCAGTGATGATAGTGTTGCAGGCAAGGAGATGTTGAAAAATATCCAAGAGCGGCACAAAATACTGGTATCCAAACTGAATTTGGTCAATGATGAGTTAAAAAGGGTTCAGGAGGATTATGATTCTTTACTGATCGAACAGGGTGTTTCCATTGGAAAATCTCGGGCCGCCATCATAGTGTCCAAAGAGACTGAGAGGCAAGTAGAGGAGCTCACTGTAGAGCTCAACAAACTGAAGGAAGTGTTGGACTTGGCTCGTGCTACGTGCCATGATGCTGAAGAAAACAAGGTGTGTACATCCTTAACTCGAGATGAGGATCGTCTTAAATGGGAGAAGGATCTGAGACAAGCAGAAGAGGAGCTGAGTCAATTTGACAAGAAGCTTTCCTCTGTTGAAGACCTGAAATCTAAGCTCGAGGCATCTTCCAACTTGCTGGTCCAGCACAAAGAAGAGCTAGCTGCATATGTGGAGGCAAAGCAAATTGAAGAAGCACAGGAGCAAGGAAACAAAACTCATGAGACCATGCAAGAAGAAATTATTTTATCAAGAAATGAGCTCGATGAGCACTTGAAGAGCATTGATAAGGTGAGGTGTGAAATCTGTGCCCTGAAAGTTTCTGCTGCATCGCTTCAGTCAGAGTTAAGCAAAGAGAAAGAAGCAGTTGCCACCATGAGGAAGCTGGAAGCAATGGCATCAACCGCCATTAGTTCTCTCAAGGTGGATATTAAGCTGGCACAACAGGAACTAGAAGCAGTTCAGGCCAAGGAGAAGAAATCCGGTGATAGAATGGGTGAATTGCCCAGGATTCTGCAAGCTGCAGCCCAGGAAGCTGATGAAGCAAAGTGTGTTGCTATGAAGGCACGGGAGCTGGTAAGAATGAACGAGGAGGAAATGGAGCAAGCGAAGGCTGGTCTGAGTACCATGGAATTCAGGCTCCAAGCAGCTCTGAAGGAGACGGAGGCAGCGAAAGAGTCAGAGAGGCTGTCGCTTGATGCTCTCAGAGCGTTGAAGGAGAGAGAGCTTGCAGTGAGTATAGCAGATCCTCAAATGATCACACTCGAATTTTCTGAGCACGCATCTCTCGTTGAGAAATCCCATCAGGCAGAAGAGCTTGTGCAAGAGAAGACATCTTGGGCAACTGAACAGGTTAAGATGGCCAAGGAGTCGGAGTCTCTCGTCTTATCAAGACTCACCGAAGTTTACAAGGTTCTGGAAGAACGAAAGCAAGCACTGCTTGCTGCCCAAAAGCAGGCTGATAATGCCACCGAGGGCAAGGTGGCCATGGAACAAGAATTGAGGACATGGAGGGAGGAGCATGGGCAGCGCCGTAAGGCTGACGAAGCTTTGAAATCTGAAGCTAAAGCTTCGAACACGCTGGCGATCATCGTTCAGTGCAAGGGGGACACCAAGGGCACAAGCAAAGAAGACAGTTGTGCCTTGGTTCATCCGCTGTCTGATACGTCCGCCAGGAGCAGCCCTGCCGACTTGGCTTTGCACGGAAAGACGAGCAGGACGAAGAAGCTGCCGTTCTTCCGCCGCATGATGATGTTCCTGGCCAGGAGGAGGCTCAAAGCGGCAGAGTAACATGATGTGTTTTCTTCTTGGCCATGTGTTAGAAGAACCGTGAGGATTGCTTGCATTTTTCAGTTAAGGTCAGTT
This sequence comes from Alopecurus myosuroides, assembly GCA_028641055.1. NCBI lineage: Eukaryota > Viridiplantae > Streptophyta > Magnoliopsida > Poales > Poaceae > Alopecurus > Alopecurus myosuroides. The sequence goes on along the minus strand of CM054062.1, from coordinate 271,597,531 downwards.
CCCGTGTTTACTTGACTGCCCCGTGTTGCAGAACTTTCCGATCATGCGCTGTGAAGTCTTGATGGAGATGATTATACGGAGACGAAATTTGTAAATTCGTAATGTATTCAGTAATGTGTTTTTATGCTTGTAACTGCTACCGACTTTGATGAATTGGATGTCCAGTTTGATACGGTCGATGAGTTTCATGTGCTGGATATCCTTATCTCTGAAGCTGTAACATTGTGGATCCAATCTTCTGTTATATGTTCTTTCTTATATAGTTGTTAGCCTGTTCATGTGAATTCAGAGAACTTTTCAGCGGGTACACGTTCTTGTGAAGAAACCTAGGGGCTTACTCAGCCAGATTCTGTAGCTATATTATCCTGAACTGTACATCTGAATGAAAAGGTTTCAGTGGTCTTGACTGTTTTTTCTTTTTTAAAGAAGAAAATCTGAATGGCAGGGGCTCCAACTTCATTACCTATACTGAAAATTCAGTTTATCAGGTACCTGGAGAAAGCACATGGAAATCATCGTCTCGCACGTAGGCCCAGCACCCGCGCTCAACACCTTGTTCATGGTCAGCTCGCTCGCCGTCGGCCGGCATATATCCCAGGCAGAAAGCAAAACACGCCAGGGAGGCACGACAGGAGCCGTCGGTGACCGAGATGGGTCGTCGGCGGCGTCCACCGTGACCGTGGGGCGCACGACGCCTGGATATTACGCGGTGGCAGCTGCCATCGTCGGCGGTCTATAACATCTCGCGAAGATATTCCATGTGGACCAACGAATCTGAGTAGTGAGTACCCAACCGTGTCTGTTCGTGCAGGCCACGTCCTGGAACGGCTGCGCGAAGCTGTCGTGCACGACGCTGGGCATGTTTTGTTAAAGAGATTTAGTTTTTCTTTCTCTAGTGTACAAAGCCGTTGCAATGAAGCACCTGCACAAATTCTTTAATAATTATGAGCTCCCATGGGTGAAACTGGCGCAAGAGAAATATTATGCAGATAGATAAGTTGATTTGAGACCTGTTGTTGTTGGTTCTTTCTGGTGGAGAAGTTTGATTAAGTTAATCCCTCAATATAATAAGCTGGTTACTGGGGTGATTGGTAATGGAAGATGTTATTTTATGGTGATCCAAATTCATATGAAGATAAAGTAAAGTTCGGCCTCCGCTACGCGGAGTCCCGTACGGTACGAGTTGTTACTGAGTCGGAGTTGGATTCACAGTTACCGACCTAGTTAGGTCAGGACCGCCTTTATGTACCTCTTGTAAACCGCCGCACGGGATAAGCCACATATTGTAAATCCCGGCGTGATTGTAACCTCACCCCGAAATAGTGAAGTATTGCTGGCTGGCGCCCGTGGTTTTTTTCTCTTCCTTGTTGGAAGGGTTTTCCACGTTAAAATCTCGTGTCCCCGTTGGTTCGATCTTGCTTAATTTCATCGTTGTTTTGCTATTGCGTGTAGCAAGTGGTATCAGAGCCATGTTTCAGATTAGGGATTCGCGATGGCATCGATGAAGTTTGATCTACCGTTGCTGGACTACAAGACGAGGTTTTCTCTGTGGCAGGTAAAGATGCGTGCGATTCTATCGCAAGCATCGGATCTTGATGAGGTGCTAGATGAGTTCGGGAATAAGGAAGCTAAGGATTGGACTGCCGAGGAGAAACGCAAAGATCGTAAAGCTTTGTCGTTGATTCAACTTCATCTATCCAATGATATCTTGCAAGAGGTGCTGCTGGAGAAATCCGCAGCTGCGTTGTGGCTCAACCTGGAATCGATCTGCATGTCGAAAGATCTAACCAGCAAGATGCATGTTAAGATGAAGTTGTTCTCGCTCAAGATGCAAGATGGTGGTTCTGTCATGAGCCACTTGTCGATCTTCAAGGAGATCATGTCCGACCTAGTGTCGATGGAGGTAAAATATGATGATGAAGACTTAGCTCTTCTGCTGTTATGTTCGCTGTCTAGCTCTTTTACAAACTTGCGTGATACCATACTGTTAAGCCGCGATGAACTAACCCTCGCAGAAGTTTGTGAGGCCCTGCAGACCAGGGAAAAGATGAAAGTTATGGTGCAGTCTAACCCATCGTCCTTCAAAGGCGATGCATTGCAGGTTCGAGGCAGACCAGAGCAGCGAGATAACAACTACTACAACAACAACAGAGATAAGAGTAGGGACCGTTCCAAGTCCAAAGGACGTGACAAGTTCTGCAGGTACTGTAAGAAAACCAATCACACCATTGATGATTGCTGGAAGGTACAGAACAACGAGAAAAGGAACGACACATACCAACCGAAAAATAAATCTGACGGTAATGGTAATGGTACTGGTAAGGCTGCTGTTGTTGCTGATGATAATAGTTCGGATGGTGAATGCCTAGCTGTTTTTGCTGCATGTGTTACCCGTGATGATGAGTGGATTCTTGATACTGCTTGTTCGTTTCATATTTGCTGTAACAAAGATTGGTTCAGTTCTTATGAGGCTGTGCAGACTGGAGATTTTGTGCGTGTGGGGAACGACAACAAATGTCACATTGTTGGCGTTGGATCTGTTCAGATCAAGACCCATGGTGGGATGACACGTACATTGACGGGAGTGAAACACATACCATCCATGGCGAGAAATTTGATCTCGCTAAATACCCTTGATTGTGACGGGTACAAATATGCTGGAGGGGATAAACGCCTGAAGGTATCAAAAGGTTTTCTCATTGTTATGATTGGTGACATGAATTTTGCCAAGTTATATAACCTTAGAGGTAGCACTTTGTCTGGTACTGCTGCTGTTATTACTAATGATGATCCAAGTATAACTAACCTCTGGCATAAGCGACTTGGACACATGAGTGAACATGGTATGGCAAAATTGGTGAAGAGAGAACTTCTGAAGAACTGCAATATGAGTAAGTTGCCGTTCTGTGAACACTGCCTGTTTGGTAAGCATAAGAGAGTTAAGTTCAATGCTTCCGTTCATACCACTAAAGGTACATTGGATTATGTACATGCTGATTTGTGGGGGCCTTCACGTAAGCCCTCTTATGGTGGTGCTCGTTATATGCTTACTATCATTGATGATTACTCTAGAAGAGTTTGGCCTTATTTTCTGAAAACTAAGGATGATACTTTTGCTGCTTTTAAAGAGTGGAAAGTTATGATTGAAAAGCAAACTGAAAGAAAGGTGAAGTTGCTTCGTACTGACAATGGTGGCGAATTTTGTTCGCATGCTTTCGATGATTATTGTGTGCAGAAAGGCATTGTCAGACATCACACCATCCCATACACACCTCAGCAGAATGGTGTAGCTGAGCGGATGAACAGGACGATCATCTCCAAAGCTCGCTGCATGTTGTCTAACGCCCGCATGAATAGACGTTTTTGGGCTGAGGCTGCCAACACTGCCTGCTACTTGATCAACAGGTCACCATCCATCCCTCTTGACAAGAAAACTCCTATTGAGGTATGGTCTGGTGAGTCAGCTGATTATTCACAACTGAAAGTTTTTGGTTGCACTGTCTATGCTCATGTTGATAATGGAAAGTTAGAGCCTAGAGCTGTTAAGTGCTTATTTCTTGGTTATGGTTATGGAGTAAAGGGATATAAGTTGTGGAACCCAGAAACCAAAAAGACTTTCTTTAGCAGGAGTGTTGTGTTTAATGAATCTGTTATGTATGAGGACAGTTTGTCGACTTATGTTGTGCCAGATTCTTCTGATGAGGACGAACCACGAGTTCGTGTTCAGGTGGAGCTAAAACACCTGGATGAGGAGGAAACTGAAATTGATGGGGAGGATATTGTGCCACCCTCACCTCCTATTGTGCAGCAAGAAAATTTGTCTATTGCAGAGCGCAGAGAGAAGAGGAATAAAGGACCTCGTACTCGTTTAATTGAGGAATGTGAGGTTGTTTATTTTGCTCTAAGTTGTGCAGAACAGGTGGAGAATAATGCTGAACCTGCTACATATAATGAAGTTATTCCTTCTGTTGATCGTGACAAGTGGATTGGTGCAATGCACGAGGAGATGCAATCACTTGAGAAAAATGGCACGTGGGATGTCATGCGCTTTCCTAAACAAAAGAAGACCGTACGCTGTAAGTGGATCTTCAAGAAAAAGGAGGGTTTATCTCTGATGACTCCCAAGTGCAGGAGATCAATTGTAGTACCTTTTGATAAGTATTTGAGTGTCGAACCCACGAGGAGCTGAAGGTAAGCTATCTATTCTCTAAAGTCCTATAACCCTCTTATATGGCTGTTTATGCAAAGCAATAAGTTTGACTAAAAGGAACTAACTAATTAAAAGCAAGTGACGTGGAGTGTGGTTTGTCTAGTAACTAATGAAGCAAGTTTAAAATGCAAGTTTCTAAGCAAGTTTCACAAGTAGCAAGCAACAAATATCTCAAGTATCTCAAGGGAGCAAGTGTTCTAGCAATAGGTGTTTCGTTCGTGTGGTTGTCATAATTAGTGAAGCACATGTTTTAGTCTTAGTTGTTTCTTCTAGGAAGGAGCCATGAATAGGTATAGTCAAGTAAATGATCTACAACCCCTTATGATGGATCATGTGGCCAAGTAAATGACTGCACAAGATTGATTAAGACATAAAGTCCCACCATAGCCTTACGTTCTAAGGTCCCCTATATATATCCCCCAATAACTTAACTTTGTGGCTCGGTCTCAGGTTACTGTCACTCCCAAGTCACCACCACTCCATTATGCTACCGGTGATCACCTTACATGCATTCCCCAACATATGAGTGCACTCATATATTGTACATAAAGACAATCATAGAAGATAACAAACTTGTATGCAACCAATCAACGAACTATTTCACCATTGCCAAGAACAATTCACTACTCAAACATAGACGGGGAGACACAATACATCAAGGGAATATAGTATTGCATCATACATCGTGTTTGCCAGTGGAGAGATGGAGCTGATCTTGCTGTAGATGTTGATGATGAACACGCCGGAGGGGGGTGGAGCCCTCCGGGGGTGATCCCGGCGGCGTTTCCCCCCTCCGATCTTCTCCGACGGCAGACTTCTGTCTCTCTGTTTCGTGGTTTCGTCTCTCGGCGCCGCCTCCTCCTCTTAAAGGCCAGGGGACTCTTTATATAGTCGTTTTTAGGTCACGATACACTCGAGAGAAGAAAGATCGACGTCATCGGAGCCACGGGGGCAAAAAGGGGACCTCTCACGCGGCCAAGGAATCTGGTCGCATGGAGGGTCCTCTTTGCCACCTGGTTGGCCTTTTGGCCCTCTACTTTGGCCCATGGTCTTCGTCTCGAAAATTCTGAACCGTGCTCTTTGGCCTTGCCCTTTTTGGAGTCCCGAAGCTCCCGGAAAGTCTGAAACACTAAAAAGTATGTTTTCTGGAAAAACAGGGTTAGAACCAAAAGAAGGGGGATAGTTTAGAAAATCCCCCAAATCATTATAAAACATGAATATAAGTTGCTAATATGTAGGAAAAACAAGTAATAACATGCAAAGTTCATGTATGCATTTTACATGCATCAACATCCCCAAGCTTAAGCCATGCTCGTCCTCGAGTATGAAGGTGATAAAACTAACATGGACTTTGCATATTGAAACAATCATGGGATATCAAGGAGGATTATTCATGCTACATATAATCAAATGATTAATACTAGAAATGAGTAGCAATATACAATTCATGTTGTAAGAAATATCAAATATGCAAAAAAAGATGCTTCATGAAAGTTCACAAAGTGTATAATGAAATAAAAGCACTATGGACCAAATGCATACACAAAATGAAAAATAAAATCCTATATTGGTCAAAGAATAGCATAATGGAAAATAGAAAATATGGTGGACACTTTGGAGAAAATCGAGTAGAGGTAAAACATGATCAAGACTTATTTAGCCTCTAAATTATTCAACTAAAATTACTAATTGAAATGTGGTATCCATTGATCTAGGACTCTCATTGCCCCTTTATCACTAGCATCTTAAATGGTGAATGTTGAAATAATGTGAATGACAAGGTGGTTGAAAGCCTCATGCCCCGTGAATGTGAAAACCTACTCCATGGTTACTCAACTTAAGATTCCTAATAAGCTTTGTACAATCATAATAAGTATTAATGACATCATAGAGAACCGCAAAGAGGTACCTCTTCCCCATGACATGGAAACAACCCCATGTCACAATGACAAGACAAACAAACGGAGTAGACTCATCATCCTTTTTATTTTCATTCACTATTATGCATAGCTTCTTATTTTATTGTAGGATGTGTTGTAGAGTCACTCAAGCTGTAAGTAAATTTCCACCATGATAAAGCATGGCTTGGGTTAGCGGCCCAATGCGTTTCTCTAGTCATATAGATACGTACTCATCAAAACTTACTATTCCTCTATTTCATTTCGGCATGGCAGGAGTCCAAAAACAAAAGTACATGATATCAACCAAATGTAAATTTTTGTGCAATGTTGAAAGCTTTCCGGTGATACACGTTTATAGCTAGCTCCCAACCACACACTTGTCAAACGCAAAACTTGTGGCTCCCATTATTGGGTCATGTTTATTAGATGCATAAAAAGTAAAGTGTGCCTTCAAAAGTTCGTGAGAGTCCTATCCCAAGTTCAACCCATGACAATTAATAAAGTGAATATCTTAATTTAGAACATAAATAACACAATAACATGGTGAACATACTCAGAATAGCAATGAAGCTAATGGGAAGATATGGTGGACTCACTGGAAATACTTGGCTAAGGAGTGTTGGAAACAAGTTTTTACTTGTTGAAATTTTTAAATTTTTGGCTAGCAAGAGGGAGATAGTTGACCAGCTACTATGCATGCATATGTCCATAGAACTACTCATTTCATGACAAACTAAATAAACCAGCAATTAACATCAAGGACATGAATAAGAGATAACTCAAGACAACATTATTGCAAATTTCTACACATAAAAAGCCTATAAATCATGCAAACATATGTAGCTCTTCAAATCAACCATGGAATCCCTATTCCAAGTCATAATACTAGCATCCAATACATTCCAACCCCAAACTCCAGTATCTCAATCTCATATAAAATGATGGGTGTGGTCTTATCAAAATAAAAATAAAAACAAAAACTAGACGCTTCAAGTCTCCACGATAAATGCTTTGCTTAGAAAAACAGAAAGTAGACGTGTGCTAACCAAAAGAGTGTAGCTCCAGTGGGGTGTTCATCACATCCCCAAGCTTATGGATTTCACCATTCTTGGATGTCTTGAGGCGCAGCTCCTCTATTCCCTGTGAAAAAACTTCACAACACATGTTTCTCCCATTCTTTTTCTGTGGGGTGAGATTAGCAAGGACAAACAATCACATGCTTGCTGTGCAAAATTACAAATAAAATGCTCTAGTAGATAGACAATCAGGTTCATTATGTTGTATGTTCACTCTCTTGCTTGAAAGAATCATGAAAATTTGATTCCCAAGCCCAAAGAGTGCATAAAACAAAAGAAGGCAGAATCTGTCCAGAAAAGAAACAACACCAAAACGAACGTTTTTCCCTAAGCTAGACTCGTCAAAAAATTAAGCCAATTTTCGCGCTTACATAGGACGAAAAGTTGCAGAACATACTAAAAAAATAGCTCAATCCGACATACCAATAAAAAACGTAAAATCATACGGTGAGCAGACTCGTGCTGAAACAGAAATTTCATGCACTAGGATAACAACTTATAAGTTCAAATGGGTTTGACTTGACTCTTTATTGAAAACTCCAGAATTAAAACAAAAAAAAGTAATCTCTTGATACAGCAAGAGGACACTAGGAAAATCCAAACAAAAACAACCGGGTTGCCTCCCGTAAAGCGCTTTCTTTATAGCCATATAGCTAGGCTTTACTTACTTAACATCATGATGGTTGAAGTGAGGTGGCTCGGCATCCCCAAGCTTGGATTCTTGTACTTATTTGATACATGTAGGGTGAGCCCAGGGGTACATCACCAAGCTTAATTGGTTGTCCCTCTTGATCTTTGTTCATCTCACTCAACTCTTCCTCCTGAAAAATTCTTCTTACACAAATCTCAACATAAAACTTGATTAGAGGGGTTAGTGCCTCCATAAATAAAATCCACATAGGTACAGAAAAGACACATCATGAGTTGATTCTAAATATTAACTACTGTTACTACAGTTGTGCATTGCTCCTTGATCAAAAGAACCACACAAAACACAAGTAATGAGAGCAATGCAAAATAAAGACATAATCTGCCAAAAACTGAACAGCCCGTAAAGAGTGAATTTTTAGAGGCACTTAAGTTGCTCAAATAAGAAAACTTAAAACTAATGAAATATGTAGTGATAACTAAATATTGCTGTCGTAAATTACCAGGTCAAAATTCCACTTCTGTGATTTTAAACATTTTTCGCAGTGAAGTTCAGGAATCTGTTTTCTTGACAGCTAATTACTATTGTTTAATCCTATCTCTCATATAAGATTATTCTTGCCATTTAAGATGAGAAATAAGACAGAAATGTGATGTTACAGTAGTGAACTAATATTTCTATTGTTTTTAGCTTTGGAAAAAGTTTTAATGATAGAGACTTTGCAATGGTTTCATTTGCATGAACAACACATGTTCAAGGTCGACCCCAACTTCTCCATTACTCATCCTTCTCATTTACTTTCCCAAATTTTTTATAAAATGAAAATATTAAACTAAACGATACATAACAGTAGGTAAAGGCATTTTACATGTTGTAAAGACATAAATGTGTGCTCAAACCGAATAGGAAATTAAAGCATAAGGAACACACCAAAAAAAATATTAAACAATTTATTTTTAAGTCTAACCCATTTCCTATGCATTGACATTTTGTAATGAAACAAATAAAAGAAGCACATAATAGCAAGCATAGAAAGGTAGATCAAGTGCAACTTCAATACTTTCAGCATAAAGAGGGGAAACTTAATATTGTTGAAATATGTGTAACCATGTTTCCCTCTCTCATAATAATTTTCAGTGGCATCATGAATAGATTCAACAATATGAATATCACATAAAACATTCTTATCATGAGCCACATGCATAAAAGAATCACTACTCTCCACATAAGTAAAATCATCATTAGTGATAGTGGGAGTTAAACATTCATAATTTTCATTGCAATCATCATATATAGGAGGCATAGTATCATCAAAGTGAATTTTCTCCTCCAAGCTTGGGGAACTAGAAATATCATGCTCATCAAAACCAACTTCCCCAAGCTTAAAACTTTCCATAGAATCAGCAGGTATATCATTTTTATCCTCAATAGTAGGGGGACTAAAAATATCATATTCATCAAGACAAACTTCCCCAAGCTCAAGGTTTTCCTTAGCAATAAAGGTGTTCAAAGAATTAGTACTACCACAAATATGATTGTTGTGCAAATAATTTTTCAATTTCTCCCCAAACACTTCGTGTCCTAATTCAAGGTAGATATTATACAGTTCTAAAATTGTTTGGTTGTTTTCCATTTTTTTTGTGTTTTAGGTTTATATGTTAGTATGCAATGCAAACAAGAATAAAAGCTTAGCACAACGCTCCCCGGCAACGGCGCCAGAAAAGTGCTTGATGACTCCCAAGTGCAGGAGATCAATTATAGTACCTTTCGATAAGTATTTGAGTGTTGAACCCACGAGGAGCTGAAGGTAAGCTATCTATTCTCTAGAGCCCTATAACCTTCTTATATGGCTGTTTATGCAAAGCAATAATTTTGACTAAAAGGAACTAACTAATTAAAAGCAAGTGACGTGGAGTGTGGTTTGTCTAGTAACTAGTGAAGCAAGTTTAAAATGCAAGTTTCTAAGCAAGTTTCACAAGTAGCAAGCAGCAAATATCTCAAATATCTCAAGGGAGCAAGTGTTCTAGCAATAGGTGTTTCGTTCGTGTGGTTGTCACAATTAGTGAAGCACATGTTTTAGTCTTAGTTGTTTCTTCTAGGAAGGAGCCATGAATAGGTATAGTCAAGTAAATGATCTACAACCCCTTATGATGGATCATGTGGCCAAGTAAATGACTGCACAAGATTGATTAAGACATAAAGTCCCACCATAGCCTTACGTTCTAAGGTCCCCTATATATATCCCCCAATAACTTAACTTTGTGGCTCGGTCTCAGGTTACTGTCACTCCCAAGTCACCACCACTCCATTATGCTACCGGTGATCACCTTACATGCATTCCCCAACATATGCGTGCACTCATATATTGTACATAAAGACAATCATAGAAGATAATAAACTTGTATGCAACCAATCAACGAACTATTTCACCATTGCCAAGAACAATTCACTACTCAAACATAGACGGGGAGACACAATACATCAAGGGAATATAGTATTGCATCATACATCGTGTTTGCCAAGAGATTACAGTGGAGAGATGGAGCTGATTTTGCTGTAGATGTTGATGATGAACACGCCGGAGGGGGGTGGAGCCCTCCGGGGGTGATCCCGGCGGCGTTTCCCCCCTTCGATCTTCTCCGGCGGCAGCCTTCTGTCTCTCTGTTTCGTGGTTTCGTCTCTCGGCGCCGCCTCCTCCTCGAAAAGGCCAGGGGACCCTTTATATAGTCGTTTTTAGGTCACGAGACACTCGGGAGAAGAAAGATCGACGACATCGGAGCGACGGGGGCAAAAAGGGGGCCTCTCACGCGGCCAAGGAATCTGGCCGCGTGGAGGGTCCTCTTTGCCACCTGGTTTGCCTTTTGGCCCTCTACTTTGGCCCATGATCTTCGTCTCGAAAATTCTGAACCGTGCTCTTTGGCCTTCCCCTTTTTGGACTCCCGAAGCTCCCGGAAAGTCTGAAACACTAAAAAGTACGTTTTCTGGAAAAACAGGGTTAGAACCAAAAGAAGGGGGATTGTTTAGAAAATCCCCCAAATCATTATAAAACATGAATATAAGTTGCTAATATGTAGGAAAAAAAAGTAATAACATGCAAAGGTCATGTATGCATTTTACATGCATCAATCTCCAAGTGAGCCTCCAAGGTTTAAGGCAAGGTTAGTAGCAAAAGGTTTCAGCCAGATTTAAGGAGTGGATTATAATGATGTGTTCTCACCTGTTGTCAAGCATAGTTCTATCCGTACTTTATTTAGTATTGTTACTATGCATGATCTTGAGCTTGAGCAGTTAGATGTGAAGACTGCGTTTTTGCATGGAGAACTTGAGGAGGAAATATACATGGACCAACCTGATGGGTTCATAGTGCCTGATAAAGAGGATATCGTGTGCAACCTAAAGAAGTCTCTTTACGGTTTGAAACAGTCTCCTCGACAATGGTATAAAAGGTTTGATTCTTTTATGATGTCACATGGCTTTAAGAGGTCTGAATATGATAGCTGTGTGTACATTAAATTTGTTGATGAATCACCTATATACTTGCTGCTATATGTTGATGATATGTTAATTGCTGCCAAGAGCATGAAAGAAATCACTACATTGAAGAAATAATTGAGTAGTGAGTTTGAGATGAAGGATCTTGGTCCTGCTAAGAAAATTCTAGGTATGGAAATTTCAAGAGACAGGAAATCTATATTGCTATTTCTTAGTCAGGAGAATTACATTAAGAAAGTCCTTCATCGTTTTAATATGCATGATGCAAAGTCTGTTAGTACTCCAATTGCTTCACACTTCAAGTTGTGAGCATTGCAATGCCCTACTACTGACAAAGATATTGAGTACATGTCACGAGTTCCCTATACTAGTGTTGTTGGTTCTTTAATGTATGCCATGGTGTGTTCTCGGCCCGATTTATCTTATGCTATGAGTTTGGTCAGTCGATACATGGCTAATCCTGGTAAAGAACATTGGAAAACTGTTCAGTGGATTTTCAGGTACCTTCGCGACACATCCAAAGCTTGCTTGAAGTTTGGCAAGACTGGTGAGGGACTCGCAGGCTATGTGGATTCAGATTATGCTGCCGACTTGGATAAGAGGAGATCCCTCACAGGTTATGTGTTTACGGTTAGTGGATGTGCCGTTAGCTGGAAGGCTACCTTGCAGGGTGTTGTTGCACAATCTACTACTGAGGCTGAGTATATGGCTATTGCTGAAGCATGCATAGAGTCAGTTTGGTTGAAATGTCTGTTTGCTGAGCTTTGTGGATATGATACTTGCATTAACCTATTTTGTGACAGTCAGAGTGCTATTTACCTTGCTAAGGATCAGATGTTCCATGAGAGAACAAAGCACATTGATGTCAAGTACCATTATATGCGTGATGTTGTTGCACAAGGTAAGCTGAAGGTATGCAAGATTAGTACTCATGATAATCCTGCTGATATGATGACAAAGCCAGTTCCTATTGCTAAGTTTGAGCTTTGCTCAAGCTTAATTGGTATCACTGCTTAGCCCAAGAGGCTATTTGGCGCCAAAGGTGTTTTCTTTGTGTGTTTCAGGTGAAGGTTCTCATTTATGCTTCAAGAGGGAATTTGTCTCAAGGTGGAGTGTTATTTTATGGTGATCCAAATTCATATGAAGATAAAGGAAAGTTCGGCCTCCGCTACGCGGAGGCCCGTACGGTACGAGTTGTTACCGAGTCGGAGTTGGATTCACAGTTACCGACCTAGTTAGGTCAGGACCGCCTTTATATACCTCTTGTAATCCGCCGCACGGGATAAGCCACATATTGTAAATCCCGCCGCGATTGTAACCTCACCCCGAAATAGTGAAGTATTGCTGGCTGGGGCCCTTGGTTTTTTCTCTTCCTTGTTGGAAGGGTTTTCCACGTTAAAATCTCGTGTCCCCGTTGGTTCGATCTTGCTTAATTTCATCGTTGTTTTGCTATTGCGTGTAGCAGAAGATCTATCTTGCTTTGGTCTGACAGCTGGAATTCTACTCTCTGCAAGGATACTTACACTCAGCTATTTTCATTCTGTCGAGATGATCAAATAAGCTACAGGCAATTCTCTCGAAACCATGTTGAAGACAATTTCCACACCCATCTCTCAATTGAAGCTGTTTGATTTCAATAAAATCGGGGGGAGCACTTTTATTCTAAAAAAAAATCTCAGCTGAAGCATATCAACAACTACAAGAACTGGAACAAGCTGTGCACAATCATCACTTGAATGATAGCCATGATTAGGGATGTAAATGGGTCTATAAATGGCGCCACAAAAGTCCGTTTATTTAGCTTCATAGTTCATTTTCCGGAAGTGTCTTTAGCTGTTTGACCAAAATAAGTGGACAATACATAAACGGGATTAAACGAGCAGCCGTTTACATCCCTAGACATGATAGATGGACCCTACCTGGAGGATCTAATATTTATCCCTCGATGAAAAATTATAAGGTTCTGAAAGAAGGTCCTAAAGCCCATGAAGATTTTATATGGATCTGGAAAAGTGCGGCTATCTTAAGATACAAGATTTTTTTCTGACTTGTTCTCAAAGGCGAAATCTTTTCATCTGCCTGAATACTCGTGTGTACTGTGTAATTTGGGCATGGAAGAAACTGCTCTTCATTTTTTTTGTCCTGGGACTGTCCTTTTGCTCTAAGATGTTGAGAAACAGAGGATTTTCACTTCTTGAAGAATGCTCCTTGGCCCTTTAAGTTCTGCCGAAAAATATTGCTATGAACATAATAATTATGGGCTGTTGGAACATTTGGATGCAAAGAAATGGTCTCATTTTCAATGGAATTAATCTTGATGTGAGAACATGGCAACATCTTTTAAAGCAAGATTTGCATATCCTGAGCTACCGTATTGAGACCAAGCATGTTGCTTGTCTAAAAAAATTAGATAGAGACAGTTCTATGATCCTCATCTATGTTAGAAAAAACTGGAATCGGTTAAATCCTGTGTGGATTTTTGTTCCTTGTAAAGGTTTTGGCTTCAAAAAAAGTTATTCTGCTGAGTTTATATCTTGACTATGATTCTACTCTCCTAGCAATAATGCACGAGACAATGTCGGTTTTCGCCCACAATTCTTTTTTTGGAGAATACACCTAAAGTCATGTTATATCTATATTCATAAAAAAACCGATACAAAGGAGATATAACTCGACATGGCTAGTACAAATAAAAATACACTGAAAATAATGCTGATCGTCTTTCTCCTTGCTCCTTGGATTGTTCGACGATTGCTCGAGATTGAAAATTTTGCACTGAACAAGCTAAAAAAGACTAAGATACCTGCAACCCTCCTCAACCAAGACTTTAAGGACCGCAATAGCTAATCGCCGCGTACAACGAGATCGAATAATCGCTAGAGGAATATCGGCTAGGGATACACCCCGACAAGGCTTGATATTTCACCACAAATCCAGAGGGTTAGAGAAAGCGAACCTTTGCCGCGGACCCAAACGATGGAAGAGATCAAAGATGTAGCACAACAAAACATTGAACAGCTTCGCTTTAACGACACACCAACTGGCAAGATTCAGAGAAAACCAATAGATCTATCGGCACATACTCTCACTGGCTCTTCGCCGTTGCAGAAAATGTTGACAAGATAGGAGGATGTGGGAGGCAAAAACGCCAGGATATGCTGTTTTCACCCACAATTGATTGGCAGTTTTAATAATTACCAAAGTTATTTGCTGATTAATAAAAGATCTAGTCTGATTATGCACTTTTCCCACACAGGGCGATTGTTGCAAATTGCTGACCTGGCATATTGGTGATCGAACCGGAAAAGACGAAATGGCCCTTGACTGAAAATCAGGGGTCACTTCCGACGGAACACCCTCTTCTGCCTCTCTCGGCCGACTCGCCGCCGCCCTCTCTGCTCCTCCACTGGGCCACCCACTGTAGCTCCGACGCGAAGGCTCCAGCCGTCGGGACAAGGTAGAGCCGTGCACTCTACTATACTTTTTCCCGTTTGCAAGCCCTAGATCTTCTATTGGTCCAGTTTGTTGGAACCCTAGGTTTTGTGGAACGGGCCCAATCTGCAAGAGGCCATCTCGAATTTCACTCTGGGAGATGGGAGTTCGATTATAATCGATGCGATTTCCGTGCACGACTTTTCCATTCCAAGTAAGGTCGATGCGGATACGAATGAATGTACCCGATCTAGTGCCACAAACGCAGGCGGCATGACGCTGCCTTCAGTCGAAACAGTTATACAGCTGCTAACTGATTGATCAGTACACTGTTACTAGAGTAAACTGTTGATTTCTTGTGTGTGTGTTTTCAAACTAATGGCACGTGCACTGGACTACATATCTGATTACTGAATGTGCATTTACCTAAATCAGTATGCGCGATACCATGACAAATTTATAGCTCTGTATCTGGACATTGATCCACTATGTTTGTTGCAGCTTTGGACCTTACGAGCTCACATTCAGATTTATGACCTGTGGTTTGAAATGTTGGAAATGAGATCAATTCAGTTTATAAATTCACAAATATGGTAGGGAATCCTTTGTTGGCTGAGAAAGAACTGGCGCTTGCAAGTAGATGTGGTTCACTGTCTTCAAGCATGCAGAAGTCTCATACGTCATCCTGTCCTACTATCACATATGAAGAAGCTCTTAAAAGGGAGCTGGAATATCGGAAAAGGCTGGAAAGTACTCATCCACATCTGTTGATTGGTCTTAATGGAGCCCCTGTACTGCCCAAGGTAAGCTTCCTGTCTGATAACTTCTCAGTAAGGTCTATCCATAGCGTTCTAGTGATACTAACCTTTAGTTGATACCAATTTCACGAAGTAGTGCAGGCTGTGCAGATAATCATGAAAAATCTAGAAAAAAAAATATAGATAAAGTAAGATACACCATGATGAATTGCCCCGCAAAGTTTGTACCAAAACTGAGATGTCAGCAGGAGAAACGAAAGAAGAAGAAAACTGTGAATGATGTCTCTTCTTGTTCGTTTGATTTTGGATGCAGATTTTTTATATTCTTGGTTCTTACAGTGTAGATTGAATTTCAGTGTGAAATTATGACATTGTAGATTAATTTTGGTTTTAATACGGTGAAAAAAATCTGAATGTTTTTAAAATCATTTGCTCTATATTTTTAAAGTTGCTGTCGTGGTATCATCTAAATGCTGGTATCACTATATACACTCTCCATAGTGAACATATGTGTTGACATAGTTGACAACTTAGGTGCTTGGAAGTATGGAACCAGTCTGAGTAACCAATCATTAGCAGAAATTCATCATTTCATTTTAAGGGCACTCTCGTTGGTCAAGTCCCAGGATTGTCAATCTGAAAAGGAGGTTTTCTCGATTTAAATCCAATTTGGTCATTTGTGATAGTGGCTGCACTGTAGAAGGCTATATAACTTTCCTTTTGTTTAATAGTTTTTCTGTGCAAAACATTGAATCAAATGATGACTTCATTTGCTGAAGGGCAGGATAAAGAATTCAGCTGAGAGAGTTGTATTAGTTATTTGATTATTATTATAGTGGAAAGTTTGCTGAAGTAACATTTTTCAAAGTAAGCCATGTCTCTATTAGGCTAGTCGAACTGATGTATCATTTGAATTTTAAAACAATTATTCTGGCTATTGATTCTTCTTTGATACACATCTTATTGTCAATTCATTGAGTCGCTGGACCCGTCTATTTTAACTTCTGATGTTGAATCATTCTATGTTCCCATTCTTCATAGTAAGCTGGATTCGATGTTAACATATCCCTAATTGCCTATCAAAATACTAGCTAGTTAAATACTGAAGATGTTGTCTGGGAGCATGATAAGGCTACCCTATGCACTATTTTGTTACTCGTAGAATTTTTTGTTCAGATACCTAGAAATGTTTTCAGATAAATGCTCTTTATTAATTTGTTATTGGATGAAAAAAAATATTTTCAGGAGATCTATACAGAATCAACACCTGATTTATTGAAGAGAAAGTCATTTCATGAGAGCAATATGCTTCCACAACAATCAAGTTACCATTTCACCCCTGGACGAAGCCAGCCAGCAAATTGGCACCCCTCAAAGAAGAAAGTAATAGTTCGACAGCCTTCATCACAGGCTGTTCAAATACCCAGAACAAATTCGGTACCTGCCTTTTGGTGCAAAATATGCAAGGTGGACTGTGTTACTGAATTCAATTTCGGCTCCCATATTGGAGGGAAAAAGCACCAAGCCAAGAAGCTGCAGATTCTTGGCAATAGGAACACTGGGAGACCTGGCAGTCAATTTGCAGGTAACATGAATCGTCGACCAAGTGAGAATGCAGTTTCTGAAAGCAGAAATGATGAACCAAATGTGGCTAGTAGCAGTATTGCTGGACCAAGTGAGCATGCAGTTTCTGAAAGCAGAAACGATGAACCAAACGTGGCTAGTAGCAGTATAGCTGGACCAAGCAGCGTCATGTCCTCTGCAAACAGACCGAGTGAAGCAAACCCAGCTAGTTGCAGTATAGCTGGACCAAGCAGCGTCATGTCCTCTGCAAACAGACCGAGTGAAGCAAACCCAGCAAAGCAGACCCTTTTCTTTTGAAGCAGACAGTATGAGACGAGGTAATCAGCTTCGTTAAACACTAGGGAACTCAGGGTCCAAGCAGTTCTGAAGAAGATAGAAGCTGCGAAAGAGTAGAGAGGCTGTCATTCGATTCTCTTGGAGCGTTGGAGGAGAGAGAGGCTGCCATCACATTTTACTTTGATTTCACTGACAAGTCCCATCAGGTAGAAGATCATGTGCACGAAAAGACATCAAATGCACAGGTTGAAGGCGAGCTGGCCATGGATCGGTTCCGGAGCTCTAGTTTCTCTGGGAGGGCAACTTTCTTCATGGATACCGTGTTCTATGCTTGTAATTGTTACTAATTCAAATGATTGATGAATTGGATTTTGAGTTTGATAGGCAATAAATTCCATGAGCTCGAAAATATGCCTCTTGTTCTCAGATATGAACTGTTTACATTATAAAGCCAATTTTATGTTAACCATTTTTTTAATGTGTGGTTGTTATACTCACAACTTTGATCTCCAAAACAAAACAAAAAGTGGCAAAGAGAAATTTGAGATTCAGGGGTATGAAATACACAGTATGAACAACTACAACGGTTCCATTAGTGTAAAACAGTATAATCCTGAAACTGGAAGGTTGAGACTCTTTTTGCAAAATCAGCAGAGCTGTGGTTTATATCCATCAAGACGTAAAGTCTGATGAATCACAAGAATAATAGTAGGGGAAAGTTACAGCAGCGTCGAATACAGGTTCTGTCACAACACTAGGCACTTCACAGTTTAAACCCTAATCCTGTGTTAGTATCCATTGCGAGCCTACACCTTGGCCCTTCCATGCTTCCAGGAGCTAAGTTCTCCAAGGATCTTGCCGCATACGTCAGGCACGTTCCAGGTGATGCACTTTGTTAATGTTCATGCAAGAACTTTAGTCTTCAAAGTCTACAAGTTTTATGACATTTAGTCATGCTTTGCATGTCAAACACATGTGATCCCAAAACTATTTCGAGATGCATATACATCAGCAGCAAAGAACAGATCATGTCATCAACACTAAACCATAGACGACCAAACAAGTGCAGGTTAGGACACTAAGAGCAGAAAATACACCAAGTACTTCAAAACACCCAACCTGTCCGTTGTACTGAAAACTTGCAGATCAGAATCTAAAGGAAAAAAAAATGGCCACAGCAACCCAATGCGTATCATTGCCAAATGCACGGATTGATTCCACGCATCTGCTAAAATTTGAACTCTGCGTTAATACTGTACATTGAAATGGTCCATTGCAACAGTATGCTCAGGATCATGTACAGCAGAGAACTGCATCAGTGCAACTACACAACTTTGATCGCACCACAGCATTTCCATTAGCACAAACAGCATAATTCTGAAACTTAAAGATTGAGTGAGACAGTCTTTTACAAAAACAGCAGTGCTGTGGTTTATATTCATCAAGAAGTCACAGTTAAAGGCTAATCCCGTGTGCTCTTCCCTGCTTCCAGGAGCTATGTTCTCCAGGGATCTTGCCACAGACGTTCAAGGCGGAGCACTCTGTTACTGTTCATGCAAAAACTATAGTCTTCAAATTCTCCATGTTTCATGACATTCTGGCATCCCTTACATGTCGACAAACGAGTATTCCTTGTTCTAATCCCAACTATTTCTAGCTGCATTCTAGAAGAGCAGAACATCAGCACTAAACCATAGAAGACCAAACAAGTGCAGGTTAGGAAACTAAGAGCAGAAAACCCAAAGAACACCGTCTTTCACGGCCGAATGGACATATCCATCGGCTCAAACTCATAACCTTTTTCTTTTCTTTCACATCACCGGCACTCCCAAAGTTTCAACAAAGAGAACACATGTAGTTTGTCTACAGATATTATCTCTACTGTCATCTCAGACCTGACCATTGGCACTACAAATTAGCAAATCCTCAGCAAAACCATGCAAATTTCAATGCCAAACGCATGGATAGGTTCCATGCATCTGCTCAATTTTGAACTGGTGTAAATTCATCGGCCATTTCAAGGGAAGATCATTTGTCTTAAGAGAAGTTAAATCCAGGGATGTAAATTCAGAATGAATATGAACATTTGTCTTCAAAACCCAAGAGCTGTTCATTGCAATACAAATTCGCAGATCAAAATCTTAAGAAACTTTTGACCTTGGCCTCAGCAAAACCATGCAAATTTCATTGCCAAACACATGGATAGGTTCCATGCATCTGCTCAGTTTTGAACTGTGAACATCATCAGTCATTTCAAGGGGAGATCATTCGTGAGAGAAGATTAATGCAGGGATATAAATTCAGAATGAATGCGAGCATTTGTCTTCAACACCCCTATTGAACTACAAATTCGCAGATCAAAATCTGAAGAAATTTTTTGACCTTGGCCTCAGCAAAACCATGCAAATTTTCATTGCCAAACACATTGATAGGTTCCATGTATCTGCTCAATTTTGAACTGTGTGTTTATAACATCATCGGCCATTTCAAGGGAAGATCATTTGTCTTAAGAGAAGATAAATCCAGGGATGTAAATTCAGAACGAATTTGAACATTTGTCTTCAACACCCAGGAGCAGAAAACCTGACGAAAGGGGAAAAAATGCAGCATTGTCCCGAATGGATAGATTCAGACCTGTCCATGGCTCGACAGTCTGGTTAACATAGCATCATCAACCCAACTGACAAAACTGGATGGGGAACTTGCAAAGTTAGCACTTGAAAAGAGCAGAGAGACTGAGATTCAGAAAGAAGATAAGAATCAAAGAATGCATAGAGGAAGTAAATTTTTATTCTCCCGTCAGATGTCTGATAGAAAACTTTGGATGTACCAAAGAAATAACAGTTGCAGACCGAAGGAAGAAGATAAGACTAGCTCGCTAGTACGAGCCTGATAATCTCTATCATGTCAGAGTAGATCACTTGCCTATTTGTATGTGCAGCGGAAGGAAAGCACACAGAACACTCCAATTTCTCAGAATAGTCATCGCATTTTCACATAGCATCAAACCGCTAAGGACAGTTCATCATAGAAATCTTGTTTTCAAGAGAAAATAAGACTCGATGCAGGAATATACTCTGTCCAGCTCGGCTAGAGGCTGTCGGATATTTTACTACAACTACATCGCCAGAAAAAAAAAAGGAACACGGAAGAGTTTCATCGACGCAACAAGAACTTGATCAAATCATCCAAAGTAAATTAAGCCCACAAGGGTCGATCAGCCAGAAGAAACGAGAATACGGGTCGGGCGAGACTATAGAACGACAGTACAGCTAACTAGCACTACTGCGGGTTTTGCGTCTCCGAAATCAGCCGACTCAGATCAGCTAACACGAAATAATAAAGGGTAATTTGCCTCAGATACTTTGAAGAAATTAATTAGCTATGTCATCTGTGCGCAGCACATCTCAAAAGCTGGTATATGTCTCGTCATCGGCCGAAACTAAATTTAAATCGGAGATCACAATATGAAATATTCATAGATTGACAAGGCATGTAAATCGGCCTCTCAGATACTTTGAAGAAATTAATTAGCTCATGTCATCTGTGCGAAGCACATCTCAAAAGCTGGTATATGTCTCGTCATCGGCCGAAACAAAATCTAAAAAAACACAAATAGTATGAAATATTCCTAGATTAATAATCTATGGATGCAAAAACAGAGTTAAGAACACCTAAAAAAACAGAGTGGAGAATCCATCGTCAACAGATTAATTACAGATGTGATAGAAAGTGGAACAAGCATGACTACGTACAATTAGTACTCTGTGAATAACACCAAGGCGCACGAGCGTTTCAAAAACAGGCCTCGGATACCTTTCGTTCAAGAAATTCATCTGTGCGTAGCACATCCTGTACATGTGTGTGTCGTCATCGGCCTCATCGAAATCCTCAAATCAAGGTCGCAGAAATCGAATAGAAGTGCCTCAGATAATCGATTAGCTGTTGTCATCTGTGCAGATAGCACATCTCAAAAGCCATCGTTGTGTCCTCATCGGCCTAATCATCGAACCCATCTGAAATATTTTGAAACCTAAGCACGGATATATTCAAGGAAAGAAAAAGCAGTAAAAATTAAGAACTCGTAACAAGGAGAAAAATAGTGCTGCCTCAGGTGGTTCACAAGTTTGGCATCACATGGCACCTTTCAAGGTATCCATACAGAAACGCCTCGGGACCTTACACGATAGAATTATCAGTCCCCTGAACCCATCATCATTGGCAAATCGCTAACTAAAAAACGAACCAGGAAGAACAAGAAGATCGTTGTGTCTTCACCGGCCCAATCATCGAACCCATCCAAAATATTGTCAAATCTAAGCACGGATTCAGAGACGCAAGAAAAACGCAGGAGAAGGAACTCATAGCTGAAGAAATAGTGCGTGCCTCAGGTGGTTCACAAGTTTTGCATCACATGGAACCTTTGACGGTATCCATTCATAATGCCTCGGGACCTTACACGATAGAATTATCAGTCCCTGAACCCATCATCATCATCGGCAAATCGCTAATTAAAAAAACGCACCAGGAAGCAGTAGAACAAGAAAATCTTCAAATCGAAGAAGCACGGATTCTAGGATGCAAGAAATAGTGCCTCAGGTGGTTCATAAGTTTGGCATCACATGGAACCTTTGACGGTATCCATACAGAACGCCGCGCGGGACCTTACACGATAGAATTATCAGTCCTTGAACCCATCGTCATCATCGGCAAATCGCTAATTAAAAAATGCACCAGGAAGAACAAGAAAATCGTTGTCTCGTCATCGGCCAAATCATCGAACACATCTGAAATATTTGGATATCTAAGCACGTACGGATTCAAAGACGCAAGAAAAACGCAGGAGAAGGAACTCGATTATAGCTGAAGAAATAGTACGTGCCTCAGGTGGTTCACAAGTTTTGCATCACATGGAGGCGGGGTACCCATACAGAATTCCGCGGGACCTTACACGATGGAATTATCAGTCCCTGAACGGCTGAACACATCATCATCGGCACATCAAGAATTAAAAAAACGCAGCAGGAAGAGCAAGAGCTAGCTAGCCTCAATTAACGCGTCGTACGATCGCTGCTTGCAGAGATCGGTGGCTTAGTTAAGCCGCGTGTACATACTAGATCATTGGCTCGCGCAGAAATTACCCTAGAACGGCAAAGAAATCGCAGAGAGATGGGGAAGAAAAAGGTGGCACAAAGTGACAAAACTGCGGTGCTATACTACGTACTGGCGCCTCAGAAATTGTTTAGCTCGTTCATAAGAAGGTCAGAAAAGCAAGCAATATATCATCATCGGCGTGACCCGAACAACAGAACATCTGCGAATCAAAGTAAGAGACCACCAAAATCATCTCCTCTACATGGAGGAGTACATGCGAACGCGGTCTGATCGGCAAGAGTCAAGAAACGAAAAAACAAGAACTCGAGTTGCATGGACGAAGACGAACCCAGCAGGTGCTGCGCTGCTGGTCCAAGAAGAAAACAGAAAGAAGATGGCCACGAAGTAGAGGCCGGAAAGAAGGCACGAAAAAGCTCATCGAAACACGAGACGTGAGGAGCCATGGCCATGGGAGCGGGCCAGATCCAAAGCACGAAACGGCAACTCTGCCACACAGTCACACACAGAGACACTACGCTGAGGGAACTGGAGAGAAGGAAAAGGATGGGGGAGGCGTGGAATGGGAGAGCCGAGGGCGAGGCGCCCCACTATAAATAGCGGCGGTGGCAGTGCCACGGACGGCTGACATCCGTGCTCATCCTGAACCGACGCACCAGATGCTTCCATGCACAGACGGTGAGAGCTTTCTTTCCACGCAAGGCAAAACCGGGGCGCGCGCATCGCGTGGGTGTCCGTACGGAGAGTTGGTGGTGTCTCGGGATCCGCTTGCTTTCTCTCCACCGTCTGATTCTGTCAGCTGTGCTGTTACGCTACCCGACGAGCTGTGCAGGAAAAAAGATGGGCTGCTTTTCTGCAGGGAAGACCAAGCTTTCTCTCCTGTGCGGTTTTGAAAGCTGGTGAAGAAGACCAAATTTGGCTGAGTGGAAGCTGCTTCTCCATTTGGACGCATGCGAGCAAAGATGCATGCTAATACAAGAACTGCACTTTCCAACTATGATTGGATAAAAACGCCAAAAATAACTATGATGGGAAAAGAGAGAGGGTGAATGTGCGAGCACGTTTTTACCAGCGACCCTAGTTAGATTACTCAACAGGACTTTTTTTTTATCCGCTAAGCAGGCCGCATAATATATGGGACCAAAAGGAGAAAGGCAAAAGATGGCACAAATTTGGGGGAAACCAGGGGCCTCGGGTGCGATCTCCATTTGGGGGAAAACGGCCCCTAAGACGGTCCCCAGGCAAAAGGAGAGGTCGCCGATGCCCGGGTCCACCTGATCCTCCTGCGGTTGGAAGAAGCAGCGGAAGAAGGCCACGGACGGTTTCACACCTAGAAACTCCTCGCAGTAGAAGGCAATGGCGGAGAGGATAATGGTAGAACTGGGATAAAGATGGAGGAGGTGGATGTGGTAGTGATCAAGATTGGGGTGAAGGAAGGGAGAGAAGGGGGAACCATCCCCGAGATCACCGACTCGTAGAAGATCGGGTACGTTGTTGGGGAGAGGCGGTCAAGGTTAGCCGTACCCGCGAGTAGAATGGTGGTGCCGTGCTCATTGGTGGAGTGCGCCACCATACATCGCGCTTTCTTCATCTGGCGGGAGTCAATGGTGGAGAGCTCGACTACGGGCATCATGGCGGACCATCAAGAGGCGGCGAGTAGCGGCGGAGAAGGTGGAAGGTATTGTGTCGGTCTGAGAAGGAGAAGAGAAGAAGAGATGCGCGGAAGTCAAGAAGCAAAACCCGACGCGGTTTCCTGGGCCCCCACCAGCTGTCGGGCTGTGGAGCGGCGAGCCGTTGTCCCCACGTCCAATCGGTCGTCGGGGGTCGCGCACGAGCCGTCGTGCCACACAGAGCATGCCGGGCAGTCAACGGTGGGCCCGCGACTCCTCGCCTCCTTCGTCCACGTGTCGCCATGGGACCGGGGGATACTGTCGGGCCCTTGGTTACCTGGGTATCCCGGCCTGTCTGCTGCTGCCTGGCGCAGTGGGTGCCCCTCGAAGGTAATCAGGTGACCAAACCCTTGAGGAGGTCTAGCAACCCCATCACAGGTTCTCCAGAGCCCCCGGCAGCGAGGGTTGCTCCACTCTCCTTTCGAGAGGAGTTCTACCCCACCATTTCGCTCCTCTCTAAGGGACTCACCCACCAGAAGGGGGACAAGGCATGTGCCATTGATGCATGCGCTTCCATGCGCTGGCAGAGGCTGCATAGAGGTGCAGGAGCGCTTTGTCCGTAGTTTTCATTCTCGTGTATAAAGACTAGGGGGACAACTGTTGGGGAAAAAGGAGTTTCCCAAAGATTGCCCCTTTGGCGTAAGAAGACCGAGTCCACGCTACAAGACGGATGCGGCGTCACAAGGCTCGCCCACAGTAATGCCATGGATGGTGGAGTTGCCCCCTGATGAACAAGACCGCGCAGGAGGCACAGGAGTACGAGACACTCCTCCCTTTGGCACCTTGTGGGAACCCTTTCCCACCAAATGAGCGGGAAGGAGGTCGAAACGCCAGTATATGAAGGGCACCCCTGGCTCTTGGATAAAGAGATCTCGAACCATCGTAGAGCCCAAGTAGTCTGTTCTGAGCAGAAACTCGCATTTGTACTGTAATCACCGCAGTGCAATCCATCAGACAAGCAGAAGTAGAGTTTTATACCATACTGGTGGCCTGAACCTGGGTAAACTCTCTGTGTCGCCATTGTTGTGGTACTCAAGCTTTCCTTTTGAAGCCTCCTCTGGAAGCGAAGGAAGTGTGTTTAGCCCCCAGTGTTCGAACCTCTGAGAGCTATCCTGTCTAGGACAGACGAGTTCTCTCCGACACCAACATATTTAGGGATGCACACCATTGTCGGTACCCTAGCGGAGGGGGTACCTGATCCTAGCACGTCAACGATCGACCATGCGTCGACTGGTTTACATCCGGGAAGAGATCACCGAAGCCCCTGGGGGTGGGGCACCAGGCTCCCCCTGGAAGAGTAAGACACATGTTGTATAGGGCCCCCCGCCTTGTACATGGAAGACGCCTCATGGCATGTCCTGGCATGTCCGTGGCGACGCGTGGAAGGGTGGAGCTGCGATGTCCTCGTTCTACCGCACCCCCCGGCATGTGCCCAGCAACGAAGGGCAAGTGGAAAAAATGCGGCGGCACCACCATGAAGAGGCGGTAGTTGAACTATAGGAGGAACGGGCAGAGGAGAAAGAGAGAAGAGAGGCTAGAGAGGATCGAGAGGCCTGGGAGGCGTAGAGTTAACCAGAGGTCTAGAACACTAGTATCCCAGATGTAGCCATATATACCAACATATAATTCTAGATCAGACATGTAGGATGTAGGGTTCCATCTCGCAATGCCCCGAACCTGGGTAAAAATCTATGTCATGTCTAGAACATCCCATCCCACCTCCCTTCTAAGCGATATAGCTGCTATTACCAGGGTTGCCACCGCCCCACTGCCGAACCAATCAGAGAGCTTGACGTTGGTCGCTTCCGGTATCCGTGTTTCGACACGCCATATCTGGCGCGTCAGGTAGGGGCCGCACGCTCTCCTGCAATTAGGAACCTGTCTGGCGTGGTGTTACATAGCACTCATGGCACCTCCCCCTCAGGAGGCCGAGTTGTGTTCATCTTTATTGAAGTTTGACTCCACCTATCCGCGACTACAGCGTGCACCCGGATTAGATAAAGTTGTTTGGGATACTAGAGGGCCCAACTCGATATCAATCACTGACGACCTTGGTGGAGGCACCGCATTGGCGGTGCTGCACCTCCTCTGGAAGAATCCTCGCTTCCTCGCGGAAGAAGACCCACAAACCCCGTTGTGGCTGGTCACTCCAGCCACCACGACGGGGTACGTGCAGCATTGCTGCAGCAAGGCCAACCTTGGGACTCTGTGTGCCCATAGCCGCCCTCGGCGTCGACAATCAAGGTGGCTCAGTGAAGATGAGCGCGTCTGGTCGTGGCGACTACTCCGAGTAGGGCGGGGCCCAACAAAGTCACCACACGACTTTTCCGCGTGTTCCCATGAGCGGCGGGGAGTTGACGGCAGAACAGCGACGAACCGCTGCATGCAATGCCTTCAACGACCCAGGAATACCCGACGCGTAAGGGAAGGCACGGCACCGCCCGATGGGCGACATGGTGGCGCCTGTCGCCAAGTGGCCGGTGTAAGCGAGCATGCTCGCCGAATCCGCACTGAGAGGATACCCAAAAGTTCTACAGATGAGATGGAGAAAGGCGCAAGCTGGGCGGGGACCCCGGTGTTTGCCTCATCCTATTGGAGCATTCGGTGGGCTAGTTTCTCCTATTCAGAGAAAAGGTACCCGAGATAGCCCGTTGCGCCTCCCGGGATATGGAATCGTGCTATCTTTGTTTCAGGTCGTATGGGCGGGCAAGAATGCGCCCGGGGCGGGGGACGAGTCGTTCACTGAGATCACCTGAGTTGAGAACCTCGGTCATAGCAAAGGAGAGGGACCGCTGATACGTCTCCAACGTATCTATAATTTTTGATGTTCGATGTTGATATTATTCCAATTGCTACATGTTTCCTATACAATTTATATCATTTTTATGGATTTTATGGGAGTAACCTATTAACAAGACGCCACAGCGCCAGTTCATGTTTTCTATTGTTTTTGGTTTCACAAAAGTTGTTCTGGAAATATTCTCGGAATTGGAGGAAACAAAATCCCAGGGTCCTATTTTTTTGTCATGTACACGGAGTCCGGAGGAGACCCGGAGGAGGGCACCAAGGTGGCCACACCATAGGGTGGCGCGGGTCCCCTGGCCGCGCCACCACATGGTGTGGGCCCCTCGGGCGCCCACCAACATTGCCCTCTCGCCTATATATTGCCCCCAGCGCAAAAACCCTAAATCAACGAGCCTATATCCACGAAAAGTTCCGTAGCTCCGCCCCATCGAAAACAAGTTTCGGGGGACAGAAATCTCTGTTCCGACGCCCTGCCGGGACGGGGAATTACCCCCAAAGCCATCTCCATCGACTCCACTGCCATCTTCTTCGATGTTGCTGACTCCCATGATGAGGAGGGAGTAGTTCTCCCCCGAGGTTGAGGGGTCTACCGGTAGCTATGTGGTTCATCTCTCTCTCCCATGGTGTAATATTTATGTGATCATGAGCTTCGTAATCTAGTTGAATAAGTAGATGTTACTCTTCATCTATTATACTACTCAAGTGGTTTTATTAATGTGAACTCCGGAGACACCTTGCCCCATGGTGTGAAGGTGACCGTGTGCGCACCGTGTGTAACTCTTCTCATGAGTTATAATTTGTGTTGGATGTCTCTATGAAATTGTGATGTTTGTCTGGAACCATCTAGTGCGCTCAAGGTGATAGTGTGGGGTTACCTAGATGGGGAAAGCGACTTTAAGGTGTGCTTTTACAACCCTGCACGGTGAATTGGTGTTTGTTATCCATCCGGAGAGGGTTTCAGAGTAGCATAATGAAGATAATATATTTATGTATTCAATTATGTGTTCTTGAGAGTGTCCACTAGTGAGAATATGATCCCTAGACCTTGTTTCTAGGCATTGAAACACTGTTTACAACCAGTTCTGCTACATGTTTGCTTGCTGTCATTTTTATTTCAGATTGCAATTACCACTTATAATCATCAATATTGCTTGTATTTCACCATATCTTCGCGAAACTAGTGTACATATATACCTAACAAGTAAATTGGGTGTGTTGGGTTCACAGGAGACTTCTTGTATCTTAATTGCAGGGTTGCTTGAGAGAGATATCTTTGACCTCTACCTCCCTGAGTTCGATAAACCTTGGGTAATTCACTTAAGGGAAACTTGCTGCTGTTCTACAAACCTCTACACTTGGAGGCCGAACAGTGTCTACAAGAATAAAAGTGTGCACAGACATCAAGGTTTTTTCTGGCACCGTTTCCGGGGAGGTAAGGTAAAAGGTACTCACATCCTCTAAACTATTCTCTAGTACTGTTGTTGGTGTGTGAGTGCTCGAACTTATTTCCTTTAAATTCTGCAATTATATCTTTTTATTTGTAACATCCCTGATTTTTGGAACATGCAAAAATCACTAAAAATTGAAACTTTTTGTTTTCATGTTTAGTAAGTCACAAAAAAACCAAATGAGATGCAAGAAACAAAAGAAAATAATATATATTTCAATGAAATTGAAATTACCAATCCAATTATACCTCTATTCCATAAACCCTAAAAACCCTGTCAAATGAATTTTCTCAGATAAAGAAAACCATTTTACCTTTAGCAAACTTTATTACATAAAATGTTTCAATTAAAATATTACTTTGAAAATAGTTTATGGAAACAAAAATCAAAAGATTTATAACCCTTAATAAAATTCTAAGCCTAAAAAATAATTGGTGAGAATAAAATATTTTAATAATAACTTTTAGTTGTTTTGCAAGTTTTAAACATAAATTTGTGAAAATAAAATGCATTGCTTTAAAAATAACATAAAAGAGGACTTAGAAAACAATATTATGACTTGTGGGATTTTCCAAATTTTATTAAGCCACTTTTGTATTTATTTCATTTTTCTATTTTAAAAATAGCATTAAGTTACTATTAGTAAATCACTGAAATGTTAAGTTTATAAAAATATGAAAGTGAGGTAAAATGAATTTCAAAAATAGTATTTGACATGTTTATTGTCTCTGAAATTTTATTTATTCAAAACCTCATTTTATTATTTTTCTAATTTAAAAATGTACAATAAGTACTATTTGTAATTAATTATATTTTAAAAAATATAAAAAGTGAAATGTGTTCAAAAGTTTATAAAATTTTTCTAAACAGAAATATATTAATTTTACAAGTTTTTAGAAATTATTTTGAGGTCATTTGGATTAATAAAACAAAGGATATTAAAAACAGAAATAAAAAAAGAAAAAAAGAAAAAGGCTCGATGACGTCATGATGATGTCATCTTCATCAAGCCTTAGCCGTTTCCATTTTGGCTGAATTCAATTCCATGAATTCGTCGGTTACAGGCCCGATTGATGGCCTTTAAGCCTTCCCCTTAAATCTCCTCCCCCTCCTCTCCATTTACCCTCTGGTACCCAATGGGATCATGCCCCGAAACCCTCCATATTGCTCGCCGGAGTTCCTATCTACCGCCGCCGTTTTTGGATGATTCCGACGAGGTAAGCCATCGAGCTAGCCCAAGACCCCTTCCATCCTACTCCTCATGTCCTGGCGCCCCCTCCCGAGTACTCATTTGATTTTTACCGCAGCCACAACGTCGAGAACGACGACATCCGAGGGTCGCCAGCGCCGTCGAGCCGCCATCCGCGTTGCGCCGTCGATTCGGGAAACGATGAAAGCCGTTGTGGCCACCATCTTCTTCGCCGAGCTGTCCCGTGCCCCGTGGTCACCTCCGTTGAGCAAGGAGGACACCAGAAGGCATCTCCGGTGAGATCCCAAGCACATCGCCACCGTCGCGCCCATTTCCGGTCATCCCTCCGGCGAGGTATAACCTAACTCGCTTCCTGCCGTCCGATCTTCATCATACGCTTACGATAGAATCACTTACCGAATCGTTTTCGGCGAATAGCGTAGCGCCGCGTGTCGCCCAGTCAGCTGCGCGCGTATTGCTTATCTTTTGCTCGGTGCAACGCCTAACCGGCCCAAGCCCGGTCCCAAACTGTCGCTCTGCGCGACAGATAAGACCTTTTTGGCCCAGTCAGCCTCTGGAATTAATTTCCGAATAAAAATAGAATATCAATTTTGCAGAAAAGCCCCTGGTTATTAGAAACATCATAACTTTTGATCCATAAGCCCAAATTTAGCAAACTTGGACTTTTTGGAATCGGCACAACATGTAGGAACTTTTGGCACTGGCCAAATTTAAAATTGACCATTTAAAAATTGTTCAAATTCAAATATGCTTGTTTGATAAAATTTGACATAATTCAAATTCTGTAAATCCAATTTAAGCAAACCAAATTTCTTTGGGTTCCTCAGAATATGTACTAACAGTACCCACTGCCCAAAATCCTATTTGAATTATTTTTGAAGTGTTTTAGATTTTAGATGGCTATTTGAGTATTTTGGACATAGATTTAATTCTATAAATAATTAGAAATTGTTTTCTTAGGAAAAGTTGATCCATTTGATAACCCTGAACCAGAGACATCAGTGCATAACCATTTTGTACACACCTAGACCATGACCATGTATTTTAGCCAAACTTCCATCATAGTAGTCCACCTAGTTGGTTAAGTCTTAGAGTTGGTTCTATCTTTATTTACCTTTGTTGTTAAGGCTATTTGGAGCCAAGACCAAGTCTATAGTAAGTGTAACCATATATAAGACCAAATAGTGAACCTTAAACACTAGTACCTTAGTTTTCTATCTACTCCTCCACTCCCCTATTCTTGCTTCAAGAATTCATCAAGTTAGCAAAAAGGAAATCAAGACTCAAGCACAAAGAGGTACTTCAGTTTCAACTTGGTGGCAACATGAAGAGCTACAAGGAGGATCAATGAAGAAATTTTGAAGAAAAGACTCCACCACTAGAAGCAACTCAAGGAAGTACAAGTGTGAAGAAATCCAGAAGAAAACATCTCCCTCTCTCTTTCTATCTCTCTTCTTATTTTCTTTCTCATGACTTAGTGGTATTTTGTGCCCATCCCATACCAAACCAAATTAGTGAAGTAAAAGTCATGAAGAAATATATCAAGATCAAGAGAAGAATCAATCCAAGGAAAATACTACAATAGAAGCATGAAGATGATCTTCAAGAAGACAAGCATGTGAAGACTTGGAGCCATCCACACAAGTTGAAGAATAACAAGTTGTTTTTGTCTAGCCCTTGACCCAAATGGAAAAGACCAAGACTTTAACTTGTTATATCCTTGGTTATGAAGTTAGTTGAACCTAGACCCATCTTAACCAAAATGGAAAGACTAAACAAGATCACTCAAATGTCTTGATGAAAATGACTAAGTGTTACACATGGTTATGTGTTACTTTAGTTGAAATAGTGTTATCACCTTGGTGAACTCTTGGAACTTCTTAGATAAATATGTTTTCATTAAACTTTGGTTACCACCAACTCAATCTAAAACATCCTTAGTATACTATTAACCCCCTTAACAAGTATTGAAACCACTATAGAATAATTCTTTCACAATCAAACCTAGACCTTGTCCTAGCCAACTAAGTTAAGCTCCTTTGGCTATGTTATTGCTTTGTATGTTCCTTTCACTTGTTTGTTTGCTTGCTAGTATGTTTGTTTATTTTGTTATTGTGTTTTCAATGAATAGATTGTACGGAGAGCAACGATCTTTTGTGAAGAGAGTGTGATATCTTTACCAACTTCAACAAGGCAAGTAACACATCATTCAACTACCCATTATTTTCTATATGCATTAGTTGATTTTGAGTAGTATGCATGATAGGAAATTTTACTAAGTTATATTATGCTATGCTAATATCCCAAGTAGTGTGTAGCCATCCTTTTATATCCTGCTAGATAGAAGACATTGAACTTAGTAGAATTGCTATGCTCTTCAAATGTTTTATTTAGATGTTGAGGATAAAACTACTAAGTTCAATGAAACACCTGGGTGGAAGTGGTAAGACTGGTTTATGTTGAGTGTTTCCTCAGGGCCCTTATCTAAGGGTTATTCCACTTGAGGATGGATACCCAGGAACAAAGAGATTACCATGTCCCTCTAAGTTTAGTAGCTTCCCGTGCAGCCTATAGTCATATGGGCTCTGTCTTGATCAACTAAGTTGAGTGAACTCACCAGCGCTTGACAAGCAGATGTAGGGGGGTATAGGTTGGAACGGGTCAAGCCTGACAGTGGTGGAATTTCTTCTGAAAGATCTCGTCTCAATCTTCTCCTTTCCTTAATGCACTCAGGGTGTATAGGATGTTTGGGCTGATCTGAGTCTAAAGGTGAAAGTGCACAAACTCTGTAGAGTCAACAAACTAAGATCTTAGCCGTGTCCCCGGTTATGGACAACTATGAGCAGCTGGACAAGGAATGACGGAAGAATCTCATCATGCCAACTTCATAATAACATTTTGATGGGTGAACATGGGTAGGAGCTTACCCTGATTTCTATCAGTGGTACTCCTTAATTTAGTTAAGGTTCACTGGTTTCTATCAGTGATACCTATTATAGATGAGATTTGTTTTATGATAAAAGATAGGAGAAAACTGGCTTTATGCAAACTTAGCCAAAACTCCACTCAGCCAAATAAGCATGTAGTATTAGTCTTGCCATTTATATCCACCATAGTGTTACTTCCCAATACATTAAATTGTATTGACTCCCTTGTGGCTGCATATTCCATATTGCAGATATTTCTGAAGACGAGTGAGGATTTCGTTTAGGATCTCGAGACTATCGCCAACATATTTTGCCTGTGGCACATGAAGGAGATGGGCTCAATGTTGTTTCATGCTTTCCGATGTATTTCCTTGTTTTCTGCTAGTCTTCTAAGACTATGCAAGTTGGAATATTATTTTGTAAAGACTGGATCATGCGAGGTAATAGAATTTGATGCACTTGCATGATATTTCATCTTATACTGTGGTGCTAGCAATTGATCCAGGGACTAGCACAATAACACAGATGTTCTTACATTATTTAAATGTGGGAACGCTACATTATTTCTTTTTTATTTTCACTAGTTAGGCTTAATGGAAAACAACAAAAATATGATAGAGTTTTATAATATTTATCTTGAGTTAGGACATGAAGTGTTTGAAGCGAAAATTAAAAAAACCTATGGAACTTTATTTGCATGCTAGTAGCAATGTTATTAGTACGAATTCTTTGAACACCATTATTGGTAATGCTATGGAAAATCTAAGCTTGGGGAAGCTAGTTTTTATGTAAATGATCTTTCCAGTCCCCCGTGAATGGAGGAACATATTTACTTTGATGATACTATGCCTCCAATATATGATGATTACAGTGATGAATATGATATTTTCAGTCAACCTACTATTGAGGTGAAAATTAATTATGATTACAATATGCCTCGTAAATTTGTTGATTACAGTGATGAGAATAATAATGATAGCTATTTTGTTGAATTTGCTCCCACTACTATTAATGAGAAGGATTTTACTTATGTGGAGAGTAATGATAATAATTTTATGCTTGATCATGATAAAAATTCTTTATGTGATAGATATATTGTTGAGTCTATTCATGATGCTGTTGAGAATTATTTTGAGAGAGAAAAATACGGTTATGCAAATCTTCATGTTATTAAATTTCCTCTCTTTGTGATGAAAGTTTTGAGCTTTCTCTTGTGTTGCTTCTATATGTTGGTTTCTTTAAGACCCACTTGTCATTATGAAAGAGGAAGACACAGTTTCATATATCTCAATAATATTAAGTCTCCTCTCTATATGTTAAAAGTTTTGAAGTTGCACTTATTTTGTCTTCCTATGCTAGTCACTTTATATTTCATTGACTTGTTTTTCTACAAGATTATCTTGCATAGGAAGTGGGTTAGACTTAAATGTGTTGGATATTTTCTTCTTGATGCATTCTTATATGTTCAACTTATACATATGAGAGCATCATCAAAATTATTATGCCTAGCTAAAAGGCTTTAAAGAAAAGCACTCTTGGGAGATAACCCATGTTTTATTTCTGTATTTTTCTTTTTGGTTTATTTGATTCAAGGTGTTGTTTACTCCTGTAACAACTCCTTTGTATCTTTACTTTTTCGAATTGTTGAGCCAAGTAAAGTGTCTAGTGGAAAGTTGATGCTAGATTTGCCATAATTTCTAGAAAAATCAAAACATTCTGACAATTTTTTTTGCGTTATCCTTATATATTTACGCAACTTTTTCTATTTCCGAGTTTTATCATTTGAGCAACGTAGGTGCCTAAAAAATCGTCTTTACGGACTGTTCTGGTTTTGACAGATTCCATCTTTTACTTTGCATTCTCTCTTTTACTGTGTCGAATGGATTTCTTTGTTCCACAAAACATCAGTGGCTATAGCTAATGTTTATAAAGTATTAGTAATGCTTGTGTCAAGACAGAACATCTGAGTTTTTGATTATGCACTAACCCTATAATGAGAATTACTTCGAGTTTGGTGTGAAGGAAGTTTTCAATGGTCAAGAGGAGAGGATGATATAATGCGATCAAGAAGAGTGAAAAGCCTAAGCTTGGGGATGCCCCTGTGGATCATCCCAGCAAATTTCAAGAGGACTCAATCGGCTAAGCTTGATGATGCCCACGGAATCCCCTTCTTCATCATCAACTTATCAGGTCAATTTTAGTGAAACTATTTTTTATTCAGTCATATCATATATATTTTACTTGGAGCGTCTATTTGTTTTTATTTGCCTTTTTTATGTAATAAACTTGGTTGGATCCTAGAATTCTTGTGTGGGAGAGAGACACGCCCCGCTTTTCATATGAATACTCCTATTCTTAATTATTTTCTAGCTACAGCAATCCTTTTAGCTCCTGTTTTTCATGCATCTCTTATTTAGAGTTGTTAGTTCTTGTCGAGTAATACTCTCTTGTTTCATTGATAAATTAGTTGGAGAGTTTTTGTTGAAATAAAGTGATTGGTGTTCGAAAACGATAAAATATTTCATGCTTATAACGGTGCAATAGAAGCTTGTTTAGACTGTGGCTTAGACTTTAACATGTCATGTTAGATATTATTTTAATTATATGCTTAGTATTTATTGATGTAGCATGACTTGTCTCAAATATCTGAGAGTGCTTAATGTTCCATTTAAAGAAATAATGTGTTGTCTTTATCATATCAAAGCATAATATTGTGGTATTATCCTTCGAATTCTTTATTTGGTTGACTTGGCACATGCTTACACCATGTTATGACTACAAACCAGTCACCTCTAGCCTCTATGATCATTTAGTTTTTGACTTGTAATATCATTTATGCTTTGATTAATAAGGTTTTGTCGATATGCATGATTATGGCCATTATTGCTCTCTTAGTTGGTCGCTCCCAGTCTCTTGCTAGCCTTCACATGTACTGAGTATGAGATCTACTCGCGCATCCAAGTCCCAACCCCCCCAAGTTTTCCAAATGTGTCCACCATACCTACCTATATGTGGTACTTAACCGCCACTCCAAGTAAATTGCCCATGTGCTACCTTTAAAACCTTCAAAATTATACCGGTGAGGAAGCAGGTAGACTATCTTTATTTCACTTGTTTATTGGACTTTACACACCTGGACTAGTGGCACCATCCGCTTATCCAATTCGCTAGAAGAGCTGGCAATGGGGTGCCCAGCCCCAAACTTGGTTACTACAAATTCTCTTCACCTTTTTGCCCTTTATTTATCAGTTAAGCAAAGTTCATAAGTGTGTAAACAAAAGAGAACATGGATGATCTACTGACCCAAGTAGAAAGGACGTCCTACAATGGGAGCCGCTCTTGTAAAGTCTAGTTAACTTGTGACGTAATGTGTCGTTTGTTTGCTGATTCGTTGACATAGACATACACCTTTCTCAAAATTGTTTTCAATACCTCTGTTTACAAAATAAAAATCTATAGTACATGAGTTAATCCCTCCTTCCCTCTGCGAAGGGCCTTTCTTTTAATTTTGTGTTGAGTCTTGATCTTCCAACTTTATGCACCAATTAAGAGAGCATAATTTCCATTCTGAGTATAATATGCACCAGTCCCAAAATTTATTATTGATTGATCCATGATTTTATTAGTACTTGTTCGCAAATTACTTGTATATAGTCACCACTTGAACTTTTAAGGTGTCCTGGCATTTATGTTTTGCTATCCTTTTAAGGACAAGCGTAATACCACTTTGTTATGTTTTCTATGCTCGAAACAAACGTATAAATTTTAGTGCATTTTTATTCATCATCTTTTCTTTGTATTACTTTTGAGGTTGCAACATAGTTGCTAAGTTACATTGTTAGAATTATATCTATCATGGCTAAGTTTAGAGTACTTCGATATTTGCTTGCAATGCTTTTACAATAAAGATGATCAAGATTGTGTTGGTAGCATGTCACCTCAGAAATTATTTTCTTTTTATCGTTTTACCTACTCGAGGACGAGTAGAACTATGGTTGGGGATGCTTAATAATCTCCAATGTATCTATAATTTCTGATGCTCCATGTTGATATTATGCCAATTGCTACATGTTTTCTGTAACACTTTATATCATTTTTATGGATTTTCTTGGTCTAACCTATTGACAAAATGCCTCGGTGCATGTTCCTATTTTCTGCTGTTTTTGGTTTCAAAAAAGTTGTTCCGGAAATATTCTTGGAATTGGACGAAACAAAATCCCAGGGTCCTATTTTTCTGTCACGTACACGGAGTCCGGAGGAGACCCGGTGGAGGGCACCGAGGTGGACACACCATAGGCTGGCGCGGGTCCCCCTGGCCACGCCACCACATGGTGTGGGCCCCTCGGGCGCCCACCGACATTGCCATTTTTTCCTATATATTTCCCCCGACGTTAAAACCCTAAATCAGTGAGCCTCTATCCACAGAAAATTCCACAGCTCCGCCGCCATGGAAGACAAGTTTCGGGGGACATAAATCTCTGTTTCGAGAACTGCCCCCAGAGCCATCTCCATCGACTCCACCGCCATCTTCGTCGTTGTTGTTGACTCCCATGATCAGGAGGGAGTAGTTCTCTCCCGAGGCTGAGGGCTCTACCGGTAGCTATGTGGTTCATATCTCTCTCCCATGGTGTGATATTTATGTGATCACGAGCTTTATAATCTAATTGAATAAGTAGATGTTACTATTCATCTATTATGCTACTCAAGTGGTTTTCTTAATCTGAACTCTGAAGACACCTTGTCCCACGATGTGAAGGTGATAGTGTGTGCACCGTGTGTGACTCTTAGGATAAAGTTTATAGAAATACTTACCATGAGTTATAATATGTGTTGGATGTCTTATAAAATTGTGTTGTTTGTCTGGAGCCATCTAGTGCGCTCAAGGTGATAGTGTGGGGTTATCTAGATGCGGAAAGTGACTTTAAGGTGGGCTTTTACAGCCCTACGCGGTGAATTGATGTTCGTTATCCATCCGGAGAGGGGTTCAGAGTAGCATAGTGAAGAGAAGATATTTATGTATTCAATTATGTTATCATTGTTGAGAGTGTACACTAGTGAAATTATGATCCCTAGGCCTTGTTTCTAGGCATTGAAACATCGTTAACAACCAGTTCTGCTACATGTTTTCTTGCTGCCATTTTTATTTCAGATTTCAATTACCACTTATAATCATCCATATTACTTGTATTTCACTATCTCTTCGCCGAACTAGTGTACCTATATACCTTACAAGTATATTTGGTGTGTTGGAGACACAAGATACTTCTTGTATCTTAATTGCAGGGTTGCTTGAGAAGGATACCTTTGACCTCTACCTCCCCGAGTTCGATAAACCTTGGGTGATCCACTTAAGGGAAACTTGCTGCTGTTCTACAAACTTTTGCACTTGGAGACAAACACTGTCTACAAGAATAGAAGCATTCCTAGACATCAACCGCCCTGTCAAGGCGATCGAGACCGAGAAAAAGAGACAATCATCCCTCTGCTTCCGCAAAACAGGCGCCCAGTTCTTGCCCTTGAACTGATGGAAGAAGAACCACGGTGCTGCACGTGTGGACAACGCAAAGCGTGGGTGGGCAACCGTCCACGGAGGCCCGCTCCCGGTGATGAACCAAAGCAAGACCCTGAAAGTTAAGTATCTCTGAAGTCTTTTCCTTTACGATTGACGAAGTCCTCGTAGGTGTCATGTCAGACTTACCCCGTTTGGATCGAGCGTTGAGTGGGCAGTTGACGGAGGGGGCGGCCCTCTTTGTTTGTCGTGGGGGCTCCGCGCTTGGAACCCACCTCCTTATATTGGAGTGACCCCCCGAGTGGTGGCACACCCCGTGCGACGGTGCTCTAGATCCAGTCCATCGCGGCTCGGTCTGGTGTGTGCTCGCGCTTGGCTGGTCCCCTAAAGACGTAGAGCAATAAACATACGAGGGTGTATGACTTTACACTCCGAGTGCTTTGGGCGAACTACGGGTCCTTAGAGAAGAATCCTTACTACGAAGTACAAGATTTAACTTAAATAAATGATGTCTGAGCAGGAATGACCCTAAAATTTGCTGGTGCCTGATGACCCACAAGTATAGGGGGTGTATCATAGTACTTTCGATAAATAAGAGTGTAGAACCCAACGAGGAGCAGAAGGTGTTGACAAGCGGTTTCGATGAAGGAATAACTGTAAATACTGGAAAATAGATTTGTAGGGGTTTTTGATATTTCAGATAAATAAAGTGCGAGTAAATAAAATGCAGTAATAATAATTGCAGCAAGTGGCCCAATCCTTTCTTCAGCAAAGGACAAGCCGGTGAGTTTACTTATGATTAACAAACATTCTCGAGGACACATGGGAGGTTTCTGTCAAGTGCTTTTGTTCCATGCAGCTGAATAGTTTTGGTGTTTTGGTAAGTGTTGTGTGGGTGAACCTATGCTAACGTACCGTCCCATCCAAGACTAATACATACTTGTGATTATACCCCTTGCAAGCATCCGCAACTACAAGAAAGTAATTAAGAAATAAATCTAACCACAACTTTAAACTCCGGGATCCTACGCTCCCTCATGTAATGGTTTCCTAAAGGGGGTTTAGGTTTCTGTCACTCCGGCAACCCCAAAATTAGTAGCCAAATACACGATGCATTCCCCTAGGCCCATAAATGGTGAAGTATCATGTAGTCGACGTTCACATGACACCACTAGGAGAATAACACCACAACTTAAATATCAGACATTAATTATTATTCAACATTACTTCACTGCTAACAACTTGACTTCTCCCATGTCCTCAAGAACAACACGAACTACTCACAACACATCATATGGATCATGATCAGAGGTGATATAATGGATGATAACAATCTGGTCATAAAGTGCAAACACCAATAAATCTCACAAGCATCAACTACTAACAAGTAATCCACACCGGGAGAGAGATCTAATGCCAAACGACGATAGAGGCCCCTAATTGTTACAACGGGATGAAGGTGGATGATGAGGGTGATGGTGCTGGTGGTGGTGATGATGATTATGACGATCTTGATGATGCCCGGAGTGATGACGGTGACGATGGCGGTAATTTCCCCTCTTCGGAGAGGAATTTCCCGGCAGATTTCTCCCTGCCAGAGAGCTTTTCTCTCCCTGGTTTTTCCGCCCCGAGGCGGCGGCGGAATAATTCTTCGGGGATAGAGTGAGGCTTAGGGTTCCCTGGGGGTCAAGCACGCCAAAGATGACCCCTATAGGTGGGCCAGGGTGGACACACCCCTAGGTGGCGCGGCCAGGGGGAGGGCGCGCCAGCCCTAGGTGTGGGCCCCTGGTGGCCCCCCTCTGGCTCCCCTTCTGGTTGTGTTCTTCCTCTAGACTTTTAGGAACCCCCGGATGTCCCCCTTCTTCTTCTGATCTTCTGAATATTGTATCTTGATGGTGTTTTTTCCATCAGATTTCTGGTCCCGGTGTTTATTCTCCCAAAATTTTAAAACATGCAAAATAAGATGAAATAACATAAGAGATGCATCATAACATGAAATATATCAATGAATAACAGAAAATTATGATATAAAATAGTGATGCAAAATGGACGTATCAACTCCCCCCTCCCCCCAAGCTTAGACCTCGCTTGTCCCCAAGAGAAACTGAACTCAGAAAACATGACCACATGTTTATGGAGTGAAGAGTCGATAACAAAATACGGACAAGAAGCATCACATCTATCTATGCACCAATCATTATAGACAGAAATTCCTATCATATAACCTAACTTGAAACGAGTAAAGGGAGTCACAAACAAAGATGCAAAAGAGAGAATAAAAAATGGTAATGGCAAACTTCATTCTTGGTCAGAGACCATTTAATGATATCCTGCTTATCTTAGGTGAAGTCGTTATAATCAGGCTCAACTTGTAGAGCTTAACATGTTTAATTATAGCAATTCTTTTACAATGATTCATAGCTTTTCAAAGTAATATTCATTCAGACAATAAAGCATGTGCTAAAAAAAGAATGATAGAAAACATAATTGAAATAAATCAACATATAGATGATGAGATCACAACAACTCAAATGCTTGCTGGAGACGGAGAGAAATGGGTTTACTGAATTGACATGAAAGCAAAAGAAAGGCCCTTCACAGAGGGAAGCATGGATCACTCATGTGCTAGAGCTTTTTATTTTATTAAACATAGGTATTGAAAACATTTTTAAGAGAGGTGTATGCTTATTCCAACAAATGGTAAACAGACAATACAGTACGTCACAAGCCAACTAGACTTCATAAGAGCGGCTCCCATATGAGGTACGCAACTGGTGTAGAAGGTCATCCCTCATTCTCTTTTGTTTACACGATTATGCTTTGACTGATAGGGGCAAAATAGTGAAGAGAATTTGTGTATTAGTTTTGGGGCTGGGTACCCCGCTGCCAGCTCTTCTAGCATTCGGATGAGAGGATGAAGCCACTAGTCCAGGTGTTTGAAGTCCAATCAACAAGTGAGATAAAGATTCTCTATTTACGTCCTCATGAGCTAAAACAGGGGCACAAAACAGGAATAATTTTGAAGGTTTTAAAGGTAGCACATGAGCAATTTACTTGGAGTGGCAGTTAAATACCACATGTAGGTAGGTATGGTGTACACAATGGCAAGGTTTGGGGGCTCAAGGTTTTGGATGCACGGGAAGCATTCCCTCTCAGTATAGGGTTTTTGGCTAGCAAGGTTGGGTAGCAAGCATAAGAGATGAGGAAAACAAACAAATATACATATGATGAAACCGATCATGCAATCTTCATTTAAATCCCAAACGATCTTAACTTGTGAATACTAAGTTTACGAGCTAATAGGAAAATTACTCTTTCTTATACTAGCATCTCAAATTTTTATTTCTGCTGACCCAAGCTAAGTTTGCCAAAACCAACTAAGTTAACTTGATGATCTCTAGAGTGGTAGCAAATACTAATAACAAGTTCAATCATATGACAAAAATTGAAAGCTAAAATAATGTGTGCAGAAAGTAAATGATGAAACTTCTCATTAATATTTCAAACCG
Source organism: Alopecurus myosuroides (assembly GCA_028641055.1). Lineage (NCBI taxonomy): Eukaryota > Viridiplantae > Streptophyta > Magnoliopsida > Poales > Poaceae > Alopecurus > Alopecurus myosuroides. The sequence goes on along the minus strand of CM054062.1, from coordinate 271,555,963 downwards.
GCAACTCACACTAACGGATACAACGATAACCAACTAGGGAGAGACACTTCCATACTTCAAACCACCCTATATGATAACCTCTCTACTCATTATACGACTCTACTGAAAAAGTAAAAGATGAAAGATAGTGATGTGATACCGCGGCACTCCCCCAAGCTTGGAACAAGCCGAGGGGATGCCAAACCCAATGACGAATCAATTCTTCGGTGGTGGTGGTGAAATACTCTTCTCAAGCAAGGCGTGGTAACGTTGCAGCATCTCATGGAACCTGTCGTTTTCCTCTTGAAGAATCTCTACCTCCGTCCTTAAAAAGCTCGATAACGTTCACAAAACTCATCTGCAATCCGAAGAGATTCTTCTACTCCAGGAACAGGACTGAGGCTCGGGACTGATGGTCTTGGTCCCTGCACACTATAAGAATAAACACTACTTGATGACGTCCTTTTTGCTTCTTTCTCCACGGTTTGATCCACCTTCTTGCGTTTAGGACTTTGGGCATCATCTTCCATTTGCTCCTTCCCCTTGTTGTTGCCGGCGGAGGCCTTGATGCTTCTAAACTGAAAATAGATCCTCGCAGAAACAGCTAGAAACTAAAACACGACGATAAAACGATATACGGACCTCGGGGGATCCAGGGGATTATATAGCAAAAAGTTTCATAACGAAAGGAAAGTCCAGGTCGAAAACGAGTCGGAGAGGGGCTCCGGGGCGCCCACACCATGGGCTTGCGCGGCCAGGGGTGGGCCCGCGCCACCCTATGGTGTGGAGCCTCCGGGATCCGTCTCCCTCTCGTTTCCGGCTCATAATTTTTCATATTTTCCAAAAACAATAAAAATATAAGTTGGAAGATGTTTCACGAACATTTTCTTACCAAAATTGTTACCTATTCGAAAACTGACTCTGTTGTTTCTGAAATATGCTTCCTTATGAACTCCTCCGGGATCATGGCTTGAATACAATCAACATTTTCATTATAAGGATCTCCAGAAATATAATGCTTGAGTCTTTGGCCATTCACCACTTGTGAGGAGTTGTCTTCAAGGGAAACAATTTTAGTTTCCCCCGAACGATATACCTCTTCAATAACAAAAGGTCCTTCCCATCTGGAGAGTAATTTTCCTGCAAAAAATCTGAGATGGGATCTATACAATAGCACTTTTTCACCAACATCAAATTCTCTCTTAATAATTCTCTTGTCATGCCATCTTTTAACTTTCTCTTTAAAGAGCTTAGCATTTTCATATGCTTCACTCCTCCATTTATCTAAAGAACTTAAGTCAAGCAACCTTCACTCACCAGCAAGTTTAAAATCTCTATTTAGGTCTCTCACTGCCCAATAAGCTTTGTGTTCTAATTCTAAAAGCAAGTGACAAGATTTTCCATAAACCATTTTATAAGGAGACATGCCCATGGGATTTTTGTAAGCAGTTCTATAAGCCCACATAGCATCATTTAATTTCTTAGCCCAATTTTTCCTAGATTTGTTAACAGTCTTTTGCTAGATAGATTTGATTTCTCTATTTGATAATTCTATTTGCCCACTAGTTTGAGGATTATAGGGTGAGGAAATTCTATGATTAACATCATATTTAGCAAGGGTTTTTCTAAAACCACCATGAATAAAATGAGAACCCCCATCAGTCATAAGATATCTAGGTACACCAAACCTAGGGAAAATAATGTCTTTAAGCATTTTGAATGAGGTTTCACCATCAGCACTTTTAGTAGGTATAGCTTCTACGCATTTAGTAACATAATCAACAGCAACAAGAATATGAGTATAGCCTTGTGAAGGAGGGAAAGGACCCATAAAGTCAAAACCCCAACAATAAAACGGTTCAATAACAAGAGAATAATTCATAGGCATTTCATTACGTCTAGAAATGTTTCCAACCCTTTGACATTGATCACAAGATAAAATAAATTTTCTAGCATCTTTAAAGAGAGTAGGCCAATAAAAACCTGATTGTAGATACTTATGTGCAGTTCAATCTCCAGCGTGATGTCCTCCAGAAACACTACTATGACATTTTCTCAATATCTCTCGTTGTTCATTTTCAGGAACACATCTTCTCATAATACCATCAACACCTTCTTTATATAAGTGTGGGTCATCCCAAAAATAATGCCTCAAATCATAGAAGAATTTTCTTCTTTGCTGAGCTGTAAAGGTAGGAGGCAAATACTTCAAAACAATAAAGTTGGCATAATCAGCATACCATGGACTCTCTTGAGAGCTTAGTTTTATTGCAGCTAACTGTTCATTAGGAAAACTATCATTAACTGGAAGAGGGTCATCAGGGATATTTTCTAATCTAGACAAATTATCAGCAACATGATTTTCAGCACCCTTCCTATCCACAGTATGTAAATCAAATTCTTGTAAAAGAAGCACCCATCTAATAAGCCTAGGCTTAGCATCTTTCTTTTCCATTAGGTAATTAATATCAACATGATCAGTATGAATAGTAACTTTAGAATCAACAATATACTGCCTAAATTTATCACAATCAAAAACTGCAGCTAGGAATTCTTTTTTCGTGGTAGCATAACTCTTCTGAGCAGCATCAAGAGTTTTACTAGCATAATGAATAACATTTAACTTCTTGTCTATCCGCTGTCCAAGAACAGCACCTACAGCATAATCACTAGCATCACACATAATTTCAAACGGTGAATTCCAATCAGTTGGTTGAACAATAGGGGCAGATATTAAAGCCTTCTTTAAAATTTCAAAAGATTCTCTACAATCTTCATAAAACACAAAAGGTACATCCTTTTGAAGAAGATTAGTGAGAGGCTTAGATATTTTAGAGAAATCTTTAATGAACCTTCTATAGAAACCAGCATGACCAAGGATACTACGAATACCTTTGACATCCCTGGGACAGGGCATTTTCTCAATAGCTTCAACTTTATCTCTATCAACTTCAATGCCTCTTTCAGATATTTTATGTCCAAGAACAATTCCTTCATTAACCATAAAATGGCATTTCTCCCAGTTAAGAACAAGATTAGTCTCCTCGCATCTCTCCAAAACTTTATCAAGATTCTGCAAACAATTATCAAAAGATGTCCCATAGACGGAGAAATCATCCATGAAAACTTCCACAGTTTCTTCACAAAACCATGAAAGATAGCACACATGCATCTTTGAAAAGTAGCAGGAGCATTACATAAACCAAAAGGCATACGTCTATAAGCATAGGTTCCATAAGGACAAGTGAAGGTTGTTTTCTCTTGATCAAGCTTTTTAACATCAATTTGAGAGAACCCAGAATAACCATCAAGAAAGCAGAAATGAGTTTTCTTAGACAACCTTTCTAACTTTTTATCAATAAAAGGTAAATGATAATGATCTTTCTTAGTGACTTTGTTAACTTTCCTAAAATCAATACACATCGTATACCCAACTACTACTCTTTGAGGAATAAGTTCGTTATTTTCATTTGGCACAACAGTCATCCCTCCTTTCTTAGGGACACAATGCACAGGACTAACCCATCTACTATCAGCAATAGGATAAATAATGCCAGCATCAAGGAGTTTCAATACCTCATTTCTTACCACATCCTTCATTTTAGGATTTAAACGGCGTTGATGTTCAACAACTGGCTTTGCATCAGGTTCAATATTAATAGCATGCTGACATATAGCACCTCTGTGTTTCTTCAATATCCCCAATAATCTCTCCTCTTTTTTATCAGAAAGTTGAGAACTAATAATAACAGGATATAATTTATCATCATCAATATGAGCATATTTAAGATTATCAGGCAAAGGCTTTAAATCAAAAACATGATCTTCCTTGGGTGGTAATGTTGTACCCAAGTCTTCCACAGGTAAATAATGTTTCAGCATTACTGGCTGATGCAGGAAAATCTCATTAATTTCATTCCTTTCTTCCATAAAGACATCACTTTCGTGGTCTTCCATGTATTGCTACAAAAGATTGTTAGGGGCAAGAGCAATAGCAGCCAATTGTTCAACTCTATAATTTTCATTAGGTAATTCAGCTTCATAGGGTGCTTTAGCAAATTTGGAGAAATTAAATTCATAAGACTCTCCATCAAACTTTGTAAGGATTTTCTCCTTTTTACAATCTATAACAGCACCACAAGTATTTAATAAAGGTCTACCAAATATGATAGGACAAGTATAACCAGCAGAAGTGCCTAGTACTAGAAAATCAGCAGGATATTTAGTTTTACCACATAAGACCTCCACATCTCTAACAATACCAATTGGAGAAATAGTTTCCCTATTAGCAAGTTGAATGATCACTTCAATGTCTTCAAGTTCACAAGAACCAATTTCATGCATGATTTCTTTATAAAGATCATAAGGAATAGCACTAGAACTAGCACCAATATCACATAAAACATAATAGCAATGATCACCTATCCTAACAGATAGCACAGGAACACTAGGTTTCCTAGATTTACTAGGATGAGAGACAAAATTAGAAGCATCTTCACAAAATATAATGTGTCCCTCTTCTACATTTTCAGAAACAAGGTCCTTTACTATAGCTACTGTAGGTTCTACAGTTATTTGTTCCTCGGGTTCTACAAGTTTCTTTGCACTTTTATTAATCACACTACCAAACATAGAGTGTTCTTTTACCTTAGCAGGGAAATGCATTTTCTCAATATAAGGTTCAGGCACAATAGAATCAACAATATGAACCTCTATATCTTTAGCAGGAGCACAATTATTATTATCTTTATAAGGTGCATGGTACTTATCCCATTCCTTTTTTAGGAATATCAATGCAAGAAGCAAAAGCCTTATATAAGTTTGTAGCAACTTGAGAATTAAGACCATAAATAACACTAACATTATGAAAATCCTCGTATGACATAAAAGTTTTAATGCATTCATAGTCATAATTTATACCTGGCTTTCTATCTTTATCATTCTCCCATGCTTCAGTGTTTTCTTGAATACGGTCAAGAAGATCCCTTCTAGCTTCATCCTTCATACGTGTAAATGATCCATAACAAGAAGCATCCAATAAATCCTTATCATGAAGAGGAAGCCTTGCATAGAAATTATTAATAACAATATTACTGGGGAGCTCATGAACGGGGAATTTGAGCATTAATAACTTCAATCTCCCCCATGCTTGGGAAATACTCTCTCCGTCATGAGGCCAAAAATTATATATATAATTCCGATATCTATGGATTTCACTTGGAGGATAGAATTTAGAATAAAAGAGAGGTACAATTTCCTCCCATTCAATAGTCTGGCTATTTCTCAGCAGTTTGAACCATTCAGAGGCTCGGCCTGTCAATGATAGAGAGAATAATTTCCTCTTCGCTTGGCTCATCGTAATACCTGCACACTTGAACAACTCACATAATTCATGTAAAAAGAGCAAATGATCACCATGATGGACATTTCCATCACCTGAATAGCAGTTATCCATAACATGTTTAACAATCTTTATAGGTATTTTATAAGGATCCAAATCATCAGGTGGTGGGTCACTTACTACCCTAGCAGTGGCAGCAGTGCCTGCAAATAAGGACTCAAGAGGAGTTCCAAACATAGCGTAATAAAGCAGTAGACAGTAATAAAAACAACACTTATAGAAGAAGCTTCCTTTGTCAATTCCACTTCCCAATAGCGCTTCACTCCCCGGCAACGGCACCAGAAAATAGTCTTGATGGCCCACAAGTATAGGGGGTGTATCGTAGTACTTTCGATAAATAAGAGTGTCGAAGCCAACGAGGAGCAGAAGGTGTCCACAAGCGGTTTCGATGAAGAAATAACTGTAAATACTGGAAAATAGATTTGTAGGGGTTTTTGATATTTCAGATAAATAAAGTGCGAGTAAATAAAATGCAGTAATAATAATTGCAGCAAGTGGCCCAATCCTTTCTTCAGCAAAGGACAAGCCGGTGAGTTTAGTTATGAGTAACAAACGTTCTCGAGGACACACGGAAGGTTTCTGTCAAGTTCTTTTGTTCCATGCAGCTGAATAGTTTTGGTGTTTTGATAAGTGTTGTGTGGGTGAACCTATGCTAATGTACCTTCGCATCCAAGACTAATACATATTTGTGATTATACCCCTTGCAAGCATCCGCAACTACAAGAAAGTAATTAAGAAATAAATCTAACCACAGCTTTAAACTCCGGGATCCTACGCTCCCTCGTGTAATGGTGTCCTAAAGGGGGTTTAGGTTTCTGTCACTCCGGCAACCCCACAATTAGTAGCCAAATACACGATGCATTCCCCTAGACCCATAAATGGTGAAGTATCATGTAGTCGACGTTCACATGACACCACTAGGAGAATAACACCACAACTTAAATATCAAACATTAATTATTATTCAACATTACTTCACTACTAACAACTTGACTTCTCCCATGTCCTCAAGAACAACACGAACTATGTGACGCCCCGGGATCGGGCACTATGCAGATTTCAGCATTTCCGCCAAAATCCACATATAATCGATTCCAGGTTGCCACTTGTGATAACATTACAACAATTCACGAATAATCCACACAACAACAGAAGAGGTATATACAAGACGACTCAAACGAGTCAAGGATACAACTGATACAATACAAAGATCCAAATGACAGCGGAAGAAAACAACATAGTGTCCGACTACGGACAAGATACAAATTGGACTAAGAGTCCTGAAGATAACCGATGGCGTCCAATCCCTGCCCAGGCCAAGCCGGAGGGATTCCCAAGCTAACGTCGTCAGACTTCAAACCTGTTGACTGCAATGTGGAATATGCAGCCACGAAAAGGATTCGTGGGTCAGTACTATTAAGTACTGGCAAGTGGATAAACCATACTCACAAGATACCAGCGTAACCAATCATCACAAGATACAAATACTTTGGGTACAACGGAAAGAAAGGGGGTAGTGCAAAGAAGCGGCAGCGGGCAGCACCAACAACTAGAGAGACACGCTACAACTTCCGGCTAAAAGAAAGGGATAAGATAGCGCGACAAAACCAACTATAACTACTCACCAAACAATATCCATCCAGTGTTACTCCCTGCTAAGGAAGCAACCCAAGGAAACTCACATTGTTGATTAAGGTGACATTCATTTTTATGGTGAAGGTAATACTATATTACTAGTCAAGTTATTATCATTAGGTGTAAGTTGTCTGAGTACTTGTTAGCCAGCACTTTCACCAAGTCGCCACATAACCGCGGACAACACGGCTTCTCGAGAAGATTCATCCCTGCAGGGTGCGCTACAGTACCCGTACACACTCAAGCCACCAACTAAAACTCAGGTTGGCTCGACACGACCCAAACCGTCTCTACAACCTGTCCTAGGAGCCACGGAGCTATAAGGTCCCAGCCACGCAGCCGAATACTCAGCGCAAGTGTGCAAAACTCCCGCAGGACGCAACACCCCGGCAATACAGGCCTCGCCCTATATGCATCATCATCATCATCAATAGTAACCATGGGGGGCCCACCCATTCATGCATATGAGCAAATGGAAGACCCGAACTAAGTGTGGCTCTTCGGACAAGCTGCAAATCAGGTATAAGTCGAGGGGGGTCCCATACTACCTCCCGGATGCGGTTAGCGCGCTCATCATGGATCAATGGACAAGACTCTTTTCCTAGTTTCGACACTAGCAGGCTCCAAAACCACGCCGGGCCTCCTGCCGGTGCCTTATCATCAAATTATTATTGCCCCAAACATTAACATGTTGTTGATTAAATTGAAACCCAACTATCAACTAAACAGGTGATACGACAAAGGACAACAAGACTCAGGCGCAAACAAACCTAAGCATGCTAGTATGACACAGACCAACAAACAACAAGGTTATAGGTGTGGGCGTAAGGCAATATCGTGGCAGCAGGGTAAACATGTGATGGGATCGGAACACAAGCATCGAAAATACTAGGCTAGCATAAAGACAACAGAAAGAATCGGTAACAAGTGAGGAAAGGCAACATAGGTAGAAAGTGAGTATACTTGCCTGAGATCCAGCAAGTAGAGGTACATCCGAAGAACTTGTCGTTGCTCACATCATCTCAACGTCCTATCCGCGAAGAAGCAACGAACTAGAACAAACACCGGATGCAACAATTACTACTACGACAAAAGATCCAGCATGATCCTATTTTATATGCATGACAAGTTAAAGGGTGCATCAAAATAAATACAAGACATGATGAAACATTTTAAATGGGCCCAAATGCAAAGATAAGGTTGCATTTGGAAAATCCCAGGTGCATGCATAGTTATTTAAGTGAATTACAAGCAAGCATTAGGTTGATGTGATTAAATGGCATGGGGGATGATGAAAACAGAATGTATACAACATTAGCTTCAATGTGATATCTCATTTGCCAAATTTGGAATTTTAAATATTTAGTTATGAATTTTTGCAATTTAAAAGTTTTAATTAAAGCATTGAATTATTGCACCACTGTTAATTAGGAAAAACAGTAAACAAATTGTATATTTGTAAAGTACAGAGAATTTTGATTGGAAAACATATTTTATATGTTGAATTTGGGTTTGAAATGAGCAAGTAATTAAATTGGCAATTTTAAATGCATTAAACAAAGAATTATTGTTTTCAGCAATTTACATTATTCAAAACAGAAAACAAAGTTTATATTTGGAAAGCTTATTTAATTCTGCATGGAAAACATATTTTACTTTGTGAAATTGGAGTTGTAGTTTGCAAGTTATGAATTAAAACATTTAGCAAAATAAAAGACTAAAACAGAATAAAAAGGGGTTTGCTTGGGATTTGAACTTGGGCATCCTGGTCACAAATCGGGGTAATAGCCACTGGGCTATGTACATGTTGGTGCAAAGGTTCAGATCTGAAACAAGATGAAGTGTTCCTGCGCGGTGGAAAATAGGAAAAAGGGGGGTTTTATTCCTGCGCGGAGGAGGGATCGAACCCGCGATCTCACGGGTGCGGAAGATGGGCCTGGGCCACTGGGCTATGAGCGTGTTTGTGTTAGGATACAGGTACGATTTTAGATGACATTACCGTGGTGCGCTAACTGAATTTCAGATCGAACAGATGCATCTCTTTAGGTTCAGAAACGCATCCAGACGGAAGAGGAGCTTATCGTCGCTGCTCGATTCCCTTGCGCGATCAGGATGGTGACAGTGTAGCCACACGGTGCGGTGTGTGTGGGTGTAGGTTCATGCGAGTAGGGCCCCCGCGGATGTGATGCGAGTGCTGCGTGACCAAGGCGTAGACGTGGTCGCACGCGCACTGGCTGGCCTTGACTCGGCCATGGCAGAACGACGAGCAACAGCAGGCGGTGTTGTCGCACGATGGCGAATCACCCAGAGCAAGGAGAGACGGGGAGAGAGGCAGGGGAGGCCCGAAGGCGGACTCTCACCGTGGGGGTGTCGGCGACAAAGAGGAGCAGGGCCTCGGGGAAGTGGAGGAAGAAGCGCAGACTGTCGGCTGGACGCCGGTCGGAAAAACGCGGCGGCAAGCGGCGACGGCGTGGCCTCCCTGGTGCCTCCCAGGACCGGCCGAGGAGGCGAGCATGGAGAGGGCACTGCCCCGATTCCATTCCCGCCGAGATCACGGCCCGACGACGAGCACGGCGACCGCACCATCCTCTCCAACTTCCGGCCATGGTGGGTGTGGTGCGGGTTCAGAAGAAAAGTTTCAGAGAAGGGAAAAGGGTCCAGCGAGGAAGAGGAAAGGGGTGGCGGCGGGAGGAGGGAAGAGAGGGGGAATGGAGCTAGGGTTTGGGGCTCGGTGGGTGCTGCCTTGTAGAGGGGGAAGGTGGGGAGCAGGTAGGAAAAGGGGGCAGGTGGTGGTGCTCTGCTTTTCCCCACAGGATGTCGACATCCTGTACGGAGGAAGGAGGAGACGAGAGGTGGGCTGGGGCGCTCGGGGCTGGTTTCGGCCTGGTGGGCTGCTTCGGGTTGGGGTAGCTGGGCCGACCTTCTGGGCTTCTCTCTCTCCCTTTTAAAACCCTTCTTTTTTTTTGCAGAAATTGTTCAGGCAATAAGAAAAAGATTTAGACATCCAATAAATTTCAGTAAATTTTAGCAAACAAGATTTGAGTAATTTTCAATTGTTTTGCAAGTTTTAAATGCATGATGATGCAGGATGCCATGATGCGAAAAAAAGAAACCAAACAATTTCTAATTGGGGAAAATCCCCGGGTGTTACAGCCGACACCACTAACAAGGGATTGCGCCCTCGCAATCCACCCAAGGCAAGGGGAAGAGAGGTGTCAACTACGGAGTCTTCGTGTTGCGGTCGATTTCCCGGGTCAGTGGGCGGATCTCTTCTTCTCGACACCACTAACAAAAGATTCTTGCTCGGATTGATGACGTTGTTCTTCCACCAGGAATCTTTCGGAGATCGAACCTATTAGGTTTAAGGCTAAGAGAACGTCCACCCACGTAGAAGCCTAACACTTTGAAAGATAGATAAGAGAGGATACTCCAAAACAAATAAGGTAGGAGAAATGGAATAGAGATAAGGAGAAAACAAGAATCCTATTGAGATGTTTCCAAAATAGTTTAGCAGAAATAGTTTTTGACACTCTAGAAACAACGACCGTTAGCGATGTTATCCTACAGGCTTTGCGGACCCGTTGCTTCGATAACCATTCGTATCGAAACAACATTGGGAATCAGAACCATGCTCTGATACCATTTGTGACGCCCCGGGATCGGGCACTATGCAGATTTCAGCATTTTTGCCAAAATCCACATAATAACCGATTCCAGGTTGCCACTTGTGATAACATTACAACAGTTCACGAATAATCCACAACAACAACAGAAGAGGTATATACAAGACGACTCAAACGAGTCAAGGATACAACTGATACAATACAAAGATCCAAATGACAGCGGAAGAAAACAACATAGTGTCCGACTACGGACAAGATACAAATTGGACTAAGAGTCCTGAAGATAACCGATGGCGTCCAATCCCTGCCCAGGCCAAGCCAGAGGGATTCCCAAGCTAACGTCGTCAGACTTCAAACCTGTTGACTGGAATGTGGAATATGCAGCCACGAAAAGGATTCGTGGGTTAGTACTATTAAGTACTGGCAAGTGGATAAACCATACTCACAAGATACCAGCGTAACCAATCATCACAAGATACATATACTTTGGGTACAACGGAAAGAAAGGGGGTAGTGCAAAGAAGCGGCAGCGGGCAGCACCAACAACTAGAGAGACACGCTACAACTTCCGGCTAAAAGAAAGGGATAAGATAGCGCAACAAAACCAACTATAACTACTCACCAAACAATACCCATCCAGTGTTACCCCCTACTAAGGAAGCAACCCAAGGAAACTCACATTGTTGATTAAGGTGACATTCATTTTTATGGTGAAGGTAATACTATATTACTAGTCAAGTTATTATCATTAGGTGTAAGTTGTCTGAGTACTTGTTAGCCAGCACTTTCACCAAGTCGCCACATAACCGCGGACAACACGGCTTCTCGAGAAGATTCATCCCTGCAGGGTGCGCTACAGTACCCGTACACACTCAAGACACCAACTAAAACTCAGGTTGGCTCGACACGACCCAAACCGTCTCTACAACCTGTCCTAGGAGCCATGGAGCTATAAGGTCCCAGCCACGCAGCCGAATACTCAGCGCAAGTGTGCAAAACTCCCGCAGGACGCAACACCCCGGCAATACAGGCCTCGCCCTATATGCATCATCATCATCATCAATAGTAACCATGGGGGGCCCACCCATTCATGCATATGAGCAAATGGAACACCCGAACTAAGTGTGGCTCTTCGGACAAGCTGCAAATCAGATCTAAGTCGAGGGGGGTCCCATACTACCTCCCGGATGCGGTTAGCGCGCTCATCATGGATCAATGGACAAGACTCTTTTCCTAGTTTCGACACTAGCAGGCTCCAAAACCACGCCGGGCCTCCTGCCGGTGCCTTATCATCAAATTATTATTGCCCCAAACATTAACATGTTGTTGATTAAATTGAAACCCAACTATCAACTAAACAGGTGATACGAAAAAGGACAACAAGACTCGGGCGCAAACAAACCTAAGCATGCTAGTACGACACAGACCAACAAACAACAGGGTTATAGGTGTGGGCGTAAGGCAATATCGTGGCAGCAGGGTAAACATGTGATGGGATCGGAACACAAGCATCGAAAATACTAGGCTAGCATAAAGACAACGGAAAGAATCGGTAACAAGTGAGGAAAGGCAACATAGGTAGCAAGTGAGTATACTTGCCTGAGATCCAGCAAGTAGAGGTACATCCGAAGAACTTGTCGTTGCTCACATCATCTCAACGTCCTATCCGCGAAGAAGCAACGAACTAGAAAAACACCGATGCAACAATTACTACTACGGCAAAAGATCCAGCATGCTCCTATTTTATATGCATGACAAGTTAAAGGGTGCATCAAAATAAATACAAGACATGATTAAACATTTTAAATGGGCCCAAATGCAAAGATAAGGTTGCATTTGGAAAATCCCAGGTGCATGCATAGTTATTTAAGTGAATTACAAGCAAGCATTAGGTTGATGTGATTAAATGGCATGGGGGATGATGAAAACAGAATGTATACAACATTAGCTTCAATGTGATATCTCATTTGCCAAATTTGGAATTTTAAATATTTAGTTATGAATTTTTTCAATTTAAAAGGTTTAATTAAAGCATTGAAATATTGCACCACTGTTAATTAGGAAAAATAGTAAAAAAATTGTATATTTGAAAAGTACAGAGAATTTTGATTGGAAAACATATTTTCTATGTTGAATTTGGGTTTGAAATGAGCAAGTAATTAAATTGGCAATTTTAAATGCATTAAACAAAGAATTATTGTTTTCAGCAATTTACATTATTCAAAACAGAAAACAAAGTTTATATTTGGAAAGCTTATTTAATTCTGCATGGAAAACATATTTTACTTTGTGAAATTGGAGTTGTAGTTTGCAAGTTATGAATTAAAACATTTAGCAAAATAAAAGACTAAAACAGAATAAAAAGGGGTTTGCTTGGGATTTGAACTTGGGCATCCTGGTCACAAATCGGGGTAATATCCACTGGGCTATGTACGTGTTGGTGCAAAGGATCAGATCTGAAACAAGATGAAGTGTTCCTGCGCGGTGGAAAATAGGAAAAAGGGGGGGGGGGTTATTCCTGCGCGGAGGAGGGATCGAACCCGCGATCTCACGGGTGCGGAAGATGGGCCTGGGCCACTGGGCTATGAGCGTGTTTGTGTTAGGATACAGGTACGATTTTAGATGACATTACCGTGGTGCGCTAACTGAATTTCAGATCGAACAGATGCATCTCTTTAGGTTCGGAAACGCATCCAGACGGAAGAGGAGCTTATCGTTGCTGCTCGATTCCCTTGCGCGATCGGGATGGTGACAGTGTAGCCACACGGTACGGTGTGTGTGGGTGCAGGTTCATGCGAGGAGGGCCCCCGCGGATGTGATGCGAGTGCTGCGTGACCAAGGCGTAGACGTGGTCGCACGCGCACTGGCTGGCCTTGACTCGGCCATGGCAGAACGACGAGCAACAGCAGGCGGTGTTGTCGCACGATGGCGAATCACCCAGAGCAAGGAGAGACGGGGAGAGAGGCAGGGGAGGCCCGAAGGCGGACGCTCACCGTGGGGGTGTCGGCGACGAAGAGGAGCAGGGCGTCGGGGAAGTGGAGGAAGAAGCGCAGACTGTCGGCTGGACGCTGGCCGGAAAAACGCGGCGGCAAGCGGCGACGGCGTGGCCTCCCTGGTGCCTCCCAGGACCGGCCGAGGAGGCGAGCATGGAGAGGGCACTGCCCCGTTTCCATTCCCGCCGAGATCACGGCCCGACGACGAGCACGACGACCGCACCATCCTCTCCAACTTCCGGCCATGGTGGGTGTGGTGCGGGTTCAGAAGAAAAGTTTCAGAGAAGGGAAAAGGGTCCAGGGAGGAAGAAGAAAGGGGCGGCGGCGGGAGGAGGGAAGAGAGGGGGGAATGGAGCTAGGGTTTGGGGCTCGGTGGGTGCTTCCTTGTAGAGGGGGAAGGTGGGGAGCAGGTAGGAAAAGGGGGCAGGTGGTGGTGCTCTGCTTTTCCCCACAGGATGTCGACATCCTGTACGGAGGAAGGAGGAGACGAGAGGTGGGCTGGGGTGCTCGGGGCTGGTTTCGGCCTGGTGGGCTGCTTCGGGTTGGGGTAGCTGGGCCGACCTGCTGGGCTGCTCTCTCTCCCTTTTAAAACCCTTCTTTTTTTTGCAGAAATTGTTCAGGCAATAAGAAAAAGATTTAGACATCCAATAAATTTCAGTAAATTTTAGCAAACAAGATTTGAGTAATTTTCAATTGTTTTGCAAGTTTTAAATGCATGATGATGTAGGATGCCATGATGCGAAAAAAAGAAACCAAACAATTTCTAATTGGGGAAAATCCCCGGGTGTTACAGCCGACACCACTAACAAGGGATTGCACCCTCGCAATCCACCCAAGGCAAGGGGAAGAGAGGTGTCAACTACGGAGTCTTCGTGCTGCGGTCGATTTCCCGGGTCAGTGGGCGGATCTCTTCTTCTCGACACCACTAACAAAAGATTCTTGCTCGGATTGATGACGTTGTTCTTCCACCAGGAATCTTTCGGAGATCGAACCTATTAGGTTTAAGGCTAAGAGAACGTCCACCCACGTAGAAGCCTAACACTTTGAAAGATAGATAAGAGAGGAGACTCCAAAACAAATAAGGTAGGAGAAATGGAATAGAGATAAGGAGAAAACAAGAATCCTATTGAGATGTTTCCAAAATAGTTTAGCAGAAATAGTTTTTGACACTCTAGAAACAACGACCGTTAGCGATGTTATCCTACAGGCTTTGCGGACCCGTTGCTTCGATAACCATTCGTATCGAAACAACATTGGGAATCAGAACCATGCTCTGATACCATTTGTGACGCCCCGGGATCGGGCACTATGCAGATTTCAGCATTTCGGCCAAAATCCACATAATAACCGATTCCAGGTTGCCACTTGTGATAACATTACAACAGTTCACGAATAATCCACAACAACAACAGAAGAGGTATATACAAGACGACTCAAACGAGTCAAGGATACAACTGATACAATACAAAGATCCAAATGACAGCGGAAGAAAACAACATAGTGTCCGACTACGGACAAGATACAAATTGGACTAAGAGTCCTGAAGATAACCGATGGCGTCCAATCCCTGCCCAGGCCAAGCCAGAGGGATTCCCAAGCTAACGTCGTCAGACTTCAAACCTGTTGACTGCAATGTGGAATATGCAGCCACGAAAAGGATTCGTGGGTCAGTACTATTAAGTACTGGCAAGTGGATAAACCATACTCACAAGATACCAGCGTAACCAATCATCACAAGATACAAATACTTTGGGTACAACGGAAAGAAAGGGGGTAGTGCAAAGAAGCGGCAGCGGGCAGCACCAACAACTAGAGAGACACGCTACAACTTCCGGCTAAAAGAAAGGGATAAGATAGCGCGACAAAACCAACTATAACTACTCACCAAACAATACCCATCCAGTGTTACCCCCTACTAAGGAAGCAACCCAAGGAAACTCACATTGTTGATTAAGGTGACATTCATTTTTATGGTGAAGGTAATACTATATTACTAGTCAAGTTATTATCATTAGGTGTAAGTTGTCTGAGTACTTGTTAGCCAGCACTTTCACCAAGTCGCCACATAACCGCGGACAACACGGCTTCTCGAGAAGATTCATCCCTGCAGGGTGCGCTACAGTACCCGTACACACTCAAGCCACCAACTAAAACTCAGGTTGGCTCGACACGACCCAAACCGTCTCTACAACCTGTCCTAGGAGCCACGGAGCTATAAGGTCCCAGCCACGCAGCCGAATACTCAGCGCAAGTGTGCAAAACTCCCGCAGGACGCAACACCCCGGCAATACAGGCCTCGCCCTATATGCATCATCATCATCATCAACAGTAACCATGGGGGTGTCGCACCCTGACTTCTAGGGGATACTCACCGTACGAACTGGATAGCAGATGCTTGGATTATGGGGCATAACTGCTCCCACGTCCCAGCTTCCTGGTAGGCCTGCGCTTATGCGCGACAACACAAGCCCTGCTATTCCATCGTCGATGTAAACTATCCACTAGAGATCAAAGGCACTTCCGTCGACGTACTTCAAACCATACACACATGGTACGTCAACAGCGTTTAACAAGTGATATCACAACAGATCTCTACGACACAAAAGATTGAAATAAGGTGCAAATGGCTCTCATTAGAGCAGAGATAGCAAATACAATCATTCAGAGGGCACATGCCCCAACAATACATCATTACAATACAGCGGAAGCATTCAACATGTCTGAGTACAGACAAGAACCAAATAGGCCTAAGAGGCCGGAAACAAACAGACGGAGCCCATCCACGAAGTCTCGGATCCTGCCCGGGTCCGCTATCTACTCGTCAGCAGTCTCGTCGTCATACTCCACGTAGTAGCCACCATGTAGAGCCTCGGAAACGTCGTCTGCGTAAACCACAGCCCCAAAGGGGTCAGTACATAAACGTACTGGCAAGCAAGACTCACAATTCACCAAAGTGTAACCCGTCAACACCAAGCACAGATGCCTTGGGTTCAACGGAAGAGAGGGGATATAAAGAATGCTGCAACTGGCTGCTCTACACAACTACAGAAACATACTACAACTGCCGGCTAACAGAACGGAGATAAGATCGAGGATTGTAACCAACTGAAAGATAACTTCAAACAAACCCATCCTGGATCTCGCCCCTTATCCAAAGAAGCAATCCGAGGATAAACTCACACAGTTGTATTAAAGGTGAATCAAGTTATTGTGTCATCAATCTATTACTAGTCAAGTTATTAATCCTTGGGTGTAACATGTTTGATCATTATGTTCAAGTAGTCCTGAGTACTTGTTAGCCAGTACTTTCACCAAGTAATCCATAACCGCGGAAAACACGGCTTCTCGAGAAGATTATCCCTGCAGGGTTGCACCAATTTGGCCGTACACTCATGAATATCCCGCCAGATGGGATGCCTCCCACCAAGCGGGGCACTCAACACAACCAACCATTCTTCGCATCAAGCCCAAAGAACCTTGGGCGCACGGCTAATCAAGCCCCGAAGAAAAGGGACCCTCATAGCACTCTAAGACCGTGTCCCCCTATATGCCGACTACAAAAGTTCCACCCTGGCCTGGGCTCGCAAAAACATGCATGCGGCAAATGGAAAACACGAACTAAATGAGGCGATTTGGACGAGATGCGAATCAGGTCAAGTTGAGGGGGGCGCCCATACTCGCTTCCCAAATGCGGGTAGTGCGCTCATCATGGATCAGTAGACAAGACCCTTTTCCTATTAGGGTCGACACTAGCAGGCTTCAAAACCTCTCATGGGCCTCCTGCCGGTGCCTTATCATCAAATTATTATTTAACAATAACATTAGCATGATTGATTGATTAACATCGAGCCCCCAGAACATAATAGAAATAGTAACAGAAAGTAACGGGTAACAGACTCGAGCAAAACAACCCTAAGCATGCTAGGTAAGACTAAGGCACAAGCAATGGCTGTAGGTAGGGAGGTGAGGCAATATCAAGGTTAAGGGATTCATGTGATGGGTTCGTAACAGAAACAACTACTACTAAGGCTAGCAGAAAAGAACAACGGAAAGTATCGGTAACCAATGTTGAAAGGAACACAGTGGTTCATGTGAGTGATAACTTGCCTGCAAAACCCAGTAGCCTGGTACTGAGCTAACTCCTTAGAAGGGGGTGTCGTAAGTATCGTCGGTCTCAACGTCGTCGTTTATCCGGGAGGAAGCAAACACGCAATGCAGAGAGATAAACAATCAATATCATGGCATTGTTCACAAACATGGGATGATGCATGACCATTTAATTGATGCATCAAAATAAACTAGTTGACAAGATAACAACATGATTAAATGGACCCACATGCAATTGGATTGCATATGCAAAGCCCATGAATTATGGTTGAATTAATTGATTTACAACTAATCATCATGTGGAAGTGAATTAGCATGATGCATGGATGAGGAAAACAGCAAAATAACAACAATAGAACCAAATGGAAATAAGGTTTACCAAGTTTGGAAATTCATTCATTAAGTTAGGAAATTTTGGTTCCTTAAAGGTGTCACACCAGCATTTTTTGTTTTCGACAATTTAACTTGTTCAAAATAGATAACAAAGTTTATAATTGAAAAGAAAACAAGATTTTAGTTGGAATACATGTTTCACTTGTTGAAAAAGGATTTCAAATGATTTATTGATGAATTAAACAAGTGTAAGCAAGAATTAAATGAATTTAATTCAAACATGAACTTATTTGAATTTTTATTTGTTCAAAACATGAAGTGAAGTTCATATTTGACAAGGTTATGTTTTTATGGTTTGAAAACATATTTTATATGTCCCAAAATAATTTGTTTTGATCAAGTTATAAATTTAGCAATATTAAATGAATTAAATAAGATTTAAATTATTTAACCAAGTTTAATTATTCAAATCATGAAACAAATTTTATATTTGGAAATAGGGTTTAATTTTGCATGGAAAACATATTTCATTTGTGGAAATTGGATTTAAAATGAGCAAGTTATTATTTTGGCAATTTTAAATGCAATAAACAAGAAACAGTTGTTTTCAGCAATTTAAATTATTCAAAACAGCAAACAAAATTTATATTTGGAAAGTACATGAAAAATTGATTGGAAAACATATTTGGTTTGTGAAATTTGGAATTATTATGCCCAAGTTATGAATTTTGCAAGTTTAAGTGAATTTGACAAGTTTTCAAATATTGCACCAATTTAAAATATTCAAAACAGTAAACAAATTTTATATTTGGATAGAACATTTAATTTGGTATTGAAAACATATTAAAAATGTTGAAATTGGAGTTAGGATGAATTTCTTATGCAATTTACAATTTTGGGTGCAAATCTGCCATTTTTTTATGATCTAGGGACTTAGGAAATATTTTTCAGGGATATAGATTAAATACCAGGGGCCTATGTGTGATTTCTAGGAAGTTCCAGTACCAAAACCTTGCAAAACAAAAGTTTGTTTTTATTGGTGGGAGGTGGGATTCGATCCCCCCACCTCTTGACTGCACAAGGGGAACCAAACCAGATGGGCTAGTTGCTGCTGTGCGACAGAGAAGGGGGCTCGGGGGGCTTATCCTTCTGCAGGCGGGTGTAACTGAACTAAAACGGAACAAAAAAAGCAGAAAAGACTGGGGGGTGCGGGACTTGAACCTGGGACCTGTTGCTGCGCGCGCTGGGGATGCACCAGCTAGGCTGCGGCGCTGGTTGTAATAGAAGTGGATACAGGGGGGGGGGTATAAGCTGCTGTTTTCGGGTTTAACTGAATCTAGAACACAACGATTCAGACCTGACAACAGGAGCAGACCAGCGACGACCACGGCCGGGAATGGCGTTCCTGACTCGAAAACAAGACCTGAGCGTTGATACACATGTACAAAGGTTTGCTGCTGTGAGGAGGGAGTGTCCGTGTGTGGTTCTGGTTGTGTGAGCAACGAACCAACATGTGTGTGCAGTTTACGGACAAGACATCCATGGCGGACAGAGCTCTACCACGAGCGGGACGGTGGCCTCAAATCGAACCAAAACCGATGGGAACAAGCGAGATAGAGAGAGGAGGCTCACCGGGAGGATGCTCGAGTAGGAGACGGCGTCAAAGAAACAATACTCGGGTGGGATGGGGTCGTGGACGACGACGTACGCGGGCTGGAAGACGACCATCGGGGTGCTTGGCGCCGGCGACCCGGACAGCTCTGGCTCCGGATCTTTAGCATAGAGGAAGGAGAGGCCGAGGCAGTTCCATTCCGACACATAGATGAGGTCGAAGGAGATCATGGCGATGAGGGCGCCGGCGAGAACCTCCGATGTTCTTTCTTGGTTTCAGAAAAATTCAGAGAACCAACAGAGGAGGAAGAGTGGAAGGCGGCGGCGACTGGAAGGAAGAGGGGAGGGGAGAAGGGCTAGGTTTACAGGGGGAACCCTAGGGCTTTGTAGGGCGCAGGGGCGATGGGGGGCCGTCCATGGCCGCTGTGGTCGACGTGGAGGCATTAGATGTCCTGCCGTACTCCAGGAAGATGACATCGAACAGGTATGGGCCACAAGGGTTAGTTTGGGCTGGGCTGGTTGTCTGCCCCTCTCTGTGAACCGTTTTCCTTTTATTATTTTTCCTTTTTTTTTTTGTAGCAAAGAGAATTGGAAGAAATGGAAGGGTTTTACATTAGTAAAAATTTCGGAAAAATTAGGGTAACCTTTTTAGGTCAAAAGCAAACAACTATTAAGTTTTGTTTTTAGAAATTTTGAATTTTGCTTGATGTTTGTGTGTAAACTAAATTTGGGTGAATTTTAATATTGAATGATCATTAATGAAACAAACCTTTAAATAGGGTGACCCCTATGTTAAAAAAAATAACAAAATGAGTAGATTTGTTTTGACATCAACATGATTTCAACGTGATTCTGTTTTGGTGCTTTGATTTGAATTTTTGATTGCAATTTGGAAACAATTGATTGATCAAACCAATATTTTAATAAGTGATCAACATGGAATAAAAAGAAAACAATGTGGTTGTTTTTGTTTGTGATTTGTATTTAAAAGGTTGTAACAGAACAAGTATGAAAACAAAGTTGAATTTGTTTGGATTTCATTATGAAAACAGAATAAAAACAGAAGCAAAACAAATAGTAACAAATGCAAACAAGGGAATAAACATGATGACATGATGCAAAACATGAAATAACAGATAGCAAACATTCTAAAGGCTATTTTTCAGACTTGGGATGTTACAAAACGCCCCCCTTGAAGGAATCGCGCCCCGAGATTCCTACTGAGAAAAGAAAAGGTCCGGATACTTCTTGGGAAGATCTTCTTGAGTTGTGACACGTGAAACACATCGTGCACATTGGATAGACGTCAGGGAATTTGCAAACCACCGGAACAATATTAGTAGAGGTATTGGTTTTGTATGGAGGATGTATAGCTGGATAGAATTTGATTCATTTGGAGAGTAGATTATCTGTAATAAAGGTGGAACAGAGTTATTGACATCAATGGAACACCAAGGATGACATCAATGTCAGAATCAGCAACATGAGAGTAACGAGGAATATGTGGCCTCTCATTAGAATTGGATTGTTCTTACTTATGTTGGAAGTCAACATTTGAGATCCCGGGGAGTGAACAGAGTTTTGATTGCTTAGTGGAACCAGAATTGGGTTGTGTGTTGTGGAAAAGATTGTTGACACAAAGGAATGTGATGCTCCGGTATGAAATAACACTTTTAGCTGGAATAGAGTTTAGCAGATGAACGAAGCAACACCGGGGAAACGAGGCCAAAACTCCTGAGGTACTATGGAAAACCCATCCGGGCTTCTAAAGGATCAATATCTACTGCTTAAGGAATAGAGGATCTGCTTCCGGGGCTTACACGCCTCCGTTCTCAATCATGAGTAGGCAACATGATAAATCACGTCACAACCACCTCCATTCCTATGGTCTAGTAGATATAACCATCCTAGAGAAACCAGAATTCGTGAAATCCTAACTTGAAAGTTTAGATGAGAAGTGAAAATTAACGTTGCACTTCCTTACCAGAAAAGGGAGGGAGGGTGGGGAAAGAAGAAAAAGAACAGAATTCCTACTCTCACGTTTCATTTTTCCTATATAGCTACAAAATAGTTTCTAGACTCAACTGCGACCAGTAAAAAGGGATCCTACAGGCAGACAGGCTCTGATACCATTTGTCGCACCCTGACTTCTAGGGGATACTCACCGTACGAACTGGATAGCAGATGCTTGGATTATGGGGCATAACTGCTCCCACGTCCCAGCTTCCTGGTAGGCCTGCGCTTATGCGCGACAACACAAGCCCTGCTATTCCATCGTCGATGTAAACTATCCACTAGAGATCAAAGGCACTTCCGTCGACGTACTTCAAACCATACACACATGGTACGTCAACAGCGTTTAACAAGTGATATCACAACAGATCTCTACGACACAAAAGATTGAAATAAGGTGCAAATGGCTCTCATTAGAGCAGAGATAGCAAATACAATCATTCAGAGGGCACATGCCCCAACAATACATCATTACAATACAGCGGAAGCATTCAACATGTCTGAGTACAGACAAGAACCAAATAGGCCTAAGAGGCCGGAAACAAACAGACGGAGCCCATCCACGAAGTCTCGGATCCTGCCCGGGTCCGCTATCTACTCGTCAGCAGTCTCGTCGTCATACTCCACGTAGTAGCCACCATGTAGAGCCTCGGAAACGTCGTCTGCGTAAACCACAGCCCCAAAGGGGTCAGTACATAAACGTACTGGCAAGCAAGACTCACAATTCACCAAAGTGTAACCCGTCAACACCAAGCACAGATGCCTTGGGTTCAACGGAAGAGAGGGGATATAAAGAATGCTGCAACTGGCTGCTCTACACAACTACAGAAACATACTACAACTGCCGGCTAACAGAACGGAGATAAGATCGAGGATTGTAACCAACTGAAAGATAACTTCAAACAAACCCATCCTGGATCTCGCCCCTTATCCAAAGAAGCAATCCGAGGATAAACTCACACAGTTGTATTAAAGGTGAATCAAGTTATTGTGTCATCAATCTATTACTAGTCAAGTTATTAATCCTTGGGTGTAACATGTTTGATCATTATGTTCAAGTAGTCCTGAGTACTTGTTAGCCAGTACTTTCACCAAGTAATCCATAACCGCGGAAAACACGGCTTCTCGAGAAGATTATCCCTGCAGGGTTGCACCAATTTGGCCGTACACTCATGAATATCCCGCCAGATGGGATGCCTCCCACCAAGCGGGGCACTCAACACAACCAACCATTCTTCGCATCAAGCCCAAAGAACCTTGGGCGCACGGCTAATCAAGCCCCGAAGAAAAGGGACCCTCATAGCACTCTAAGACCGTGTCCCCCTATATGCCGACTACAAAAGTTCCACCCTGGCCTGGGCTCGCAAAAACATGCATGCGGCAAATGGAAAACACGAACTAAATGAGGCGATTTGGACGAGATGCGAATCAGGTCAAGTTGAGGGGGGCGCCCATACTCGCTTCCCAAATGCGGGTAGTGCGCTCATCATGGATCAGTAGACAAGACCCTTTTCCTATTAGGGTCGACACTAGCAGGCTTCAAAACCTCTCATGGGCCTCCTGCCGGTGCCTTATCATCAAATTATTATTTAACAATAACATTAGCATGATTGATTGATTAACATCGAGCCCCCAGAACATAATAGAAATAGTAACAGAAAGTAACGGGTAACAGACTCGAGCAAAACAACCCTAAGCATGCTAGGTAAGACTAAGGCACAAGCAATGGCTGTAGGTAGGGAGGTGAGGCAATATCAAGGTTAAGGGATTCATGTGATGGGTTCGTAACAGAAACAACTACTACTAAGGCTAGCAGAAAAGAACAACGGAAAGTATCGGTAACCAATGTTGAAAGGAACACAGTGGTTCATGTGAGTGATAACTTGCCTGCAAAACCCAGTAGCCTGGTACTGAGCTAACTCCTTAGAAGGGGGTGTCGTAAGTATCGTCGGTCTCAACGTCGTCGTTTATCCGGGAGGAAGCAAACACGCAATGCAGAGAGATAAACAATCAATATCATGGCATTGTGCACAAACATGGGATGATGCATGACCATTTAATTGATGCATCAAAATAAACTAGTTGACAAGATAACAACATGATTAAATGGACCCACATGCAATTGGATTGCATATGCAAAGCCCATGAATTATGGTTGAATTAATTGTTTTACAACTAATCATCATGTGGAAGTGAATTAGCATGATGCATGGATGAGGAAAACAGCAAAATAACAACAATAGAACCAAATGGAAATAAGGTTTACCAAGTTTGGAAATTCATTCATTAAGTTAGGAAATTTTGGTTCCTTAAAGGTGTCACACCAGCATTTTTTGTTTTCACCAATTTAACTTGTTCAAAATAGATAACAAAGTTTATAATTGAAAAGAAAACAAGATTTTAGTTGGAATACATGTTTCACTTGTTGAAAAAGGATTTCAAATGATTTATTGATGAATTAAACAAGTGTAAGCAAGAATTAAATGAATTTAATTCAAACATGAACTTATTTGAATTTTTATTTGTTCAAAACATGAAGTGAAGTTCATATTTGACAAGGTTATGTTTTTATGGTTTGAAAACATATTTTATATGTCCCAAAAGAATTTGTTTTGATCAAGTTATAAATTTAGCAATATTAAATGAATTAAATAAGATTTAAATTATTTAACCAAGTTTAATTATTCAAATCATGAAACAAATTTTATATTTGGAAATAGGGTTTAATTTTGCATGGAAAACATATTTCATTTGTGGAAATTGGATTTAAAATGAGCAAGTTATTATTTTGGCAATTTTAAATGCAATAAACAAGAAACAGTTGTTTTCAGCAATTTAAATTATTCAAAACAGCAAACAAAATTTATATTTGGAAAGTACATGAAAAATTGATTGGAAAACATATTTGGTTTGTGAAATTTGGAATTATTATGCCCAAGTTATGAATTTTGCAAGTTTAAGTGAATTTGACAAGTTTTCAAATATTGCACCAATTTAAAATATTCAAAACAGTAAACAAATTTTATATTTGGATAGAACATTTAATTTGGTATTGAAAACATATTAAAAATGTTGAAATTGGAGTTAGGATGAATTTCTTATGCAATTTACAATTTTGGGTGCAAATCTGCCATTTTTTTATGATCTAGGGACTTAGGAAATATTTTTCAGGGATATAGATTAAATACCAGGGGCCTATGTGTGATTTCTAGGAAGTTCCAGTACCAAAACCTTGCAAAACAAAAGTTTGTTTTTATTGGTGGGAGGTGGGATTCGATCCCCCCACCTCTTGACTGCACAAGGGGAACCAAACCAGATGGGCTAGTTGCTGCTGTGCGACAGAGAAGGGGGCTCGGGGGGCTTATCCTTCTGCAGGCGGGTGTAACTGAACTAAAACGGAACAAAAAAAGCAGAAAAGACTGGGGGGTGCGGGACTTGAACCTGGGACCTGTTGCTGCGCGCGCTGGGGATGCACCAGCTAGGCTGCGGCGCTGGTTGTAATAGAAGTGGATACAGGGGGGGTATAAGCTGCTGTTTTCGGGTTTAACTGAATCTAGAACACAACGATTCAGACCTGACAACAGGAGCAGACCAGCGACGACCACGGCCGGGAATGGCGTTCCTGACTCGAAAACAAGACCTGAGCGTTGATACACATGTACAAAGGTTTGCTGCTGTGAGGAGGGAGTGTCCGTGTGTGGTTCTGGTTGTGTGAGCAACGAACCAACATGTGTGTGCAGTTTACGGACAAGACATCCATGGCGGACAGAGCTCTACCACGAGCGGGACGGTGGCCTCAAATCGAACCAAAACCGATGGGAACAAGCGAGATAGAGAGAGGAGGCTCACCGGGAGGATGCTCGAGTAGGAGACGGCGTCGAAGAAACAATACTCGGGTGGGATGGGGTCGTGGACGACGACGTACGCGGGCTGGAAGACGACCATCGGGGTGCTTGGCGCCGGCGACCCGGACAGCTCTGGCTCCGGATCTTTAGCATAGAGGAAGGAGAGGCCGAGGCAGTTCCATTCCGACACATAGATGAGGTCGAAGGAGATCATGGCGATGAGGGCGCCGGCGAGAACCTCCGATGTTCTTTCTTGGTTTCAGAAAAATTCAGAGAACCAACAGAGGAGGAAGAGTGGAAGGCGGCGGCGACTGGAAGGAAGAGGGGAGGGGAGAAGGGCTAGGTTTACAGGGGGAACCCTAGGGCTTTGTAGGGCGCAGGGGCGATGGGGGGCCGTCCATGGCCGCTGTGGTCGACGTGGAGGCATTAGATGTCCTGCCGTACTCCAGGAAGATGACATCGAACAGGTATGGGCCACAAGGGTTAGTTTGGGCTGGGCTGGTTGTCTGCCCCTCTCTGTGAACCGTTTTCCTTTTATTATTTTTCCTTTTTTTTTTTGTAGCAAAGAGAATTGGAAGAAATGGAAGGGTTTTACATTAGTAAAAATTTCGGAAAAATTAGGGTAACCTTTTTAGGTCAAAAGCAAACAACTATTAAGTTTTGTTTTTAGAAATTTTGAATTTTGCTTGATGTTTGTGTGTAAACTAAATTTGGGTGAATTTTAATATTGAATGATCATTAATGAAACAAACCTTTAAATAGGGTGACCCCTATGTTAAAAAAAATAACAAAATGAGTAGATTTGTTTTGACATCAACATGATTTCAACGTGATTCTGTTTTGGTGCTTTGATTTGAATTTTTGATTGCAATTTGGAAACAATTGATTGATCAAACCAATATTTTAATAAGTGATCAACATGGAATAAAAAGAAAACAATGTGGTTGTTTTTGTTTGTGATTTGTATTTAAAAGGTTGTAACAGAACAAGTATGAAAACAAAGTTGAATTTGTTTGGATTTCATTATGAAAACAGAATAAAAACAGAAGCAAAACAAATAGTAACAAATGCAAACAAGGGAATAAACATGATGACATGATGCAAAACATGAAATAACAGATAGCAAACATTCTAAAGGCTATTTTTCAGACTTGGGATGTTACAGGGGGGCCCACCCATTCATGCATATGAGCAAATGGAACACCCGAACTAAGTGTGGCTCTTCGGACAAGCTGCAAATCAGATCTAAGTCGAGGAGGGTCCCATACTACCTCCCGGATGCGGTTAGCGCGCTCATCATGGATCAATGGACAAGACTCTTTTCCTAGTTTCGACACTAGCAGGCTCCAAAACCACGCCGGGCCTCCTGCCGGTGCCTTATCATCAAATTATTATTGCCCCAAACATTAACATGTTGTTGATTAAATTGAAACCCAACTATCAACTAAACAGGTGATACGACAAAGGACAACAAGACTCGGGCGCAAACAAACCTAAGCATGCTAGTACGACACAGACCAACAAACAACAGGGTTATAGGTGTGGGCGTAAGGCAATATCGTGGCAGCAGGGTAAACATGTGATGGGATCGGAACACAAGCATTGAAAATACTAGGCTAGCATAAAGACAACGGAAAGAATCGGTAACAAGTGAGGAAAGGCAACATAGGTAGCAAGTGAGTATACTTGCCTGAGATCCAGCAAGTAGAGGTACATCCGAAGAACTTGTCGTTGCTCACATCATCTCAACGTCCTATCCGCGAAGAAGCAACGAACTAGAAAAACACCGATGCAACAATTACTACTACGGCAAAAGATCCAGCATGCTCCTATTTTATATGCATGACAAGTTAAAGGGTGCATCAAAATAAATACAAGACATGATTAAACATTTTAAATGGGCCCAAATGCAAAGATAAGGTTGCATTTGGAAAATCCCAGTTGCATGCATAGTTATTTAAGTGAATTACAAGCAAGCATTAGGTTGATGTGATTAAATGGCATGGGGGATGATGAAAACAGAATGTATACAACATTAGCTTCAATGTGATATCTCATTTGCCAAATTTGGAATTTTAAATATTTAGTTATGAATTTTTTCAATTTAAAAGGTTTAATTAAAGCATTGAAATATTGCACCACTGTTAATTAGGAAAAATAGTAAAAAAAATTGTATATTTGAAAAGTACAGAGAATTTTGATTGGAAAACATATTTTATATGTTGAATTTGGGTTTGAAATGAGCAAGTAATTAAATTGGCAATTTTAAATGCATTAAACAAAGAATTATTGTTTTCAGCAATTTACATTATTCAAAACAGAAAACAAAGTTTATATTTGGAAAGCTTATTTAATTCTGCATGGAAAACATATTTTACTTTGTGAAATTGGAGTTGTAGTTTGCAAGTTATGAATTAAAACATTTAGCAAAATAAAGACTAAAACAGAATAAAAAGGGGTTTGCTTGGGATTTGAACTTGGGCATCCTGGTCACAAATCGGGGTAATATCCACTGGGCTATGTACGTGTTGGTGCAAAGGTTCAGATCTGAAACAAGATGAAGTGTTCCTGCGCGGTGGAAAATAGGAAAAAGGGGGGGTTTATTCCTGCGCGGAGGAGGGATCGAACCCGCGATCTCACGGGTGCGGAAGATGGGCCTGGGCCACTGGGCTATGAGCGTGTTTGTGTTAGGATACAGGTACGATTTTAGATGACATTACCGTGGTGCGCTAACTGAATTTCAGATCGAACAGATGCATCTCTTTAGGTTCGGAAACGCATCCAGACGGAAGAGGAGCTTATCGTTGCTGCTCGATTCCCTTGCGCGATCGGGATGGTGACAGTGTAGCCACACGGTACGGTGTGTGTGGGTGCAGGTTCATGCGAGGAGGGCCCCCGCGGATGTGATGCGAGTGCTGCGTGACCAAGGCGTAGACGTGGTCGCACGCGCACTGGCTGGCCTTGACTCGGCCATGGCAGAACGACGAGCAACAGCAGGCGGTGTTGTCGCACGATGGCGAATCACCCAGAGCAAGGAGAGACGGGGAGAGAGGCAGGGGAGGCCCGAAGGCGGACGCTCACCGTGGGGGTGTCGGCGACGAAGAGGAGCAGGGCGTCGGGGAAGTGGAGGAAGAAGCGCAGACTGTCGGCTGGACGCTGGCCGGAAAAACGCGGCGGCAAGCGGCGACGGCGTGGCCTCCCTGGTGCCTCCCAGGACCGGCCGAGGAGGCGAGCATGGAGAGGGCACTGCCCCGTTTCCATTCCCGCCGAGATCACGGCCCGACGACGAGCACGACGACCGCACCATCCTCTCCAACTTCCGGCCATGGTGGGTGTGGTGCGGGTTCAGAAGAAAAGTTTCAGAGAAGGGAAAAGGGTCCAGGGAGGAAGAAGAAAGGGGCGGCGGCGGGAGGAGGGAAGAGAGGGGGGAATGGAGCTAGGGTTTGGGGCTCGGTGGGTGCTTCCTTGTAGAGGGGGAAGGTGGGGAGCAGGTAGGAAAAGGGGGCAGGTGGTGGTGCTCTGCTTTTCCCCACAGGATGTCGACATCCTGTACGGAGGAAGGAGGAGACGAGAGGTGGGCTGGGGTGCTCGGGGCTGGTTTCGGCCTGGTGGGCTGCTTCGGGTTGGGGTAGCTGGGCCGACCTGCTGGGCTGCTCTCTCTCCCTTTTAAAACCCTTCTTTTTTTTGCAGAAATTGTTCAGGCAATAAGAAAAAGATTTAGACATCCAATAAATTTCAGTAAATTTTAGCAAACAAGATTTGAGTAATTTTCAATTGTTTTGCAAGTTTTAAATGCATGATGATGTAGGATGCCATGATGCGAAAAAAATAAACCAAACAATTTCTAATTGGGGAAAATCCCCGGGTGTTACAGCCGACACCACTAACAAGGGATTGCACCCTCGCAATCCACCCAAGGCAAGGGGAAGAGAGGTGTCAACTACGGAGTCTTCGTGCTGCGGTCGATTTCCCGGGTCAGTGGGCGGATCTCTTCTTCTCGACACCACTAACAAAAGATTCTTGCTCGGATTGATGACGTTGTTCTTCCACCAGGAATCTTTCGGAGATCGAACCTATTAGGTTTAAGGCTAAGAGAACGTCCACCCACGTAGAAGCCTAACACTTTGAAAGATAGATAAGAGAGGAGACTCCAAAACAAATAAGGTAGGAGAAATGGAATAGAGATAAGGAGAAAACAAGAATCCTATTGAGATGTTTCCAAAATAGTTTAGCAGAAATAGTTTTTGACACTCTAGAAACAACGACCGTTAGCGATGTTATCCTACAGGCTTTGCGGACCCGTTGCTTCGATAACCATTCGTATCGAAACAACATTGGGAATCAGAACCATGCTCTGATACCATTTGTGACGCCCCGGGATCGGGCACTATGCAGATTTCAGCATTTCGGCCAAAATCCACATAATAACCGATTCCAGGTTGCCACTTGTGATAACATTACAACAGTTCACGAATAATCCACAACAACAACAGAAGAGGTATATACAAGACGACTCAAACGAGTCAAGGATACAACTGATACAATACAAAGATCCAAATGACAGCGGAAGAAAACAACATAGTGTCCGACTACGGACAAGATACAAATTGGACTAAGAGTCCTGAAGATAACCGATGGCGTCCAATCCCTGCCCAGGCCAAGCCAGAGGGATTCCCAAGCTAACGTCGTCAGACTTCAAACCTGTTGACTGCAATGTGGAATATGCAGCCACGAAAAGGATTCGTGGGTCAGTACTATTAAGTACTGGCATGTGGATAAACCATACTCACAAGATACCAGCGTAACCAATCATCACAAGATACAAATACTTTGGGTACAACGGAAAGAAAGGGGGTAGTGCAAAGAAGCGGCAGCGGGCAGCACCAACAACTAGAGAGACACGCTACAACTTCCGGCTAAAAGAAAGGGATAAGATAGCGCGACAAAACCAACTATAACTACTCACCAAACAATACCCATCCAGTGTTACCCCCTACTAAGGAAGCAACCCAAGGAAACTCACATTGTTGATTAAGGTGACATTCATTTTTATGGTGAAGGTAATACTATATTACTAGTCAAGTTATTATCATTAGGTGTAAGTTGTCTGAGTACTTGTTAGCCAGCACTTTCACCAAGTCGCCACATAACCGCGGACAACACGGCTTCTCGAGAAGATTCATCCCTGCAGGGTGCGCTACAGTACCCGTACACACTCAAGCCACCAACTAAAACTCAGGTTGGCTCGACACGACCCAAACCGTCTCTACAACCTGTCCTAGGAGCCACGGAGCTATAAGGTCCCAGCCACGCAGCCGAATACTCAGCGCAAGTGTGCAAAACTCCCGCAGGACGCAACACCCCGGCAATACAGGCCTCGCCCTATATGCATCATCATCATCATCAACAGTAACCATGGGGGGCCCACCCATTCATGCATATGAGCAAATGGAACACCCGAACTAAGTGTGGCTCTTCGGACAAGCTGCAAATCAGATCTAAGTCGAGGAGGGTCCCATACTACCTCCCGGATGCGGTTAGCGCGCTCATCATGGATCAATGGACAAGACTCTTTTCCTAGTTTCGACACTAGCAGGCTCCAAAGCCACGCCGGGCCTCCTGCCGGTGCCTTATCATCAAATTATTATTGCCCCAAACATTAACATGTTGTTGATTAAATTGAAACCCAACTATCAACTAAACAGGTGATACGACAAAGGACAACAAGACTCGGGCGCAAACAAACCTAAGCATGCTAGTACGACATAGACCAACAAACAACAGGGTTATAGGTGTGGGCGTAAGGCAATATCGTGGCAGCAGGGTAAACATGTGATGGGATCGGAACACAAGCATCGAAAATACTAGGCTAGCATAAAGACAACGGAAAGAATCGGTAACAAGTGAGGAAAGGCAACATAGGTAGCAAGTGAGTATACTTGCCTGAGATCCAGCAAGTAGAGGTACATCCGAAGAACTTGTCGTTGCTCACATCATCTCAACGTCCTATCCGCGAAGAAGCAACGAACTAGAACAAACACCGATGCAACAATTACTACTACGGCAAAAGATCCAGCATGATCCTATTTTATATGCATGACAAGTTAAAGGGTGCATCAAAATAAATACAAGACATGATTAAACATTTTAAATGGGCCCAAATGCAAAGATAAGGTTGCATTTGGAAAATCCCAGGTGCATGCATAGTTATTTAAGTGAATTACAAGCAAGCATTAGGTTGATGTGATTAAATGGCATGGGGGATGATGAAAACAGAATGTATACAACATTAGCTTCAATGTGATATCTCATTTGCCAAATTTGGAATTTTAAATATGTAGTTATGAATTTTTGCAATTTAAAAGGTTTAATTAAAGCATTGAATTATTGCACCACTGTTAATTAGGAAAAACAGTAAACAAATTGTATATTTGGAAAGTACAGAGAATTTTGATTGGAAAACATATTTTATATGTTGAATTTGGGTTTGAAATGAGCAAGTAATTAAATTGGCAATTTTAAATGCATTAAACAAAGAATTATTGTTTTCAGAAATTTACATTATTCAAAACAGAAAACAAAGTTTATATTTGGAAAGCTTATTTAATTCTGCATGGAAAACATATTTTACTTTGTGAAATTGGAGTTGTAGTTTGCAAGTTGTGAATTAAAACATTTAGCAAAATAAAAGACTAAAACAGAATAAAAAGGGGTTTGCTTGGGATTTGAACTTGGGCATCCTGGTCACAAATCGGGGTAATATCCACTGGGCTATGTACGTGTTGCTGCAAAGGTTCAGATCTGAAACAAGATGAAGTGTTCCTGCGCGGTGGAAAATAGGAAAAAGGGGGGTTTTATTCCTGCGCGGAGGAGGGATCAAACCCGCGATCTCACGGGTGCGGAAGATGGGCCTGGGCCACTGGGCTATGAGCGTGTTTGTGTTAGGATACAGGTACGATTTTAGATGACATTACCGTGGTGCGCTAACTGAATTTCAGATCGAACAGATGCATCTCTTTAGGTTCGGAAACGCATCCAGACGGAAGAGGAGCTTATCGTCGCTGCTCGATTCCCTTGCGCGATCGGGATGGTGACAGTGTAGCCACACGGTGTGGTGTGTGTGGGTGCAGGTTCATGCGAGGAGGGCCCCCGCGGATGTGATGCGAGTGCTGCATGACCAAGGCGTAGACGTGGTCGCACGCGCACTGGCTGGCCTTGACTCGGCCATGGCAGAACGACGAGCAACAGCAGGCGGTGTTGTCGCACGATGGCGAATCACCCAGATCAAGGAGAGACGGGGAGAGAGGCAGGGGAGGCCCGAAGGCGGACGCTCACCGTGGGGGTGTCGGCGATGAAGAGGAGCAGGGCGTCGGGGAAGTGGAGGAAGAAGCGCAGACTGTCGGCTGGACGCTGGCCGGAAAAACGCGGCGGCAAGCGGCGACGGCGTGGCCTCCCTGGTGCCTCCCAGGACCGGCCGAGGAGGCAAGCATGGAGAGGGCATTGCCCCGTTTCCATTCCCGCCGAGATCACGGCCCGACGACGAGCACGACGACCGCACCATCCTCTCCAACTTCCGGCCATGGTGGGTGTGGTGCGGGTTCAAAAGAAAAGTTTCAGAGAAGCGAAAAGGGTCCAGGGAGGAAGAAGAAAGGGGCGGCGGCGGGAGGAGGGAAGAGAGGGGGGAATGGAGCTAGGGTTTGGGGCTCGGTGGGTGCTTCCTTGTAGAGGGGGAAGGTGGGGAGCAGGTAGGAAAAGGGGGCAGGTGGTGGTGCTCTGCTTTTCCCCACAGGATGTCGACATCCTGTACGGAGGAAGGAGGAGAAGAGAGGTGGGCTGGGGCGCTCGGGGCTGGTTTCGGCCTGGTGGGCTGCTTCGGGTTGGGGTAGCTGGGCCGACCTGCTGGGCTGCTCTCTCTCCCTTTTAAAACCCTTCTTTTTTTTGCAGAAATTGTTCAGGCAATAAGAAAAAGATTTAGATATCCAATAAATTTCAGTAAATTTTAGCAAACAAGATTTGAGTAATTTTCAATTGTTTTGCAAGTTTTAAATGCATGATGATGCAGGATGCCATGATGCGAAAAAAAGAAACCAAACAATTTCTAATTGGGGAAAATCCCCGGGTGTTACAAACTACTCACAACACATCATATGGATCATGATCAGAGGTGATATAATGGATGATCACAATCTGGTCATAAAGTGCAAACACCGATAAATCTCACAAGCATCAACTACTAACAAGTAATCCACGCCGGGAGAGAGATCTAATGCAAAACAACAATAGATGCCCCTAATTGTTATAGCGGGATGAAGGTGGATGATGAGGGTGATGGTGCTGGTGGTGATAATGATGATGATGATTACGATCTTGATGATGCCCGGAGGATGACGGTCACGATGGCGGTGATTTCCCCTCTCCGGCGAGGAGTTTCCCCGACAGATTTCTCCTTGCGAGGGAGCTTTTCTCTCTCTGGTATTTTCCGCCCCGAGGCGGCGGCAGAATAATTCTTCAGGGATAGAATGAGTCTTAGGGTTCCCTGGGGGTCAAGCACGCCAAAGATGACCCCTAGAGGTGGGCCAGGGTGGCCACACCCCTAGGTGGCATGGCCAGGGGGAGGGCGCGCCAGCCCTAGGTGTGGGCCCCTGGTGGCCCCCCTCTGGCTCCCCTTCTGGCTGTGTTCTTCCTCTGGACTTTTTGGAACCCTGGATGTCCCCCTTCTTCTTCTTCTGATCTTCTGAAATATGGTATCTTGACGGTGCTTTTTTCCATCAGATTTCTGGTCCCGGTGTTTATTCTCCCAAAATTATAAAACATGCAAAATAAAATGAAATAACATAAGATATGCATCATAACATGAAATGTATCAATGAATGACAGAAAATTATGATATAAAATAGTGATGCAAAATGGACGTATCAGTGCCGGGAAGGACTAAGAGTGTTGCAGGTGGTCCTTCAGGCTCTGGACGACGGAGGCAGCTGCCCATTTCGCTCCCTCTTCGTCGTCTCCCACTTCGCAGGGGTAAAGGAGCCGATAGAAGGGAAACCCCGGTGCTAGAAGCCGCAACTCGCGGAAGGATTACCGAGCCCATCGAGGAAGCGGACTGCTCCTCCGCGTCGCGAAGCTTACCTTCCACCAGATCCAGAAGGAGGTGAAGCTTGCTTGCTGTTTCGACAAAAAACTCCAGCAAAGGTCCCCTCCCGTTCCCTCTAGGCGCGGGAGGGGACATGCCTAGCTTGAGGAGGGCTTATCGGGTGTCGTCGGCAACTTGGCGCAAGCTGTCCAGCACGTCGGCCTGCCAAAGCTACTCGGCCTTCAGATGATGAACTTGCGCCCTGACGGCCTCCACCTCCCATGAAGCCTTTTCGGCGGCCTAGAGTTGTTGATGGACCTCTTCCAGACGGGATCCGACAGTCTAAAGTTGTTCTTGGAGAGCGAACTCACACTCCCTAGCTTCTTGAGACGTGGCTTCCCTCTGGCGGGCAACATCCAACAAAGATTGAAGTTCTGAGGAACACTGGGTCAGGGATGACACGGTGTCCTCCAACTCTTTGATCCAGGCGCCTGATGCCGCTCGGGCTTGTTCCACGAAACTATCCTAGGCTTCCCGATCTGCGGCGAACTGGTCGTGGTCCCGCTGGCTCGCCTCTTGGAGAGCTGCGAGCTGAAGTTGGAGATCCCCCAACTCGAGAGCAGTGGTCAGGGATTATCGCCGCAATGCTGCCAAGGCGGCAACCAGGATGCCCTGGAATGTCCCTTGGGTGGCACACACGGCTTCCGCGGGCAGCGGCCTCTTCGGCGGCAGCTCTCCCGGACCGTTCCTCGCGCTCGAGAAGGTCGGCACTCAGATCCACCAGTTCCACCTTTTCGTGTGCAAGAAGCTAGAGCTCTGACTCTAGGTCTGCACGTTCTTGAGCGAGCAACCTCGTTGCAGCCTCGTTCTATGCACGTGCATGCAAGATCGCCTCGGCGGTGCGGTGCTGCTGGTCGACCCAACTGTTTATCACCCAGTGTGATTCCTCTATCACACTAGGATCCGGCACCATACCGGCAAGATCAGCAGTCAGGGGGTCAACCACCAGGCCATGCACCACCGGGGGAAGAGCATCAGCTAGGACCCTAACGCCTCCTCCAAGAGGGAGGAGCGGCATCGACATACGATCTTGGGCTGGTACGACCTCCCGAGTGCCATCGTGTCCGGGAGGTAATCGTCCTGGAAAGTTGTTGACGTTGTTGTCAGGAACAAATGGTGGGTGAACTTGGTAAAAGGGAAAGAGTATCGATGGCGGAAGATCCCTCACCAGGGGAGCTGTGAGGGAGCCCTCTAGTGCTCGGGGGATCCTCCAGAGGGATTCGCCTCCGTCCGTCAAGTCATATCACTGGTACCTCCTTGACGGGCGGACGTTGACGTCTCCGACCCTTTTCTATGGGACCCGGGAGGGAGACGGACTGCATGAGGTACAAGTTGGGTCAGCGACAAAAGCGCGTAAGATAAGAGACCAGGAAGCAAGGGCGCATACCATTGGCGGCATAGTGAGATCCACCACTCCGCGTTGGTACCCCTAGTTGGGCAGACCACTAGGAGTTCTTTGCGAGGTCACCCGCATGGGCGGACGCCCGTAGAGAATGTGGATCGCTGCCCGACGAAGGAGGAACTTCTTGGAAACGATGGCATTAGACGATTAGGGGGACGTCATCATCATCCTCGTCCTCCACCGATGCGCTTTCACCAGGGTATGAAGCTGGGTCGCCCTTGGGGACGGTCCTGAACCCCGGGAAGGGGAAACCGGGCCCTGGCGATGTGTGCTCCCGACCCGTGACTGGACCCGGCTGCCGAGACCCTCGACGACTCTATTTGATGGAGACAGAAGGAATAACATCAGATCCACCATCGCGGCGCATGGCACGTGTTGACGGGATATGAATAAGGGCTGCTGATGATGCAGCCAGGGCCCCGGCCCTAGGAGACGTATGGCCCTTGACTCCCCACTTGTTGTAGACAGGCAATCCCGCTACGATGGAATCCCGCTACGGGTCCTGGTAGAGGGGCACCACCCTTGCCGGAAGTGATTCCAGCTCTACTACCCCCCGACCAACTCAATCATCAAACCTTCTAGAACTGCATGAGATATGGATGATTTCTGCCCCGTGAAGAGGCTGATTCGGTCGTTGATGCCCTAGTACTCCCACATGGGGTGTGAGCCTTCCTGGAGAGGGGCGATGCAGTGGTCAAGGAAGTGCACCAAGACATGTTCATCATTCAGTCCAGAGTCTGCTAACCGCGAGATCCGGGCGCAAATCGGGTCGAGATTGGCGTCTCCCATGCTCTTCTCGCCCCACTACGCCCGGCGTTCACATGGGACATCTGGCTCTTGCAGGCAATCATTCGCTGCTAGAAAACGGACGAAGAACCACCGGTGGCGCCACTCGTCCCACTTCTTGTTCTTCGTGGTGGGGATGAACTGGTCTATTTAGTTCGCCAACGTCAAAAGGAGACCGCCCCCGTGACATGATTCCTTGGCTCCACCTGAGGATTCCGACGAAGGTCTCGCATAAGTGCTGGAAGATGGCCAGGCCCAGCAAGGCGTTGGGGTGAAGCTGGGCCAGGCGAAGAGAGAAGGCGTCCATCACCGCCTAGGAGAAGTGCGACATTGGGGGAACCAACCCCAAGATTAGGAATTAGGAGAAGACACGGATGTCCAGGCCACCTAGG
Organism: Alopecurus myosuroides; assembly: GCA_028641055.1. Taxonomy (NCBI): domain Eukaryota; kingdom Viridiplantae; phylum Streptophyta; class Magnoliopsida; order Poales; family Poaceae; genus Alopecurus; species Alopecurus myosuroides. The sequence goes on along the minus strand of CM054062.1, from coordinate 271,518,711 downwards.
TCGCTGGGCGGGGCATTAACATGTTGCGGAATGGTTGCTCGGTGCTCATTGTCATCCGACGCGATGGCCCCAAGCAGACTCTCCCAGGACTTGAGGCTGCACCCTGGGCCGAAGAAGGTGGCCTTGTCCTTCAACTCCTTCCAAAGTTGTTCGCGGTCCGTCATATTGACCGTGTTCTTGCCCTTCTTCGCATGCTGTGACATCGCCCGACGGGGAGGAGAGGAGCGGATCTGCAGAAGAGAAGTAAGTATGGGAGGCGCTGTGGAGATTTGAAGTGGGCGAGGGAAAGGTGCTTGCCTATTTCAAGACCGACGGAAGAGAGCCAGACTCGCACGTCACACCTACCAAGCACTCAAGTCCCTCCCCTTTCCTTATGAGAAGGCGGATGTGCTCGAGATCCGAGCTCTGCAGCTCATTGGGAAGGAGGATGGGATGTGGGCCCTGGCCGACTTAAAGTTCAAAGCGGTCCGCTTCGGGGGATGCGCCTGACGCGGACTAACCCTTTTATGTGACTACAAGAAAAGGGCGTGACACGGCGACAGGAGCAGCACCACCGTGATACGCCCGGGGGCTACTATCGGTACCCCAGCGGAGGGGGTACCCGATCCTGGCACGTGGACCATCGACCATGCATCGAGACTGGTGAACACCCGAGAACAGACCAGCAAAGCCTTAGGGGGTAGGGCGCCAGGCTCCCCCGAAAGAGCGGGATACCTTTTGTGTAGGGCCTACCGCCCTGTACATGGAAGATGCCTTGTGACATGTCCCTGGAATTGCGTGGAAGGCAGAGCGCTATGCTGTCCTCTTTGTACCGCACCCCCCGGCACATGCCCAGCAACGAAGCACAAGTGGAAGGCATGTGGAGGCACCACCATGAAGATGCAGTAGTTGAAATATAGGAGGAACATGTAGAGGAGAAAAGAGAGAAGAGAGGTCCGGGAGGCGTAGAGTTAACCAGAGGGCTAGAATTAGTATCCCAGATGTAGCCACATATACCAACATATAATTCCAGATCAGGCATGCAAGATGTAGGGTTCCATCTCGCGATGGCCTGAACCTGGGTAAAAAGCCATGTCCTGTCTAGAACACCCACCCCACCTCCCTTCGAAGCGATACGGCTGCTATGGCCAGGGTTGCCCCCGCCCCACTGCCGGCCAAATCAGGTAGCTGGACGTCGGTAACTCCCGGTGTCCGCGTTTCGACAGGTGGCAACCACCATAATAATCAATAAATAAAATGTGGTGAAGATTGTTTTTTCCCGCGGAGTTGTTACGAGTGTTTTCGTTCCTAATGACAACATCACTCGCACCAACATTGTTCTTTGCTTGTGCGGGCTTGGTCTTCTTCTTGTTCTTGTTCTCGGCAACATATCCAAGACCTTAATTTCCATTTTATGGTCTTTTCACCACCACATTATCATCAATAGGGCCCTTGCCCTTAATTCTTGCAAGCTCGTCCTTCAACTTAGCATTCTCCTCAAGAATATGTGCATGATCACAAGAAGAAGTAGATGTACTAGGCACATTAAATTGAGCTAGTTGAGTTAGAAGTTGTTCACGTGACTTGGTGAGGATAGAGTGTTCACTCTCCAAGGCCTTGTGAGCCTTGGTGAGCTTCTCTAGCTCCTCGGTTAGTGTATCATGACCACCAAACTCAACCCTTTTCCTTGTAGACAATTTATATTTAGCAATAATACAGTCATGTTTCTTACTGAGTTTGGACATTAATTTATTATGTGACTCCTCAATAGTCTCAAGTTTCTCCTCAAGAGAGACTCGAAGCTAATTCTCTTCCTCAAGAGTAGTGGTGAGAGATGCAATTTCAATAGCATCCTACCTCTCACCTTCACGTTTCTTCTCAAAAAATCCGGTAGTACCGGACTCCATCCTATAGTACCGGCCCAGACTGAAAACCCTCATTTTGACTGAATTCTTCAAGGGACTTCAATGGGGTTTAGCACAAGATCAATAATATCAAGATGTATAAATTAAACACAATAATTTCCTGTAACACTTAGCACACATTAGTTCTCTAATTGTGCTGTCAACGGACATCAAAACATAATATGGGAAAATGCTCTTTCAGTCCTGCCGTACACTGAGCCTGGCAAGCCGAATCAAGACCCCGGTCGGCAGTCACCATTGTTGTCGGTCTATACGAAGATGCCTAGAAAACGAGTCATTTTGCTCTCCTGTTGCACCGACATCAGCCCTCTTCTCGGATAATGGCATGTATTCCACATTAAGAGAGTTCTTCAATATCTCCCAATAAGGGCCGAGCTAACATGCCATCGCCGTCCTTGGAAGTTCATTGAATTCCAATTGCATTCCAATATGCTATAATGTAGTGGGGAAACATATAAATGAAGCTAATGAAACTTACACTGTCCTCTTCGGCATAGAATCTGGCAAACTTCTTAATGTCGGCTTGGATGGATGACCATCTGTGGTGGAGAGGTTGTTCGGTGCGGATTACTCCTGGTTTATCATTGAACACTTGATGAACCCTCCTCCAAAACGAAGGATAACCGCAATGGCTTTGGCCTATGTTCTCCAAGCAAGCATTGCACAACAACACATCCTCATGCATGGAGTAGCGATTCCCTCCTCCACTCTACGAATCCAAAATGCTCATAATTAAGCTACCGTACTAAAATCTACATTCGACGACGGCGAAGCATAGTAACATACATGTGGAGGTGGCAGAGCGAGCACTGGTCCAGAGTCGGCGGTGGCCGAACAGGCGCCACACAGAACGTTGGTCGTACGAGCTGCCGGCGGCGCTGCCTTCTTCTCCTTCTCGGCCCCGCTAGTGACCTCCTCCTCCGCCCCCGCATCCGAGTACATTTTATTCCTGGTGAACCCTGATCTTCTGCCAAGTCGGCTACGGTCGATCCTACGGGAGAGGAGAGGACGGGGAAGACAATAGAGTGAAAGGGGATCGGGGGAGAGTGAGCTCGGGTTTATCCCGCGGGTGGGGATAGAGTGGATATATGTAGGGTCGAACTGGGCCGATCTGATGTGACGAGCTGTGTGGGGGACCTCCCTAAACCCTTCCCACATATAGGCTAGGTTTGGGATTTGCCCGATATCGCGAACGTTCGGGTTCACTTTGGGGTTGCCGGTTAGGGCATCTCCAGCCGTTGCGCCCCCCCAGGGCCCAAAACGCCGCCGTTTTGGGGCCGCCGCGGCGCTAAACGACGCTATTCTGGAACCTGGGGGGCGCGTTTCCCAGTCGCGTCCCGAGCCCAAGAATCGGCCCAAACAAACGCAAATTGAAAAGAGACTGCGTACATATTCGGCGCGAATTTAAAGCTAGTACGAAAAATTTAAACTAAAGCTAACTACTTAAGCCCGAGGCTGGCGGCGATCGCCTGGCTGTAGTCGCCGCCGTCGTCGTCGTCGTCGCTGGGGGCGTCGCCGGGGCGCTTGCTTCCCCCTGTCCCTCGTCGCCGCCGCCGCAATCCCACCTGCTCGCCTCGAGCGCCTGCTGGATCACGCCGTCGTCGTCGGAGTCGGAGGCGTCGAGAACGATGTACACGTTCTCCTTCTGCGGCGGTGGGGGAGGGACTCGGAGGCGGGCCGGGTTGGCGGCGGCCTCACGCTCGCGCGCCGCCTTGCGCTGCTCGGCTTCAGCCAGCAGGCGGCGCTGAAGGGCAAGCTCGGCCTCGGTGGTGTCGCGCAGACTCCACTGAGTGGCGGCGTCGACGTCGAGCGGCTGCAGCGTGTCCAGCGACAGCTGCTCCGCGACCTTTTGGTCGGGCCACTCGACCTCGTCGTCGTCGCCGCTGCTCTCCGTCTTCGGGCGAACCACACGTTCGAAGCGTGGCTCGCCGATGCGGAGCGCGCCGCCGCTGCGCCTGCGGGCGGGCGCGCCGGTGTTTAGAAAGGGGGGAGGTGGAGACGGAGTGCCCGGCGGAGGAGCTCGACGTCGCGGACGAGGAAGACGCGCCGGTCCGCCGCGCCACCCACGGCTGGGTGGCCTGCGGCGGCGGCATCTCCAGGCGCGGCTGGTTGCCGGCGTGGATGTGCTGGAGGACCTCCTCGAGGGTCCTGCCAGGGGCGCTCCACCAGCGGCGCCGCCCGTGCGCGTTGAAACGGCCCTCGACAGGGCCGTTGTCGTTCAGGGAGTCCAGCTCCCGGGCGTGGCGTGCCGTCAGCCGATCCCACCAGAACTGGTCCACGCCGGTGAGCGGGTAGTTCTGGGGGTTTTCCATTCCGGCGCGCATCTCGTGGATGGCGCGGCGGAACTCGGCGTCGAAGGAGGGAAGGGGAGGGACGGGGACCCCGCCGGTGCTGAGTGCCCAGCGGCTCGCCCCCGCGGCGGAGCTAGGGAGGCGCATGTCCGGCGGGCAAGGATAGCCCGCGCGGTACAGCGCCATCGCCTGGCCCCGGCGCAGGTTGTGGCGTGGGAAGCCGTTCGCCGCCGCTCCGTCAGACATTGTCGTGGAGAGAAGGGAGGAGGAGAGCGTCCAGAGGAAGAAGGGAGAGGAGAGCTCGCCGGTGTGAAGAATGGTGGGGCGCGACGCGCGGCGGGGGGGGGGGGTTATAGCGCGGCGAGCGGCCGGGCATTTACTGCGCGCGCGCGTCCCCTCGCTGCCGCCCGCCACGCCATTACGCCGGCAGCCTTTGGGCGGGGCGCATGCACTGGGCGGCCGCCACGCCATAAACGCCGGCAGCCTTTGACCGCGCGGTAGCCGAGAAGACGATCACGGGCGGTTCTGTTCCCGCGATTTCTCGTCGCGTCGCTGACAGGGCTGGCCCACGCGCGCGGCGGCGCAGTTTCGCCCCCCCAGGCCGAACCCAGCGGGCTGAGTTTGGCCTGGGTGCCGCGGCGCTATTTAGCGCCGAAACGGCGCTTTTTGGGGCTCTGGAGGGGCCGAGTGGTGAAGAAGCGGCGCTATTCGCCGCTTCCGCCGCGAAAAAAACCCCCTGGGGAGGCTCTGGGGGGGACGGCTGGAGATGCCCTTAGGTCCGTGTTTTTAGCCCAGGCGATGACCAACGTTTGGGGGGAGATTTGAGCTGCCCGGTTGGAGCTCTCAGGATAGTGGAATACCTGGCAGTCAACTTGCACAGTCTTGTCCTCTGGAAGCATACCTGGTGAAGCCGGCCCGGTGAAACAGACCCTAAAGTATAAAACAAGGACTGCTGTTTGGTTCTCTTGGAGCGTTGGAGGAGAGAAGCTGTCATCACACTTAAATTTTGCTAAGTACATCTCTCACCGACCATCAAAGTTGAAGGCATCTTTTGCAAATGCACATGTTGAAGACGAGCTGGCAATGGATCGGTGCCCGAGTTCTAGTTTCTTTGGAAGGGCAACTTTCTTCGTGGATGTTGTGTTCTATGCTTGTAACTATTACTAACTCAACTGTCCATGAACTGGATTTTAAGTTCAATATCGCCAATAAATTTCATGTTCTCGAAAAGATTCCAATCTCCTGCGATCCATTTTGTTTAGTGCGTAATTGCTATTGCACATTAAAATGGTGCTAAGAGAACTGCATCAATGCAACTACAGTATGCTCAGGATCATGTACAGCAGAGAACTGCATCAATACAACTTTGATCGCCGAACAAAAAAATGGTAAAGGAAAACAGAGATTTCGAGGGTACTGAATAGACAGTGTGAACAAATACAGGGGTTCCATTAAGAAAACAGTATAATCTTGAAACTGGAACATTGAGTGAGACAGTCTTTTACAAAAACAGCAGTGTTGTGGTTTATATTCATCAAGAAGAAGACTGAAGAATTACAAGAAAATACATGTAGGGTTGTTTACAGCAGCGTTGAATACAGGTTCTATCACAACACTAGACAATTCCCAGTTAAAAGGCTAATCCTGTGTTGTCCATCGGCTCTTCCCTGCTTTCCAGGAGCGATGTTCTCCAGGGATCTTGCCACACGCATTCCCAATAAACGAAGACTTTTTTCTGCAAAATAGTGCAAGCACTCTGTTACTGTTCATGCAAAAACTAGTATTGAAATTCTTTACATTTCAAATAATGGGTAGATCCCTTTGTTCAAATCTCAACTATTTCATCATCACTAAACCATAGACGACCAAACAAGTGCAGGTTAGGAAACTAAGAGCAGAAAATACAACAAGCACTTCAAAACAAAAAGAAAAACTTCGCCTCAGTAAACACAGCACGTCTTCACGGCCGAATGGACCAATCCATCGGTTCAAACTCATAACCTTTTTTTTCACACCACCAGCACTCCCAAAGGTGTAACAGAAGGACACGTACTTCAACAGAAATTATCTCTACTGTCATCTCAGAATGCCCATTGCAGATCAAATTCTGAAGAAAATATTGTGACCTTGGCCTCAGCAAAACCATGCAAATTTCATAGCCAAACGCATGGATAGGTTCCATGCATCTGCTCAATTTTGAACTGTGTGGTTTAGCATCATCGGCCATTTCAAGGGAAAATCATTTGTCCTAAGAGAAGATGAATCCAGGGATGCAAATTCAGAATTAATTTGAACACCCAAGAGCAGAGTAGCATTCAAAGGAACCCATGAGGGTGCATGAAGCAGTAAAAACAACGCATCAGGTGATGGAAATTAAGGAAGTTCCTCAGATAATCTTGCAGTCCTTTAACACATTGAAAACTATGAAAGTTCCATTTCGAAAGTGCATTGAACTACAAATTCGAATGTTAAAATCTGATGGAAGCGGGGAAAAAAATGTAGAGTTGGCCTCAGTGCAATAACTGGTATTGTCCATGGCCGAATGGATAGATTCAGACCTGTCCATGGCTCGACAGTCTGGTTAACATAGCATCATCGGATATGTTTTGGTTAACATAACAAAACTGGATGGGGAACTTGCTAAGTTAGCACTTGTAAAGAGCAGAGACTGGGTTTCAGAAAGTTGTCTACACAGAATATGTTTTGGTTGTACACTCAATTAAAGCACCAAAGAAATAAGACTTCTTCAAAAAAAAAATGCTGCCAGCCTCCAAGCTCGCTAGTACAGTAGCAGATAAGTTCAATCACGTTAGAGCAGAGCACTTGCCTATTTTGTATGTGCAGCGGAAGGAAAACATACAGAACACTCAATGTCTCAGAATTGTCATCGCATTTTCACATTGTATCAAACCGCTAAGGACAATTCATCATAGAAATCTTGCTTTCAACAGAGAAAAAAGACTCAGGAATAACAAGAGCAATAAAAACTTCAGCACATAATGGGCCGAGCTAGCTATAGAACAGCAGTACAGCTAACCAGAACTACTGCGGGTTATACGTCTCCCGTATCAGCCGCCTCAGATCTGCTAGCACCATCCCTCCAAAAAAAAAAAATCGGCTAACACGAAATATAGGGTGATCGGCCTCTCAGATACTTTGAAGAAATTAATTAGCCATGTCATTTGTGCGCAGCACATCTCAAAAGCTGTTACATGTCTCGTCATCGGCCGATAATAAATTAATTCGGAAAACACAATACGAAAACGGAATATCATTTTCAAAAAAAATGAAAACAGAATATTTATAGATTGACATCACATGGAAATCGGCCTCTCAGATACTTTGAAGAAATTAATTAGCCCATGTCATCTGTGCGAGGCACATCTCAAAAGCTGTTATGTCTCATCATCGGCCGAAACAAAATCGAAAAACACAAATCGTATAAACTATTCGTAGATTAATAATCTACGGATGCAAAAAAAAAACAGAGCTAAGAACCCGTCGACAACAGATTACTTACAGATGTGATATATCTAGAGAAATAGTGTCTCAGGTGGTTCACAAGTTTGGCGTCACATGGAACTTTTCAAGGTATCCATACAGAATGCCTCGGGACCTTACACGATAGAATTATCAGTCCCCTGAACCCATCATCATCGGCAAATCGCTAATTAAAAAACGCAGCAGGAAGAACAAGAGCTATATATAGCCTCAACACGCGTAGTAGTACGATCGCTGCTTGCAGAGATCTGTGGCGTAACATCTCGGAAATCGGCATCTCAGATACTTTGAAGAAATTAGTTAGCTCAGGTCATCTGTGCGCAGCACATCTCAAAAGCTTTTATGTCTCATCATCGGCCGATCGAAACAGAAACAAAGAACACAAATCTGACATATCCATAGATCAACAATCTACGGATGCAAAAACACAGTTCAGAAACCGGAGAAATAGTACGTGCCTCAGGTGGTTCACAAGTTTGGCATCACATGGAGGGGCGGGGTATCCATACAGAATGCCGCGGGACCTTACACGATGGAATTATCAGTCCCTGAACGGCTGAACGCATCATCATCGGCACACCAGGAATTAAAAAACGCAGCAGGAAGAGCAATAGCTAGCCTCAATTTACGCGTAGTACGATCGCTGCTTGCAGAGATCTGTGGGTTAAAGTAACCAGCGTGTACGTACTGGATCATTGGCTCCCGCAAGAAAATCACAGAGAGATACGAAACAAAAAAAAAAGGTGCCAGATTAAACAGCTAGCGGTGCGCTGGACTACTGGCGCGCGCCTCAGAAATTGTTTTGCTCGTTCATAAGAAGGTCCGAGAAGCGAAATGCAAACAATGTCATCATTGGCATGAACGGAACCATGGAACACCAGCTAGCACCCCAAAAAAAAGAGGGATCCGATCGATGCAAAGCAGAAGCGACGGAAAATCAAGAACTCGTGTTACATGGACGAACCCAGCAGGGGCTGCGCTGCTGGTTCAAGAAGAAAATAGAAACAAGATGGCCACGAAGGTAGAGACCGGAAAGAACACACGAAAAAGCTGAGATCGAAACACATGACGAGAGGAGCCATGGCCATGGAAGCGGGCCAGATCCAAACAGAAGAGAAGGGAATCGACCAAGAGCGGCAAGGAAATCGCAGAGAGATGGAAAAGAAAAAGGTGGCACAAAACTGCGGTGCTGTTCAGCTGATCTACTACTACTGCTGGCGCCTCAGAAATTGCTTTACTCGTTCATACGATGGTCCGAAAAGCAAGCACAATGTCATCATCGGCAAAACCATGAAAAGAGCAGAAGCAAAACGAACGAACAAGAACTCGAGTTACATGGACGAACACAGCAGGTGCTGCGCTGCTGGTTCAAGAAGAAGAAAACAGAAAGAAGATGGCCACGAAGTAGAGACCGGAAAGAACACCCAAAAAAACTCATCGATACACGAGACGCGAGGAGCCATGGCCATGGGGAGCGGGCCAGATCCAAAGCATGAAACCGCAGCTCTGGCCTTCTGCCACACTCACAGTCGCAGGGACAAACTGGGCAGGAGGGAAAGGAATGGGAGAGCGAAGGGCGAGGCGCCCCAGTATAAATAGCGGCGGTGGCAGTGTCACGGACGGCTGGCATCCGTTCTTATCCTGAGCCGACGGCCCGGATGCTTCCATGCACAGACGGTGAGAGCTTTCTTTCCACGCAAGGCAAAGCCGTGCGCGCGCGCGCATCGGGTGGGTGTCCGTACGGAGAGCAGGTGGGCGCCTCGGGATCCGCTTGCTTTCTCTCCACCGTCTGATTCTTTTGCAGAGCGGTTACGCTACCCGACGAGACGGCGAGCTGGGCAGAACAGAACGGGCATGAAAAAGATGGGCTGCTTTTCTGCAGGGAAGACCGAGCTTTCTCTCTTGTGCGGTTTTGAAAGCTGGTGAAGAAGACCAAATTTGACTGCGTGGAAGCTGCTTCTCGATTTGGACGCATGCGCCTGCCGGCCTGCGAAACTGGGTTTGAAAGAGCATCTAAGGGCATGTACAACGGTAGCCACCGTTATCCACTGCCCCAGGAAAAAAGTTGCTCCAAGCATTCGTTTTAGTTTTCTTCTCCCAGCAAGCATCAGCTCAACAAACCAAGTCTGATAGAGAAAAGCACAAACAGACGTCACAGCGAGCACATGCCTATCTCTAGCCGGACCACACTTTTCTCTAGAGCACCCGCCTCCTGCAGAAGAGGCACTGACACCCTGCCAGGCAACATCCCTGACAATCCGAGCCTAGCTGGCCTACAGAGCGACTGGTTGGGGCGACGCATTGTACGTGCTCTAAGAGCATCTCCAGTCGAGGCCCCCAATAGGCGTCCGGATGGGCTCCCCGCGAGACTCTTGGGGACTCGTTCGGACGAGAAGGCGCCCACGGGGCTGCCCCGTTTCCACTCGCAGCCCCAACCCAAACCCCTTCGGGCTGCGGGCCTGTCCTGTCAGCGAGGGAAGCTCGTCGTCTCGGGAAGACGCGCGCATTGACGCCTCGACGAGACGGAACGCTGCGGCGGAGCAGTCCAATCGCCCACGCGGCGGAGTAATGGCGCTGCTGCCGCCTCGTCTTGCCCGTCCCGGCTACAAAAACCCGTCCCCATCGCCATCCTCGGCCCCATTCCTCGCCGCTCTTCCTTCCTCCCCTCGCCGCTCTTCCCGCCTCCCCTAGCCATGGTGAACCGCAACCACCTCGCCGGCGCGGCCGCCAACGGGTTCGGCCGCTGAACCCTGCGGGTCTGGGAGGCGCGGCTTCTGTACGAAGCCAACTACCACTCGCCGCCGGGGATGAGCGCGCCAAGGCACTAGAGGCTCAACGCAGCCGGCGTGCCTGTGCCTCCGCCGCCCACTGGGCCAGAGCGCGTCGCCAAGATCGAAGAGATCCGGAAGCTGTTGCAGCCGGCGGTGCGCAACCAGCCGGAGTGGCATCCCGCCAACGAGGCGGCCTGGACGGCGTACTTCTACGACAGGTTCGAGCGGGAGCTCGCCGAGGTCCCTACCCGCGGCATCTTCTCGGACCGCAACAATGCCTGCCGGCCGCCGCATGTGGTAGAGCAAGCCCAGGCGCACGCTCGCCCCTGTCCTCGCCCACATCGAGCGGCAGATTAGGCTACGGGGGAGGAACCGCCGCGCCCTCTCCGCCGCCTACCCCTCTCGCCGTCGTCAAGGAGGAGCCGCGGGAAGGCGCCTCTACATCGGCGGACCCGCAGCCAGACCCATGTCATCTAGGAAGGCCCACCTCCGCAGGCGGCGGGCGACGTCATCCTCGTCTCCGACAGCGACGACGATGACGCCGCCTGCCCTCCCCCGCCAATGTACCTTGGCGACCCAGGGCAGAGCAGCAGCAGCGCCGCTCCAAAAGCCGAGCTGCCGAGCGACGACGACGACGACGGCGGCGACTACACCAAGATGTACAAGGCCCTAGGCATGTAGGCGGTTGCGCCGTATTTAGTTTAATTTTCGTCCAAATTATGTATAACCTCGCCTATATTTGGCCCCCGTATCAATGAAATTTAGTTTTCAAACTTTCGAATATTTTTCGTCAACTTGGGCGACGGCGCCGGTGGGCGAATGCGGCGGCGATGTGAGGCAGAGGAAGCAGACGTAGCGGCGTGGGCCAGTTTTTGGCCGTCTTGGGTCGCTGGTAGGGCGGGCCCGCGGCGCGTTTCGACTCGTTCGGCGCCCCCACGGGAGCCCCTGGGGGGAGGGGTTGGGCTGGATTTGCCGGACAGGAACAAGGGGGCGTCCGAACGGGAAGGCCCAATGGGGGGCGCGACTTGGCGCGCTCGGGGCCCGTCCGGAACGGAACAGGCCGTGGGGCGTGTTTGGGGCTGCGACTGGAGATGCTCTAACGTAGGAACCGGCGTAATGGGTGGGGGGGGTCCCTTCCCACTCGTCATCCCAAATACTCTTTTATTTAGTATTTTTATTAAAAAAATGAAAGGCTAATTAAAGAATGGTGCTAGGTTTTTTACAATGTAAATAGTTTAAAATAAAAATTATTATTCATACAATAAAAATAACTTGGAGTTTAACCATGTTGCGGCCAATCATTTCTGCACCCACAATGTTACACTAGATCATTTTGGAGTTGATATGAACAACTTCATCTCGGATCTTCATGTGCATGACGATGAAATCAATCTAACCCGTTGGCATATTGTGATCAACAACGGTGAGAGGTTCCTAAAACTCTTACGGAAGGGGATCATGCACTAGATCTACATTCTCATCCTCGATAATCATGTTGTTTATGATCGCACATACATTCATGACCTCCCACATCTGCTCGGTCGACCAGGTGAAAGCGGGTACCGGAAAATGTCAAACCAGGTGAAAGCGGGTACCGGGTGCTTTTAGTGTGCCTATGACCAGGCCATGCGCTCGTCTAGCGCTACCAAAGCACCCCGCCCCTCCCCCACTCGCGGCCACCGCCCCAAGCGTCGCGGGCGGCCTGGTAGTCCCGGACAGGATAACGGCATTGTCCGAACAAATTGCACCTATGGGGTGCCCTAGTGGGAGCCGTTTTCGGCCGGGGTGCCCCATAGGCCTTTGGGAGTGCTGAGTGGAGCATCTCTACCGGCACTCATTAAATTTGTGTCCGGCACCCTCCCAAGTTGTGGCCTCTTTGGGTTGCCGGACATGTATCTGCCCCAAATCAAACAAAAGCTACTAACATAAACTTGATCAATCTAATGTAAAATATAAAACATCCCCAAGCTTAGTTCCTACTCGTCCTCGAGTAGGTAAACGATAAAACAATAATTTATGAGGTGACATGCTACTAACATAAACTTGATCAATCTAATATAAAAGCATATGCACGCTGAGATCATAAAACTTTAAACACAAGCATGCTAAATAAAACTTTAATAATAAAGCATAGCAATTACTTTGCTTCACGAAGAGTAACTGAAATAAAGGATCATGATAATGCAAAGAAAGGTAGACGTTTATTTCAGGTATAGAGAAAGCATGGCAAAGTGATATTTCGATAGTCCTTAAGAGTGGGACAAAACATAAATGCGAGAAAACTTTCAAAGTTCAAGAGGAAGACTAGAACAAAAAAATTAACAACAAATAATATCACATCATGAAGTAATTATTGATGTTTATGGGACAAATGCACATAGAACCAAGAATGGAAAAAAATGCTCTCTCAACTGTGCATAAAGTTAGAAGATGGAGAATCAACAGAAAAGTAAAAGAAAGGCCCTTCGCAGAAGGAAGCAGGGATCACTCATGTGCTAGAGCTTTTTATTTTATTAAACAGAGGTATTAAAAGTTTGACATTTGTGGAGGAATGTCTATATTTTAGGAGGGGTGTATGCTAGTGTCAACGAATGGTAAACATACAATACAGTAAGTCACAAGCCAACTGGATTCACAAGAGCGGCTCCCATGGTGAAGGACGCAACTGGTGTAGAAGGGCATCCCTCTTTCTCTTTTGTTTACACAATTATGCTTTGACGGGAAAATAGTGAAGAGAATTCGTTTGTATTAATTTGGGGCTGGGCACCCCGTTGCCAGCTTTTCTATCATTTGGATAAGCGGATGAAGCCACTAGTCCAGGGTGTGAAATCCAATCATCAAGTGAGATAAAGATTCTCTATTGACGTCCTCATGAGCAAAAATAAGAACACGAAGCAGGAATAATTTTGAAGGTTTTAAAGGTAACACATGAGCAATTTACTTTGGAGTTGCAGTTAAATACAACATGTAGGTAGGTATGGTGGACACAATGGGAAAAACTTTGGTTTAAGGGAGTTTGAATGCACGAGTAGAGCTCATACTCAGTACAGGTGGAGGCTAGCAAAAGACTGGGAGCGACAAATCAAGAGAGCATAAGAGCCATAATCATGCATAGCGACATAAGCATCATTAATTAAAACATAAGCAGTATCACAAGTTCAAAAACTAAGTGGTCATGGAGGCTATTCGTGACTGGTTTGTAGTCATAAACTTGGTGTGAGCATGCGCCAAGTCAACCAAATAAAACATTCGAAAGAGAATACCATATATTGATGCTTTACGATGACAAGAACAACTCATGAATCTTTCAATACATATTAAACACTCTCAACTATTTGAGGCTAATCATGCTACTCAATAAGCACAAGGCTTTAAAACTAAAATAACATTCAGCATGGCATGAAAAAGTCCTAACCACAGTCTATACAAGCTTCTACTAGTACTGTTATAAATTCTACTTCAAGCAGCAGTTTTCTTTCTCTCAACAAGCACCATACAAAACGTGCTTTAAAAAAATACTCTTTATGATACAAAAAAAAAACATGAGAGTACTCATATAATACTACTAAAACTAACAGCTCTGATAAGATATGCATGCAAAACAGGAGCTAAATAAATGCAGCAGCCAAACAGAGACTAAGAATACAACGTATTCTCATGAAAAAGCGGAACGTGTCACTCTCCAATAAAAGAATGCTGGGGTCCAACCAAGCTTATTATGAAAATAAAAACAAACTGAAAGCAAAAGAAAACTGAAAATAAAAATAAAAGACGCTCCAAGTAAAGCACATAAGATGCGACCAAATACAAATATAGTTTCACTAGAAGCGACCTGATAATTTGTTGATGAAGAAGGGGATGCCTTGGAATATCCAAGCTTAGACGCTTGAGTCTTTTTGGAATTTGCTTGGATGTACCACCGGGGCATCCCCAAGCTTAAGCTTTCACTCTTCTTGATCACATCATATCATTCTCTTCTCTTGACCCTTGAAAACTTCCTTCACATAAAAATTCTCACAATCTTCATTAGCAACGTTAGTGCAATAGAAATAATAAGTTCACATGGTTCAGTTTAAACACAAGTCTAACACTCAAAAACACATTAGCTACTATCACAACTTATTTCAAAACTCTTTTTCTCAAAAGAACACCAAACGAAAGAGATTAAGATGTAAATGCGATAAATGGCAGAAATCGGTCAAAACAGAACATCAGGTAAAGATCGATTTTTTCAAAAATCTTCTGTTGATCAAATCAAAAAGTGGTATTCTAAAAAAGGTTGCGTATATAGCCCAGGATTAAGCAAAAAAGCTCAGGTCATTTTGAATTTTCTGTGATTTTATATGGAATTAACACCGGACAAGAGAAATCCATTTCCCGCGCAGAAATCCGAAATATAGTGTCAACTTTCCACTAGAGGCTTTACTTGGCTCAAGAAAAACACAAAAGAAAAGATACAGCAGGGTTTCTAAGGAAATAGAAAACACCCAGGTGCAAAGCACACCAAAGAAAACAAATAAAAACAGAGAAATAAAACGGGTTGTCTCTCGGTAGCGCTTTTCTTTAACGCCTTTCATCTAGGCATAGAAAGCAAGAAAATGCTCACGTAAGAAATATGAGTTAAGAAAAAGAGAGCATAAAGAATAAAGTATAAAACAAATTTAGGTCTAACCCACTTCCTATGCGTTGGAATCTTGTAAAGAAATAAATTAAAGAAGCTCAAAATAGAAATCATGGGAAGGTAGAACAAGAGCAAATTCAAAACTTTCAACAAAAAGAGAGGTGTTTTAGTAACATGAAAATTCTTACAACCATATTTTCCTCTCTCATAATAATTTCCAGTAGCATCATGATCAAAATCAACAACATAATAATCACATAAAGCATGTTTGTCGTGGTATGAAAGCACACAATTCATATCAATCTCAAAACTAGTGGGATCAAAATTTAAAATCAGCTCATCTTTTCCCCACTTTTAGCAATAGAAAAAAAGACGATTGATCACTCATAAAAGTTATAGGACACATTATACCAATCCTATTTTTAGTAGCATTATGATTTATAACATCAAGTAACATAGGACCATCATCAAGAGCATTATCATATAATTTTTCTAAACAAACTTCCTCGTTATCATGCATATCAATAGTTGGAAAAAATAGAGGATTCTCATAGGATTTATAAAAGTAGCATGGATTATCATAAATAACAGTAGCAATATGATTCTCACAAGTTTCATTCATTGTAGTATCAAGGTCACAAGTATAGCATGTATCAAGCTCATCAAAAAGAGATATTTCAAAATAATCAGTAGGATCATTACAATTATGAGTTAAAGAGTTACTATCATTGGGAGGTAGACATGGGTTACATTATTCCTCCTCTTGATCATCACTCTCCTCCTCTTTTTCATCCAAAGAACTTCCACATTCAGCAATTTCTTCTTCCATAGTTTCCTGCAAGGCATTAGTCTCTCCCTTTGGGGGGAGAATCTATTAAGATAACCCATTATGTAGTAATTACAATCCTTGTAAGTATCAAAGCAATATTCAAGTATAGCATAAATCTCATATTTATAAGGTGCATCATCAATACTTTCAAGAAAATAGGCAATTTCGAATGCACCCTTCCAAGCAATAAATTCTTCAATTTGTTCCACATCATATAATTCATAATTTCCCTTAACATAAGAAGATATGGTAACATCATCATTACACTCACATTGAAAAGGGAGGTGTTTATACCTTCTACAGCAGCAAGATTTATCAAAGCAATAAGTAACTTTATAAGTAGAGCACAAGTTTTAAGCATAGTCATGCAATTTATTAATTTGCTCCCATAAGTGTATCCCTTTTTCTGACAAGCGATGTTCCTTATAATGTTTTTGTTGTTCATCCGTGAACCAACCTTGACTAGAAGATATAGTTTCAAAGACATCAAACATTGATAGCAAGCATGACAAAACAACAAGAATAAGAAATAATTTTTTTGTGTTTTTGATAAAGAGAAGCAAACAAGACAAAAAAATAAAAACAAGACAATAAACAAAATAAAGAGGTTGAGAGTGAGAGACTCCCCTTGCCAGAAGACTTCCTTCTCCCCGGCAACAGCGCCAGATTAATCCTTGATGCTTGCGTTGGGATACCCCAAGAGGAGGGTGTTATGAGCACAGCGGTAGGAGTTTTCCCCTTAGTTAAGAACCAGGGTTATCAATCCAGTAGGAGAAAGAGAATCTTCGGAAGGTTGATGCCACTGACGGTGGTGCTGTCACTTCACCGGTGTCAACAGCAACGTGGAACCTGCACACAACACAACCAAAATACTTTGCCCCAACGGTATAGTGAGGTTGTCAATCTCACTGGTCTTGTTGAAAACAAAGATTAGACGTATAGTGTGGAAAACAATGTATGCTTGCAGTAAGTAAAGAAAGCAGGAAATTGTTGTGGTTTTTTTTAACAGTGTGGAAAATGGACCGGGGTTCATAGTTTCACTAGTGGTGTCTGTCCATAAAAGATAGCATGCTGGGTGAACAAATTACAACTGGGCGATTGACAAATAGAGGTTCATCGTAGTGCACAATATGACATGAAGATTACTATGATATTTAGTGCGGGCATTACAATAAGATACATAGACGACATCCATCTGCATCTATTACTAATAATCCACCCTCAGGTTATCATCCGAACCCCCTTAGGTATTAAGTTGCAAGCAACAGATAATTGCATTAAACAAAGTGTGCAATGCAAGCAATGATTATGCACGCGTGCACTCTCACCGCAGTTTTCTCCCTAATGGAAACAACACATCCTCCCCCTTCACGTTTTTGTCACTCGAGCAAGGAAACGAGGAGGCATGAACCCACTATACAGCATAAATACTCCCTCTTGGAGTCACTAGCAACTACTTGGCCAGAGCAACCACTAGAAATGGAAAGCATGCAAGATCACAAATAACATATGCAAATAAATAATATAATCAACTTGGCATAAGGTCAACATTCATCGGATCCAAGCAAACACAGCATATAGAATTACATAAGATCAGTCTTGATCATGATAGGCAGCTCACGAGATCTAAACATGGAGGCATATGAGGAGAACACAACCATCTAGCTACAGCTATGAACCCGTAGTCCAAGGATGAACTACACACGCATCACTCCGGAGGCAGGCATGGTGATGTAGAAGCCTCCGGTGATGATTTCCTCTCCGACAGGGTGCACAAAGCAACTCTAGAACCCTCCTGATCTAGGGTTGACGGTGACGGCGACTGCAGAACTTTTTCGGGGATTTTGATCAGGTGCTTAGGGTTTTCCATCCGGGGGATTAAATAGGCGAAAGGGCAGAGGCGGTGGAGGTCTAGGGGCCCTACACCACCCCCTGGCGTGGCCAAGGGGGGTTGCGCCACCCCATGGTGTGGGCCCCCTGATGCCCCTCTTCGGTCTTCTGGATGCTTCCGAGGAAATTAGGACTTCTGGGCTTTGAACTTTCCAATTCCGAGAATATTTCCAGAACAACTTTTCTGAAACTAAAAACAGCAGAAAGAACTGGCTCTGTGGCATCTTGTCAATAGGTTAGTTCGGAAAATCGATAAAAATTACATAAAGAAGGAGAAAACATGTAGCAATTGGCATAATATCATTATGGATTTTTATAAGAAGCTCTATAAGCCCATAAAGCATCATTCAACTTACTAGCCCAATTTTTCCAAATTTATTAACAGTCTTTTGCAAGATAGACTCAATTTCTTTCTTTGATAATTCTACTTGCCCACTGATTTGGGGATGATAAGATCAGGCAATTCTATGATTAACATCATATTTAGCAAGGGTTTTTCTAAAACTACCATGAATAAAGTGAGAACCTCCATCAGTCATAAGATATCTAGGCACACCAAACTTAGGAAAAATAACATATTTAAACATTTTTAATGAGGTTTCACCATCAGCACTCTTTGTAGGTATAGCCTGTACCCATTTAGTAACATAATCAACAACAACAAGTATATGAGTATAACCATTAGAAGAAAACAGACCCATCAAATGGTTCAATAACAAGAGAACAATTCATATGCATTTCACTTCGTCTAGAAATATTACCAACTCTTTGACATTCATCACAAGCTAAAATAAACTTTCGTGCATCTTTAAAGAGAGTAGGCCAATAGAAACCTGATTGTAGAACCTTCTTTGCAGTTCTTTCTCCAACGTAATGTCCTCCATAAGCACTACCATTACATTTTCTCAATATCTCTCGTTGTTCATGTTCTGCAACACATCTTCGCATAATACCATCTACTCCTTCTTTATATAAGTGTGGGTCATCCCAAAAATAATGCCTCAAGTCATAAAAGAATTTCCTTCTATGCTGAGCTGTAAAGGTTGGAGGAAAGTACTTGGAAACAATAAATTTAGCATAATCTGCATACCAAGGACTATCTCGCGAGCTTACTTTTATTGCAGCCAGTTGTTCATTTGGAAAACTATCATTAACAGGAATATGGTCATAAACAATGTTTTCCAATCTAGACAAATTATCAGCAACAGGATTTTCAGCACCCTTCCTATCTACAATATGCAAATCAAACTCTTGTAAAAGTAGCACCCATCTAATAAGCCTAGGTTTTTAGCATAATTTATCCGTGAGGTATCTAATATCAGCATGATTAGTACGAATACTAACTTTTGAATAAACAATATAAGGTCTAAACTTATCACAAGAAAAAACTACAGCTAGGAACTCTTTTTCAGTGGTAGCATAATTCTTTTGAGCAGAATCAAGAGTCTTACTAGCATAATGAATAACATTCAATTTCTTATCTATTCGTTGTCCAAGAACATCACCTATAGAAAAATCACTAGCATCTCACATTATTTCAAAGGGAAAATTCCAATTAGGTGGTTGAACAATAGGAGAAGAAATTAAAGGCTTCTTTAGAGTTTCGAAAGATTCTTTTCAAGCATCATAAAAAACAAAAGGTACATCTTTTTGGAGAAGATTAGTAAGAGGCTTTGATATTTTAAAGAAATATGTAATAAACCTCGTATAGAAACCAGCATGACCAAGAACACTATGAATAAGTTTCGCATCCCGAGGACAAGGCATTTTCTCAATTGCTTCAACTTTAGTTCTGTCAACTTCAATACCTCTTTCAGATATTTTATGTCCAAGAACAATTCCTTCATTTACAATAAAGTGGCATTTCTCTCAATTAAGAACAAGATTAGTTTCCTCACATTTCTGCAAAACTTTATCAAGATTGTACAAATAGTTAGCAAAAGAAGTTCCATAGACGGAGAAATATTCCATGAATACTTCCACAATTTCTTCACAAAAACCATTAAAAATAGCAAACATGCATGTTTGAAATGTAGCAAGAGCATTACACAAACCAAAAGGCATACGTCTATAAGCATATGTTCTGTAAGGACAAGTAAAAGTTGTTTTCTCTTGGTCTTGTTTCCTAACGGCAATTTTAGAAAACCCAGAATAACCATCAAGAAAGAAAAGTGAGTTTTTTTAGACAACCTTTCTAACATCTGATCAATAAAATGTAAAGGATAATGATCTTTCTTATTAAGTTTGTTAACTTTCTAAAATCAATGCACATTCTATAAACAACTACTACTCTTTGATGAATAAGCTCATCATTTTTATTTGGCACAACAGTAATTCCTCTTTTCTTAGGGACACAATGCACATGACTCACCCATCTACTATCAGCAATAGGATAAATAATACCAGCATCAAGGAGTTTTAATACCTCAATTCTTACCACTTCCTTCATCTTAGGAATTAAACGGCGTTGATTTTCAACAACTAGTTTTGCATCAGGTTATATATTAATAGCATGCTGACATATAGCAGGGGAAATCCCTTTCAAATCATCAAGAGTATATCCAATAGATCCGCGGTGTTTCTTCTATAGTTCCAATAATCTTTCCTCTTGTTTACCTGAAAGTTTAAAACTAATAATAACAGGATATGTTTTCTTATCATCAATTTAAGCATATTTAAGATCATTAGGTAAAGGTTTTTAATAAAAAACAGGATCCTCCTTGGGTGGTAGTGTGGTACCCAAGTCTTCCACATGTAAATTGTGTTTCAACATCGCTGGTTGACAAAGAAGAATATCGTAAATCTCATTTTTTCTCCCTAAAGACCTTTCATGGTCCTCGGTGTATTGTTACAAAGCATTATTAGGAGCACGAGCAATAGTGGCAATTTGTTCAGCTCTAAAATCTTCATTAGGCAATTAAGTTTCATAAGGAGGTCTAGCAAATTTAGAAAAATTAAACTCATAAGATTTTCCATCAAATTTAGTTTATTATTTGCTCCTTCTTACAATCTATATCAGCACCACAAGTGTTCAAGAAAGGTGTACCAAAAATGATAGGACACATTTTACTAGTAGCTGCACAAAGTACTAGAAAATCAGCAGGATATTTAGTTTTACCACATAAAACTTTTACATCTCTAACAATACCAATTGAATACATAGTTTCTCTATTAGCAAGCTAAATAACCACATCAATTTCTTCAAGTTCACAAGAACCAATTTCATGCATGATTTCTCTAGAAATCTCATAAGGAATAGCACTTGAACTTGCACTAATATCACATAAACCATAATAGCAATGATCACCTATCCTAACAAAGAGCACAGGAACACTAGTTTCCTAGATCTACCAGGATGTGAAACAACATTAGAAGCATCTTCACAGAAGATAATGTGTCCATCTTCTACATTTCCATTGACAAGGTCCTTTACTATTGCTGATGTAGGTTCAACAGTTATTTGTTCATCGGGTTCTGTAGATTTATTTGTACTTTTTTTAACCACACTAGTTATAATACAATGTTCCTTTACCTTAGCAGGGAAATATTTTCTCAATATAAGGTTGAGGCACAGCAGGATTAACAATATGCACTTCTATATTTCTAGCAGGAACACAGTTAAAAGTATCTTTATAAGTTGCATGGTACTTGTTCCACTCCATTTTGGGAATATCAAGATAGGAGGAAAAATCTTTAAAACTATTTGCAAAGTTTTGAGAGTCAAGGCCATAAACAACACAAACATTACGAAAATCATCGGTTCCCATAAAAGATTTAATGCATTCATAATCATAATTTATACTTGACTTTCTTCTTTTGTCATTCTCCCATCCTTCAGTATTTTCCTGGTTACGGCCAAGAAGATCCCATTTAGCTTCTCCTTCCATACATGTAAATAATTCGGAACAAGAAGCATCCAATAAATCCTTATGACAGAGAAAACCTTGCATATAAATTACTAATAACAATATTATTGGGGAGCTCATGAATGGGACATTTGAGCATTAGTAACTTATGTCTCCCCCGTGATTGGGAAATACTCTCTCCATCATGAGGCCAGAAATTATATCTTTGATTCCGGTCCTTACGAATCTCACTAGGAGGATAGAATTTAGAATAAAAGAGAGGTACAATTTCCTCTCATCCAATAGATCGGCCATTCTTCATCATTTTAAACCATTCTATAGCACCATCAAGTGGGCCAATCCATTTTAGAGCAAAGGAGAAGTCGGTTGGTTTACTTATGATGACTAAACATTCTTGAGGACACATGGTAATTTCGTCAAGTGTTTTTGCTTCATATGGTTGATTAATATTTATTGTTTTGATAGGTGTTGTGTGGTGAACCTATGATAATGCACCTCCCTACTAGGAATAATACATACTTGTGGTTATACCCCTTTCAAGCATCCACAACTAAAAGAAATTAATTAAGATAAATCTAACCATAGCCTTAAACTCTGGGATCCTACACTCCCTCGTGCATCGATTTCCTAACGGGGGTTTAGGTTTGTGTCACTCCGGCAAACCATAATAAGTAGCCAAATACATAATGCATCCCTCTAGGCCCATAAAGGTGAAGTGTCATGTAGTCGACATTCACATGACACCACTAGAAGAATAGCACCACAACTTTAATATCAAACAAATAGATATTAGTTCAACATAATTCAACTACTAACATCTTGACTTATCCAATGTCCTCAAGAACAAAACGAACTACTCACAAGACATCATATGGATCATGATCAGAGGTTATATAATGATGAATAACAATCTCGTCATAAAGTGCAAACACCAATAAATCTTGTAAGCATCAACTACAAACAAATATTCCACACCGGGAGAGAGATCTTGTGAAGAACAACAATATAGAACCCTAATTGTTACAGCGGGACAGAGGTGGATGGTGAGGATGATGGTGCTAGTGGTGATGACGATGAAGATGATTATCTTGATGATGCTCGGAGCGATGACGGTGACGATGGCGATGATTTCCCCTCTCCGGGGAGGAATTTCCCCGACAGATTTCTCCCTGCCAGAGAGCTTTTCTCTCTCTATTTTTTTCCGCCCCGTGGAGGCGGTCGAATATTTTCTCGATGGTTCTCTAGGTCTTAGGGTTCCCTGGGGATGAAGTATACGAAAGGGGGATGCCAGTGGTGGGCCAGGGTGGCCACACCACGTGGTGGCGTGGCTAAGAGGGGCGCCACTATGTGGTGTGGGCCCCTGGTGGCCCCCCTATGGCTCCCATCCTGGCTAGCTCCGTCATCTGGCAATATAAGAACTCTCTGATATCCCCCTTCTTCTTCTGGTCTTCAGAAATAGGGTATCTTGACAGTGCTTTTTCCAGCAGATTTCTGGTCCACGTGGATTATTCTCCAATAATTGTAAAACATGCAAAATGGATGAATTAACATAAATATCTTCTATAAATATGAAATATATTGATGAATAAAAGTAAATTATGATATAATATAGTGATGCAAAATGGACGTATCACGCGCGTGCGGCCACCCCAAAAGGCCAAAACCTAGCCCCCAACCCGTACTTCCTCGGCCGCCATGCCATTCCCCAGACCCAGTCACCCAACCCCCCTCCCCGATCCAAATCTCTCGCATCTCTCATTTCATCTCTCGCCGTTGCCTCCCTCCCCGATCCAGATCCACCTATAACCCGTCCTCCCTCCCTTATCTACCAGGCCTGGCACACCGGTCACCACCAGGCTAACGACGGAGGGGACCCAGGTAGGATGAGATATCTCTCACGCCGATTGTCGGGAGATGCAGCGACCTCCTTCACCGCACCCTCCACCACGAGACAGGAAGTAGCGCATGGGCTCCGTCCAATCGCTTCCACCACTGGACGTCCAGGTAACCTCCACCGCTCCCCCTCCATATCCGGACCGCGTCGGCGGACGATTGACTAAACGTCTTTGTTCCTCTTCTTTAGTCACGGAGATGTAGCCGCGACAAGTGCTAGAGATGGAAGATCTCCTCCGATGCACGTAAGGAGAAGGAGGACTTGATGCTGTTAGAGACCACCTCCCCGAGCTGCTGGCGCCCGCGACCTCGTCACCAACCGGTCGCTACCGGCCATGAACCTGTCCTAGTGCTGTTGTCGACGCCTTCCCAAACCTGCAGATGCCCGGTGATATCCATCCCCCTCACCTCATCCTCCTCCATGCATTCCTTGTAAATAATTTCCACCTTTTTTCACATTGAGTCGGGTACTAGTGGAGTATGGATTCCCATATTCTGTAGCTATGGTATTATAGGGTTAGTTTTTGGTTTGATGCTTGTATGGCCTCAAGATTAGGTGGATCGGGCAACAAATTTGTTGCAAAAAACCTACATATTGTCTCTCTTGTTAGAATTTGTTTCATAGGGGTTATGTTGGAAGCCTTGTATGCTTGATCTGAGCAGTGTTTGTTGCTGGTTGGATGTTGCTTGTATACATTTTTTGATAGTATTGTTCTGGTACTTGTAGTAACATCTTTCTGATGCATATTGTCGTCATGTTAGTTTTTTGTTTTAATTCAGGGAGGAGAAGACGAGACCTAGGGGAAGGGAATATTCCTCACTCCACCTAGGCAGCCAGGCAGCTGTTCACGGTTCAAGTCCGATGAGGGAGGATACAATTAAGGATGGCGCACAAGGTCGTCGAACCTGCTCATCCGCTTCACGCGCGACTAGTTTTGCGTCAAGTCCAAGTCCACCGTTGCCCACTTCAACCTCCACTTTGGCAACGAGGTCTAGGACACCGCTGGACAGGAAAGGGAAGTACCTACCACCCAAATCCATTTGTTTCTATGTGTTAGCAATCGGTATATGCTATGCCGTGTGGATCTCAAGAGCTGTTGTGTATACTTATTAGATGAGTAGATTGGCTGCACAAGGCCCCTTCAATTAAGTGAGGTCATGGTAATTTCCCTTCATAATTCTAGAAATTTAAACATGAAATAAAATCATCATGAACGATCTCTTCATTTTTCTATATTGTTTAATAGCTTGTGAACTTGTTATATAAGCCGAATACTTGATGATGTTATATAAATCCATGTGGTATCGGTTTACTTGTTATATTGTTGTGATGTATTCCTATGTCTGTCACATGTATATCAAATTTTTGATGGTGGTAGGTAAACTAATTGGTCAAGCATGGCTCTCCTCCACCTATCTGCTCAATCCTGCCCTCAATTCAGAATTCTTGATGGTGGTAGCAAGACGCTTTGGAGCTAGATTCTTTTCTGAGGGGTGGGATTTAACTCAGCATTCAGAATTCTTGTTTCTGTTAAGTTATCAAATTTGGATGGTTTGTTTGCTTGACTGGTTTTCACATTTGCTAATTCATGTGTACGAAGGGATGGTTATGCTGCTGGATGTTGGGTCGTCGATGCATCGGGCGCTCCAGGAAGTTGAGAACGTCTGCTACACCCTCCTGCACAAATGATGACCCACAAGTAAAGAGGACCTCAACAATCTTCGAGGGAAGTAAAACTCAAATTTACTTATTCGACGTAAGGGGAGCCAAAGAATATTTATAAGCCTTAACAGATGAGTTGTCAATTCAGCTGCACCTGGAAGTAGACTTGCTCGCAACAGTTTATCAGTAGTAACAGTTTTATAGCAGTAGTGGTAGTAAAATAACAGGGGGAATAGAATAGAAATAGTGGTAGCAATTGTGGGAAACAACATGATTAAAATACTGTAGGCATAGGGACGGATGAACGAGCGTTGCATGGATAAGATAGTTCATATAATAATCAAAACATGGGCAATCGCAGATAAATAATAATAAAGCATCCAAGTACTAGGTAACCATAGGCATGTGTTACATATTTAGTCGTACGTGCTCGCAATGAGAAACTTGCACAACATCTTCTGTCCTACCAGCCCGTTGCACCTGGGCCTGAAGGGAAACTACTGGTAATTAAGGTGCTCCTTTTAATAAAGCACGAGAGCAAAGCATTAACACTACGTGAACACATGTGATCCTCACAAAACAGCCATCCTCTCGGGTTATCCCAATTGCTGTCACTTTGGGGCCTCAGGTTCCGGACAACAATATGTGTAAACAACTTGCAGGTATGATCAAAAACATAATTATCTTGATGAAACAATAACATGTTCAAATCTGATACCATGGCACTCGTGCCCTAGTGACAAGCATTAAGCATAACAAGTTGGGATAATGAGAGATAGCACTAACAACGGATACTAGGAACCATGCCCTAACAATCTAACATTATTACGTGAACGATCTCATCCAATCCCTACCATCCCTCTCAGCCTACATCGAGGATTACTCACATATGGATGTGGGAATCATGGATGGTTGATGGAGAAGTGGTGGCGATGACGATGGCGATGATCTTCTCCGAATCCCCGTCTCAACAGGGTGCCAGAACATGAACTTCTGGTCCCCAAATTGGGTTTTGAGATGGCGGCAGCACTCTGGTGGTTTCTCTCTGGAATATGAGGAACCCCCTTCGGTTTTTAGGTAAGTAGGGTTAGGTAGACGAAAGGGGAACCCGAGGGTGTGCCCGAGGTGGCCACACCATGTGGTGGCGCAGCCTAGGGGGTGCGCCGGCAGGTGGTGTGGGCCCCTCGTGGCCCCTCTCCGTCTCGTCTTCTGGCTCCGAGGGTCTTCGGGTAAAATAAGAACGTTGGGATGTTTTCCGGGCATTTTCCTTAAAGTTGATTTTGTGCACAAAAACGGGACACCAGGGTAATTGTGCTGAAAACATCGTTAGTCCGTGTTAGTTGTATTTAAAACTCACAAGTTTAGAGGAAAACAACAGCAAAAGTGTTCGGAAAAGTAGATATGTTTTGGACGTATCAACTCCCCCAATATTAGCTTATTGCTTGTCCTCAAGAAATTCAGTTAACAACACAGTGCGATAAAAGAACCTTTACGAACACATTTGCATCGTATGATGTAAATATTCTCACTATATGATCAAGTACACATGCAATTCATAATAAGAAGTATGCAAATAAAGTCACCTAATTGTTATGCAAACCATGAAGAGATACCAACACACTAATAATAAGCAAGATGAAATATATCAATTTGCACGATTGCAGTGTTCATAATAAGATATGATGAAGTGGTATCTCGCTTGCCCTTAATTTTGGAGCAAAATATAAATGCTAGGGCACCTCTGAGGTTCAAGTGAAGACTATAAGTAAAGATATCAAAGATAAAAGCATCAAAGTTACACCACAATTAACCGTGTTCTGGGAAAAGCATATTACACCGAGAATGAGAGCTATGCTCTCGACAAGGTGCATAAAGTTAGAAGATGAAGACTCAACATAAAAGTAAAAGGGAGACCCTTCGCAGAGGGAACCGGGGATTAACTCATGTGCTAGAGGTTTTTATTTTATTAAAATGGAGGTATTGAAAAAAAAATTGAGAGAGGTGCATGTCCATGTCAACGAATAGCAAGCATACAATACATTACGTCACAAGTTAACTAGACTTCACACGAGCGGCTCACATTGAAGGACGTTCTTTCTACAAGGGTCAGAATATTATCCCTCTTCTCTTTTGTTTACCCCAATTATGCTTTAACTGATAAATCAGGGGCAAAAAGAGTGTAGAGAATTGTAATAACCACAATTTGGGGCTGGGCACCCTGTTGCGAGCTCTCATAGCAGTTGCATAATCGGATGTGCCACTAGTCTAGGTGTGTAAAGTCTCATCAACAAGGGAGACAAAGATCGTCTACCTGCATCCTCGGGAGCTAAAACAGGGGCACAAAACAGGTATAATTTTGAAGGTTTTAAAGGTAGCGCACGAGCAATTAACTTAGAGTGGCGGTTAAATACCACATAGGTAGGTATGGGGGACACATTTGGTAAACTTTGGTTTTTGGGAGTTGGATGCATGAGTAGAGCTCATACACATTACACGTGAAGGCTAGCAATATACTGGGAGCAACAATCAAGAGAGCAACAACTATCATAATCATGCTTGCAACAAAACAAAATTAACATGGGCATAAAAGTGATACAAATACTCAGAGGCAAAATAAATCATCAAGGATTTTTTGACCTTTTGTTTCCAGTCTTATGCATGCGGGAGCATGTGCGAAGTCAATTCAAGTGAAATATTCAGAGGAAGAAACCGCAATGTGATGCCTTTCTATGAATAAAACAATGCGAGCAAAAATTTATACGACATGCTATCTACTATTAGTATATTGGATCTGATCATGAGATAGCACAAACTACTAAGCATACAATAAATAACATACACCTTACACGAACAAACTAAGAATGTCCACATGGATGAGTATATGTACAAAAATGAAAACAAATAGAGTTCATACCAGCCACTCACCACAACTTGAATTGTCGTAAATCGTCATTATTACTCTTCACTTGTGTGGATTGAATGATATAAAATGATAACCAAGCTCTAATGGAGTCACGAAAGACTGTTGAACTCTGCATCAAACTTTGCAAAACCAAAGAAGAACAACAAATATTTTTGGGTTTTTGAATTCAAAACACGAGCAGAAGGAAACAAGCAAACAAAGCAAAATCTTTTTGGGGTTTTGAATATTAAACTAAAACCAGAAAGTAAAGCAAACTAATAAAAGAAACTAAAGAAACAAATAAAGAAAAACAACAGAAATGTTTTTGGTATTTTTGCGTCTTGGAAAGCGGAAACAAAACAAGAAAAACAAAGGCAATTAAAGAAACAAAGAAATGAATATACAAAGAACCGACACAAACATGATATGTAAATGAGTGTGATTTTGGCATCAATCTTAGAATTTTGGCCTAAGTGGAGATCAATCCCAAGAGGGCCAATAAGTGGCGCCTCCATAGTGCAACGAGGAAGGGCCATCCTCCTGATATGAACTCGAGGACGCCTCGGTGTAATGCACGGTGAAGTCCTTGGAGGGTGCATCGTGTCCTACTTGATACTCGGGGCCGTGCTGCACATGGAAACCAAGCAAACATAGCTGCTCGTCCAGCTCCTCCTTCGAGCACGACCATGGACCCTTGTGAATACTAAACAAACCAGGATGCGGGAAAGGAACTTCCCTTTCATCTCCATCAGTAAATAAAACTCTATAGACTAGATTTCTATCACTAGAGTTAGAAGTAACAAAATGATGAGATTTCATGGCAGAAAGATCAAGTCTCTCTAGGGCTAACAACTCATCATTTGAAGCAACAGAAAGTCCTAGAGCAGTTATAATACACGCAGCAATAATACCGCCATAAATGGGTCCTCTAGCAGCTAAACAGCGAGCAATGAGAGCACCAAGGTTGTACTTATGGTTATGATTAAGTGTAGCAGCCACAAAAGCTAAATGGTAATTTGAAATATTACTAGTGTTTTCCCTACCAAGAACACTAGTAGCAAGATAGTAAGCAAAATATCTAATGGTTGGGAGCTGATGTTCCTTATCTTGTCGCACTGAGCTGCGCGGTCATCATCATTTGTCACCCCTTGGTAGAGCTCCGGCGAATCAGCATGTCGTCTTTGAATCCTCCTCGTTGTCCCAGTCGTATTAATACCTATGATACTGCAAAATCTTGCCAAGGGCATGGCACAAGGCCTCGTAGATTCTGAATGCAATAGATGGATTATAAGAGGAGTTATCAAAACTAAAGCTGTCAACAGAAGTTTTGGTTAGTATAGTGATGTCTACGCACGCTTCTATTCTTGTAGACAGTGTTGGGCCTCCAAGTGCAGAGGTTTGTAGAACAATAGCAAGTTTCCCTTAAGTGGATCACCCAAGGTATATCAAACTCAGGGAGGTAGAGGTCAAATATATCCCTCTCAAGCAACCCTGCAATTAAGATACGAGAAGTCTCTTGTGTCCCCAACAAACCCAATATACTTGTGAGGTATATAGGTGCACTAGTTCGGCGAAGAGAGAGTAAAATACAAGTAGTATGGAGGATTGTAAGTGATAATAACAATCTGAAATAAAAATGGCAGCAAGAAAACATGTAGCAGGACAGACGGAAAACGGTGTTTCAATGCTTGGAAATAAGGCCTAGGGTTCCTATTTTCACTAGTGGACACTCTCAACAATGATCAGATAATTGAATTAATAAATATCATCTCTTCACTAAGCTAGTCCGAACCACTCTCCGGTCGAATAATGAACACTAATCATTGCGTAGGGCTTTGGCATCACTCCTCAAGTCTATATTCCCTCTCTAGGGCACCCCAATGTCACTACGAGCGCCATAAATTAGTACTAAACAAACGCCTCAATTTCATAGGTTCTTCTTCCAACACAAGATATAAATATCATGCTAAACCACACGGAGCACACACTATCCCCTTTACCCCGTGATCAAAGTGTTTACGGAGATAAAAAAACCACTTGAGTAGCATAACAGATCAAGATCAATCTACATATTCAACTAGATTACAAAGCTCATGATCACATATAGATCACACCATGGGAGAGAGATGAACCACATAGCTACCGGTAGAGCCCTTAGCCTCCGGGGAGAACTACTCCCTCCTCATCATAGGAGACAACAACGGCGATGGACATGGCAGTGGAGTCGAAGGAGATGGCTTCCAGGGGCACTTCCCCGTCCTCGCAGGGTGCCAGAACAGAGATTTGTCCCCCGAAACTTGTCGGTGGCGGCGGCGGAGCTACTGATGTATTTTTTCGAAAAAGTTCGATTCCCCTCGGGTTTATGCAGCAGGGAGTATATATAGGTGAAAGGGCAATGCCGGGGGGTGGCCAGGGGGCCCACACCCCTAGGTGGTGCGGCCAGGGGGACCCATGCCACCCCATGGTGTGGCCACCCTATGGCCCCCCTCCGGGGCTCTTCGGGAGTTCTGGAAGCTTCCGAGACTTTTAAGACTTCTGGCTTTCGAATTTTCCAATTCCAAGAATATTTCCAAAACAACTTTTCTGAAACTAAAAACAGCAGAAAACAAGGAACTGATTCTGTGGCATCTTGTTAATATGTTAGTCCCGTAAAACGTGTAAAAATGACATAAAGTGTAAGGAAAACATCTGGCAAACAACATGGAACATCAGAAATTGGGGATACGTTTATGACGTATCAAGCATCCCCAAGCTTAGTTCCTACTCGTCCTCGAGTAGGTAAACGATAAAAAAAAATCTGTGGTGACATGCTACTATCATAAACTTGATCATTATAATGTAAAAACATATGTATGATGAGATCATAGAACTTCAAACACAAACATGATAAACAGAACTTTAATAGTAAAGCATAGCAATCACTTTGCATCGTGAAGGGTATCTTAAATAAAAGATCATGAATAATCATTCAAACAAAGATAAACGTTTATTTCAGGTATAGAGAAAGCATGGCAAAGTGGTATTTCACTAGTCCATAAGAGTGGGACAAAACATTAATGCCAGCAATCTTTCAAAGTTCATGAGGAAGACTAGAACAAATAATTTAAGAACAAATAATATCACACCATGAAGTAATTATTGATGTTTATGGGACAAATGCACATAGAACTTAGAATGGCAAAAATGCTCTCTCAACTGTGCATAAAGTTAGAAGATGGAGACTCAACATAAAAGTAAAAGAAAGGCCCTTCGCAGAGGGAAGCATGGATCACTCATGTGCTAGAGCTTTTTATTTTATTAAACAGAGGTATTAAAAGTTTGACATCGTGGAGAAATATCTATTTTTTTAGGAGAGGTGTATGCTAATGTCAACGAATGGTAAACTGGTATAGAAGCAAACTGGATTCACAAGAGCGGCTCCCATGGTGAAGGACGCAACTGGTATAGAAGGTCATCCCTCTTTCTCTTTTTTTACACAATTATGCTTTGACTGATATAATCAGGGGCAAAAATAGTGAAGATAATTTGTTTGTATTAATTTGGGGCTGGGCACCCCGCTGCCATCTCTTCTATCATTTGGATAAGAGGATGAAGCCACTAGTCCTGGGTGTGAAATCCAATCAACAAGTGAGATAAAGATTCTCTATTGACGTCCTCATGAGCAAAAACAAGAACACAAAACAGGAGTAATTTTGAAGGTTTTAAAGGTAACACATGAGCAATTTACTTGGAGTGGCAGTTAAATACCACATGTAGGTAGGTATGGTGGACACAATGGGAAAACTTTGGTTTTAGGGAGTTTGGATGCACGAGTAGAGCTCATACTCAGTACAGGTGGAGGCTAGCAAAAGACTGGGAGCGACAAATCAAGAGAGCATAAGAGCCATAATCATGCATAGCGAGATAAGCATCATTAGTTAAAAGATAAACAGTGTCACACGTTAAAAAACTAAGTGGTCATGGAGGATATTCGTGACTGGTTTGTAGTCATAAACGTGGTGTGAACATGCGCCAAGTCAACCAAATAAAACATTCGAAAGAGAATACCATATATTGATGCTTTACTATGACAAGAACAACTCATGAATCTTTCAAGACATATTAAACACTCTCAGCTATATAAGGCTATTTGTGCTACTCAATAACCACGAGGCTTTAAAACTAAAATAACATTTATGATGGCATGAAAAAGTTCTAGGCACAGTCTATACAAGCTTCTACTTGCACTGCTAAAAATTCTACATCGAGCAACAGTTTCTTTTCCCAACAAGCACCATACAAAATATGTTTTAACAAAAATTCTCTACATGAGAGTACTCACATAACATTACTAAAACTAACAGCTCTGAATAAGAGATGCATGAAAACAAAGGCTAAACGCGGTACTAGCAAAAAGTGAACACTCACAGAACAATAAAATTAAAACTAGAGTGTTCTAAGCAATGAAAAAGGAGTGTGTCTCTCTCCCATACAAGTATGATAAGATCCAAACATTTATTACAGAAAAGAAAACCAAACAAACTGAAAACAAAAATAAAAGACGCTCCAACTAAAGCACGTAAGATGTGACCGAATAAAAATATTGTTTCACTAGAAGTGCTGATAATTTGTTGATGAAGAAGGGGATGCCTTGGGAATCCCCAATCTTAGACACTTGAGTCTTCTTGGAATTTTATGGGATGTACCACCGGGCATCCCCAAGCTTAGTATTTTCACTCTTCTTGATCACATCATATCATCCTCTTCTCTTCACTCTTGAAAACTTCCTTCACACAAAAATTCTCACAATCTTCATTAGCAACATTAGTGCAATCGAAATAATAAGTTCACATGGTTCAGTTTCAAAACAAGCCTAGCACTCAAAAACACATTAGCTACTGTCACAACTTATTTTAAAACTCTTTTTCTCAAAAGAACACCAAAAGAAAGAGATTAAGATGCAAATGCAATAATTGGCAGAAATCTGTCAAAACAGAACATCAGGTAAAGATCGATTTTTTCGAAAATCTTCTGTTGCTCAAATCAAGAAGTGGTCAAATAGTAAAAGTTGTGTATATATCCTAGGATTAAGCACAAAAAATCTCAGGTTTAATTTTCTGTGATTTTATACGTATTTAACAGTGGACAACAGAAATCTGTTTCCTGCGCAGAAATCCGAAATATAGTCTCAACTTTCCACTAAAGGCTTTAATTGGATAAACAAAAACATAAAAGAAAAGATACAGAGGGGTTTGTAAGGGAATAGAAAACACCCTGGTGAAAAGCACACCAAAGAAAACAAAGCAAAATAGAATGAAAACAGGGAAATGAAACGGGTTGTCTCCCGGTAGCGCTTTTCTTTAACGCCTTTTAGCTAGGCACAATGATTTTTATTTTTGAAAAAATGCTCACATAAGAATAAGAGTTGAAGCACAATAAGAGAGCATCAAGAATGAAATATAAAACACATTTAATTCTAACCCACTTCCTATGAGAAAGAATCTTGTAGAAAAACAAGTCAACGAAGCACAAAGTGACTAGCATAGGAAGACAAAATAAGTGCAACATAAAAAAATTCAACATAAAGAGGGGAACTTAATATTGTTGAGATGCATAAAACCATGTTTCCCTCTCTCATAATAGCTTTCAGTACCATCATGAATAAAGTTAACAATATAGCTATCACAAGAAACATTCTTATCATAAAAGAATTATTACTCTCCGCATAAGCATAGTCATTCTTATTGATAACAACGGGAGTAGGATTATCATAAAGAACTCGAACATGATAGAAAAGTTGCATATTAAAGATATGGTTTTGGGTAGTCCCAGATAATTATGGCAAGTTTCATGAGGATGATTGTAATTATAGTCTATGTTATAACTTTCTTTATAATAATTAACAAAGACTGGAGGCATATTGAAATCATAATTAATTTTCTCCTCAATAGTAGGTGGACTAAAAATGTCATATTCATAATTGCAATCATCATATATTGGAGGCATAATATCATCACAAGAAATAAAATAGTTGTCTTCCAAAATGCGTTCATTTGTAAACACATCATCATTTTTACTAGGAGGAGACGTATCAAGCATATAATTATTAATAGCAAAGGGGTTTTCAAACATATCATCCACAAGTTTAGAGCTTTCTGTATCATAATTGGAAGGAACATGGATGGTACTAATAGTACAACAATTATTGTCATCATTTCCAGAATTGGTACCAAACAAATTTTCAATATCAAAAGTAGTGTGTTTCTCCCAATCATGATCACTTTCATAAATAACATGCATAGGAAGATCATCGAGTTCAGACTCATCAAAAACTATAAGTGGAGCAACATGCTTAGGGGGAGATACCGTTACCTCTCTCTTTTTACTCCTCCTTTTCTTCGTCTTCCTCTTCTTCCCCTCTTTAGGAGGGAGAGGCTTAAAAGGGAGCTTCTCCACATACCATGGTTTATTATCAGAAACAATAGAAAGAACTTTGGAGGATTTCTCCTCTTCATTAATAAGAAAAAAACACATATTAGTCCTGTCATATTTTGGTAAAGTCTCCTATTTTATAATATTTTGTATGTAAGTATTTGCATGACAACT
This sequence comes from Alopecurus myosuroides, assembly GCA_028641055.1. Classification (NCBI taxonomy): domain Eukaryota; kingdom Viridiplantae; phylum Streptophyta; class Magnoliopsida; order Poales; family Poaceae; genus Alopecurus; species Alopecurus myosuroides. The sequence goes on along the minus strand of CM054062.1, from coordinate 271,483,995 downwards.
ATCAACACAATATTTTCCATGCAAGTGTCTTTAAAAGGTTCATGATATATGTCCAAATTTCCTTTAGTAATATTAAGATAAGAAGCAAAGAATCTATACCAACCAACAACTATTTGTTAGCATTAAGCTCATGAAAATCAGCAATTTCAGCAAAAGTCTTAATGCAATCATACTCATAGCTTATACTTGAATCTTTACCTTTGTTGTTATTCCAATATTCACTATTGATTCGAATCCCATCAAGAAGATCCCACTTAGCTTGAACCTTCTTACTACAAAAAGAACCCTCTGAACAGGCATCTAGATAATCCTTCCAATGTCCTGAAAGCCTTGCATAAAAATTAGTAACAATTATTTCCTCACGAAGGTCATGGTTAGGACATTTGAGTATTAATGTTTTCAATCTTCCCCAAGCTTGGGAAATGCTTTCTCCATCATGAGGCCAAAAATTATAAATTTAATTCCTATCTAAATGTAGCTCATGAGGAGGATAAAATTTAGAGTAAAACAGAGATTCAAGTTCCTTCCACTCCAAATGATGAGAATCATCTAGTAGTTTATAACACTCCCTTGCGTTGTACTCAAGTGGCAAAGGGAATAGCCTACTCTTAACTTGGTCCATTTAGATACCTGCACACTTGAATAACTCGCATAATTCATGCATAAAGTGTAAATGATCACTAGGATGGACAGTTCCATTTCCAAAATAACGGTTATCCATGACAAGTTCAACAATTTTCTTGGGTATTTTAAAAGGAATGCTTTCAGTAGGAGGATTTAAATATCACAGGAATCATTAGGTTTATCACATATGGGAGATAAAGTATCATCAGAGCAAATTTTCTCCTCTAAAGCTGGAAAACTAAAAAGTTTATAAAAACTAGCTTCCCCAAGCTTAGAATTTTCCATGGTACTAGAAATAATGGTATCCAAATAATTAATGCTAATAACATTGCTATCACTATTATGAAAATAAACTTACATATGTTTTTTAATTTTCTCTTCAAAAGCATCATGTCCTAATTCAAGATAAATATTATAAAGTTATATCATATTTTTGTTGCTTTCCATTGAGACTACTAGTAAAAATAAAAACAAGAAGCGAGTAAAAATAAGCCTAACTAGCGAAAACAAGAAACAAAAAGATATAATTGCAGAATCTAAAGGAAATAACTTCGAGCACTCACACCCGAGGATGTGAGTACCTTTTACCTTACCTCCCCGGCAGCGGCGCCAGAGAAGAGCTCGATGTCTACGCACGCTTCTATTCTTGTAGACAATGCTGGGCCTCCAAGTGCAGAGGTTTGTAGAACAACAGCAAGTTTCCCTTAAGTGGATCACCCAAGTTATGTCGAACTCGGGGAGGTAGAGCTCAAAGATATCCCTCTCAAGCAACCCTGCAATTAAGATACGAGAAGTCTCTTGTGTCCCCAACAAACCCAATATACTTGTTAGGTATATAGGTTCACTAGTTCGGCGAAGAGAGAGTAAAATACAAGTAGTATGGATGATTATAAGTGATAATAACAATCTGAAATAAAAATGGCAGTAAGCAAACATGTAGCAGGACAGGCGGAAAACGGTTTTTCAATACTAGGAAATAAGGCCTAGGGCTCCTACTTTCACTATTGGACACTCTCAACGATGATCACATAACTGAATTAATAAATATCATCTCTTCACTAAGCTACTCCGAACCACTCTCCGGTCAAATAATGAACACTAATCATTGCGTAGGGCTTTAATAGCACTCGTCAAGTCTATATTCCCTCTCTGGGCACCCCAGTATCACTACGAACGCCATAAATTAGTACTAAACAAATGCCACAATTTCATAGGTTCATCTTCCAACACAAGATATAAATATCATGCTAAACCACACGAAGCACACACTGTCACCTTTACCCCGTGATCAAGGTGTTTACGGAGATAACAAAACCACTTGAGTAGCATACCATATGAAGATCAATCTACATATTCAACTAGATTGCAAAGCTCATGATCACATAAAGATCACACCATGGGAGAGAGATGAACCACATAGCTACTTGTAGAGCCCTCAGCCTCGGGGGAAAACTACTCCCTCCTTATCATAGGAGACAACAACGACGATGGAGATGGCGGTGGAGTCGACGGATATGGCTTCCGGGGGCACTTCCCTATCCCGGCAGGGTGCCAGAACAGAGATCTGTCCCCCGAAACTTGTCGGTGGCGGCGGCGGACCTACAGATGTATTTTGCGAAAAAGGTCGATTCCCCTAGGGTTTATGCATCGGGGAGTATATATAGGCGAAAGGGCGATGCCGGGGGGTGGCCAGGGGGCCCACACCCCTAGGTGGCGCGGCCAGGGGGACCCGCGCCACCCCATGGTGTGGCCACCCTGTGCCCCCTCCCCCTCCGAGGTTCTTCTGGACTTCCGGAAGCTTCCAGGACTTTTAGGACTTCTAGCTTTCGAATTTTCCAATTCCGAGAATATTTCCAGAACAACTTTTCTGAAAGTAAAAACAGCAGAAAACAGGGAACTGGCTCTGTGGCATCTTGTTAATAGGTTAGTCCCGAAAACGTGTAAAAATAACATAAAGTGTAAGGAAAACATGTGGGAAACAACATGGAACATCAGAAATTAGGGATACCTTTATGACGTATCATATAGCATATTGAGCGCTTTCCTCATTCATATATTCAGTTAGACCAACCCTACCAACAAGAAGCAACAAATCATCGAGGTACCTACATCATTCAAAACGTTAAAACAAGGGAAAGTAGACGGATGTGCATCTCCATCATCCCCCTCTTATCAATACTCAATGCAATAAGATTTTCATTCTAGGATGGCCTCAACTGAGTAGTTGATCTCGAAGGCCTTGCCCTCCTAGGTGCATAACTCTCCAAGATTTCTCCATAGGTGTAGTCATGCATCTTCCTTTTCTGAATTTTTAATAAGCATCACAAAAATTGATTTTGAAACAACTATATGATAGAAAATACTATAGAGACTTGTAAGAGGGCTATACATGCATCAAAAATATTTTATTTTCACACAAATCAAGCATGCAAACTCACATAACCTATCACCTACAGTACCAAAAACTCAAGAAATTCTCCACTAAACAAAATTCTACTTGGATAATCGGAGGAGTCACATATTGTCGAATATGCATCTCAACAAGTCCCTCCGGTGAATCGATAGGGTTTCGATTAGGAGAATGTGTAGGCGCTGGTGACAATCGTCGGCTAACAGGGGGCACGATTTACCCAGATTCGGGGCCCTCGTAGAGGTAAAACCCTTACTCCTACTTCTGTCGATCCGTATTATCGAATAGATTGGTTACAGTGGGGGTGCTCAAGTCGAGAGTAGATCTCAATCTCGAGGCTTTGGTGGTGCGGTATTGCTTGTCCCCCTCCTGGTGGTTCTCCTGGCTTATATAGGTGGCCAGGTCTCAAACCGTACCTGGGGGGGGGGATACAAACCCTAACCTAAAGTCAGTTACAAGTTTTCTTACTTGACTCGCAAGGCCTTGTGGGTGGGATTTAACTGGGCCTTCGAGAATAGTCTATGGAATCTCCCTTTGGGCTTGGGTCTTGGGCCTTGGACCGGGTAGCATCACCCGATGGGTCCAGGATTCATCCCTTCGTCAGTAGCCCCCTTCTGCTTGCAAGCTTGCAGCTCCTCGATGGTTGCGGTTCTTTTATATGTTGCCTGGAAGTTTTTGCAGAAGTCGAAGTTCAGATCGTACCATGATCCGTAGCATGCCTTCAGGTCTTCTTTCGAGCCAGCTGCGCGCTACACCTACAAGATGTAAGTTAAGGTACTGCATAGTTGTGGTCTTATTCCCACGTTGGCATTTTACAGCCGTGAGGATTGCGACTCCAGCGAACCGTCGTATTTTGGCTCTTCCGTAGTAAGCTTAAACCTCCTGGGCATTGGCACCTCGCGGATCTTGCGAGTGAAGCATAATGCGCCGCAGGCCTCTTCGTCAGAAGAGGTGGATGGGGAACGTGCGCGGTTCCTGGCTGCTCGGGCCTTGTTGACCTTGTTTTGAATGATGTCAGATCGCGCATTATATCCAGACTGGTCGCAATCGACCTCCTTCCGTAGCTCTGGCTGCGGTGTCGCGAGCGGCTGCTGTGATGTCGCGAGCTGCGATCTCGATCCCTCGGGCTATCATCGCTGCTACTCGGGCTATCACCGCGTCGCCTGGCTTCTTTTCCTCGGGCGCGACGAGGTGACTTCTCCTTCCTGGGCGATGTACTCCTATGTCTGCGGGGTGTTCCTTTGTCTTTCTGTGTAGTCAGCTTTTTTTCGGTCGTAGGCGGCGAGTCTTGCGGCTGCCATGCCTAGCCCTTTCTAGACTTGCCTGTATTGCTCTGCGCGGGGGTCGTTCTCCCTTGGCTGGTTCGTCTGCAGATTAGTGGCTGCAGCCAAGACCGCGGCGGCAGGAGTCGTCGGGTGCACGTTGCCGTCCTCGTCGACGCGCATAAGTGAGGCTTCGAGTGTTCTGCTGATCCCGGTGAGAGATTCTCCATCCATGGTCGCGGTCTTCGAGACGTATCTCTTTCTCCCGGGATGGTCCCCTACAGAATGTGTCTTGGAGAGTGCCGCACGGCGTTGGCTTGATTCATCCGCCAGCTTTTTCCGCTCGGCCAGATCTTTGCGAGCTTCTTTGATCAACGTTGCCGCTCTCACTAGATGGTAGTGGTATGCGGTCAGATCTTCCTGAGGGGCTCCTGCTTCGATCGGCTTGCTTGAGTGAACGGCCGCTTTTTCCCTGACCCAGGATTCTCGCGATACGTTGATGGCCTCACGTTGCTTTGCGCTATCTTCCCTTTCTTTGGGTGGGTCGCTCGATCCTGCCATGCAGACCTGGGCCAGATATGGCTTGTGAGTCCTAGGCGTAGTTTGGAGAGCTTTCCTGACCCGAGAAGGTTCCTCTGCGGAGAGTGTGTGGAAGTTGTGGGTGCTGAGGCGGACGGATTCGCCGCTCTTTGCTAGGTCGCGATCCACGTAGTTGGGCAGCGAGTCCACAGCTCCTGGGCTCGAGATCGACTGAGAGTCCGATCCTTCGAGATTGCTTTGCTCGGGAAGTGCAGGATTCCCTCTTTGTTAGCGTAGAACTGGAAGCTCCTGAACGTCAGGGTGACGATTTTCTCCAATCCACTGAACACCGGGCGTGATTCCGGCGAGTGGGGCACGACGATAACCGACCCGATTCGGATCGGATTGGTTGGAGTCGAAGTTCCAGGGCTCCAGCTGAAGTTTGGTGTCGATGAGGCCGAAGATGTCGTAGATCCAGCGCCCGCCGTTCCCACAGACGACGCCAATTGTCGAATATGCATCTCAACAATTCCCTCGGGTGAACCGATAGGGTTTCGATTAGGAGAATGTGTAGGCGCTGGTGACAATCGTTGGCTAACAGGGGCACGATTTACCCAGGTTCGGGGCCCTCGTAGAGGTAAAACTCTTACTCCTGCTTCTGTCGATATGTATTATCGAATATATCGGTTACAGTGGGGGTGCTCGAGTCGAGAGTAGAGCTGAATCTCGAGGCTTTGGTGGTGCGGTATTGCTTGTCCCCCTCCTGGTGGTTCTCCTAGGCTTATATAGGTGGCCAGGTCTCAAACCGTACACGGGGGGATACAAACCCTAACCTAAAGTCGGTTACAAGTTTCCTTACTTGATCCGCAAGGCCTTGCAGGTAGGCTTTAACTCGGCCTTCTAGAACAGTCTATAGCATCTCCCTTTGGGCTCCCGATAGGTCCAGGATTCATCCCTTCGTCACATACCAGAGAACAAATCCCCAAATTTCAGCAACAAAGATGAGAAGAGCAAGGAGATTGAAAAATCTCGAGGAAGAACATCAATAGCTTGGGTTCCAGGAATGTTTTCGAGTTTGGGTGAGAGAGTGGAGTGTTTGGCAGGGAGGAGAGCAAGTGCAGGGCCAGAGGGCCCACACCATGGGATGGCGCACTCGCACCACCTGGTGTTGTGCAAGCATGGTGGGTCCCCTTGGGGTGGCCCAGGTGCTTCTCTGCCTCATTTTTATGTTTTAGCATAGAAATTTAATATATTTTTTTCTCGAAATTTTAGAGAAACTTTGTTTTCGAGCAATTTCCAAAATTTAATAAATGATTATAAACCAGGAAAAAATTATTAAATGATGGAAAACAAAACCAAAACCAAAACCAAAGCTACAGAGGTTCTATGGCACTCAAGTAGGCAAATGACGAGGGAAAACATAAGGAAACATAGTGAAAACAAAAAATTTGGGTGGTGAAAATATAAGTAACAACAGTAAACAAGGTGAAAAAATGATGAAAACATGATTGTGGAAGGTGAAAACATAATGATATACTAAAGTAGCATGGTGAAAACATTGTGAAAACAGAAAGGTGAGAGTGAAAACATAATTTTCTTCATTCAAAATCACTTTGTTAACAAGGTTTATCAAGTCTTCTTACCAAAACCATTTTTATATGAAGTAAAACTTTGCTTTTCACTAAATTATTGTGTTACCTCAACTTTGATAGACATAGCCCAATCATGACAATTTCATATTCTTTTTGTGGCATTAGAATAGGACAATAGAATTCTCCAATCTTGATGGTCTCAATATTTTGAACTGAACTTAGACCATATTTCCTATCAATCTTCATGGGAAAATAAACTGTGTGTTCTTTATCATTAACATTAAAAGATTCTTTTCCTTGATTAAAATCAATAACAGCCCATGTAGTAATAAGAAAAGTTCTCCCAAGAATAATAGACATATTATCATCTTCATGCATTTCCAACACAACAAAGTCAGTTAATATCAAACAATTAATAGCCACTTGAACAAGAACATTCTCACATATACCAACAGGAACAGCAGTAGATTTATCAACCATTTGCAAAGATATCTCAGTTGGTATCAATTTTTCTAGAAGAAGTCTTTTGTACAGAGAAAAACGCATAACACCAACTCCTGGTCCCCACAGAAAGCAGTTCTAACATAATTATTTTTAATGGAGCATGCCATAGTGGGTACACCAGGATCTCGAAGCTTCTTGGGAACTTACCATTGAAAGAGTAATTAGCAAGCATAGTGGATATTTACTCATTAGGAATCTTCCTTTTGTTTGAGACAATATCTTTCACATATTTAGAATATGGAGGCAATTTAATAGCATCAGTTAAAGGAACTTGCAAAAACAAAGGTTCATCCAATCACAAAACTTGTTATAATGTTCTTCTTCCTTTGATTTATGTTTCTTATTAGGAAAAGGCATTGATTTTTTTTACCCAATGTTCTCTCTCATTACCATGTTTATTAGCAATGAAATCCTCCTTAGTGTACTTTGCATTTTTTTTAGTTTGCTTTACAGATTCCTCTTCCATTTCTTCTTTATCAGAAGCATCATTCGTATCATTACCATTTTCAGTTTCAGCATTAGAGACAAATATACTATTAGGATCTTTAGCAGATTCAGGAGATTCTACAACAGTTTTATGTTTTTTTTCTTCTTTTCCTTAGAAGGAGTACTATTGTTTTTCGCTTGTTGAGAATCTTGTTCAATTATTTTAGGATGACCCTCAGGATACAAAGGATCCTGAGTACAAACACCACTTCTAGTGATTATTTCATAAACATGTTTTTATCTAGAAGCATTAACTAGCAAATGTTTTTGCACCTTAGTGAGTTGATCAATTTGATTTTGAACCATATGGAAATGTTTAACAAGCATTTTAACAACATTAGAGGTTCTCTCAATAATACCATGCAAATTATCAATAGCTGTAGAATTTTCAATTAGATGATTCTACATTCTTATATGAAAGTTATCTTGCTTAACAACATATTTATCAAATTCATCTAAGAATTAGGTGGTTTCGAATAGGGATATCTCTATTATCAAAATATTTGAGAGAGTGTACCTCAATCGTGGATGGGGCAGGAATTGTCTTACGTAATTCTCTATAGGTGGTAGATTCTTCACATCTTCAGATTGAATACCCTTCTCTTCAAGAGATTTCTTGCCTTCCCTCATCTCTTCATCATTGAATTCAATCATTCCCTTTTCTTTGGTGTTGGTGTTGGTGTTGATTCAGGTATAGTCCAATCATCATGATTCTTTCTTATTTTAGCCAATAATTTCTCGGCTTCTTCTGGAGTTATTTTCCTAAAATCACAACGAGCGCAACTATCCAGGTATGTCCTAGATTCAACAATTAGTCCATTATAGAATATATCTAGGTGTTCATTTTTGTCTAATTGATGTCCAGGCTTAGCTCTAAGTAAAGAACAAAATCTTGCCCAAGATTCCGACATTTTCTCTCGTTCAATTTGCTTAAAGTTAAAGATTCTTTGCAAAGTAGCATGTTGAGCACTAGCCGGAAAATATTTCTGAAATAAAGCATTAACCAAACTAATAGGACTATCAATAGATCCAGGTGACAAATTATTAAACCAAGTTTTAGCTTCATCTTTCAATGAGAAAGGAAAAAAAATTCTCAACAAAGTAGATGCGTTTCTTAATATCATCAGAAAATAAACTACTCAAAGATGAGAGCTCATTCATATGTACTACAACACTTTCATTTTCAGTTCCACAAAAAGGCTCTCCCTCAACATTAGATAGTAAGATAAATCTAGAGAGAAATCATAATCCTTATCTCTAATATTTATGGGAGAAGATGTAGCAAACTTAGCATCAAGAGACGGTTTATATCTAACAACACGTCTTGCAAGAAGACTCTTAATAGCACTTGAACTAGTAGTAGCACGACATTCTTCAATAAAGTCATCATCAAGTGCAATATAAATTTCTCAAGATCTTCACTAGGACCATCTCTAGAATAAGGTGAAATAACAGGTTTACCAATGTTTTCATTAGCAATTTCAGTGTTTTCATTTGTTTATCTCTAGCAATTGTAGCATCTAGGAAAGGACCTAATGAACAACTCTTATCCAGCCCAGTAGAAGCATCATCAAAATTATCAGAAGCATTTTCAGACTCAGAAGAAGAATCAGCATGTGTAGCATGTGTATGTCGTGGTGTAAGAAGTTTACTCATTATAGATGGTGAATCAAGAGAAACATGGGTATTCATAGTTGTACCTCTCCTTGTAGTGGATGGTAATAAAGGGACTTTCCCATCACGAGTTTTACCCATGATGAAAAATTTGCAGCGAACAATATCACGTTCAAGTGAGCTTATATATAGATCTATGATCCCCGGTAACAGCGCCAGAAAATAGTCTTGATCACCCACAAGTAAAGGGGATTGCGGCAGTCTTCGAGATAAGTAAAACCCAAATTTATTGATTCGACACAAGGGGAGTCAAATAATATTTATAAGCCTTAACAGATGAGTTGTCAATTAAGCTGCACCTGGAAGTAGACTTGCTCGCAACAGTTTATGAGTAGTATCGGTTTTATAGCAATTGCAGTAGTAAAATAACAGTAGGAATAAAATAGAAACACCGGTAGCAATTGTGGGAAACAACAAGATTAAAATACTACGGGCATAGGGATGGATGAACGGGCATTTCATGGATAAGATAGTTCATATAGTAATCAAAACATGCGCAATTGCATATAAATAATAATAAAGCATCCAAGTACTAGGTAACCATAGGCATGTGTTACATATTTAGTCGTACGTGCTCGCAACGAGAAAATTGCACAACCTCTTCTGTCTACCAGCCCGTTGCAGTGGAGCCTCAAGGGAGACTACTGGTAATTAAGGTGCTCCTTTTAATAAAGCACCGGAGCAAAGCATTAACACTTCTTGAACACACGTGATCCACACATCACAACCATCCCCTCCGGTTATCCCAATTGCTGTCACTTTTTGGGTCTCGTGTTCCGATCAACGATATGTGTAAACAACTTGCAGGTATAATAAAAAACATAATTATCTTCATGAAACAATAACATGTTCAAATCTGAGATCATGGCACTCAGCCCCTAGTGAAAAGCATTAAGCATAACAAGTTTCAACAACGATAGATAGCATGAAAAATGGATACTATGCACCATGACTTAACAGTCTGGCATTATTACAAGAACTAACCCATCCAATCCCTACCATCCCTCTCAGCCTACAGCGGGGATTACTCACACATCAATGGGGCAATCATGGATGGTTGATGGAGAAGTGGTCGCGATAACGATGGCGATGATCTCCTCCGAATCCTCATCCCGGCAGGGTGCCAGAACAGGAACTTTTGGTCCCCGAATTGGGTTACGAGGTGGCGGCGGCGCTCTGTTGTTTTTTCTCTGGAATATGACAAACCCCCTTCAGTTTTCAGGGAAGGATGGTTAGGTAGTCGAAAGGGGAACCCGAGGGAGTGCCCAAGGCGGCCACACCATGTGGAGGCGCGGCCTAGGGGGGCGCCACTAGGTGGTGTGGGCCCCTCGTGGCCCCTCTCTGTCTCGTCTTCTGGCTCCGGGGGTATTCGGGTAAAATAAGAACTTTGGGATCTTTTCCGACCATTTTCCTGAAAGTTGATTTTCTGCAAAAAAAAAACGAGACACCGGGGCAATTCTGCTCAAAACAGTGTTAGTCTGTATTAGTTGTATTCAAAACTCACAAGTTTAGAGGAAAACAACGGCAAAAGTGTTCAGAGAAGTAGATACGTTTTGGACGTATCAACATAAGGCAAACACACCTATTTGGAACTAAGGGTATGTAGCTAATTCTGCGAATGCGATAACAGAGCTTTTCCCTGTATGGTTTAACTTCAAAACTTGTGCTTTTATCTTTCTTTCTATCAGTGAATTGTGCGGTTTTAGTGTGCTTCAGATTTTGAATGATAATTTGGGAGCCAATGGTGTTGCAGTATCACTATTTATTCTTGTAGGATTATTTATGCTATGATGTACATCTCGTCTTCCTGTTATGCATGCTTCCTTCCCATTATCACTGCTTACTTCTTCGTGGTATGTTAACCAGGTGGGACTGGCGCGACTCAAGTGAAGGAGTGTCTCAATGGGACAGAACAGAAGCAGTCATTACCATAAGTGTGCTAACCAGAAAGGTAATAAGCAACTCTTACAAGGTCGCCCGTCGGTCTATGTCAACGGTGATGCTCTTGTGGCCCTGGTGAGTTTGTTGGCTCTAAAGCTATTGGGACATCTCTTTTTATCCTCTATAGTTGTGTCCTCCAACTGATTTCTCGTTTGTGAAAAGAATTTCCACCGAAGAATTAGAAGTGCAAAATTCTGGTTAGTTCATAGTCGTCAACTAACTACCGCACTTGGAATTAAACGAGATGCTTAATTGAAGATCTTGCTTAGTTTTATTAATCGAAAATAACCTGGTGCTATATATAATGTACCATCATGCCAAGATCATCAATTGGAAATAGTATAATATCATTGTCTTGTACTACCTACTTCTTTAATCTTTTCCTTGCTTGAGTTTAGACTTTTGGTGATATTTCTTCTCAAGTCATTACCGCACTTAATTTTCTTACCAAAATCATTACATTTTGTGATCTCCATCCTTTAGGATTGAACAAGTGTTAGGATTAACTCTAACTTATCCGTATAGAAATGTGCGATGATCTTGCAACATATGGTTCATATGACCGGATCAACAACCCAGTTTGTGATCGTTGTCGAAGAAGTTCCATGAAGAGGTTGAAGACAAGTGGAGATTTTTATTCTGTGACTGTATCTAGTTATTGCACTTGTAGAGCTTGTTATTCTATGATTGTATCTAGTTAATTCACTTGTAGTGCTTCTTATATTGTGATTGTTATTGTCTATCTATGTACTGATTCTGGAGATATTTCCTTCAAATACTTACCTGGTAAAAAATATGGGCTGTTAATCTATTTCTAAAGAGACCACGAACCATAAGTTAATGGATTGAGAGAGGGCCATGGACTCGCCAAACATTTCCCTAAATAGAAAGGCAAATAAAAATAAAAAAATCTCTGAATACTCGACTGGGCCAAAAGGATATGGGCTCCAAAAAGGCCATGGCCCAATTAGTATTAGTAGAAACATTCTCGAAAATGTAACAAAAAATGATCAATAAAAGGCCAAGACCCATCAATGAAAATGGCTGCAAAGGCTAAGGCCCACGTAAGAAATAGACTAGCAAAGGGAAAAGTTATCGGGCCAAGCCCGTGAAGATCATCGAAATAGACCGGGCTGATTTTGATCCACGAGAATTTCATTTCGTCATGATTTTGCCACGTAGGACTAGCCACGTCGGAGCTGATGTGGCCTGGACAGATTGCGTGTGGATATTTTGAATTGTCGTAATATTATGACGGTCCAAAATTTTCAAGGACATTCATGACAATATCTAAAAAAAACATCGTTGTGTTTCATTTCAGACGCTCAGTTTTCAGTGATTTGGTTTTCGTCATTGTATCGTCATGAACAAACTATAGTGATGATTTAGTGAGGAAACTAGAGCGTATTTCTTCTCGTGGGTATGAAGTATGCCTGGAACATGTTGGAATACTCCAAAGTCTCCGGATCTTCCCTTTCAAACCCGGAGTCTCCACCCACCTCCAGACCGGAGTCTCGAATCTAGCCAAAACCAGAGTGTCCGCCCCTCCAGACCGGAGTCTCCGAAGTAAGTGAATGAGCTGAACTAACCAGAATGGCCAGGTAACTGTCCACTTCGAATCTAACACTATAAATAGGCACCTCCCATGTCGTGGTGGTGTCACGGCAGATGCCATAGGATGGCTAAAGTTGTGGGTACGATGGACGCTGGAGGCGCTCGGGGAGGGATCACGCAGCGAGTAGCCGCGTGAGTGTGAAGCTAGCACTGCAAACAACAAGATCTACCCAGGTTCAGGGCCCTCGTGTGGAGGTAAAACCCCTACTCCTGCCTTTCTCTATCTATATTCGGGTCTCACCGAGTAGCCACAGTACAGGTGTTTCTCACTACCGAGTAGCCACTCTTCTCTCTAAGCTACTGTAGTCCTTAGTCGTGTCATGTATCAGATCATCGTCCCTCGCGCAGGAGGAGGCAGGGCACCTTATATACTGGTGCCCAGCCGGGTACAGCCAAGATGTCGACACTATGTGCACACTGTGTACTTACGGGTTCTCGCTGACCACTTTACACCTTTTGGCTTCCTGGATTGTCTTCATGTGTAAAGTCGTTCCGCAGAACCGAGGAGCTGATCTGTTATCACTGACACTGTCACGGGGTAGGCCCCCCTAACCTGCGACGCCCTGCTTACACCCTGGCGCGGATAAGCACGCGCTCTGCAGATGAACAGTGCCATGAACAGTGCCAAAGTACGGACCCGGGATACGCGGGATCCTGTGTCAGAACGGCTCCTTTGACTTCTGGCCCGAGTAGGAAACTGCCATTTCTACTCGGACCACTTCCTCTACCCGGAGGAGAACAACTTCCCTGATTCTTCTTCCTGGCCTTCAGTGCGTACGGCCGAATAGCGGACGACCAGGTAGCGAGTACCGGGTAGCCGCTACTCTGCCAAGTGTCTCTTCTGATCTTGCCCCTTAGCACTTGCCTTTACCCTACTCGGGGGTATCCCCCCGACATTAGTCCCCGAAGCTGGTAGAGTCCTGCGAACTTGTTCACTGGGCTCTGCCAGCTTAAAAACCAATCTTGCCTTTGAGCCTTAGGTTGCTAAGTAGAACCTCCGAGTAGCTCTTTATTCTGTCTCGAGTTTCTCCCTTTTCCGATTAGGGCCACTTCTCTTCCCTGTCGCCGAGTAAAATGACTTGGCGAGTTTTCCAAACAGAATCTCTGAGTGGCAGAGCGAAATCCGGCTTTCGGCAGCGCAACTGGGCACGTGTCGCGTTCCTGAACCCCCGACGCCTTGGTGCCCGGGATCTGACAGGCCACGCGCCCAGTTTTCACGGCCCGGGCCCACTAGCCCGTTATGTCCCATCAAACGCAGTTATTACCCACGATCGCGTCGTGGGATCAATTGTGGCCGTTACGCGCGCGTTCTGCGCTGTGTGTGTTTCTAACCGGCCCACACACCTCACGCCGCACGATCTCAGGGCGTAACTGATCCCATTACTTTCAATCGTAACGGCAACCCGAGGGGAGGTATAAATACCCCCTCGGTAACTCCCTTCTCCTCTTCCTGCCTTCACTTTCCCCTCGCCTCTTTGTTTCTCCGCCGCCGTCGAGCTCTTCGCCGCCGTGCCCCTTGTAGCGCCGAAAGGCTAATCTTTTCCGCCGAGTTCCACCAAATCACCACCAAATTTCCTTCCCTACTCGATGGCTCGTGATGACGGCGCCCGCGCCGGGTGGTCTGGATCCACCGTCACTGCAGAGGAGTGCCAATGGTTGGTGAACACGCGGCGAGTTCCTGCCGGCGTCCGCTGCCGGCCTCCCGCTGGCGAGCTCGTCCCCGCTCCGGAGGCGGACGAGCACGTGGTCTTCCTCGCGCACTTCGCGCGGGGATTCGGGCTTCCGGCATCTGATTTCTTCCGCGGCTTCCTCGACCACTTCGGGATCCTGCCGCACCACCTGCCGCCGAATGCGGTAGTGATGCTCGCATACCATGCCGTGGTGTGCGAGGCATTCTTGGGCGTGCGCCCCACGCCGATGACCTGGGCGCGCTTCTTCTTCTTCAGGAAGCAGAGCAAGGCCAAGCCGGGTAGCGCGGAGAGCAGCCGCGGCGTGACCGAGACTGGCAGCGCCATGATGGTGCAGCGCAGCAGGACCAACCACCCGCGCATCAAAGGTCTTGATTCCGTGCGCAAATGGCAGAGAACGTTCTTCTACGTGAAGAACACCTCTGTCAAGGAAGACGAGCCCCTGGTGGACCGGATCAACCTCCCCCGGTGGACCAATTCGCCTCCTACCGGGCAGAATTGGGGATTCAAGCCCCCGCTAGATGGCGACATCAAGCAAATCAACACGCGCCTCGCCAAGCTGAAGGAGAATGGACTCAAGGACGACGACCCCATCGCCTGCTGGATCTCCAGGCGAGTGCTCCCGCTGCAGCGCCGCGCACACCTCATGTGCTACATGGGCGGCAACCGAGATTGCACTCGGACGACCACATTCGAGCTCAGCAATGCGGATGTGGCCGTCTGGGCGCGCTCCTCAGGGACAACTGGTAGTACGTCTTTGTGCCGTACAGCCGCACGAAGCCAATCAAGCCGGTTAGTACTTTTCTCCCTGTTTCCTGCATACAGATTCCGAGTAGATAGCCTTCTTAGCTTGGGGTGCTTAGTATTCGCACTCTGTGCCGAGTAGGACACTTAGTCATATTGCTTAGGCTTCATGTGCTTTATGTTTGCACGCCACGCCGAGTAGGACACTTTGCGGTATCGCTTAGGCTTTGCGTGCTTTATGTTTGCACGCCACACCGCGTAGGACACGTAGCAGTATCGCTTAGGCTTTGTGTGCTTTATGTCTGCACGCCACACCGAGTAGGAAACTTAGCAGTATTATGCTTCGTGCTAGCATCCCGCTCCGGGTAGAATCCCTTATGCTGCTCAACTGATTCATGTTGCCTGCTTATATCTCCAGCGCCTTGCTCGCCAGCTCGCTGAGAGCGAGGAGCTCTTCGAGGCCAATTGGCACGCAGATCGGACGGAGGACGACGAGGTCTCCTACGACACCGCGGATAAACTCAATATCCCTCATGCCGCCCAGACGGATAAGCATCATGTCGACGCGTCCGTTCGGGACTGGTCCGAAGACGACGACGAAGGTGATTGAGTTCACCTTTATGGTCGCGAGTATCGCAACCCAATTCCCTCCTGTTTCCTGATTGTTTTCTTCTTCTCAACTCTACAGAAGATGCTGAAGAGGAGGGCGAGGACGAGGACGAGGACGCCCTTGACGTCGATCCGCTTGCAGTTGCTGCTCCCGCCACTCGCAAGAGGGCGGGTAGTGGTGCTCAAGAGCCCACCGCGAAGAAAGCCAAGAAGACCGTGAAGAAGGTAAAGCAGGGGAGACGGCTACCCCCTTCTCGTGCCGGGTAAGCGATTTTCTTCCAAGTTGCAATTTGCTGTTGCTGCTTTCTCGGAACTCCTTATTCTGCTACTGCTTCTCGATTTCTTCTGTTTCCCACACTCTTCTTATGAACTTCTTTCTTCTCTTCAGCGCCCCCTTGGACGCAAATTGTCGTGGGATTATCACGGCAGACGTTACCGGGGGTAACTGATCTTGGGGCAAGACGACACAGGCGTTTGGGAGAGTGTTTAGCTCAGAGGAAAACATGATGGAACTCGATCTGGTAGCCGGCAATCAAGTCGCCGAGTCTCCAATCTCAATATATTAACTCAATCTCTCGTATACACTGGGTGCTCGATATCAACTGGTACTACTAGGGTTCTTAGATCTCTCTCAACTAGATCTAGGGGTCGGTTTATAAAGAACCCGTACCCCCTGGCTTATTCTCCAAGGCGCACCCTGAATCCTACCCGGACACCGCATACAAACTCTAACTTTCCTTTACCGTAATCCACAATCCGGGTTACGAGGCCTACAAACTTGGGCCTTCCAGAAGTTTCTTTACCCTTAACCGGATCTTGCGCAGCGTCCTTTGGGCCGGGTTATACCTTGGAGTTGGCCTACCGGGTTATTATCCCTCCATCAGTAGTCCCCAGAATAGCTTGGGCTTCACGGATCCTTCCTTGAAGCGCTTGCTATTCCCTGCAAAGACATCAAATGCCCAAATACATGAAGGCCGGGTTAAAACGCTTCAATAAACAGCTAGGCCCAACTCTACGGTGGCCATATAGTAACCCGGCTCCTCTCCAAATACCCGGCTTAGCTTTCCGGGTCTAAGCCCTGATAAAAGTGTCAAGATCCTGCACTTTACTCGATAATTGATCTTGATATTATGAAGAATATCTCCTTCTTATTTCTACCCAGATATCACGTTCAACACTTAAAGCGTATTTCGCAAGATTCAAACATATAGCCGTTACTCCGTAATCCCCGGCTCCCGCTCGTGGAACCAAGCTTATCCACATGAACCATTATAAATATGGCCGCAGGGGTAACCCTAACCCCAACGGCTCATTTCCCCCATTCCTCTTCCTTTCTTCCCCCGTGCTCAAATTCACAGAGCGCCACCACGGAAATCCCGCGCGCATCACCGGAACCTATTGGCCGCCGGCTACGTTCCGCCACCGCGCACTCTGCACCGCCGCCAAGATCCGCCGCCAAACCCTCAACCGGCCCGTCGGGAATCGCAAAGGGGCACCAAACTTGCGCGATTTGCCTCCGTCGAGCTTCACTTCGATCTCCTCCAGTAAGCTTCCCATACCCGTTAATTATCCTCCATAATTTCTTGATTTTCTTCAGATTAGATCTAGGTCAACCCGCCGGTCATTTTCCCGGTCATGCCGAATCGAGTCACTTGTATTCACTCTAGCTCATCCAATGGATTGAATGCTGGCTTTATTTCACTTCCCTACCGCCCACAACTGCTAATTTTGCCACGAATCTAGAAATGGAATCTTTAGCCTGGGCTCAGGCCGCCCAATTTTTCCGCCCTTGACTCTATCATCCGGAAAATCTTCCCTTTTCCGATTCCCTTTACTCATAATAGGTACATGTATAACCATCCATTACCCTCAAACATTCTTTCAATGCATAAGCCTTCATGATTTTTATAATGATGCTTGATACCCGGGTGGCTTGAACCTTGCTTCACAAAATAACACCCGGATATTATGTAACCTTCATACTGTCTCGATACCGCTCACTAATACTCGACCAGCTTATAATTTCCGAACCTTATTCCTCACACTCCTATACCTCGTGTTTTGCAGGTCACACCCATGGCTCCCAAGAAACATGGAAAGCAGCAGGCAAAGGCCAAGACCACCAACTCCATATCCGCCAACTGGGCGCGATCTACGGTCACCAAAACCAAGTTAGAAGAACTGGTCGAGCTGGGAGTTCTCCCTCCTCAAGAGGATATCCAGTGGAGAGTGCCGGGTAAGGAGACCCGGCCTACGCCGACAAAGGACGAGGTAATATGCTTTGTAGAGCACGTGACCCGGGGCTTTCGTCCTCCAGGCCACCCCTTCTTTCGCGACATTCTGAGCCATTATGGCCTTCGTGTATTTGACATAGGTCCTAATTCTGTGTTAAATATCTCCCACTTTATCGTCCTTTCCGAGTCATACTTGTGCACTCCGCCAAGTTTGGCTCTTTTCGTCGAGCTTTTCCAGTGCAAACCGTGCCGCGAAAGCGGTGACGGGGCACTTCTCGCTTGCGGCGGGGTCTCTATCCAGCGCCGCAAGAATTCTCTGATGCCACCTCTTACCCTTAACTCCCACGTCAAACATTGGCAGCTTTCATATTTTTACTGCCGAGACACTTCCCCACCCGGCCAAAAGAAACTGCCGGGTTACTTAAAGGGTCTTCTTGACATCTCCGAGAATTTTAATGCCTTTGCCCCTGACTCGGACAGGGAGGCCATTCAACCTTTGCTAGTCAAAATCACTATTCTTGCGGCCCAAGGTCTCATCGGGCTCAACCTGGTGAAAACTTGGGTCGATTTCCGGATTCAGCCCAATTCCATCCGCACAAAGTTAATGTGCGAGTATTCGGGGCAAACCACAGACCCACTCCGGTATTCTGACAACAGCTTTGCGGCTGGTGACACCAATAAAACTATCAAGGGTTTTCTGACAGAGAAACTAGAGGTAATCCGTAACATAGCCGGATTAGAACCCTTCACACTCGAGAACCCAGCCCCCAAGGTGAAGATCCGATTTTAACGTTTTTACCTTTGCTCTTTCCGCTTGATACGGTTGATAACCCTTGTTCTGATATTTTTATCTCAGGCTGATGATGATTTTTGGAAGATCGACACTTCCCCTAGCTCCGAGAGTCCAGAGGAACAAGAAGAGGCCGTTAACTAGGACGAAGGTGCTCGCCGGGTTTTACTTGATTCCTTTAAGTTCGTCGTAACCCCTTCATTTTCCAACTATAACCTTGATGACTTCCAGAACAAGAGGAGAATGACGAAGAAGAAGAAACTGACGGCAAGGTGGAATCCTCCAGTGATGAAGATGAAGTGGAGCCGACAATTAAAGTCGGATCTAAGAGAAAACCCCAAGGGATCGTCTTCAAGGTTTCATACCGCCTCCTTGTATTCAACTCGTATTCCTTTGATGATATACATGAGCTATCTTGACATTATTCCACCGGCCGTATTTGAAGGAGTCGCCCATGACCAAGCGCAGAGCAACTCGGAATTACCCGGGTGATGACGCTCTTAGCCCGGGTATTCCATTGTCTCCAGCTGGACGCGCTGGTATTAACCTTATCCTTTCTCGGAGGAAACAATCTTCCTGAACCGTTCCCTTACGAAACCTTGCTTAATACTTTTCAGTTTCGCCCGGGTCCAGCAACGAGTTCCCCTCGGACTTTGCGGTGAATACCGGGTAAAATCCCTTTCCTGATGCTCTATCACACTTTCATCACCCTTTCCTGATTGTACACTAACTGCTCACTCGTACTATCCATAGGGCCACGGTCGTTATTAGTGACCAAGAGGATATGGAGACCGATGACCCGGGTAAGGGGAACCTGGCTGACAAGGCAACAGCCGCGTCTAGCGGCGAAGAACAAGCGTCACCAATAAACCCGGCCAGACAAGAAGCCGAGTATCCGATAGCCTCTCACGCAAGCAAGAAGAAAAGAGCTGCCACTTTGGGTGCAGGAGAGGGGGCATCAGATTCCGACATTCGGATGACCCGGATGCCGCCCCCTGCTAAGAAGAAAACTCCTTCTCGGAATTTCCAAGGCCCCGGGTCCTCTGACACGGGTAATGATACTTTTGATCGACTGATGAGCACTCTCCTCACTATGAAGACTTCAGAGAGCAATATTCTGGAGCGCATGGCCGCAGCGTACCAGGTAATAATACTTGATATCTCGTAGTGTATGCCTAGTCCCCAAGTTCCAAGCATAACTTGCTGGAGTTGTGCTTGGTACTTTACGCAATACTCAGCTTGCCATAATATCCGACTGATACTTGTGTTCCTTACTACTTACAGGCGCAGACGACCCGGTCTGATGAAATTTTGCTCAAGACCGAACAACTTCTTCTCGCCGAGGTAAAGCGGAGAGAAACCCTTGAGGATGACGTGGAAACCTTGAAGAAGGATGTTTCTAAATACAAAAAGAAGTGCAATACTGCTCAAACTGCACTGAAGAAACTATCGGACCAGGTCACCGATACCTATCAGATCTTGCTTAGTAAGTTTTTGCTGCCGACTGTCTTCATGCCTTTACTTTATTATATGACACTCGGGATTACTGATACGTCTTTCCTTTGCTTCAACTGCAGGTGCCAACCTTGCGGCCCCAGAAGAGGATGCCATTTAAAAGGCTAAAACTTTAAAGATTGTGCTCCGGACTTTCTTTGCCGGCACAAAGTTTATACTGGACGCCGTGAAGTGGCCTACTGAAGTATACCCGGGTGAAGAAAATCTTATCAAAGCCTGCTCCACTGTGCCTGGCTGGATTGAAATCTGGAAACGCTCGGCATGCCGGATTGGTATGACCCGGGCCTTTACCCTGGCTAAGGCTTACTTTCCGAAGCTTGTTCCGGCAAAGGTAATATCCGGGTTTCCAGAATTCAAAGCAGATGGCTCCAAGTTTACACCTAAGGACTTCAAGGCCGTACAGTCCGCAGTGCGTCATTCGGCCACCACTTTGGCCGATAGTATGGATCTGAACACTATCATGAGTGCATACGATGCTGAAGGCAAAATTGTTACGGAGGACGCACCCCCTCCCTTTGATATTTTGGAGAAATGGGCTGCTGATTCGGCCAGGAAGAGGGAAGCAACTGAGAAGAGAGAGGCCGAGTTAGGATCAGGGCCAACCACCTCTACACCAACTGTTCTTCCGCCTGTCCGTCCTGCCGCAAGGAATCCGGGTGATGATGCCGGGAGAGCTAAAGAGCAAGTCCAGGAGCAAGACCCGGAGGGCAAGGGCAAAGATGTGGACCCTACTCAGGAAGCCGAATAGGCAAACGCCATAAAAATACTTCAATCATCTGATGTTTTTACTGAAAACAAGTATTCTTTTGACGGTGCGCCTGTGCACCCTTGATACTAGTGTCGCAACCTGTAACGCACTTTAATTCTGTGATACACTTCGTGCCTTTCTAGGCCTTTTGATGAACTTGGTACTTGTCTACTTTTGAACTTATTCTTGATATCCGATTTTCTTTTCATTTCCTTCTTTATTTCCGAGTATCGTGAGTTTTGACAGGTGGACTTTTCTTTAAGTCCCCAAGTCCCCACGACTCGGACATTGGGGTCTTTCGAGCTTGGCGACAAAACAACTTGATTCTGTTTCGGAACTCACAGTCCCCAAGGCCCGAATTTCCGAGTCTGTGGTGTGTGGTTTTTTCGAAGAGAACAAACTTGTTGTTGCTAAGCCGAAACCCGGAATTGTTTCATATAGATAATGAAGTTATGCTTGATAAACGTTGAGTTTCCAGCTATTAGCCTTGTACTCTGCATAACTTGTGGTTTAGATGACCCTTTTGACTATCTTGTACTGTAAGCCGGCTTTCGCGTGGATACCATGTTGTTACATCTATACGAAAACAGGGTCAGACAAGTCCCAATGGGCTTCATGGCTGATTGTAATCGTAAGCGAGCAAATCATGCCACTTTAGTGCGAGTCACATCGAGCTTAAGTAAGAAAAGTCAAGAAAATTTGGCTCCTTTGTCCGGTTATAAGATTGCAGCCGTACTCGTTTGCGAATAATCGGCCCTTATAACTCATAGGGATCAAGGCCGGGTCTTTGGGTTTGTGGCTGCGCTACTTGAGCAACCAGCCCCCAAGACCTATACATATTCAACATACTTAATGATACTGATGTATTGATGGCAATGGATACTTACTTACTTGTAATCGAAGTAAAAGCCGTAACAAAATAGGACTTGATAATCATCTCTTTATTGATACGAGAAAGTTTGGATCAGCAGGCCGCCTCATTAAAAACCTTCCAGTCCCCTTAGGTACCCTGGGTAGGAAAAGAGCGCGTCTGAAACCTGCTGCCCGTTACATTGTTTAGTTCTTCTTGGGAACCGGTCCCGGGCTGACGTGGCCGATACACATTCCCCATTTGCTGGACTTTTTCATGATGAGTACCGGATTTACTAGCCAACCCGGGTGAGGCGTCTCCATAGCGCGGCTGGTTGTGAGCGGCCGTGCGATTTCTTCTCCTATGGCAGATTGTTTGGGGGAATCATCCTTGATAAAAGCCACCATCTTAGCATCTTGTGCTGCCTTGGACTTTGCTCTTTCGTCTTCAGTACTCGATCTTTTTGACGTGGTTCTATCCTCCGGGTCTGCTTGAGACCGGTAATGCTTGAGTTCCTCTTTTCTACAGGCTTGCTCGGCCATTGCTGCGTCTCCTTCATCGCATTCAGCTGCTATGTCTCGATTTCCATGTATGGTAATGGTCTTCTTGGGACCCGGGATTTTTAGCTGTAGATATACGTAACACGGCCTAGCCATGAATTTGGCATAAGCCGGCCTTCCGAATAACGCGTGATAAGGACTGCGCAATTTGACCACCTCAAAAGCGAGCCACTCAACTCGATAGTTATCCTTTGATTCCCCAAAAGCTACCTCCAATGCGATTTTTCCCTCGGGGCACGCTGAATGACCCGGCACTATCCCATGAAAAATTGTTGAGATTTTCTGTAGCTGAGACTCCTTGAGGCCCATGCGTAAGAAGGTTTCCCAATACAGTATATTGATGCTACTTCCACCATCCATCAAAACCTTTTTCAGTTCATACCCATTTACCTGCGGTGCGACTACTAATGCCAAGACTCCCGGGTGTTCTACTCTTTCCGGGTGGTCCCTTCTGCTCCATGTTACCTCATGTTCTGACCATCTCAGGTATCTCGGGACAGCCGAAGAAACTGAATTGACCGCTTGCTTCAGTATCTTTTTGTCCTTGTTAGATCCTCCTGTGGTATGCACATGATATTGACCCAACTGTTTGGGGTTAGCCTGGAAACCTCCTGCTCCCCCTTGGTTATTACCTTGATTTCCAGCTTCTGGGTTACCGGCTGGGGGTGGACCGTTGCCCGGGTTTCCTCCTGGACCCGGTCCTCCTCCCCGTCCTGCACCTCGCATGGCTCTGTTCACTTCCTCATTTTTCCATCTCTGTAGGTCGGCGCACTGCTCCAAGGAGTGGTTAGCTGGCCTACCGTTCCTGCTGTGCTTCGGGCATGCCATTCTGAATATGTCCCAATTATTACCCGGCCTTGGTGGCCCTTGATAGTTTCCTCCATTGTGATTTCCAGCATTGAAATTTCCTTCTGCCCTAGGTCTGGAAGATCCAGCTTCAGTATTGGCGACAAACTCAGAGCCTCCTTCAAACGGACGCTTGTTCTGGCTGTTGTTACCCGATGCTGATCCGTTGCCAGTTCTTCCATTACTACTTGTGTTTGCTTTTGCTTTTTTATCATCAGTTTCCTCTTCCGTAGTGTCCGTTGCGGCATGTTTGTTGCACGCATCCATCAATTCTCCCATTGTGACCTCCGAAGCATTCCGACTAGATTTCATGCGAGTTAATTTTTGTACTAAGGGTGTGTACTTGCAGGTCTTTGCCATAGCTTGCAGCGCATCCTTGGGCTGAATATCCGTAGATGAATGGAGAATTTCAATAACCCGGCGCACCCAGCTGCGCGCCGATTCTCCCTTCTTCTGAACACATCGCTCTAAGTCATCAATAGTGAATAACTTCCTACACGTCCCGTGAAAGTGCTTGATAAATGCAGTTTTCAATTCTTCCCATGACTTAATAGATCCTTCCGGTAGATTGGCGAACCATAACTTTGCTGCTCCTTCTGACATCATTAGATACATGAACTTGGCTTGAAGATTCTCGGACGCATTGCGAATCGACATGGCCATCTCATAGCTGCTCAACCATGTTTCCGGATCCATAGTCGGCTCATAATTTACCACTTTACCCGGTTCTTTGAACTTTTCCGGGTAAGGTTCAGCTCTGATGCTATCCGAAAGACACTTAGGCCCTGCAAGAATGGTTGAAGCTGGTCTTACTCGGGAAACATGTGATCCTGCAGGGGGTACAGCTGGCTGCGATACCGCTGGTGGCCCATGTGCCGCAGACCCGGCCACGGCTCTCCTGGCCCTGGAACTATCCACGATGGCCTGTGCTGCTGATGCTGCTGGTACTGCCTGGATGTGTGGAGGAGGCGGCATTTGCTGCTGCTCTTCCCTCCGCCGTGCCGAACTTGTTTGGATGTTTCCAGTGTTACCTTGTTGTTGGCTGACATACGGCGTCCCATGAATTCCACTTCTGTGATCCGGGTAATTAACCTGTTGCGCTACCGCGGTGCGCAGCATATCTATCGCCCGCCGGGTCTCCTCTGCGTGGGGTGACTCTCTCACGGGGATTTGATTTAGTGCAAGCGTTGCCGCATACACGTTGTCCATGGGATTGTTGTAATGACCTGCTGGTGTGCGAAAACGCGATGGTGGTGGTGGTGGTGGCGGTGGTACGATATTGCCTGCAGTGACTCCAGTCTGTGGTGCAAGTAACCCGGCCTGCGTATCTACCGGTTCTGCTCCTCCGGTTGTCGGCTGAGGGGCGGTTCCTTGATTTGCCGCTGGAATCGGCTGATCCTGAGGCGTGATAAATAGTGCGGCCGGGTTTATGACTCCTCCCAATGCTGGTAATCTAGTTTGATGCCTTTGATTTATTCTAGTCGTTTCCTCTCGGAGCCGAGTTTCCAATGCATCCAGCTCACGTTGCCGTGTGACCATCCCTTGCCTTTCTGCTTCTACTTGCCTTCTCTGCTGCTCCAATGCACGACGGGCTACGTCCAAATCCCTAACTCGTTCCGCCGCGTTCTCCGGAGTGATAACTGTGGCAAGAACCATCGGATCTAGGATCAGATTGTTGTCGAACAAGGCCGGGTGTTGTGGATTGGAAGGACCCGCTCCTGGTGTCCGGTTTGCTAGGAATCCGAACGTGTTTGCGTGTAGCTCGTTTTCCGGCGCTTGACTGGTAACCGATGCCGACTCTCCGTCAACCTGGGCTAAAACCGTGTTTCCGTTAGCCGGCCCCTGCTGCCGGGCTAATGCTTGTGCTGACACGGCCGCGGCCGCGGTTACGGCCTCTTGGTTGATATTGGTTGCGGGAGCCGTATAAACCGCGACTCGGCGTATGATGCTTGGCGCGAATTCATGCTGTTCCCCTTCGCTGTTATTCTCCTCATATCGGTTTTCCAGCAGATCCAGGATAGACTCGGTATCATCCTCTCTTTTGACCCGGTCGCGCGGGGTCCATGCCAGTTCCTCCGGATGTTCCAACTTCGCGATGGGTTCTTCCGCCGGATATGTCGTTCCAACTGATTCTTCATCATCTGATTGGATAGAAGTGGCCTCCCCTGACACAGAATCAGATCCAAAATTGTCAGGGATCGAACCGGAAGTACATACCATACCAATGAAGACGCTGATCCGGCCGATTGTCACGACGGATCCGGATTCGAGGTGATCCGACTCTGGCCCCCAGCCGGAATCGTCCACCGTCTTTTCTCCTTTGTGGTCGATGTAGATCTCGCCGACGACAAGCTTCTCCCGTGATGTAAACACCTTTGGACGCAGGCCCCACGGTGGGCGCCAACTGTCGTGGGATTATCACGGCAGACGTTACCGGGGGTAACTGATCTTGGGGCAAGACGACACAGGCGTTTGGGAGAGTGTTTAGCTCAGAGGAAAACATGATGGAACTCGATCTGGTAGCCGGCAATCAAGTCGCCGAGTCTCCAATCTCAATATATTAACTCAATCTCTCGTATACACTGGGTGCTCGATATCAACTGGTACTACTAGGGTTCTTAGATCTCTCTCAGCTAGACCTAGGGGTCGGTTTATAAAGCACCCGTACCCCCTGACTTATTCTCCAAGGCGCACCCTGAATCCTACCCGGACACCGCATACAAACTCTAACTTTCCTTTACCGTAATCCACAATCCGGGTTACGAGGCCTACAAACTTGGGCCTTCCAGAAGTTTCTTTACCCTTAACCGGATCTTGCGCAGCGTCCTTTGGGCCGGGTTATACCTTGGAGTTGGCCTACCGGGTTATTATCCCTCCATCACAAATGCTGCTGCCGCACCCACCAAGTCCAAGTCCAAGAAGAGATCCGCCATCGACCTAGATGCGCTCATCGATCTCTCTGAAGAGGACGAGGTCGCTGCACGGGACAGGGTGCGCGCGCCCTCTCCTGTGAAAGGAGAAGACGAGGACAACGCCCAGGACATGGATACTGGTGCCCACGATGCCGACCAGGAGCAGCAGGCCCGCGCAGAACAGGAAGCGCAAGATGCTGCTCATGATGAGAGACCACCTTCTCCCCCAGTTGCCACAACCGGGGAGAACACAAAACAAGACCCCGAGCAACAAGATCGTGCCGCCCTTGAGCGGCAGGAAGAAAACCAGGAGCAGCAGGACATTGACACTGCTGCCCAAGACGACCCCGCGGCCCAGCCGCGGGTAGAAGGACAAGAAGAAGCGCAACCAGATCCTGCTGCCGAGCAGCAGGTTGAGACAGTTGACATGGAGCAAGACCTGCAGAGCCATGCGCAGCCGGACGTTGCGCCGGGTAGCGAGCCCTTGGTGCCGCCTACCCAGTAGGGCACCTCATCCACCGCACCGAGCTCCCCGCCAGTGAAGAAGACCAAGATCACAGCCAGCCCTCCAGCTAAGAAAGACGCGGCCGAGAAGAAGGCTGCTGAGAAGAAGGCCGCCGAGAAGCCAGCCGTCGAGAAGAAGGCCACCGAGAAGAAAGCCGCCGAGAAGCCAGCTGCTCAGCCAGACGCCGCTGTCCGCAGGAATCCTCCTCGTGGTGCTGCGCAAGATTCTGCCGCGATGCCGCCACCTAAACCAAAGGCGAAGCCTTCCGTGAAGAGTGGGCACCTCACTATTGGTGCTTCTGGCAGCGCTGAAGGCATACCTCCTGGATCAAGCCTTCGCGATCCGCCTGCCTACCCGCCTTACATGTTGCAGACGAGCAAGCAGTACAGCATCCCGCTAAGCGCGGCCGAGAAGGAACTTGCTATTACTAGAGGCAAACAGGCCCAGGCTGTGGACTCCAAGCCGCCAGCCAAGAACAAGGACAGGGCCCTTTCAATTTTCTCGCGCGAGGTCCAGGAGACCGAGGTGACGTCCAAGGGGCTTGAGCAGATGATCGACCGGGTAGGCTTCATTGAAGCTGACTGGAAGAACGACGTCCTTGGCAATGAGCCCTGGCACGGCCTTGCCTTGGGCAAGCTGGACCACTGGCGCACTGACTGGAACAAGGCGGACATGGGGTACAATCCCATGACCATCTCGTCCTCCACCAGTACGCTTGCCGCGAAGCTGTTCGTCCACCGCAAAAATGCAGAAGACATCGAGCAAACCTACGCGGTAAGTTTTGCTTGTCTGTTCCGAGTTGCTTTTTTCTTCTCTTCTACTCTTCTCCTTCTTCTTATCCATTACCCAGTCCCCGAGATTCGGGCCGAGTAGACGGATACTCAATCGAGTTGCCGTCTTCTCGGGTTGAATCTTCAAAATTTCGTCTGAATCCTTTTCTTTCTGCCTCTCAGAATAGCCTCTTGAAGAGAACAAATCTGTACCGGTCGCTGCTCTGGAATCACAGCATTGCAAGAAGGTGCCTTGAGGCCATAGAAGCAGGCGCAAAAGCGATGCTGCGACAGAGAAGGAGGCCGTGGACCGTACTCTCAAGATTTCCGAGATCGAAAGTAAGCTTTTAGCTACGCGGTTCATGCGTTTCGTGTTTATGCCCGCTTATGCTTTCTGCTTTAACCGATTTTACCCTGCAGGCAAGTTTAAGGCGCTGGAAGAAGAGCACAAGCTCTGCCATGTGTTTGTTGAGAGCGCTGAGACCACCATCAAGAAACTGGAAGGTGAATTGCCGTCTTCTCGGCTTGTCTTCCTTCCTTTGCTTCTTTGCTTCCCTGTTGACCTTGCTCCTCTCTCCGCAGAAGATCACAAGAAATTTGTTGAGGAGCATCTTGACTGCCTCAAACCCACCAAGGTGCAGCAGCAACTAGAGAGCCAGGCAGTAGAGCTTAAGAAAGAGCACGCCACCGAGATGGAACCTCTCCAAGTCCAGCTGCGAGCCGCCCTCCAAAATGCCCTTGACATAGCTGCCGAGAAGAACAAGATAGCGGCCGAGAAGAACAAGATTGAAGCAGCTCCCAAGGCTGAGAAAAGGGCTCTTGAGCTGGAGTGCGATACGCTGAGGAAGAGCAACTCAGATCTCATGCTCCAGCTGGCCCAGTTTCGGAGGGTGGAAGAAAGGCACGTTGCTGATGAGGAGTCATGGGAGAAGAAGCTGCAGTCGCTACTCTGCGAGCTGAATAGTAAGTACCCGCTTCTCTGCGCTTCGCTGTCTCCTTTTGCTTCTCTGCTGCTTGATTCGCTTCTCTTCTCTGCCTCTGTCTCTAATCTTTTTGATAGCTTTTTCAGAAAATTTCCCCGACCTCAGCTCGGCTTGCAAACCTGCTCTGTCAAAGGCCCAAGCAGCTCGCACCGAGAAGGGCGAGCCCATGGACACTAAAGCCTCGATCGAAGACAGCTTCACAAACATGCAGGGGCAGCTCCAGCGTCTAAGGGGCGTGGGCACCGATCTGGTCCGCACTGCCTTCAAACTCCATGACTTGTTTTGGCCTCGAGACTCTGCGCCAGCAACCATCCGTGGGCTCGCCGAGAAGCTGAATGGCGTCAAGGCCGAGCTGAAGAAGTGGCGAGTATCCGGAGCTCGGGCAGGCGCGGATATGCTGCTCCTCTTCATCTGCAGCTGGTATGAGAACCTCAATCTCAATACCATCCTCGAGATGCGCCGCGATTCCAAGTGGGAGAAGGAACCCGAGTGCGTGGCTCGCCGTCAGGCAGTCGCGTGGGAGATCGCCTCCTACGCGGATACCGCGCACTACATCAAAGGCCTCCCCGAGCCCGACACGGATGTGGAAGGCGAGGGCGATGACGAGGATGAAGATGATGACGAGGAGGCCACGATGTCAAACGGGCTGAGCTTCTTCGCCAGCACCGATGAGAAGTCCGAGAAGGGCTAGGGCGCGGCCGTCGCGGATAGCGACGAAGAAGCCGAAAGCGTGGAAATGACCATTGACACCGCAGCCCTTGAGTTCGACACTTCATCAGGCGCAGCCCTCGATGACACGGCGCGACTCCGCGCTCAATCTGCTGCCTCCACTTCGGCGACGGATCCCATCTCGGTGGCCACAGCCACTTCTGATCAGGCTGCCACCAACCCGGAAGCGGATGTCGCCAACCCGGAAGCTGACGCTGCCAAGGCCACCATTGAAGCTAATGCCACCAAGACCAACACTGAAAATGCTGCTACCTCCACCTGATTATGTCCTGCCACACTTATGCTTGAAACTTTTATCAGATCCTCGGAATGCCGGGTGCAGATGTACTGAACAATTTACCTTCCCGTTGCTACTTAGTTTTATTTCATTTGAAGTTTTTATACTTAGTAATTTGAGCAGCTTTGGCTTGATGCCGGGTTGCGTTATCATGCGAGTCCCCGAGTTGCATTTTTCATCCACCCTTCCTTTTTATCTCAGCTCTTACCTGCAACTTGTTGCTTTTTTGGTATTCGAGTCACAAGAGTTCAAAGTTGAGGTTTCAAATACTTAGCCACTAGGAAACAGTCATAGTAACGCTACCCACCACATAGCCGAAAAGGATAACAACAGACAGTAAAAAACGCTCTATTCGGTTGCCACACGCTTCCTTCCCTTTGGAATTTTTCATGTGTTCATTGACCTTTTGGCTTGTTCTCTGGCTTGCCATGAAGCCGGTTTGCGGACAGCAGCAGAGTCACAGAGTGTCCGGTGAGTATAAACACACTACTTTGTATGCTTTTGAAATTCTAAGCGCAGCAACCGAGTAGACAAAGAAACAACAGAGTAGAAACACTTAGAGAAATTTTGGACGAGGGCAGTCCCCGAGTTCAATTTCAGATTGCAGAGTAGGAGCTTTTACTCGGATAAGAGAGTACATACACACTTTTGCTCATGCATGAAAGCGACGAAGTAGAGCCACATTCCAGGGGCGCTTAGACTCCTCTCCAGCTTTATCCGCCCCGTTCTCCTGTGATGGACGCACGTCGACGAGGTAATAGGCATCATTGTGCAAAGCCTTGCTCATAATGAACGGCCCTTCCCAAGGAGGGGACAGCTTGTGCATCCCGGCTGTGCGCTGCACAAGCCTCAGGACCATGTCTCCTTCTCGGAAAACCCTTGGGTTCACTTTTCGGCTGTGATAACGCCTCAAGTTTTGCTGGTAAACAGCCGAACGTGACCGAGTAAGCTCTCTTGCTTCTTCTAGCAGGTCAACATCGTCTTCTCGAGCTTCTCTCGCCTCCGCCTCAGTGTAGAGGGCTACTCGGGGGGAGTCATGCTCTAGGTCGATTGGCAACACGGCTTCAGCCCCGTAAACCAAGAAGAATGGTGTGTAGCCGGTTGACCGGTTAGGGGTAGTCCTTAGACTCCACAACACCGCTGGCAACTCGTCTAGCCAACACCCTGGTGTTTTCAGCAGCGGCTCAATCAGCCTTGGCTTTATGCCTGCAAGCAGCATGCCATTTGCTCTTTCCACCTGTCCATTGGACGCGGGATGCGCGACAGACGCGACATCTAGTCGGATGTGCTTATCTCTGCAGAATCTCACCATGGCTCCCTCAGCAAAGTTGGTGCCGTTATCTGTGATGATGATGTGCGGGTAGCCATATCTCAAGATCACATCCTTTAAGAATTTCACGGCTGTAGCTCCATCGCACTTCCGATTAGGCCTCACTTCAATCCATTTGGTGAACTTGTCCACCATGACTAAGATGTGTGTCATGTTGCCTCTAGCCGCCTTGAAGGGGCCGACCATATCCAAACACCAAACAGCAAACGGCCAAGTGATGGGAATGGTTTTCAACTGGGAAGCAGGCATGTGGATCTTACTCGCGAATCTCTGGCAACCGTTGCACTTTCTCACGATGTCTTCAGCTTGCTGCAAAGCGGTGAGCCAGTAAAAACCATGCCGAAAAGCCTTCTTGACAAGAGCCCGAGAAGAGGCGTGATGCCCACATTCTCCTTGGTGTATCTCCACCAGAATTTCCTCTACTTCTTCCGGGTCCACACAGCGTTGCAACACGCCAGTGGCACTTCTCTTGTGCAGCACTTCTCTGAAGATGGTGTAGCCCTTGGATCTTCTCTGAATCTGTCTTGCAGTCACCTCATCTTCTGGCAGGGTACCGTCCCTTAGAAAGGATAGTATGGGCATGGCCCAACTCGGCGTCTCCTGCGCGGGAAACACTGGTTCGTCCACTTCCATTGGGGCAGCCGCTGCTGCTTCTTTTTCTGTGTTGGGGTTGACTCTCTGCAGGCCCAAACGGTTTGCAAGGACTTCTTCAAGGAATGCGACAGTCCCCGAGCTGAGAGGGGCATTCCCCGAGTAGGGAAGAGCAGTCCCCGAGTAGAGAGGGACAGTCCCCGGGTTACCGGCGCCAGTCCCCGGGTTGCAGGTGCCAGTCCCCGGGATGGAGACTGCAGTCCCCGGGTCTCCTTTTGCACCTTCCCAGTCAATCTCCATTGGAACTGCTTCCTCATCAGGCAGGGAAGGAACGAAGATGGACTCCGAGTTGGGGGATGGCTTGATGGATGGCTTTCTCAAATGCTCCAAGGCAATCCCAGCCGGGATGTACTGCCGAGAAGATCCCAACTTGGACAGCTCATCAGCTGCTTCATTCTCTGCTCGGTGGATGTGCTGGAACTCGCAACCTTCAAAGAATCCTGTCATGGTTTGAACCAGGAAGCGGTATGACGCCATGTTGGCGTCCAGAGCATCCCAAGTGCCGGAGACTTGCTGCACAACCAGATCCGAGTCACCATAGCATATGATACGCTGCACGCCAACTTCCTTTGCTACCTTCAATCCGTGTACCATGAGGCCTCATACTTTGCAACATTGTTGGATGCCTTGAAGTGGATTTTCAGCACATACTTGAGTTGATCTCGCTTGGGTGACGTAAGCACCACGCCAGCACCAAGGCCTTCTTTCATCTTGGAGCCATCAAAGTGCATCTTCCAGTAATTGGATACCGGAGTGGGAGGCTCATATTGCACCTCAGCCCAATCCACCAGAAATTCTGCCAGGATTTGAGACTTGATGGCTTCTCTTCTCGCATACGCGGGAGCGTACGCGGCCAGCTCGATTGCCCACTTGGCTACTCTGCCACTCGCTTCCTTGTTGCCCATGATATCCGAGATGGGAGCTGAGCTCACCACCGTGATGGGGTGTTCTTGGAAGTAGTGCTTCAGCTTCTTGGCGCCCAGGTACACACCATAAGTCATCTTCTGGTAGTGAGGGTAGTTCTGTTTGGAGCTGGACAGCACCTCACTGAGATAATATACTAGCCTTTGCACACTCTTGCCTTCTTCTTCTCGTTCCACCACGATTACCACGCTGACTACCCGGTTAGTAGCAGCAATATATAGTAGCATTGGCTCCTTGGGTAGCGGACTAGCCAAGATGGGAGCGCTACCCAGCATTGCCTTTAGCTCTTTGAATGCCACATCCGCCTGCGGTGTCCAGACGAACTTGTCACTTTTCTTCATCAATTGATACAAAGGCAGGGCCTTCTCGCCCATTCTGCCCAGGAAACGGCTTAGAGATGCCAAGCACCCAGTGAATTTTTGCACATCCTTCAGGGATCTCAGCAAAGACATGCTCTCAATAGCTTTTATCTTTGAAGGATTGGCCTCAATGCCCCGACTGGATACCAAGAAGCCGAGTAGCTTGCCAGCCGGGACGCCAAAGGTGCAGTTACTCGGGTTCAGCTTCATCTTATACTTGCGCAAGTTAGCGAAAGTTTCCTCAAGGTCACTAAGCAGAGTATGTGTTTTATTCGTTTTGATGATAATGTCATCTACGTACACCTGCACATTCTTGCCGAGTTGATCATGCAAGCATTTCTGCATGCATCTCTGATAAGTGGCACCCGCATTCCGCAACCCGAAACACATGACACGATAGCAATAAGCCCCGTACGGGGTAATGAAAGCAGTCTTTATTTGATCAGCAGGATTGAGAGCTATCTGGTAAAAACCAGAGTAGGCATCTATGAAAGACAGCAGTTCACAACCAGCAGTGGAGTCGATCACCTGATCGATGCGAGGTAGCGGAAAAGGATCCTTGGGGGCATGCCTTGTTCAAGTCGGTGTAGTCGACGCACATGCGCCATGCGGTAGCGGCCTTGGGATCCTCCTTCTTCTTCTCGACCATGACCGGGTTGGCTAGCCAGTCCGGATGCAGCACCTCCATGATGAAATTGCTTATCAGCAACTTGGTGATCTGGTCACCTATGGCCTTCCTCCTCTCATCTCCGAAACGGCGCATAGCCTGCTTCACTGGTTTGGCGTCAGGACGCACATGTAGCGAGTGCTCAACCAACTCCCTCGGGACACCTGGTAAATCCTCATTGGACCAGGCGAATACGTCCCGATTCTCACGGAGGAAGTGGATGAGCTCGCTTTCCTATTTCTCCCCCAACCCGGAGCCAATGATGGTAACACGGTCGGGAAACTTAGGGTCAACCTGGATCTTCTTTGTCTCCTAAGATGCCTGGAACGCCGTCCCGTGCTGGGAAGTCGGCACACCAGGTGCACCAGCTTGCGCGGATTGCGTCATAGCCACCACCTCGTACATCTTCTTCTTCTCGGCAGCAATCACCATGGATTCCGCCAGCTGAGAGCCAGCAGAGGCACACTCCATGGACTTCTTGTAATCACCAGCGATGGTAATCACGCCATTGGGACCAGGGATCTTCATATTCAGATATGCAGTGTGGGTAGAAGCCATGAACTTGCTCAGAGCAGGCCTGCCGAGTAGGGCGTGGTAGGGGCTCTGGTGATCAACCACCTCGAACTGTAGGCTCTCTGTGCGGCAGTTTTCCCTGTGCCGAATAGCACATCTATCCATACTCGGCCAATCGGGTTGCACGAGACTCCCGGCACAATGCCATGGAAAGTTGTCTTGCTAGGTAGCAGCATGTTCTCGGCCATACCGAGCTTCTCGAGTGTGTCTCTGTACACAATGTTGATGCTGCTGCCGTTGTCGATCAGTACCT
The DNA here is from genome assembly GCA_028641055.1 of Alopecurus myosuroides. Classification (NCBI taxonomy): domain Eukaryota; kingdom Viridiplantae; phylum Streptophyta; class Magnoliopsida; order Poales; family Poaceae; genus Alopecurus; species Alopecurus myosuroides. Next base: position 271,449,852 of record CM054062.1, on the reverse strand, counting down.
TGCTGAACCTCACATTCTTCTCGGGACCCAAGAAGGTAGGATCCAGCACCAAGGTGTAGCTACCCGGGTTGGGCATCACCTTGGGATGATCTACTCGGGACCACGTGATCTCTTGGTTGCACCAATGCATATAGTGAGGAACAACAGGGATCACAGCATTGACCTCCATGGCACGCCTGTGCTGGGATTTCTTGTCGACAGGCTCAGAGGTGAAGATCATGTAGCTCTCGTGGTGCTCCTGATACCGATTGCGGTCTCCGCCACCATTGTTGCCATTGTTGTTGTTACCTTGGTTGTTGTTGTTGTTGTTGTTGTTGTTGCCTCTGTTGTTGTTGCGGGTGTAGTAGTAGTAGTTGTTGTTGTTACGGTAGCCATCGTTATTGAAGTAGCGGTTGGCTCCTAAAGCCACCTGGTTCACATTCTCTCTTCTCGGGAAGGCTGGAGGCCGAGCAGCAGGTGCGCGGGCAGGCTGTACGGTGGCATTCGCAACTGGTAGAGGAGGAGGAGGAGGCAGGCCCTCGTTCTTGATTTCTTCCCACCAACTGCACTGCTGAGTAGTGTGGTTGGCGGGTCTTGCGGGATGCCGAGTGTGAAAGCTGGATGGGCCATCCTTCATGTCCTTAAACACGAAGTTTGGAGCAGAACCCGAGATGCCGCTACCCTGCTTCTTGTTGCCTTGGCCCTGATTCTGGTTCTGCCCGTATGGAGCTCCAGCAGTTTTCGGCCTCTGGCTACTCCCAGCTCCGGTAGCCACTGCATTCACCTCCTCTGGGTCGTACCGGGTGTCGATCCGGTCACCTCTGCGCTTGTTGCGGAACTCATTGCGCTTGCTGCTGTTGATGTTGTTGTTCCTTCTCGGCTTAGGAGCATCAAGAAGGGGCTGCGTCGGGTCGCCGAGTGCGTACTGATCCGCAATCCGGATGGTCTCGGCAAGAGTACTCGGCATCTCCCTCTGGAGCCTTTGCCACAACATGCTACCATGTCTGCAACCCTGCGCAAACCAAGTGATGGCCTGGGCCTCATTCACACCCTCACAGGTGTTCCTCAGAGTGCTCCACCGAGTAAGATACTCGCGGTCTGTCTCCTCTTCCCGCTGCCTGCAAGCGGATAGCTGCTGCGGCCTATTCGGCCTCCGATAAGTGCTGGTGAAGTTGCTGACGAATGCCTCCGCGAAGTCTAGCCAGCAGTTGATGCTGTGCTTGGGCAAGTTGTTGAGCGAGGTTCTTGCCGGTCCCTCGAGCATCTGCGGGATGTACCGCACGGCCCACCTCCGGTTGCCGCCCGCAATGTGCACGGCTGTGACATAGTCATTAAGCCAATCTTCCGGCTTGGTGTTGCCGTCATAGCACTTGGTCCCCCTTGCGAGCTGGAACTGCTTCACGGATGGCTCCGTCATGATGCGGGGACCAAAGCACTCTGGGCCAGGCGGCCCCTTGCTCTCGAGTTGCGCGGATAGAGAAACCCGGTCCAGCTTGTGCCTGGCGTCACTGGGCTCCAGCATGCGCTCACCCACGCGATCCAGGATGTCATAGCCAGCCAACCCCATGGCCGAGTAGCCATCATCATATCTGTCCACCTGCACGACTACAGGCTGCTCTACTGGGTTGGCGGCTGGCGCGACAGCGCGCGGCTGTGGCCTTTGCCGAGTAGGCTGAGCAGCCTGATGCCGAGAAGGTCCTGGGCGCTCTCCATCCCGCGGCTGGCTGTGAGCTTTTTGGGCTTGATAGCCTGCTCCTGCAGTGTTGTGTTTTTGACCGGACTGTCGCGGCACAGCGAGCTGTTTCGCGGCGACAGCCGGGTCGTACACCTGCATCTGCCTGTCTCTGCCGGAGTGCCCACTTTGGTCCCTCTCGCGACTAGGATGCGGAGATGAAGCCTGATCGTTAGATCTGGCCGCATGCGAGTGCACCACCTGAGAAGCTCCAGCACCCGGATTGGCTTTCCGGAACTCCTCATTCTGCCTAGCAGGCTCTAGCACCAGCTCATTGAGCCTCTCCTGCTGCCTAATGCGCGCGTCGCCGTCGAGATGCGGCAACTCCGCGGCTACAGCCTCAGCAGCTCTAAGGGTTTTGGCGGGCGTACTGTATCTGGGTCTGGTGGAGGTGTTCGCGGTGGCGGACTGACTGGGAGCCTCTACAACCGTTGCCATCTCGGCGCCTAAGTTGCGACGCGTAGCACCTACTTTGCTAGCTCTCCTCACAACTGGTGTAAAACCGTGAGCCTTGTTGTACTCGTTCTGATCTAGACTAAGCTCTAGCCTAATCTTCTCCAACTCCGCCTGCTCGGCGAGCAACTCCTGGCGCTGCCGGTCGAGCTGGGCCTTCATGGACAAGAGCTCAAGATCAGTGGGAGGTGGCATACCCATCCGCACGGCGGACGCGGGTATTGTCGGAGTAGTGGAGGGAGCAAGGTTGCAGTCCTTCTCGTAAGGCTTGTGCGTCTTCCCGCCTGCACTCGGGCCAGCGAGATCCTCGATGACGCCCGCGGCGGTAGCAGCCGCGCCCTTCCCGGTGTCAGCAGCAGGGCCGGTCATCATCACCTCCGCGACGTCCGCAGAGCGCCCCAACGGCCTCCCGCGTGCCGCGATGACGGCAGGAGGATCCTCCACGACATACACCTCCCCGGGGTACGCGCGGTCGATGACGGTGGCGACGTAGACGAGGTGCGTGCCGAAGGAGATCACCGAGCCGCCCTCCGGCATGGCCCTGCCGCCGAAATCGCCGGCATTGTCGGTGACGAAGTCGAAGGAGCCGAATCTGTGGACGAGGCCACAGACCACGCGCTCTCTGGTAGCAGAAATCGATCCCGTCCGAACGGAAACTCCAGCCAGCGCCGCTGGTTGGCCCACGATGGGCGCAAACTGTCGTGGTGGTGTCACGGCAGATGCCATAGGATGGCTAAAGTTGTGGGGATGATGGACGCTGGAGGCGCTTGGGGAGGGATCACGCAGCGAGTAGCCGCGTGAGTGTGAAGATAGCACTGCAAACAACAAGATCTACCCAGGTTCAGGGCCCTCGTGTGGAGGTAAAACCCCTACTCCTGCCTTTCTCTCTTTATATTCGGGTCTCACCGAGTAGCCACAGTACAGGTGTTTCTCACTACCGAGTAGCCACTCTTCTCTCTAAGCTACTGTAGTCCTTAGTCGTGTCGTGTATGTAACATCCCAATTTTGCTACCAAAGTGTTGTGGTGTTGAGTTCATATCATACATGCATGAAAGAACAATTTAAATCATGTTTGAAACCAATTTAAATTATGAATTCAAATGGTTTCAGAAAATCCCACAAATAGTACCCAATTTGGTTTCCAAAATTTTGTTCTGGAAAATAATTCAATTACACCAAAGTAACACATGGTGTTGTTGGAAATTTCATGAGCTTTTCAAAAATTATTTTTGCCAAATTTTCTGTTCACAAAAAGGCCCTCAAAGTCTAATGTTTTGTTCTGTTCTAAAATAGAAAAGGGCTGATTTGTAAAATTTATAAAACCTCAGGGGGTTATCTTGGAATTTCGCTTTTGTCTTCTTCCTCCCGAAGTGAAGCAGCTCGCTGCCATGTCCCTGTTCGTCGCCGGTGCCACCTCCTCCTCTGCCTGCCTGCCTGCCTGCGTGGATAGGAGACCAGGGAGGCGTCCGAATCGAACCCACCTCCCTCAGAACACCCCCGGAACCCTCCTCTTCCTCTCTCTGCGCGGGAAGAACATGACCGAACCCTACCCGAGCCGCAGCTCTCCGGCGATCTTCTCTCCCCGTCATCTCCGGCCACGAGAGCCCACGTTGAGAAGCTCGGGAGCTTCCTTGCCCTCTGCTCTTCCTTGTGGCCAACGGAATCGGGAGGGGATGGCCGGAGCTGTGAGATCGCCATCATCTTCTACGAGTCCGGCCGCCGTCGATTTCGTGGTTTCCGGTCGACTCCGGTCACCCTCCGGCCTCCTCGAACCTTCCATGATGCTCCCGGTGAGCTCCTGGTCCTAATGGACCCCTCCCCTACCCTCCTTGTTCTCTGTACCGCGCGGGAGCCGAACGCCGACGAGCTCCGCCGCCGTTTATGCTCGCCGGCGAGCTTCCGGTGGCATTTCTCGGGCGGCGCTGCCACCTTCTGGTTCGTCGTTGTCTCCTCTACGTCGTAGTGCCCTCCAATTTTGGAATCGCGTGGTGCATCGAGCAATTTTGAGGAGACAGTGGAGATCAGGCCATTGCTGACGTCATCTTGACGTCAGCATGGTGTCATATTTCCTTTTTTTTTAGGAAATTGAGGAAATTCCAGAAAATGATAAATTTGTTTAATTTAATAACTACTGTTTTATAGTTCAGAAAAATAAAAGCGAGGTACCAAAATGTTTGGAAAAATAAACTCTACCCAATTATGTCACTTTTATACATGTTTGACAAACTTCAATTTTGGACATTATTTGAATTGGTTTAATTCATTTAAAAATGGAAAAATAAGTTTTTAATCACTAAAATTAGAAAATTAAAAGTTATATACCATTTTGCTCAAAATGACAAATGCAACCTAATTATGATGTTTTCAACCCCATTTGAGCAACTAAAATTGGACTCACTTTCAGAATCGCCCGAAACCCCCTCCGGGGTGTATTTCGGGTTAATTTCAGTAAAATTGCACAATTGCCATACGAACCCTAGCAACCCATTGATCCTGTCTAGGGCTTTATTTAAGCGCATTAACTTGCTCATGCATACATATTGTGCATTGCATCGATGCCATGTTTGATTGTTGTTCTTTCTCTTTTCGGTGTTATTTCCCCCTCGGTAGAACGCGACCCCGAAAAGAAGATCGACAACGCCATGGCGAATACTTGATCCTAACCGACAAGTCAAGCACTTATTCCTGAAGACTTTCTCTCGTTTTCTTGAAGCAAGGCAAGCATAACCTCTTATCTGCCCATATATGATTTCGAAAGACTTTTCATTCTCGTACAAATGCATTCGATTCCAATGTATCTTGAGTCATTAGATAGAGTTATCCTATTTATTTGCATAACCCAGATATCATGATTCAATGCTCCTAGCAGACATAGGATTTGTTTGTGTGTATCGCCAGAGCCTCAAATATGCCATGCTTAGTCATACATGTCTGTTGATCTCTGCTCCATCCGGTTGATGAATCAGAGTTGCGAATGATTTTAGTATGGTAGGAAGTAGTGGTAAGTTAAGAGATGTTTGATTAACATGATTTAAAGGTGTGGATGACGAGACCACAGAGGGTCTGTGGTGGTTGTCTCGTTCATGCCCTAGGAGCGAGTTCTCGTCTTCGAGCCAAGACTGAGCGTGCATCCACACGAGGGATTGGATTCCCCTCGGTCTCAACTTGCCTAGTTTGTTCCATGAGTTGCCTAGTTCGGGCTTTCCATTTCGATTTGCGGGGATATCAAAACATTTTCAAAACTAGGACGTGGCGGTGCAACAGCCTGTGGCGAGACAGTAGTTGAAGCACCGCTCACAACGATAGAGACCCGGCAGGAGATGGCCACTCCCTATTGGCGGTCCATCTCTACTCGGAGCGACTCATGGAATAGGCGAAGCAAGGGAAAGGTCGTGGTCAACCTCCATCTGCCGGCACTTCCCGGAATAGTGCTAATCTAGTGGCATTAAGAGTTGGTTGGTACGTGTGGTTAAAGTTGTACACCCCTGCAGGGTTAAATCTTTTCGAAAAGCCGTGTCCGCGGTTAAGGACGACTTGGTGACGGATTCTGTGATCATAGATAACTTGAACGGAATGATTAAAACTTGCTGATAACGAATGAAGGATGCCTCCTCGGAGATGCCGAGAGGGGTTACCTTGTAGCATGAGTTACCGGAACAACTTGAGGTGGTGATCTTTGAAGCACGAGGTGCTGAAATGTTTTGGTGGATTAAAAAGATGATGATCTCAGTAGTTGAGTACCTTTCTTATCTGTTTTCAAAATACTCCATGAGACGTGCTATTCCTACCTCAATTTGGAAAACAAAGATGGCTTTACGCAAAACAACCTTCATAACTCTTTCTAAACGAAGCAGATATATAATAGGTTAACTAAGTCTTGTTGAGTACCTCCCGTACTCATGTTTGCTTCAATTTGGTTCAGGTGGAGTTCCTCAGTTCGGTGGTGTTTCGACATGGACATCGACGAGTAGTTCGGGGTTCCCAGGTAGCAGCCTGGAATCTATGGGCTGGGACGTCGCCTTATGTTGCGGCCTCTTAGGCCTTTTTGGTTCTTGTTGATTAGCAACATAATTTTCCTTCCGTTGTCTGATGTAATGTTGGGTCATGTGACCTCTGCTTGTAAGCTATACTCTAGTAACACCTATTTAGTAAAGCTTCATGTTTAGAGTACTGCTTTGATCGGTTGTTGGTCTCGAGCTCATTGTTATACAGTTTTGGCTATGCCTGCATAGTTGTCGCAGTCGAGGGGTTGTGGAGCCGATGATCCATGTCCGAGCCCGCCTGTCGATGTGATCGGCCTGGGGGCGAGGTAACCCCAGTAACCCTCGATTGTTGTTGCACTTTCTGGACACATAGCAGCTCTGTATAACTTTGGTCCCGTTCCTTCAGTTTCATCCGACTCGTGGACGCTTGGGTATGCATAATTGGTTATGACTAGCATGGATACAAGGAGTAGTAGACCGGGGATCCGGACTACGTGCCGATGAATCCGGTCTGCCTGCCGTTGTTTGTTGCGGCCGGGGCTGGTAACCCTGAAGCCCTTGTGAGTCCATGGCTAGGAGCGCATAACAGTGTGTATATCTCTGGGTCCGGGGTCTGACAAGTCTTGGTATCAGAGCAGGACTGCCTGTAGGAAAACCTCTCTGCTTGGTCGATGTCGAGTTTAGTGTTTGTGAAAAACTACTTTCGAATTCCAAATGGATTGTGAAAAACCTTCTTAGGATTCTTTTTACTCCTTACCTGGTATCGCTCTAACTCTGGGTCATCTTACCTGTTTTGATTTGAAAAGGTTTTGCTATCTCTTCTAGTTATTCAAAACTTAGGTGCCTTCTTTGGCAAGACGTTTCTTTCACCAAGTTGACCTAGTTATGAGTTTCTAGAGTTGTGTGTGTTCTGTGTTCCATTATCTTTTAAACTGGGAGATTCCTTTTCCATTCTAATCTCTCAGAGTTATGTGGGTTCCACATACTCCTGTTCTAAAGTCTCAAAATCCTGAACCTCCAGATTTCCTTTTCATCTCGAATGTATCCGTTATCCTCTGCTCAAGTTCTTCCGGAGCAATCGTTGTTCTTTGAAAAATACTCCGTGATTGCTATCCGTAGTGTCCTTCAAGGCACTAAGATAGTAGTTATTCCTTTCCCTTGGTTTCTAACCTTGGACTTGAACCGAAGGTCCCGGAATGTGCTGAGTTGTGGTGAGCTGGATCGTGTGGTTTCTTAACCATGCGATTCTCACTCTCTCAGTACAGGATGCTGACCTTTAACCCAAGTTCTGTTTCCTTGGATCCTGAAAAAAAATCTGATCTACCTCGGGATGGCTAGGTAATCTTAGATCCAATAGCCGTAGGCTTTCTCTTGGAATCAAAAAGAATCACGACAAGAATGTTCTTTATGATTCTCATACCTTTGTTCTTGACTCTGCTATATCGATCTTTTAGCATGGGTTTTATAAAAGAGTATCACCTGTGCCCTCCACATGGCCTCTGGATTTTCCGGAGCATGTTCCTACCTTCCAGTTGCTCTTAAACCTACATCCGTTGTGTTGAAACCAAGTTGCATATGTGTGTTGGATTGTTCCAATGCATTTGCTCTTTTTTTCCGTCAAGACATTCCACCTTGGGATGTCAGGAGAAACAAACTCCAGTACCTTGTTCATCTCTAGGACTAGGTCAAAGTTTTGTAATCCGCAGAATAAAGAAGTTTCAGTAGCTTATGTTCTGTTCTACCTTTAAGTATCACACTCTTATATATCAAGAGGTTGTGTTGAGTTTCATGGCCTTATTGATGAAGTGATGCTCTTACACGTCTCCACTTCCCCATCCTCCAAGCTGAAATGCTCGAGAAGGTTGGGTATGTGTGTCGATGTGTGCATCAGATATTCTGAGCAATTTTTATTGCTTTGAAAATCTAAGAAACATCTGTATCCTTCTTAGCACTATTGGTCACCCAGCATCTTTTTGAAGTTGACCGTGCTATCAAATCCGTCCATTCTGCTGCACCTTCTCGATCAGAGAGTTAGGTTTATGCCGAAGCTCTCAAGATCATATCAGTTGCCTTGAAAAGCAAGATTTCTTTCGAACTCCAAGACATACCGGTGGGTTGTGATATTCTGGTTGTCTTTCTAGAAGTATCACCAGGTTGTTACCTGACCGTGATGTCTATACGAGGGGTAGTTTGAACTACTCTTTTCTCCAAGAAACTCCGCTGGACACCCTGGACTAGTAGGTTGAGCTTAAACAACAACTTGGAAAGTTGAAAGACAAGAGCTCCTCCTAACTGGGTCCTTTATTAAGGGATGCCTAGTTTCCTTTGTGTTGAAGCAGGATAGTATCTCCTGAATGGACATGCTATCTTTCTAACCTTGGTTTGATTTGGGCTATCGTCAAATCAAGGCCAGATTGAAGGATTATCTTGGTTGTGTTTTTACTCATGGTATTTTGCCGAGTACACCTTCATGTCCTTTGGTCTGACCAATACCTTGCCTCGTTCGTATGTCATATGAATCCCTCTTCTTGGAGTGTTTTGATAAGGGTGTTTTCGAGCCCATCGATGTCATTCCTATTTTCTCCGAGTTGCAAGAGGCTCATGCTGAACAAATGGCAACAACGTTGGAAACTTTCAAGAACCATCTTTGTGTCATCACGAAGTTTGTGTTCTGGGTGTTCGAAGTAACCTACTCCGGTTCATGTGCTTATGGTGAAAGTTGTCGCCGTGGATCCGAGTAGAGTTTTCTTGTTCCTTCGGGAATAACTTCAAGTCGGTCATGTATGTGTGGACTATTCTTGAGATGGTTGGTTGTTGCCTCCACTCCTTGAAGAAGTTTGCATCCACGCTAAATCACTGACTGATTTTCTTTGAGAGAAGAAGTCCAAGATCTTGGCGATCTTTGTTATCATCCTTTCCACAAGGACTCCGATGTGTTCTGTTGTAACTAAACCATGTAGGTGCAACCGTCTTTCTTAAGTTGCTAATACATGAGTCCCGTACTCCTGCTCATCTTCTTGAGCTTGACATCATAGTCCATATCTTGAGAATCTAGCATATGTATCTCGTTGGTAACCGGTGCAATCCCTTCAACCAAACACGTTGAGTCTCAGTTATTCAATCCACTAACCAGAGCTGAATCTCAAGCAGCAATGATGGCTTGTGTTTTCCTCAAGGGTACTGAATTAGGTCTTTGTAAAATACGGCATGGTTGATGTGGTGGTTGACACAATTAGCCGGAAGACCTAATGTCATATCTCTTTGAATCCGTAAGAACAGCCACTCCCCGTGAGAATTCTTGTATGGCTCATTCCAACAAGTTTCCCTCTTGCTAGATGACCTATAGAAGGCTTGTCATGAACCTGGTATCTGTATCCAGAACGTCCAGGAGAACTCGGAAGTTGACATTTCCAATATCTCTCTGTTGAACCTCCAAAACCTTTGTTCTGGTGGAAACAAGTTCCTCGTGAAAAACATCTTGTGGTGCTTTGTGACCACCATTGATCAGTTCCCTTTTCAAGTTGTTTATACTTGAATTTCTGTTCATCCCACACATTGCGTGAATTTGTCAGTCACTTCAGCCGTGGGATCTTAACCATGTGGTAAACGTATTGCTACGTCCAAATCCACCATAGGAAATAGATCCCTACCCCTTCTGGTGTTTCAACCCTCATTGGTTACCCATCCTTATGGTGTGATCAAGAATTCCTCCTTTGTTACGGTGCTCCAACTTCTTTTGGTTACTCATCTTTTGCCATGAAGTAACATCCCGATCCTTGACAAGGATCTCAAGAAAGTTGTTATGGAAATGGTTGAAAGTTCCGTTATCTTTCGTGTCCACTCCGAAGAGTGAACATGATCTTGTATCAAATTTGCTCCGATGCACGATTACAGTGTTTCTCGTGTTCTTCCTCGTCTACGGATATTACTTTGTGATATTCAAGACCATCCTCTCCATCCTGGTTATCCGTTTGAAGAAAACCTCGGTTCCACAAGTTGTTCAACCTTTCTTTTCCAAAAGGATTTAAAGTCTTATGCAAAGCTCATATTCTAAATCCTTTCAAGAACAATCGTCCAAAAACTTGAAACCTTCTCTTGTTCCCTCCGCTATCTTGATGTGTTTCATGCATGTTAACTCAAAAGTTCTTTACGAACATTCTGGTCATGAGTTGTCCATGAGATACTCGATCTTCGTGAAGATCATTTCCTAAGAGTTTCCCTCTTACCTAAGGTGTATCCGTTCAATACTTCAAGGTGCTACGAATCAACCTCTTCGAGAAGAGAACCGTAAGGTTCGAGAAGATCGTTCAAAACCGGTGTTCCTTCTTTCTTCTCCTTCGGGAATCTCGGGACGAGATTCTTGTAAGGGGGGTAGATTTGTAACATCCCAATTTTGCTACTAAAGTGTTGTGGTGTTGAGTTCATATCATACATGCATGAAAGAACAATTTAAATCATGTTTGAAACCAATTTAAATTATGAATTCAAATGGTTTCAAAAAATCCCACAAATAGTACCCAATTTGGTTTCCAAAATTTTGTTCTGGAAAATAATTCAATTACACCAAAGTAACACATGGTGTTGTTGGAAATTTCATGAGCTTTTCAAAAATTATTTTTGCCAAATTTTCTGTTCACAAAAAGGCCCTCAAAGTCTAATGTTTTGTTCTGTTCTAAAATAGAAAAGGGCTGATTTGTAAAATTTATAAAACCTCAGGGGGTTATCTTGGAATTTCGCTTTTGTCTTCTTCCTCCCGAAGTGAAGCAGCTCGCTGCCATGTCCCTGTTCGTCGCCGGCGCCACCTCCTCCTCTGCCTGCCTGCCTGCGTGGATAGGAGACCAGGGAGGCGTCCGAATCGAACCCACCTCCCTCAGAACGCCCCCGGAACCCTCCTCTTCCTCTCTCTGCGCGGGAAGAACATGACCGAACCCTACCCGAGCCGCAGCTCTCCGGCGATCTTCTCTCCCCGTCATCTCCGGCCACGAGAGCCCACGTTGAGAAGCTCGGGAGCTTCCTTGCCCTCTGCTCCTCCTTGTGGCCAACGGAATCGGGAGGGGATGGCCGGAGCTGTGAGATCGCCATCATCTTCTACGAGTCCGGCCGCCGTCGATTTCGTGGTTTCCGGTCGACTCCGGTCACCCTCCGGCCTCCTCGAACCTTCCATGATGCTCCCGGTGAGCTCCTGGTCCTAATGGACACCTCCCCTACCCTCCTTGTTCTCTGTACCGCGCGGGAGCCGAACGCCGACGAGCTCCGCCGCCGTTTATGCTCGCCGGCGAGCTTCCGGTGGCATTTATCGGGCGGCGCTGCCACCTTCTGGTTCGTCGTTGTCTCCTCTACGTCGTAGTGCCCTCCAATTTTGGAATCGCGTGGTGCATCGAGCAATTTTGAGGAGACAGTGGAGATCAGGCCATTGCTGACGTCATCTTGACGTCAGCATGGTGTCATATTTCCTTTTTTTTAGGAAATTGAGGAAATTCCAGAAAATGATAAATTTGTTTAATTTAATAACTACTGTTTTATAGTTCAGAAAAATAAAAGCGAGGTACCAAAATGTTTGGAAAAATAAACTCTACCCAATTATGTCACTTTTATACATGTTTGACAAACTTCAATTTTGGACATTATTTGAATTGGTTTAATTCATTTAAAAATGGAAAAATAAGTCTTTAATCACTAAAATTAGAAAATTAAAAGTTATATACCATTTTGCTCAAAATGACAAATGCAACCTAATTATGATGTTTTCAACCCCATTTGAGCAACTAAAATTGGACTCACTTTCAGAATCGCCCGAAACCCCCTCCGGGGTGTATTTCGGGTTAATTTCAGTAAAATTGCACAATTGCCATACGAACCCTAGCAACCCATTGATCCTGTCTAGGGCTTTATTTAAGCGCATTAACTTGCTCATGCATAAATATTGTGCATTGCATCGATGCCATGTTTGATTGTTGTTCTTTCTCTTTTCGGTGTTATTTCCCCCTCGGTAGAACGCGGCCCCGAAAAGAAGATCGACAACGCCATGGCGAATACTTGATCCTAACCGACAAGTCAAGCACTTATTCCTGAAGACTTTCTCTGGTTTTCTTGAAGCAAGGCAAGCATAACCTCTTATCTGCCCATATATGATTTCGAAAGACTTTTCATTCTCGTACAAATGCATTCGATTCCAATGTATCTTGAGTCATTAGATAGAGTTATCCTATTTATTTGCATAACCCAGATATCATGATTCAATGCTCCTAGCAGACATAGGATTTGTTTGTGTGTATCGCCAGAGCCTCAAATATGCCATGCTTAGTCATACATGTCTGTTGATCTCTGCTCCATCCGGTTGATGAATCAGAGTTGCGAATGATTTTAGTATGGTAGGAAGTAGTGGTAAGTTAAGAGATGTTTGATTAACATGATTTAAAGGTGTGGATGACGAGACCACAGAGGGTCTGTGGTGGTTGTCTCGTTCATGCCCTAGGAGCGAGTTCTCGTCTTCGAGCCAAGACTGAGCGTGCATCCACACGAGGGATTGGATTCCCCTCGGTCTCAACTTGCCTAGTTTGTTCCATGAGTTGCCTAGTTCGGGCTTTCCATTTCGATTTGCGGGGATATCAAAACGTTTTCAAAACTAGGACGTGGCGGTGCAACAGCCTATGGCGAGACAGTAGTTGAAGCACCGCTCACAACGATAGAGACCCGGCAGGAGATGGCCACTCCCTATTGGCGGTCCATCTCTACTCGGAGCGACTCATGGAATAGGCGAAGCAAGGGAAAGGTCGTGGTCAACCTCCATCTGCCGGCACTTCCCGGAATAGTGCTAATCTAGTGGCATTAAGAGTTGGTTGGTACGTGTGGTTAAAGTTGTACACCCCTGCAGGGTTAAATCTTTTCGAAAAGTCGTGTCCGCGGTTAAGGACGACTTGGTGACGGATTCTGTGATCATAGATAACTTGAACGGAATGATTAAAACTTGCTGATAACGAATGAAGGATGCCTCCTCGGAGATGCCGAGAGGGGTTACCTTGTAGCATGAGTTACCGGAACAACTTGAGGTGGTGATCTTTGAAGCACGAGGTGCTGAAATGTTTTGGTGGATTAAAAAGATGATGATCTCAGTAGTTGAGTACCTTTCTTATCTGTTTTCAAAATACTCCATGAGACGTGCTATTCCTACCTCAATTTGGAAAACAAAGATGGCTTTACGCAAAACAACCTTCATAACTCTTTCTAAACGAAGCAGATATATAATAGGTTAACTAAGTCTTGTTGAGTACCTCCCGTACTCATGTTTGCTTCAATTTGGTTCAGGTGGAGTTCCTCAGTTCGGTGGTGTTTCGACGTGGACATCGACGAGTAGTTCGGGGTTCCCAGGTAGCAGCCTGGAATCTATGGGCTGGGACGTCGCCTTATGTTGCGGCCTCTTAGGCCTTTTTGGTTCTTGTTGATTAGCAACATAATTTGCCTTCCGTTGTCTGATGTAATGTTGGGTCATGTGACCTCTGCTTGTAAGCTATACTCTAGTAACACCTATTTAGTAAAGCTTCATGTTTAGAGTACTGCTTTGATCGGTTGTTGGTCTCGAGCTCATTGTTATACAGTTTTGGCTATGCCTGCATAGTTGTCGCAGTCGAGGGGTTGTGGAGCCGATGATCCATGTCCGAGCCCGCCTGTCGATGTGATCGGCCTGGGGGCGAGGTAACCCCAGTAACCCTCGATTGTTGTTGCACTTTCTGGACACATAGCAGCTCTGTATAACTTTGGTCCCGTTCCTTCAGTTTCATCCGACTCGTGGACGCTTGGGTATGCATAATTGGTTATGACTAGCATGGATACAAGGAGTAGTAGACCGGGGATCCGGACTACGTGCCGATGAATCCGGTCTGCCTGCCGTTGTTTGTTGCGGCCGGGGCTGGTAACCCTGAAGCCCTTGTGAGTCCATGGCTAGGAGCGCATAACAGTGTGTATATCTCTGGGTCCGGGGTCTGACAGTGTATCAGATCATCGTCCCTCGCGCAGGAGGAGGCAGGGCACCTTATATACTGGTGCCCAGCCGGATACAGCCAAGATGTCGACACTATGTGCACACTGTGTACTTGCGGGTTCTCGCTGACCACTTTACACCTTTTGGCTTCCTGGATTGTCTTCATGTGTAAAGTCGTTCCGCAGAACCGAGGAGCTGATCTGTTATCATTGACACTGTCACGGGGTAGGCCCCCCCTAACCTGCGACGCCCTGCTGACACCCTGGCGCGGATAAGCACGCGCTCTGCAGATGAACAGTGCCAAAGTACGAACCCGGGATACGCGGGATCCTGTGTCAGAACGGCTCCTTTGACTTCTGGCCCGAGTAGGAAACCGTCATTTCTACTCGGACCACTTCCTCTACCCGGAGGAGAACAACTTCCCTGATTCTTCTTCCTGGCCTTCAGTGCGTACGGCCGAATAGCGGACGACCAGGTAGCGAGTACCGGGTAGCCGCTACTCTGCCAAGTGTCTCTTCTGATCTTGCCCCTTAGCACTTGCCTTTACCCTACTCGGGGGTATCCCCCCGACATCCCACCTCTTTGAGGGGTTAGAATAGATCTGATATTAGACTCTTGACCATGTTTGTCCTATAAACTCATTATGGGAATCTAGCCAGACCTCTTATTAGTCCAATTAGTTGAGCGGCTCCAAGGCCTCTCCCGATGCAAAGTCTCTCATTTGGGTGATTCTACTTTGGTCTCTCTCCCTCTTGATTCTACCAAGCGTCTAACTCGGTTGCAGTGCGCGCGTGTTGTTTGGTATAGCTGTTATGCTACTGTGGTTTGACATCATGGCCAATGCCAAAGGATTGTCAAATGTTCGGCATTGACAATCAGGCGTTCATCGCGGAGCTTGGAGGAAGTACATGATTGGATAAAGTGATCGATTCTCCATCATGGAAAAACTTGAAGCAATTTTCACCGCAGAAAAATATCCTCGGATTTTGCATTATGGTAAAAATAACGAAGATGGAGGATCCTCGTTGGAGATGCGTCAAGAAATCCCTGAAGAACAAAGGCTATACCAAATCACACAAATTTATAAATTGCCTCTCATGTTTATCCTTTGTTGAGTGCACCTTGATTATGCAGCAGTCGTTTATTAGGGTGATTCCTCACATAAAAATATAAAGATTGTTCGTGTTCTCCTATCCTGTTGGAACCGTCATAACACACTTGGGTTTTTCTCCACCACTTGTATTCAAGGGTACGCGCATTCTTATCGTGTGCAGGCATGTATGGATTAATGACTTGTATCCAAGAATCATTCCATACAAGGGGTGTTAAATGGTTATCTTGACGTCCAGGCATAACTAGTTATGAGCTCGAAACACAATCACCGGAAGATGAGAAAGAATCAAGTGTGTGATTTGCATGGTGGCCTACTCTTTAGGTTATGATTAGATCACATGTATCCATGCTTCTTGTCGTAATGTATTGGGATGTTGTTTCACTCAAAGTTGATCTTGAGGAATATCAGTTTTAGTGGGAGCATATTTTGATATCAATTTTAATTGAATTACATAGTGCAAATTAATTTTCAATATAGTGTCTAAATTAACTTGTTCCATTATAGAGATGGATCCTGTTGATAACATAAGTCTGAGTGATTTGTTGGGGTTACACAATTTGTCGCACCCGGACTTCTAGAGGATACTCGCAGTTCCGTTGAACAGTAGTTGATTGGATTACGGGGCTTACCGGCACCCGCATCTCTTACGAGCAGGCCAACACACGTATGTGTGACAACCAACCCCTACTGTTCATCGTCTACGTAAACAATCCCATAGAAATCAGGATACTACCATTGACGTACTTCATACCATACACACATGGTACGTCAACGGCGTTTAACAGAATGATAACACAACATATCTCTAGGACACAAAAGATGGAAATAAGTTGCAAATAGCTCTCACTAGAGCAAAGATAGCAAATACAATCATCCAGAGGACACATGTCCCAACATAACATCATTACATCTCAGCGGAAGCATTCAAAGGGTCTGAGTACAGACAAATCCAAATAGGCTTAAAAAGCCGGGAATTAAAAGAAGACGGAGCCCATCCACGATGTCTCGGATCCTGCCCGGGTCCGCTATCTACTCGTCAGCAGCCTCGTCAAACTCCACTAGTAGCCGTCACGGGGATCCTCGTAAGCGTAGTCTGCGGAAACCACAGCCCCAAAGGGGTCAGTACATAAACGTACTGGCAAGCAAGACTCACAGTTCACCAAAGTGTAACCCGTCAACACCAAGCACAGATGCCTTGGGTTCAACGGAAGAAAGGGTGATACAAAAGATGCGGCAGCTGGCTGCACTAACCAACTACAGAAACATGATATAACCTCCGGCTAACAGAAAGAGGATAAGATAGCGTATCGTAACCAACTATAACTACCTCCAAACAAACCCATTCTGGACCTCGCCCCTTATCCAAAGAAGCAATCCGAGGATAACTCACACAGTTGGATTAATGATGGATCAAGTTGTTGTGTCAATAAGCCTATTACTAGTCAAGTTATCATTAGTTAGGTGTAAGTTCTTCTGAGTACTTGTTAGCCAGTACTTTCACCAAGTTAACCATAACCGCGGAAAACACGGCTTCTCGAGAAGATTTATCCCTGCAGGGGTGCACCAATTTAGCCGTACACGTAAGAATAACCCGCCAGATGGAAGGGCCCTTCCACCAAGCGGGGCACTCAACACAACTCAACTCTTCTTCGCATCAAGCCCAAAGCACCACGTGCTGTGCGTGCGCGGCTAATCGAGCCCCACGAAGAAAAGGGGACCCTCATAGCACTGGAAGACCACGCCGCCCTAAATGCCGACTACAAAAGTTCCACCCTGGCCTCGGGTTCGTACCTGCATATGCGTGCATCAAATGGAAAGCCCGAACTAAGTGTGGCGATTTGGACGAGATGCGAATCGAATCAAATTGAGGGGGGCGCCCATACACGCTTCCCACATGCGGATAGTGCGTTCATCATGGATCAGTAGACAAGACCCTTTTCCTAATTAGGTTCGACACTAGCAGGCCTCAAAACCACGCCGGGCCTCCTGCCGGTGCCTTATCAGCAAATTATTATTACCTCAAAATTAACAGGTTGTTGTTTAACATCGAGCCCCAGAACATAATGGAAATATAGTAACAGAAAGTAACGGGTAACAGACTCGAGCAGAAACAACCCTAAGCATGCTAGTAAGACACGGCCACAATCAAAGGGGTTATAGGTGTGGAGGTGAGGCAATATCAGGGTTCAGGGTAACATGTGATAGGTTCGTAACAGAAACAACTACTCATAGGGCTAGCAGAAATAGACAACGGAAAGTATCGATATCCAATGTTGAAAGGAACACAATGGTTCATGTGAGTGATAACTTGCCTGCAAACTCAGTAGCCTGGTACTGGGCTAGATCCTCAGAAGGGGTGTCGTAAGTATCGTCTGTCTCAACGTCGTCGTCTATCCGAGAAGAAGCAAACAACCAACGCAGAGAGATAAACAATCAATAACATGGCATAGTGCACAATCATGGGATGATGCATGTCAATTTAATGGATGCATCAAAATAAACTAGTTGACATGGTAACAACATGATTAAATGGACCCATATGCAATTGAGTTGCATATGAAAAGCCCATGAATTAAGGTTGGTATATTTGTTTTCCAACTAATCAACAGGTGATAGTGGATTAGTATGATGCATGGATGAGGAAAACAGAAAAATAACAACAATAGAAACAAGTTAAAATAAGGTTTACCAAGTTTAGAAATTTATTTATTAAGTTAGGGAATTTTGGTTACTTAAAGGTGTTACACAAGTATTTGTTGTTTTCAGCCATTAAAAGTGTTCAGAACAAATAACAAAAATCATATTTGAAAAGAACACACAATTTTAGTTGGATTACATGTTTCAAATATTGAAAAAGGAGTTAGGATGAATTTATTATGAATTAAACAAGATTAAACAAGTTTTAAATGAATTTAAAACAAGTTTGGATATTATTTGAATTTTATTTGTTCAAAACATAAATTCAAATTCATATTTGAAAATTTTATACTTTTCTAGTTTGAAAACATATTTTGCATGTTCAAAAATAATTTAATGTGAGCAAGTTATGAATTTAGCAAATTTAAATGATTTAAACAAGGGTTAAATTATTTAAGCAATTTTAATTATTCAAATCATGAAACAAAATTTATATTTGAAAAGTGGGTTCAAAAAGGCATGGAAAACATATTTTATTTGCATTATTTGGATTAGGTATGAATTAATTATGCAATTAGTCAAATTACAAATGAATTGTTTGAATTTAAAATTTGAATGCATTTGAATTATTCAAAACAGCAAACAAATGGTTTGAATAGATAGATAATTTAATTTGGATCAACAAACATATTTTACTTTTATTAATTGGATTTATAAAATGAAAGTTATTTGCATTTTGTTATTAGGGACCATTCTGTAATTTAAAGGGACTGGTTTTGAAAAAGAAAAGGGCTGAAAACTATTTACACCGCACAGATATCTACCCTCGGGCACTGCCAAAGGGCCCTGGGCCAGCGTGGCACACGCGCGTGGCAGCAGTGCCACACAGCAGCTGACAGGGGGGGCCACCCTGTCAGCGCGCTGCGCAAAATGGTGGGTTTATTCGCGGCGAGGGGGGATCGAACCCTCGCCCTTGGCTTGCGCACGCAACGTTTCTACCGCTGCGGTGTTCGTCAGTTTTTGTCAGTAAAGGGGAGGCAACTAGGTTAAGGTTCAGTTTCGCCACTGAAATTTTAACTGACGAACGCGCGCTTCTGAAACCTGACGGAGATCGACGGTGGCCGGCGGTGAGCAGCCCGTGCGCTGGTGCTGCCGTGCTGCTGCGGTACGGGTGCTTGCTGGTGTGCGTGCGGTGGTGCTCGCGCAAGCAGGAGAGAAAGAGAGGAGGGGACAGCGGCGCTCACCTCCGGTGTAGCCGTGGCCGCGGCTCGGTGCAGAACGACGGCGGCGACAACACGGACGGCGGCGGCGATCCAGGCGTGCTACGGGCTCGCGGAGGTGTCGTCGAGGGAGAGGGAATTGCGGCGGTGCGATTCCCGTGGCTAGGTTGGATGGTGGCGTTGCGAGGCGGCGGTGGTCATCGGAGATTCAGAAGCGGGCGCTCCGGTACGGTGGCAGAGAGGTGGAAACCGGCGGGGAGAGAGGTAAACGGCGGCGGTGCTCGAGGGGATATGGTGGGTAGGTAGCTAGGGCAGCGGCGCAGGGTCTAGGGTAGGTTTTATAGGCGTCTAGGGGCGCTCCCGGCCGTCGGAGCGTTACTGTGCCGCCGTGGCACCGCCCGATGGTCGGCCGTACAGATAGAAGAAGGAGGGGGCGCGAAGCGGTACGCGGGCCAGGGAAAAGAAGAAGATGGGATGGGCCGTGGCGCTGGCTCCCCCCTCTGGCCGTTTTTCTTTTTTAATTTTTCTTCTCCTTCTGTTTTTTTTTTTTGCAGAAATGGAAAATGGAAGAAATAGAAGGAATTTTGAGGTAGGAAAATTATAGAAAAAAAATTGGGTTGGTTATTTATTGTGTCAGTAACCATTTGACCACTTTTATTTTCCATGAATTTCAAAATATAATTGTTGTTTGTAATTGGTTCAATTTGAATGGATTTTATTATTAATTGAATTATTTGAAACAAGGTTTAATAATGGGTTGAACCTTTAGTTTAAAAAAATGAAAACAAGGGATTAGAATTGTTTTGGGTGATTTTCATAATTTGAAATTGGGTGCTGTTTGAAATTTGATTCCAATTTAAATGATTTTGAGATTAAGTGATTATTGCAAACCAAAATTAAATGGGGTGATCATATAGTTTTAATTGGAAGCAAATGATTATTATTGTTGTGTAATTAACATTAATTCCAAAAGGTTGCTGTTTGGAAGAAAGTATTTGAATTTGAATAATCATTTGAATTAAGTGATTGATTAAAAGCCACCATTTTTAATAGTTGAACCTTATGGATTAAAATGGAAACAATTGGAAGTTTAATTTGAACCTTTTATTTGGAAAGTTGTAACAGAGCAAGTATGAAATAAATGTTTGAATATTGTTTGAAATTCAATTGTGAAAACAAAGGAAAACAGATGCAAACAAAAGGAAAACAAATGCAAACAAGAAATGAGTATGATGACATGATGCAAAACTTTAATAAAACAAGAATCAAACATTCTAGGGGTGGTTTTTCATACTTGGGATGTTACAAAACGCCCCCCCTTGAAGGAATCGCGCCCCGAGATTCCTACTGAGAAAGGAAAAGGTCCGGATACTTCTTCGAAGATCCTCTTCGGTCTCCCACGTTGCCTCTTTATCGGAATGATGCGACCATTGCACTTTCAAGAACTTGGTGCTCTTGTTGCGAGTCTTACACTCGGTCTCATCGAGAATACGAACAGGGTGCTCCTCATAAGATAGATCATCTTGCATTTCAATGGAATCATGATCAACTGCACGATCTGGATCTTTGAAACACCTCTTGAGCTGTGACACATGAAACACATCGTGCACCTTGGATAGTTTTTCTGGAAGTTCAAGACGATAGGCATTTTCCGCACGCCTTGAGAGAATGTTGAAAGGACCAATGTATCTTGGTGCAAGCTTTCCTTTCACACCAAAACGATGAGTGCCTCTGAGGGGAGTTACACGGAGATATGCCTTGTCACCAGGTGCATAGATCATATCCCTGTGCTTGCTGTCATAGTAGCTTTTCTGACGAGACTGAGCAATCTTGAGATTGTCACGAATGATGCGAACTTTCTCCTCGGCTTCCTTAACAATGTCAGGGCCTAAGAGTGAACGTTCACCAGCTCCAGACCAATTGATTGGACTCCTGCATCTGCGGCCATAGAGAGCTTCAAATGGTGCCATGCCTAGGCTTGCCTGGAAGCTGTTGTTGTAGGAGAATTCAGCATATGGAAGGCAATCCTCCCATTTCATGCCAAAGGAGATACCACATGCTCTGAGCATATCCTCGAGAATCTGATTGACTCTTTCGACTTGCCCCTGAGACTGAGGGTGATAAGCTGTGCTGAACAGAAGTTTGGTGCCTAATGCTTGTTGAAAGCTTTTCCAGAAATGAGAAGTGAATATGCTTCCACGGTCTGAGCTTATTTCCAATGGAACACCATGAAGGGGAACAATCTTTGCTGTGTAGAGCTCTGCTAACTGGCTAGCTGAGATTGTTTCTTTGACAGCAAAGAAGTGAGCTACTTTAGTGAGACGATCAATGACAACGAAGATTGCATCGTTGCCCCTCTTGGACTTTGGAAAACCAGTGACGAAGTCCATTTCAATCATGTCCCACTTCCACTCAGGGATTTTTAGAGGTTGGAGTAGACCGGCTGTTTTCTGATGGACTGCCTTAACACGTTGACAAACGTCGCATTCAGAAACGTATTGAGCAATTTCACGTTTCATGCCAGGCCACCAATACAGTGTCTTAAGATCCTGGTACATCTTTGTACTTCCAGGGTGGATGGAGAGAGGAGTTTCATGAGCCTCCTTGAGAATGATATCTTTGAGACTTTGAACTTGAGGAACTGCAATGCGTCCTTCGAAGAACACAGTTCCTTTGTCATCTATTGAGAAGGACTTAAATTTATCCTTGCCTTCTTTGATGTGTTCTACCATCTTCTTGCTCTCAGTATCACGAAGTTGTTCAGAACAAATCTTGTCCTCGAGAGTTGGACTGGCTGTCAAGCTAGCAAGATAACCTTGAGGAACAAGACCAAGGTTCAGCTTCTGGAATTCTTCATGAAGTGGAGGTTGGCTTTCCATGATCATAAGATTATTGCAAATATGACTTGCGACTGAGAGCATCGGCCATAACATTAGCCTTGCCTGGAGTGTAAGAAATGGTGAGATCAAAGTCTTTAATCTTTTCAATCCATCTCCTTTGCCTGAGGTTTAGATCTGGTTGAGTGAAGATGTATTTCAGACTCTTATGATCGGAAAAGATTTCAGTGCGATTACCCAACAAGTATTGCCTCCATTTCTTGAGGGCAAACACAACTGCTGCAAGTTCAAGGTCATGTGTGGGATAATTTTTCTCATGGGAATTCAACTGACGTGAAGCATAAGCCACAACTTGACGTTCTTGCATAAGAACTGCACCTAGACCTTGGAGAGATGCATCGCAGAATATCTGGAAAGGTTTGGTAGTATCTGGGCCAACCAGAACTGGTGTAGAAGTGAGTTTAGTCTTCAGGAGATTGAAACTTTCATCACATTGTGGAGACCAAACGAACTTCTTGTCCTTCTTTGTGAGATCAGTGAGAGGTTTGGCAATCTTGGAAAAGTTTTGGACGAAACGACGGCAATAGCTAGCCAAGCCAAGAAAGCTTCTTACTTGCTTCACCGTCTTAGGAGGTTTCCAATCAACAATTGCTTTAACCTTTTCTGGATCAATGGCTATGCCCTTGGCGGAGATGACATGACCAAGGTAAGCAACTTCTGGAATCCAGAACTCACATTTTGAGAACTTGGCATATAGACGATGCTCGCGAAGTTTCATGAGAGTTAGACGAAGATGTTCTCCATGCTCTTCCTCGGATTTTGAGTAGACTAGAATATCATCAAGATATACCACAACGAACTTGTCGAGGTATTCATGGAAGACAGAATTCATGAGTCTAGAGAACGTCGCCGGTGCATTGGTGAGACCAAAGGACATGACGGTGTATTCATATAGACCGTACCGAGTGGTGAAAGCTGTTTTTGGAATATCTTCCTTTCTGATCTTTATTTGATGGTAACCCATCCTCAAGTCCAACTTTGAGAATATTGAGGCTCCAGCAAGTTGATCAAAAAGATCATCGATACGAGGAATTGGATACTTGTTTTTGATGGTTTTCTCGTTAAAAGGACGATAGTCAACAACGAGTCTCTTTGTTTGATCCTTCTTTGCAACGAACAGAGTTGGGCAACCCCAAGCGGAGGAACTAGGTTGAATGTAACCTTTCTCCATGTACATATCGATTTGCTCCTTCAACAATTTCAGTTCAGGAGGAGCTATCTTGTCTGGATGCTTAGATATTGGAACATTACCTGGTTCAAGCTCGATCACGAACTCAACTGCTCTGTCCGGAGGCATCCCTGGCAACTCTTCTGGAAAGACGTCAGGGAATTCACAAACCACCGGAACATTTTCGAGTAGAGGTAGAGGTTTAGCATCGAGGGTGTATAGCTGAATGGAACTTGATTCATTTGGAGAATAGACTATCTGGACAGAGGGGTGGAATAGAGTTATTGACTTCTGAGCACAATCAATCGTAGCTTTATTGGCCTTCAACCAATCCATGCCAAGAATGACATCAATGTCAGAATTGCCAAGCAGTATGAGAGAAGCAAGGAATATGTGACCTCCAATTAGGATCTGATTCTCGTGACTGATCTTGGAAGTTTGCATAGTTGCTCCAGGGGAGTTTACTACTAGCGGGGAACCCAAACCAACAAAAGGGAGTTTAACTGCTGTCGCAAAGATCTTTGACACGAAAGAATGCGATGCTCCGGTATCAAACAACACTTTAGCTGGGTTAGAGTTTACGGGAAATGTACCGAGAACGACGTCAGGAGCTTCCTCAGCTTTGTCGATCTTGACATGATTCACCCTTGCGGTCCTCCCGACAGGCCTGTTGTTGGAGTTGAAGGCTTTAGCCGGGGGAGCACGCACCATTGCCTGGTTTGTGTTGGGACGAGGTGGTGGTGGAGGTAGCTGCCTCTGAGTGCACTTGTCAGCGTAGTGCCCCGTCTGCTTGCATTTGTAGCAAGTGACGACACGAGGAGTATCTGGCCTTGGCTGCCCCATTGGAAACCTCTGAGCCTGCATCTGAGCTGGGTTGGGTGGGCGGGGAGCGAAGCCTGGAGAAGCTTGGGCATATGGAGCCCTAGTGACAGCACCATTTGGCACCCAGATGCGGCGCTTCTGCGGAGGGGTGGTCATGTTGGAGGAGGAACCACCCTCACGCGAGTGCTTTCGAGACTCCTCGAACGCCTTGCGCCCATTTTCTTCATTGAGCCGAGTCTTTGGCCTTGATGTTGGTGAGGGCGTACTTGAGTTCCGGGTTAAAACCTAGGCGGAACCTTGCCATCTTCTTAGCCTCAGTGGACACCTCATCACCAGCGTAACGAGCGAGGCGATTGAAATCACTCTGATAGCCAATGACGTCCAGCTTGCCCTGCTTGAGTGAGCAAAACTCTTCACGCATCCTTTCCATGAGACCATCTGGAATGTGGTGCTTCAGGAAAGCTTCCTTGAAACAGCCCCAGGTGATTGGGTAGCCAGCTCTCATGGTCTGGTAGTTCTCCCACCAGCTGCCTGACCCTTCAGTAGGTAGGAGGCATACTTGACCTTGTCTTCCTCAGCAACGTGAGCAATGTCCAGAGCCTTGGCCATCTCACGGATCCAGTCATCAGCATCCAGAGGCTCGCGTGTTTCCACGAAAGCTCTCGGGCCCAGACTCAGAAACTCCTTGATGCTGACTCGTGGAGCATTCTGGTTGTTGTGCTGATTAGCCTGGAACTGGGCCATCTGCGTCACGACCTGAGTCATCTGAGTCAACAGCTCCGTGATTGGCGGTGGCTCAGGTGGGTTGTTCCTTGTTGGCGGCATCCTGAATAGACATGCATTTTAGCACAACAACAGAAAAGGATAGACTTGGTAACCGAAAGAGAGATTATTCCGACGCATGAATAGATAACCAACAGATACATCATCACATGTTCAAATACATCAGAATATCCAACACACCATAAATGGTTCGAATGCCAAAGGATAACTAAACATAGCTAAGAATGGATACATCGGTACTCCCATGCTCATCACGCAGGACGGCGGTGAGTAGTACGACGAGAGGTACGGTGAGGAGCACGCCCACGAAAGTAGGTAGAACGACGATCCACATAGATCTGACGTGGTCTGAGAGCGACTCTAGGCGTGGTGAA
This sequence comes from Alopecurus myosuroides, assembly GCA_028641055.1. Classification (NCBI taxonomy): domain Eukaryota; kingdom Viridiplantae; phylum Streptophyta; class Magnoliopsida; order Poales; family Poaceae; genus Alopecurus; species Alopecurus myosuroides. The sequence continues at coordinate 271,424,712 of CM054062.1, read as the reverse complement.
GTACATAGTGTCGACTCCCTGTGCTCCAAAACGTGGAATCCCAGTGTAACCAGCACCGAGGTTGAGGAGTGGACCTCTCATCGGCTCGTAACCTCCAGCATCTGGCAGACGACGACCAACTGGCTGATCGAAACGTGCAAAGCGCTCATCTCCAACAAAGTCTGTGGTGTACGTCGCCAGACGAGTCAAAGCAAGGTAGAGCTGCTCTCTGACTGAAGCCAACTCCTGAGATAGTGTGGTGGCAACTGCGTCACTGTACCTCACAAACTGAGCGATGGTGTGCAGCCTGGAGTTATCATGCTCGTAGACATCCAGGTTGTCGTAGAGAGTGAAGTGAGCTCCCTCCGAAGTGATGTAACCACGGGGGATGTGGCGATAGATGGAATCGTCAAACCCCCAGTAGTCAGCACGAAGGACGGTGAGACTCACATAAGCTGCCTGCTGCACAGCCATATCCACTGTGGAACCTACTGCCTCGTAGCGGTGGACAACGCTCATGCCATCATCTGACAGAATGTAGACGATAGCCTGGTAGTAGGTCTAGTCAAACTCTCGCTGTTGCTCGTAGACCTGGTACTCTGGTGCCCAACGGAACCCCAGATAAGTGACCATGTCTCTCAGCATCTCCGGATAACCGGCATTGCTCTCACAGCGAGTCATCCGAACCACCTGCGGGTAGAACCTGAGATCCATCTGCAGATGATCAGGGAAGTTTTGATTAGACGCCGGTAGAAGAACTGAAGTGGAAAGCAACAACAAGGTTTCAACGGACGAAAAGGATGTTGAGAAGAACAGGATATCGAAGCAACAACAGGAAACACGAGACCAAAATCTCCTGAGGTACTACGGAAAAAACCCATCCGGGCTTCTAAAGGATCAATATCTACTGCTTAAGGAATAGAGGATTTGCTTCCGGGGCTTACACGCCTCCGTTCTCAATCATGAGTAGGCAACATGATAAATCATGTCACAACCACCTCCATTCCTATGGTCTAGTAGATATACTATCCTAGAGAAACCAGGATACGTGAAATCCTAACTTGAAAGTTTAGGTGAGAACAGAAAACAACGTTGCACTTCCTTACAAGAAAAGGGAGGGTGGGTGGGGAAAGAAATAAAATGGCAGAATTCCTACTCTCACGTTTCATTTTTTCTATATAGCTACAAAAATAGTTTCTAGACTCAACTGCGACCAGTAAAAGGGATCCTACAGGCAGACAGGCTCTGATACCATTTGTCGCACCCGGACTTCTAGAGGATACTCGCAGTTCCGTTGAACAGTAGTTGATTGGATTACGGGGCTTACCGGCACCCGCATCTCTTACGAGTAGGCCAACACACGTATGTGTGACAACCAACCCCTACTGTTCATCGTCTATGTAAACCATCCCATAGAAATCAGGATACTACCATTGACGTACTTCATACCATACACACATGGTACGACAACGGTGTTTAACAGAATGATAACACAACATATCTCTAGGACACAAAAGATGGAAATAAGTTGCAAATAGCTCTCACTAGAGCAAAGATAGCAAATACAATCATCCAGAGGACACATGTCCCAACATAACATCATTACATCTCAGCGGAAGCATTCAAAGGGTCTGAGTACAGACAAATCCAAATAGGCTTAAAAAGCCGGGAATGAAAAGAAGACGGAGCCCATCCACGATGTCTCGGATCCTGCCCGGGTCCGCTATCTACTCGTCAGCAGCCTCGTCAAACTCCACTAGTAGCCGTCACGGGGATCCTCGTAAGCGTAGTCTGCGGAAACCACAGCCCCAAAGGGGTCAGTACATAAACGTACTGGCAAGCAAGACTCACAGTTCACCAAAGTGTAACCCGTCAACACCAAGCATAGATGCCTTGGGTTCAACGGAAGAAAGGGTGATACAAAAGATGCGGCAGCTGGCTGCACTAACCAACTACAGAAACATGATATAACCTCCGGCTAACAGAAAGAGGATAAGATAGCGTATCGTAACCAACTATAACTACCTCCAAACAAACCCATCCTGGACCTTGCCCCTTATCCAAAGAAGCAATCCGAGTATAACTCACACAGTTGGATTAATGATGGATCAAGTTGTTGTGTCAATAAGCCTATTACTAGTCAAGTTATCATTAGTTAGGTGTAAGTTGTTCTGAGTACTTGTTAGCCAGTACTTTCACCAAGTTAACCATAACCGCGGAAAACACGGCTTCTCGAGAAGATTTATCCCTGCAGGGGTGCACCAATTTAGCCGTACACGTAAGAATAACCCGCCAGATGGAAGGGCCCTTCCACCAAGCGGGGCACTCAACACAACTCAACTCTTCTTCGCATCAAGCCCAAAGTATCACGTGCTGTGCGTGCGCGGCTAATCGAGCCCCACGAAGAAAAGGGGACCCTCATAGCACTGGAAGACCACGCCGCCCTAAATGCCGACTATAAAAGTTCCACCCTGGCCTCGGGTTCGTACCTGCATATGCGTGCATCAAATGGAAAGCCCGAACTAAGTGTGGCGATTTGGACGAGATGCGAATCGAATCAAATTGAGGGGAGCGCCCATACACGCTTCCCACATGCGGATAGTGCGCTCATCATGGATCAGTAGCAGGCCTCAAAACCCTTTTCCTAATTAGGGTCGACACTAGCAGGCCTCAAAACCACGCCGGGCCTCCTGCTGGTGCCTTATCAGCAAATTATTATTACCTCAAAATTAACAGGTTGTTGTTTAACATCGAGCCCCAGAACATAATGGAAATATAGTAACAGAAAGTAACGGGTAACAGACTCGAGGAGAAACAACCCTAAGGATGCTAGTAAGACACGGCCACAATCAAAGGGGTTATAGGTGTGGAGGTGAGGCAATATCAGGGTTCAGGGTAACATGTGATAGGTTCGTAACAGAAACAACTACTCATAGGGCTAGCAGAAATAGACAACGGAAAGTATCGGTATCCAATGTTGAAAGGAACACAATTTTTCATGTGAGTGATAACTTGCCTGCAAACTCAGTAGCCTGGTACTGGGCTAGATCCTCAGAAGGGGTGTCGTAAGTATCGTCTGTCTCAACGTCGTCGTCTATCCGAGAAGAAGCAAACAACCAACACAGAGAGATAAACAATCAATAACATCGCATAGTGCACAATCATGGGATTATGCATGTCAATTTAATGGATGCATCAAAATAAACTAGTTGACATGGTAACAACATGATTAAATGGACCCACATGCAATTGAGTTGCATATGAAAAGCCCATGAATTAAGGTTGGAATATTTGTTTTCCAACTAATCAACATGTGATAGTGGATTAGTATGATGCATGGATGAGGAAAACAGAAAAATAACAACAATAGAAACAAGTTAAAATAAGGTTTACCAAGTTTAGAAATTTATTTATTAAGTTAGGGAATTTTGGTTACTTAAAGGTGTTACACAAGTATTTTTTGTTTTCAGCCATTAAAAGTGTTCAGAACAAATAACAAAAATCATATTTGAAAAGAACACACAATTTTAGTTGGATTACATGTTTCAAATATTGAAAAAGGAGTTAGGATGAATTTATTATGAATTAAACAAGATTAAACAAGTTTTAAATGAATTTAAAACAAGTTTGGATATTATTTGAATTTTATTTGTTCAAAACATAAATTCAAATTCATATTTGAAAAGTTTATACTTTTCTAGTTTGAAAACATATTTTGCATGTTAAAAAATAATTTAATGTGAGCAAGTTATGAATTTAGCAAATTTAAATGATTTAAACAAGGGTTAAATTATTTAAGCAATTTTAATTATTCAAATCATGAAACAAAATTTATATTTGAAAAGAGGGTTCAAAAAGGCATGGAAAACATATTTTATTTGCATTATTTGGATTAGGTATGAACTAATTATGCAATTAGTCAAATTACAAATGAATTGTTTGAATTTAAAATTTGAATGCATTTGAATTATTCAAAACAGCAAACAAATGGTTTGAATAGATAGATAATTTAATTTGGATCAACAAACATATTTTACTTTTATTAATTGGATTTATAAAATGAAAGTTATTTGCATTTTGTTATTAGGGACCATTCTGTAATTTAAAGGGACTGGTTTTGAAAAAGAAAAGGGCTGAAAACTATTTACACCGCACAGATATCTACCCCCGGGCACTGCCAAAGGTGATGGGGGGATGATAACCCGGTAGGCCAAACTCCAAGGAGTGACCCGGCCCAAAGGACGCTGTGCAGGATCCGGCTAAGGATAAGGAAACCTGTGAAGGCCCAAGCTTGTAGGCCCAGTAACCCGGATTGTGGGTTATGGTAGAAGAAAGTTAGGGTTTGTGCGCCGTGTCCGGGTAGGATCCAGGATGCGCCTTGGAGAATAAGCCAGGGGGTACGGGTGCTTTATAAACCGACCCCCAGGTCTAGTTTAGGCAGAGATCTAAGAACCCTAGCAATATCGCTTGACATCGAGCATCTAGTGTAATCCCAGAGTTGAGTTGTTATATCAAGATCGGAGACTCGGCGACTTTGATTGCCGGCTACCAGATCGAATTGCACCATGTTTTTCTCTGAGCTAAACCCTCTCCCAAACGGCTGTGTCGTCTTGCCCCAAGATCAGTTACCCCCGGTAACGTCTGCCGTGATTATCCCACGACAGTTGGCGCCCACCGTGGGGCCTGCGTCCAAAGGTGTTTACATCACGGGAGAAGCTCGGAAGAGCATGGAGAATCTTGTCGTCGGCGAAATCTACATCGACCACAAAGGAGAAAAGATGGTGGACGATTCCGGCTGGGGGCCAGAGTCGGATCACCTCGAATCCGGATCCGTCGTGACAATCGGCCGGATCAGCGTCTTCATTGGTATGGTATGTACTTCCAATTCGATCCCTGACAATATTGGATCTGATTCTGTGCCAGGAGAAGCCACTTCTATCCGATCAGATGATGAAGAATCGATTGGAACGACACATCCGGCAGAAGAACCCATCGCGGAGTGGGAACAGCCGGAGGAGCCGGCATGGACCCCGCGCGACCGGGTCGAAAGAGAAGATGATACCGGGTCTATCCTGGATCTGCTGGAAAACCGGTATGAGGGGGAGAACGGCGAGGAAGAACAGCATGAATTTACGCCGGGTATCGTACGCCGAGTTGCAGTCTATGCGGCTCCCGCGGCCAATCTCAACCAAGGAAACGCAACCGCGGCATCAGTCGGGGCGGCTCAGGCAGTGGCCCAGCAGCAGGGCGCGGCTAACGGAGACCCGGTTTTGGCCCGGGTTGATGGGGAGTCGGCATCAGTAACTAGCCGTGCAGCAGATGAGGAGTTGCATGCAAACACGTTCGGATTCCTGGGAAACCGGACACCAGGGGCGGGTCCTTCGAACCCGCGCCACCCGGCCTTGTTCGATAATAATCTGATTCTAGACCCCACGGCTCTTGCGACGGTTATCACTCCGGAAAACGCAGCGGAACGTGTCAGGGATCTGGATGTGGCTCGTCGTGCGCTGGAACAGCAAAGAAGGCAGGTAGAGGCAGAAAGGCAAGGGATGGCCACGCGGCAGCGTGAGCTGGATGCGCTGGAAACTCGGCTCCGAGAGGAAACGTCTAGAGTACATCAAAGGCATCAAACCAGGTTACCAGCAACGGGCGGGGTTATTAATCCGGCTAATTTATTTGTCACGCCTCAGGATCAGCCGATACCAGTGGTGAACCAGGGAACCGCACCCCAACCGGCGACAGCAGGGACACATCCGGCAAATGAACGGACCGGGTTACCCCCACCACAGACTAGAGTCACAACCGGCAACGATCTACCACCACCGCCACCATTACGATTCCGCACACCAGCCGGTCACTACAATAACCCCATGGACAATGTGTATGCGGCGACACTCGCGTTAAATCAAATCCCTGTGGGAGAGTCGCCCCATGCAGAGAAGACTCGGCAAGCCATCGATCTGTTGCACACTGCGGTGGCACAGCAAGCCAATTATCCGGATCATAGAAGCGGTATGCACGGGACGCCATACGTCAGTCAACAGCAAGGGAATATCCAAACTAGTTCAGCACGGCGGAGGGAAGAGCAGCAGCAAATGCCGCCTCCTCCCCGCGTTCAGGCAGCATCAGCAGCACAGGCTGTCGTGGACAGTTCCAGAGCCCGGAGGGCCGCGGCCGGGTCTGCAGCGCATGGACTTCCCGCAGCATCGCGCCCATCCGCGCCCCCCGCGGTATCACACGTTTCTAGAGCAAGACCGGCCTCAACCGTTCTAGCGGGACCCAAGTGTCTCTCGGACAATATCAGAGCTGAACCTTACCCGGAAAAATTCAAAGAACCAGGGAAAGTAGTGAATTATGAACCAACCATGGATCCAGAAACATGGCTAAGCAGTTACGAGATGGCAATGTCGATTCGCAACGCGTCCGAGAATCTCCAAGCCAAGTTCATGTACTTGATGATGTCAGAAGGAGCAGCAAAGTTGTGGTTCACCAACTTGCCGGAAGGATCGATCAAGTCCTGGGAGGAATTGAAGACCACGTTTGTCAAGCACTTTCATGGGACGTGCAGGAAATTGTTCACTATTGACGATCTAGAGCGATGCGTCCAAAAGAAGGGAGAATCGGCGCGCAGTTGGGTGCGCCGGGTTATGGAGATACTTCACTCTTCCACGGATATTCAGCCCAAGGATGCACTACAGGCCATGGCAAAAACATGCAAGTATATACCTTTAGTGCAAAAGTTAACTCGCATGAAGTCTAGTCGAAATGCGTCGGAAGTTACAATGGGAGAATTGATGGATGCGTGCAACAAACACGCCGCGACAGATACTACAGAAGAGGAAGTTGATGACAGGAAGGTAAAAGCAAACACAAGTAATAACGGAAGAACCGGCAATGGATCAGCGCCGGGTAATAACGGAAATAGCCAGAACAAGCGCCCGTTTGAAGGAGGCTCCGAGTTTGTCGCCAACACAGAAGCCGGGTCTTCAAGGCCCAGAGCAGAAGGAAATTTCAACGGAGGTAATCACAATGGAGGGAATTATCAAGGACCGCCAAGGCCGGGTAACAATTGGGACATATTCAGGATGGCATGCCCGAAGCACAGCAGGAACGGCAGGCCAGCTAACCACTCCCTGGAACAGTGCGCCGACTTACAAAGATGGAAAAATGAGGAAGTGAACAGAGCTATGCGAGGTGCAGGACGGGGAGGAGGACCGGGTCCAGGGGGGAAACCCGGGCAACGGCCCACCCCCAGCTGGTAACCCGGCGGCTGGAAATCAAGGTAATAACCAAGGGGGGGCAGGAGGTTTCCAGGCTAACCCCAAACAATTGGGTCAATATCATGTGCATACCACAGGAGGCTCTAACAAGGACAAAAAGATACTGAAGCAAGCGGTCAACTCAGTTTCGTCAGCTGTCCCGAGATACTTGAGATGGTCAGAACAGGAGGTAACATGGAGCAGAAGGGATCACCCAGAAAGAGTGGAGCACCCGGGAGTCTTGGCATTAGTAGTCGCACCGCAAGTCAATGGGTATGAGCTGAAAAAGGTTTTGATGGATGGTGGAAGCAGCATCAATATACTGTATTGGGAAACCTTCCTACGCATGGGCCTCAAGGAGTCTCAGCTACAAAAAAGCTCAACAGTTTTTCATGGGATAGTGCCGGGTCATTCAGCGTGCCCCGAGGGAAAAATCGCATTGGAGGTAGCCTTTGGGGAGTCAAAGGATAACTATCGAGTTGAGTGGCTTACCTTTGAGGTAGTCAAATTGCGCAGCCCTTATCACGCGTTATTTGGAAGGCCGGCTTACGCCAAATTCATGGCTAGGCCGTGTTACGTATATCTACAGCTAAAAATCCCGGGTCCCAAGAAGACCATTACCATACATGGAAATCGAGACATAGCAGCTGAATGCGACGAAGGAGATGCAGCAATGGCCGAGCAGGCCTGTAGAAAAGAAGAACTCAAGCATTACCGGTCTCAAGCAGACCCGGAGGATAGAGCCACATCAAAAAGGCCGAGTACTGAAGGCGAAAGAGCAAAATCCAAGGTAGCACAAGATGCTAAAATGGTGGCTTTTATCGAGGATGACTCCTCCAAACAATCCGCCATAAAAGAAGAAGCTGCACGACCGCTCACAACCAGCCATGTCATGGAAACACCTTACCCGGGTTGGCTAGTAAACCCGGTACTCGTCATGAAAAAATCTAACACGTGGAGAATGTGCACCGGTCACGCCAGTTCAGGACCGGTGTCCATGAAGAACTAAACAATGTAACGGGCAGCAGGTTTCAGACGCGCTCTTTTCCTACCCAGGGCACCTAAGGGGACTGGAAGGTTTTTAATGAGGCGGCCTGCTGGTCCAAACTTTCTCGCATCAATAAAGAGATGGTTATCAAGTCCTGTTTCGTTACAGCCTGATTACAAGTAAGTAGTATCCATGTGACATCAATATTTCAGTATCATTAAGAACGTTGAGTATATATAGGTCTCGGGGGCTGGTTGCTCAAGTAGCCCAGCTATAAACCCAAAAGACCCGGCCTTGATGCCTATAAGTTATAAGGGCCGATTATTCGCAAACGAGTACGGCTGTAATCTTATAACTGGACAAAGGAGCCAAATTTTCTTGACTTTTCTTACTTAAGCTCGATGTGACTCGCACTAAAGTGGCATGATTCATTCGCTTACGATTACAATCAGCCATGAAGCCCAATGGGACTTGCCTGACCCTGTTCTCGTATGGATGTAACAACATGGTATCCACGCGAAAGCCGGCTTACAGTACAAGATAGTCAAAAGGGTCATCTAAACCACAAGTTTATGCAGAGTACAAGGCTAATAGCCGGAAACTCAACAACTATCAAGCATAACTTCAGTACCTACACGGAATGGCTTTAGGCTTGCGACTCGGTAAAAAACAATTTGTTCTCTGAGAAAGGCCACACCCCCATGACTCGGACTTTGGGTCATGGGGACTGGGGACTTCGAAACAGAAACAAACTACTTGGCTATCGAAGTTCGAAAGACCTCACCATCCGAGTCTTGGGGACTTAAAGAAGTCCACTTGTCAAAGCGCCTGGTATTCAGAAAACCGAGTCTTACGAAGGGAGCCAAAATAGAGAGTCGGGTATCGTGAAAAAGCTCAAAGAATAGACATGCAATACGGTTATCAAAAGGCCAGGAAAGCTGCAAAGTATATCACGGACTAAAAGTACGTTACAAGTTACGACATCAGTATCAGGGGTGCACAGGCGCACCATCAAAAGCATAATAGTTTGAATACAAAGCATCACGTAAACAAGGTATTATGATGGTACTGCCCTATTCGGCCTCCTGAGTACGGTCTTCCGGGTCTGGGTCCTGGGCTTGCTGCTTAGCCTTCCCGGCACCCTTACCCGGACTCACTGCACCAGGGCGGACAGGTGGAGGGACGGCTGGTGTAGAGGCAGACGGACCTGATCCTAACTCGGCCTCTCTCTTCGCAGTCGCCTCCCTCTTCCTGGCCGAGTTAGAAACCCACTTCTCCAAGATATCAAAAGGCGGGGGTGCTTCCTCCGTAACAACTTTGCCATCAGCGTCGTATGCACTCATAATCGTGTTTAGATCCAAACTATCGGCCAAAGTGGTAGCCGAGGGGCGCACTGCGGCTTGTATGGCCTTGAAATCCTTGGGCGTAAATTTGGAACCGTCCGCCTTGAATTCGGGAAACCCGAATATTACCTTTGCCGGGTCAAGCTTCGGAAAGAAAGCCTTGGCCATGGTGAAAGCCCGGGTCATTCCAATCCGGCATGACGAGCGTTTCCAGATTTCAATCCAGCCAGGCACAGTGGAGCAGGCTTGAATGAGATTTTCTTCACCCGGATATACTTCCGTAGGCCACTTCACGGCATCCAGTATAAATTTTGTGCCGGCAAAGAAAGTCCGGAGCACGGTCTTTAGGGTTCTAGCCTTGACAATGGCATCCTCCTCTGGGGCCGCAAGGTTGGCACCTACAGTTGTAACAAAAGAAAGAACGTATCAGTAATCCCGAGTATGATATAATAAAGCAAAGACATGAAGCCAATCGGCAGCAAAAACTTACTCAGCAAGATCTGATAAGTATCGGCGACTTGGTCCGATAGTTTCTTCAGTGCGGTCTGAGCGGCATTGCACTTCTTCTTGTATTTGGAAACATCCTTCTTCAAAGTTTTCATGTCATCCTCAAGGGTTTCCCTTCGTTTTACCTCGGCAAGAAGAAGTTGTTCGGTCTTAAGTAAAGTTTCATCAGACCGGGTTATCTGTGCCTGTAAGTAGCAAGGAACGCAAGTACCAGTTGGATATTATGGTAAGCTGAATATGGCGTAAAGTACCAAGCATAACTTTTGCAAGTCATACTCGGAACTTGGGGACTAGGTATGCAATATGAGATACCAAGTGTCCTTACCTGGTGCTCTGCAGCCATGCGCTCCAAGATCTTGCTCTCCGAAGTCTTCATAGTGAGGAGAGTGTTCATCAATTGATCAAAAGTGTCTTTACCCGTATCAGAGGACCCGGGGCCTTGGAAATTCCGAGAAGGAGCTTTCTTCTTAGTGGGAGGCGGAACCCGGGTCATTTGTGTGTCGGAATCCGACGCTCCTTCTTCTGCACCCAAGATTGTGGCTTTGTTCTTCTTGCTTGCATGGGAAGCAATCGGATACTCGGCTTCTTGTGTGTCCGGGTTTGTCGGCGACGCTTGTTTTTCGCCGCTAGACGCAGCTGTAGTCTTATCAGTCGGGCTCCCCTTACCCGGGCCCTCGGTCTCCATATCCTCTTGGTCGCTGATAACGACCGTGGCCCTATAGATGTTGTCAGTGAGCAGCTAAATACACAGTCAGGAAAGGGTGATGAAATGTGGTGGAGCATCAGGAAGGGGATTTTACCCGGTGTTCACCGCAAAGTCACAAGGAAATCCGTTGCTGGACTCGGGAGAGGCTGGAAATTGTCAAGTCAGACGTCATGTGGGAATGGTTCAAGGAGAATGTTTCGACCGAGAAAAGATAGGGTAAGTACCAGCCCGCCGAGTCGGGGTCGTTGAAATACCCGGGTTAAGGGCATCATCACCCGGGTGATTTCGAGTTGACCTGCGCTTGGTCATGGGCGACTCCTTCAAGCATGGCCAGTGGAATAACGTCAAGGTAGCTCATGTATATCATTAAAGTAATACGAATTGAATGCGAGGAGGAGATATGAAACCTTGGAGGTGGCCTCTTGAGTTTTTCTTTTTGATCCGACTTTGATTGTCGGCTCCAGTTCCTCCTCGTCGCTGGCGGATTCTACTTTGCCGTCGGAGTTTTCTTCCTCGTCATCATCTCGTTCTGGATATCATCAAAGTTATAGTTGGAAATGAAGGGGTTATGGAGAGCTTAAAGGAACCAAATAAAATCCAGAGAGTACCTTCGTCCGAGTTAACAGCTTCTTGCTCCTCTGGACTTTCGGAGCTAGGAGAGGTGTTGGTTTTCCAAAAATCATCATCAGCCTGAAAAGTGTCAGTACAAGGGTTATCAACTGTATCGAGTGGAAAGAGCAAAGGTAAAGGCATCAAAGTCGGGCTTTCACCTTGGGGGCTGGGTTCTCGAGTGTGAAGGGCTCCAATCCGGATATGTTCCGGATTACCTCAAGCTTTTCTGTCAGAAAACCCTTGATGGTTTTGTGAGTGTCGCCAGCTGCGAAGATGTTGTCAGAGTACCGGAGCGGGTCTGTAGATTGCCCCGAATACTCGCACATCAACTTTGTGCAGATGGAATTGGGTTGAATCCGGAAGTCGACCCAAGTCTTCACCAGGTTGAGCCCGATGAGGCCTTGGGCCGTGAGAGTGTTGATTTTGGCTAGTAGAGGTTGAATTGCCTCCCTGTTCGAGTCAGAGGCGAAGGCACTAAATTTCTCGGAGGTGTCTTGGCAGTAAAAGTATGAGAGCTGCCAGTGCTTGACATGGGAGTTAAGGGTGAGGGGTGGCATCAAAGAATTCTTGCGGCGCTGGATGGAAACCCCGCCGCAAGCAAGAAGCGCCCCGTCACCGCTCTCGCGGCACGGTTTGCACTGAAAAAGCTCAATGAAAAGAGCTAGACTTGGCGAAGTGCACAAGTATGATTCGGAAAGGACGATGAAGTGGGAGATGTTTAATACAGAATTAGGCCCGATGTCAAAAACGCGAAGGCCGTAATGGCTTAGAACATCACGGAAAAAAAGGTGACCCGGTGGGCGGAAGCCCCGGGTCACATGTTCCACGAAACAAATTACCTCGCCTTTTGTCGGGGTGGGCCGGGTCTCCTTGCCCGGCACCCTCCATTGGATATCCTCTTGAGGAGGAAGAACTCCCAGCTCCACCAGTTCCTCCAACTTGGCCTTGGTGACCGTAGACCGCGCCCAGTTGGCGGATATGGAGTTGGTGGCTTTAGTTTTGGTTGGGGTTTTCCCCTGCTTTTTGGGAGCCATATGGTTGACCTGCAAAGTACAAGGTAAAAGGATAAGAGGACTAAGACACGAAAGCTGTGAGCCGGCCGAGTATCGGCAGGGTAATATTGAGACACGAAAATTGCGTGTAATCCGGGTGTTAGCTCGCAGAGTAAAGTTCGAATTATCCGGGTGTCAAGTGTTATGGCGAAAATTATGGGGTCTAAGCGTTGAAGGAGCTTTTGAGGACGATGGATGGCTGCATAGGCACTTAGCGCGAATAAAAGGAACTGGAAAGGGGAGGTCCAGCCGGGTGATTGAGGCAAAGGCGGAAACTTCGAGTAGTTTGAGCCCAGATTGGAAATTCCATCTTCAGGTTTGTGGCGAAAATAATAATTGCGGGTAGTAGGAGAGTGGATTGGAGTATACATCTTATCTATTGGGCGAGCTAGAAAGACTATTAGTAGCCTAATTCGGCATTGCCAAGAAATCCTTGGTGGGCTGATTTGGATCTAATTTGAGGTGAAATCAAAAATTGCAAGGGCAAATTAATGGGCGCAAGAGGCTTACCGGAGGAGATCCGAGTGAAGCCTTGCGGAGGCAGATGGCGCAAGCCTGGTGTCCCTTCGCGGTTCCTGACGGGCCGGATGGAGATTTGCCGGTGGATTTTGGCGGCGGCGCGGGGCGAGCTGTGGCGGAGCGCAGCCTCCGGCCGATGGACTCCAGTGATGTGCGCGGGATTTCCGTGGTGGCGCTCAGTGAGGATGAGCTCGGAGGGAGAAAGGAAGCAGAGTGGGGGGAAATGAGCCGTTAGGGTTCGGGTTACCCCCAAGGAGCCTATTTATAGCGCGAGTGGATAAGCCCGGTTCAGCGAGCGGGAGCCGGGAGTTGCGGAAGTAAACGGCTATTTATTTGAGTTTTGGCGAGATGCGCTTTAAATGTTGAGCAGGGGATCTGAACGAAAAGAAGAAAGAGATCCATCCCGTGATATCAGGTCAATTATCAAGTATAAAATCTTGACATTTTGGGGTTTTACCTGGGAAAGTAAGTTAGGTAATTGGGAAAGAGCCGGGTTACTATATGGCCACCATGGAGTAAGGCCTAGCTATCTATTGAGGCACCTTAACCCGGCCTCCACATACTCGTGTGTTTGATATCTTTGCAGGGAATAGCGAGCGCTTCAAAGGAGTATCCATGAAGCCCAGGCTATTCTGGGGACTACTGATGGGGGGATGATAACCCGGTAGGCCAAACTCCAAGGAGTGACCCGGCCCAAAGGACGCTGTGCAGGATCCGGCTAAGGATAAGGAAACCTGTGAAGGCCCAAGCTTGTAGGCCCAGTAACCCGGATTGTGGGTTATGGTAGAAGAAAGTTAGGGTTTGTGCGCCGTGTCCGGGTAGGATCCAGGATGCGCCTTGGAGAATAAGCCAGGGGGTACGGGTGCTTTATAAACCGACCCCCAGGTCTAGTTTAGGCAGAGATCTAAGAACCCTAGCAATATCGCTTGACATCGAGCATCTAGTGTAATCCCAGAGTTGAGTTGTTATATCAAGATCGGAGACTCGGCGACTTTGATTGCCGGCTACCAGATCGAATTGCACCATGTTTTCCTCTGAGCTAAACCCTCTCCCAAACGCCTGTGTCGTCTTGCCCCAAGATCAGTTACCCCCGGTAACGTCTGCCGTGATTATCCCACGACAAAAGGGCCCTGGGCCAGCGTGGCACGCGCGCGTGGACGCAGTGCCACACAGCAGCTGACAGGGGGGCCACCCTGTCAGCGCGCTGCGCAAAATGGTGGGTTTATTCGCGGCGAGGGGGGATCGAACCCTCGCCCTGGGCTTGCGCACGCAACGTTGCTACCGCTGCGGTGTTCGTCAGTTTTTGTCAGTAAAGGGGAGGCAACTAGGTTAAGGTTCAGTTTCGCCACTGAAATTTTAACTGACGAACGCGCGCTTCTGAAACCTGACGGAGATCGACGGTAGCCGGCGGTGAGCAGCCCGTGCGCTGGTGCTGCCGTGCTGCTGCGGTACGGGTGCTTGCTGGTGTGCGTGCGGTGGTGCTCGCGCAAGCAGGAGAGAAAGAGAGGAGGGGACAGCGGCGCTCACCTCCGGTGTAGCCGTGGCCGCGGCTCGGTGCAGAACGACGGCGGCGGCGATCTAGGCGTGCTACGGGCTCGCGGAGGTGTCGTCGAGGGAGAGGGAATTGCGGTGGTGCGATTCCCGTGGCTAGGTTGGATGGTGGCGTTGCGAGGCGGCGGTGGTCATCGGAGATTCAGAAGCGGGCACTCCGGTACGGTGGCAGAGAGGTGGAAACCGGCGGGGAGAGAGGTAAACGGCGGCGGTGCTCGAGGGGATAGGGTGGGTAGGTAGCTAGGGCAACGGCCCAGGGTCTAGGGTAGGTTTTATAGGCGTCTAGGGGAGCTCCCGGCCGTCGGAGCGTTACTGTGCCGCCGTGGCACCGCCCGATGGTCGGCCGTACAGATAGAAGAAGGAGGGGGGGCGCGAAGCGGTACGCGGGCCAGGGAAAAGAAGAAGATGGGCTGGGCCGTGGCGCTGGCTCCCCCCTCTGGCCGTTTTTCCTTTTTAATTTTTCTTCTCCTTCTGTTTTTTTTTTTGCAGAAATGGAAAATGGAAGAAATAGAAGGAATTTTGAGGTAGGAAAATTATAGAAAAAAAATTGGGTTGGTTATTTATTGTGTCAGTAACCATTTGACCACTTTTATTTTCCATGAATTTCAAAATATAATTGTTGTTTGCAATTGGTTCAATTTGAATGGATTTTATTATTAATTGAATTATTTGAAACAAGGTTTAAAAATGGGTTGAACCTTTAGTTTAAAAAAATGAAAACAAGGGATTAGAATTGTTTTGGGTGATTTTCATAATTTGAAATTGGGTGCTGTTTGAAATTTGATTCCAATTTAAATGATTTTGAGATTAAGTGATTATTGCAAACCAAAATTAAATGGGGTGATCATATAGTTTTAATTGGAAGCAAATGATTATTATTGTTGTGTAATTAACATTAATTCCAAAAGGTTGCTGTTTGGAAGAAAGTATTTGAATTTGAATTAAGTGATTGATTAAAAGCCACCATTTTTAATAGTTGAACCTTATGGATTAAAATGGAAACAATTGGAAGTTTAATTTGAACCTTTTATTTGGAAAGTTGTAACAGAGCAAGTATGAAATAAATGTTTGAATATTGTTTGAAATTCAATTGTGAAAACAAAGGAAAACGGATGCAAACAAAAGGAAAACAAATGCAAACAAGAAATGAGTATGATGACATGATGCAAAACTTTAATAAAACAAGAATCAAACATTCTAGGGGTGGTTTTTCATACTTGGGATGTTACAAAATTTAACTAAGGAAGCGTGATCTTCTGTGATTGGGTTCACGATCTGACTTCTACTCTTAGAGGTCTTGGGGTTGAGCATTTGCTTGACACTGAAGTTCTGGCACCTGATGGAGAGTATTGTCCATTAGGTGATGAGGAGTATGAATTTTATATGATCATGTTGGAAAGGCTTAGTTCTGAGTTGAGTGATAGTTATCCACACTATCGCCCCTTCCGTCTTATGGAAGCTTTGGAGTCTCAGTTCTCTATGCAACTCTATCATGGTTATCTAAAATTTTATGCTGAACTCCTAAAGTACAAACTCAAATGCATTGGGTATTTGAGAGAGTGATGACTCACAAGTATAGGGGGTTTATCGTAGTACTTTCGATAAATAAGAGTGTCGAACCCAACGAGGAGCAGAATGTGTTGACAAGCAGGTTGGATAGAGAATTCACTGTAAACACTAGCAAACAGGTTTTTGGTGGTTTTGGATATAGAAGATTAATAAAGTGTCAGTAAATAAATAACAATAATAATAATTGCAGCGAGTGGCCCAATCCTTTTGAGAGCAAAGGACAAGCCGGTTGTTTTACTTATGGTGACTAAACGTTCTCGAGGACACATGGGAATCTCGTCAAGTGTTTTCGCTTCATATAGTTGATTAATATTTATTGTTTTGATAGGTGTTGTGTGCGTGAACCTATGCTAATGCTCCGACCAACTAGGACTAATACATACTTGTGATTAAACCCCCTGCAAGCAACCTAAAATACAAGAAGAAATTAAGATAAATCTAACCACAACCTTAAACTCTGGGATCCCACACTCCCTCGTGCATCGGTTTCCTAACTGGGGTTTAGGTTTCTGTCACTCCGACAACCCCACAATTAGTAGCCAAATAAACAATGCATCCTCCTAGGTCTATAAAGGTGAAGTATCATGTAGTCGACGTTCACATGACACCACTAGAAGAATAACAACACAACTTAAATATCAAACCATATAGATATTACTTCAACATAACTTCACTACTAACATCATGACTTCTCCCATGTCCTCAAGAACTACATGAACTACTCACGAGACATCATATGGATCATAATCAGAGGTGATATAATGGTAAATAACAATCTGGTCATAAAGTGCAAACACCGATAAATCTCACAAGCATCAACTACTAACAAGTAATCCACGCCGGGAGAGAGATCTAGTGGAAAACAACGATAAAGACCCCTAATTGTTACAACGAGATGAAGGTGGGCTGTGACGGTGATGGTGCTGGTGGTGAGAATGATGATGATGATGGTTTGGATGAAGCCAGGAGTGATGATGGTGACGATGACGACGATTTCCCCTATCTGGGGAGGAATTTTCCCCGTAGATTTCTCCCTGCCGGAGAGCTTTTCTCTCTCTATTTTTTCCGCCCCGAGGCAGCAGAGGAATATTTCCTCGACGATGTATTAGGGCTTAGGGTTCCCTGCGGGTCAAGTACGCCAAAGGGGACGCCCAGAGGTGGTCCAGGCGCGACCAAGAAGGGGGCGCCACCCGGTGGTATGGGCCCGTGGTGGCCCCTATCTGGCTGGCTTCCTCCTCGGGACATCCAAGACTTCTCGTATACCCCCCTTCTTTTTCTGATCTTCTGAAATAGGGTATCTCGATAGTGTTTTTTCCATCAGATTTCTGGTCCCGATGTTTCTTCTCCTATAATTATTAAACATGCAAAATAAGATGAAATAACATAAATAATGTATCATAACATGAAATATATCGATGAATAACAGAAATAACGATATAAAATAGTGATGAAAAATGGACATATCAACTCCCCCAAGCATAGACCTCGCTTGTCCCCAAGCGAAACTGAACTGGGTAAACATGACCAAAAGTTTATGGAGTGAGGTGTCAATAAATAAAATATGTGCAAGAAGCATCACAACTATCAATACACTAGTCATTCTAGCAAGTAACTCCCTCTCATATAATTTAACTTGAAACAAGTAAATGGAGTCATGATAAAGGTGCAAAAAGGAAATAAAATTTGGTGAAGGAAAACTTCGTTCTTGGTCAGAGAACAATTAATAGTGTACTTATCTTTCGATCAGAGTCTTTATATTAGAGCTTATATTGGAAAGTTTAACATGCTCAATCATAAAAATTTCTTTGCAATCGTTGATAACTTTCAAAGTGGTATTCATTCAGATAAAAACATTTGTACTAAACAAGGAAAAATAAAGGAAATGATTGAGTAAATCAACATATAGATGGATGGATCACAACAACTCAAATTCTTGCTTAAGATACAACGGAGTAGGTTTATGGACTCAACAGAAAAGTAAAAGAAAGTCCCATCGCAGAGGGAAGCATGGATTAACTCATGTGTTAGAGCTTTTTATTTAGTTAAACAGAGGTATAAAATGTTTGACACTCCTCCCAACCTTTCTTACACAAACCATGGCTAACCGAATCCTCGGGTGCCTGCCAACAATCACATATCATGGAGGAGTGTCCAATTTTTAGAGAGGTGTGTATGTCTATGTCAACGAATGGCAAACAAAAAATATAGTATGTCACAAGCCAACTAGACCTTACAAGAGCGGCTCCCATTGAAGGACGCTAACTGAAATCAGCAAATCATCCCTCTTCTCCTTTGTTTACCACAATCATGCTTGAACTGATAAAACAGAGGAAAAAAATAGTGAAGAGAATTTGTTGTAATTAAGTTTGGGTCTGGGCGCCCCACTGCCAGCTCTTGTAGCATTTGGATAAGCGGATGAAGACACTAGTCCAGGTGTGTAAATTCCAATCAACGAGTAAGATAAAAATTCTCTATTTTCGTCCTCATGAGCTAAAACAGGAACACAAAACAGGTGTAATTTTGAAGGTTTTAAAGGTAGCACACAAGTAATTTACTTAGAGTGGAGGTTAAATACCACATATAGGTAGGTATGGTGGACACAAGTCGCATGGTTTTTGGCTCAACGTTTGGATGCACGAGAAGTATTCCCTCTTGATACAGGTTTTTTGCTAGAAAGGTTGGGTAGCAAGCATAAGAGTTGAGGGAAAACAAACAACCATATATATTATATAACCAATCATGGAATCTTCCTTGGAAGTACAAACAATCTTAACTTGAGAATATTAAGCTTATGAGCCAACAAGAAAGAAAGATCATGGAATAATATATCTACATGCAACTCCCTCTTTTCTACTTAAGTCTCAAAGTATTGTTTCTACTGACCAATGCTAAGTTTGCCAAAACCAACTAGATTAACTTGATGCTCCAATATCGATACCAATACTATTAACAAGATCAACCATATTAACAGAAAATGCAAGCTAAAATAAAGTGTAGAAGATGATGAAACTTCTCATTAATATTCCATAACGGCAACTCAAACCAAGGGATACAACGATAACCAACTAAAGAGTGATACTTCCATACTGTAAACCATATTGTATGATATTTCCTCTACTAAAAGGTAAAAAGGTGAAAGATAAAGGTGTGGTACCGCGGCACTCCCCCAAGCTTGGAACAAGCCAAGGGGATGCCAATACCTATGACGAATTAATTCTTTGGTGGTGGTGGTGAGTCCTTCTCAATCATCTTATAAACTGATTTCTTCAAATCTTCAATTTCAAACATGAGCATACACATAATCTGTCTATTGCGATCAATTGTGTGCTTGTCAGCCGGTGAATTCCAGCCATCAAGAATTTTTCCCTACACTTCCTTAGGTCGAGAGCTTTCTTTATCTGCACGGTTAGAACGATCCATATCCCAACAAGAAGGAAACTTTGCCTCGGGTACTTTTTAGATTGATATTCATGGATCAAGGTATGGAAGGGGTTTATGATACTTGATAGTGATATCCCTGGAGCTGGGAAGTGACGTGGTACCTTTCCTCCATTGCTCATCCATGCTCCTTGCTTGAACTTGAAGGGTTTTGCTACTACTCCAATGCTTGCGATGGTAGCGTGTGGGCGCATGCACGAGTCTTCTTCTACATCTCCTTCATCTCCACTATCGATCTCCTCCTCCATCTTCGAGTCTTGGAGACCATCCGCCTTCGGCTCCTTCCCCTTGTTATTGTGGACAAAGACCATGGTGCTTCTAAAACCGAAAACAGATCCTGGCAGAAACAGGTCAAAACAGAAACACGACGAGAAAACGATATACGGACCTTGGGGGGTCCGGGGGATTATATAGCAAAAATATGTATAACGAAAGTAAGGCGCGGTGCAAAAACGAGTCGGAGAAGGGCTCCAGGGCGCCCACACCATACGGTGGCGCGGCGAGGGGTGGGCCCGAGCCGCCACATGGTGTGGTGCCCTCGGGCACCTTCTCCTACTCCTCTTTGGCTCGGTATTTTTATATTTTCCATATATCAACAATTTATAACTTGGAAAGTAATTCGCGAACATTTTCTTAACAAAATTATTACCTATTCGAAAACAGACTCTACAGATTCTAGAATTTTCTCCCTTATGAACTCTTCCGGTGTTACCACTTCAATAGTATCAACATCTTGATCATAAGAATCTCCGGAAATATAATGTTAGTATTTGCCCATTTACCACTTGTGTAGTGTTATCCTTGAGTAAAGCAATTTTATTTGCACCCGAATAATACACCTCTTCGATAACATATGGGCCTTCCATCTCGAGAGTAATTTTCCTGTAAAAACATCTGAGACGAGATCCGTACAATAGAACTTTCTCACTAACATGAAACTCTCTTTTAATAATTCTCCTATCATGCCATTGTTTAAGTTTTTCTTTAAAGAGTATAGCATTTTCATAGGCTTCACGTCTCCATTCATCAATAGAACTCAAATCAAGCTGCCAGACCCCGGACCCAGAGATATACATACTGTTATGTGCTCCTAGCCATGGACTCACAAGGGCTTGAGGGTTACCAGCCCCGGCCGCAACAAACAACGGCAGGCAGACCGGATTCATCAGCACGTAGTCCGGATCCCCGGTCTACTACTCCTTGTATCCATGCTAGTCATAACCAACTATGCATATCAAAGCGTCCAAGAGTCGGATGAAACTGAAGGAAACGGGACCAAAGCTATAGAGATCTGCTATGTGTCCAGAAAGTGCAACAACAATCGAGGGTTACTGGGGTTACCTCGCCCCAGGCCGATCAAATCGACAGGCGGGCTCGGACATGGATCATCGGCTCCACAACCCCTCGACTGCGACAACTATGCAGGCATAGCCAAAACTGTATAACAATGAGCTCGGAACCCACAACCGATCAAAGCAGTACTCTAGACATGAAGCTTTATTGAGCAAGTAATACTAGAGTATAGCTTACAAACAGAGGTCAGACGACCCAACATTACATAAGACAACGGAAAGCATAATATGTTGCTATTCAACAAGAACCAAAAAGGCCTAAGAGGCCGCAACATAAGGCGACGTCCCAGCCCATAGATTCCAGGCTGCTACCTGGGAAACCCCAAACTATCCGCCGATGTCCACGTTGAAACACCACCGAAGGTATGGAACTCCACCTGAACCAAAACGAAGCAAACATGAGTACGGGAGGTACTCAACAAGACTTAACTAACCTATTATATATCTGCTTGTTCGTAAAGGGTTTATGAAGGTTGTTTTGCGTAAAGCCAACTTTGTTTCAAATAGAGGGAGATAGAGAAGTTTTTCACAAATCTTTTAAAAGAATACCCTCTCCTCGGGTATTGCCTTCCGAACCTTCGAAGCATCATCTTTAGCACCGATAACCGGAACCACCTCTTAAAACTAAACATTCATTGCCAACATCTTTTACGTCATGTTCAAGTTATCTATGATCTCAGGATCCGTCACCAAGTTGTCCTTAACCGCGGACACGGCTTTTCGAAAAGATTAAACCCTGTAGGGGTGTACAACTTTACCCACACGTATCAACCGACTCTTAATGCCAAGCTATTGGCACAATTCCGACGATGTGCCGGCAGAGTGTGGCTGACCACGATCTTTCCCTTGCTTCACCTATTCCATGAGTCGCTCCGAGTAGAGATGGACCGCCAATAGGGAGTGGCCATCTCCTGCCGGGTCTCTATCGTTGTGAGCGGTGCTTCAACTACTGTCTCACCACATGCTGTTACACCGCCACGTCCTAGTTTTGTAAACGTTTTTAACATCCCCGCAAATCCAAATGGAACTCCCGAACTAGGCAACTCATGGAACAAACTAGACAAGTTGAAACCGAGGGGAATCCAATCCCCGTGTGGTTGCACGATCAGTCTTGGCTTCAAAGGCGAGAACTCGCTCCTAGGGGCATGAACGAGGCAAATCACCACATTCCATGTGGCAACTCATCCAAGCCTTTTATCATATTAACCACACATCTCGAACCTTGCCACGTTATCCTGTCATACTAGATTCATTTCGTAACTCTGATTCATCAACCAGATGGAGCAGAGATAAACAGGCATGTATGACTAAGCATGGCATATTTGAGGTTTTGGCGATACACACAAACAAATCCTATGTCAGCTAGGAACATGGAAACATGATATCTGGTTTATGCAACTAAATAGGGTAACTCTATCGATTGACTCAAAATACTTTGTAAAGCATGCATCGTACGAGAAGGAAAACACTTCGAAAACATATATGGGCAGATAAGAGGTTATGCTTGCCTTGCTTTAAGAAAACCAGATAAAGCTTCAGGAATAAGTGCTTGACTTGGTTGTTTAGACCAAGTATTCGACAACAGGAGGTGCGAACTTCACTCCGGATTCGAGGTCTACCGATAAGAGCAAACACCGGAAAGAAAGAAAACAACACTCAAAACAGGCATCGATGCAATGCTCAATATGTATGAATGAACATTCGAATGCATTAAAGAGAAGCCCTAAACATGGTTCATGTGTTGCTAGGGTTCATATGTTAAGAAAACAGTTTTAGTGAAATTAGTCCTGAAGTGGACCTCGGAGGCCGATTCGGGCAAAACCTAGAGGTGCGACAAGTTAAAGTTCTCAAAAGGGGTTGAAAACACCATAACTAGGTTGCATTTGAAAATCTAAGCATTTTGACATATAACTTGTAATTTTCTAATTTTCTTGAATAAAAACTTATTTTCTTTATTTTAAACGATTTAAATAATACTCAAAATTCAACTTTGTCAAAAATGTGTGCAAATGATATGAACATGTAGATTGTATTTTTCTGAACAAAATGGTATGTTGAACCTATTTTTCTGATTAAGCAATTAAAAGATATTGCATTTCAAATTTTATTCAATTTTCTGTAATTTAAATTACACGTGGGGTCCAAGTGTCAGCTCCAATTCGTTTAAACTGAAATAACTGAAAAAGGGCCTTATGACGCATGCGTGACGTCGTGGTGATGTCACCCGTGGCCAAATTGGCACAGGAGCTATGCAAATCATGGATTTCGTGCGAAATTCTTCGAATCAAACGCTTCCACGAGGTAGAGCAAAACGAGAGGGTGCTAGTGGTGCGTGCGGCTAGCCGGTTGGTCGCCGGAGCTCGCGCCGACGAGCTCGGGCGCGGCGGCGGTTGCCGGCCGACGGCGGCAGCGAGAACCAGAGGGGGAGGGAGCGAGGCGAGGGCACCGGAAGGTGCGGGAGCTCACCCTGAACCCGATGGTGAGGTCGGGGAGGCGAGACGGGGCGGAAATCACCGGCGGCGAGCAGATTCCGGCGGCGGCCGTGGCGGAAGTCCGGCGGGAAATTGGGCCCGCACGGGGCGTCCCTGCAGCTGCCTCTACTCGAGGAGGACGAAGGGGAGGTGGCGGAGCCGGGGAGCTGCTCGGGGAGGGCCGGGGTAGGCCGCAACGCCGGCGTCGAGCGGCGGTTGGCGCCGGTACGGGGTAGGGTTTGGGAGAACTGTCTCCTGCGCGTGAGGGTACAGAGAGGAGAGGATGAGGGCAACTGAGGAGGGAGAGGCGTACGGGGAGGCTTCTCCTCGCCCTTATCCTCGAGGGGAAGCAGCAGGTGGCAGGGGAAGGCGACGTCATGGACCTTCTGTCCACTGGCGTGAGGAAGAAGAGGACAAACGGAAAAATTCCGAAAACCCCCATACCCTCCTGGAAATTACCAAATGGCCCCTGCTCTTTTTTAAAACAGCAACTTAAAAACTGTGTTGGGGTATTTTCTGTTAAAGATAAAAATTGACAAAAAATATTTTTAGATTCCTTAACACATAGGCAACCTCAACATATTTTTGTTGGACAAAAATTGCACCATTTTAAAGCAACAATTTAAATTGGCACTTTTAAGTGGTTTTAATAAACTTCGTTATTAAATTTTAGTGCACTTGTTTTTAAACCAAACATGGGTTAAAAAATGCATGCATGACATGACATGATCACAACCACAAACACACAAGCACTTTATTACAAAAAGGCGGATGTTACAAGTCTACCCCCCTTACAAGAATCTCGTCCCGAGATTCCTAGGTTTTAGCAAAGAAGGACGGGTACTCAGATCGTAAACGATCTTCTCGTTCCCAGGTTGCTTCAGCTTCAGAATGATGAGACCACTGAACTTTGAGGCACTTGATGCTTCGGCATCGAATCTTTTGTTCAGCTGCCTCGAGGATACGGACAGGACATTCTCGGTAGGTCAGATCATCCTTGAGATCAATGGTTTCATAATCAACACCACGGTTGGAATCTTTGAAGCAACGACGAAGTTGTGAGACATGGAATGTAGCATGAACCTGTGGGAATGTTGAAGGTAGGTGAAGATGATAAGCAAAATTCCCACTTTTTGCAAGAACATGGAAAGGACCAACATAGCGAGGCGGCAATTTTCCCTTCATGACATCACGATGAACACCCTTCAAAGGTGTGACTCGAAGATAGGCTTGTCCGCCGATATCATAACGAATATCTTGTTGACAGTCGCCATAACTCTTCTGACGAGACCGAGCCGCTTTGAGATGTTCACGGATGATACAAACTGTTTCTTCAGTCTCATTGATCAGATTCTTCGGTCCAAAGAACTGTCTTTCACCGGTTTCTGACCAATTTAACGGAATTGAACAGCTTCGATTGTAAAGAACTTCAAACGGAGCTTTGGCTAAGATAACTTGGAAACAGTTGTTATAAACGAACTCGGCAGATGGAATACACTTCTCCCAATCATTACCGAAGGATATAACACAGGCTCGAAGCATGTCTTCAAGTGTCTGATTCAGACTCCCGAGGTGATCATTACGGGAGGATTGATAAACTATGGTGAAATGTAGACGACTTCCCATAGCTTGCTTGAAACTTGCCCAGCCTTTGGAAGTAAACAGATTTCCCTGATCAAAAAGGATCTTCTTAGGAACACCATGAAGAGGTATTATCTGAGAGACATATAAATCTGCCAGTTGTTTAGCATTGATGCCCTGATGGACAGGAACAAAATGAGCAACCTTTGACAGACGATCAATCACTACCCAGATAGCGGTGTGTCCCTGATCATTTCTTGGAAGACCAACAATGAAAGTCATCTCAACTTCATCCCACTTCCAAACAGGAATAGGTGTGGGATAGAGAGTAGCAACTGGTCTTTGATGTTCAGCTTTAGCACGACGACAAACATCGCATTCAGCCACAAATTGAGCGATGTCTCGCTTCATCTTGGTCCACCAGAACCTTTGACGTAGATCACGGTACATTTTGGTGCTACCAGGATGAACAGAGAGAAGTGACTCATGAACTTCACGGAGGATCAGTTGTTTCAGACTCCGTTTCTTCGGCACAACAATACGTTCACCAAAATAAACGGTACCTTGATCATCAACGGAAAAACATGTAGGAATTCCACGAGAAATCTTTCTCTTGACCAAGGTAATACTTAGATACCGCTTTTGGGCATCTTTGATTTGATGTTCAAAGGATGGTTTCACCTCTGGATTAGCCAGATAACCAGAGGGAACAACCTCAAGATTGAGCTTGGAGAACTCTTTGTGGAGAGAAGGTTGATCTTGCTGTATCATCAAGCTGTTACAGTAAGACTTCTGAATTGTCGTGTCAGCCACGACTTTACCTTTATCAACTTGACATTTGACCTCCACATTGGTTTCTTTGACTAGTTCCAACCATCTCTTTTGTCTGAGACTTAGATCTGGTTGGGTGAAAAGATATTTGAAGCTCTGCTGGTGGAAGTAGAACTCACAGTGATTTCCTAGCAGATGATGACGCCATTGTTTCAAGGCATACACAACAGCTGCTAACTCAAGAGCATGAGTTGGATATTTGAGCTCATGTGGTTTCAGTTGTCGAGAAGCATAAGAAACCACACGACCATCTTGCAAAAGACCGCAATCGATACCTTGACGAGAGGCAGCACAGAAGATAACGAAGTCCTTGCGCGTGTCCGGAAGGACAAGCATAGGAGCATTAGCCAGCTTGGTTTTCAACAGCCGGAAACTTTCTTCTGCCATTCTTGACCATACAAACTGTTTATCTTGCTTAAGAAGATCAGTCATTGGCGTGGCAGTTTTGGAGAAACCTTCAATAAAGCGGTGATAACAACCGATAAGTTCGAGGAAGTTCGCTAACCTCTTTGATGGATTTAGGTGACTCCCAGTCCAATATGGCTTGAACTTTGTTAGGAAGAACTGCAACTCCTTCAGCACATAGGACATAGCCTAGGAATATGAGCTCTTTCAACCAGAACTCACATCTGGAGAATTTGGCATAGATGCGATGCTCACGAAGCTTTGTCAAAACTAGCTGAAGATGTTCAACATGTTCTTCTTCGGACTTGGAGTAGATTATAACATCGTCGAGGTAAACCACAACGAACTTGTCAACATACTCCATGAAAATGGATTTCATAAGCCCCATCAACATGGTTGGAGCGTTGGAGAGTTCGGGAAACATAACAGTGTACTCGTAAAGACCATAACGAGTTTTGACAACTGTTTTACAAACATTCCCAGACCTCGTCTGAAGTTGATGATAACCCAGAATTAAGTGTATCTTGGAGAAAACAGTGGCACCAATCAGACGGTCAAACAAATCATTTGTCTGAGGAACAGAACACTTGTGCTTTATTGCCACATCATTGAACGGACAATATTCACTGACCAGCTGGGGAACTGTGGTATCCTTCTTCATGACGAAGAGTGTAGGACACCCACAAGATGATGTATTGGCCTGAGGGAAACCTTTCCCTTCTGACTCCTCTATTTTCTTCTTCAACTCAACCAACTCTTCTAGAGACATATGGTATGGTCTTTCAGAAGTAGGAGCCACTCCAGGAATTAGTTCAACAACAAACTCCACTGAATAACCATGATGCATACCATGAAGCTCTTCCGGGAAGACATCCGGAAACTTACACACCACTGGTACCTCATGAATCTCGAGAGACGGTCGAACTTCAACTGCATTCAGCTGAGGACATGGCTGTGGTTGAACTGTCCCACAAGGAAACAACAACCGAGTTGTCTGACCATAAGGATGAATCAGGGTAACAGACTTGGATGCACAGTCAATCATGGCATGATGTGTTGACAACCAGTCCATGCCCAGTATGACATTGATATTAGTTTGGTCCAGGATGGCAAGTGTACTTAGAAACACCAAACCTCCAATTTCAATTGGCACACCAGGGCAACAATGATTGATCTGATGGATAGACCCTGGGTGGAGATTACTAACGGAGGGACCACTTACACAAAGGGTATGTCCAACAACCCTGCAAAATCTCTTGATACACATGAATGTGACGCTCCGGAATCAAACAGAACTGATGCTGGAGCTAGATTGACACGAAGCATTCCGAACACGACATCAGGTGCTTTCTGAGCTTCTTCAATAAGAACATGGTTCAAACGACCACGGTTAACAACACGTGTAAGAGCATGCTGAAGTGGAGGAAGTCTCCTCTGAGGACATTTGTTGGAGTAGTGTCCAAGTTCACCACACACGTCACATGTCACCAGTCGTTTCTTATTACCAACAACACCAGAACGCCCACCGAGGTGGCCTTGTTGAAAAGCTGGTGGATATGGGATAGCACTGTATGGAACAAACACACGACGCTTCTTGGAACCAGAAGAAGACGCACGTGACTCTCCAGAAATCTGCTTCAAAGAAATTTCCATTTCCT
This sequence comes from Alopecurus myosuroides, assembly GCA_028641055.1. Lineage (NCBI taxonomy): Eukaryota > Viridiplantae > Streptophyta > Magnoliopsida > Poales > Poaceae > Alopecurus > Alopecurus myosuroides. The sequence goes on along the minus strand of CM054062.1, from coordinate 271,396,891 downwards.
TTTTGCCACGCTCCAAGGTAATAGCATGATTATAAAGGTCCTGGAAGGTTGGGAACTGGAAAGACAATAACTCATAGCGAACTCCGGAATCCAGACCCTTGCGGAACAACTCTTGTTTATCCGCATCATCTGCAACATCTCGGGGTGCATAACGAGCTAAACGGGTGAATTCACGCCCGTAAGTTTCAACATCCATCTGTCCCTGGGTCAGATCGAAGAACTCTCTTCTTTTGGAGTCCATAACTGCCCCAGGAACATGGGCAGCACGGAACTCTTTAAGGAACTCCTCCCAAGTAACCTTATGTCCCGGCGATTGCAACGCCAAGAAACCTTCCCACCATGAACCAGCTTCACCCTCTAGCTGATAGGCGGCGAAGTTCACACGGTCACTTTCTGGAACATGGAGAGCGTTAAATTTGCGCTCGATGGTACGAAGATCATCAGCATCGATGGGTTCGTTGAGATTGCTGAAAGTTGGAAGCTTAGCATGAACTAAATCCCCAAATGCAACGCATTCATCATGACGACGTTCAGTGTTTTGCGCCACACGCTCAAGGAGATGTTCATTTCTCAGGCGGTTGGTCTCGATATCCTGAAGAACTTGCGTCATTAAGGAAGATGACGACTCTCCCTCGATATGACCACTTTCAACGGAATCTTGAATACTCCCGGACATCCTGAGTACAAAGAAACGGAACCATGAGAAACACTCCCATGGAAAGAATGCAATAGAAAGATTCATGAATTGATATGGATCAACTGAAGTCAAAAGGAAACAACAATTTAGACCAAAGGAGGTAACTTGGAAACTCTGAGAACATTAGCAACCTGACACGGAGTACTAGGAAAAACACCCAACGATTTTGCCCCTAACTTTGAAGTTAACAGGTGAGAGGTAAAACATTTGAAATCAAATGAGATAAGGTGACTCAAAGTTAGAACGATACCAGGTAAGGAGTAAAAAGAACCCTAAGAATGTTTTCACAACTCATTTGTCATTTCGAAAATAGTTTTCACAAACTCTAGACTCAACATCGACCAATAGCAAGGGTTTTCCTACATGCAGTCCTGCTCTGATACCAAGACTTGTTAGACCCCGGACCCAGAGATATACATATTGTTATGTGCTCCTAGCCATGGACTCACAAGGGCTTCAGGGTTACCAGCCCCGGCCGCAACAAACAACGGCAGGCAGACCGGATTCATCGGCACGTAGTCCGGATCCCCGGTCTACTACTCCTTGTATCCATGCTAGTCATAACCAACTATGCATATCAAAGCGTCCAAGAGTCGGATGAAACTGAAGGAAACGGGGCCAAAGCTATACAGAGCTGCTATGTGTCCAGAAAGTGCAACAACAATCGAGGGTTACTGGGGTTACCTCGCCCCAGGCCGATCAAATCGACAGGCGGGCTCGGACATGGATCATCGGCTCCACAACCCCTCGACTGCGACAACTATGCAGGCATAGCCAAAAATGTATAACAATGAGCTCGGAACCCACAACCGATCAAAGCAGTACTCTAGACATGAAGCTTTATTTAGCAAGTAATACTAGAGTATAGCTTACAAACAGAGGTCAGACGACCCAACATTACATCAGACAACGAAAAGCATAATATGTTGCTATTCAACAAGAACCAAAAAGGCCTAAGAGGCCGTAAGGCGACGTCCCAGCCCATAGATTCCAGGCTGCTACCTGGGAAACCCCAAACTATCCGTCGATGTCCACGTTGAAACACCACCGAAGGTATGGAACTCCACCTGAACCAAAACGAAGCAAACATGAGTACGGGAGGTACTCAACAAGACTTAACTAACGTATTATATATCTGCTTGTTCGTAAAGGGTTTATGAAGGTTGTTTTGCGTAAATCCAACTTTGTTTCGAATAGAGGGAGATAGAGAAGTTTTTCACAAATCTTTTATAAGAATACCCTCTCCTCGGGTATTGCCTTCCGAACCTTCGAAGCATCATCTTCATCACCGATAACCGGAACCACCTCTTAAAACTAAACATTCATTGCCAACATCTTTTACGTCATGTTCTAGTTATCTATGATCTCAGGATCCGTCACCAAGTTGTCCTTAACCGCGGACACGGCTTTTCGAAAAGATTAAACCCTGCAGGGGTGTACAACTTTACCCACACGTATCAACCGACTCTTAATGCCAAGCTATTGGCACAATTCCGACGATGTGCCGGCAGAGGGTGGCTGACCATGATCTTTCCCTTGCTTCACCTATTCCATGAGTCGCTCCGAGTAGAGATGGACCGCCAATAAGGAGTGGCCATCTCCTGCCGGGTCTCTATCATTGTGAGCGGTGCTTCAACTACTGTCTCGCCACAGGCTGTTACACCGCCACGTCCTAGTTTTGTAAATGTTTTTAACATCCCCGCAAATCCAAATGGAACTCCCGAACTAGGCAACTCATGGAACAAACTAGACAAGTTGAAACCGAGGGGAATCCAATCCCCGTGTGGTTGCACGATCAGTCTTGGCTTCAAAAGCGAGAACTCGCTCCTAGGGGCATGAACGAGGTCAATCACCACATTCCATGTGGCAACTCATCCAAGCCTTTTAGCATATTAACCACACATCTCGAACCTTGACACGTTATCCTGTCATACTAGATTCATTTCGTAACTCTGATTCATCAACCGGATGGAGCAGAGATAAACAGGCATGTATGACTAAGCATGGCATATTTGAGGTTTTGGCGATACACACAAACAAATCCTATGTCAGCTAGGAACATGGAAACATGATATCTGGTTTATGCAACTAAATAGGGTAACTCTATCGATTGACTCAAAATACTTTGTAAAGCATGCATCGTACGAGAAGGAAAACACTTCGAAAACATATATGGGCAGATAAGAGGTTATGCTTGCCTTGCTTTAAGAAAACCAGATAAAGCTTCAGGAATAAGTGCTTGACTTGGTTGTTTAGACCAAGTATTCGGCAACAGGAGGTGCGAACTTCACTCCGGATTCGAGGTCTACCGATAAGAGCAAACACCGGAAAGAAAGAAAACAACACTCAAAACAGGCATCGATGCAATGCTCAATATGTATGAATGAACATTTGAATGCATTAAAGAGAAGCCCTAAACATGGTTCATGGGTTGCTAGGGTTCATATGTTAAGAAAACAGTTTTAGTGAAATTAGTCCCGAAGTGGACCTCGGAGGCCGATTCGGGCAAAACCTAGAGGTGCGACAAGTTAAAGTGCTCAAAAGGGGTTGAAAACACCATAACTAGGTTGCATTTGAAAATCTAAGCATTTTGACATATAACTTGTAATTTTCTAATTTTCTTGAATAAAAACTTATTTTCTTTATTTTAAACGATTTAAATAATACTCAAAATTCAACTTTGTCAAAAATGTGTGCAAATGATATGAACATGTAGATTGTATTTTTCTGAACAAAATGGTATGTTGAACCTATTTTTCTGATTAAGCAATTAAAAGATATTGCATTTCAAATTTTATTCAATTTTCTGTAATTTAAATTACACGTGGGGTCCACGTGTCAGCTCCAATTCGTTTAAACTGAAATAACTGAAAAAGGGCCTTATGACGCATGCGTGACGTCGTGGTGATGTCACCCGTGGCCAAATTGGCACAGGAGCTATGCAAATCATGGATTTCGTGCGAAATTCTTCGAATCAAACGCTTCCACGAGGTAGAGCAAAACGAGAGGGTGCTAGTGGTGCGTGCGGCTGGCCGGTTGGTCGCCGGAGCTCGCGCCGACGAGCTCGGGCGCGGCGGCGGTTGCCGGCCATGGGCGGCAGCGAGAACCAGAGGGGGAGGGAGCGAGGCGAGGGCACCGGAAGGTACGGGAGCTCACCCTGAACCCGATGGTGAGGTCGGGGAGGCGAGGCGGGGCGGTAATCACCGGCGGCGAGCAGATTCCGGCGGCGGCCGTGGCGGAAGTCCGGCGGGAAATTGGGCCCGCACGGGGCGTCCCTGCAGCTGCCTCTACTCGAGGAGGACGAAGGGGAGGTGGCGGAGCCGGGGAGCTGCTCGGGGAGGGCCGGGGTAGGCCGCAACGCCGGCGTCGAGCGGCGGTTGGCGCCGGTACGGGGTAGGGTTTAGGAGAACTGTCTCCTGCGCGTGAGGGTACAGAGAGGAGAGGATGAGGGCGACTGAGGAGGGAGAGGCGTACGGGGAGGCTTCTCCTCGCCCTTATCCTCGAGGGGGAAGCAGGAGGTGGCAGGGGAAGGCGACGTCATGGACCTTCTGTCCACTGGCGTGAGGAAGAAGAAGACAAACGGAAAAATTCCGAAAACCCCCCTACCCTCCTGGAAATTACCAAATGGCCCCTGCTCTTTTTTAAAACAGCAACTTAAAAACTGTGTTGGGGGCTTTTCTGTTAAAGATAAAAATTGACAAAAAATATTTTTAGATTCCTTAACACATAGGCAACCTCAACATATTTTTGTTGGACAAAAATTGCACCATTTTAAAGCAACAATTTAAATTGGCACTTTTAAGTGGTTTTAATAAACTTCGTTATTAAATTTTAGTGCACTTGTTTTCAAACCAAACATGGGTTCAAAAATGCATGCATGACATGACATGATCACAACCACAAACACACAAGCACTTTATTACAAAAAGGCGGATGTTACACAAGCATTCTTTTCTTACCAGCAAGTTTAAAATCTTTATTAAGTTCTTTCACTGTCCGATAAGCTTTGTGTTCTAATTCTAAAGGAAAGTGACAAGCTTTTCCATAAACCAACTTATAATGAGACATACCCATAGGATTTTTATAAGCAGTTCTACAAGCCCATAAAGCATCATTCAACTTATCAGGCCAATTTTTCCTATATTTATTAACATACTTTTGCAAGACAGGTTTAATTTCTCTAGTTGATAATTCTACTTGCCCACTGGTTTGAGGATGATAAGCTCATGCAATTCTATGATTAATATCATATTTAGCAAGGGTTTTTCTACAACCACCATGAATAAAGTGAGAACCTCCATCAGTCATAAGATATCTAGGCACACCAGACCTAAGGAAAATAACATCTTTAAGCATTTTTAACGAGGTTTCACCATCAGCACTTTTAGTAGGTATAGCTTCTACCCATTCAGTAACATAGTCAAGAGTAACAAGAATATGAGTATAACAAGAGAATCAAAAGGTTCAATAACAAGAGAATAATTCATAGGCATTTCATTACATCTAGAAATATTACCAACTCTTTGGCATTCATCACAAGATAAATAAAATTTACGTACATCTTAAAAAACAGTAGGCCAATAGAAACCTCATTGTAGAACCTTTTGTGCGGTTCTATCTCCAGTGTGATGTTCTCCATAAGCACTACCATGGCATTTTCTTAATATTTATCGTTTTTCATATTCTGGAACACATATTCGCTTAATACCATCCACTCCGTCTTTATATAAGTGTGGGTCATCCCAAAAATAAAGCCTCAATTCATAAAAGAATTCCCTTCTTTGTTGAGCTGTAAATGTTGGAGGCAAATACCTGGAAACAATAAAGTTAGCATGATCTGCATACCATGGACTATCCCACGAGCTTACTTTTATTGTAGCTAGTTGTTCATTTGGAAAACTATCATTAACAAGAATAGGGTCATAAGCAATGTTTTCCAATCTAGATAAATTATCAGCAATTGGATTTTCAGCACCCTTTCTATCCACAATACGCAAATCAAACTCTTGTAAAAGCAGCACCCATCTAATAATCCTAGGCTTAGCATCTTTCTTTTCCATGATGTATCTAATAGCAACATGATCGGTATGAATAGTGAATTTTGAATCAACAATACAAGGTCTAAATTTATCACATGAAAAAACTACAGCTAAGAACTCTTTTTCGGTAGTAGCATAATTCTTTTGAGCGGCTGATATGTCCAAAACGTATTTCCTTTTCCAAACACTTTTGTTATTGTTTGCTTTTAAACTTGTGAGTTTTGGATACAACTAACACGGACTAACGTTGTTTTCAGCAGAATTACTTTGGTATCTCGTTTTTGTGCAGAAAAATCAACTTTCGGGAAAATGCCCAGAAAATATCTTGAAGACCTCAAAACACCCAAAGACCCCCGGAGCCAGAAGGAGACCCGTATAGGGGCCAGAAGGGCCCACACCACCCCTGGGCGCCCCACTTGGTCGTGCCGCCTGGTGGTGTGGGCCCCCCCAGGCACCCCCTCGGGCTCCCCTTTCGATTACTTGTGCCCCTTTACCCTAAAATGCGAGGGGTTTCATCATATTCCAGAGAAACACACCCGAGCGCCGCCGCCACCTCGAAACCCAATTCGGGGATCACAAGTTCATGTTCTGGCACCCTGCCGGGACGGGGATTCAAAGGAGATCATCGCCATCGACACCGCTACTCCTTCTCTATCAACCATCCATGATTCCCCTTCCATGTGTGAGTAAACCCCGTTGTAGGCTGAGAGGGATGGAAGGGATTGGAAGATATCGGTCATGTAATGATGCGAGATTGTTAGGGCATAATGCCTAGTATCCGTTGTTAGTGCTATATACCATTGTTGCAACTTGTTATTCTTAATGCTTGTCACTTTGGGCCCGAGTGCCATGATCTCAGATCTTAACATGTTATTATTTCATGAGTATAATTATGCTTCATGATCATACCTGCAAGTTGTTTACACACATTGTTGTCTGGAACCCAAGGCCCCAAAGTGACAGAAATTGGGACAACCGGCGGGGATGGCTGCGGTGTGAGGATCACATGTGTTCACGGAGTGTTAATGCTTTTCTCTGGTGCTTTATTAAAAGGTACACCTTAATTACCACTAGTTTCTCTAGAGGCCCCACTGCCACGGGCCGGTAGGACAAAATATGGTGTGCAAGTTTCTCATTGTGAGCACGTACGACTATATTGGAACACATGCTTATGGTTTGACTAGAACTTGGATGCTTTATTATTATTATCTGCATTTCCCACGTTATTATTATTACATGAACTATCTTATCCATGCAACGCCTGTTCATCCACCCTTTATGCCTACGATATTTTCATCCTGATGTTTTCACGATTGCTACTGTTGTTACTATTTTACTACTGATGTTATTGATGGAGGGGTAATAACCCGGTATGCTAATACCAAGGTGTAATTCGGCCCAAAGGACACTGCACAAGACCCGGCTTAGGGAAAAGGAGCTTCTAGAAGGCCCAGGAGTATATGCCTCGTAACCCGGATTGTGGGTTCTGATAAGGAAGTTTAAGGTTTGTAAGTAGTGTCCGGGTAGGACTCCGAACACGCCTTGGATAGTAAGCCAGGGGATCCGGGTACTATATAAACCGGTCCCTAGGGTTAGGATACACAAGCCTACGAGATAGAGATTGCGAGATATCGAGTATCCATTGTAACACGAGTGTTGAGATAGTATATTCAGATCGGAGACTCGGCGACTTGATCGCCGGCTACCAGATCTCATATCACCATGGTTTCCCTTGAGCTAAACCCTCTCCCAAACACCAGAGTCGATTTGCCCCAAGACAAGTTACCCCCGGTAACGTCTGTCGTGATGATCCCACGACAGTTGGCGCCCACCGTGGGGCCTACGTCCAAGGGTGTTTACATCACGGGAGAAGCTCGGGAGAACATGAAGAACCTCGTCGTCGGCGAGATCTACACCAACCCTAAAGGAGAGAAGATGGTGGACGATTTTGGCTGGGGGCCAGAGTCGGATCTGCTCGAATCCGGATCCGTCGTCACGATCGGCCGGGTCAACGTCTTCGTCGGCATGGTACGTGCGTTCGGTTCAATCCCGGACGATTTTGGATTTGATTCTGTGTCAGGAGAGGCCACCCACGTTCAGTCGGACGGAGAAGAATCGGTCGGGACGGTGGATCCGACAGAGGAGCCCACCACGAAGAGGGAACAGCCGGAGGAGCCGGCATGGACCCCGCGTGGCCGGGTCATAAGAGAGGATGATACTGAGTCTATCTTGCACCTGCTGGAGGACCGGTACGAGGAAGATAGCTGCGATGACGAGGAGTATGAGTCTTCGCCAAGCATTGCGCGCCAGGTCGTGGTCTACACGGCCCTTGCAACCAATCTCAATCAGGGGAACGTGACTACGGCCGCGGTCGGAGTGGCGCAAGCATTGGCCCAGCAGCAAAATCCGGCTGACGGAAATCCGGTTCTGACCCGGGTTGACGGAGAGTCGGCTTCAGTCACCAGTCGAGCGGCGGATAGCGAGCTGCAGGCAAATATGTTCGGGTTCTTGGATAACAGGGCGCCAGGGGCGGGTCCTTCGAATCCGCAGCACCCGGCCCTGTTCAGTAACAATATTGTCTTGGACCCAACAGTGTTAGCTACTGTGATAACTCCGGAAAACGCCGCGGCACGTGCTAGGGACTTGGAGGTAGCACGCCGCGCGCTAGAGCAACAAAGAAGAGATGTAGAAGCGGAAAAGCAAGGGGTAGCCACGCGCCAACGCGAACTGGACGCGCTGGAGAACCGGCTCCGAGCTGAAACAAGCAGGGTGCATCAGAGATACCAGACAAGATTACCGGCGATGGGAGGAGTCATAAACCCTAACGCACTATTCATCACACCCAAGGATCAGCCGATTCCGGCTGTGAATCAGGAAACTGTGCATCAACCGGCAACTGGAGCAGGACAACCGGCAAACGTGCAGGCCGGGTTACCCACACTACAGACTGGGGCCCCTGTCGGCAACACAGCGTCACCACCACCACCATCACGATTTTGTACGCCGCCAGGTCACTTCAATAACCCCATGGATAACGTATATGCCGCAACGTTAGCACTGAATCAGATCCCCGTAAGAGAGTCACCCCATGCGGAGCAGACCCGACGGGCGATCGATTTGTTGCATACGGCAGTGCCTCAGCAGGTTAATTACCCGGATAATAGGAGTGGAATGCATGGAACACCTTATATCAGCCAGCTACACGGCAATGCCGGTAATATGCAAACAAGTTCAGCGCGCCGGAGGGCAGAGCAGCAGCAAATGCCGCCTCCTCCCCGCGTGCAAGCAGCACCAGCAGTATCAGCAGCACAGGCTATTGTGGATAGTTCCAGAGCTAGGAGAGCCGCGGCCGGGTCTGCGGTGCATGGACCAGCGGCAGCACCGCGTCCAGCCGTACCCCCCGCAGGATCGCATGTTTCCCGGTTGAGACCAGTACCGACTAATCTCGCTGGGCCCAAGTGTCTGACGTATAACATCAGGGCTGAGCCTTACCCGGATAAATTCAAGGAACCGGGTAAAGTAGTGAACTATGAGCCGACTATGGATCCTGAAACATGGTTGAGCAGCTACGAGATGGCTATGTCGATTCGCAACGCGTCTGAAAACCTTCAAGCCAAGTTCATGTATTTAATGATGTCGGAAGGAGCAGCAAAGTTGTGGTTCAACAATTTACCGGAAGGATCTATCAAGTCGTGGGGTGAGTTGAAAACTGCGTTTATCAAGCACTTTCACGGAACATGCAGGAAGTTGTTTACTATCGTCGATCTAGAACGGTGTGTGCAAAAGAAGGGAGAGTCGGCGCGCAGCTGGGTGCGCTGGGTCATGGAGATATTGCATTCATCTACAGATATTCAGCCGAAGGATGCGTTGCAGGCTATGGCCAAAACATGCAAGTATACACCTTTAGTGCAGAAGTTAACTCGCATGAAATCTAGTCGGAATGCTTCAGAGGTCACAATGGGAAAACTAATGGATGCGTGCAACAAACATGCTGCAACGGATACCACGGAAGAGGACGTTGATGACAAGAAAGGAAAAGCAAATACAGGAAATAATGGAAGAACCGGCAATGGATCTACGCCGGGTAACCATGGAGGTAACAATGGGAACAACCAGAACAAGCGCCCGTTCGAGGGGAATTCCGAGTTTGTCGCCAGCACAGAAGTCGGGTCTTCAAGGCCCAGGGCAGAAGGAAATTTCAACGCAAGAAATCATAATGGAGGAAATTATCAAGGGCCACCAAGGCCGGGTAACAACTGGGATATCTTCAGAATGGCGTGCCCGAAACACAGCAGGAACGGAAGGCCAGCTAACCACTCATTGGAACAATGTGCGGATTTGCAGAGATGGAAGAACGAGGAAGTGAACAAGGCTATGCGAGGTGCAGGCCGGGGAGGAGGACCGGGTCCGGGTGGAAACCCGGGCAACGGCCCGCCCCCAGCAGGCAACCCGGGAGTTGGGAATCCGGGTAATAACCAGGGAGGAGCTGGAGGCTTCCAAGCCAACCCCAAGCAATTGGGCCAATACCACGTTCACACCACAGGAATTTCTAACAAGGATAGAAAGATACTAAAGAAGGCAGTAAACTCGGTTTCCTCAGCTGTCCCGAGATACCTGAGGTGGTCCGAGCAGGATGTAACGTGGAGCAGAAGAGATCACCCGGAAAGAATAGAACACTCGGGAGTCCTAGCATTGGTGGTCGCACCACAGGTTAATGGTTATGAGCTGAAAAAGGTCTTAATGGATGGTGGAAGCAGCATCAACATCCTATATTGGGAAACTTTCTTACGCATGGGTCTCAAGGAGTCTCAGCTACAGAAAAGTTCAACAGTTTTTCACGGATTAGTGTCGGGTCACTCAGCGTGCCCTGAAGGAAAGATTACCTTGGAGGTTGCTTTTGGAGAATCAAAGGATAATTTCCGGGTGGAGTGGCTCATGTTCGAAGTGGTGAAGTTGCGCAGTCCTTATCACGCGCTATTTGGGAGGCCGGCTTACGCCAAGTTCATGGCCAGGCCGTGTTACGTGTACCTACAGCTAAAAATCCCGGGTCCTAAACAGACCATCACCATACATGGGAGCCGGGATATAGCGGCTGAGTGTGACGAAGGAGATGCGGCAATGGCAGAACAATCCTGTAGAAAGGAGGACCTTAAGTACTACCGGTCTCAAGTAGGCCCGGATGACAGGATAGCGCTAAAGAGGCCGAACACCGAGGATGAGAGAGCAAAATTCAAAGCAGCGCAAGATACCAAGATGGTGGCCTTCGTCGAAGGTGATCCCTCCAAGCAATTTGCCATAGGATCTAACTTGGACGACGAGCAGGAAAAAGCACTTGTGGAGTTTATTCGTTCAAATCAGGATGTGTTCGCTTGGATGCCTAGCGATATGCCGGGTATCCCTACAGAGCTGGCAGAGCACAGTTTGCACGTTGATCCCAAATCCAGGCCCGTGAAGCAGGGACTGAGAAAGATGAATGAGGAGAGAAGAAGGGCTATCGGCGAAGAAATCGTTCGGCTGTTGACAGCCGGTTTTATCATGGAAGTATTTCACCCGGAGTGGCTAGCAAATCCGGTTCTCGTGATGAAAAAGACCAATGAGTGGAGGATGTGCATTTATTATACAAGTCTCAACAAGCATTGCCCAAAGGATCCGTTTGCACTTCCAAGGATAGATCAGATCATGGACGCAGTGGCTGGAAGTGACCTACTATGCTTCCTGGATGCATATTCCGGGTATCATCAGATCAAGCTCAAGAAGGAAGACTGGGAGAAAACATCATTCATAACCCCTTTCGGGGCCTTTTGTTACAAAACCATGACTTTTGGATTGAAGAACGCTGGCGCAACCTATCAGCGGTGCATTCAGAAGTGCTTTGAGGACCAAATTTTTCGAAACATTCACGCTTACGTGGATGATGTGGTGATCAAGACCAGAAAAGCAGAGACATTTATTGATGATCTGAAGGAAACATTCAAGAACCTAAGAAGATACCAGATGAAACTTAACCCGACAAAGTGTGTATTTGGAGTCCCAGCAGGGAAGTTACTCGGTTTCATTGTTTCGGAGAGAGGGATTGAAGCAAACCCAGATAAAATCAAAGCTATCCAGAGTCTGAAAAAGCCGGAAAACCTGAAGCATGTTCAGAAGCTTACGGGGTGCGTAGCAGCGCTGAGCGGGTTTATATCAAGACTCGGAGAGAAGGCAATACCCTTGTACCGGCTCTTGAGGAAGTCTGATAAATTCGTTTGGGACCAAGAGGCGGATGAGGCATTCGAGGCACTAAAAAAGCAACTATCTGAGGCACCAGTCCTAGCAGCCCCGGGTCCTAAAGAGCCCATGTTACTATACGTTGCAGCGGGGCCCCGGGCGGTTAGCGCAGTGGTTGTCGTTGAGCGCAAGGAGGATGGAAAAGATCACCCGGTCCAGAGGCCGGTTTATTACGTCAGTGAGGTGTTATCAGAAGCAAAGCAGCGCTACCCACATTGGCAGAAGTTCGTTTTCGGGGTCTTCATGGCCAGCCGGAAATTGAAGCCGTATTTTCAGGAACACCCCATAACAGTGGTTAGCTCTATACCAATGTCGGATATCATCAGAAACTCGGATGCAACGGGTAGAATAGCCAAGTGGGCGATCGAGATGGGAGATTATCACATCAACTACGAGCCCAGGTCAGCAATCAAATCTCAAGCTCTGGTTGATTTCATTAATGATTGGACTCACACAGGCATGCCCACAATGACTCCAAGTTCCGAGTCTTGGGTAATGCACTTTGATGGTTCCAAGCAGTACGAGGGATCAGGAGCTGGAGTGGTGCTCACATCACCCAAAGGAGACAAGTTGAGCTACGTGTTGCAGATTCACTTTGACTGTTCCAACAACGTGGCCGAGTATGAGGCATTACTGAATGGATTGAAGATAGCCAAGGAGATGAACATTAAGAGGATACGGTGCTATGGAGATTCGGACCTTGTGGTACAGCAGGTTTCGGGATTGGGATAGAAAAGATACAACTATGGCAGCATACCGCAGAGAGGTGGACCGGGTCGCCGGGTGTTTTTCCGGGTATGAGGTGGAGCATGTAGATAGAAGAAAAAACGAGGCAGCAGATACACTCGCCAGACTCGGCTCGCGCAGAGAGCCGGTTCCACCCAATGTGTTCCTGGACGAGCTATGGCGGCCGTCAGTTAAAACCGAGTCTGAGGAAGAACTGGCCATAGCTCGTCCCGGATTTGGAGCTCGTGGCCACAATACGCACTGTTCCCGAATGGACAGAGCCGTTTCTGGCTTACCTATCACGGGGCGAGTTACCACAGCAAGAGGTACTAGCAAGGCAAATTCTGAGGCGAGCAAAAGGTTATTCTATCATCAATGGGGAGTTATATAAAAGGAGCGCTGCAGGAGTATTTTTGCGCTGTGTAGCACCAGAAGAAGGCCGGCAAATCCTGAAAGAGATCCACGAAGGCGACTGTGGCCATCACGCATCCACAAGGTCCCTAGTGGCCAAAGCATATAGGCACGGTTTCTTCTGGCTCACAGCTTTAGCAGATGCGGAACGCTTGGTGGCAAGGTGCGACGGATGCCAAAGGTACGCCCGCCAAATCCATGTGCGGCTATGGAGTTGCAAACAATTCCTTTGACCTGGCCTTTTGCCGTTTGGGGTATGGACATGGTTGGCCCCTTTCACATGTCACCTTGCAAAAAGACACATCTCCTGGTGGCTATCGATAAATTTACCAAGTGGTTTGAAGTTATGCCAGTTACCAATTGTGAAGCGATTACGGCAGTTAAGTTCCTAAAAAGGATTATCTACCGGTTCGGGTATCCTCACAGTATAATTACCGACAATGGAACCAACATGTCCCTTGGCGAGATGGAGAAATTTTGTGGCAACAACGGAATCCGGCTTGACATAGCTTCCGTAGCTCATCCACAAGCCAATGGACAAGTGGAGAGGGCGAATCAGGAGTTACTTCGTGGATTAAAGCCACGATTGCGAGTCCCGTGTGTCAGAGCCGCTGGAGCATGGGGTGAAGAGTTACCCTCAGTGGTTTGGGGTATCAACACTAAACCTAACAGATCTACTCAGATCACACCGTTTTTCATGGTTTATGGTGCAGAAGTGGTGCTGCCGAGTGATATCATCCATGACTCGCCTCGAGTATCGGCTTACGTTGAGGTGGAGAACAAAAAGACCCGGCAGGACGCCGTGGATATGTTAGAAGAACACAGGGAACAAGCTTTGGAGAGATCAGCCATATACCAGCAGGATCTGAGGAGATATCATAGCCGGAGAGTCAAAACCCAGGTCTTCCAGGAAGGAGACCTAGTTCTGCGCCTAGTATAGTCAAAGGAAGGAAAACACAAGTTATCCCCACCATGGGAGGGACCGTTCATCATAAGCCGGAATCTGCACAATGGATCATATTACTTGATAGATGCAAGGGAAGAGTCGGCCACGGTTAATGACACCGCTCATACCACTTCATCTATGCAAGAGAGAGAAAGACCTTGGAACGTAGCTCAGCTGCGTCCCAACTATACCTAGTTTAGACTAGATTTACAAGTGAAATTACACGATGTAACAGGCAGCAGGTTTCAGACGCACTCTTTTCCTATCCAGGGTATCTAAGGGGACTGGAGGGTTTTTAATGAGGCGGCTTGCTGACCTAACTTTTCTCATATCAATAAAGAGATGGTTAAACAATATATTGTTTCCTTTTCATGTGTTTTTTATCAAGTTTTTTTATCTTTGTTGTGTCTTTATTTTTCCTTCCAAGTAAGTATTATTTATTGTTTTTAGTGCATTAGTTTCATTAGTAAATTGCATATATTTAGGTCTTGGGGGCTAATTGCTTGAATAGCACAGTTACAAACTCAAAGACCCGGCCACGATGCCTATGAGTTATAAGGGCCGATTACTTGCAAACAAGTACGGCTGCAAGCTTATAACCGGACAAAGGAGTCAAACTTTCTTGACTTTTCTTACTTAAGCTCGATGTGACTCGCACTAAAGTGGCATGCTTCGCTAGCGTATGATTACAATCAGTCATGATGCCCAATGGGACTTGCCTGACCCTGTCTTCATACAGCTGTAGCAACATGATTATCCACGCGAAAGCCGGCTTACAGTACAAGAGAGTCAAAAGGGTCATCTAAACCACAAGTTATGCAGAGTACAAGGTTAACAACCGGAAACTCAAAGTTTATTAAGCATAACTTCAAAACCTATGTGAAACGGCTCTAGGTCTTGGGCTTAGCATGCAACAATTTGTTCCTCTTGAAAGACCCAACACCCCAGACTCGGAATTTCGGGCCTTGGGGACCCGGGAATTTGAAAATAGAAACAAATTGTCCAGCTATTCAGCTCAAAAACCCAAAAAATCCGAGTCTTGGGGACTTGGGTACTTATGAGTTATCCACCGGTCAAAACCCACGAAAACCCGGAAACTGAGTCTCACAATAGGAACCATAGCAGAAAGTCAGAAAATCAAGGAAGAAAAAGCCCAAAGTCAAGGAATATCAAATTCGAGCAAAAGGGCCAGAAGGGCCACGAGATATATTAAGGTATCAAAGTATATTACAAAGCCACGATAGTATTATCATAAAGCGCACAAGCGCGCTATCAAAAAGAATAATTATTTTACAGGATCATTCGCTGAATGAGGTATTGAGACGGCATCGGTCAAGAGTTTACTCGGCCTCCTCGGTTGGGTCTACAGCCTTGACCTTGTCTTCCGGGTCTTGGTCTTGGGTTTGCTCCTCGGAGGCCTTCCTAGTGTTGTCACCCGGATTGGTAGTATAAGGACGAACAGGCGGGCGGCCAGCCGGCGTAGAGGAGGAGGGTGCTAACTCCAACTCGGCTTCCCTCTTCGCGGCTTCCTCCCTCCTCCTGGCCGAGTCAGCATTTCACTTCTCCAAGATATCGAAGGGTAAAGGCATATCTTCCGTCACAGGTTTATCCGCGGCGTCGTATGGAGTTACATATCTATTCAGGTCCATAGAATCGGCAAGAGTAGTCGCCGAGTGACGCACCTCAGTCTGTACAGCTTTGAAGTCCTTGGTGACGAACCTGGAGCCATCGGCCTTGAACTCTGGAAACCCGGCCACCAGTTTTGCCGGCTCAAGCTTTGGAAAGTAAGCTTTAGCCAGCATAAGACTCCGGGTCATCCCAACCCGGCATGCTGAGCGTTTCCAGAGCTCAATCCATGCGGGGACAGTAGAGCACGCATGGATCAGGGTTTCCATACCCGGATATCCCTCAGTCGGCCACTGTATGGTGTCCAGGATCCATTTAGTGCCGGCGCAGAATCTCCGGAGCATAGTCCTTAAATTTTTTACCTTTTGGATATCATCTTCTTCTGGGGGCGCAAGGTTAGCGCCTGCAAAGTAAACAGTAAAGGTTACATCAAAATATTCCGGGTATCATGGATCAAGAAAAAACCGAGTCACGAACCAGCAAGTAACAATATCTCACCAAGTAGGACACGATAAGTGTCGGCAACTTGGGCTGATAATTTCTTCAGCGCAGCCTGAACAGTGGTGTACTTCTTCTTGTACTTCGCGACATCCTTGTTAAGCGTTTCCACCTCAGCCTCAAGCGCCTCTCGCAGCTTTACCTCAGTCTCCAGGAGTTGATTGGTCTTGGCCAAAATTTCCTCGGTACGGGCCATTTGTGCCTATAAGGGACGGAAAGATAAAGATTAGTCGGATATCATAATAACCCAAGTATTAAAGAGGTAGTACCAAGTACAACTTCGACAAGTTATACTCAGAACTTGGGGACTAGACGAATACTATGAAATACCAGTCAGTATTACCTGATGTTCAGCAGCCATGCGCTCCAACATATTATTCTCTGTGGCCTTCAGGGCGAGGAGGGCGCTCATCATCTGGTCGAAGGAATGATTAACCGGGTCGGAAGACCCGGGATCCTGGTTACTCGGAGACTGAGTTCTTGCCTTGGCAGGGGAAGGCACCCGAGTCGCTCGAGTGTCGGAGTTCAGCTCGCCTCCCCCTGAGCCCAGGATTGTGACCTCTTCGTCCTCATGCGCGTGCGAGGCTATTGGATACTCGGCTTCTCGATCAGCCGGGTTCTTCGGTGGCACTTGCTCCTCCTCGCCGCCAGCCGCAGCCATTGTGTCATCAACCGGGTTCTCTTTGCCCGGGTCATCAGTTTCCATGTCATCCTGGTCACTGATAGTGACCTTGGCCCTGATAATGGTACGAGTAAGCAGCTAGTATGTAGCTAGAGAAAATTATGGATGAGTATTAGAACAACAAGAGAAGAACCTTACCCGGAGTTCACCATGAAGTCTGAGGGGAATTCGCTGCTGGACCCGGAAGAAGCTGACAAAGATTGAGAAAGTGAGATGCGGAGTCGTCCCGCTAAGGGGTGATTGGGAGAAGGAAATCTCTGATACTCGGGATGAGGTTGAGAAGTACCGGCGTGCTGAGCCGGATATGGTGGGATACCCGGGTTGAGCGTGGAGTCACCCGGAGTGTTCCGGGTCACCCTGCGCTTGATCAGGGGTGGTTCCTTCAAGTATGACCAGTCGGATAGTTTATGGTTTAGCTCGCACATATTAGTGAAGGAGTATGGTTTGGAGGCAAGGGAATGATATGGGACCTTAAAGACAACCCCTCGGGTTTTTCTCTTAGCTCCGACCTCGGTGACCGGTTCAGCTTCGCTCTCGTCACTCTGTGTTTCTACCCCATCTTCCGGGTTTTCTTTCTCTTCCTTATCCTCCAGCCCTGAGAGTCACCAATGAATACAGTCGGAAAAACAGGAACTGTGGAGAAACAAGTTAGCAGAAATTGGGTTGGGTAAAAACCCGGAATGTACCTTCCTCAGAGTCAGCTGCCTCTTCATCTTCTTCTGGGTCTCCGGAGGAAGGGGAGGTCTCAGCGTTCCAGAAAGCGCTATCAGCCTGAGATAAAGGCGTAAAAGTAAGAGTTAATGATTGTATCAAGTGTAAGTGCAAGAATGAAAGTGAAAGTATAAGTGTCGGATTTTACCGCGGGAGCCGGATTCTCGCGTGTATATGGATCTAATCCGGCTATGTTCCGGATCACGTCCAACTTTTCCGTCAAGAAACTCTTGATAGTCTTGTTAGTGTCACCGGCCGGGTAATTCTTTGAGGAATAGCGGAGCGCGTCCGTGACGTGCCCCGAGTAGTCGCACATCAGCTTTGCACGAATGGAGTTGGGCTGGATCCGTAAGTCCACCCATGTCTTAACCAAGTTAAGCCCAAGGAGGCCTTGGGCAGAAAGAACAGCTATTTTGGCTAGAAGAGGCTGGATGGCTTCCCTGTCCGATTCAGGGGCGAAAGCATGGAAAGTATCGGAAAGATCTAAGAGACCCTCCGAGTAACCCGGCAATTTTCTTTCGCCGGGTGGGGAGATGTCCCGGCAATAAAAGAAAGATAGCTGCCAGTGCTTAACATGCGAGTTAAGACTGAGAGTCGGCATGGGTGAATTTTTGCGGCGCTGGATAGAAACCCCGCCGCAGGCCAAAAGGGCCCCGTCACCGCTTTCGCGGCACGGTTTGCATTGGAAAAGCTCGATGAATAAAGCCATATTTGGCGGGATGCACAAGTAAGACTCGCAAAGGACTATGAAATGGGTTATATTCAACATAGAGTTAGGCCCTATGTCGAATACCCGGAGGCCATAATGGCTGAGGACTTCACGGAAAAAGGAGTGACCCGGGGGGCGAAACCCCCGGATCACGTGTTCAACGAAGCATATTACCTCGTTAGGATTGGGGGTAGGCCGGGTCTCGTCACCCGGAACCCTCCAATGAATCTCCTTCTGAGGAGGGAGGACGCCTGACTCGGCCAGTTCTTCTAACTTGGCTAGGGTCACAGAGGACCGCGCCCAGTTGGCGGAAATGGACTGGGTTGACTTTGCCTTGGCCGGCTGTTTACCCTTGTGCTTTGGGGCCATTTGCTCAGTCTGCAAAATACAAGGCAAAGAGTACGAAGCATTAAGATTCGGGAATTATGAGCTATCCGAGTATTCACAAAAAGTATCAGTAAGAGGCATGGAAACTATGAATTGTCCGAGTATCACTAGACAGAACGAAAATTACAAACTATCCGGGTATTGACGAGTAGTACAGAAATTATGGGACATCAAAGTATCAGCGAGCAATTCTAAAAAGAGGTTGATTGCCTGTTTATCTATAGTATGAATAAAAGAACCGGAAGTGGTGATCTATCCGGGTATCGAAGAACAGCCACGGAAATTTGGGCGAATTACATCTGGATTGGAAATTTTACGATTGATTTCACGGAGAAAGTAACGATTACGAACCGTGGAAGAGCGCAGCTGGCGGCGGCTCTGCTCCAGCGATGTGCTCGAGGTCTCCGTGGCGGTGTTGTGCGAGCTCGAGTGAGAGGGCGCCGGTGAGGAAGAAGAAGGAGGAAGGAATGAGCCGTTAGGTTTAGGTCACCCCCTAGGCACCTATTTATAGGTACGGGTGGGGAAACCTAGGCCGGCGAGCGGGAACCGAAAATTTCGGGATAAGGGATACCCGCCCTGATATTTTGGGATACGCGTTAAGTGCTGGGACGAGATATCCGGAATGGATAGGAAGCAAATCTCTTCCGTGATATCCGGATCAATTAATGAGTGAAATAAGCCGGGTCTTCTGCATTTTCCTCGGAACATTGACCCGGAAAAGTAAAGATGGACTCAGAGAAAACCGGGTTATTATATGGACCACCAATGGAGTTAGGCCTAGCTGTTTATTAAAGCAACCTAACCCGGCCTCTGTGAACTTGTGTGTTTATTATTTTTGCAGGGAATAGCGTGCGCTTCAAGGAGGATCCCGTGAAGCCCAAGCTATTCTGGGGACTACTGATGGAGGGGTGATAACCCGGTATGCTAATACCAAGGTGTAATTCGGCCCAAAGGACACTGCACAAGACCCGGCTTAGGGAAAAGGAGCTTCTAGAAGGCCCAGGAGTATTGTCGTGGGATAATCACGGCAGACGTTACCGGGGGTAACTTATCTTGGGGCAAGACGACTCTGGTGTTTGGGAGAGGTTTTAGCTCAAGGGAAAACATAATGATATGCGATCTGGTAGCCGGCGATCTAGTCACCGAGTCTCCGATCTCGATCTATTAACTCAGCTCTCGTGTTACACTGGAAACTCGATACCTAGCGATATTGCTCTAACTCTTGGATCTCTCTAAACCTAACCTAGGGACCGGCTTATAAAGCATCCGGACCTCCTGGCCTGCTCTCCAAGGCGTACTCTGAATCCTACCCGGACACTGCCTACAAAACCCTAAACTTCCTTACCGGAACCCACAGTCCGGGTTACTAGGCCTACGATCTTGGGCCTTCTAGAATCTCCTTTATCCTTAGCCGGGTCTCGCGCATCGTCCTTTGGGCCGAGTTACACCTTGGCGTTGGCCTACCGGGTTATCATCCCTCCATCAGTAGTCCCCCAGAATAGCTTGGGCTTCACGGGATTCTCCTTGAAGCACACGCTATTCCCTGCAAAAATATCAACATTCAAGTTCATAGAGGCCGGGTTAAATTGCTTCGATAAACAGCTAGGCCTAACTCCATGGTGGCCATATAGTAACCCGGCTTTCTCCAAGTCTATCGCTTATTTCTCCGGGTCAGTGTCCTGATAATGATGCCAAAGATCCGGCTTACTTCACTTATCTAACCGATCCAAGTATCACGGGAAAGATCTGCCTCATATCTGTTCCGGATATCCCGTCTAGCACTTAATGCACATCCAGGAAAATCCGGGCGGATATCCTTTACCCGAAATTTCCGGCTCTCAACCGTTGGCATAGGTTTATCCACCCGCACCCTATAAATAGGTACCTTGGGGATGACCTAACTCCAACGGTCCACTTCTCCTTCTTCTTCCTTTCCTTCACTTTCGCGCTCGAGCTTATAGAGCACCGCCACGGCGACCTCGCGCGCGTCACTTGAACCAATCTGCCGCCGGCTACGTTCCGCCACAGCTCGTCCCGTGCCGCCGACCTCCGCCGCCGCGTCCGCGAGCAGTTTGCCGGCATTCACAAAGGGGCATTCGGATTGCGCCATTTGCCGCCGCCGCGCACTACTCCAATCTCCTCCAGTAAGCTCCTCGTTTCCATTAATTTGGCTTCGCAATTTCTCGATTCAATCTAAATTAGATCCAGGTCAACCGCGGACCATTTCTCTCGCCGCGCCGGATTAGGCCGCACAATTCCATGCTAGTTCATCCAATAGCTTGGTAGACGGTCATATATGACTCCCCTATCGCCATTAATCACCAATTCCTCCACAAAATCATCCGCAAATTTTTCAATCTAGATCCATTCCGCCCAAATTTTCCGCAACTGTCATTGACACCCGGGAAATCTACTTCTTCCGGTTCTTTTGCTTGCAGTAGATACATGGGCAATCATCCTTATTCCTCAAACACTTTCCAATATGTAAGCGCCCCATAGTTTCTATACTGATACTCGATACTCGGATAATTCATACTTTTGCTGTGTTCAATGATACCCGGATGATTCTTAATTTCTTTGTCTGGCTGATACCGCTTGTCCATACTCGGACAATTCGTGATTCCGAGTCTTATGCCTTGTACCTTTTTGTCTTGTGCTTTGCAGGTTGATCCCATGGCTCCTAAGAAGCAAGGGAAACAGTCGGCAAAGGCAAGGTCAACCCAATCCATATCCGCCAACTGGGCGCGATCCACGGTCACAAAGGCCAAGCTAGAAGAGCTGGCCGAGTTAGGGATCCTCCCCCCTCAGAAGGACATCCACTGGAGGGTGCCGGATGATGAGACCCGGCCCACGCCTGCTGATGACGAGGTAATTTGCTTCGTCGAACATGTGACCCGGGGGTTTCGCCCTCCGGGTCACCCCTTCTTCCGTGAAGTTTTGAGTCATTATGGCCTCCGGGTATTCGACATAGGGCCTAACTCTATGTTGAATATAACCCATTTTATCGTTCTTTCCGAGTCATACTTGTGCACTCCGCCAAGTTTGGCTCTCTTTATCGAACTCTTTCAGTGCAAGCCGTGCCGCGAAAGCGGGGACGGCGCACTTCTTGCTTGCGGCGGGGTCTCTATCCAACGCCGCAAGAATTCTCCTATGCCAACCCTTACTCTCAATTCCCATGTCAAACATTGGCAACTTTCCTACTTTTACTGCCGAGACACCTCCCCACCCAGCGAGAGGAAACTGCCGGGTTATTCGGAGGGTCTCCTTGATATCTCTGAAAACTTCAACGCCTTCGCCCCTGACTCGGACAGGAAGGAGATCCAACCTTTGCTAGCTAAAATAGCCATTCTCTCGGCCCAAGGTCTCCTTTGGCTCAACTTGGTGAAAACTTGGGTCAACTTCCGGAGCCAACCCAACTCTATCCGCACCAAATTAATGTGCGAGTACTCGGGGCACACCACAGATTCCCTCCGATACTCATCTAAAGATTACGCGGCCGGTGACACCAACAAGACCATCAAGGGATTCTTGATGGAGAAGTTGGAGGTAATCCAGAATATAGCCGGGTTAGAACCCTTTACATGTGAGAACCCAGCGCCCGAGGTAAAGATCCGGCTCTCATACCTTTACTTCCATGCTTTTCCTTTTGATACAGTTGCTAACTCTCATCTCCATGCCTTTTCCTCAGGCTGATAATGTCTTTTGGAAAATCGAGACTCCCCCTAACTCCGAAAGTCCACAGGAAGAAGAGGACGCAATTAAATCGGAAGAAGGTACATCCCGAGTCTCTCTTGATTCCAGCGAGCTCGTTGTTGTTCATTCTGTATTTTTCTGACTGTATACTTTGATAACTTTCAGAACCAGAGGACAAGGGCGAAGAAGAAGAAGAACCGGAAGGCAGGGTGGAAACAGCAAGTGACGAAGATGAAGTCGAGCCGACGATCAAGGTCGGAGCAAAGAGGAAACCTCGAGGGGTCGTCTTCAAGGTTCCATACCGCTTCCTTACTTCTAAACCATTCTCCTTTGATAACATGCACAAGCTAAACCGAGAGTTATCCAACTGGCCGTTCCTGAAGGATCCACCCCTGACCAAGCGTAGAATGACTCGGAATTTTCCGGGTGAAGGCGCTCTTAACCCGGGTATTCCGTCATCTCCAACTCGACGCGCTGGTATTCATCTGATCCTTTCTTGAATATCAAAGTTTTTCTAGATCACCCCTTAGCAGAGCAGTTCCATGTCTTACTTTCTTGATATTTTTCAGCTTCATCCGGGTCCAGCAGCACGTTTCCCTCGGACTTCGCGGTGAATCCCGGGTAAGGTTCTTCTCCTGATGTTCCATCACTTTGCCATAATTTACTCCAGTCTACATGCTAACCGCTATTTTATACTGTCGACAGAGCCACAGTCACAATCAGTGACCAAGAAAATATGGAGACCGATGACCCGGGTAAGGAGAACCCGATTGATGATATGTCGGCTGCAGCTGGCGACGAAGAACAACGAGTGTCACCGACACACCCGGCTGATCAGGAAGCCGAGTACCCGATAGCCTCACATGCACGCGAGGAGGAAGAAGCCGCCGTCTTGGGCACGGGAGGAGGCGTACCGAGCCCCGACATCCGGACGACTGGGGTACCTTCCCCTGCCAAGGAGAAAACCTCCACTCCGAGTTATCAAGACCCCGGGTCTTCTAACTCGGACAACCATTCCTTCGACCAAATGATGAGCGCCCTCCTCGCCATGAAGGCCTCAGAGAGCAGCATGTTGGAGCGTATGGCCGCGGAGCATCAGGTACGTTAGTTGATATCTCTTAGTGTCCACCTAGTCCCCAAGTTTCGAGTCTAACTTGTCAAAGTTACACTCGGTACTCCTTGCAATACTCGACTGATTGTGATATCCGACTAATGTTTAACCCTCCATTCTTTTAGGCGCAGGCGTCTCGGTCTGAGGAGATTTTGGCCAAGACCAAGCAGCTCCTGGACACCGAGATAAAGCTAAGGGAAGCACTTGAGTCTGAGGTGGCAGCCTTGGAGAAAGATGTCACGAAATACAAAGACAAATACGCCACTGCTCAAGCTGCGCTGAAGAAGCTATCGGCCCAAGTGGCCGACACTTATCGTGTCCTCGTTGGTGAGATTTCGCTACTTACTGGTTCGTGCCTTGGTTTCTTGTTTTCTTGATACATGATACCCGGAATATCTTGATGTAACCATTGTTGCTCATATTGCAGCTTCCAACCTTGCGCCTTCAGAAGGAGATGATATCGAAAAGGTAAAGAGATTGAAGAGTGTCCTCCGGAGGTTCTGTGCCGGCACCAAGTGGATACTAGACGCCATTCAGTGGCCGACTGAACTCTACCCGGGTATGGAGACCCTAAACCATGCATGCTCTACTGTCCCTGCATGGATTGAGCTCTGGAAACGCTCAGCATGCCGGGTTGGGATGACCCGGGGACTTATGCTGGAGAAAGCTTATTTTCCTAAGCTTGAGCCGGCAACGGTGGTGGTCGGATTTCCAGAATTCAAGGCAGATGGCTCGAGATTTTCCCCCAAGGATTTCAAAGCCGTACAATCCGAGGTACGTCACTCGGCAACTGCTCTTGCCGACAGTATGGACTTGAGTAGGTTTATGTCTCCGTACGATGCTAAGGGCAAGGCTGTGAAGGAAGATACGCCCGTGCCTTTCGACATTTTAGAAAAGTGGACTGCTGACTCGGCCAGGCGGAGGGAGGAAGCTGCAAAGAGGGAAGCCGAATTGCAATCAGCACCAAGTTCCTCTACGCCAACTGTCCGTCCACCTGTTCGTCCTGATGCTGAAAAACCGGATGATGATGCTGGGAACTCTTCTAAGCAAACCCAAGAACAAGACCCGGAGGGAAAGGGAAAGGATATGGACCCAACTCAGGAGGCCGAGTAAATTATTACCTGATGCCATCCTAATACCTTGTTCGCTCGATGCCCTTGTAAAGACATATTCTTTTGACAGTGCGGATGTGCACTTTTGATACTATCATCGCATCATGTGAATACACTATGAAGCTTTAATAGCTTCCTTGGCCCTTCCGGCCTTTGGATGAATTCGATATCTATCTGCCTTTGAGCTTATCTACTCTTTATACTCCGACTTTCTTTATGGTTCTTTTTGCGAGACTCAGTTTCCGGGCCACATGGGTTTTGACAGGTGGACTTTTCTCTAAGTCCCCAAGACTCGGGTTTTTGGGCTTTTGTGCTTAATAGCTAGATAACTTGCTCTTTGTTCAAAATCCCCAGTCCCCAAGGCCCGAAATTCCGAGTCTGGGGTGTGAGGTTTCTCGAAGAAAAACAAGTTGTTTCTGCTAAGCCCAGAACCTAGAGCCGTTTCACATAGTAATTGAAGTTATGCTTAATAAACTTTGAGTTTCCGGCTATTAACCCTGTACTCTGCATAACTTGTGGTTTAGATGACCCTTTTGGCTCTCTTGTACTGTAAGCCGGCTTTCGCGTGGATATCATGTTGCTACATCTGGACGAAAACAGGGTCAGGCAAGTCCCATTGGGCTTCATGGCTGATTGTAATCGTAAGCGAGCAAAGCATGCCACTTTAATGCGAGTCACATCGAGCTTAAGTAAGAAAAGTCAAGAAATTTTGGCTCCTTTGTCCGGTTATAAGATTGCAGCCGTACTCGTTTGCGAGTAATCGACCCCTATAACTTATAGGCATCATGGCCGGGTCTGTGAGTTTGTAACTGTGCTATTCAAGCAATCAGCCCCCAAGACCTAAATAATACTGAAAAAACATGTGAAAAAGATATGTTGCTTAACCATCTCTTTGTTGATATGAGAAAGTTAGGTCAGCAAGCCGCCTCATTAAAAACCCTCCAGTCCCCTTAGGTACCCTGGATAGGAAAAGAGTGCGTCTGAAACCTCTTGCCTGTTACATCGTGTAATTCCGCTTGTGAGTCTGTTCTATACTAGGTATAGTAGGGACGCAGCTGAGCTACGTTCCATGGTCTTTCTCTCTCTTGCATAGATGAAGTAGTATGAGCGGTGTCGTTAACCGTAGCCGACTCTTCCCTTGCATCTATCAAGTAATACGATCCATTGTGCAGATTCCGGCTTATGATAAATGGTCCTTCCCATGGTGGTGATAACTTATGTTTCCCTTCGTTTGACTGTACCAGGCGCAGAACCAGGTCTCCTTCCTGGAAGACTCGGGTTTTCACGCGCCGGCTATGATATCTCCGCAGATCCTGCTGATATATGGCTGATCTTTCCAGTGCTTGTTCCCTTTCTTCTTCTAACATATCCACGGCGTCCTGCCGGGTCTTCTCGTTCTCCACCTCGACGTAAGCCGACACTCGAGGCGAGTCATGGATGATATCACTCGGTAACACTGCCTCTGCACCATAAACCATGAAAAACGGTGTCATCTGAGTGGATCTGTTAGGTGTTGTGTTGATACCCCAAACCACTGCGGGTAATTCTTCGACCCATGCACCAGCAGCTCTGATACACGGAACTCGCAATCGTGGCTTTAATCCACGAAGCAACTCTTGATTTGCCCTCTCCACTTGTCCATTAGCCTGTGGATGGGCCACTGAAGCTATGTCAAGCCGGATTCCACTGTTTCTACAAAATTTCTCCATCTCGCCAAGGGACATATTGGTTCCATTGTCGGTAATTATGCTATGGGGATACCCGAACCGATAGATAATCCTTTTCAGGAACTTGACTGCCGTAATTGCTTCGCAGTTGGTGACTGGCATAACCTCAACCCACTTGGTAAACTTGTCAATGGCCACCAAGAGATGTGTCTTTTTGCAAGGTGACATGTGAAAGGGGCCAACCATGTCCATACCCCAAACAGCAAACGGCCAAGTTAATGGGATAGTCCGTAGTTCCATAGCCGGCACATGGGTTTGGCGAGCGTACCTTTGACACCCATCACATCTTGCCACCAAGCGCTCCGCGTCTGCTAGGGCCGTGAGCTAGAAAAAACCATGTCGATAAGCCTTGGCCACAAGGGATCTTGTGGATGCATGATGCCCACAATCACCTTCATGGATTTCCTTGAGGATCTGTCGGCCTTCTTCTGGTGCTACACAGCGCAAAAAGACTCCTGCTGCACTTCTCTTGTATAACTCTCCATTGATGATAGAATATCCTTTTGCTCGCCTCAGAATTTGTCTTGCTAATAGTTCCTGCTGTGGTAACTCGCCCCGTGATAGGTAGGCCAGGAACGGTTCTGTCCACTCTGGAACAGCACATACTGTGGCCACGAGCTCCAAATCCGGGTCTTGATTTGCCAGTTCTTCCTTAGACTCGGTTTTAACTGATGGTCGCCATAGCTCATCCAGGAAAACGTTAGGGGAACCGGCTCTCTGCGCGAGCCGAGTCTGGCGAGTGCATCTGCTGCCTCGTTTTTTCTTCTGTCTATGTGCTCCACCTCATACCCAAAAAAACATCCGGCAACTCTGTCAACCTCTCTGCGATATGCTGCCATAGTTGCGTCCTTTCTATCCCAAGTTCCTGAGACCTGCTGTACCACAATGTCCGAATCTCCAAAGCACCGTATCCTCTTGATATTAATCTCCTTCGCTACCTTTAGGCCGTGCAATAAGGCCTCATACTCGGCCACGTTGTTGGAACAATCAAAGTGAATCTGCAGCACGTAGCTCAACTTGTCTCCTTTGGGTGATGTTAGTACCACTCCGGCTCCCGACCCCTCGTATTGCTTGGAGCCATCAAAGTGCATGATCCAGGACTCGGAGTTTGGAGCCATGGTGGGCATGCCTGTGTGTGTCCAATCGTTAACAAAATCGACTAGAGCTTGAGATTTGATTGCTGATCTTGGCTCGTAGTTGATATGATAATCTCCCATCTCGATCGCCCACTTGGCTATTCTGCCTGTTGCATCCGAGTTTCTGATGATATCCGACATTGGTATAGAACTAACCACTGTTATGGGTTGTTCCTGAAAATATGGCTTCAATTTCCGGCTGGCCATGAAGACCCCGAAAACCAGCTTTTGCCAATGTGGATAGCGCTGTTTTGCTCCTGATAATACCTCACTGACATAGTAAACCGGCCTCTGGACCGGGTATCCTTTTCCATCTTCCTTTCGCTCGACAACAACCACTGCGCTAACGGCCCGGGGCCCTGCTGCCACGTATAGTAACATAGGTTCTTTGGGACCTGGAGCTGCTAGGACTGGTGCCTCAGATAGCTGCTTTTTTAGTGCCTCGAACGCTTCGTCCGCCTCTTGGTCCCATACGAATTTATCGGATTTTTTCAAGAGCCGGTATAAAGGTATTGCCTTTTCTCCGAGTCTAGATATAAACCGGCTGAGCGCTGCTACGCACCCTGTGAGCTTCTGAACATGTTTCAAATTTTCCGGCTTTTTTAGACTCTGGATGGCTTTGATTTTGTCTGGATTTGCCTCAATTCCTGTCTCAGAAACGATAAAGCCGAGTAATTTTCCGGCTGGGACTCCAAAAACACACTGTGTCGGGTTGAGTTTCATCTGGTACCTTCTCAAGTTCTTGAACGTTTCCTTTAGATCATCAATAAATGTCTCCGCCTTTCTGGTCTTGATCACCACATCGTCTACATAGGCATGGACGTTGCGTCCGATTTGGTCCTCGAAGCACTTTTGAATGCACCGTTGATAGGTTGCTCCAGCGTTCTTCAATCCAAATGTCATGGTCTTGTAACAAAAGGCCCCAAAAGGGGTTATGAACGATGTTTTTTCCCAATCTTCCTTCTTGAGCTTGATCTGATGATACCCAGAATATGCATCCAGAAAACATAACAGGTCGCTTCCAGCTACCGCGTCAATGATCTGATCTATTCTTGGTAGTGCGAACGGATCCTTTGGGCAATGCTTGTTGAGACTCGTATAATCAATGCACATCCTCCACTCATTAGTCTTTTTCATCACGAGAACCGGGTTTGCTAACCAGTCCGGGTGAAATACCTCCATAATAAAGCCGGCTGTCAGCAGCCGAGCAATTTCTTCCCCTATAGCTTTCCTTCTTTCCTCATTCATCTTTCTCAAGCCTTGCTTCACGGGTATGGACTTGGGATCGACGTGCAAACTGTGCTCTGTCAACTCTGTGGGGATACCTGGCATATCGCTAGGCGTCCAGGCGAACACATCCTGATTTGAACGAATGAACTCCACAAGTGCCTTCTCCTGCCCGCTGTCCAAGTTAGATCCTATAGCAAATTGCTTGGAGGGATCACCCTCGGTAAAATCCACCATCTTTGTGTCCTGTGCTGCCTTGAACTTTGCTCTTTCGTCCTCAGTATTCGGTCTTTTCAGCGTTGTTCTGTCATCCGGGTCTACTTGAGACCGGTAATACTTGAGTTCCTCTTTTCTGCAAGCTTGTTCGGCCATTGCCGCATCTCCTTCATCACACTCAGCCGCTATATCCCGGCTCCCATGTATGGTGATGGTCTGCCTGGGACCCGGGATATTTAGTTGTAGATACACATAACACGGCCTGGCCATGAACTTAGCATAAGCCGGCCTTCCGAATAGCGCGTGATAAGGACTGCGCAACTTAACCACCTCGAAAGTAAGCCATTCAACCCGGAAATTGTCCTTTGATTCTCCAAAAGCTACCTCCAATGCGATTTTTCCCTCGGGGCATGCTGAGCGACCCGGCACTATCCCGTGAAAGACTGTTGAACTTTTCTGTAGCTGGGACTCCTTGAGACCCATGCGTAGAAAGGTTTCCCAATACAATATATTGATGCTACTTCCACCGTCCATTAGGACCTTCTTCAGCTCATAACCATTGACCTGTGGTGCAACCACCAATGCTAGGACTCCCGGGTGTTCTATCCTTTCCGGGTGATCTCTTCTGCTCCATGTTACGTCCTGCTCTGACCATCTCAGGTATCTCGGTACAGCCGAGGAAACCGAGTTTACCGCTTGCTTCAGTATCTTTTTATCCTTGTTCGAAATTCTTGTGACATGCACGTGGTGGATAGACTCGTGCCGATCCTCTAGTAGGTGCAAGATAGAATCGGTATCATCTTCTCTCATGACCCGGCCACGCGGGGTCCATGCTGGCTCCTCCGGCTGTTCCCTCTTCGTGGGGGGCTCTTCTGTCGGATCTACCGTCCCGACCGATTCTTCCCCATCTGATTGAACGCAGGTGGCTTCCCCTGACACAGAATCAAATTCGAAATCGTCAGGGATTGAACCGGGCGTACGTACCATGCCGACGAAGACGTTGATTTGGCCGATTGTTACGACCGATCCGGATTCGAGTAGATCCGACTCTGGCCCCCAGCCGGAATCGTCCACCATCTTCTCTCCTTTGCGGTCGGTGTAGATCTCGTCGATGACAAGGTTCTCCATGTTCTTCCGAGCTTCTCTCGTGATGTAAACACCCTTGGACATAGGCCCCATGGTGGGCGCCAACTGTCGTGGGATAATCACGGCAGACGTTACCGGGGGTAACTTATCTTGGGGCAAGACGACTCTGGTGTTTGGGAGAGGGTTTAGCTCAAGGGAAAACATAATGATATGCGATCTGGTAGCCGGCGATCTAGTCGCCGAGTCTTCGATCTCGATCTATTAACTCAGCTCTCGTGTTACACTGGATACTCGATACCTAGCAATATTGCTCTAAGTCTTGGATCTCTCTAAACCTAACCTAGGGACCGGCTTATAAAGCATCCGGACCTCCTGGCCTGCTCTCCAAGGCGTACTCTGAATCCTACCCGGACACTGCCTACAAAACCCTAAACTTCCTTACCGGAACCCACAGTCCGGGTTACCAGGCCTACGATCTTGGGCCTTCTAGAAGCTCCTTTATCCTTAGCCGGGTCTCGCGCAGCGTCCTTTGGGCCGAGTTACACCTTGGCGTTTGCCTACCGGGTTATCATCCCTCCATCAAGTATAGGCCTCGTAACCCGGATTGTGGGTTCTGATAAGGAAGTTTAAAGTTTGTAAGTAGTGTCCGGGTAGGACTCCGAACACGCCTTGGATAGTAAGCCAGGGGATCCGGGTACTATATAAACCGGTCCCTAGGGTTAGGATACACAAGCCTACGAGATAGAGATTGCGAGATATCGAGTATCCATTGTAACACGAGTGTTGAGATAGTATATTCAGATCGGAGACTCGGCGACTTGATCGCCGGCTACCAGATCGCATATCACCATGGTTTCCCTTGAGCTAAACCCTCTCCCAAACACCAGAGTCGATTTGCCCCAAGACAAGTTACCCCCGGTAACGTCTGCCGTGATTATCCCACGACAGTTATCACTACCGCTGCTATGAAAATTATTACCACTGAGAAATTGTTGCGATCAAGTCTACTTTCAGGTGTAGCTCAATTGACAACTCAGTTCTTAAGGCTTATAAATATTCTTTGGCTCCCCTTGTGTCGAATCAACAAAGTTGGGTTTTATTTCCCTCGAAGACTGTTGCGATACCCTGTACTTGTGGGTTATCATCAGCATCAAGAGTCTACTAGAATAATGAATAACATTCAATTTCTTATCTAATTGAGTCCAAGGACAAGACTTATATCAAAATCACTAGCATCCCACATAATCTCAAAAGGTAAATTCCAATCAGGTGGTTGAACAATACGAGCATTAGTTAAAGCCTTCTTTAAAGTTTCAAAGGCTTCCTTGCAATCATCATCAAGAACAAAAGGTACGTCTTTTTGAAGAAGATTAGTAAGAGGCTTTTATATTTTAGAGAAATCTATAATAAACCTCCTATAAAAACCAGCATGACCAAGAACACTACGAATACCTTTAACATCCCTGGGACAGGGCATTTTGTCTATTGCTCCCACTTTAGCTCTGTCAACTTCAATACCTCGTTCAGAAATTTTATGTCGAAGAACAATTCCTTCATTAATCATAAAGTGGCATTTCTCCCAATTAAGAACAAGATTAGTTTCCTCACATCTCTGCAAAACTATATGAAGATTGTGCACACATTTATCAAAAGAAGTCACATAGACGGAGAAATCGTCCATGAATACTTCCACAATTTCTTCACAAAAGCCATGAAAAATAGCAGACATGCATCTTTGAAACGTAGCACGAGCATTACACAAACCAAAAGGAATACGCCTATAAGAATAAGTTCCATAAGGACATGTCGTGGTGAGGTAAAGACATATGCCATGGGAGGGATCGCACGCCTAACCGGCGCGCTTAGAACACTGCAAACACAACAATCTGCCCAGGTTCAGGGCACTCGTGTGGAGGTAACACCCCCACTCCTGCCTCCCTCTATGTATAATAATAAGCCGAATACAAGAGTTCTTCTCTCTCTCTCTCTCTCTTTTTCTCTCTGTGAGTAGCCGTACCTCTGGAGTCAATTCACCGAGTGTGTGACTAAGTGATCGTACCTCGCGCAGGAGGGGTAGGCCACCTTATATACTAGTGGTCAACCACTATTCTACGAATAAAAGTACTGAGTAGACAACACCACTATGCAGCAGCGCACGCCACCGTGTCTTCGCTGACAGCGTCGCCGAAAGTCTCCGCGGTAGGCCGCTGACATTTCATGTCCCCCTTGTCAGAGACAGGACTTGACAACTCCCATACCGTACTACACCCACGTCTGGATACAGATTACCACATACCTAGTAAGTTGAATCGCACACCGGTACAGTCCCTAGATATGCGGGATTCACCTCAACGGCTCCATTGACTTTTCCTCCGAGTAGAACAACCGCTTCTCTATCCGGATCACCCGAGTGCTACTCGGCTGACCCAGACCGGTACGTGAATCTTCTCTTGGTCCCTTGTTCTTCCTGCCGGATAGCGCCAACTGGATACCATCCTATCTGGATAGCCGCCTACCCGGCAAGTACCAACTCGGTACAGCGGAACTCGGTAGACAATACCTTGGACTCCATTTCTCACCTGCCTTACCCCTACTCGAGGGTAGCCCCCCGACATTACTCCCCGAAGCTGGTATAGTCCAGAAAACTTGGACGCTAGGCCCTGCCAGCTTAAACCAAAACTCATTTCTGATACTCTTGGCTGAATAGCACCTCTACTCGGTTGAGCACAGTCCGAACTCGGATCTAATCCATTGTTTCCTGTGGAGTTTTCTTCTCCAAACCGGGTGGACCAAGCTGCTTTGGATTTTGCCGAGATCCCAGCACTTAGCCAAATTTCCAAAACTTTGTCGCTCGAACCAGAGCATTCCTATCTTCGCGTGTATGGATCTACACGTGTCACGCAACCGCAGCTCATGACGCCTCGGGTCTAATGCAGTTGCACGGCACGCGCGTGCCACTGCACGCCGGGCCCACGAGCCGTTGCGTCACTTCGCACATGGTACTTGAGTACGCTGTTCGCGAGACGTGGGATTAAATGTGCCCGTTACGCGCGATTTATTCGCTTCGTGCGTTTCTAACGGGCCTAGTAACCCCCCACGTCGCACGATCTTCTTCATAGTTAATCCAGGCACTAACTGCGCTTTGGGGGGTTTAAATACCCCGCCCCGCCCATTCTCTTGGTTTCCTCGTCATTTGCCCCCATCGCCTTCTCCTTTCCCTCACCAAACTCGCAGAGAGCACGCCGCCCCACTGCGAACCACTGTGCTCCGCCGTGCCGCGAGCAGAGAGGAGACAGATCCGTCCACGCGCGCCGCCGATCACTGGAGAGCACCCAAGGGCCTCAAGATCTTCACCGTGCGACGCGGTCATCCTCGACCTCTCGCCGCCGTCTCCATTCGACTGCGCCGCGTCTCCATCTCCGTCTCCTCCTCCAAGATCTTCCTCGCCGGAGAAGCCCCGATGGCGCTTGAGCCCGTTGCAGATCTCAATCTGGAGGGCCCTTCCTCAACGCACGCGAACTGGGAGGGCTCCGACGTCACGGCCAGCGACTGCCACTGGCTGGTCAACACTCGGCGGGTGCCGCCCGGGGTCATGTGCAGGCCACCCGACAAAGAGCTGGAACCAACTCCTGGCCCAGGTGAGTATGTTGTGTTTCTAAGACACTTCAAACGTGGCTTCGGCCTTCCCCTTTCCAAGTTCATTCAAGATTTCCTCTGCCATTTCGGCCTCCAACCCCAGCATCTTCCAGCTAATGTCGTCGCCATGTTATCCACTTTCGTTACTTGCTGCGAGGCATGTCTTGGCGTCTACCCTACGATAGACATCTGGGCCAAGTACTTCTTCTTCCGCCAGCAAGTCCTTCCCAACAAGGCCAAACGGACTGCCCCCAAAGTGATGACTCAAACCGGGGCAGCCATGATCATCTGCCGGACTCCCTGCACCTACCCCCTTGTTGTAGGATTGGACACCTGCCGGAAATGGCAGAGAGGGTTTTTATACGTGAAGAACCCCACTCCGGCTGAAGGTGAGCCGCAGGTCGACCTCATCAAGCTGCCGACCTTCGAGAACACTCCTCCAAATGCCATGAGGAATTGGGGATATCACCCCAAGAAGACAGTGCCTGATGCGAACCACGCCGACGACCGGCTAAAGCAGTTGGTCAAACTGAGACTCCGCAAGGATGATCTGATTGCTACCTGGGTGGAGCGCCGGGTTCTTGCTCTCCAACATCGAGCGCACAAGATGTGCTTCATGGGCGGAGCCCGTGACTGCACCCGTACCACTACCTTTGAGCTCACCAAGGAAGAGGTGGCGATCTGGGCCCGGTCCATCCTCAAGGCCACGCTCTCGGACACCTGGTTCTACGGTCTTGCGCCGTACAGCAGAGATCGGCTAGCCCCCACTTAGGTTATTTTGCTTCGTGTCTCTCATACTTCACCGAGTAGATTTCATCCTGGTTCATCTTGAATAGGCTTAGCTATTTATGCTTTCGTTTTGCATGCTATGCCGAGTAGGGTCTCAACCTGGTTCCTTCTGCCAGGGCTTAGCCTTGTATGCTTTATGCTTGCACGCTGTGCCGAGTAGGATCCCAACCTGGTTCCTTCTGCCAGGGCTTAGCCTTGTATGCTTTATGCTTGCATGCTGTGTCGAGTAGGATCCCAACCCGGTTCCCCTGTTAGGACTTAGCTTTTTATGCTTTGTGCTTGCATGCTACACCGAGTAGAGATCCAACCCGGTTCCCCCTGATAGGACTTAGCTTCTTATGCTTTCTGCTTGCACGCTACAGGTTATCCCTCGCCAGAAAGTGGAAGACAAGGCCATCTTGGAGCAGAACTGGTAGGCGGACCGGACTGAGGACGATAAAGAGCAATTTGACATCCAGGAACGCTCTGCATCCACTCGCCGGCCAAGATGGTAAGTCCCGAGTCTCCACATCAATTCAGGACTGGTCCGAGGATGATGAAGGTGACTGAGTCCGCCATTGCATGCCCTTTAATCTATTCCGGGTTCCTCTCTTACTCATATTTGCATCTGTTCTTCTCACTCGCAGATGAGGTGGAGGAGGAAGAACCAATTGACGCGCAACCCGTGTCAATGGCTGCCCCCACCGGAACAAAGAAGAGAACTGGAAGTGGTGCCGTTGATCCCCCTGCCGCGAAGAAGTCGAAGAAGACCTCAAAGCGCACCTCTGGGCGCAAGAGGCCAGTACGCCCCACCACGGACGGGTAAGTTTAGCTGAAATGTTGTATGCTTTGTGTCAGCATTCTCTTGTCTTCTCGGTCCTCTCTTATCTGTGTGCTTTGTGTTTGCACCTACCTCATTTTCTCTTTTCTATTTTATTCCCCTCAATGATGCGCTTGACGCTCATGCTACCAACGCGCCATCCAAGCCGAGTGCTCCCCTGGACGTCGTGGATCTTGATCCCGATCAGGGAGAGTATTAGCCAGAGGAGAGGACCAAGATGACCTCTCCCGTTAAAGAAGAGCAAGACCTCGGTACCGACAAAACTGGCACCAAGACGGACACTGACCGAGTTTTGGTGTAACCAGAGCCCGTTTCTGAGCAACCCGCACCGGAACCCGCTGCCGAGAGGCAGCAGCCACCGCCGGAAGCCCCCACCAAGACGCAGCAGGAGACCCCCACCGAGAAGCAGCAGGAGACCCAACCAACCTAGGGCCAGGCTATGGAGCAGCAGCCGCCCCAGGAACAAGTCCATCCTGGCGCTGAGCAGACTGGGCAGCAGCGGCCCAAGAAGCTGCAGCCAACACCGCAGGCACCGCCCCCATAGCCGAAAGCCCCTTCAGCAGCACCCGAGCAGCCAAGCCACCACTCGCGCCAAAGCAGCCAAACCCTTGGAAGCTGCAGCCACAACCGATAAGGCCGCTACCAAGACCACCAAGATCATCAAGTCTGACGCCAACAAAACTCCGAGTCCCACCTACCGGATTCCGGCAACCACTGTCGCAACCGCTCCAAGCCCTCCAACGCCAAGAAACACACTAGTGCCCGCCAAGAGTGGTCCTGTCACTCGGAGCTCCAAGCTCGTGCGGACGAACATCCAGTTCGGCCCCAAGGACAAGTAGGCTGCAGGAGTGGGTATCAGTGGAACCGCTGCCCTGTGAGCTTCCCGGATCACCGGTGCGAGCTGCAGGAGGAGCATCAGAAGCGGCAGGAGCGTGAAGCCGAGCAGCGAGAGGAGCTGAAGAATAGGAGGAAAGTAGCTGCCACCGGATCCAAGGGCAAAGCCGGCGCTCTGACCATTCAATCCGTTGCCCCACTGACGGAGCTTTCATATGAGCTCCGAGAAGACATGGAGGCCGTCTTGGACCGGATATGCCACATTGATCTGGACTGGGACAGTAAGAAGTTCGGCCATCCGGATTGGGACTGCAAGAGACTTGGCAGCCTGGAAAACTACTGGCAGGCTTGGAACAAGGCCGACGTTGGCCCTATCTCAATGGTCGTAGCCGCGTCCAGTAGCACCCTCGCTCATAAGATGTATTGTCTGCGCAAAGCTGCTGAGGATGTCGAGAACACCAGCCGGGTAAGCACTTTTCTTTTCTATCTGGATTTCCGAGTTGCAACCTTCTCCACTTATCTTCTACCTCATTTCTATCTACTATCCAGTCCCCGAGATTTGGGCCGAGTAGGCAAGACTTGACCGAGTTGCAGTTTACTCGGGCCGAATCTTCCCACTCATACTCAGCCAACCAAGATCTTCCGCCAACTCCTCTGGTCCCACCGGGCCGTCAAGTCGAAAAAACGGGCGTTGGAGGAGAAGAAAGGCCAAAGAGGTAACTTTCATTTTCGCCGAGTTACTGCTTATGCTTTACCGGCATCGATTTTCTAACTTGCTTCACATTTCCCAACTTATAGCTGTCTTGGAGCAGAGTGTTACTGATGCCATCACGAAGATCTCCTCTTTACCCACTGGCGAGCACCCCTTTTGCCCTGGCTCGGCCACCACCCGGTGCAAAAGACTACAGAGGTGGGGCCGTGGCGAGCAGGGCGCGTGGTGTTGGGCTTATTTGCCCCGGCTGGAGCCACCAACCGGGGCTAAAGGCCCTCGACGAGCAGGGCCCGTGCAGGAGCGTGGTGTGGGAGGCCTTTTGCCCCGGTTGTAGCCACCAACCGGGGCAAATGACACCCCCACTATATATAAACCCTGCCAGCCCTTTCTTCTCCTCACGCCACTCGCTTTGGAGGACATATTTCTAGTTGTGTGGTGTGTGCTCACTTTTTTTTCGCTCCTATGCACAAGAGTTGTTTGATGAAATTCCCGGGAGAAGAACACCATCTCAGCTCGCAGAAAACAAGCACAATTTAATTTGTCCGAGCCACACTTAATTAAATAAGCTTTCTCGTCTTTCTTTCCTCCTCGGTCGAGGTACCAACTTTAACCTTTCATCTGTCGATGTAACATTGGTCATTTCTCTATTCATGGTGTTCTGTAACAGTTCTTAATTAATAATCATATAATGCAGATGAACCGGCAATGGATGTACGCTGACCGACGCTCTGCCGCGTTCATGAAAGGCGTGTGTTATTTTCTCGAGGTGGCCCAGGCAAACAAGCGGGATAATTTTATCTGTTGTCCATGTGCTGTATGTCGGAATCAGAAGGAACACTCTTCTCACAGAGTCATCCACTTCCACTTGTTTCAATCCGGTTTCATGCTCGGCTATAATTGTTGGACCAAGCATGGAGAAAGAAGGGTTATGATGGAAGACAACGAAGAAGAAGAGAATGATGAAAACTATCATGACATGTTCCCTGAATACGGTGCTAGTACTGGAATGGAAGATAAAAATGAAGTGGAATCAGAGTTGCAGGCACCAGATGAGCCCATCGATGATCTTGGCCAGGCCATTACGGATGCAAAACAGAAAGCGATATTGAAAAGGTGAGGGTGAAGTTCGACCAGATGTTAAAGGATCAAAAAACAAAGTTGTATCCAACTTGCGAAGACGGGCAGAAAAAGCTGGGCAGCACACTGGAATTGCTCCAATGGAAGGCCAAGAAAGGTGTGACTCACAGCGGATTTACAAAGTTGCTGCAAATAGTGAAGAAGCAGCTTCCTAAAAACAATGAATTGCCCGACAGTACATACCAAGCAAAGAAGATTATATGCCCCCTAGGATTAGACGTGGAGAAGATACATGCCTGCATTAATGACTGCATCCTCTACCACGGTGAGAAGTACAAGAATTTTGAACAATGTCCGGTATGCACTGCATTGCGGTATAAGATCAGACCAGACGACCCTGGCGATGTTGAGGGTGAGCGACCCAGGAAGAGGGTTCCTGCAAAGGTGATGTGGTATGCTCCTATAATACCACGGTTGAAACGTTTTTTCAGAAACAAAGAGCATGCCAAACTTTTGCGATGGCACATGGAAGATCGTAAGAAAGATGAGATGTTGAGACACCCCGCTGATGGATCGCAGTGGAGAAAAATCGAGAGAAAGTTCCCGCGCTTTGCAGGTGAGGCAAGGAACTTATGGTTTGGTCTAAGTACATATGGATTTAATCCATTTAGTGAGCAGAGCAGCAACCATAACACCTGGCCTGTAACTCTATGTATCTATAACCTTCCTCCTTGGTTGTGCATGAAGAGGAGGTTCATTATGATGCCAGTGCTGATCCAAGGCCCGAGACAACCGGGCAACGACATTGATGTGTACCTAAGGCCATTAGTCGATGAAGTTTTACAGTTGTGGCGTGAAGAAGGTGTACCTGTGTGGGACGAGCACGTACAAAAAGAATTTAACCTACGAGCGCTGTTGTTCGTAACCATCAACGATTGGCCTACTCTTAGTAACATTTCTAGACATACAAACAAGGGATACAATGCATGCACACACTGATTACATCACAAGAAGGTTGTGTACCTCGGGTATCGTCGTTTTCTTCCGCGCAAGCACCCCTTAAGAAAAGCTGGCAAACATTTCAATGGTGAGGCAGATACCCGGGAGACGCCAATCCTTCGATCTGGTGATGATGTATTTGATATGGTGAAGGATTTGAAAGTAATATTTGGAAAGGGTCCGGGCAGACAAATTGTTCCGAATGACGCTGACGGACACGCACCCATGTGGAAGAAGAAATCTATATTTTGGGAACTACCCTATTGGAAAATCCTAGATGTCCGCTCTGCGATCGACGTGATGCACCTGACAAATAATCTCTGCGTGAATCTGCTAGGCTTCTTTGGCTTGTATGGGAAGTCAAAAGATACATCTGAAGCACGGCAGGACCAGCAACACACGAAAGGACGAGACGGCAAGAATCCTGAGCGGTTTCAAGGTGGTCCTGCCAGCTACGCTTTTACCAAAGAAGAGAAGGAAATCATTTTTGAAGTACTAAATAGTATCAAGGTCCCGTCTGGCTTCTCGTCGAATATAAAGGGAATAATAAATGTGGCGGAGAAAAAATTCCAAAACCTGAACTATCATGACTGCCACGTTTTGATGACACAATTGCTTCCGATTACGTTGAGGGGGATTCTACCAGAAAATGTTCGACTACCCATTGTGAAGTTATGCGCATTCCTCAATATAATTTCTCAGAAGGTAATCAATCCAGAAAGTCTATCAGCGTTACAGACATATGTGGTCCAATGTCTTGTCAGCTTCGAGTTGGTGTGCCCACCATCCTTCTTCAATATTATGACACACCTCCTAGTCCACCTAGTCAAAGAGATTACCATTCTCGGTCCTGTGTTTCTACACAATATGTTCCCCTTTGAGAGGTTCATGGGAGTCTTAAAGAAATATGTTCACAACCGTGCTAGGCCAGAAGGAAGCATCTCGAAGGTTTATGGAACAGAGGAGGTAGTTGAGTTTTTTGTTGACTTTCTTCCAGACTTTAAGTCGATTGGTGTTCCCGAATCGCGGCATGAGGGAAGAATGAGTGGAAAAGGCATGCTAGGAAGGAAAGCAAAGCTATTTATGGACGGACATTCTTTCACTAAAGCACACTACTCAGTTCTACAAATGTCCACCTTGGTGGCTCCTTATATCCAGGAACACAAGAATATTATACGGTCCAAAAAACCCGGGGCTGTCTGAATCCTCGATTAATGATGAACACATTGATAGTTTCGGCGCCTGGTTGCAGGCAGAACTCATGAATAACAACACTGTTGGAGATGAGCTCTACTTGTTGGCCAGGTCACCATCTTCGACTATACTAACTTTCCAAGGGTACGAAGTAAATGGGAATACATTTTACACGATCGCACAAGATAAAAATAGCACCAACCAGAATAGTGGCATCCGTTTCGATGCAACCGGATACAATGGGACCAAAGACACATATTATGGTTACATAGAGGATATATGGGAACTTGACTATGGACCTAATTTTAAGGTCCCTCTATTTCGGTGCCAATGGGTCAAGATGACAGGAGTAAAGGTAGACCAGAAGTACGGAATGACAACAGTGGATCTCAACAATCTTGGGTACAGAAGCGGACCATTCGTTCTATCCAAAGATGTGGCTCAAGTTTTCTATGTGAAAGACATGTCTACCCAACCGAGGAAAAGAAAAAATAAGAATTCTAGTACATCATGCGGTGAGCCGAAGCGGCACATAGTTCTTTCAGGAAAATAAACATTGTGGGAGTGGAGGACAGATATGTCAGAAGATTATGATAAATTTGAAGAAATTCCTCCCTTTAGAGTGAAAACTGACCCAAACATCGCGTTAAATAAGGAAGATGCTCCATGGCTACGGCAGAAAAGTAAACAATGGCGGCAATAGTTGGTGATAACGTATTAAACCTTCATGGTTCATGTAATATTGCTAGACTATTTTGTAATAATGTATCAAACATTTCAGATTAAACCAGTCGTAAACTAGTTTTTTTTTGTAATATTTGAATTTTCAAACATTGTTACTATTTTAAATAGTTAATTATTTTATATAACGGAAAATGTATTTGAAATGTTTACGCAATTTTAAACACTTTTCATATACAAAGTTTCTCCAAATAGTAAACCATTCATGAAATAGGTTTTTAAAAATGTTTAAAATTTATAAATTGTTACTAGTTTAAATAGTTGGAATAATTACTTTATAAAACAGAAAATGTATTTGAAATGTTTACGCAATTTTAAACGCTTTTCGTATTGAAAGTTTCTCCAAATTCTAAATCATTTCAAATGTATTTGAAAACGTATTTTAAATAGTATTTGAAATGTTCGAAACAAAAAAATTGGCAGCAGAAAAAAAAACTGAAATTTTGGGCCTTTTGCCCCGGTTCGTGTTACCAACCGGGGCAAAAGGGGGGAGGTGGGCGGGCAATCGAAGGCCCACCTCTCCCCCTTTTGCCCCGGTTGGTAACACGAACCGGGGCAAAAGGTACTCTTTTGCCCCAGTTCGTGTTACCAACCGGGGAAAAAGGCTCCCGCCTATATAACCCCGGGCGGTGCAACCGCCTGGGGCAACCCAGATCAGTTCGCGTTTTTGCTAAGTCCCCGGCGCCGAAATCCATAGCGACGTCGTGAGGCTGCCCGATTTCGACGCCGGCGATTCTCCGCGCCGCCGCCGCTCGTCGACGCCGCCGTCCTCGCGCGCGCCTCCTCGCCCGCGCCGCCCCTTCTTTTTGCCCGCGCCGCCCTCCTCCTCCTCTCCGCGCTCCTCCTCGCCGTCCAGGTGAGATCGCCTCCGCCTCTCCTTGATCGCTGCATGTTAGTACGTAGTTAGTACGTGTTAGATTAATTAGTATTAGTGTTAGATTATTTAGTGTTAGATCGATTTAGTATTACTTAGATTAGTGTTAGATTAGCGTTAGATTTAGTGTTAAATTTAGTATTAGTGTTATATTTGTATTTGTGTTTGATTAGTGTTAGATTAGTATTAGGTATTAGGTATTTAGGTCTTGAACACTTAGTTAGGTATTGGACACTTAGAAAAAATTTAGGTTTTGAGACTTAGCAAAAAAATTAGGTATTGGAGACTTAGACAAAATTTAGGTTTTAGACATAGCTTTTTTTTTCTTAGTGAATGTTTAGTTTAGAAGTGAATTTTACAATATAGGAATTTTAGTTTAGAAATTTACTTAGTGACTGTTTATACTTAGTGGATTTTTTACTTAGTGAATTTTTACTTAATTACGAATATTTACCTAGTCCATATATCATGTATGTGTTTTTAGTTTATTAAACCTTGGCGACGATGTCTCTCCTGGACCCATCGGGCGATGTCCGGGACTGGGCCCCGCCGGGCTGGCAGTGGGAGGTGCTTCGTACTGGGGCACGCGGCTTGGTGAGAAATCCGGGTGACGTGGTCGACCCAGATATTCTTTGGTGGCCATCGCGTGGGGCATGCTCGGTGCGGAGAGAGCCGGCCCCTGAGGAGGTGGTACAACAAAGTATCAATGAGGAGGACGAGCACGTCCGTCGCTACATGTACTTACTCGATAGGGAGTGTCGAGACATCGTAGTAGAATTCATAGTCGGGGTGCAATGAGACTACTGATAGAGATGTGGGGGGACGTGATTTTGCGAAGGACAATGACACAGGGTTTTTACCCAGGTTCGGTACGACGCAGTAATGCGACGTTCCTACTCCTGCAATCTCACTATTCAGGACTAAAGCCTATGAATACATAGTACAATCGTCAGGTTCTATTAGCTGCTCGTCAAGGATCAACCTCTCGGCGAGTTAGCCTTTTGCTTCTTGTCTCTCTATCATATCTCCCGTCCGGCTTTATATAATAGCCGGATTAGGGCATACAGGGTAGGAAACCTAGAACACTACGGTAACTATTAACTTGGAAAGTAAGGAATCCGCCTTCTACTCCAAGCCAGATCATGTGGGCCGCGATCCGGGTTCTTCTAGAATCCGGCTTGTGTGCGTCAGCTTACTGGGCCGCCCAATGGACCGTAGCCCACTACCATTTGGGCCACCCGGGTAATCCGGCACTTTGGACTGCCACCTGATATATCCCTATTCGGTATATATCCGACAGTAGCCCCCAAGAAGGATTAAGACTCTGATTCGCCGTCTTTCGTCAAATGTATATTTTCCGAGAAATATTGGCCTGCAGTCTTGATTCTTCTTTTTCTCCTCAAAGGATGTTTTAACGCAAAACTCGGAATCCAGAAAATCCGGCTTTTCTTACACGATCCTTGGTGAATAAGGAACTTCCTACGTCAGTGCTTTAATCATGCTGACGTTAGGGACGTTTGGGTTTCAGGCGAGAAACCCAGAAACAAATCTCTGACAGATTCTCGCGGGAAACGAGGCGATAGCAATAATCACCCGTCGTTTCATTTCCCGGAATTTCCGGCGAGTGACACGCGTTGATCATCCAACGGTCAAAAGAGCCGTTAGCACGCATCGTGACAGGATTCCGGCTATAAATAGCCGTCTCCGTCCTCCGAGCCAACCTTCCGCTCTCACTTCGCAGCACCATTCCCAGTGCCCAAGTTCGTAACAGAGCAACTCCCGAGCGCACGCACGAACGCCACCCGAGACCTCACCGGAGCAGCCGGAACTTCCACGCGCCGCCCATCGATGGCATCCCCAAGCTCCTCACCGGCCCGCTCCGTCGCAACAGAAATTGATGAAATCATCAATACGATGGATCCATTATTGGATTCTCCGGTGCACGCCTCCGGCGACGAGCCGACGAAAGCCGTTGGCGGTGCGGCGGGCGAGGAAATGCATCCCACCGCCGCAGATCTTGCGGGGTCTTCCTCCGCGCCTGCCCCGCCGTTCGCGCCCGAGACGGCGGAAGAGAAAATCGCTCTCGTCG
The DNA here is from genome assembly GCA_028641055.1 of Alopecurus myosuroides. Lineage (NCBI taxonomy): Eukaryota > Viridiplantae > Streptophyta > Magnoliopsida > Poales > Poaceae > Alopecurus > Alopecurus myosuroides. The sequence continues at coordinate 271,353,119 of CM054062.1, read as the reverse complement.
GAGACGAGCTCGCGTCCGCGGAGGCCGCAGCATCCGCCGTTGCCGGAGCAGAAGACGAGGCAGAAACTGCCGACAATTGGAGCGCGAGCAGTATTCCGCCATCCCTCCTTCCGACAATTGAGAAGGAGGGGCTCGTGCTGAAGGGGAAATGGCGGAGCCCGGAAGACGAGTCTGAGCCCATGCCGAAAGACGGGGAACACGTTCTCCTTACCTCGCATATTGCGAGAGGTATGGGTTTGCCGCCTTCCGCCTTTTTCTTAGAAATCCTCAACCATTACGGTGTTCAGCCTCATAATATTCCCCCAAATTCCATTCTCTATCTAGCCGGCTTCCAAGCCCTTTTCGAAGGGTATTTAGGAATAGCACCTAGATTAGATTTTTGGCAATACTGCTTCGGAGTGAAGCGTAACCCTACAGAGGGTGTTCTTCCCATCTGCGGGACCATTTCTTTCACTCTTCGGAGATTTAGGGAAGATTGGTACCCAAAGATAAAAACGTCAAAATCCGTCAAATTTTGGACGGGTTCTTTCTTTTACCATCATGATGTCCCATTTCCCAGGAAAGAAAACGGGGTTCCTCCATTTGTCAATTCCGCCGCCATTCCCCAAGAGAGTTGGGCGGTTGAGGCAGTGCAAACTTTGCCGGAAGACCTGATGAAGATAAAACGGCGTATCGCCAAACTTACCTCTTCTCAGCCTCCCCTAACCGGAACTGACACTATTCTGTGCTGGTTCGGCCGCCGCATTCAACCTCTCGCTTTCCGCCCCCGACTTCTTTGTGAATACGAAGGGCTAGAAGATGAAATGAGAGGGACGGAAAAATCCTATTCTAAAATGGATTTCAAGAAACGAGTCAACCAATTGGTCGCTACTCGTGATCAATACGAAGAAAGTTTGGCAATATATCACGAGGAGAACCCAGTCCCTAAGGTATTTTTATTTTCCTTGATTTGGGTTTCTCTCGGATTGCTTTTTTTTCCTGACTTAATCGGGTTTTTTGCCTTCTCCATAGTTCGACGAACTTAAGGGAGCTGATCTTGCATCCGACGCCGAACAGAATTACACGCCAGCTTTTATGGCGGTCGGAAACGCAAGAGGCAAGTGATCCCCGAGGAAGTAATAAATCTTGACGGAATTCCCATCGCCGCATCCGGGTATTTTGCTGGAGCTTTTTACTTATCATTCCCTTCCGGTTCTTCGAGATATTTTCTTCTCGGATGTTTCCTTTTCAGCCTTGCTCCAGTTCCTTTGAAGTCAAAGAAATTGAAGAAACATAAGGCTGCTGCTAGCAAAGGAGAGCCGTTTTCCGCTGCAGCTTCTCCCCCTCCAACTACATTCGGTAGGGAGGATAAAACCACGAACCCGGACATACAATTTCAGCAGTCCAGCCAGCCTATTGCATCTAACATGAATGCGAGGGAAAGGGCGGGACCAGAGATGGGTAGACATCCTCGAGCATCTGGGGAGGATGAACCCATTCCTACTTTTGACAAGAACTTCCAGGTAAAGGAAGAACCGTTTGACGATCTCGGATATATTCGTTCGGAAGCTAAGAAGTTCTTCGCTCCTGATCCTCTGATCCGTCCTTGGCCACAAGGCGGGCTAATTGTCCGAAATAACTTCGTATTTTCACCTCGTCAGGTCATGCAAGACGGCCTGCATCATGTTGGAATTCTTTTTTCTGAATATTTAAGGGAATTCAACGAAAACTTGTCAAGTTTGCAGCAAATGAGCCAGGTAACATCTCTAGCCCCCAAGCAATAAGTCGAATGCATGCTTTCAACTTAATGCTTTAAATTTTATCACACTTGTTCTAACTTAAGCGTGTTTCTTTCATTTCCGTGTTTCAGCAAACCGCTGATACAATAAACTTGGAAGTTTTTGACAAGCTTAACATCAAAAATAAGGAGGTTAAAACCCTTCTTTCTATTATTGATGCTAGAGAAGCAGAGTTGGCATCGTCTCAGCTACAGCTGGAGGAAACAACAGGTATACTTTAGTTCTCTGAAGTTCCTTGTCCATATGTTGTTCTAAGTATTTTTTCCGAGTTTTCTTAACCCAGGATTTTTTTTCTTTGCTTTTCACCTGCTTCGGTGAAAGCCAAACAAGTTGCTGAAGATGCCGGCAATGCCGAGAATCTCCGCCGGGAGAACTTGGACCTTCATAAGGAACTTATGAAGGTTCAGAAGGATCTAGAGGCCAACAATATGGCTCTTGGAATTTCTCAATCCAAGGCCTCCCAACAAGCTGACAAGGACAAGGCAAATATCCAAGATTTGGAGAACGCCTTGACCCTGCGCCTGGAGGAAGGCTCCGAGATGGACAAGATCCTCGGTAAGTTATCTTTCTTTTACCGGATTTTCCATGTTTTAATTCCTTTCTATGCTTTTTCACTAACCCTTCGGTTGTTTTGTCTGAAAAAACAGGAGATAACCCAGAACTTACTCGGATTAAAAAAATCCGAGCTTTTGGGAAGGTATTCACTGCGATCAAGGCTGCGGGAATGTTGCTCATCAACATATACCTTCCCGCAAAGTCTGGGGAACTCTCAGAAGTTGAAAAACTTTCGGGATCCATCATAGAGATTGCGGATGCAAAGGAGTCCACCTTGTGCTCCGCGGCCCGGGGTGGTGCACGCATGGCTTTAGGGCTTATGCGTATGCATTACCCCAGTGCCAAATATTGGCGCGTGGCGTCCGGTATCCCTCTTGGATATTCGGAGACCCATCGGACCACCATATTTGATGAAATCAAGGGTCACGCCACCAAGATCGCCTCTATGGTGAATATCTCCATCACCTATCCGAAAGAAGAGATTCCAGAAGCCCCCGAGGATGACAGCAGTGAAGAAGACTCGGATGCTTGAAGAATTCTCCCTGCTCTGGATAGGAGAAATAGGAAATAGGAGCATTACTGCACTTTACAATGTAATTTTTATTGTAATGCTTCTATTCGTTTGTATGAACAAGTACTCCGCCTTTTGCAGTTAATAGTTATGAAATCCTTTGCAAGTTTTCCGGGTTTTATATTCCTTTACCTTCTAAGTTCTCTGATTTATGTGCTTTAACTATCCTTAGTGTTTGAAATGGCTCAGTAGTACATTAATCGTCATGCCAAGTGACTGGGTAAAACCGAACAGTTCAAACTTGGAAACATGGATTATACTAAAGGCATTTTTACTTACTAGCTCCAGTGATCCAGCACATAAACAGTCAAATAATGCTTACAGAATAGTAAGGAATTTTTTGAATGAAGCTCGGGCACGCAGGCACAATCCTAGTTTCCTTTAAGCTTTAGTAGGCTGAAAATCATTCAGTTTTTAAACACCGAGCACGCAGGCACAATTCGGGTTAACATTGAGTATTTTGTAAGATCATTGGGAAATAGATAAGGCGGAATCATGCTTTGCACTATAATAAAGTTGTAAAAACATGGATGTAAGAATTTCGAAAACTTTATTTCATGATCTCAAAGATGTTTACGTAGAAATTGAACAAAGTATAGAAGGGACGTAACTGCTGGATACTCCAGGGCCTCTTTGTCTCCCCTAGTTCAGCATCTATCTTTCTCTTTCTTTTGCGATTCGGCTTGTCAGGATGGTCTTCCGTATCCCGAATATCTACAAGATAGTATGATCCATTTTTCATAGCTTTGCTAATGACAAATGGTCCTTCCCATACTGGGGCCAATTTGTGCTTTCTTTGCTGTACCAATCTTAGCACTAGGTCGTCCTTCTTTAAAAGAACGATGCCTGATTTTCCGACTATGGTAACATCGTAAACCTTGCTGGTAAATGGCGGATCTTTGAAGCACAAGTTCTCGTTCCTCTTCTAAGAGGTCGATGGCATCCTGTCGTACTTTTTTGGCATCCGAGTCGTCGAAATCCTGCACTCTTGGGCTATCATGGATCATGTCCGTTGGAAGAATTGCTTCAGCACCATAAACTAGGACAAACGGGGTTTGACCGGTTGACCTATTTGGTGTTGTTCGAATGCTCCAAAGCTCGGAAGGTAGCTCTTCTACCCATGCTCCAGCTGCTCTATGAAGAGGAGATTCGAGTTTTTGGCGTATTCCTTGTAAGATTGAGCTATTCATTCTTTCAACTTGTCCGTTGGATTGCGGGTGTGCCACAGATGCGATATCTAGGCGAATTCCCGTTTGTCGGCAATATTTTGCCAACTCTCCAATGGAGAAATTTGTCCCGTTGTCGGTTATTATGCTGTGTGGAACGTCGTATCTCATAACTATGTCAATGATGAAATTTCTGGCAGTTACACCGTCAAGCTTTTTGATGGGTTTAGCCTCCACCCACTTGGTATATTTATCCACAGCTACGAGTAGATGTGTGAGTCCGCCTCGTGCAGTTTTGAATGGTCCTATCATATCTAGCCCCTAGACCGCAAACGGCCATGTAATGGGGATACTTTTGAGTGCTTGGGCTGGCATATTTGTCTGCTTGGCGTAATACTGATACCCTGCACACGTATTTACTATGTGCTCAGCGTCTGTCTTGGCTGTTAGCCAGAAAAACCCGGCGCGGAATGCTTTTTTGACTATGCTTTTTGATTGAGCATGATGTCCGCAATCTCCGGCATGGATTTCTTGCAGGATTTCTCGTCCTTCTTCTGGTGAAATACATCGCAGAAAAATTCTGGTAGTACTGCGTTTATACAGGCAATTGTTAATTACCGTGTATCCTTTGCATCGACGCTGAATCTGTCTTTGCAAGACTTCGTCTGCTCCATCCGGGTACTTCTGATCAACTAAGAAGTTTAAATACGGGATTGTCCAATCCGGGTTAACGAGCATGACTTCAATTGACTCGGAAGCCAGAGGATAATCAACATCTCCACCTTTGAATCGATGGTTCGTACAAATGTTGGACGAATACACCTGGTGGTAGGATTTTCACCCTTTCTGATCCCATGCGGGCTAATGCGTTCGCGTTCCAATTTTCCTCCCTTTTAACATGGAGCACTTCAAATCCGAAGAAACAGATTGCAAACTCGTCCACCGTTCTCCGGTATTCGGCCATTATAGGGCTTTTGGCATCCCAAGTTTGGTTGAGCTGGTGTTGTACCAAATCTGAGTCACCATAGCATAAAATGTGTTTGACACCTATTTCCTTTGCGATATGCAAGCCGTGAAGCAGAGCTTCGTATTCCGCGACATTATTACTGGCGTTGGAGTGTATTTGTAATACATACTCCATTGTATCTCCTTTAGGGGATTTTAGGACTACACCAGCTCCAGCACCCTCTTTCATCTTGGATCCGTCAAAGTGCGTGATCCAGTATTCGGACTCCGGCATTGGTGTTTTTTCCATTGCTTCCGTCCAGTCGGCAACAAAATCTGCCAGAACCTGGGATTTTATTGCCATCCTAGGTTGATACTTAATATCGAATGCTGCTAGCTCGATGCCCCATTTGCCTACTCGGCCAGTCGCCTCCGCATTGTTTATTATATCCCCTAGTGGTGCTTTGCATACCATTGTTATGGAATGTCCTTGGAAGTAATGGCGAAGTTTTCTAGATGCGAAAAATACGCCATATGCCCGTTTTTGGTAGTGTGGATATCTTTGTTTGGACTCAGAGAAAACTTCACTTACATAATATACCGGATGCTGATCGGGTATGCTCTGTTCGTCCTTCTTCCTTTCCACAACAATTACTGCACTAATAACCCGGTTTTTAGCCGTGAGGTACAATAGCATAGGTTCTTCGTCTTTTGGGGATGCCAAAATCGGAGCTTTCATCAAAGTTTCCTTCAACTGGGTTAATGTTGCATCTGTCTCCTCTGTCCACTCAAATTTGTCGCATTTTTTCAATAACTTATACAGTGGCAAGGCTTTATCCCCCAGCCGGCTAATAAACCTGCTGACGGCTGCAGCGGAACCCGTCAATCTTTGCACATCTTTTACGCACGTAGGCTTGGAGATGTTTGAGATTGCTTTGATATTTTCTGGGTTTACTTCTATTCCTCTATGAGAAACGATGAAACCCAGAAGTTTTCCTGAGGGAACCCCGAATACGCACTTTAATGGATTTAACTTTATTTTATAAGTGCGCAAATTTTCGAAGGTTTCTCGCAAATCCTCAAGGAGTGTTTCTTTTTCCTTGGTGACGACAGCGATGTCGTCCACGTAAACGTGGACATTTTTTCCAATCTGACTATGCAAACACCGTTGCATGCAACGCTAGTAGGTTGTACCTGCGTTCTTTAGGCCAAATGGCATGGTTATGTAATAGTACGTCCCATAGGGGGTTATGAAGAAGTTTTCATTTGATCTTCTTTCTTCATGCGTATTTGATGATACCCGGAATATGCATCCAAAAAGCATAAAAGCTCAGAGCCTGCAGTGGCATCTATTATTTGATCGATTCGCGGTAACGCAAACCTATCTTTTGGACACAGTTTGTTCAAGCCGGTGTAATCTATACACATCCTAAGGGTAGTAGTATCTTTCTTCGGGACTAATACTGGATTTGCTGACCATTCAGTATGTATCACTTCCCGGATAAAATCTACTGCCAAAAGCCGGATAATCTCCTTGCCAATAGCCTTCCGTCTTCTTCCGTCAAATCGACGGTGACCTTGCTTGACGGGTTTGGATCCTGGAATCACCTTAAGTTGATGCTCAGCAAGTTCCCTGGGTACGCCTGGCATGTCCGCTGGAGACCAAGCAAAAATATCCCAGTTCTCACGGAGGACCTTGATGAGCTCGCTTTCCTATTTGTCGGTCATCCCAGTTCCACTACGACAAATTTTGTCGGATCTTTGGGATCTAGGATTACCTGTCTTGTGTTCTCGGAAGCCTTGAAGCTATCAGCTGGCTTCCAGCTTTCTTTTCCTTCCGGCATTTCTGTCGGCGATACCTCTTTGGCCAGCTCTTTCAACTCTTCCTTTGCTATGACTTTCTCAGCGCAAAGGGCGTTTTCTTTTTCCAGCTCGTTTGCCAACTTGAAGTCTCCAGATATGGTGATTACTCCTCCTTTTGGCCCTGGCATCTTCAGCTTGTTATAGATATAACATGATCTTGCCATGAATTTGGCGAAGGTTGGACGTCCGAGTATCGCGTGATACACGCTTTCGAACGGCACCACTTCGAAGGTTACTTTTTCCTGACGGAAGTGATTTGTTTCTCCGAAAGTGAAATCTAGGGAAATTTCTCCTAGGGATCGTGCTTGTCTTCCAGGAACGATGCCGTGAAAACGTATGTTGCTGTGGTTGAGCTGGGTCTCGAAAATTTTCAGATGCTTCAGTGTATCCAGGTACATTATGTTGATACTGGATCCTCCATCCATTAGCACTCTTTTTAGCCTAGTGTTTTGGACAATAGGGCTTACAACAAGATCTTGCGTGCCGGGTTCAGGGATGTTTCCGGGATGATCAGACTGATCCCAGGTGATTGGTGTGTTTGAATACTTCAAGAATTTCGAGGTTGCCGGAACAACCGCGTTTATTTCTCGAAGCGTTCTCTTTGCCACCTTTGCTGAGGGAGTTGCCAAGAAAGTTAGGTTACATTCTCCATCAACTCTCGGAAACTTGGGCTCGTCTTTTCGCTGTTGCTCCTGGATTTTTTCGTCAGTGTCCGATTCACTATCTTCTTTCTCAGCTTCTGGCTTTTGTTTGGAAAACTTTGTCACACCCTGGACCCAGAGATATACACACTGTTATGCGCTCCTAGCCATGGACTCACAAGGGCTTCAGGGTTACCAGCCCCGACCGCAACAAACAACGGCAGGCAGACCGGATTCATCGGCACGTAGTCCGGATCCCCGGTCTACTACTCCTTGTATCCATGCTAGTCATAACCAATTATGCATACCCAAGCGTCCACGAGTCGGATGAAACTGAAGGAACGGGACCGAAGTTATACAGAGCTGCTATGTGTCCAGAAAGTGCAACAACAATCGAGGGTTACTGGGGTTACCTCGCCCCCAGGCCGATCACATCGACAGGCGGGCTCGGACATGGATCATCGGCTCCACAACCCCTCGACTGCGACAACTATGCAGGCATAGCCAAAACTGTATAACAATGAGCTCGAGACCAACAACCGATCAAAGCAGTACTCTAAACATGAAGCTTTACTAAATAGGTGTTACTAGAGTATAGCTTACAAGCAGAGGTCACATGACCCAACATTACATCAGACAACGGAAGGCAAATTATGTTGCTAATCAACAAGAACCAAAAAGGCCTAAGAGGCCGCAACATAAGGCGACGTCCCAGCCCATAGATTCCAGGCTGCTACCTGGGAACCCCGAACTACTCGTCGATGTCCACGTCGAAACACCACCGAACTGAGGAACTCTACCTGAACCAAATTGAAGCAAACATGAGTACGGGAGGTACTCAACAAGACTTAGTTAACCTATTATATATCTGCTTCGTTTAGAAAGAGTTATGAAGGTTGTTTTGCGTAAAGCCATCTTTGTTTTCCAAATTGAGGTAGGAATAGCACGTCTCATGGAGTATTTTGAAAACAGATAAGAAAGGTACTCAACTACTGAGATCATCAGCTTTATCCATGTGTGCGGAGTACCTGCCGGCTGAATGGACAGAAGGGGATCTGCTCCTTTCTTTTCCATTGTGGCGCGAACGCGCTTTTTCGGGATCCTCTCTATTTCTTCTGAGGTCATGCCCCTTTGGATAAGGTGGAGTTCTACTCCTGTGTCTTTCCTTATTCCTGGGGGGTGTCCAGGATCTCTCACGCCTGTGAGGTATATCCTGTCTTCCAGCTTTTTCAGCTGGGCGTCTCGAAGGCGACATTGCTTTTCCGTCATTCCGGTGCTTTTCTTCCTGATCGTGAGGATTAAGTCCATCTTTCGGGAGATGGGATCCGGTTCTAGACGCTTCATCCTTATTGTCGGGATTTTTTTGTCTTTTCTCGGATCCGCTTTCTTCTCTTTTGAATTGCTTGAATCTCCAGGTTCTTCCGGTCCAGGTGCTCCACCGGCGCATGTAGCTGTTTTGCATAGGGCTGAGTCGTCGTGCAACTTCCCTGATCGCTGCTGCCCCCGCTGTTGTTGTTGCAATGCTTTTCCTAAGAAAGCATACACCCCTTGAAGTTTTTCACCATTGGAGTACATGTCGTTGTTGAGGATGGCGAACGCTGCCTCCGCATTTTCTGCTGCGGTTTTGTATATTGGTTCGCCTATGGCATCTTTGCCGTTTACTTGCTTCTGACAAGATGCGTTGTGAAACCTTTCTTTTGGCAGCAGTACTTCCGGTCTTACGATTCCGGGTAACCTTGTAGGTTTAATGCCAGATCTATTCTTTTTCTCGTATTCCTCGATTTCTTCCTTCATGAGCTTGATGTCATCCTGGGTTTTTTGGAGGTGTTCACGAGTTCTGAATAGATGTTGATGCTGCCTCTGGAGAGCTTGTCTCCTGGCTTCTAGCACTTCAAGGGGTTCGTGCAATCCCACCGGTGTTTGCAGTAACTCCTGTTCTTCTTGTTCAGTCATTGGCGGAACAAGGATTTCTTTTGTTTTCTTCTCCGCGGGCTTTATTCTGCTTGCATCTCCTACTTCCGGGCTTTCATTAGCTGGATCAGCCGATTTCTTCTTTCGGAGTTTGTACTGGAGCTTTTTAGCGGCCTTGTGCTTTTTCTTGGAAGAGGGAGGCTTTTTGGTTGGTTCTTCCTCTGTCAATTCTTTGACATCGGGATATCTTGGAGAGGTTTCTCCCTCTTCCTCTAGCGGAGGAGTTCTAGGGCTTTCCTGGCTGCCGGCATCTGTGTTTTCAGCCGGTTTTGCCATCAGCACTTCATGGAATCCCTCTTGAAGAGATTTAATCTTTCTTTCGAAGGCGTCCTCGTCTTCGTCTTCAGAATCAAAGTTGTCTGATCCGGTTTCTGACTCTAATCTCGCCTCAATGGCGGCTAACACGGAGTCAGCTTCCGAGTTCATCGTTGTGTTGACGGATGTCGGATCTTCCACCTTAGTTGTGGGTTTGCTGTTTTCTGCCTCTTGCACGGGATTGCCTTCATCCGTGTTTTCGGCGATCTCGGATTGCACCATACCGACAAAGTGTGATTCACTTGTATGTCGGCGATCTGAGCAAAACCCGGTATCGTAGTCATCTTCGACTGGGTATAGGGCGGGTGGGATAAATCTACTTCCACCGCAAAATCCCATGGCCTCTGCGGTTAATCCGATAAAGATGTTTGCAGATCCAATCGGTAACACGCAGGCACTTACCAGATGATCTTGCGCCGGTATGTAAGATCCATTGTCGAGGAAGCGTCCAACGTCGTTGTCGAATTCCAAGCTTCCGACGGTTATGGAACTGCCGATTCCGCCGAGTATCCCAGATCAAAACTTAACGCCTGACGTCGCCGGCCCCACGGTGGGCGCCAACTGTCGAGATGCCATGAGACTACTAATAGAGATGTGGGGGGACGTGATTGTGCGAAGGACAATGACACGGGGGTTTTACCCAGGTTCGGTACGACGCAGTAATGCGACGTTCCTACTCCTGCAATCTCACTATTTAGGACTAAAGCCTGTGAATACAGAGTACAATCGTGAGGTTCTATTAGCTGCTCGTCAAGGATCAACCTCTCGGCGAGTTAGCCTTTTGCTTCTTGTATCTCTATCATATCTCCCGTCCGGCTTTATATAATAGCCGGATTAGGGCATACAGGGTAGGAAACCTAGAAGACTACGGTAACTATTAACTTGGAAAGTAAGGAATCCGCCTTCTACTCCAAGCCAGATCACGTGGGCCGCGATCCGGGTTCTTCTAGAATCCGGCTTCTGTGCGTCAGCTTACTGGGCCGCCCAATGGACCGTAGCCAACTACCATTTGGGCCACCCGGGTAATCCGACACTTTGGACTGCCACCTGATATACCCCTATTCGGTATATATCCGACAGGGAGTATAGCAGCAGTTGGTCGAGTATTAGGAGGGTTCCTTACCACGTGAGTTATGACCCTGTGAGGGTTCCTTACCTATGGGCCCGTAGCACCCTCGACTCAGCACCCCGCGGATTAGGACCCGGTCGGAGTTAATTAGTTTGAGAGATGTATTAGGGTTAAATAAAATGAATCCGAGCTATGTACCTCTTGGTGTGTATTATCATACGTTTAAATATTTCATCAATGTTGCATTTATAATTGAAATGAGGATCTGGAAGGTTAACATATATAGTTACTCTTTTTTTGGACTTGTTTAGCTATCAGTACCATTAACTGTTATCTATAAGCAATTTTGATGAAATGGATGCTATTAGCTATTTTTTATTAGATTATATGCAATTGTTGCGAAATGATGAAATTGATGCTATTTGCTATTTTTTTAGCCATGGCGAGACGTCCCCGTGGTTCGCGTGTAACCGGAGGCGGGCGCGGCGTCGTCCACGTCGAAGAAATCCTGGTGAAACGTGGGCCTGGACGTCCACGTGGATCGCGAACAAATCGATCGCGTGCATCCAATGCAAGTGGTGCTGACGCCATAGTCATCAAGGAGGAGGACACGACGCCTCCTACTCGTGGACGTGGACGTGGACGTGGAGCACGGGGGCATTAAGCGCTGCAAGGGGGCAAAGCGTGGTGCAAAGGGGGCATCAAGCTCTGCAAGGGGGTTAAAGCGCGGTAAAAAGGGGTCAACACGTGGTAAACGGCGTCGCGCTGTTGCTGCGGCGGAGGAGGAGGAGACTGCGGAGGAGGAGGAGGAGGACGGTCGTCTCCGGCTACCGGAGTTCTACGTCCACATGTTCAACCCAGAGGAGAACAAACTCCGTCTTCCACAGAAGATATCGGCGATCGTCCTCGGGCGCAAGGGCGGGCCCCATAGTTTCACCCTCCGGTTGGAGGGTTGTGACAACGGGCCCGTGCGCGTTGCCTTCAGCGACGTGGCGATGACGTCTACCTGCGCTATGGGTGGGGGCAGCTCGCGCGCATGCACAAGCTAAATGCGGGCCACATGCTCACATTCAGGTGCTACCAGGACAAAGAGGCCCACGTGCTGGAGGTGAAGATCTTCGACGGCACCTTAGTCCGCCCCATTTGCTGCGAGGATAGCTCGTCTGAGAGCAGCTCCGACTCTGAGTCTGACTGCAGCGAGTCTAGCCCGAGCAAGGCTGCCTCCGACGCCGAGGGCAAGGGCAAGGCTCCCTCCGAAGCCGATGTGTAGTATATATGTTTATGTTGATCTATGCTTACGTGCTTATGTTTTATGTCGAACTATGTTTAATTATGTCTTGTGTCGAACAATATTTGTATTCGTGGCAGACTATATATTTATGTTATTGGTATTCGTTTTCATCTGTGCTGTTGTGCGATAATTTATTATCTTTCTTAATATAAACGTTTAGTGGGGAGAACAGGAAAACATATAGGAATATATGGAATTTCTAGTCTAGATGAGAGGACACGAAAACAGGTAAAAAAAAACTTTTGCCCCGGTCGGTGTTACCAACAGGGGTAAAAGGGTGCCAGCTTGCTCGCGCTGCAGAGCCCACGTGGGGCGCTCCTTTTACCCCGGTTGGTAACCCAACCGGGTCATAAGAGGGCCTTTAGCCCGGGTTTGAGAAACCCGGTTGGGAGGCCGGGGCATTAGGCCCTTACCAACCGGGGCTAAAGCCCTGTTTTCCACTAGTCCGCCCCATTTGCTGCAAATACTTTGGTTTGTGTGTTTTGTGTCCACGCCCATTTTTTATCTCTGCTCAACTTCTGCTTCTCTGCAGGTGAGTATAAGGCCCTTGCTGACGCACACCAAGACTGCACTGTGCTGGCCGAGTCAGCATAGAGAAGGATCACATCTCTGGACATTAAGTTACCTTTTATCTTTTCTTATCCGGCTTCTGCCTTTTTTATTCCTTGATAACCGGGTTAGCTTCTTCACAGATGAGCGCAAAGCCTTCCTCGAGCAGCACCAAGGGTGCGTTACCCCAGCCGAGGTGCAGCAGCAAGTGCAGGCAAGGGAGGCCAAGCTGGAGGCAGATTTGGCTGCCGAGAAGAAGGAGGTACTCAAGCTGAAGCGGGAGCTGGCTGATGCTCTCAAGTCGGCACTGCAGGATGGAAATGACAAGACCGAGGCGTTGAACCAGGCTGCAGTCGAGAAGCTAGCGCTGGAGAGGGATATTGAATCCCTTAGAACCAGAAACCTTGCCCTCGACACCATGGTGGTCGACTCGCGCCGTCTTCAGGAGAGGCATTTCAAGCTTGTTGACGACTGGACCCGCCGGCCCTCAAGGGCATGGGAACCTCAATGATATCCACTGATGTGCGCCTGCACAAGCTCTTCTGGCCGGAGAGGGAGGTCCCAGAAACAATTGCTCAGATTGCCTCCAACCTGGATTACGTCAATGAGGAAATGAAGAAATGGCGCACCTCAGCGGCCCGAGCTGGCGCAAATGAAGCCCTCCACTTTGTGCTATCCTGGTACGAGAACTTGGACCTCGACAGGCTCAAGGATCTCTGGAACAACTCCAAGTGGACCGAGAGGGAGGAATTCGTCCAGCGCCGGAAGGATACCGCATACCGGCCGACATCATACGCCGACACCAAGGAATACATTGATGGCCTCCCTGAGCCGGATACTGATGTCGAAGGCGATGATGACGAAGATGATGATGATGATGATGAGGATGATAAAGATGGGAGCATAGGCGACAAGGAGGAGGAGCAGGATGAAACAGGCGATGAAGGAGCCGAGCAGAACGAGGCTGGCGAGAAGGAGGCCGAGATGGGCGGCGGTCAGGAGGCGACCGAACTAGGAGCTGGCTCCGAGGAGCTGTTGCCACCAAGATGGTGATTGATACTCCTGCTCCGGAGTTGGGCGGAACGGAGGCCACCGCCGAGAATGCCGCATCCGAGCCTGCTCCCACCACTCGCGACTCCGCGACTCCGACCTCTACTGCTACCTCCGAGCCCATCTCCGCGCTCATCTCCGAGTCCTCGGAACTATCGAACGCAGACGCCAATTCTGCTCCCTCGACAACGGCCTAAATCTCTGTTTCATCTCAACCTCAAACTTTTCATCAGATCTCCGGTATGCCCGGGTGCAGATGTATCCAACATTTTATTGTTTCAAGTGCTACTCAGTTTTATTAAATTTCTTAGCAAGAATAGCTTAATGTCGGATTGCGCTAATTCCGAGTCCCCGAGTTGCTTTTCTTATCCGCTCAGTAATTTTGTCTTTGCTCTTACCTGCCACTTCAGGCTTTTTGGTAGTCGAGTCACAAGATTTCAAAAACCAAGTTTCTAATACTTAACATCTTTGAGATTTGAAATTAACGCTGCCCAGTACTTAGCCGCAAAAATAAAAAGAAAAAACACTCAACTCGGTTGATACACTCCTTCTTTACTTAGCAGTTTTTTGTGTGTTCATTGACATTTGGCTTGTTCTCTTGCTTGCCATGAAGCCGGGTTGCGGACAGCAGCAGAGTCGAAGAGTTGTCCCTTAGGTTTAAACACATTACTGGACATGCGTATGGAATTCCGAGTAGACAAACCGAGTAGACAAAGTAAAGAAAGTAACTGACACAGAGCAAGTTTGGCACAGGCAGTCCCCAAATTCGAATTCGGAGTGCCGACTTGGAATTTAACTCGGTAAGGGATACATACAATGTTTGTTTAGGAATGAAAACGGCAAAGTAGAGCTGCATTCCAGGGTCGCTTGGATTCCTCGCCGGATTTATCCGCCCTGTTTTTCGGTGCTGCTTGTGCGTCAATGAGGTAGTACGCATCATTGTGCAGAGCCTTGCTCACAATGAAAGGCCCTTCCCACGGAGGGGAAAATTTATGCATCCCGGCGGTGCATTGCACAGGCCTAAGGACCATGTCTCCTTCTCGGAAAACCCTTGGGCTTATTTTCCGGCTGTGATAGCGTCTCAGATTCTGTTGATATACAACTGAGCGCGATAGAGTTAATTCTCTTGCTTCTTCGAGCAAATCAACATCATTTTCTCGGGCTTCTCTTGCCTCCGCAATATAGAGGGTTACTCTAGGTGATTCATGCTCAAGGTCAGTGGCCAACACGTCATCTGCTTCATATACCAGGAAGAATGGTGTGTATCCGGTTGATCGGTTAGGGGTAGTCCTTAGACTCCACAACACCGTCGGCAACTCGTCCAGCCAACAACCAGGGGTTCGCTGTAATGGCTCAATTAGTCATGGCTTTATTTCGGATAGAACCATGCCATTAGCTCTTTCAACTTGCCCATTTGAAGCCTGATGGGCGACTGATGCAACATCCAGCCGGATCCGCTTCTCCTTGCAGAATCGAGCAAAAGCTCCCTCAGCGAAATTTGTTCCATTATATGTGGTGATCCCATGCGGGTATCCATATCTCAGGATGATATCCTTCAAGAAGCTCACTGCTGTGTTTCCATCACACTTCCAGATTGGCTTTACTTCAATCCATTTGGTGAACTTATCCACCATGACCAAGATGTGAGTCATATTGCCCCAAGCTGGTTTGAAGGGGCCCACCATATCCAAGCACCATACATAAAATGGCCAAGTGATGGGGGTGGTCTTCATCTCGGATGCTGGTGTGTATCTTGCTTGCATATCTCTGGCACCCATTACACTTCCTCACTAGATCTTCTGCTTGTTGCAAGGTAGTGAGCCAAAAGAATCCATGCCGGAAAGCCTTGTTGACTAGAGCACAAGAAGAGGCATGGTGCCCGCATTCTCCTTGATGCATCTCTCTGAGAATTTCTTCTCCCTCTTCTGGATCAACACATCGTTGGAGTATCCCAGTAGGACTTCTGTTGTGCAGCTCTTTGTTGATGATAGTGTAGGCCTAGGATCTTCTTTGTATTTTCCTGGCTGTGACCTCGTCACTTGGCAAAGTGCCATCCATCAGGAAGGATAGTATGGGTAGAGCCTAGCTTGGCGTGGGCCGAGTAGGAAATATAGGTTCATCCACTTCCATTGGATCAGCCACCATGACTTGCTCTGAGTTGGAGACGAGTCCCCGAGTACTGAGAAATGACCCCCTCAATGAAGGTGACAGTCCCCGAGTCTGGAGATGCAGTCCCCGGGTTGGAGACGACAGTCCCCGGGTTCTCCTTTGCGTTCTCCCAGTCAATTTCTATGGGAACATCCTCCGAATCCGGTAGAGCCGGGATGAATATGGACTCCAAGTTTGGTGATGGCTTGATAGAGGGCTTCCTCAGATGCTCTAGAGAAATCCCAGGTGGGATGAATTGCCGAGAAGACCCCAACTTGGATAGAGAATCCGCTGCATCATTTTCAGCTCGGTGGATGTGATGGAACTCACGCGTGGAGGGAGATTCCTTGAGCTCGAGGTCTTCAACTGCTTCGAGTTCCATCTGGGCCTTGAAGATCTTGGCGACTCCGAGATACTTGCGGGTGCAGCGGGCGGAGGAGCGCGGCGGCGGTGCAGAAGATAAACGCCGTGGCGCACTAGCCGCAGCGGAAGGCTCGGTGAAGTACGGTGCGGGGGAGAAGCAGTAGCGCGGGGGCGCGGAGTTGCGGAGATCTGTGATGCGCCGTGAAGATCGCTGATGCACCCAAAATGCATCTACTTTTCCAAGCACTTTGCATCGTATTTCTCTCCGGAGTCCGCCCATAATTGAATAAATCTGCAGAATCTGACGCTGTTTTTAGCAAAAGTCTTCTTTTCGTCTATTTTCGCAGGACTTTTCACAGGGGACGAAAACCACGTAACTTTTTATGGAAAAGAAGAGGAATGAGCACCAGATGGGGCCGGGGGGCCACCCGAGGGCCAAAAGGGGGCCCCACACGCGGCCAGATTCCTTGGCCGCGTGGGGTCACCCCTTTTGGGCCTAGATGGCCCACTCCGGCTAGGTCTTCGACGTACCCCTCCATATATACGAGAAACTGACTTTGAAGGAGAGGGCTGTTCGCGAAACGGAGCGCCGCCGCCACCACGATCTTCGATTTTGGAGTCAGATTGATCCGGGATTTCACCCCCGGAGGTGGAATTCGAGGGGCTTCGTCACCATCATCATCACCACCATCATCTCCATCGACCATGAGCTCCATCACCCCCTCCATGTGTGAGTAGTTTCTGTAGGCATGTGAGGTGTGAGGGGTTTTGGATGAGATTGATCATGTAATTGCTACCTGGTATGCGGGATCTAGGGGGTTGTCTTGAGAATTCTTATGTCTTATGTTGATGCACTATTGCTAGGCTTAATGCTTGTTATTAGGGCCCAAGTGGCATGATTTCAGTACTGAACTTACATTGCTACATCATATATTTGAGTTTGGTATCTATCTGCAATGTGTATTACCTGCTATTATGTTGAACCTGCAAACCCTAAAGTGACAGCTAGGGAAAACAAGGGGGATATGTTCTAGTTTGAGGATTATGTGTGTTCATGGAGTGTTAATGCGTTGGTCCGGGCTATTCGAAAGGGTAGACCTTAATTACCTGTAGTTCCAAATTGGCCTCGGTGAAATGGGCAGGTAGGACAATAGGCTTTGTGCAAATTCTCTTGGTTAGTACGCACAATAATTTACGGAACACACACCTACATAAAACTGAGATAGAGAAAGGCCCCGCTGCTAGCAAAACATTATTACATGATCAATCTTATCCGTGCAACACCCCGCTGTCACCTCATGCTTGCGTTTTAGTCTCTGGTTTACTTTCACTCTTTTCCGGTGAAAACTGGGAAAACACTTGCTCTCCATTTAATTTCTGTTTGTTTACTTTCACTGCATTATTACACTCACCACTCTCGCTGCAAGTTTGTTGATACACAGGTGTGGTTGGGAGTGACGTCCCAATTGCTAAAGTCTCACCGGTATTCTTGTGTTCCCACTGAGTCGAACTACAAATTTGGGTAATACTTCCCATCGAAGACTACGATTGATCTCCTGCACTTGGGAGCCATCAAGACTGTTTTCTGGCGCCGTTGCCGAGGAGCCTAGCTTTATTGGTAAGACCACTTGTTATTGTCTACTTGCTGCACTTTCTTGTTCTCTACAATGGGAAAGGGAAATGACACTTCGAAGGAGGTAATGCCTTCGACTACTCGTTCTGGTAATGATTTGCCTAGTAGACCAAATTTTTCACCTAATATTGTTTCTACTGTGGGTGCTAAGAAAAAGAAAGGAATAGCTGGTAAATCACCATTGTCATTAATGTCTACTAGTACATCTAATGATCAAACACTTGATAATGTAGACAAAGAACTAGCTTATGAAATTCCTGAAACTATTGAAACACCTGAGGCAAATGAAACACCTGAAACAACTGAAATTCCTGAATCTTCTGTAGATGAAAATGTAGAACTTGAGCTAGAAAGAAATGAGACTCGTAGAGAGTATGAATATGGGGCCTCTTCTGAAGAAGAAGAAGCATTTATTGAGGCCTTTATGTCACCTGATTATACAAAACTTGATAAACTCTCTATTTATGATGATGCATCTCTTGGAAACTGTTTTGCTGCTACTAGGAATTTGTGCGGCCCAGCTATTAGAATTAGAGATAAAGATTATGAATTCAATGTTAATCCTGAGATAATTGAGATAGTTGAGAAGTCTAGATTCTGTGGAAAGGATGAGGAGTCTCCTCTTGATCATATTGCTGAATTGCATGCTTTATCTACTACATTTGGAAATGATGAAATCCGTCAACATTATTTATTCTTAAAATTGTTTCCTTTTTCTTTGGGTGAAGATGCTAGAGTTTGGTATAATCATTTAGGACCTGCATGTATTACTAGTAAGGAAGAATGCTTGCAATTGTTTTTCAATAAATATTTTCCTGCTGAAAGGATACATGCATTAACTGTTGAAATTGGCAATTTTAAACAAGATAAGAAAGAGAGTCTACCCCAAGCTTGGGGGAGATTTGGTAAAATGTGTAAGAAATGTCCTGGTCATGGTTTTAAACCTCATGAATTGCTTGATATATTCTATAATGGACTAATGGGGGAAACAAGAGACTACCTTGATAGTATTGCAGGGAATATCTTTAGGGACAGAAGTGTTGATGAAGCAATTGAATTACTGGAGTCTATTCTCGAGAATGAAGCTGATTGGAACATTGAGGAGATAGATAAAAATGAGACACTCACAGAGAAGAAAGGAGGTATACTCGAATTGAACCAAGAAACAATGGCTGAAGCTTCCAAGGATATTAAAGAGAAGGGGATTAAAACCTCTCATCTCAAGGAATTATCTGAAATGGGTATTAAACTTTCTACTGATGAACCATGCTTTCCAATTCAAGTGAACTCTATACTCCCTATGGAAGGTAATGAGGAGGTAACACCTCCTGTTGATGCCTCTTATGTTAACAATTTTTCTTATCATGATAATCCTGAGGAGCGTAAAATTAGAATGACTATCATGGAAAACCATCATAAAATTAATTTCCTCCGTAAAAATTTAAATGCTAGTGTAGGGGAAGTTAAAAGAATTGTTAAACATTGTGAAATTATGAAAAATCAAGTTGAGCAAATGATTTCTTTACAAAATCAATTGTATGAAAATATGAATAAACAAAAACAATTATGTGGAGTTAATACAAGGGGAGGTGCAAGCACCCAGGATCCTGATTATCCTGATGATCATCCTAAAAGAAAAGAGCAAGTTGCTCTTAAAGATAAATCTTTTGCAGGAAAATCTCCCAATGAAAATGAGCATGATGATGACTCCAATGAGCAAGACAAGGATATTTCTATTTCTGATGCTGAAACTGAGGATGATAATAATGAAGAAGAAGAATCATCTCCACCTGATATTGAACAACATGATGATAATAATGAAGAAGCTGCTGGTAAGGAGGATCCTCAGCCTCCTATTGAGAAGACCAAGAAGAAGAAGAAACCAAATAAAGATAAATATAAAGGTAAAGAAAGGGATCCATGGGTACAAAGACCCATTCCATATCCCCAAGAAGTATCAAAAACAAAAGATGAAGAGAGGTATGGGCAATTTTATGATATGATTAAGAATATGAAATTAGAGATTCCACTTATTGATGCTATTAAGAATCCTCCATATTCAAAATACATGAAAGATATTGTCACTAATAAAAGAAAGATACCTACTGATGCTATTACTGCTATGCTTACTGATTATTCATTTAAAGGAAAATTGCCTGAAAAACGTGGAGATCCTGGTATTCCTACTATTGCTTGCAAAATTAAAGAAGCCTATGTGAAATATGCATTATGTGATTTAGGAGCTGGTGTTAGTGTTATGCCTTTCTCACTATATAAGAAGCTTAATTTCAACAAACTAGTTCCAACAGAAATATCTTTACAAATGGCTGATAAAACAACTGCTATACCTATAGGAATATGTGAGGATGTTCCCATCTCTATTGCTAATGAGTTGATACCTACTGATTTTGTTATATTAGAAATGCCTAAAGATGATAATCTATCTATTATTCTTGGTAGACCTTTTTTGAATACTGCAGGAGCTGTGATAAATTGCATTGAGAGCAAAGTGAAATTTAATGTTAAAGGCAAAGAGCACACTATTTATTTTTGCAAGAAGAAACATGTTACAAGTATGAGCACAAGTGTGAATGCTATACAAATAAATTCCTTTAAGATTGGTAGCATTGAAATACCTATACCACCTCCAGCACCAAGGTATGAAATATTGATGATTGGGACCATTCCAATCAAATATGAGGTAACTTGATTTATTGTTTTATAATAAGTAATAATAAGAATCATGAGCTATATTCTTTACATGTTGCTAATGAGACCTGATCAACCTCATTACTAATGTGGAAATGATAAAGGCATGATTCACAAACATTTAAATTGCATTTTTTTATGTTACTTGCTTTAAAATTGTGAGACATAGACATAGTATTAAAAAATTTAGAATCAGAAATCACAGAATATGAAGTTTTAGAAATTCTCTGTAGAAAAGTTTCTCGTAAAATTCCAGAAAAATTAGGGGGTCAGTTTTTTGCCCGAAGGGACCAGCAGCCAGTGGGGGAGCACCAGCAGCCCACCAGGGGCCAAAATAGGTACCTCCACGCGGCCAGATTCCTTGGCCGCGTCGGATACCCCATTTTTGGCCACAAGTGGATGCTGGGGCCCATCCAATGCTCATCTGCTCCCTTTCGACCGAAAACCAACCCCAGTTCATCTCCTCCATTTTTTCAGTGCTCTGTTTCTCCGTTAATCCTGCATTTGAGGCAGATTTTTCAAATCTGTTTGATGGAATCACTCCTTGGTATGTAACTCCTTCACTCATCCAATTACTTTTTGCTCCCATGCTTTGTGTATGAAGTATTTTGCTGCACTAGGTGTCACCTATTATGTCTAAGAACTCCATGAATTTAAGTTTTCTAGTTGATATGGATGCATGATATTGATTAGAGGACTAGTTATGGATGCCTTAGCAATGTTTTAGAGTGATACAATTTAACTTTTGTTAAATTTTATTTTGATACAGCAAGGTAACATGCTGAACAAGGGAAAGGCATTGCTTGGGATGTCCTCAAGGACAAGGAGAAGAGAATCAAGGGTGTCCAACAATCATGATGATAATCAGTTATGGGAGGGTGAATTGGTTTTTGCAGGTGAAAATCCGCGTGTCCATACCACAAGATGGCAAGACCCAGAAGTTCTTGAACATTGGGGGATTGCTGAAGATTTCCAAGCCTTTGCTGCAACTACGGGGCTGCTTGAGTTCTCACGCCATCCACGCAACACATATGTGGAACTCTCGAGGGAATTCCTCTCTACATTCAGGTTTGAGGGACCGGTGGTGCACCGGAAAAGTAAGTCTAAGAACCCTCCTCCAGCTACTTTTGTCATTAAATTTACAATGAGGGGGAAGCGTTTAGTCATGTCATTAGAGGAATTCTGTAAGGCTATACGTGTACCAACTACGGGGTTATGGGATGAAACATATGCTGATTCTAGAGAAGAACTTGTCACATTCTGGCGTAGCATTGCTAAAAATATTCCTGAAAGAATGAATAGAGGCAAGCTCACATGCATCCAACATCCGGGCCTTAGATATTTTGCATTGTTTCTTGCTAGAGGATTCCTTGCTAGGGATAACACTTCTGCTTGCACTGGTCCTATGATCTATTTATTCAAATGTGCAATGGAAAATACAACACCTATATATAACCTGGGAACCATACTTTCTAGAACTCTGCATTTAGCTGTGAGTAGGAATGGCACGGATAAAACTCCTTTATATGTTGGTGCCATTGCCACTTTAATCCATGAATACATTATGGCAGAACGAGTTTTTAATGATAACTTGGGTACCATGGTAAATGAGTCTCGACTGCTGGATTTTGGTTTACTTTTTCGCATGGATATGAGCAGGGCTGAGAAAGAATATTTTTCATATTGCTATAAGGATTCTAATGGGCACATTGTGTCTGTTAGGCTCCCTTGTGCTGACTTGTTTGACAGGGAGACAAAGTGGACTCTGCAAGAAGAGCCACAACAGGAGGAGCCCCAATACCAGGCGCCTATGGCATATCCCTGGGGCTTCCCTGAACCACACCTTGGAGCACAGGCATGGCAGGATCCATCCTTCTTCCAGGGAGGTTCGTCGAGTGGTGGACATGATTACCACCCAGGATACTAGCTTGATCACAAGCTCGGGGGAGTATTTCTCTCCCTCCTCATTCATTGTGTTATATCACTTGCATGTTATTTGTTTTTTTATGTTCTTTAAATCTGAAAAACACAAAAATATTTTTGTTATTTGTTAGCTAGTTTACTTCTGGTTATTTACATTATGTTTCTAAAAATCAAAAACCACAAAAAGATTTTTGTTTTCTTGAGTTTAGTATAAATACGGAGCTGCAGGAATTGCTGAAATATGTTCACTGTTATATGCTTTAATCTTTACTTGTGACTCCGTTTGAGCTGAAAATTTAATCACTATTGCAACTTTTTATGGCCTTCACCTCTGTAAAACATGAGAAACTTTTGAGGTGTTTAGGTAGGTAAACAAATTTCTGAATGCAGTAACTTTTTATAGCAAGATTTGAGTTTTTATTGAGCAGTTCAAGTGGGGAGAGGAGAACAACAATGATATGATAATGTGCTTGAAGGGATGAAAGGTATGACACCTTTGCCGTGCTTATGTATGCTTTTTAATAACAACAAGTGCACACCTTATGATTCCCTTAACACTTAGTGACATAATAGCCATTGTTTATCTTCTCCGTGGTTTAGTAGAATATATTCTGATGCAACTGAAATATTGTTTAGTGTCATTACTTGGCTGATGGATTGAATAATTGTAGCCTTAAGCGAAGGTTTACGCATCCCATTGTGCTTACTGAACTTGCCAACCAAGGAAAGAACTAAAAGAGAAAATTTCATGAATGATAAAAGTGGAGTCTTATGCTTGACGAACTTATGGTTGGGGGTTAGTCTAAATGTGTATCACATGGAAAACTTTCAACGCTGCACTAAGAATTCTATATTCAAGTTGATATCATGTTCTTTTAACTGTGGATGCCTGTCATGCCGAAATGAGGTAGAGGAATAGTAAGTCTTGATGTGTAAGTATATATGATTAGAGAGACACGTTGGGCCGCTAACCCAAGCCATGTGATATCATGGTGGAAATTTACTTATAGCTAGAATGGACTCCGCAACATATCCTATAATAAAATAAGAATCTATGCATATAGTGAATGAAATAAAAAGGATAATGAGTCCATTCCATTTGTTTGTCTTGCCATTTTGACATGGGCTGGTTTCCATGTCATGGGGCAAGAGGTACCCCAATTGCTGCTCTCTATGATGTCATTAATACTTACAATGATTGTACAAGGCTTATTAGGAATCTAGAGTTGAGTAATCATGGTGCGGGACTTCGCTTTTAAGGGGCATGAGGCTTTCAACTTGTAGTTTGTCAAGCATAAGAATCAAAATGAAAAATTAATGCTTTAGCAAAACTGAGAGCAAGGTAGTAAGCACAATGATTTTACTTATCAACATATGAAAGAATCAGAGATCTCAAAAATCTTGATATGATTCAATCATCGGCGATGCACAAGCCTTTGTTTATGTCTAAAATTGAGCAAACTCATTCAAGTATTAACACTTCATGTTATTTCTATTGCAACAAGTATATATGCTTCAACACTGAGTAGATGGACACTTGCTAGTATTTTGCTACTTGTTACAGGAATCATGTCTTGAGTATTTGCTAGTATTAATTGATGATGCATATGCAATGCAAAGTTCTTGCCAAAGTTTTTATCGCTTCTGCACTGCGTTTGAGTTGTTCGAGGACAAACAACGAGCTAAGCTTGGGGGAGTTGATGCACCCAAAATGCATCTACTTTTCCAAGCACTTTGCATCATATTTCTCTCTGGAGTCCCCCCATAATTGAATAAATCTGCAGAATCCGACGCTGTTTTTAGCAAAAGTCTTCTTTCCGTCTATTTTCGCAGGACTTTTCACAGGGGACGAAAACCACGTAACTTTTTATGGAAAAGAAGAGGAATGAGCACCAGATGGGGCCGGGGGACCACCCGAGGGCCAAAAGGGGGCCCCACACGCGGCCAGATTCCTTGGCCACGTGGGGTCACCCCTTTTGGGCCTAGATGGCCCACTCCGGCTAGGTCTTCGACGTACCCCTCCATATATACGATAAACTGATGGGTTTCGAAGGAGAGGGCTGTTCGCGAAATGGAGCGCCGCCGCCAATACGATCTTCGATTTCGGAGTCAGATTGATCCGGGATTTCACCCCCGGAGGTGGAATTCGAGGGGCTTCGTCACCATCATCATCACCACCATCATCTCCATCGACCATGAGCTCCATCACCCCCTCCATGTGTGAGTAGTTTCTGTAGGCATGTGAGGTGTGAGGGGTTTTGGATGAGATTGATCATGTAATTGCTACCCGGTATGCGGGATCTAGGGGGTTGTCTTGAGAATTCTTATGTCTTATGTTGATGCACTATTGCTAGGCTTAATGCTTGTTACTAGGGCCCAAGTGGCATGATTTCAGTACTGAACTTACATTGCTACATCATATATTTGAGTTTGGTATCTATCTGCAATGTGTATTACCTGCTATTATGTTGAACCTGCAAACCCTAAAGTGACAGCTAGGGAAAACAAGGGGGATATGTTCTAGTTTGAGGATTATGTGTGTTCATGGAGTGTTAATGCGTTGGTCCGGGCTATTCGAAAGGGTAGACCTTAATTACCTGTAGTTCCAAATTGGCCTCGGTGAAATGGGAAGGTAGGACAATAGGCTTTGTGCAAATTCTCTTGGTTAGTACGCACAATAATTTATGAAACACACACCTACATAAAACTGAGATAGAGAAAGGCCCCGCTGCTAGCAAAACATTATTACATGATCAATCTTATCCGTGCAACACCCCACTGTCACCTCATGCCTGCGTTTTAGTCTCTGGTTTACTTTCACTCTTTTCCGGTGAAAACTGGGAAAACACTTGCTCTCCATTTACTTTCTGTTTGTTTACTTTCACTGCGTTATTACACTCACCACTCTCGCTGCAAGTTTGTTGATACACAGGTGTGGTTGGGAGTGACGTCCCAATTGCTAAAGTCTCACCGATATTCTTGTGTTCCCACTGAGTCGAACTACAAATTTGGGTAATACTTTCCATCGAAGACTACGAGTGATCTCCTGCATTTGGGAGCCATCAATCGCGGGCCGCGGCAGTGTTCGGGAGTGCGGCGTCGCGAGGAGTGCTGCGGCGTCCTCAGGAGCGCGGCGGAGCTCGTCGGAGTGCGGTGGAGCGGTGGTGCTCTGTGGGCGCGCTCGAGGAACATAAAGATGAGACGGGGTAAATGGCGAAGGAAATGTGTCAAAGGGGCAGGCACGGGTATTTATAACCCGGTAGCGCAGTAACTGCATGGGATTGATCGTGGCTAAAATGGTGGGACCGTGGCGTTTACTGCTCCCGGAGAAACGCACGTAGCGGATTCACTGCGCGTAACCGGCACCCAAATCCCACGTTCTCCACCGTGAGCAGTTGAGTGCGCTGTAACGGACGTGACGGCGCATGGGCCCGTGAGACAGTGCACGGCGTGGGCGTGGTGCGTGCGTTGTGCAGCACGAAAATCGAAGCGACATGGACAGCGGTTCTACGCCACGTGGTGTACCCTCAACACGAAGAAAACGAGGCGACTCCGCCTCGCACTGTTGGGTTTGTGGAAAAATGCTAAGTGCCTGGATCTCGGTGAAATCCAATTCAGCGCAACCATATCGGATCTTGGAGGAAAATCCATTATGAAGGTCGCGAGTTGAATCCGAGTTCGAGATAGGAGTTGGACCGAGATGCGAGCATCTCGGTCAAGTATTCTAAGGATATTGATTTAAGCTGCCACGGCCCAGCGGCCATGACAGAGAAGACTTTCGGCATCTGCCAGCGAGAATACGTGAGCGTGCGCTACAACACAGTGTGTAGTCACTACGTCCGGTTGGTGGCCACCAGTATATAAGGTGGCCACAGCCCTCCTGCGCGAGGTTGCACACACGAGAATAGAATTGCTGCTAGTTTGTTTAGAAAGAGAGTAGTAGAGCTTCTTCTTCCTCTAGCTCCTTGAGCTTGAGGAACACCTTGTACTTGGTTACCACATATACAGAGAGACAGACATGAGTAGGAGTGTTACCTCCTCACGAGGGCCCCGAACCTAGGTAGATTGTTGTGTTTGTAGTGGTGAGCGCGCCGCTAGGCGTGCGATCCCTCCCCGGATACCCATAGTGTCCATCGTCCCCAAACTTTAGACATTCTATGACATCTGCCGGTTCACCACCACGACAAGGTTAAAGGTGTTTAATAAGATGTATAGGTTGTAAGATATTGTTGCGGAGTTTATTAGCGATAGTGTCTGCTCGTCCCGCACAATCTTCAACCATC
Source organism: Alopecurus myosuroides (assembly GCA_028641055.1). Taxonomy (NCBI): domain Eukaryota; kingdom Viridiplantae; phylum Streptophyta; class Magnoliopsida; order Poales; family Poaceae; genus Alopecurus; species Alopecurus myosuroides. The sequence goes on along the minus strand of CM054062.1, from coordinate 271,326,296 downwards.
CGGAGGCCTTTCCACTATCAGGCGCATGTGTCACCTAAGACTTTTCTTTCTCCATGCCGATATGCCACTCAAAAGGATCTTGGATTTTGGAACGACGCCTCAACATCCTCTCCCTTTTCCCAAGTGGAGTAGTCCCGGCGGCGAGGCGGATGGATATTATTTAAGGGGTTACACTACGGGCCGTGAAGAAGGGTTGGTGTGTGTTCATCTAGCTTGTTTATTGCCATTAAAAGTGCAAGACCAGTTTTTTTTACTCTAGGGTTTGTGTTGTAATTATATGATCACTGCCTTAAAGTACTCCCTCCGTGCCAAATTAATCGTTTGGATTTATCAAAATAAGAACGTATCAATACACTAAAGAACGTATCAAATAAATCTCTGACAAATAATTCAATATACGGAGGGAGTATTGCAATTTTCAAATCACCCCCTCAAGCAAAAATAATCTCAATGGCGCATGCATACCTTTCATGTGTGCTCAACTTTATTCGGGGGAAAGTTTCAGGATTTCCCCATGTGTTCAATTGCTCACTAGGCCCCACTTGTCGGATTGGATCGTATTCGTGTCAGCCATAAGTGTTTTTTCTAGTTTTACATAAATGTTACAATTAAATTTTTGATACTTGCACATTGACTTAACTAAGAAAATGCCTTTGACGGTCGGGTTACTTTGTGATTTGTGTTAGTCACGAGTTGCAACACATGTTGTAACTAAGAAAGATGATCTAGACCGTCGAATTTTCTTTTTGACCTGAAAAAATACTCGTTATAAGTTGCAATATGAGTTACAATCGCATAAAAACATCTAACTAGGAACTAAATAATTTTCAATTGGCCAGAATTAGTCACTCCCGACCATCTTATCCCAACATCCTGTTTCGCGACTAGTCCCGAGTGCCCGAATTGGCCACGCCCCTCCCCATCCATTCCCGCGTCGACGTTGCACGTAGGGCGGCAGGTGGGCTGTGACTATGTGGTTCATGTGGCACGATGAGTCGATGATCTGATGATCTAGATTATTTGGTGTACACTTAGTTTGCTGGGAAGTTCAAGTTTGCTCCTCTGGGCGAAAAGAAGGCGACAAGGCTTCCTCCCCTCTCGGCCGTCGAGATCATCGGTTCCCCTGCCCTCCGCCCGCCGCTCTGACGGCGGGAGGGTGGCGGAATCCCGGATCCTCCTGCTAGGCATGTAGACAGGTGTAGGATAGGTGTGTGGAGTGTCACCATATGGTTGGTGGCAGCGGCGATATTTCCAATAAGATCCCCGGAGCTCCTGCGACGTGGCGTCGGGGAGCTCTCGGGAGGTTGTACCAATCATTGTCGACTAGGCGACAACGGCTGCCATGGCTTAGACTTTTGTCCTCCGGTCTCGTCTCCGTTTCGGCGATGCTCGCTTTGGTGTTGGCAGGAAGCTTGTGATGTTTGTTCAGGGGATGGCTGGTGTGGGTCGTCCTTGACAATGGCATCGGTGTCGGCAAGAAGGTGGCGGTTCCGGCGATTGGTTGGTGGTCGAAGGAGGGCTGATGCAGCGGTTGTCGTCGTCGGCATGGTCAAGGGCGCTTGCTGGTTCTAGGGTCCATGTCCTATGTTTCTTCAACGGCAATGAACCCGTCCGGTGTGGCGGGTGCGAGATGAGATCCATGACGCACAAGGTTGCGAGGGGGCTAGTCAGAGGCGGATCCAGTAAGGGGCGTGGGGTGGCCACGCCACCCTCATGATTAGGCCACCCCCAATCATACGTAGCAGGGCCAGTAGATATATATATACCTATCAGCTAATATAATCAGGTAATTAGTCTAATTCTAATCCTTCCAGTCCACTGTGGCTGCATGTCAATTTGTTTGGGCCAAAGCCAATACATCTAGTCAAGGCCCTAAGGCCATAATGGACGCATGTGTAACATACTTGTAGATTGCATGGCATGCACAACCACAATTGCATAATCCATATTCTCCGTCTACCGAATTCTATTGAGCGACGCTGCCGCCGTCGCCGCAAGACAACCTACATAATTGAAACGAAAGATCAAGTAATCTCAATTGGTGACGGCGACCTACTGCTGCCACCGTATACGCGTGACGACTCCAATATCAATTTTCTTACCTGATATGATCCGATGATCGCCCAAGACCCAAGCTAGGTATTATATATCCGATGCTTGATAATTTGTTTAGCTAGTTATAATAATTGAATTTTTTTAATAGTATAGCTGCTTGCTACGAAAAGGAAGAAAGACACCACTAATTAGAAATTATTTCAAGCCGATTGGTTCAAAATCTAATTATGCGGCTAAAAATACAAATCCACCCCAGAAAACAACGATACCAGCACAACCTACTATACATAATGATACTCGCTCCGTCTCATATTAATTGTCTGATGCGGGCATCTACTAGTTAGCACGTTAGGACAATAAAATACGATGCATGATGTCTAAGGCCTGCGAGCCACATGTGATGGCGGAGCCTTCTAATAGCCCGGTTGGTATCGTGTAGAATCCAACTAGGTTTAGGTTTGAGTCAGTTTCGGTTTGGATCCATCCAACCAACTAGGGGTTGACCTCTTATATAAAGTGAGCAAAAGCCTAGGTTTTAGATTAAAGTGAAATTATGTAGAACCGTTTGTTCAATTTGTCACCGTCCCTCGGAAGTGCGTATCATGACGGCGTCTCGAACGTTCGTCCATATTATCTTTGAAATAAAGGCATGAAGGTTTTTGAATCTGTCAAGAGTTATCGTGCGTTTGCGAGAAGTTCCTTGAGCGATCAAGGGTTATCGAGCTTGCCGTGAGGCATGGTGTTCATCACCTCGTTGCTCTTTGTGGAATTCGTTCCTATGTTCTTCAGGTTGCGCGGATCGCTCCTGCTATTGGAAGGATAGTTATCCGGTGGTTCTTGCGGTGAAAAATTGGACAAACATCTACATCATTGTCTTAAAGTTTGACAAAACTGGATGTATCTAACACTAAAATATGTCTAGATACATCTATTTTTGTCCAACTTTGAGACAATTAATATGAGACGGAGGGAGTACTTATAAGACTTGATATTTTTCATCTTTTACAATTAGTGTCTTGTCTGCCCCCGCCATGCTCAAATCCTCGATCCGCCCTGGGGGCTACACCGACTTAGGGTATTCTTCGGCAGCGGCGGTTTCTTGTGGTGTGCTTGGGTGGTGTTCCCGGTGTTGTTGATCTTCTTGCGGTTTCGGTTGGTGGTGTGTGTGCTCATGTCTTGTATCCCTCTCGTTGAATTTTAACACACACCTATCTTCAAAAAAAGAGAGTCACTTTTACCCGGAAGAAAAGGGGCCCCAATCGCATAGCTTGCTCTCTAGCCCTCTCTTGGTTCACATGGGGTGCTAGCTCCCTATCTCTGTCTCTTCGTTGCGAGGGACGACCTAAGCCGTCCCCACGTGCCAAGTACAGCCTCATATTGCCATCAATGGCAAAATGGACCACAGTGACTTCAACTCGAAACAAATTCACAGACTACACCTCCGGTGATTTGTATTCGAAATCTAACCTCATTGGGTAGTGCCCTGCTATGTAGCGCCTAGGCGCTCACATCTGCCTACGTGGCACTACGGGGCCAGCCGCCTGCCTGCATGGCGTCTGGCACGTGGGCCCGAGTCAGGGCGTGTAGCGCCTTGGCACTAGGCGCTACACGCCTGGATCGGTAAGTAGCGCGCGCCGCGCTCCCTTCCTCTCTGTATCCAGTACCAAACCAGGAGAGAAAACATAGTACAGCCCCATGGCGTTTCCTCCTCCCCCTCTCCAAATCCTTCTCAAATCTATCCCAATCTGAAGGAAAACTTGAGGGGTTCGCTTCCCTGCTACGTTGCTCAGGTATTCCCCTCCGATCCCCCTCTTTTCATCCATAATATTTCTCAAATTTGGCCTCCATATGACAATTTCGCTGGAACCCTAGGTTTTAGCTTGATTTGATTTTGGTATGGAATAATGCCTTGTTTCAATTATATTTAGCATTAGGGTAGCTATAGTTTCCATTGGTAACAATTTAGTAGGTTATTTTAGTTTAGACACTAAATTTATATGTTAGGTTAGTTAGTTATTAGTATGAACATGTGTGGAATTTTTTTGTGCAATTAAAGTGTGGGATACTCACAATGATTTGAAATGTGTAGGATGATGTGGTTAATCGATGATTTCTATGATGTTAAACACCAGTACTATATGATATCGTAGAAGAGGATGGTAAGATGATTATTTGTGCACTTTAATGTTTCAAATGTCGTGCTCTAGCAAATATGTTGGATATGCTCTAACTATTTAACTTGTATGTTTGCAGCAACTTAACCCTTTGAAGATTCGGTATCATGGGGTCTCCGGCCCCAAAGAGATGCCTTATGATGAGCGGCACACTCTGTACATCGAGATGACTGAGCTCATCCCTTTCATCCAACTTGTTAGCCGGTCGACCCCAAACTTCAACGCGGGTGTACTTACCGCTCTCATCGACCGGTGGAGGCCGGAGACACACCGTTTCCACCTCCTTACAGGCGAGATGACTGGCACACTTTAGGATGTTTCCATGATCCTTGCACTTCCTATTGAGGGGAAGCCTGTAGCTATGTACACCGATTGTGAAGGGTGGCGTCAGCAGATGTAGCGCCCGAGGCAGACAGTCTCCGCGTTTTTGCGATTACTTTAGTGCATGTAGCACCTAGCCCTTAGGCGCTACACATGCAAGAATTTTTGCCTCCCGAACAGGCACGCTCGAAACGCTAAGTCATTGTGTAGCGCCGAGCAGAGAGGCGCTACACAATGACTTAGCGTTTTTCGAGCACGCCTGCTCGTGTCTCCTCTCGGGTGCACTCTGTTTGCTTCCTGGGAGCTTAAAAAATTAAACATGTAGCGCCTAAGTCTAAGGTGCTACAGATGCACAAATTTTACAGAAACACAAAAACAACACCAAATATGACAGATTTAGCACAAGTATGAACTTTTTGACAGAAATAACACAAATTTAACGTAGTTCCACATAAAGAATAAGATAACATAGTTCTACATAGTTGACGACAACACGAAGGACAATAGACCGATATGCGACAAGGTTCAAAATAAAGAGACATAGTTCACAATCACATTAGGGAGCATAATTCTCAAGCTCAAGTTCACATAGAGCATAGCTCTATTGTGTAGAGGCAGGTCCCTTGCCCTTCTCCTTCCTCTTAGAAGTGCATTATTTTTTCCTTCTCCTCTTCCCTTGGAAGGAGAGCCTCTCGAAGCACCCTCTCCCTAAATATGTTGCTCTCCCTCTCTCTCCTTGCAGCCTCCAAAGCCAAGGATTTCTTCCGTCTCTCTTCAGCATTTTTCTGACGTTGCTCCGCCGCTTTTTCCCTCTTTTTCTTCTCACGGTCCCAATACAAGCTCATTTGGAACCTTCTCTCCATCCTCTCTTCAAAATCTTCCTTTTCCTTCCTCGCACGTTCCTTAGCATCTTGCTCTTTCACCCTCCTCAAACCCACCTCCAAAAAGTTTGTCTTCTCTCCTTCATCGTCCAAGTCATCCACCCATTTCATTGGTGCCTTGTTGGGTTGAGATGCCGCCATACCTACAAAATATATAAGTTAGTAAGAAGGCAAAAGTAGAAACAATATTAATTTAAAACTAAAAATAATGTACATACGGATATGGTACACGTAGGTATCCTATTATACTCTCTCTTCTACCACCGCCATGTCCTCCCTAGACACCACGTCCTCTAAAAGCACCATGGCCTCTCGGAAGGCCAAGTTGCCTCCCTCTTTGTTGTCTAGGAGCTTGTTGCCTCAGTCTATGTTGCGTTGGAGCTTGTTGGCTCGAACATTGTGTTGTTCGAGCTTGTTGGCTACTAGAAGCTTGTTGGCTCACTCTTTGTTGTGTTGAAACTTGTTGGTCACTAGAAGCTTGTTGGCTAGGACCACAAGGTTGGCTAGGAGTACCATGTTGGTTGTTTCTTCGTTGTCTACCTACATGTTGGCTTGTGCTTGCTTCATTTCCCTTTGCTCTCTTTCCTTGGGTGCATGTTCTTGAGTTGTGCCCTACAACATTGCACTTCCCATAACGTGTTCTCTCAAGAGGCTATTGGAACTGATCTTTGCGATATTCTCTCCCACCACGGCCCCAACCGTCCATGTGACCCCTAAAACACTTTGTCTTCCGTATTCCCCGTTTGATCACCTTCCATATCAGATTAGGCCATAGTTGAATTCCATGATACTCCGTCCATTGTGATCAGTCAAGGTATGGATGAAATCTAGGAGCCCATGTTTTCTTGGTCGTCACAATAGAGAATTCAGAATGTCTCACAGTGAGTGGGTGGTTAATATCCACATTTCGAGTACGAGCCAGCGTTAGCAAGTGAGAGCAAGCGATATGAAGCAACCGTGGCCTTTCGCACGTGCAGTCACAATTCTTGAGAGACACCTTGAATGCACGACCTCCATGTTGGACACCATCGGCCGTGGTTCCTCCAGACCCGTTAACTTGGTAAATCAACTCCTAGTTATCATAAATTGTTGCTATTTGGGAGTCTGCCTTCCTTGATTCAAATTGCATGAAACTATCAACCTTTGGAGGAAACTCATACTTGTATTTGTGCTTGTTGTCTCCCACAATATGCTTATCTGTTTCCTCCGTGTACTTTAGAAAATACTCATTCAACTTGGTGAATGTGTACTCAACTATTGCAGTCACGGGCAAAGCACGCACACACTTCAGAACCTTGTTGAAGCATTCTTCCATGTTGCTTGTCATTTGACCGTACCTACAACCATCTTCATCAAAAGCTCTTGCCCACTTCTTTGTTAGGTGAATGTGCCTATTCAACCACTCTTGCCCACCGGTGTTGAGGGATCTATTAGCCAGCAGTTTATTGTACAATTTTGCAAACCGCATTTCGTAGAAACCCATACAACAATCTTGAAAATCATCGGTCAAATCCTTGCTCCCACATGCCCTATAGAAGTTTGAACAGAAATGCCTCATACACCATCTATGGTGCAAAGGAGCATGGCCGGGGATGTCAATATCAACCGCATCTAGAATTCCTTGATGGCGATCCGAGATGACACATATTTCCCTTTGAGGCAACAATACCTTGGTCCTCAAAAGATGAAAGAACCATGCCTAGTTAACATTGTTCTCCGCATCCACCAAAGCAAAAGCTAATGACACCAAACGGTTATTGGCATCATTTCCTATTGCAACCAATAGAGTGCTCATGTATAGACCGGTAAAAAACATGCCATCAGCAGAGATGACCGGTCTACAATGTTCAAAAGCACTCACACATTTCTCAAATGCCCAAAATGCATGGCCAAATACCCGGACAGTCTTTCCGTTGAAGGTCCTTATTTTTCCCCCAAAGGCTCAACCACATGAACCATCCCGGGGTTAGTGGCGGCCATAGCTCCCAACAACCTTGGGATTCGGTTGTATGCTTCCTCCCAGTCACCGTACAACATCTTGAATGCGGCCTGCTTCGCCTTCCATGCCTTTCCGTACTTGACCTTGTAGTGAAAAAGGTTCTCCACAAGTTCCATGACACTCTTAACACTCATCGTTGGAGTGACGAGATGGAGTTGGAAAGCCTATAAGCGATGAACTCGGAGGTGAGTTGTCGATGGTCTTGATTCACTTTCTTTCCATCGGCACTCTTGCCATGAAGCTTCTTGCCTCCGCACATGTGAGTTGCCACACAACTAGATATGTGCCATTCGGGCCCTTTCTTGAATGGTTTTGCACGCACAATCCATGGACATCCATCCTCCAAGCAAGCAACTGTGTAACGCTTCGTTCTGTCCGAGTGAACAACTCTAAACGGACGACGATACTTCACCGAGTACTCCTTGATCCATATATGAAATTCCAACAACGTTGGAAACTTCAAACTGGGATATATCCCACTCTCCACGTGATTCATATCTCGGTAAGAAGTTGGTCTAGCTCCGAGCACTATACCCTTTCCGACGTCCACCGTGGCTTCATCCACAAGACTAACATCACGAAACAACAAAATCCCATGATCCCGTCCCAATACCTTCTTGAAAGCTTCCCCCTCCTTCGCCGTGAACCCCTCCTCATCAACTTCTTCATCCGGACCCTCGTCATCCGACCCCGATGCATAGCATCGAGAATAAGGTATGTCATGATCCATAGTTTCTTGCACATAATATGCGTCCAAATCTCCAAGATTGTTGTCATGGAGTTCGACTCCATTCTCATTATCCTCATACTCATCATCCCTATACTCATTATTTATCCTCAATGCCTCATCTTGGTTATTTGTACTGGGGCTCAAAGTTTTCCTCACTTCATGTTGGGTGGAAAGAGGTTCAAAGACTACGTCTAGGTTCGTGAGTGTTGGAATCGTACCATGAAATGGGGAGGCATAACGGTTCAAGTCCAAGTTCAGACGAGCATCAACCTTTTTAGTGGCAAATAACCCGAGATATTTGTCTAGTGACTCGGCCACGGTCTCCTTGTATGCAACCCAACGTAGCTCGGAGTTGATACGCAAAAACTTCCAACGAAGGTGCAATCCATGACCTGCATTATGCGTTCTCTCCAACTCTACTTCATCAGTTCGGTCCATCCAATTCAACTTAACTCTAACTTGTTCCAAAACCTTCGCATAGGTAGGACTACGCTCGAAGACTAAGGATATCTTATCCGGATCCGGTTCCAAATCACCTTTCATGAATGCATCCTTGTCCACATGATGAAATGAACAATTCTCGACATTCCTAAAATAATGAAGACAACAATATGGAAAATTAAAACAATTCATTTCTACTCATGCCAATATTAACTTATACTCCTACTCCTAATCTTTGACCTAACATACTACCCAAAAAAATACCCCTAACCCTAACAAATATCTAACCCCAACCCTAACCTTAACAAATATCTAGCCCTAACATATAAGAACCCTAACCCTAACATTTAGGCAACCATACAAGCCACCAACTAGGCAATAAAACCACAAACACCATGCATCATTAGGGTCAAATTGAATTTCTAGGGTTTCCAAGATTGAAACAAGAATCAACAAAAAACATAAGTTTTTAATGGGTGAAAACAAGAGAAAATGGAGGACATTACCTCTAGAAACTTGTTGGGACAAGAATCGATGAAGGAACCTTCAAATCGGAGAATTTGAGAGAGCATTTGAGAGGAGAGGGAGGGGAGCCGCCGGTGGAGCTTTTCTGTTCCTCCAAAAACGAGAAATGTTGCTTGGGGGCGGGGTAGAGGGGGTCGCGCGCGACTTACTAAACTGGATGTGTAGCGCCTTGTGCCTAGGCGCTACACATCCACGACTCGGGCCCACGTGCCAGGTGCCACGCAGGAAGTTGCGTCGCAGGCGACTGGCCCCGCAGCGCCACGTAGGCAGATGTGTAGCGCCTGATCAGTAGGCGCTACATAGCAGGGTGCAGCGTCTGAGCATCGGGCGCTACCCAATGAGGTTAGATTTCGAAAAAATTTCACTGAAGGTGCAGTATTTGTTTCGAGTTGAGGTCACTATAGTCCATCTTGCCGCCACCACTCAGAAGAAGAACGCACACTTAACTCACCGGCCACGCTCACCACGACTAGGCGTGCACGCTCGCAAATCCTGCCATCACATCCGTGGCCGATCGATTAACATAAGAGCAAGTACAATAAGGCCACGTAAGCGGGCTATAAGCAATTAAATAATATATTTGTGCTTAGTTGTATGTGAGAGAAGAGGAGAGAGAAGAGAAGCGGGCTACAAGATAGTAGCCAACTCTTGCACGTGCTCATAGACACTTTGTGAGAGTGTAAGATGGGTCATGTATTAATAAATTAGTACATGTATATAGCCAACTATTACACATGCTGGCTATAAGCTGACTACAGATGACATGGCAAGAGTTTATAGCCATGAGAGAAAGGACAATAGTATAGCCGGTTGTTGGCTGGTTGTTGGCTATAAGACAACGCCATGTCATCTATAGGCTGCCTATAGCCAACATATACAACAATTAGCTATAAGAATATGCTACTTTATTAATGCATGGTCCACCTGCCACTCCCACATTGTGTCTAGGAGCACGCGTTGCAGCTGGCTCTTGCATGAGAGCCCGCTTCCATTCTCTCTCCTATCCTCTCTCCTCCACCTAAGCACAAATATAATAGTTAAATCTTTGCAGGCTGCTGACTGTACCTTATTGTACTTGCTATTAGCCAGATATATTATTAACCATGCTCTAAGGTGCAGCACGAGACGTGCAGCGACCGGCCGGCGAGCCGCACAGGCCTAGCCGCCTAGGTGCTCCCCAGCGAGCGCGTTCCAGGGATTCCGAGCCGGCCAGCTAGCAGCTGGCTGACGCATGGGTGCGGCGCAGACTCGACGTGCACCATCGGGCAGCGGCACCGAACCAGCAGCCTAGCTATACAGGAATCCACGACCGCGTCGATGATTCAACATGGGCAGCGCTAGGCGTAGGTCGGCCTATGATTTGCTAATCCTAGGTCCCCTACAGAGCCATCCGATCAGCATCCGACGGTCGGAAATCAGCAAAACGTATTTTTATATTTGAGCCCTTCGGTTTTTTTGATATAGAACCCGCAGTCCACAGCAGCCCCACTTAAGCGAAGGGGTATATCGCGTTGCCCCCGGTCATCTCGAGTATTACATCGAAACTGCCATCGCAACAAATTCACTAGTGTCGCAACAAAAATTATCGCCCCGTGTACAAAAAAAAAGTATTCCAACAATTTTTTTTAAATCTTTTTTGAAAATAAAGTAATGTTACAAATAACAGTTAAACAATATGTTATTGCGTTGCAACAAAACAATTTAAACAATTCAACAAAAATCACAACCTATTGCAACAAAAAATAAATATTTGCATCAATTAAAAAGTTGGTAAGCAACAGAATAATTTGTCACTGTTTCAGTTGCAACAAAAATCATCACCTATTTCAACAAAAAGGTAAATCGATAGCAACAAAAAAATTACATGTTTACAATATGTAAAGGAACCCATAAACATGTCATTCCAAATGAATTCTAATAAACATATACGCATTTTCTAAAAAATCATACAGAAAACATTGCAACATTTCATTTGTGGTTCTCAACAAAATAAGTGCGAAATTGTAACAAATTTTAAAGACGTATGCAACGTTGTCTGAAATTATGAAGAAGACTTAGCATATATTGTTGCACATAGTGTGACGCGAGAATTGGGCTAAAAGACAAATTGTTGCTTGTTGGGCCCGTATAAGGTGTAACGGGCCGGCCAAAGTGTGCAGAACGCAGCGAGCGAGGTAAAAAGAGCAGGGGACCTACGATTGGCATCGTTAGGTCCCCCTAAAACAAGCGTTTTCCATTCAATATACTCCTATAAGACCAGCACGTCACATTATTTCGCATGGAGATCTTTTTTCTCATAGAGGTAGTAACTAACATAAACCGCCCTTAATAACTTTGAAGCTCATACCGATGCATGCATGGGGGCTTGACAATGGATAATATACAATGTAAGACTTTTCAGGATGCGCATGACCAGGTGACCGCCAGAGTTGGGTTCAACGGGAGACGAGGACCTAGGACTCTAGGGTTTTTTGGCTCCTCCGTTGGCGACAGCCACGGGGTGAGATCGGAAGGAATTCTTCATCGATTAGAGTTGGATTTGACTCCTCTTCGGAGGCAGAGAAGGCAAGGGAGATCGCGGATCGTCTTTCTACCCTGAAAGACTCGGTGGTTTGGACTCGTTTTTGGTTCTCGGCGAGGTCTGCGGCTAGGGTTGAGATTCCGATGGCTTCAGCATCAGAGGAGAACGGACGAACAAGAGGTAGGGGAGATGAAGACCTAGCGGCAGCCATGCAGCACCTGGAACTTAGAGAAGGAGAGCTGGATGATGTATTCATCGGACCGGATGATTTGCTTGATCTGAAGAAGCAATCGCCGTGGCTAGCGGTTGCAAAGGTACATACAGTGAAACCTATATCAGCATCTGCGGTTTTTGACACATTACGAGGGGTATGGGGGCTGGCACATGAAGCGGAGATGAGGGAAGTTGATGACAATTTTTTACGCTCAAATTCTTTTGCCTGGGTGATTGGAATAAGGTCATGAATCAGGGACCATGGCTATACAAGAAACTAGTGGTGATAATGGCAGAATACGATGGCCTAGGTAATCCCAAGGATGTCAAGCTCGAAAGAACCAATGTTTGGACTCAAATTCACGCAATACCTGAGTTATATCGGGTTAACAGAGTTGTGGATGAACTAGCAAGAAGAATCGGTAAAGTTTCTAGCGTGGAGACGAAACCAACAAGATTTTTTGAGGGAGACTATGTGCGGGTGAGAGCAAGCATTGATGTTAGAGCACCCCTAATCCGATTTGTTCCGCTTAATGTCAATGACAAAAGGGAATTTCTTCATGTCAAGTATGAAAAGATTGGCTACTTCTCTGGAGTTTGCGGGATCATGGGACATGATCTGGAAGAGTGTGGTGATGGTGTGCATGACCAATAATTGGTACAATACGGAAAGTGGCTCTTTGCTAAGAGGAGAATTCAGTCGGCTCACTTCACCCTAGAGGAGGATTTACAGGGAGAGTTGGGGGACGTGGCAGAGGCATGGATACCCAAATTTTTGCATGCAAAAGGAATTCTGCGGAGATGGACGAGGATGAGAAAGAGTTGAGTGACACTGCCTCTAGTCCGTTGAAGCCATCTGAGGGTGAAATTATAGCTCGGACTGATCCTAATGAAAGGAAGGGAATCTCCAATGTGGGAAAAAAATTAAATTTCGATGAGCCTACTGTTCCGGTGGTAAAGGAGGTAGGAGATAGGGTAGGGACTGATGTGGCTGCGGTTCCTCCTCTTACGCAAGAATATATACAACCAAGGACCTTGAAGAAGGCTAAGAAATCTGGTGGTGAGAGTGATGTGACATCCAATGAAAGCATATCGGTGGCTCCCTTCAAGGGAGACCGCCGGGAGCAATGAATATCTTCAGTTTGAACTGTCGGGGCTACGGGCGGCTCGATACAGTTCAAGAAATTAGTAGTTTAATAAAACTGCACCGCCCCGGTTTAGCTTTTCTCTCGGAAACTAAACTGTCGGAGACGAGGGCACAGAATCTCAGGTTTCGGTTTGGTTTTCAGAATTCTTTTGTGGTGCAAGTGGTGGTCTCGCTTTGTTCTGGAATAATGATTCTAATGTGAGTTTGAAATCTTTCTGTAGAACTCACATTTATGTAATGATTCAGAATGATGGCTTCGGGGGAATTGAATGGAGATTCACTGGTTTTTATGGGGAGCCGGTAAGGGCTAAGAGAAGCAGAAGTTGGGAGTTGTTGGAATATTTGAGGACAGAATATGATCAACCATGGCTTTGTGCGGGAGATTTTAATGAAATTCTGCTACACAACGAACAGTTCAGAGGAAACTTAAGACATGATTGGATGATGGAGGGTTTTAGGGATGTAGTTGATATTTGTCGGTTTACGGATTTAGGTTTCTTGGGGCTGCCTTACACCTGGGACAATCGACAGATTGGAAACAGAAACATTAAGGTAAGACTCGATAGGGGACTGGGTGATGATCAATTCATGGACCTATTCGGTAAAACAACGGTGTCACATATGCAAACGACTCAATCGGACCATTGTGCGCTGATGATTGCGATTGAGGAAGCCAACAGTACAGGACCAATTCAATCTGCTAGACCGTTCCGCTTCGAGAATGCGTGGACGCGCCATGACAATTATACAAATGTGGTTGAAGGTGCCTGGGTCAGTACTACGGGTGAGCTGACTGTTGTAGCTGATTCACTTGCTTCGGTGAGAAGGAAATTACAAAGGTGGAACAGAACGGAATTTGGGGACGTCCAACGACAACTAAAGAGCATGAGAGAAAGGTTAGAGAGCTTAAGGGCTAGAAACATGAGAGGAGGACCGACCAACGCTAAGAAGATCTTAATGAATCGGATCTCCGAACTCCTAGCTCGAGAGGAGATAATGGCAAAGCAACGATCATGGGTTCAGTGGCTTAAGGAGGGTGACGAAACACCTCCTTCTTCCACACAAAGGCTAAGGAGAGAGCACGATCAAACAAAATTAAATCGCTTAGCCTCAATGATGGTTCGGTTATTACAAATCAGAAGGACCTGGAAGCTGCTACATCGACTTTTTACAAGGGATTATTCTCCTCGGATGGGAATATCAATCCTATCCTAGTGACCGAAGTGGTAGAGCAGAAGGTTAGTGATTTAATGAATGAAACTTTATGCAAAGATTTATCAGACACGGAGGTGGAGCAGGCGCTATTTATGATGCATCCAAACAAATCACCTGGCCCTGACGGATTCACAGCAGGCTTCTATGTTCTTCATTGGAATATTCTAAAAAGACCGGTAACGGATGCTGTTAAAGGATTCTTTAATTCGGGTCATATGCCGGCTGAGGTGAACGAGACCATCCTAGTTCTCATACAAAAGGTAAAAGATGCAAAAAGTTTAACGCAGTTCCGTCCTATTTCTCTGTGCAATGTACTATATAAAATTGCCTCTAAGGTTTTGGCAATGCGTTTGAGACCTATTTTGGAGGAGATTATTTCAGAAGAACAGAGTGCTTTCGTCCCTGGGAGGTTAATTACTGACAACGTCATTACAGCTTATGAATGTATACATTATTTGAAGAGAAAGAAAGGTAAAACAGGGGACTGTGCTATTAAACTGGATATGGCCAAAGACTAGGATCGTGTTGAGTGGATTTATTTGAGGAAAATTATGGAGAAGATGGGCTTTGCAAACATGTGGATTGATAGGGTGATGGCATGCGTGGAATCAGCATCCTTCTCGGTCCGGGTTAATGGAGTTTTATCGGATAATTTCAAACCTTCGAGGGGTATTAGGAAAGGGGACCCGATTAGCCCGTACTTGTTTCTTCTATGTTCTGAGGGACTAACAAGTTTTCTTAAGTTTATTGGCACAAATAATTTGGCTCGAGGTGTGAGGGTGGGGATACATGCTCCATGGATCTCCCATCTTCTCTTTGCAGACGACTGTATTATATTCACTCAAGCAAGTCTGGTAGGGGCACAGAGGATTAACGATGTCCTCCAAAGGTATCATCTGGGTTCGGGTCAGCTTGTCAACAAATCAAAGTCCGCTATATTTTTTAGTGCAAATTGTTCAAGTGAAGTGAAAAGAGGTACATACCACACTGGATATCACTAATGAGGCACTGGTGGAAAAATATCTAGGTTTACCAACGGCTGTGGGACGGTCTTCTGATGAATTATTTGAAGGTATTCTTTCCAAAATTAAAAGGTTAGTGAATGGATGGGTACCTCAACATCTCAATAGTGCTGGAAGGGAAGTCTTGATCAAAGCTATATGTCAAGCAATACCAACTTACTCGATGAGCTGTTTTAAATTGTCTAAAAAGTTGGTGAAAAAGATCACAAGCATAATTGCTCGATTCTGGTGGGGAGGGGATGGGAATAAACGCAAGATGCATTGGGCTAAATGGAAGGATATTTCTATTCCTAAATGTGATGGAGGTATGGGTTTTAAAGACCTAGAATTATTTAATCAAGCTATGTTGGCTAAGCAAGGTTTGCGTATTATCACAAACCCGGAGTCTTTATGTGCTAGAGTGCTAAAAGGAAAATACTTCCCCTCTGGAAACTTCATGGCTGCTACAAAGAAGAAAGGATCATCACACACTTGGAGAGCTATAATCCACGGGAGAGAAGCGTTGAAACTGGGTTTAATTAAAAGAGTAGGGGATGGATCATCTATTCGGGTGTGGGAAGACCCGTGGATCCCTGACAATTTCGGCAATAAACCTCTTAGTCGTGATCCTGAAAGTGATATTGTAATGGTGGATGTGACGCCCCGAGATCGGGCACTATGCAAATTTCAGCATTCCCGCCAAAATCCACATAATAACCGATTCCAGATTGCCACTTGTGATAACATTACAACAGTTCACGAATATTCCGCAACCACAACAGAAGAGATATATACAAGACGACTCAAACGAGTCAAGGATACAACCGATACAATAAAAAGATCCAAATAACAGCGGAAGAAACAACATAGCGTTCGACTACGGACAAGATACAAATTGGACTAAGAGTCCTGAAGATAACCGATGGCGTCCAATCCCTGCCCAGGCCAAGCCGGAGGGATTCCCAAGCTAACGTCGTCAGACTTCAAACCTGTTGACTGCAATGTGGAATATGCAGCCACGAAAAGGATTCGTGGGTCAGTACGGTTAAGTACTGGCAAGTGGATAACCCATACTCACAAGATACCAGCGTAACCAATCATCACAAGATACAAATACTTTGGGTACAACAGAAAGGAAGGGATTATTGCAAAGAAGCGGCAGCGGGCTGCACTAACTAACTACAAAGACTCGCTACAACATCCGGATAAAAGAAAGGGGATAAGATAGCGTATCAGAACCAACTACAACTACTCACCAAACAATACCCATCCAATGTTACCCCCTACTAAGGAAGCAACCCAAGGAAACTCACACGGTTGATTAGGGTGACATTCATTTTTATGGTGGAGGTAATCTATATTACTAGTCAAGTTACCATCGTTAAGTGTAAGTTGTCTGAGTACTTGTTAGCCAGCACTTTCACCAAGTCATCCATAACCACGGACAACACGGCTTCTCGAGAAGATTTAACCCTGCAGGGATGCACCAATTTGGCCGTACACGTAAGAATGACCCGCCAGATGGAAAGGCCCTTCCACCAAGCGAGGCACTCAACACAACCCAACTCTTCTTCGCATCAAGCCCCAAGAACCCCGTGCAATTAAGCGCACGGCTAGTCAAGCCCCACGAAGAAAAGGGTGTTGGAACGCGTAGAGATAAACAAAACTTTTCCTACGCGATGCTTCCAAGATCTAGCCGAGGTAGAAGGCCACGATGATTACCACTAGACGCGCAGGTGCGGATTATCGATGCAGCGCGTCGGGGCAGTGCAGTCCCACGATCCGGTCCGGCCGATCCAATCCCTCGAACGTCGAAGTGCTGAACGTACAGCACCTCTGCCGGTATCGACACGTACGAGGAGGAGCTCCGACGGCGGACTGCTAGGTCCGGTGCGGCGGCTGGACTGAGTGGGGCTAGGGTTCCCAACGCATGGGAGAGTGGACTAACGTGCCCGCTGGGCAACCTGCGCCCCTCTTTATATAGCGTATGGTAATGGGCTTCGCAACACTTGTGGCCCATTCCCTCTGTGAGTCCGACTCACAAAACCAGTCCATTTCCAGTTCGGGTCCAACCCGACCAATACTTGCTCCCGCTCTTAAGTGTGCGACCCTGCAGGCTCATGGCGACTTGGACACGATTAGAGTCCAACTCCCAATCGATCAATCGGTAGCGGCTCCTAGCAGAACGTGCCGACTCCCAAGTACCATTGAGTCATGACGACATACCTTTCAATGTGATATTCATCTTAGTCCTTTTTGCCTCATGATATACCTTGTCAAGCTATAGGCGATTTATCGTAATCCCTTAAATAGCTCAACTCTCTTCTCGATCCGTGATATGTGATTCACCTGACTAACTCTTAGTCAACAGACACAGTTAACACTTAACTGAGTTGCGCATGGCCATGCTTCCTTAATCATATCACTCGAGAGGGCCCAGAGAATATCTCTCCATTCGGAGGGGCAAAATCCCATCTTGATTATCCACATCACGCAGCTTGCTTCTCATTCGACCCGAACTCTGCCTTTATAGTTGCCTTGTCACAGAACAACGTTTGACAGAACCTAAGTAGGTGATCCACAACTCGGATTGTGCGACAACCTCAGGTCTAAGGATTACATTGATTGAGACATGCAAATGACGACTTGATCGTGGCATCTCAATGTGGGTCAGTCCGACTTGCTAAACTCTTTAGCCAAGTCCGTGAGCGTTGGAATGGCATCACCATGCCCATGACAAGTGGAACTGTGTCATCAGCCAACACTCACATTAGTCTAGGGTGTGTGTCCAGCACAACCTAAATGACCAAGGACAATCTAGTATGAACAACATGAATATATAGTTCCACAATCGAATCACATATTCAATGACATATATCAGATGTTCAAAACAAGGACAACTTAATAACTTTATGAATACAGTGGGAATTACATCATACATGATTGGCTCTAGGGCATATTCCCAACAGTCTCCCACTTGCACTAGAGTCAATCATCTTGGCATCATATGCCTAGGCATCGAATGCCCATGCCTCCCGTGTGCGCCTCATGCTTAGGCTGTGGTAGCGCCTTTGTCAACGGATCTGCAATGTTTGCATCCGTGTGTACTTTGCATAACTTGATATCACCTTGTTCGACAAACTGGCGAATGAGGTGGTACCGCATGAGTATATGTTTGTTCTTCTGGTGTTGTCTAGGTTCCTTGGCCTGTGCGATAGCACCATTGTTGTCACAATATACGTCCAAAGGATTGGACGCGCCCTGAACCACACCAAGATCAATCAGGAGGTTCCTGATCCAAACAGCTTCCTTTGCCGCCTCTGAGGCAGCAATATACTCAGCCTCTGTTGTAGATGCAGACACCGTATCTTGCTTGGAACTCTTCCAGCTCACAGCCCCTCCGTTCATCACGAACACGTATCCAGATTGCGAACGAGAATCATCTGAGTCGGTGAGATAACTCGCATCCGTGTAACCCTTTACACTGAATTCCTCATCACCTCCATAAACTAGGAACATTTCCTTAGTATTTCTCAAGTACTTAAGGATGTTTTTAACCGCTGCCCAGTGGGCTTTGCCAGGGTCAGCCTGGTATCTGCTCGTAACACTTAGAGCATAGGAAACATCTGGCCTAGTACAAATCATGGCATACATGATGGATCCAATTGCCGAAGCATACGGAATCACACTCATCTGACTTCGCTCATCAGTCGTCGAAGGACACTGAGTCTTGCTAAGTTTTATACCATGGGACATCGGTAAGAATCCCTTCTTGGACTCTTCCATTTTGAATTTCTTCAAAACCTTGTCCAAATAAGTACTCTGACTCAATCCAATGAGCCGCCTTGATCTATCTCTATAGATCCTGATTCCTAATATGTAAGTCGCCTCACCCAAATCACTCATTGAGAAACTCCTTTCCAATGACTCTTTGGTTTCTTGCAACATCATGACATCATTTCCAATCAGTAATATGGCATCCACATATAAGATTAGAAAGTTTACTTTGCTCCCACTAAACTTCTTGTATAAACAAGAATCATGATCACTCTTGATGAAGCCAAACGATTTGACTACCTCATCAAAGCGAATGTTCCAACTCCGAGATGCTTGCTTCAACCCATAAATGGATTTCTGAAGTTTGCATACCTTGTCAGCATTAGCTGGATCGACAAAACCTTCGGGCTGTATCAAATACACGTCCTCAGTTAAATTTCCATTAAGGAAAGCCGTCTTGACCTCCATCTGCCATATCTCATAGTCGAAATAGGCTGCTATGGCTAACATGATCCGAATTGATTTAAGCATCGCTACAGGCGAGAATGTCTCGTCGTAGTCAACTCCTTGAACTTGTCGGAACCCCTTCGCGACAAGTCGTGCTTTATAGACGGAAATATTTCCATCCATATCAATTTTCTTCTTAAAGACCCATTTGCACTCGACGGGTCTTGCACCGTCAGGCAGATCAACCAAATTCCAAACTTGGTTTTCATCCATGGACTTTAACTCGGATCTCATGGCTCCAAGCCATGACTCGGAATCAGATCCCACCATCGCTTCCGAATAAGTTGCCGGCTCATTACTGTCTAACAGTAAAACATCTCGAGCACTCTGTAATCTGGCAGATCTCCGTGGTTCAGGTGCTGTTACCGGTGTAGGTACCACGACCGGCTCAGCCTCCAAGGCGTTCGCCGACTCGCCCCTAGCAGGTTCCTCTCGAATTTCTTCGAGTTGCACTGTGCTCCCACTGACTTCCCGACTGAGAAACTCTTTCTCAAGGAAGACACCATTCCGAGCGACAAACACTTTGCCCTCTTCCCGGTTGTAGAAGTAGTACCCCAAGGTTTCCCTCGGATACCCCACAAAAATACACTTATCCGACTTGGGCGTGAGCTTGTCCGACTGAAGTCGCTTGACAAATACCTCACAACCCCAAATATTAAGAAAAGACAAACTTGGCTTTTTGCCCGTCCACATCTCATGTGGTGTCTTCTCTACTGACTTTGATGGTACTCTGTTTAGTGTGAAAGCTGCAGTTTCTAGACAATAACCCCAAAATGATAAAGGTAGATCTGTCCGACTCATCATTGATCGTACCATGTCCAACAAGGTCCGATTTCTCCGTTCCGATACACCGTTTCTCTGCGGTGTACCCGGCGGAGTCAGTTGAGGAACTATTCCACAACTCTTTAGATGGTCATCAAACTCATGGCTCATGTATTCGCCTCCTTGGTCCGACCGTAGAAACTTTATTTTCTTGCTGAGCTGATTCTGTACCTCACTCTGGAATTCCTTGAACTTTTCAAAGGCTTCCGACTTGTGTTTCATTAAATAGATATATCCATACCTACTCAAATCATCAGTGAAGGTAATGAAGTACTCATAACCACCTCTGGCTGTCGTGCTCATTGGACCACATACATCACTATGTATTAGTTCCAACAAGTCGGACGCCCTTTCACAACTCCTTGCAAAAGGTGTCTTGGTCATCTTGCCTAGTAGGCATGATTCGCATGTCTCGAATGACTCTAAGTCAAACGAAGTTAGAAGTCCATCATCATGGAGCTTCTTCATGCGCTTCCAACTTATATGACCAAGCCGACAGTGCCAAAAGTAAGTCATATTCAGATCATTTGATTTCAATCTTTTAACATTTATGTTATAGACCGATTCACTATCAAGATTTAAAATAAATAACCCGTTCTGAACGGATGCAAAGCCATGAAACATATCTTTCAAATATAGAGAACAACCACTATTCTTAATATTCGACTCATAACCTTGTCTCGCTGAATGGAAATTTCAATGTTAATCGCTGGTTGACTTGACTTCGGAACTCAAACATGAGGCGGAAATAATGTTTCGACTAAGCGCTGGAACATAATAACAATTATTTAGTTCCAAAATAAATCCTGAAGGTAAATGAAGTTGCATCGTGCCGACTTCCAACGCAGCGACTCTCGCCTTGTTGCCGACCCGAATGTCAACCTCTCCTCTTGCCACGCTCCTAGTTCTTACCAGTCCCTGCAACGAGTTGCATATGTGAATAACTGATCCAGTATCATATACCCAAGAACTATTAGGCGCATCAGCAAGATAAATGTCTATAACATTGCACACAAGCGTACCTGAGTTGGAAGTCACACCTCCACTCTTGGCTCTGTCAGCCAAATACTTGGTGCAGTTCCTCTTCCAGTGGCCATCTTGCTTGCAATAAAAGCAGTTGGCTCCGGCTGTAGGAGAAGGTTTAGTCTTTGAGGGAGCACTCTGGACAGGGCCATGGGTACTACCTCCTGACTTATCCTTCTTCTTCTTAGTCCAAGAACTCTTCTTGAACTTAGCCTTATTCTGCACCATCAACACTTGACTGGCGCCTTTCTTGATATCAGCCTCTGCCGTTTTGAGCATCCCATGTAATTCAGTGATACTCTTATCCATACCATGCATATGGGAGTTCGAGATGAACGGACCATACGCACTAGGAAGAGAGTTCAGAATTATATCAGTAGCGAACTCTTCGTTAATGGGGAAGCCCAGCCGATCCAGAGACTGTATGTAACCAATCATCTTGATTACATGCGGACTCAGTGGATCGCCGTCTTTCAGCTTACAGCCAAGCAAAGCTTGAGAGACTTGATACCTCTCAGTCTTTGCTTGAGCCTGGAACATACTTTTGAGGCTTTCGATCATATCGTAGGCCTCAACATTCTCGAACTACTGCTGCAAGTCCGGTTCCATGTGTGCAAGCATAAGACAGCTAATTTCGGTAGACTCATCTCTAGTCTTACGGTAGGCATTTATGACAGCGACAGTCGCATCGTCATCTGGCTCTTCTGGAAGTGGAGTTTCTAGAACATGTTCTTTCTTGTCATGCTTGAGGACTATCCTCAGATTACAATACCAGTTGGTGAAATTAGTTCCATTAAGCTTATCTTTCTCTAAGATTGACCTCAACGCAAACGCGGACAACTGAGGAAGGTTGCTAGGTGCCATTGATCTAGAACAGAAGAATACGCAAAAACACTTAAGACATGTATTCATAAAAGAGCAGGCATATTAAACGCTTTAATACTTATGCTCCCACTAGAACCAACATCCCTCCGATGGTTGCTAAGTGATTCAAGACCCTAAATAAGCAAGCCGACTAGTGAGCTTTAGCATCACCGCTAGCCGTCAAGTGATCTAGGTAGGAAACACCTTGCCAATCGTATCTCTATACGACTCCTGTTAGTTGGGTGACATCACATGCCCCGGCTCCCAACCTACCTCGCCCCGAGCCCCACAACCGTTGTGATGGACTCGTCTAGATTACCAAGTGCTTCTGCTTGTAAGAGTCCGACTCAAACCCACCTAACCGGAAAGAATTGGTAGCACCTCAATTTTATGAGCCCACTACCAAGAATGTCCGACTTGTGATGGTGCAGCACTGGCGGGGCGACCGACTAGACCTTCTTTGAGGGATTAAAGAATCTACCAACTATCTAAATAGAGGCAAATAGAGACATAACAATAACACAAATAAAGCAATTATAATGTGAAATGGTATGGCTCTCTTCATGGTGATCTCCATCTCCACGAAGCTTGCAAGTCGACTCGTGCCAACTCTTGTCACGTGCCATCTTGCTCCATGTAGCCGACTTGTACATCGACTTGCATGCCTCCCGGGTTATCCAACAAGCTACACTAGCTAGTAAATGAAAATTTACATAGAGAATCCGACACGCAGGCCGGTATACAATAAAATGACAGCACCTAGGCTCCAGCCGGCTGACAAGAACATGATACGCAGATCATGTATGGATTACACACATCACATGCACATAAGCCATACCATTCACAACTTCCTGCAAAAACAAGTTATGCATAGATACGATATCTACCGGCGTTGTGAAACTCGCAACGACATCTAAGGCGCTACGACAGGGCGAAGCCGGCGGTCACGGTATACCCCGATGGCGGAAACCGACCGGTAGGGGTAAGTTGTTCCACGACCTTAGCAATATGATCACGGAAACCAGATCATCCATTAACCCCGAGTACGATTGATCCAATCAACCTTGTACAAAAACGATCTATCTCATAGACCGACCACCAAAACAACAATTAGATCACATCTAACGCTTACTACATATCACATATGTATGGATCTCGGGCCTAATACCAGAAGCTACCGCTCTGATACCACTGTTGGAACGCGTAGAGATAAACAAAACTTTTCCTACGCGATGCTTCCAAGATCTAGCCGAGGTAGAAGGCCACGATGATTACCACTAGACGCGCAGGTGTGGATTATCGATGCAGCGCGTCGGGGCAGTGCAGTCCCACGATCCGGTCCGGCCGATCCAATCCCTCGAACGTCGAAGTGTTGAACGTACAGCACCTCTGCCGGTATCCACACGTACGAGGAGGAGCTCCGACGGCGGACTGCTAGGTCCGGTGCGGCGGCTGGACTGAGTGGGGCTAGGGTTCCCAACGCATGGGAGAGTGGACTAACGTGCCCGCTGGGCAACCTGCGCCCCTCTTTATATAGCGTATGGTAATGGGCTTCACAACACTTGTGGCCCATTCCCTCTGTGAGTCCGACTCACAAAACCAGTCCATTTCCAGTTCGGGTCCAACCCGACCAATACTTGCTCCCGCTCTTAAGTGTGCGACCCTGCAGGCTCATGGCGACTTGGACACGATTGGAGTCCAACTCCCAATCGATCAATCGGTAGCGGCTCCTAGCAGAACGTGCCGACTCCCAAGTACCATTGAGTCATGACGACATACCTTTCAATGTGATATTCATCTTAGTCCTTTTTGCCTCATGATATACCTTGTCGAGCTATAGACGATTTATCGTCATCCCTTAAATAGCTCAACTCTCTTCTCGATCCGTGATATGTGATTCACCTGACTAACTCTTAGTCAACAGACACAGTTAACACTTAACTGAGTTGCGCATGGCCATGCTTCCTTAATCATATCACTCGAGAGGGCCCAGAGAATATCTCTCCATTCGGAGGGGCAAAATCCCATCTTGATTATCCACATCACGCAGCTTGCTTCTCATTCGACCCGAACTCTGCCTTTATAGTTGCCTTGTCACAGAACAACGTTTGACAGAACCTAAGTAGGTGATCCACAACTCGGATTGTGCGACAACCTCAGGTCTAAGGATTACATTGATTGAGACATGCAAATGACGACTTGATCGTGGCATCTCAATGTGGGTCAGTCCGACTTGCTAAACTCTTTAGCCAAGTCCGTGAGCGTTGGAATGGCATCACCATGCCCATGACAAGTGGAACTGTGTCATCAGCCAACACTCACATTAGTCTAGGGTGTGTGTCCAGCACAACCTAAATGACCAAGGACAATCTAGTATGAACAA
This sequence comes from Alopecurus myosuroides, assembly GCA_028641055.1. Classification (NCBI taxonomy): domain Eukaryota; kingdom Viridiplantae; phylum Streptophyta; class Magnoliopsida; order Poales; family Poaceae; genus Alopecurus; species Alopecurus myosuroides. The sequence continues at coordinate 271,301,697 of CM054062.1, read as the reverse complement.
CATGAATATATAGTTCCACAATCGAATCACATATTCAATGACATATATCAGATGTTCAAAACAAGGACAACTTAATAACTTTATGAATACAGTGGGAATTACATCATACATGATTGCCTCTAGGGCATATTCCCAACCAAGGGGACCCTCATAGCACTCTAAGAACGTGTCTCCCTAAATGCCGACTACAAAAGTTCCACCCTGGCGCCAAGGGTTCGCACCTGCATATGCATGCGGCAAATGGAAAACCCGAACTAAATGAGGCGATTTGGACGAGATGCGAATCGAATCAAAGTTGCGGGGGGCGCCCATACTCGCTTCCCACATGCGGTTAGTGCGCTCATCATGGATCGGAGGACAAGACCCTTTTCCTAATTAAGGTCGACACTAGCAGGCCTCAAAACCACGCCGGGCCTCCTGCCGGTGCCTTATCATCAAATTATTATTACCCAAAGCATTAACATGTTGTTGATTGAATTGAAACCCAACTATCGACTAAACAGGTGATAAGATAAATGACGACAAGACTCGAGCACATACAACCCTAAGCATGCAACTACGACACGAGGGCCATCGGGGTAAACAAACAACAGTTGATAGGAAGTGGAAGGAAGGCTATATCATGGTTGCAAGGTAAACATATGATAAGATCGAGACACAAGCATCGAATCATAAGGCTAGCATAAAGATAACGGAAAGAATCGGTAACAAGTGATGAAAGGCAACCATAGGTAGCAAGTGAGTATACTTGCCTGAGATCCAGCAAGTAGAGGTACATCCACAGAACTTGTCGTTGCTCACATCATCTCAACGTCCTATCCGCGAAGAAGCAACGAACTAGAACAAACACCGGATGCAACAATTACTTCTACGGAAAAAGATCCAGCATGATACTATTTTATATGCATGACAATTAATTGATGCATCAAAGTAAACCAGTTGACATGGTAAACATATTTAAATGGGCCCATATGCAATTTGGATTGCATATGGAAAAGCCCATGAATTAATGTTGAATTAAATGATCTACAAATAACCATCATGTGAAAGTAGATTAGAATGATGCATGGATGATGAAAACAATAAGAAAACAACAATAGCTTCAATTTGAAATGTTGTTTACCAAGTTTGGAATTTTATTTATTAAGTTATGAAATTTGGCTTCTTAAATGAGTTACACAACCATTTATTGTTTTCACCCATTTTAAATGTTCAAAACATATAACAAAATTTATATTTGGAAAGAACAAAAAAATTTAGATGGAATACATATTTCATTTGTTGAATTTGGATTTTAGATGAGCAAGTTATTAAATTGACAATTTTAAATGCATTAATTAAGAAATAGTTGTTTTCAGCAATTTAATTTATTCCAAATAGAAAACAAAATTTATATTTGGAAAGCTTATTCAATTTTGCATGGAAAACATATTTTACATGTTGGAATTGGATGTGAATTGCCCAAGTTATGAATTTTGCAATTTAAAAGGTTTAATTAAATCATTGACTTATTGCACCACTTTTAATTAGGGAAAACAGTAAACAAATTGTATTGAAAAGGTTGAAAACATGTATAAAATGTTTCAATGAACAATTTGAGCGATTAAACATAATTTTTGGGTTATTATTGAATTTATTATGCAATTTTTCATAAGCATTCTTATTCTGCCCTTTTTAGTAAACAGAAGAAAACATGTTCAAATTTAATTCAATTGTGACCAAATAAAATACCAATGTGTATAGTTTGTTAAGACAAATTTTTAGAGCCCAAGTTTGCTCAAATTGGATGAACAGAACTCAAGTTATGAAATTCCAAAGTTTCAAATTTTTATTGTATTTTATGTATTTAATTTTTTAGTGCAAAAATTATTACAGAAACATATTGCAACTTTGACATTAACAGAAAGAGTACAAGATTATGAATCCACAGAAACTTGAATCATTGAAATTGGAGCAATATTCAATTTGTTATTGATTTTACAAATAAAGGCTCAGATCTGTTTTTCTGGAATTCGGGAAATAAAAGAAAAAAATGGACAAAAAGGGGTGGCTTTGCGCCTGGGGGGGATCGAACTCGGGGCTCCAGGGCGTACGTACGGGGTGCTAGCCACTGCGCTGCTGCTGCTTGTTTGGTTTATACAGGATGAGTGGGGGTTTTGAGGTGGACTGCTGCGCTGTTAACTGAATTAAGTTCAGTTAACTGAACTCGCCGTGGACGACAGACAAGAAACGCCGGCGAGCGTCCGCCGCGGCAAGCTGCTGCGCGGGCGGGCGTGGTGTGCGTGTGTGTCGCGGCGCAGGGGAACAGAGAAGAACGTGGGGTGTGTGCGAGAGGAGGAGGGACAGGAGGGAGAAGGGGGGTGCTCACCACGCTGCTGTCGACGACGGGGCTGCGGTGGTCGCCGGCATGGGAGGAAGCCCGCGGCTTCCCTAGGGCGCCCCGGTCCCGGTGAAGTGGCGAGGAGGAAGGCCGGGGCACGGGGGTTCCATTCCCGGCATCGGCACAGCTCGAGGAGGACCGTGGCGACGAGGCGACGGCGGGCTGCTGCTCGGTGGGTGTGGGGATGCAGAGAAGAAAGCAGAGAGGGAGGAGGAGAAAGGGAGCGGCGGCGGCGTTGAGAGAAGGAGAGGGAGGTTCTAGGGTGAGCAGAGGGGAAACAGAGGCGAGGTTTTTATGGAGGGGGGAGGAGCAGCCGCGGCCGTCCCATCGGCATCAGGTCGACGTGGCTCCCCTGGATGCACTGCCGTACGAGGAAGAAGAGAGGAAGTGGGCTGCTAGGTGGTTTAGGTGGGCTGGTTGCTGGGCTAGGTCAACAGGGGGTGCAGCTGGGCCTAGAGGAGAATGGGTTGGGGTGGTAGGTGGGCTTTGGCCTGCCTCCCCCTTTGGTTTGTTTTTCCTATTTGTATTTTTTTTTGTAAGAGAGAAAAAGAGAGAAGCAAAAAGGAATTTTTGGGATAGTTTTACATTTCAGAAAATTATAAAACAAGTTTCTATGCACTTGGCATCTAAAATTCCCAGTTGCACAAGTTTTGGTTTTTCCAAAATTCAAAAGTTTCCATTAATGTTTGCATTTGAATTTGAATTTAAATTTGAATGGGACTAGGGTTTTAATAAAAGGGGTTTTATTAACCAGGCAATTAAAATTCAAAACTATTGAAAACAATTTGAGTTGTTTAGTTTGCAATTTTTAATTGGAAACTTTGGACATGTTTGAAAGTTTGAAATTGGTTTGAACTTTTTAAATTGTTTTGAAAACAAGGTGCAATGCATATGATGCATGTGATGCAATGCAAAAAAAAAAGAAAAACAACCAACTTTCTAACTTAGGGAGAACACCCCAGGTGTTACAGACGACACCACTAACAAGGGATTGCGCCCTCGCAATCCACCCACTAACCCGTGAGGGGAAAGAAGTTCGACTATCGATTCTTCATGCTCCCAGTTGATCTCCTCGACACCACTAACAAGGGCTTCTCGACACCACTAACAAGAGATTCTTGCTCGGGTTGATGACGATGTTCTTCCACCAGGAATCTTCCGATGATCGAACCTATTAGGTTAAAGGCTCAGAAGACGTCCAACCCACGTAGGATCCTAACACTTTGAAAGATAGACAAGGGGGGAGACTCCAAAACAAAAAAGATGGGAGGGGAAATAGAATAGAGATAAGGAGAAAACAAGAATCCTATTGAGATGTTTCCAAAACAGGTTTTGCACAAATAGTTTTGACACTCTAAAAACACGACCGTTAGCGAGGTTATCCTACAGGCTTTGCGGACCCGTTGCTTCGATAACCATTCGTATCGAAACAATATAGGGAATCGGAATCATGCTCCGATACCATTTGTGACACCCCGAGATCGGGCACTATGCAAATTTCAGCATTCCCGCCAAAATCCACATAATAACCGATTCCAGGTTGCCACTTGTGATAACATTACAACAGTTCACGAATATTCCGCAACCACAACAGAAGAGATATATACAAGACGACTCAAACGAGTCAAGGATACAACCGATACAATACAAAGATCCAAATAACAGCGGAAGAAACAACATAGCGTCCGACTACGGACAAGATACAAATTGGACTAAGAGTCCTGAAGATAACCGATGGCGTCCAATCCCTGCCCAGGCCAAGCCGGAGGGATTCCCAAGCTAATGTCGTCAGACTTCAAACCTGTTGACTGCAATGTGGAATATGCAGCCACGAAAAGGATTCGTGGGTCAGTACGGTTAAGTACTGGCAAGTGGATAACCCATACTCACAAGATACCAGCGTAACCAATCATCACAAGATACATATACTTTGGGTACAGCAGAAAGAAAGGGATTATTGCAAAGAAGCGGCAGCGGGCTGCACTAACTAACTACAGAGACTCGCTACAACATCCGGCTAAAAGAAAGGGGATAAGATAGCGTATCAGAACCAACTACAACTACTCACCAAGCAATACCCATCCAATGTTACCTCCTACTAAGGAAGCAACCCAAGGAAACTCACACGGTTGATTAGGGTGACATTCATTTTTATGGTGGAGGTAATCTATATTACTAGCCAAGTTACCATCGTTAAGTGTAAGTTGTCTGAGTACTTGTTAGCCAGCACTTTCATCAAGTCATCCATAACCGCGGACAACATGGCTTCTCGAGAAGATTTAACCCTGCAGGGATGCACCAATTTGGCCGTACACGTAAGAATAACCCGCCAGATGGAAAGGCCCTTCCACCAAGCGAGGCACTCAACACAACCCAACTCTTCTTCGCATCAAGCCCCAAGAACCCCGTGCAATTGAGCGCACGGCTAGTCAAGCCCCACGAAGAAAAGGGGACCCTCATAGCACTCTAAGAACGTGTCTCCCTAAATGCCGACTACAAAAGTTCCACCCTGGCGCCAAGGGTTCGCACCTGCATATGCATGCGGCAAATGGAAAACCCGAACTAAATGAGGCGATTTGGACGAGATGCGAATCGAATCAAAGTTGCGGGGGGCGCCCATACTCGCTTCCCACATGCGGTTAGTGCGCTCATCATGGATCGGAGGACAAGACCCTTTTCCTAATTAAGGTCGACACTAGCAGGCCTCAAAACCACGCCGGGCCTCCTGCCGGTGCCTTATCATCAAATTATTATTACCCAAAGCATTAACATGTTGTTGATTGAATTGAAACCCAACTATCGACTAAACAGGTGATAAGATAAATGACGACAAGACTCGAGCACATACAACCCTAAGCATGCAACTACGACACGAGGGCCAACCGGGTAAACAAACAACAGTTGATAGGAAGTGGAAGGAAGGCTATATCATGGTTGCAAGGTAAACATATGATAATATCGAGACACAAGCATCGAATCATAAGGCTAGCATAAAGATAACGGAAAGAATCGGTAACAAGTGATGAAAGGCAACCATAGGTAGCAAGTGAGTATACTTGCCTGAGATCCAGCAAGTAGAGGTACATCCACAGAACTTGTCGTTGCTCACATCATCTCAACGTCCTATCCGCGAAGAATCAACGAACTAGAACAAACACCGGATGCAACAATAACTTCTACGGCAAAAGATCCAGCATGATACTATTTTATATGCATGACAATTAATTGATGCATCAAAGTAAACCAGTTGACATGGTAAACATATTTAAATGGGCCCATATGCAATTTGGATTGCATATGGAAAAGCCCATGAATTAATGTTGAATTAAATAATCTACAAATAACCATCATGTGAAAAGTTGATTAGAATGATGCATGGATGATGAAAACAATAAGAAAACAACAATAGCTTCAATTTGAAATGTTGTTTACCAAGTTTGGAATTTTATTTATTAAGTTATGAAATTTGGCTTCTTAAATGAGTTACACAACCATTTATTGTTTTCACCCATTTTAAATGTTCAAAACATATAACAAAATTTATATTTGGAAAGAACACAAAATTTTAGATGGAATACATATTTCATTTGTTGAATTTGGATTTTAGATGAGCAAGTTATTAAATTGACAATTTTAAATGCATTAATTAAGAAATAGTTGTTTTTAGCAATTTAATTTATTCCAAATAGAAAAAAAATTATATTTGGAAAGCTTATTCAATTTTGCATGGAAAAAATATTTTACATGTTGGAATTGGATGTGAATTGCCCAAGTTATGAATTTTGCAATTTAAAAGGTTTAATTAAATCATTGACTTATTGCACCACTTTTAATTAGGGAAAACAGTAAACAAATTGTATTGAAAGGGTTGAAAACATGTATAAAATGTTTCAATGAACAATTTGAGCTATTAAACATAATTTTTGGGTTATTATGGAATTTATTATGCAATTTTTCATAAGCATTCTTATTCTGCCCTTTTTAGTAAACAGAAGAAAACATGTTCAAATTTAATTCAATTGTGACCAAATAAAATACCAATGTGTAGAGTTTGTTAAGACAAATTTTTAGAGCCCAAGTTTGCTCAAATTGGATGAACATAACTCAAGTTATGAAATTCCAAAGTTTCAAATTTTTATTGCATTTTCTGTATTTAATTATTTAGTGCAAAATTTATTACAGAAACATATTGCAGCTTTGACATTAACAGAAAGAGCACAAGATTATGAATCCAAATAAAATTGAATCATTGAAATTGGAGCAATATTCAATTTGTTATTGATTTTACAAATAAAGGCTCAGATCTGTTTTTCTGGAATTCGGGAAATAAAAGAAAAAAATGGACAAAAAGGGGTGGATTTGCGCGTGGGGGGATCGAACTCGGGGCTCCAGGGCGTACGTACGGGGTGCTAGCCACTGCGCTGCTGCTGCTTGTTTGGTTTATACAGGATGAGTGGGGGTTTTGAGGTGGACTGCTGCGCTGTTAACTGAATTAAGTTCAGTTAACTGAACTCGGCGTGGACGACAGAGAAGAAACGCCGGCGAGCGTCCGCCGCGGCAAGCTGCTGCGCGGGCGGGCATGGTGTGCGTGTGTGTCGCGGCGCAGGGGAACAGAGAAGAACGTGGGGTGTGTGCGAGAGGAGGAGGGACAGGAGGGAGAAGGGGGGTGCTCACCACACTGCTGTCGACGACGGGGCTGCGGTGGTCGCCGGCGTGGGAGGAAGCCCGCGGCCTCCCTAGGGCGCCCCGGACCCGGTGAAGTGTCGAGGAGGAAGGCCGGGGCACGGGGGTTCCATTCCCGGCCTCGGCACAGCTCGAGGAGGACCGTGGCGACGAGGTGACGGCGGCTCCTGACGGCGGGCTGCTGCTCGGTGGGTGTGGGGATGCAGAGAAGAAAGCAGAGAGGGAGGAGGAGAAAGGGAGCGGCGACGGCGTTGAGAGAAGGAGAGGGAGGTTCTAGGGTGAGCAGAGGGGAAACGGAGGCGAGGTTTTTATGGAGGGGGCAGGAGCAGCAGCGGCCGTCCCATCGGCATCAGGTCGACGTGGCTCCCCTGGATGCACTGCCGTACGAGGAAGAAGAGAGGAAGTGGGCTGCTAGGTGGTTTAGGTGGGCTGGTTGCTGGGCTAGGTCAACAGGGGGTGCGGCTGGGCCTAGAGGAGAATGGGTTGGGGTGGTAGGTGGGCTTTGGCCTGCCTCCCCCTTTGGTTTGTTTTTCCTATTTGTATTTTTTTTTGTAAGAGAGAAAAAGAGAGAAGCAAAAAGGAATTTTTGGGATAGTTTTACATTTCAGAAAATTATAAAACAAGTTTCTATGCACTTGGCATCTAAAATGCCCAGTTGCACAAGTTTTGGTTTTTCCAAAATTCAAAAGTTTCCATTAATGTTTGCATTTGAATTTGAATTTAAATTTGAATGGGACTAGGGTTTTAATAAAAGGGGTTTTATTAACCAGGCAATTAAAATTCAAAACTATTGAAAACAATTTGAGTTGTTTAGTTTGCAATTTTTAATTGGAAACTTTGGACATGTTTGAAAGTTTGAAATTGGTTTGAACTTTTTAAATTGTTTTGAAAACAAGGTGCAATGCATATGATGCATGTGATGCAATGCAAAAAAAAAAACCAACTTTCTAACTTAGGGAGAACACCCCAGGTGTTACAGTGGACGAACTTCTTGACCCATATACGAACTGCTGGTTGGAAGACAAGGTACGTTTGAATTTCATACATGGAGATGCAGAAGAAATACTGCGTCTATCGGTAGGTCTCTACATGGAGGATACGTGGGCTTGGCACCCCGAACGGCTGGGATATTTCTCGGTACGCTCTGCTTATAAGTGCTTGGTTCATAATGCTCGACGGTATATTGCTGGCCGATCGGGTGGAGAACAAACACATTCGTGGAAACGGCTCTGGAAAATGCCTATCCCCCCAAAAGTTAGAAACTTTTGGTGGCGTGTGATCAAGAAGTTTATTCCGGCTAAGGAAATTCTTCGTCAACGACATATTGAAACTGTTGATAATTGTGATTTTTTGTGGCTCGCCGGAAACAATTTTCCATTCGCTATTTAAATGCACTTGGGCTAAGATGTTTTGGAGTGAGATCAAGCAAACTACAGGGGTAAAGATTCCAAATCTTCACCCGGGCAGTTGGGCGCTGGACCTTCTCGATGATGACAAGATTCCGATGGCAAGCGCCTCCATCATTTTATGTGGCTCATGGGCAGTTTGGAGCGAACGGAATGCTAGGCGGCATTGGGAGGTAACCAGAACCATTACACAATCTGCTAAGTGGGCAATTGATACAACTAATGATCTTATATATTACGGTAAACAGAAATCGCCTCCGACAGCTAAAAAGATAGTCAGATGGATGCCGCCTATTGATGATACTGTCAAGGTGAACGTGGATGCAACGTTCAATGAAGAGAACAATTATGGAGGAACAGGGGTAACTCTAAGGGGCACCGATGGCCAGTTACGGATTGCACAATCTATCTGGTACGACTGGGTGGCTTCCGCGATTACTATGGAAGCCTATGCAATCTGGGATGGCATCAAATTGGCTATTGATAGGGGATTCCGAAAGATTATTTTGGAAACGGACTCACATCAATTAGGTCAAATGTGGGCAGCGTCAAATTTTGACAGATCGGTACTTGCCCCGATTCTTGCGGAGGTGAGTGATTTATCAGGAAATCTAGATGCTTTTAGCCTTAATTATATCCCTAGAATAGCAAATCAATTGGCACATCTGTGTGCCAAGCATAGCAGCCAGGATAGACAGAGATGCCTATGGATTAATTACACTCCGTCCTTTTTCGATGCCCGTATCAGAAAGGATTGTAAATCAGACTAATGGCTGTAATTTCGGGACAGCAAGTTTCTGACGCACTCTTTTCCTTACCAGGGTACTAAAGGGACCGGAAGGTTTTTAATGAGGCGGCTTGCTTGGTTAATATATATATTGTTTGATTTCAGAAAAAAAGACAATGGATAATATACCCACAAAATTCCACACCATACATATTGGAAAGTCATTTTGCTCCCGCCCGAGCACAAGTGAACTCTTCGGGTTTCAAAATATATCTATAAATTAAAAATAATTTCGTATGTAATCCATGATGTAGCATACGAACAGGTACCGCCAAATGATGGGCTACATAAAAATAACAAAATCTTAATTTTTTTTGAAGGTCGGAAGCACTATACTCAGATCCGTGCATTTGTCTTTCTACTATCTAACTAAAAATACAAAGTATTTCAATTTGAAATTTTACACGTTGAGAGGAAAACCCAGGACTGTTTTTCCTGGAAATTTGAAATATCTTTTTTGAACTTTTTTAATAAACACAAGTAGCACTAGAGCCTGGGAGATGGAAATCTTCACTCCGTATATTCTTCCTCCTTTCAAAAATAGGATGTCTATTAGTTTTATTCAAAATCAATAAGGTTTCACCAAGTATATGTCAAAAATTAGTTTTATTCAAAAATTGTATATATACGTCATACAAACCTAAATTTTAGGTATTCAAGGTATCCACAATATACACCTGTACAAATTGAACAGTATTTTGTACAGAAGCATGGGCACCATGGAGCATGTGTTAATTTACCTATATATATATCAATAGGGTCGCGCTATTTGACATCCAGGGTGCAGAATAGTTATTCTACACCCACCCTGTATCTTTTGAATTATAAGTGATTTTTGCGTCACGTAAATTTTGTCGTGTTCCTTATGTCGAGTAGAACGTAAGAAAATATATACAGGACATAGAACTTTTATTTACATGATGCTACAAAAAAAAAGAAAAAACACATTATTACGTTGTTTTTATGACTTTTATGATGCTATGACTCACATTTTTTTTCGTTTTTATGCCGAGTATTCCCTTATGTATCAAACATGAACATAAATAATTACATACGTAACATAAATTTTTGACTTGACAACATAAAAAATATTGTGGATACAAAATAAGTTTTCTGCACTCAGTGTGCCAAATAGAGTGTATATATATATGTATGTGTGTGTGTATATATATATATATATATATATATATATTATATATATATATATGAGTGTGGATTTTCTGCCATGGGGTGTAGCTACCCGTGCCGTAGCAACCGTTGGATGATGTCCATCTCAAACGTCAACCTCACGACCACTTGACGGCGCTAGCAGAGGAATCTCTTAACCAAAACGCGGTGAGCCCCACTTCATGCGGCTTTCCCCTCCTCAGCAAGGGGTACGTCCTGCCCACAAAACAATTGTGGGCTGCACATGCATGCACCAACAAGAAAACAAACAACCCATTGTGGTGGACCCATGTGTAAAAAGGAATTATTCCGTGGAAATGAGAGGTCAGCACAGTGTGGTTTCACATCTCAAGATTTTTCTTAACTGAGGATAATATTGTGAAGCTAGTAACCAACAGTCTGTGTGAAAACAATATCCACCGTGATCTTACCCATCCCACCTTCTCTTGTCCAAAGATCATGTTGAGTGTTGTTTTATCGAAACTGCTTCGCGTCCGACACAGAAAGTAGTTCTTTTTTTTTACTTTATTTTAGGGGAGAAAATGACTTTATTTTCCTTCTAGTGCAAACACCATGTTTTATCGACTTTTTCTAGGGAAGTAACTAATTTATTTCCATGTACCGCAAACACCAAAACCGGTGCTGCTGTTCAAGCGAATATTACATCGTGTTACTGAAAATAACACATCATGTCTGCGCATAACACGCGCACTAAACCACAGTTAGTCATGCCAACTCACTCCCTAGAACTCCACCAACGACCAAGAATTGAACAGAACATAGGAAGAAGGCCTCGATCCACCACCGACTGGATACAAACGTTTCAACAAGGAGCAATAAAGATTATTAAATGTGCCTAGTGCGCTCGAGTAGAAAAGATAAAATAATGAAACCGCTTCGTCTCCAATCGGTTGACTCCTCCAATGAGTTCTTGCTTCCTCAACCAGACTGTGGGACGCCTCTTGAACCGCGCTAATCTGTCACCCCTACTTGCAACGAAGAATCATTCTCCATCGCATCTAGTTGCCCAATTCTAGAGTAATTAATGGGACCAGTTTTCTTTAGCAGTTGCATCAGTTTTCAACGAAAACAAACTGAGTTCTACCGAAGCAATATGGACCTTGTACAGACTTCTCCAGGTCATTTGACTCATTTCAGAGCATGAAAGGAAAAATGAACGGAAGAAAGAAAAACAAAAGGAAGAAAAAACCTGAGTTCCATTCCGAACAAAAAACATCGACTCACACCGCGGCTAAAATATTCGATCCTTAGTGAGAGAGAGCATGGAAGAAAAATCAAATTGATATAACTCACTGAATGCATGTAAGTATGTCTCGCTGTTGAAATGCCACACGTTTCTTTCCCGCGCCAACAAAAATTTTGCATCGAGAAAAAACAGAAAGAAGAGAAGGAAATATGTATCCAAAATGTTGTATAATATGGAGAAACTGTTGGTGTTTGTGGTCTCTCCATGGATGCCACGGCAAACAGCAAGCCCCGCAAGAGTTCAGAACCCCCCTGCTGCGCTGACTAGCGGCGAGGAGAACGACAAAGCCAGCCAGACCACTCCATAGATATCCTTCAAGGAAGCTCGACCGTGCCTCCAAACCAACAAGGCAAACCGGACAAGGCCATACATGATGAGAAATCAGGCTAATTTTTCAGAAAAAAGCAACGACATGCTTCACTCCCCAGCTGAAATCGAAAGCCTGGAGCTGCCGGAGAGAGAAATAAGGGGAAGAAATTAATTGAACATCAAGTGCTTGAAAATCCCATAGCCGTACTAAATTAAAAAAATCTTAACCATGTGGATCTTGACAACAAACTAAAAACGGATCTAGAAAAAAAAAAAGCAAGACGACGGCATCATGTGAGACCAGTTCGGGCTACGGCTGGATGGAGAGCACTCCAGCTGAATCGACCAGACAACCTCGTCGACGGCCACGAGACCAAGCACCACGCATGAAAGAAAATCACAAATCGATAACATGGAAGAAGTTAGAAGTATTACTTTCCATGCGCGAGAAAAGTTGTGTAGGAGAAAAAAATGAGAAGATAAGGACAAAGTGACAAACAAGATTACGGGAGGGAGCATGATCTAAAGAAAAAAAAACAAAGGAGGCCAACGTGGTGGACGAAGACGGTGGCGTTTTGGGAGTCCAACTCTGGCTGCGGCGCGATAGAGGGACTCTGGCTGAAACGCATGGACGACCTCATCGACGGCCACAGACCTAGCACTGCACGCGGTGGAACTTAAGGTGGACGACGAGAACGCAATGGACTCTCCAGATCCAGCTGCCGGAACCGGATGGAGTTGGGGAAGCGGTGGGTGATGATTTGACCGGAGGAGCGACAACCGAGAGGACATATGGCAAGGGCGGCATCGCGTGGAGAAGGCGAATGGAGATCGACAGTTGGGGGAATAATAATTCAGCCACATGTCTCCTGAATGAATTATTCAGGAGAGAGAAGAAAAACAGAGGAAGGTGCGAGTAGTATGTCGTATGGGCGCGTCCCCACACAGTACGTTTGTATCTAACGCTGTTAGACACGCGTTGATCAACCGAGACGTGGGTAGCTACACCCCTATGCAGCAGGTAATTTTCGAGATATATATATATATATATATATATATATATATATATATATATATATCTTTACTATTAAGGTTACAGTGGTCGTGAGGCGGTGTCACACATCTAAGAAATTACGAGATAAATGTCACATCGTAACCAACTATCCGCTCGTAGATAATTACGAGAAATATGCCACCGCCCTAAATATTCTCTCATCCCTAACCTCTCCTAACAAAAAATGGTCCACACAACCATAAAAATAGTGTGCTCCTCTCCTTAATTTACTCAACAAATTCCTACTTCTCTATTTCTATCTTTATCATCTTTAGCATTAAGAGTAGACTTGTTTCCGAAGATTTAAATAGCGGGCTATATCACCGCTATAGCTTTTCGAGAGACCTCGCCGCCGGTTCCCCCACCCCCGCGACCTCCCGTCCCCCGCGCAGCTCGCAGACCCCCGCGTCGCCCCGCTGCGGCGACTCGGGGGGCGGAGCACTAGCAGACACCGCCGCCCCTTCCGAGCTCTCCTCCCTGCCGCCGCCGGGATCTCGCCGCCGGGAAAAGCCCGTGCGGTTGAGGGCGGCGGCGGGACCCTTCCTCGCTGCCAAGGGTGCTGACGGCGCGGCGTCTGGTTCCCCTTCTTCTGGCGCGAGCAGCCATGGCAGCGACCCATCTCCCCGGCTTCTGGTGCGGGTGACGGCGGCGCGGCCAGGAGGGTGTCCCGAGTAACCTCCCCCTCCTCCACCCTGCTCCCCTCCCGACTCTCTCGTCCTCGGTCGTGGAGGCAGCTGGAAGCCACGGCTGTGGGACCATGGCTGGTCCGTGCTGCGCCCTGAGCGGCGGCAGCCGGCTCCTCGCCTGGACTCATGTTTGCGCTGCGCCTCGGCGGTGGTGACGGTAAGGCCATCGCGGTGCTTAAGCTGCGCCCTGAGCGGCGGCAGCCATCCCCTCCTTGGACTTGCACGTGTGCTGCGCCTCGGCTGCGGCGGCGGCGGCCAGAGGCCTCGGCGGTGAGGGTGCGGTGGGGCTCGTGCTGCCGCCGCGGGCAGCTGGCCCCTCGCCGGAAATTTGGCGCTTTGTCACCTTTGGCCGGAGTGGATGTGCGGGTGTTGCCATCGTCGGAGGCGTCGAGACTCTCTGCGACCGGCGGGGCTGGTGAGTTTGGGTGGTCCTGGGAGCGTGCTTGATGCGCTGCGGACGGCTTGGCCGCTTGCGCGTGGGTGCCCGTTGTCCGACAGGAGGAGGACGTCGGTTGGTGGGGTTGGACCATGGGATTGGGCTACAATAGCGAGGGGCTGCGGTGGCGGCGGTGCGATAAACAAGGACGCCTATTCCAATCCGTTGGGTAGGGTGGGAGGTGGACGGCAATGCAATGCGGACGAAAGTCATGCCCGTCTTCGGTCGGTGCCGGCGGCGATGGCGCCCGTGGGCGTCGTTCCCCTCCTTGGAGGCGTCGCCAAGTTGTGCCGTCAATTCCCTCCTCTCTCGGTTTGGTGGATGTCTCCGGGTGAAAGCCTAGATTATGTTGGATCGGCGTGATGGCGGCGTCTTCGACGTCGTCCCTCCGTTGGGAGCATCGCGCTTGGAGACACGGCTTGGAGCTCTTGCTTATTTCCTCCGGCGCTCGCCGTCGTACAAGGCTGATGTTCAGAGGCGCTATGGACACTGTCGCCGGTGAGTCGAAGACGTCACCTTACTCGGGATCGACCAAATCCCGCCATCTACTTGCCACTTCTCAGGCATCAAGGGTGGATGGTGCGTCGACAAGGGAAGTTCGGGTCAAGCTGTCGGCCTTCGTAGATGACCGGCGTCGATTGAGACGCGGTGATGTTGCTCGGCCTAGGACAAGCTCTTCTGCTTTGTAGTTCTGATCCCGTTGGTGGCTGTCTTCGGACTAGCCGGATGTGGAGTACGTTCTACGCTCGTGATTTGGCGAGTTGTTGAACGTTTTGCTCTGCTGTGTTGTGTTGTATAGGGTGGTGTCTGCTCCTTGTTGAGCATGTAAAACTCTTCTTTTCTATCAATGCAAAGAAACGCAAAGCTTTTGCGTTTTCGCGAAAAAAAATCTTTAGCATTAAACCTGACTCCAACATACTTCGGTACGTCGTGTGATGGTCTGCCTGTGACAAATTTCTCCTGACCCTGCAAGCGCACGCACATGGCCACGTGGGCCAAGCCCAGGAAAATAAATCACTCGCTCTTCCCAGCACGTATCTCTGGTCTCTGCCTCTCCTCCAGGAACAAAGCTCGTCCCAGGCAGAAGCCACATCTAGGGCTCGTTCCCCGCCGCCACCGGGTTGAGCTCATATGGCCTCACCCCTCTCCTCTGGTAGGAGGAACGAAATTGGTTAACCGGATGCAGAATCCCCATCCCCAAGTTGCGGCCGTGTCGTTCGTCGCCTCTCGCTTCCCGGTCACCGAGCAAGACCGGAGGACGAGACCAAGCACTCAAGGAAGAACACGCAAGGAGCGCCGGCGCCTTCCCGTTTGGTGCCGACGTGAATGCCTGAATCGACTTTGACCTCTTGCCGCCCCCTTCACTCATCGCCCTCGACCTCAACTTGCTATCATAGCCATGTCCAGATCGAGAGCGGTCGCTAAGGACCTCCGTGCTCAATCTGCCGCCACACTTCATGCATCTTTGTTGCTTGGGCATTTACATAGGTAAACCCATTCTCCTAGCACTGGCCGCGAGTCGTGATTGGTTTCCCTGAACTATACTCTGCTTTCTTGGTGTAGTAATTGTCTGGTCTACCACTCGGGATGTGTCATTCCTACAGAGAATAAGTAGGTGGTCGATAGAATGGGATGTGAAATTGAGATTTAAACTACTTATCTGATCAATCACTTAATGCAAGGGTGCTGATAAAAGTGTCATGATTTTTATTAATTTATTTTTATCAACTATGTTCTACTGCCGCTGCAACCCTCTCAAGGAGTGCCCGCTGCTGCCAGGCAAAAGCAGATCCCCAGTCCTCCTCTACAATAATCACCCATCGATGTATAGGTCTACCAAAAGCAGACTGGTATACTGAACATGGATATTGTGTGGATGAGTTCTCACAGTCAGTAGTCTCACATGTGGCTGCATTGTAATAATCTGATCACTTCTACTTCAGCTTTCTCTGCATTGTTCTAATATTTTTTGTCTTAAAGAGTTTTTTCATGTTTGACAGTGTCATGATTTAACTTTTATTCACAATTTATTTCTTTGCGGGAAGATTCACAAATCAAATTAGGTTTTTCAATTCTCTTGTACTGCTGCTTTAAGACCAGCAGTTCCTGATCCATCCCGTGTGTACTGCCATCTCAGCGCAGGTTATTCCTAGCATTGGAAAGGAATCATTTGACCCCTCTCTCAAGTTTAGAAGATACTAAATGTTTTTCTTTGTGAATCTTCTTTGTTTAGCCCTGTCTGAACTATTCACTCTAAACCGTTCATTGTATTGAACTAGCTTACCATAGATGATGAGCAGATTTATAAGTAGAAGTTGAAGGACGTTAGTATTGTTAAAATGACAATTGTGTTGTTTTTGCTTACTAGATCAATGCCCTTTCTGTATAATAGATGTTGTGTTCTCCAAATAAAAGCTCACTTGGTTGTGACCTGACAAAGTGGTAATACTATAATTCATGGGATACTTGTACTCAGAGAGATTAAGTCATATGTATGTGAATGATTAATATGAACCTAGGTGATGAGATAAATGATATCTTAGTCTCATAGGATTTTATCAAATCTTTAAAAATAAAATGAAACTACTTAGCTGCAGGTGGACTGTGTACAGATTATTGTTGATGATGCCTTCTTGGAGCTGGCGTACGGGATGGAGATGCAGATGGGATGGAGATGCCGCGGGCGGCGGTGGTAGAGGCATCCGAGGAGCTGTCGCACGGGATGGAGGTCGACTGTATGGGGATCCGTCACCAATGCCCTAGATCCTCCACGTGCCGCCGACGCGGCAGATCAATTGAAACCGATACGCCGCCACACGTCCCCTCATTAGCGTACTTGTCGTCTCGTGCCACTAACGGGCCCATCGCTGATGCTACCACCCAACGTTCTCGAACTCCTACTACGAGATGTAAGAAGAGGGCGAGGCAATCTGATATGTTCTGTGCCAGGGACATGTCGCCGGTGGTGTGATACTTCGGTTCATGAAATTGTGAGTTCTTATTATTTTGCCTACGGTTTTCTATTGTATATTTTAATGACCTAAATTTGTTGTCGTTGCCAACGCAGGCACCAAGAACTGAAATGGAAAACCTTTACCATGAGAGTTTCAATATTCATGCACTCCTAACCTTTTTCCAAATCTCTCTTAGGTATATATCTTGCTCGTAGTCTTTTGTTTGACGCACTCCTAACCTTTTTTCAAATCTCTCTTAGGTATATCCAGACTTGGCTGATCATGTACATGGAAATCAGCTTTTTTATGCCAGCTTGCTGAGCTTGGGTTTGCAAGAAAGATGCGAGCGATGTTGGACTACCCACTAAGTCATTGTGCAGAAGTCTTATTTCTGGTGTTAGCCACATCTATGTATGTGTTTTTGTTCCTAGAACCGCATAATGTTGTTTCTAAATATTTTTCACTATTATGAAACTTCTTTTTTATTTTCAGACTATGTATAATCTCCTACAACATGAAGTATTGTCTTGTGTTTTTCGTGCTATACTGAAGGACACTAAACTTAGCTGTATGTTGAAATAGCTCTAGCATCTCAACAGTTATGCATTCCTCAGTTTGAAAACATTTTGCTTCTTTCTAGATATTTTTAAAACTTCCTTTCTATGATGTGGTTAGTCATTATTATACATTGTACAAGATAATGGTTAAATGTTATTAAATTTGTAGGAATAAGCTGGGGATTTCGCTCGATGAATACATTGTACAAGATAATGCTTAACAAACCTTTCATTCTATATGGTTAATATTTTTAAAAGGTAACAGATTTGCCATTGTTCTTGACCATTATGTTTTAACTCATAGTGATATTTAGCATGGCTCATTCTCAACAATCACAATTTTATTGAACCGTTGATCATGTATGCCTTCCGGGTGGGAAGCCAGCACTGGCAGGACTTCAGTTATAGGTGAAGCCCAATAACGAAACCCTGGAGCAGATAACTCATTTTGATTCCGATGGATGTGAAGCTCAATAACGAAACACTGGAGCAGATAACTTATGTTGATTCCGATGGATGAAACATAGAGGATTGTGAATATATGCAGAAGTATCACCTCGTAGAGTATCAAACTCTATAATGTAACAGTTGAGGGACCCATGTTCGTATTTTTAGTAAATATAATGCAGTTCCATGTCTCCAAGACTGATATTCACATTTTAGGGTGAGTTTTCATTCTATTTTGGGAGGTTAGAACAATTTATATTTCATTTGGCCTGGACTACCAATGTTACTTGATCTTCTGGTTTGTTTTGGTTTATTATTCTGTGCCATTTGAGGTCAGCTTCCCTAATTTTCTCTTTAGCCAGACTAATAGAAAAAACATTGTTCTTGTCTTATCAAAAGCTATAAGGCGTCCGAGCCTCTAAAGGGGTACTCATAACTATTTGTCAGGGAACAATTCTTGATGCCCCAAGCATTTCCAAACTCTTGATTTGCTACATAAGATGATCTACTAAGTACATGATTCTCTTTTTGCGGAGTATTGTCTATACCTTTTATAGTTAGGATGTGAAATAAATTTCACAAAATAGGTTGGGTGCTTACAAATGGTAGTTGCACACTGTTAGTTAGCTCTGGGAGGTCAGATTTGTGTGCTTCTCATTCGGTATTTACCAGTTGAATTGTAAATTTTGGCAATATTTTTTAACACGTATTTGTAAGGCATTGCAGTTTTTTTTGGTTAAAAGTAAATACAGTCAATTAGAATATTTTTTCCCTGTCCTATATAATGATGCGAATTCTATATTTTCATTTTTTTACAAGAATAAATTTGAACCACTAGATTTTTTTTGTCCGTAGCAACGCGCGGGCATTCAACTAGTATATATATATGTCAACATTTATCCCGTGCACAGTAACTTTTTTTTCGCACGTGCGGTTTTGAAGCGTATGCTGGGGCGCCTCGCTTTTCGTATATATACCGTTTGGGGAACAAATCGCAAGAGACGTGGAGATGATTTTCACCGTGGTAGATTAAGGGGTTTAGGACCTTATAAGCGGGGGTTTGATCACGATGGAGCGTAAACGTAACAGACACGAGACGAGCGAGAAGAGTCCACCTAGATGCCATATCTTAGTTTCGTTTTCCTCATGGGAGGCTAAAGGAAATATACTCATGCACCAATGGTCGAGGAGTAATAGTGATGAAAATCTGTGCCAATAATAATAATTGTATGAGCAAGGTGTCGCACCAATTCTCGACACATACTTACATCAACCAAAGCCTTCCCGGCCCGCGTATGCCCCCTGCTTAGGGATGCGAAAGTGGGATCCCACTTATTCCACTTATATCTTTTTTGTGAATGCTTAGTTTAAAAATTTTGACAAAAAAATGAACTAAACACTTACAAATGAGGTATAAGTGGGACAATAAGTGGGATAAGTGGGATCCCACCTTCACATCTCTACCCCTGCTCGCACTACAACGATAATATTCCGTGGAAAGAAAAGAATACACCACTACTCCTACTAGAACGGGGTCACGCCTTGGTCAATTTTTTTTCCCGAAACCTCTACTCGAGCCTTTTCATCCCATTTGTCTGAGCTGGCTAGAAAATTAATTTAGTTGCAGCCCTTTTGTGTGAAATACTCGTGAGAGCGTGTGCGTTGTACACTTGTACTGGTTGCCAGAGAGCACCAATGGGCATATACTGAAAGCTGAGGGGCCGCATTTTAAAACATTCACTAAGCGTACGAAACACGCCTTGTCTCTCTCTCTTCCCTCCCATGCCTTTCATCTCCCTCATCGCTCTAGTGGCTACCTCCGCCCTCAACGACCACATGTCCAGGCAGAGTGGGAGCGCCACGCGGCTCCTCAAGCCGGCGGGTGACACAAGCGTTGATTGGCAGGAAGCTAAGAGGAGCAACACAATCCATTTAGGTGGCGACTCAAGGACTGCCGATGTCGCATCTCCCGCATTGGAGGATGGGACAATTGCAACCCAAGTCTCGGGCGGCGACGGTGACGCCGCTGCCAGAAGTGTCCAGCACATCTTCGGTCGTTGGGCCACAATGAGGGCTCCTTACCTCCTTCAGTACCTTACTGCAGATGCAGGCACCGAGGAATCTGTCCAAGACCACAAGGTGGTCGAGCAATTTAATGACATTTCTGCTGAGGATCAAGAGAAGAAAGTGGTGGACCATGACCATGGGCGGAACCAGGATTTAGCATTAGAGGGGACCAAACGTGATAATAATCAATTAGGGGGAGCCAAGCATGTAATTTTTCCTTCTAATCTCATCCAAACCAGCCTTTTATATGTAAAAAAATTCTTAATGTGCATGTCATAGGGGGGGCCAAGGCCCCTGCTGGTCCCCCCGGTTCCGCCAACCATCAAGGTGAATGTTAAGCTAAATTTAAAACATGCATTGTGCTTTGCTGGTTATACTTCCCAGTATTTGTTTCAAACACCCGTGTGTTATGTTCCATTTGAAAAATCCGGTATCTCTTTTGTCATGTCATGTTTCTTTCTGAATAGACTTCAGACTCACAAGTTATCCGTGCTTCCATTTTTATATTATAACTTGCTTCACATCTTGTGCATTTATACAAATATATTTGTAAGCCATATTTGGTTGTGTTTGGTTGCAAATTCTTAGGCCACGGATTTTCGAACCCCGCACAGCCAAACGCAAAGGATACTATGCAAGGAAGTAACCAAGCACATACACTTTCACATCTGTCAAGCTTGCTGGTACAGTGTCCCCTTTCCTTATGTTCCTAGTAAAATTACGCCTTTTCATTTACGCATCTGCTTGCGTATTGCATTCGGAACAACTTAGTAACTCAAGACTTTCGTGGAAATTGTAATGTTTTGAATTCGGTCCTTAGGTGCCTACACATATAGAAAAGCCGGTTTGCGCTTCCAAACGACTTCTATGTAGTTATCACATGTTAATTCCTCTTATCCTGGCCAGGTTGGTTTAGTGCTCTGGTTTCATTTTGGAACAATCTTTACTGATGCATTGTATCTGAAACACTTCTACATAATTCAGAACCGGCAACAAGCATGGACATCATTTAACTTGTGTATTTAGGTCTCTGACTGTCATATGAATTAAGAGCCTGGTCATGAGAATATTTGTTTGTTACATAAATCATTTCACTTGTTGAATATTATTTTCAGCTGGGCACTTCACTATATTATTTTCAGTTACACAAATCCGCATCACTTCACTATATTATTTTTAGGAAGAATATTTGTTTGTTTCTTTACTTAGTACAATGCTGCAACTTTGCTTAGCACAATAGGCTGTGTAAATGTCATACACGTGCAATATGCCTTTTCCAGTCTAATATTATCTTTAATGACTTATATTGTAAAATGCGGAAACTGAATTTTAGTCTTAATTTATTACTTTTCAGGCACCAATAAAAATAGCAGTTAGTGAAAAGATCGACATCGAGATTATTGGAGATAAGGTTACCAGCACTTGTATTCATGGAAAAATAACCGTCTGCTTTCCTCCGGGAGTTGATCACCTTGTGCAGTTTCTGGTCAGTTTTTTGTTTTACTTTCTATTGAACATCGAGTGCCCAGCTTCCCTCTTACTAATATATATTTGCATAACTTTATAACAGGTCAGTAAAGGCCTGACCGAGAGCTGGTTAACTCTACTCAGGTCATAAGGTCCCAAAAGTTTGCAGATAGTTTTGAGCTAGTGAAATGGTACACGAAGAATGTCCGCGTGCCGTTTGATATTTCCTGATGGCACCTAGACAGTGAAGCCTTTGATCGCCGCAGATGGAACAGAGAGGATGCCCATGTGCATCTTCCCTTTGTTGGTACCTACCTCTACTTAACCAGTTTTCTTACTGTTGTGGATCCGTGCTTGTTTGTTTCCCTTTTGTTAGTAGTATGTTTCCATCAAGTAGAAGGGTATTTTCTCGTCGACCCAGTCTACCTGTAGCGTGTTTTTTTGACGGAACTAGCTGGTGTTCTGTTTTTGCATTAATAGGAGAGGGAAAAAACACCAGTTACAATTACAGGGGAAAAAGTGCAAGTGCACCTAGGAGATAAAGAACTTCCAGTAAAACTACCCAGCCAATGTCACACTATAACCTATCTCTCATGTGCAAGCGGCCACAGCTCCAGGCCAGCTTTCATCAAGGAAGCAACAACCATCCGTCGCTGGTAATTTCTCTTGTTGACATATTATTCTGCCCCCTTCCTTCCAAATGTGCCGAATTGTGTAGACTGACATGGTGATTTCCTTTTGTCACTGCACACGCACCTTGCCCTGATGCATTCTGTCCCACCAGCAGCTCGCAGCAAGAGACCTTGTCACAATCTGTACAGCATGAGGAAAACATGCCAGAAGTTGACCCCAGACCTCCTTTGCAAAAGAGCATTGCAGTGCCAAGTGATCTGATGTCTCCCTGGAAAGCCTGATCATACAAACAGCACGCCGCATCACGCTGCAAACCTCTCGTCCTCAATCTCTCAGCTGTCCAGTTTCTGTTTTGTAGCATTGACCAAAGAAAGAACTGGACCATGCCTACGACCCTAAGTCTCTATGCCTTGTCGAGGTGAGCTTGACGCAGCCGTCCAAGAAATTGAACAGCGTACGCGGACCTTGCTGAGTATTTGCCATCAGCAGTAAAATTCCAAACGATCTTGTCCCTTTGCTCAGATAGGGACACTGCCTGAACCATGGCCCATAGCGGGACAAACTGTCCGAGCTGCTCCTCATTGCTTATTCTCTGTAAACCTCTCATCCAGTGTCCGTTTAGAAGCGCGTCTTTGGCTGACAAATTCTTCCTTCCAAACAGTATAGGAGAGGCGCCATCTGTCTGGGGGCCATTGATGGCTAGGTTGAGACTCCAAGTGCAGAGTGTGTAGCTAGTGACAAGCCTTCTTCCCCAGAGGGTGACTCGAGGGTTTATATCGAACTCTTGGGGAGCCAGTATTTCAGCAGTTGTCTTCCAAGCTTCCTCCAGGATCCTGCAAACAAGTAGAGAATTTTGTGCCCTCAACCTCACCAAGTGGTTGTCAAGCACAAGGTGTGAGACTTCTAAATTGCAATGCAAAACTGAAAGTAAATGTGCAATAATTAAATCTACTACTAAATGCAAATGAGAAAATAAATATACAATGGATTGTTTTTGTATTTTTGTGATGCAAGTGGTGATGGAGATAATGTAAATTCGAATTGGAGATGCAAGTAAAGTAAAGTGCAAGTAAACTAAATTGCAACAAAGTAACTAGAGTGTTTTCTTATATTTAAAATAGGACCGGGGTTCATGGTTTCACACTTGCATTCTCTCAAATAAAGTAGTATACGGTGGACATAAAGAATTACATGTGAGATTACAATAACATGTTTAACATTGAGTATTTTCATATGGGCATCACGTCCTAGCATAGAGATCTCTACGGTCATATTGATCCATCTTATACTCCACCAAGATGCGAAATAAATCATAACACCTCGATAGTTAAGGAAAAACCAGAGTATAGCTTTAAGCAATGTGACATGAAGTTGAAGTAAGAACTTGCTAGATCTAGTCATGGAGATTGATTAGTGTCACTTCAAATCCCCGGTAACAAGGTACTCCTTTTTATCCCTAGTGAGGTAACTAAGAAAGGTTTAACAAAACCTAAGTGGATCGCTGAACTTCTGTCACTTTCACAGCACTAGCCACCCCCCGTTACTCCAACTAATGCACCCATCACCCCACACACGCTCTCAAGAACTAGATTAATCAAAGCTAGCAAATAAGAACGGGGTACATAAGATTCAATAACTCATAGAAAAGATCCACCACATAGGAATTACAACGATGCCCGTAATCATGTGAGACAGCTCATACGGATCTAATTAGTGAAGCACATAGAGAGAGAGATACAAGTGCTACTTCCACAAACCCATAGCCCTAGGGTGGACTACTCCCTCTTCATGGAGATGTCGATGGAGATGACGTTGGAGGGGTAGGAGATCACACCGGCGGCGCCCCGCTGGAGTTTTCCCCCTCCAATCTGGAACTCCAGGTCTCTGTTTCGGTGTTTCGGCGGCGCTCTCCTCCGTAAGGGTACGGGGGACCTTTTTTATAGTCGGTTTTAGGTCAAGACGGAGTCAGTAAGTCGAAGATGGAAGGAATTTGGGCCACAGGGGCCAAAAGGGGGCCTCTCACGTGGCCAAGGAATCTGGCCGCGTGGAGGGTCCTCTTTTGGGCCTCCTTGCCCGATTCTCGTGGATCCTTCGCCCGCAAGTCTTGTACTTCCAAGAAAATGACCCCCGCAGATTTTCAGGTGATTTCGCGGAAGTTTGCCACCTGAAACGTCAAAAATATAGAAAACGGGGTTTCTGACAGGAAGAGTTAATTCCATAAAAGTTGGGGGACTTTGTAATTTAACCCCAAAATACTATAAAATATTGAATTATACCCTTATATGATGCAATATGTAATAGAAAACCATGTGAAAATATGCAAAATTCATCTATGCATTTTACATGCATCAGCCATCCCTCGAAGCCACTGGTCAGACAAAAACCTTGCGATCTCGCCGTTGCCGATGCATATAGTTGTGCAGTCCGCAAATAGATCTTTATCACACTGATCACATGGGGTGGGTGTTCCCAACCATGGCCTATCGCGATCTTCCCAACGGAACCACTCCCACGCTGCCCTGCTAAAAGCCTGCAGGTCTTTGATGCCTAACCCTCCATAAGATGTTGCAGAACATATCTTCTTCCAGCTCACCAAGCACTTGCCCCCATTGGCCTCTTCCACTGGCGCCCATAAGGAATTTCTCTTGAGCTTGACGAACTTTTTAATCATCCATTTCTCTGCTGGGAACACCGTGAGGAAGAAGGTAGTCGTATCAGTCACCACACTATTTATCAAAGCCAATCTGCCTTTACGATTCATGAGTTTTCCTTTCCATTCCTTCAGCCGCCCAACTGCACTGTAAAAAATAGGGAAATGTGCCTTCAGTACGCCACACATTTCTCAATACTCGTACGCAGCCCAGATACATCTCCAAACAATTGCAATATATGTTGAACTGCAGAGATGTCCTCTTTTACTGGATTCACAAAACGGTAGCATCGTCTACGTAAAATCCTACTGAGCCTAGCTGCCTTTAAGCGCTGCGGCGAAATCACTCTCTGATGTGGCTCTCTTGAACAAGCGCTGCAGAGGCTCCAAAGCTAGGATGAATAGAATCGGAGATATAGTCCCCGCTCTAGGGCACCCATTGAGCAAGATCCTAGAGGAGGACGATGCTCCAATCAGCGAAATGATGTTCCTCCATCTCTGCCCAAAGCCCATCTAGGCCAAGACACATGTAGCGTGTTTTAGTTGCATTATACAATATAAGAGAGGTTGATTCTCTGTTGCAACTCTCTGGCATTTATACACTGCATTGTTTCCACACATTGTGCAGGTGCTATCACTCTCCAAGTGTTCTTATTATGCTTCATTTTTCTTTTTTTCAGCCTTTGCTGTTCTTGGTCGACCAGAAGACCTACGAAGACGAAAGCTTCTACCAGAGACTTTATACTCCGTAGAAGTAATAATTGTGCCAACGGGTAGGACAAACATTGACAATTTGGTCGTGAGTGTGCCTATTCCGCATGTTGATGACTCTGGGGCAGAAAGAAATGTCAGGACGCATGTCTGGATAAGTTCAGGGACACATTCAGAGGTTGATAATCGGATTGAATGGCAGATACCACACATTAGTGCGTCTGATGAAAGGCGCGCAAACATCTAATAGATTGTCATAATGTTTATGTTGTGTTAAACTGTTGATGTTCATGCTGACATCTTGTCTTGCAGAGAAACTATGTTAACCGTGGATGTCTATTGCCATGGTGGCTCCCAAGAACCATCACAGTTGTTTCCCATGACGATTGAATTTTCGTATGAGACAAGCTTGGGTTCACACGTAAGTTGCTGAGTTCGCTCTACAGGTGATTATTTTTCAGGCTAACTGAGAATTCTTTTGCAGGTTGTAACTGTGGAGAAGAGTGTGGACGAGCACGAGGTGGAATTCGTGCAAACCACCATGGCGGCCCGTTCCAACTAAAATTTGGACCCGGGGCGACTTATTTAGAAATATAATTGTACTAAAATTTTATACTTTGTTAGTTTTAACAAGTATACGTTTTATACAACTTGATTTGCATTACTAACAATATAATAATATTCCAATTATTCCTTTTTTACATGGTTATAATGCATACGAAAATATATTTGAGGTGCACGTTTTTCTTTTCTTTGTGAGGTATTTTCGTTAACAAAATAAAATACATCTTAAATGTGAAAAAAGAAGGGAAAACGTATGACGCATTATCATTTTTATAACCGATGAATTATATATGTATATTTTTTGTGAATGTTCTTCTCTACTTCAATTATTATTATATATATGGGTACAAAGTAAAAAATCATACACCCTTACAAATATCTTCATATAGCTTCGTAGTGTATGGTTATGTAAACAAATATATAGAAACTTCTCGAGTATAAATTGGCGTAATCATTTTTTGGTGTGTTATAAGTTAAAGTGGATTCGATAAGTTTATAAGATGTGGATGATCCATATTTTTTTACTAAAATAGCATTGCTTATTGTAATCATCGTAAACATTAAATGTTATGGCTCTACAAATTTTTGCACACACAAAATTCAGTTATCATATACGCTCGCCACAATATGCTCTATGTCACATGGTCTAAAGAATTTCTTCTCTTGTCATTCATATGAAACTAGCTACCAATTAAAAAAACATGTCAACGCTGGTCGTACATTATAATGTTTTGTATTTTGCAATTGTTTATATAAACTAAGTTTGAATTTCTAATGTTTATAAATAGTCAATAACAAATACATGATTGATAGATGATAGTATAAGAGTAACAATGTATTTTAGTATTTGAGCCCCTCCCCCTCTTTGGGCCCAGTGCGGTCGCCCCTTTTGCCCGGCCTATGGACCGGCCCTGCATGGCGCGTGGCAGCTATGTCCTGTATAATCCTGGCGTGCTTAAAAGGCGTGTCGCGGCAACAGCTGAGGAACAAAGTGCTTGGGAACAGGGGTGGGATGAGGATGACGACTTCCTGTTCTGAGGTAGAACTAGATGTGTGTTTCATCGTAGTTTTTGTTAGTAAAAGTTGAGATTGGGCTGTTGCAATCCATGGCCGTTTGTGGCCATCCAGCGAAACTTGTGTACCGCTGCTGCTTTGGTCGGCACTTGTCGTCAGAGTTGCTTCCTGTTTTCTTAACGAGTGACCAATTGAATAACGTTACATGTCTATGTGATGCACTGGATTGTTAGAGGTACAAACTTGCTCTACATGCAACTCAATCCTGCTAGTTTGCTGAGGCTCGAGTGTGTTGCTGTCAGAAGAGAACTTAGAAAAGCTGCTGGCACGGGAGGGGATGGTGCCGGGTAAGTGAGAAGCTGGAGATGCAGCGTGTCGCGCCATGTGTCGTCCACCGCTGTTTGTATCTTTCGCTTCCACTCTGATGTACGAGGAAAAAAAATCCTATACGACCTCGTTAGGACGGTCGATTTAAGGACCATATCACGCATCCTACATGTAGCAAAAACCAGTGGGTTTGATTACCGAGAATAAAGGGAGTATTTATCGCTTGACCTCGTTCTAGCTTAGGGCATCTCCAGTCGTTCGGCCCCCCCCAGGTTTCAGATCGGCGCTTTTTAGTGAAAACGCCGCCCCGCACCAAAACCTGGGGGGCGATTTCACCAGCCGTTCGGCGGCCCAGAAAAGAGAACGGCGATATCATTTGAAACTTCCTATTCCCGCCCCAAAAAAATAGAGCCCTAGTTTGCCGATCACGGCAGCCATGGTTTTGGGCAATCATATTACAAAAAACGCCACAGGTGGGCGATCAAATAGTCTAGATCGAATCACAGACGGGCGCACGCGGCGTGGGCAGGTAGGCGATCAGGCAGAGGCGTTGGCCGGCGTCGGAGCAGGCGACGAGCTCGGCGCAGCATCGTCGAGGTCGATGACGGGCGATGCATCCTCTAGGTCGATGGCATGCGCGGCATCCTTGTCGACGACGTGCGCGTCATCCTCCAGGTCGACGACGGGCTCGGCATGCTTGTCGACGACGGGCGCGGCATCCTCTAGGTCGACGTGCGGGCTCGTCGGCGTGGTGGTGTAGCTAGTGCCGCCAGACGACGTAGCCGGAGCCGGGGGCGCACTGATGTCGCTCAGGATGAGGGTGCACTACGCCAGGAACCAAGCTCTCACCTCGGGGGTCATCGCGGCCGGGTCGCCCCCCGTGAGGAAGGAGAGGTCGTTGTTCCTCTTCCTCGCCGCGATGCCAGTCCTGAGGAGGTCGATCTTCACCTGCGAGTTGGCCATGAGCGCCACCCATCACTGTTTGGCGACCTCCTCCCTCTTGCCGGCCTGGGCCTGGGCGTCGGCGATGGAGGTCTCGATGGACGCCTGGAGCTTTGCCGCTGCTGGCGCATCGTCCCTTGCCAACTTGGCTTTCTTGTGGCCCATCGGCGGACGCCCTTCGGACGCACATGCAGCCACCGCGTCGGGAACGTACTCCTTGCCCTTGCCGATCGACCGCCGCACCTCCGCTCACTTCTCGCACTTCTCGATGACGACGAAGACGTGGAGGAACTTGAAGTTGGAGCCCTCGTCGTTCTTGTACGCCTCGAGCATCCGGACGATCTCCATCTCGCGTTTGGCGCCGCTCTGCGGCCTCATCGAGATCTCCTCCTGGATGACGTGCCACTTGTTGCAGGACGCGTGGATGTTCGCCCAATGTTTCGCCATGGCCTTCTGGCCGCGGTCGGTGACGCAACAGGCGAAGTAGGGATCGATCATCCGGCGCTCGTCGTAGGCAGTCTTCACCCGCTTCCAGTAGTTGTCGACGTGCTGGTTGGCGCCGACAATCGGGTCCATGCTGATCGTTTTCCACGCCTCGGCGAGGAGGACGTCCTCCCTATTCAACCACTTGATGCGAGGCTCGACGGGGGGCGGGGGTACCTTGAGTTCCTTGCGGGGACGGCCAGGACCACGGCGCTTTCGGCCTTCGCCGGCCGGATCTGGCCCCTCTGGCGCCACCGGCGTCTCATCCACCTCGTCGTCGTCGCCCTGCACCTCCGTCGCCTGCGTGCCGGCAGAGCACCCTTCGCCGTAGTCGCCACCTCCCTGCGTAAGGAACTCCCCGCTGTGCTCGAGGAAGCCCGGGCTCGCCGCCGCCGCCATCGAGCCGGCCACGATGATCTCCTCCATGTAGCTGCTGTCCTGGGGCTGAAGTCCGGCCATGATCGCACGGCGGTGGGACGGGGAAACTGAGTAGCCCGGCGAGGCGCCATACATAATCGGCGGGTGGTAGGGGAAGGTGAGGTGGGGTTGAAACCTCCCAGGGGGTCGCCTTCGACGAACCACGCATGCGTCGGATGCGGTGACGGGCGTGGCGACGGCGACGACGACTGCTTCCATCCGGCGAAGATGGGGCCGAAGGGGCTCTTCCGCTTGGCGAGCGGCGCTGTGGCTGCGACCGAAGTAGGCGGCTCGTCCGGCGCGACCTCGTCCTCCTCCTCATCCTCCAACTCCTCTTCCTCGGCGGCGGCCTGCTCCTCCGCCTGCAGCTGCGCCATCAGCTGCCTCTGCCGATGCGCCGCCTCCCTCCCCGGCGCTTGACGTTGGCCGTTGCCAGGCGCGTTCTCTCGGCGATCCACTCCTTGTTGGTCATACCGGGCGGCTTGTCCTTCGGCGCTCTCGGTTTGCGCGGTTTCTTCCCGAGATCGGAGGTCGCGGGAATGGATACGGCGGTGGCGGCGGCGCGGGGTCCTGTAAATCGGGCGGGAGCCATGGAGTCTAGATCTCGGGGACGGGGGGAATGGCGGGAATGGAGTGCGGGGGGGGAGAGGTACATGAGGGGGGAAAGTGGAGGGAAACGCCGAAAAAATGGAGGGAAATCGCCTTCCGTCGCCGACAGTTGTGGCCCACACGCGCATTTCGCCCCCAAAACCGAACCCACCTGGGTTCGGTGGCGCGAAACGGCGCAAAAAACAGCGGAAAGCGGCGCTAAATCGGATCCTGTGGGGGGGGGGGGGGGGGGACGACTGGTGCGAAACGGCGCGAAAAACGCCGCTGGGGGCTCTGGGGGACGGCTGGAGATGCCCTTATAGCGAGGTCACGCCTCCCCGCCGCCCGATCGTCATCTTACGACTCTGTATGAGTCAAAGCTGATAGCACCCGAGACCCGACCAAATTTCTGTGTCTGTTGCGGTGAGAGAGATGGCCTTCGTCGAGTGCGGTTTTCCCACACCTACATGGATCTCCCCTAGCTATCTGAACCGTTCGTCTGCATGGGGATACGAGCCAGTGGGGGCCGCCGCGAGAATGCTTTGACTTTCACCAACCACTTTAACCCCACTGAGTAATCTTTAAATGCCCAAAATACCCTTGGCTGGTTTCCTGTGTCTCTGACTGAGCACACGCGCAAAATTCGGATCATGCACTAATATTTCGGATACATTAACAAAAAGGAATCATATAAAGACTAAATATTTCGGATCATGCACTAACATAATGCACTAATATTTCGGATCATATTTCTGATAAATTTTTTTGTGAGATGAAAAAAAATAAAAATCTTTGATTCATGGATAAAACTGAGATTTTTTGCGTCTGTATTAATAAGAAATTTTAGGCAATATCAAGAAACTTTCCCTCTTTTTCTCCGATTTAACATAATGAATAAAAACTAGTAGCAAGTGATTCCAGATTGTGCACTGTACGGTCATTTGGTCTTCAAAAGCATGAACGATCAAATTTTTTGGATTATGCATTAAATAAAATTGTATTCGTATATTAATAAAAATATTTTCTGGATATTTTGTATTAACAATCAGGAAAAACATTTTTTCTAGATTTTTTGAGATAAAATGTTATTTCTTCAAGCAAACTAATATCTTGAACAATCCAATGATGTATTACCAGAAATACATGTTCAAAAATTACCAGAGATTTATAGTCAACAGAAATTCATATAAGATTCATACATTTTTCCATATAAGAATGTTCACATAAATATTCAACAAGTTTTTGTTTCATACAGAAAATACTTGAGAAGATTTACAGACAAAAATTTATATAAGTTTCATACAACATTTGTATATAAGATTTTCATTTTCACAGGTAAGTTTAGGTTTCTTCGAGCAACCACCCTTAACAGGATCTGCAATGAATCTTTTACAGAACCAAGGATTTTTTTCGCACATAATTTATACAGGATTTTGCTTATACACCGAGTCAAATACAAATTTCTGCAATCAAAATCTCCAAGAACCTTAAGAAGCATCCATGAAATCTTCAGTGAAATAGGATCCAGTCATCTTAGAAAAAATCGAGTAAAAATTTAAGATACAGAAGCCAGCCTCTCCTTAGATCCATCCTAGAAATAATCCATTCATGAATAAGGCCAGATTCAACCCTAGATCCAGAAAAAATCAGAAAAATAATTAACCGACATGATTCATGAATCATGATCCAGAAACTATTCATAAGGAAAAAAATCTGGAGCAAGAAAAAAAAAGGAGAGAGGTGGGAGCTCCGATCAATGCCGCCGCCACGAGACAGGGAGGAGGGGAGCACGGCCGCAGGGGGGCGCCGTCGACGAGGCTCCTCCGGTCTTCGTTCCCCGCTCCGAGGCGGCTGCTTCGATGCATGGCGCGACGAGGACGTTAACTGGCGGCGCGACGAGGAGCTCGGCCTCTAGTTGGAGCTCGGCCGCAGAGGAGCTCGGGCGCAGAGGGCCGACGAGGAGCACGGCCGCAGAGGGCCGACCTCGGCGTGGAGGAGGCGTCGGAGGAGGCCCGATCTCGACGGGGAGCTGATGGCAACCACCGCCCCGCCCAGATCGAGCTCGCGGAGATCTGCGCCATGGCGGGCTCGCGGAGATCTGCGCCATGGCGGGCTCCCCTCCCGTTCCTCGAGCACCCACACACGGGCTGGGGCGCATCTGCGGGGCGCCGGGCTTTGCTCCTCGCCGGGGACCTCGCCGCGCCGCCCCGAGCCGGTGGCCACATGCGCCGTCGCTGTAGAGGGAGGAGGTGGGGTTTGTGGTGGGGAACGGGGTGCGGTGCGGCGGGGGTGGTGGAGGCGGCGGGGTGCGGTGCGGCGGGGTGGGGGTGGTCAGGTGTGGTGGAGGCGGCGGGGTGCGGTGCGGCGGGGTGCGGGATAGGGTTTGTTTCTGCCTGCTAGGTTATATAGTCAGATTTGCAAGATTGTCTAAACTACCCCCAGATATTATCTCTCTTAGAGCAGCTAAGCGAGGATAAATTACCCACGTGTGCGGGCCCCGGCGCGGTACTGGCATTCACTCGGTCAATGGTGTGCACGAATCTCCAACAGCTTTGCATGGCCAAGATAGGTAGGGGACATCCATGTAAGTGTGGCGTTGCATTTCCGGGCCTTCGTCGCCATTTTCTCCCCTAAATCCACCCCTTCCCATCTCTACCCGTCTTCTCCTACCACGTTTTAGCGATTTTTGCGACTGTGAGGGCGAGGAACTGCTGTTCTGCGGAGATGCAGGGATGGAGGCGCAGGAAGGAGTGGCGGCGGGTTGCCGCATACTGAGGAGCTGATTAACGTGATCTGCTTCCGCCTATCCCCGGGCGAGTCTCCGCCTCAATCACTGATGCCGACCCGCCGCTCCCGAGGGAGCTGCAGCCGACGTCGGCGCCGTTTGTGCCGGTGTAGGGGGAGGAGTAGGAGGGGCTGGATCTGAAATTGTGCGGGCGGCGGGCGCGTCGACTCCCGCCGTGATGTGCCAGAGCAGCGCCTTCTTTGCCGCCATGGCGACCGCGGAAGGCCGTCAAGAGAATCAAGCTGGATGGGGTCGTGAACACGGTGGCGTGTAGGTGTGCCTCGCTAGGTTCCTTTTCTGTACTCGATAAACTGCAGTGCCTCTCACCGCAGATAGGACATGCTTAGCCAAGAAGATGATGAACCTGTAATTAGAATCAGAGAACAACCAGTAAAAGTCTGCATCTTAGCATGATAATATGGTCCTGACATCGACAAGTTTGTAGCATGCATGGGCCGTGGGGCAGCTACTCGACTCAGTGCCGTTGTCGCCGCATGAATTGGCATGCACGAGGTCTGAGAGTAAGCAGCGCGTCGACGCCCGTCGCCACTTGACGCCTGCCGCACCAGGTCGGCCAGGAAGAGGGAAACCCCCACGGCGACGACTGGCTCCATGAGCAGGCGGAGGATCGGCTGCAAGATCCAAGGTGACCTCCGCGACTCGGGTTGTGATTTCGGCCTATGTATTACGGCACGCAGATGATTGGTTACTTTTTAGAGATTTTTCTCCATTGATATTTTTCTATCGGTTACTGCTCGCGTTATATAACTGTTCCCCTTTTCATCCTCTTGCAACGTTGGTAGTGTAGCATTTCTTGCTTCCTTTTGGTCAAGTTTTCAGAAGTACTTCATAGCAGCCTGTTCATTCTAGTTTTCCGGATTATCTGGATGTAACTTATGAGATTTTTTGGAGTAATGTAAACTATGAATTGGACCATTTCTGTACCAGTAACTATTCACGTAGTTTTTGAAGCCTAAATATCGCTATAAGTCTAGCATAAATGTTGATTTTAGATGTGATAAATTTAGTCTTATTCTTACTATATTATGAAATACTAGTGCTATATCCAGTCCTCGGATAAATGAATTTACTTATTTGAAACTTCTACAGATATAAAATAGTCTATCATCACTTGTAAATGAAGATAAGAGTTCCTTTTCTGTTTGATTTTCTCGACCGTTGCTAGATCGTTTTGGTATTTCTACTAAGAGATGCAGCTTTTTACAAAAATGTGTGTTTTGGGGGCTAGAATCCAGAAGCATATATGCCGCATGGAAGTCGGTGGGTTTCTACGAGCTCAAGTACAAGTAGGGGGATTTCTCCATCAAGGTCACCAACTGGGGAGCTACCCTCGTCTCTGTCTTCTTGCTTCCAACTAGGGATGTAGTTCCTCAGATTTATGAGGGTCATGCCTTAGTTCGTTCTTTAGATATCATTGCCTTTGCGCTATATGTAGTATCAGGTCCTTATGCCCTAGTACCATCTCTGTTTGTGTTAGCACATTGACGAGACTAGAAATATCACCATATTGCATGTAGGTCTGTTTATGACAGACCATTTACAACACTAGAATATGATTTATGTTTGGCTAAACCGAGGAGCAGCAGGACCTAAGACACCAGCCGTTGTTTCCTTCTGGGATTCCATCATGGTCAAGTGGTTGAACACAGAACACTAGCACATTCAAGGCACGTAATCTATTGGAACTTTCGAAAATTGTTCAGTTTCCACTTAACAAACCTTGAAAACTCCATCTCTTCTATTTTACCGCATCTAACATTTGTACTGGAAACAGGGATCTGGATTCTGGAAAGCATATGCAAGATGGCCTAAGCGCTAGCATCACAATAGAACAGGAGACAGACACGTGGCCTTCTCTTGATAGGGCAGAAACCTGAGGCGCATGCTTTGCTTCCTGGAACAAGCCCAGGTCTGTACAACAATATGCATCCGCTGGATGTTGCTATGTGTAGCTTCCAATGGCTGACATCACGTCAAGTGTGGTGCAAGATCATTATGTCCAAGTTGCGTAGCTTTGAAGCTAATTGTGCTCACGCCTGCCCCATTATTAAACATCAGAAAACAATAAGAGTATCTGGGAGTGTAGTTCTTCAGATTTATTAGTGTAATGCCTTAGTTTGTTCTTCATAGTTTATTGCTTTTGCGCTAGATATAGTTTCTGGTTTGTATGACCTAGTGTAGTTTCTCGACCATATGTTGTACTGCCCAATATAGTTTATAAGTGTCATACCTTAGCCCTCGAGTGTGGTTTTTTGCCAAAACTGTGTGTACATATGTAGTTTAGTATTATTATCACTAGATGTGGTTTTCAGCAGTAATAGTTTTCGTTTGCAAATTGTCCTTCTCGTTCTGGTTGATGTTTACTTGAATGTACTGTCTATCACCTAACGTGGTAGTTTTGTGTGTTGGATGTAGTTTTGAAGTTTTTCTGCACCCATATCGAGATGTAGTTGTAAGTTCATTGCTTGTTGAGCTTTTTGTCGGTACAACTTTGTGTTTTCAGATGATATTCTTTTGCTATTGTGTGAAATGTAACATGGTATGTGCTGGGTGTAGTTTTGGTTCTTGCCCAGATGTATTTTTAGTCTTTAGCAAAAAAATGTAACTTTCTCTAGTGCCCCAAATTTAGTTTTAGCGGTACTCCTAATTTTAGTTTTAGCGGTACTCCCATATGCAGCTTTGTACATCTATATGTAATTTCGTATTATCTCCATTAAAAAAAGTAATTTAGGTACCCTTAGAAAAAGTAATAGCCTAGATGCAATTTAATACTAGTAGTCTAGTTTTATTCTTAACCTAGATGTAATTTTTTACTCCAATCTACATGTAATTTTAGTAGTAGGATAGATCCCGTTAAAAAAGAGAAGAAGCCTAAATGTAATTTAGTGCTCCAATCTACATGTAATTTTAGTAGTAGGATAGATCCTGTTAAAAAAAAAAATAGTACGTAGATGTAAATTTGTAGTAGGCCGGACCCGTTAAAAATAAATACGTACGAGTAGATGTAATTTTAGCCTAAATGTAATTTAGTAGCCTAGTTCCCGTTCAAGAAAGTATTAACTTAGATGAAGAACAATGACTTTCTGCGTCAGGAGAAAAAACAGTCAAAAGAAGGAATACCATTTGGTTTCTTCATCCGCGCAGAAGGGAGAAACAGTGAAGAAGGTAATGCCAATTTGGTTTTGTTTTCACGTGCTGGATTGAGACCGAGTCGCTACTTTTGGTAACAAGCCTCATCGTTAGCTTTCCGGAATCAGAAAGGACAGAAGTTGTCGGACTGACCTCGATGTAGCCACGTCCCGATTAAAGATCGCATATTTAACTACAGGCGGACCTCGTTTCTAGCCAAACACGAGGTCGCATGGCCTGCCACTGCATGACTCTACTTACGTTTAATTACAAATTTCAAGAATTTAAAATGTTTTCTAGCACAGACTGTTTATCCGATTCAATATCAGTTTTCACCGTTGATCTAGTCGTGATGAGATCTTCGAAACTAGATCCCATATCGATATGTTTTGACGACTTTTTTTTGAGGTTGTAACTTTGGAGGAAGTAACTTTGCTGGATATAACTTTCTGTGCTAACTGTGATGTAATTTTTTGCTGGATGTAACTTTTCTCTGCAAACTCGGATGTAACTTTTTGCTGAAAAAAAGTCGTTAAAACATATCGACATGTGATCTAGTTTCGAAGATCTCGTCGCGAATAGCCCAACGGTGAAAATGGTTCTTGAATCGGATAAATGGTTTGAACTAAAATTAAATGCGTGCGATGGGTAGTGTATTTCCTTTTTGGGTTGCGTGTGGGGGGTGTTCTTTCCATTTATGGTATGTCGGAGCTGACCTCCCGTTAGACTAAATCTAGGTCGACCTCGGTGTAGCACGGTCCCTTATTGATCCCGTTCCGATTTGCTTCTCTCATATTTTCTCTATCTCTATCTCTATATACTACGGAGTACCTAAAAAGAAATTTCGGTTCCTATTTCTGCCACTTTGTGTTTCGCCACCTCTTCCTCGCGCTCGTCCGCTTCCTCCTACAGCGTGATGTACGCGGCTCCAAAATTCGAAAATTCTTTATTAAGGTTGGAATCGCCCGTCAAACAAAGGTTCCAAAATTCTTTCACGTCACCGCCGCTCATTCTGGCCGTCGCGTCTCTCCTATTTCAGGTCGTTGGCTCCACCAGCGGAGGAATCGCTGACCAAGCTGCTGCCGGAGCCAGCCAAGAGCCCCTGCAACCCTTCCGTGGAGGTGCCTGCTAGTTAGATAAACTCGATAAGTTCAGATGATGTCGACGCCAAACTTCTGGATTGGATCTCCTGACGCAACACTCTCGAGCTCCCTCGCTGGTCTCGGCCTCAGCTCCCCGTTCCTAGCATGCCGCGGCTCCCACGCCGCCGCTTCCTCGCGATATAGCCAGTGCGTTCGCGCTTCTACCGCCGTCGAGCTTGCCGACAAGTCGGTCAACTTGATCCGGTTCCTGGCTGTCTCCGGCCACCCATGGCTACCCATGGGATGCAAGAACCACCGTTGGTTCAACGGCGACCGCTTCGTCTTCTCTTCCGGCCATGTATGGATGCTCCCGTATGCACTGCTCGGTTGCTCCGCCTCGCCGGCTATGACACCGTCAAGGTAAACCGCTTCATGTCCTATGCGCTTGGTCGTCGCCGCATCTGTTTTTTCTTCATCACACCAGATTTAGCTGCGGATTAGTCGGAGCGGCAAAATAGGGAGTAGTTTTCTCCAAAGTTATTAGGTGAAACCATGGACACACGAATCCTGACTGCTATTTTCTTTGTTGGCTTTGTCCTTCCTAGGAAAGAAAGATGTACATTTGTTCATCTTTAAGAGATCTTTTACTTAAATTTCAAATTTCCTATCCAAATTGTGTTGGAAAACTCCAGTTGGTTTTTAGGAATGGAACTCAGATTCTGCACCTTGAACTTGTCGGTGATGTTTAGCTGTAAAATCTGGTGTAATCAAACGCATATATGGCTATTTACTTCACCTCTTATGGCATCACTGGACCTGTTGTAACCAATGCTCCCGATGCTGTTGCAGGACGAGGACCGGCCTGAAGCAATTCGATAAATTGGGAAGCTCCACCCTGTCCCCAGGTCACTGTCAGACCCCGGACCCAGAGATATACATACTGTTATGTGCTCCTAGCCATGGAGTCACAAGGGCTTCAGGGTTACCAGCCCCGGCCGCAACAAACAACGGCAGGCAGACCGGATTCATCGGCACGTAGTCCGGATCCCCGGTCTACTACTCCTTGTATCCATGCTAGTCATAACCAATTATGCATACCCAAGCGTCCACGAGTCGGATGAAACTGAAGGAACAGGACCAAAGCTATACAGAGCTGCTATGTGTCCAGAAAGTGCAACAACAATCGAGAGTTACTGGGGTTACCTCGCCCCAGGCCGAATCACATTGGCAGGCGGGCTCGGACATGGATCATCGGCTCCACAACCCCTCGACTGCGACAACTATGCAGGCATAGCCAAAACTGTATAACAATGAGCTCGAAACCAACAACCGATCAAAGCAACACTCTAGACATGGAAGTTGTATTAAACAGGTGTTACTAGAGTATAGCTTTACAAACAGAGGTCACATGACCCAACATTACATCAGACAACGGAAGGCAAATTATGTTGCTAATCAACAAGAACCAAAAAGGCCTAAGAGGCCGCAACATAAGGCGACGTCCCAGCCCATAGATTCCAGACTGCTACCTGGGAACCCCAAACTACTCGTCGATGTCCACGTTGAAACACCACTGAAGTGAGGAACTCCACCTGAACCAAGTTGAAGCAAACATGAGTACGGGAGGTACTCAACAAGACTTAGTTAACCTATTATATATCTGCTATCTTCAGAAAGGGTTTTATGAAGGTTGTTTTGCGTAAAGCAATATTTGTTTTCCAAATCGAGGAAGAACAACACGTCTCAAGGAATGTTTTCAAAACAGATGAGAAACTCAACTACTGTAATCATCATTCTTTCTATCCACCAACATCATTCCCAGCACCTCACATGCTACAAGGATCACCCCTCCCGGCATCTCCGGGGAGGCACCCTTCAAACATTGCCAACATCTTTTACGCCACTTTCAAGTTATCTATGACCCCATGACTTTCACCAAGTCGTCCATAACCGTGGACACGGCTTTCCGAAAGATTTATCCCTGCAGGGTGGTAC
This sequence comes from Alopecurus myosuroides, assembly GCA_028641055.1. Taxonomy (NCBI): domain Eukaryota; kingdom Viridiplantae; phylum Streptophyta; class Magnoliopsida; order Poales; family Poaceae; genus Alopecurus; species Alopecurus myosuroides. The sequence goes on along the minus strand of CM054062.1, from coordinate 271,262,689 downwards.
ACTTTACCCACACGTACCATCCGACTCTTAACGCCACATGTACGCTCGTCCATGGAGCGCGGCAGAGGGTCGCTGGCCACGACCTTTACCTTGTCGAGCCATATCCATGAGTCAACCCAAACAGGGCCACCCCGTCAACAGGGAGTTGGCCACCTCCTGACGGCACCTGTTCTGTGAGTCGGGATCAAGATCCGTGTACGTCCATCACTTGTCCCGGTCACGCCCTAAACACCTCCAAAAGGTTTTTGACTCACACGCAGATGGAAATCCCAAACTATGTGACTCACGGATAGAACCAAACAAGTTAGTTAGTCGAGCGCGGTCTGTTAGGCCCCGCGTGTGGTTGCACGCTCAGTCTTGGTTTCCGCGGCGAGACCTTAATCCTAGGGTTGGCAAGTACAGGACAAACAACCACTTCCCAAGTGGCCTCCCGTCCTCGCCTTAGTCAGGTTAACCACACAATCTCATCTCACCACGTCATCATATCATACTACGTTATCGCAGCTCTGATTCATCAACCGGATGGAGCAGAGGTAAACAAACATGTATGACTAAGCGAAGCAGATATGAGGCTCTGGCGATGCGCACAAGCAATTCTATGGCGGCTAGGAGCAGTGGATCAGGATATTGAGGCAATGCAGTATATAGGCAAACTATATCTACTAGCATCAAATATTTTGGAATCGAATGCAAAGTACGAGAAACAAATGTTGTTGGAAAACATATATGAGCAGATAAGATGTTATGCTTGCCTTGGTTATAAGAAAACCAGATAGAAGCTTCAGGAATAAGTGCTTGACTTGTCGGTTAAGATCAAGTATTCGCCATTGGAGTTGTTGGCCTTCACTTCGGAGTCGCGCTCTACCGAGGGGGAACAACACCGAAAAGAAGAACAACAATCAAACATGGCATCGATGCAATGCACAAAATGTATGCATGAGCAAGTTAATGCACTGAAACAAAGCCCTAAACATGATCGTTGGGTTGCTAGGGTTCATATGTCAGTTAGGCATTGTTATTGCAATTAACCCGAACTAGACCCCGGTAGGGCAACTCGGACGATTCTGAAAGTGAGTACAATTTTAGTTGCTTAAATGGGTTTGAAAACATCATAAACAGCTTTCATTTGTCATTTTGAGCATTTTGGTATATAACTTTTAATTTTCTAATTTTATTGAATAAAAACTTATTTTCTTTATTTTAAATGATTAAACAACATTAAAATAATGGTCCAAAATTAACTTTGTCAAACATGTATGAAAATGATATATTTGGGTTAGAAATAATTTTCTGAACATAACAATATTTTTATTTTATTTTTCTGATTAACTGAAATGAAGATATTAATTTTCCATTTTTTAATCATTTTCTGTAATTATAAAAGAGGTGGGTCCCACGTGTCAGTTTCTTTTCTTTTATTAAACACTTTCTAAAACAATTAAAACCTAACAGCTAGGCCCCATGACGACGTCAGCATGACGTCATCGTGACGTCAGCGGCTGGCCGGAAAGCCACTGCCGTGGTCGCCGGCGGCGACTGGATGCATGAGGGATCACGTGGGTGGGGGCGTTTGGACGTGGGCGACGCGGGCTACCTTTCTGTGGTGGCGCCGCCCCGGTATGGACAACGACGGCGAGCCGCCGTGCACGGAGAGTGGCGGCGCTCTCGGGTCTCCGGCGCAAACACGAATCCGGCCACGGGGAGGACAACGGAGAGGATAGGGAGGGATTGTAGCTCACCGTGAACGTGTTGAGCTGATCAGCAGGGCCGGGGAAGCATGTGAACAACGGCGCGCTTGCTCGACTGCCGGCGGCCGGTGCGGAAGAAGACGGCGGCGATCTCTTCGTCTAGGCCATCCCGACACGATTAAGTTGGCGAGGAGGTGCAACGGGAGACGGTGGTTCTCTGGAGATACTCGTGGAGGAGCGGGAGCGGACGGAACGGCGGCGGCGACGAAAGTCCGGCGAGCTAGGGTTTGGGTTCTCGGGGACAGAGAGTGAGAGGAGGGAGTTCGAGGAGGGGGTTTCTGCGAGGAGGTCTCGATCCAGACGGCTCCCAGGGTCCTCATCCCCTCGACAGAGCTGGAAGCAGGAGGTGGCAAGCCACCTCGACGTCGCTCTCCCATCCTTCTGGCCGGAGAAGAAGGAGAAAGAAAAGAAAAGGCCGATTTTCGAATATCCCCCTGGAACTTTTGGAAAACACCAAGAGATCCTTTCTCTTTTTAAAACAGGACAGAAAACATAGGTTATGGGGGCATTTTTGCAAACAGAAACTTTGACAAAAATAAGTTTTGGAAACCTTGTAAAATTTCCAACAAAACCATGTTTTTCTTTGGTGTATTTGAAGTATTTTTCAATACAAGATTTTGGAACCCAAATTAAGTACTATTTGTGAGATTTTCTCAAACCATTTAAATTCACGATTTAAATTGGTTAAAACATGATTTAAATTTTTGTTTTCATGCATGTATGAGATGAACACAACACCACACACTTTTGTTAGCAAATTTGGGATGTTACACATCTACCCCCCTTACAAGAATCTCGTCCCGAGATTCCCGAAGGAGAATAAAGAAGGAACACCGGTTTTGAACGATCAACCTTACGGTTCTTTTCTCGAAGAGGTTGATCCGTAGCACTTGCGAAGATTCTTCAGCGGCTACACCTTAGGTGAGATGGAAAACTCTAAGGAATTGATCTTCACGAAGATCGAGTATCTCATGGGTAACTCATGATAGGAAGGTTCATAAACAACGTTTGAGTTAACAGGCATGAAACACATCAAGGTAACGGAGTGAATAGAAGATGGTTTCAAGTTTATGGACGATGGTTCTTGAAAGGATTTAGAATATGACATTTGCACAAGACTTTAAATCCTTTTGGAAAAGAAAGGTTGAACAACTTGTGAAACCGAGGTTTCTTCAAATAGAAAACCAAGATTGAATAAGATGGTCTTGGATACCACAACGTAATATCCGTAGACGAGGGGAACACGAGAAAACATTGTAATCGTGCGTCAAGGAAAATTTGATACAGGATCATGTTCACTCTTCAGAGTGGACACGGAAGATAACGGAACTTCAATCCATCAAAACTTTGTCGAAATCTTTGTCAAAGATCGGGATGTTACTTCACGTCAAAGGATGAGTAACCAAGATAAGTTGGAACACCGTAATTAGGGAGGAATTCTTGGTCACACCATAATAATGGATAACCAACGAGGATTGAAACACCGGAAGTAATAAGGAATCTCTTTTTTATCGTGGTTTGGACGTAACCACACATCTACCACATGGTTAAGATCCCATGGCTGGAGTGACTGACAAATTCACACAATGTGTGAGATGGACAGAGCTTCAAGTACAAAGCACTTGAAGAAGGAAACTTGTAAATGGCGGTTACAGAACACCAAGAGATCTTCTCACAATGAACTTGTTTCCACTAGAAGAGAGTTCTGGAGGATTGATAGAGAGACATTGAACAAACCAACTTCCAGGTTATACTCGATGTTCTAGATACCAATATCAGGCTTATGCAAGCCTTCTATAGGTAATCAAGTCAATGTAAAACTCCGGTTTGGAAGAACGGGGAGGAAACTTGTTAGAATGAACCACACCAGAATTCTCACGGAGAGTGGTTGTTCTTACAGATTCAAAGAGATATGACATTAGGCCTTACGGCTAATTGTGTCAACCACAACATCAACCATGCCGTATTTTCAAATGGACCTAGTTCAACACCCTTGAGGAAACACCAACCATCGTTGCTGTTTGAGATTCAGCTCTGGTTAGTGGGTTGATAACTCAGACTCGGTATGTTTGATCTAAGAGATTGCACCGGGTACCAACAAGACCAGCTACTAGATTCTCAAGATAGGGACTACGATGCCACGCTCAAGAAGATGAGCGAGATTGCAGAACCCATGTATTAGAAACTTGCGAAAGACGGTTGCACCTAACATGGTTTAACTTGCAATGAAACACATTCAGAGTCCTGGTTGGAAAGATGATTACAAAGATAACGAAGTTCATGGACTTCTTCTCTTTAGAAGACAATCAACTAGTGGCTTGTTGTGGATGCGAACTTAATCAAGGAGTGGAGGTAACAACCTTCCATCCTAAGAGTAGTCCACACATGCATGAACGATTTGGGATTATTCCCGAGGGAACAAGAAAACTCTACTCGGATCCATGGCGACAACTTCCACCAAAAGTACATGAACCAGAGTAGGTTACTTCGAACATCTAGAACACAACTTCGTGATGACACAAAGATGGTTCTCAAAAGTTTCCAACATTAGTGCCAAATGTTCAAAATGAACCTCTTGCAACTTGGAGAAATAGGAATGTCATCGATGGGCTTGACAACACGCTTATCAGAACACTCCAAGAAGAGGGATTCATATGATATATGAATAAGGCAGAATATTGGTCAGACTAAAGGACATGGAGGTGTACTCGGGCAAAACACCATGAGTGGAAACACCATCAAGATAGTCCTTGAAGCTGAACTTGATCTGACGATAGCCCAAATCAAATCAAGAGGTAGAGTTATAGTATTTCCGCAAAGGGTATACTATCCTTCTTCAACACGAGGAAAACTAGACATCCCATTGTAAAGGAACAAGTCAGGAAGAGCTCATGTATTTCAACTCTCCAAGTTATTGTTTAAGCTCAACCAACTAGTTCAGGATATCCAGCAGAGTTTTCTTGGAGAAAGGAGTAATTCAAATTAACCCTTGTTTAAACATCACGGTCAGGTAACAACCTGGTGATACTTCTGAAAGACAACCAGAATATCACAACCCACCGGAATTTCTTGGAGTTCGAAAGGGATCTTGCTTTTCAAGGCAACTCATATGGTCTTGAGAGCTTCAACATGAACCTAACTCTTTGACCAAGACTGTGCACCGGAAAGAACGAATTTGGTAACATGGTCAACTTTAATTATGGACCGAGTGACCAATAGTGCTAAGAGGGATACAAATGTTTCTTAGACTTTTCAAAGCAATAGGAATACCTGATACACATGTCGATGAACAGACCCATCATTTTCAAGCAATTCAAACTTGGAGGAAGGGTGAGTAAAGACGTGTGAGAGCATCACTTCATCGTGAAGGCCATGAAACTCAACACAACCTCCTGATATGTAAGAGTGTGATACTCAAAGGTAGAACAGAACATAAGCTAATGAAACTTCTTGATTCTGTGGATTACAAAACTTTGACCTGGTACTAGAGATGAACGAGGTACTGGAGTTTGTTTCTCCTGACATCCCAAGGTGGAATGTTTTGACGGAAAACAAGAGCAAATGCATTGGAAGAATCCAACAGACATATGCAACTTGTATTCCAAACAGTAGATGAGGTTTGGAGGAAAGCAAAGAATAGGAGCATGCTCTTGGAAAATCCTGAGATCACGTTGGATGCACAAGGTCATACTCATTTGTATAACCCATGCTAAGACGAGAGGTATAGCAGAGTCAAGAACAAGGATATGGGAATCGTAAAGAACACTCTTGTTGTGATCCCTTTTGATTCCTAGAGAAAACCTATGGCTATTGGAGCTGAGATTACCTAGCTATCTTGAGGTAGAACGGATTCTTCAGGATCCAAGGAAACAGAAGTTGGGTTAAAGGTCAGCATCCTGTACTGATAGCGTGAGCATCACATGGTTATGAAACCACATGGATCAGCCCACCACAATTCAGCGAATTCCGGGACCTTCGGTTCAAGTCAAAGGGTTAGAAACCAAGAGAAAGGAATAACTACTATCTCAGTGCCTTAAAGGACACTATGAGTAGCAATCACGGAGTATCTTTCCAAGAGGACAAACTTAGCTCCGGAAGAATTTCCGCAAAGGACAAAAGATACATTTGAGATGAAAAGCAGATCTTGAGGTTCAGGATTTGAGACTTTAGAACATGAGAATGTGGAATCCACACAACTCTGAGAGATTACGATGGAAAGGAAACCTCCCAGTTTGAAAGATAACGGACCATGGAACAAGATAACTACCATGGAACACACATGACTCTAGAAACTTAACACTAGGTCAACTTGGGTAAAAGAACGTCTTGCCATAGAAGGCACCTAAGTTTTGAATGACTAGAAGAGATAGCAAAACATTTTCAAATCAAAACAGGTAAGGTGACCCAGAGTTAGAACGATACCAGATAAGGAGTAAAAAGAATCCTAAGAAGGTTTTTCACAATCCATTTGAGGTTTCAAAATAGTTTTCACAACTCTAGACTCAACATCGACCAAGAAATAAGGTTTCCCTACAGGCAGTCTTGCTCTGATACCATGACCTATCAGACTCCGGACCCAGAGATATACATACTGTTATGTGCTCCTAGCCATGGACTCACAAGGGCTTCAGGGTTACCAGCCCCGGCCGCAACAAACAACGGCAGGCATACCGGATTCATCGGCACGTAGTCCGGATCCCCGGTCTACTACTCCTTGTATCCATGCTAGTCATAACCAATTATGCATACCCAAGCGTCCACGAGTCGGATGAAACTGACGGAATGGGACCGAAGCTATACAGAGCTGCTATGTGTCAGAAAGTGCAACAACAATCGAGGGCTACTGGGGTTACCTCTCCCCAGGCCGAATCACATCGGCAGGCGGGCTCGGACATGGATCATCGGCTCCACAACCCCTCGACTGCGACAACTATGCAGGCATAGCCAAAACTGTATAACAATGAGCTTGAAACCAACAACCGATCAAAGCAACACTCTAGACATGGAAGTTGTATTAAACAGGTGTTACTAGAGTATAGCTTTACAAACAGAGGTCACATGACCCAACATTACATCAGACAATGGAAGGCAAATTATGTAGCTAATCAACAACAACCAAAAAGGCCTAAGAGGCCGCAACATAAGGAGACGTCCCAGCCCATAGATTCCAGGCTGCTACCTGGGAACCCCAAACTACTGGTCGATGTCCACGTTGAAACACCACTGAAGCGAGGAACTCCACCTGAACCAAGTTGAAGCAAACATGAGTACGGGAGGTACTCAACAAGACTTAGTTAACCTATTATATATCTGCTATCTTCAGAAAGGGTTTTATGAAGGTTGTTTTGCGTAAAGCAATATTTGTTTTCCAAATCGAGGAAGAACAACACGTCTCAAGGAATGTTTTCAAAACAGATGAGAAACTCAACTACTGTAATCGTCATTCTTTCTATCCACCAACATCATAACCAGCACCTCACATGCTACAAGGATCACCCCTCCCGGCATCTCTGGGGAGGCACCCTTCAAACATTGCCAACATCTTTTATGCCACTTTCAAGTTATCTATGACCCCCTGACTTTCTCCAAGTCGTCCATAACCGTGGACACGACTTTCCGAAAGATTTATCCCTGCAGGGTGGTACACTTTACCCACACGTACCATCCGACTCTTAACGCCACATGTACGCTCGTCCATGGAGCGCGGCAGAGGGTCGCTGGCCACGACCTTTACCTTGTCGAGCCCTATCCATGAGTCAACCCAAACAGGGCCACCCCGTCAACAGGGAGTTGGCCACCTCCTGACAGCACCTGTTCTGTGAGTCGGGATCAAGATCCGTGTACGTCCATCACTTGTCCCGGTCACGCCCTAAACACCTCCAAAAGGTTTTTTACTCACACGCAGATGGAAATCCCAAACTACGTGACTCACGGATACAAGTTAGTTAGTCGAGCGCGGTCTGTTAGGCCCCGCGTGTGGTTGCACGCTCAGTCTTGGTTTCCGCAGGCGAGACCTTAATCCTAGGGTTGGCAAGTACAGGACAAACAACCACTTCCCAAGTGGCCTCCCGTCCTCGCCTTAGTCAGGTTAACCACACAATGCTCATCTCACCACGTCGTCATATCATACTAGGTTATCGCAGCTCTGATTCATCAACCGGATGGAGCAGAGGTAAACAAACATGTATGACTAAGCGAAGCATATATGAGGCTCTAGCGATGCGCACAAGCAATTCTATGGCGGCTAGGAGCAGTGGATCAGGATATTGAGGCAATGCAGTATATAGGCAAACTATATCTACTAGCATCAAATATTTTGGAATCGAATGCAAAGTACGAGAAACAAATGTTGTTGGAAAACATATATGAGCAGATAAGAGGTTATGCTTGCCTTGGTTATAAGAAAACCAGATAGAAGCTTCAGGAATAAGTGCTTGACTTGTCGGTTAAGATCAAGTATTCGCCATTGGAGTTGTCGGCCTTCACTTCGGAGTCGTGTTCTACCGAGGGGGAACAACACCGAAAAGAAGAACAACAATCAAACATGGCATCGATGCAATGCACAAAATGTATGCATGAGCAAGTTAATGCACTGAAACAAAGCCCTAAACATGATCGTTGGGTTGCTAGGGTTCATATGTGAGTTAGGCATTGCTATTGAAATTAACCCGAACTAGACCCCGGTAGGGCAACTCGGACGATTCTGAAAGTGAGTACAATTTTAGTTGCTCAAATGGGTTTGAAAACATCATAAACAGCTTTCATTTGTCATTTTGAGCATTTTGGTATATAACTTTTAATTTTCTAATTTTATTGAATAAAAACTTATTTTCTTTATTTTAAATGATTAAACAACATTAAAATAATGGTCCAAAATTAACTTTGTCAAACATGTATGAAAATGATATATTTGGGTTGGAAATAATTTTCTGAACATAACAATATTTTTGTTTTATTTTTCTGATTAACAGAAATGAAGATATTAGTTTTCCATTTTTTAATCATTTTCTGTAATTATAAAAGAGGTGAGTCCCACGTGTCAGTTTCTTTTCTTTTATTAAACACTTTCTAAAACAATTAAAACCTAACAGCTCGGCCCCACGACGACGTCAGCATGACGTCATCGTGACGTCAGCGGCTGGCCGGAAAGCCACTGCCGTGGTCGCCGGCGGCGACTGGATGCATGAGGGATCACGTGGGTGGGGGCGTTTGGACGTGGGCGACGCGGGCTATCTTTCTGTGGTGGCGCCGCCCCGGTATGGACAACGACGGCGAGCCGCCGTGCACGGAGAGCGGCGGCGCTCTCGGGTCTCCGGCGCAAACACGAATCCGGCCACGGGGAGGACACCGGAGAGGATAGGGAGGGATTGTAGCTCACCGTGAACGCGTTGAGCTGATCAGCATGGCCGGGGAAGCATGTGAACGACGGCGCACTTGCTCGACTGCCGGCGGCCGGTGCGGAAGAAGAAGGCGGCGATTTCTTCGTCTAGGCCATCCCGACACGATTAAGTTGGCGAGGAGGTGCAACGGGAGATGGTGGTTCTCTGGAGATACTCGTGGAGGAGCGGGAGCGGACGGAACGGCGGCGGCGACGAAAGTCCGGCGAGCTAGGGTTTGGGTTCTCGGGGACAGAGAGTGAGAGGAGGGCGTTCGAGGAGGGGGTTTCTGCGAGGAGGTCTCGATCCGGACGGCTCCCAGGGTCCTCATCCCCTCGACTAAGCTGGAAGCAGGAGGTGGCAAGCTACCTCGACGTCGCTCTCCCATCCTTCTGGCCGGAGAAGAAGGAGAAAGAAAAGAAAAGGCCGTATTTCGAATAACCCCCTGGAACTTTCGGAAAACACCAAGAGATCCTTTATCTTTTTAAAACAGGACAGAAAACAGAGGTTATGGGGGCTTGTTTGCAAACAGAAACTTTGACAAAAATAAGTTTTGGAAACCTTGTAAAATTTCCAACAAAACCATGTTTTTCTTTGGTGTATTTGAAATATTTTTCAATACAAGATTTTGGAACCCAAATTAAGTACTATTTGTGAGATTTTCTCAAACCATTTAAATTCACGATTTAAATTGGTTAAAACATGATTAAATTTTTGTTTTCATGCATGTATGAGATGAACATAACACCACACACTTTTGTTAGCAAATTTGGGATGTTACAGTCACCCTGAGAACTTTGAGACTCCTTGAGTTGACGTCACCATTGGTCTGTTCGTATCAGCTAAGCTCACAGTGACCTGGAGTTTTGCTTGGCTTATACAGGTCCTCTTGGACGGGTATCTCAAACACAGTCTGTCGGATTGACACTTGATGAGAAGCACATGTCTGCTTGTTTCAAAAAGAATGACAACAAAGATAATGATCATTACAAGTAATATTCTAAATTTTTTGTTTTCTATTTAGTTTGAGGTGCAGTGTTGTCGAGACATCAAAGTAAGGTTCATGGATGGGGGTGTCATAAGCCTAGAACCGCGGGGGAACATGGAAGTACTGTAAACGAGAACACCGATTATACCCAAGTTCGGTACGTCGCAACTTGGCGGTGTTCCTACTCCAGCAATATCACTAAATCATGGCTGAAGTCTGAAGTATACAAAGTACAGTTGTGAGTATGGTCTCGCTAACTCGACGAGGATGAACTTCCCGGCAAGTTGGCTTCTAGCTAAGTTGAGATTCAACATTGTTCTTTGCTCCCTTCCGGCTTTATATAGATAGCCGGACTAAGGCTTACAAGAAAGAAACATGCGCGTCAGCTTATTGGGCCGCCCAATGGATTATGTTCTATTACCTGTGGGCCACCCTGGTAATTCGGCCTTTGGCCACTGTCAGAAACACCCCTATTTGGCATATATCCAACAGTACCCCCTAGAAGGATTAAGACTTCATTGCGCTGCTCCACGTGGAGTTGTATTCTTTTCAAAAATGTCAGCGTTTTGTCTTGATTCTTCTTTCAGTAAAGTTTTTCAATGCCAAACTCGGATTTACTGAAATCTAGATTCTTTTCCACGAGCCTTTGCGGAGAAGGATCCCGTGACGCAAGCGGTGAAATCTTGCTGACGTCACGAACGTTTGGGTTCAGTCAAAAGACTGAAACCATATCCGTGACAGATTTTGGCGTGAGAAAAAAGGAGATAGCAATAATCACCCTGCCCCCTCGTTTCCCGGATTTTTGGGCGTTACAAGCATCGAGCATCCAACGGCTAAAAGAGCTGTTGGAGCCAATATCAACGCATCATGGATATAAATTGCCGCCTCGGGGTCTCCGGCTCACCTTCCGCACCATCTTCCTCCTCGAGCCCTAGAGCCTTGAGCACTGTCACTCCCAGCCCTTGAGCGAAACCGCGCAGAGAAACACCCGAGCCAGAAACCCTCACCGTGTGTGATCATTGGTGGTTTCTGCTCCGCCCGCACCGCCCGCAAATGGACACCGAAAGCTATCCGCGCGCCATTGAGACCGAGAACGTCGACGTTGACATTGAGGACCTCATCCAGGACCTTGTTCCCATCATCGGAACCTCTCCGAGCGCCTCTGCGGGCGCGTAGGAGGCGCCTGCGAGTGCACCGACGGGCGGGGATCTCAATCCCGCCTCCAGAACTATGTCGCCGCCCTCGACCATTCCTCCTCCCTTCCCCGATACCGAGGAGGGGGAAACTTCAACTCATGACGCGACAGCACTGCAGCCACCGTCACCGATGGAGGCGAGGAAGACGATGGAGGAGATGCCGAAAACTGGAGCCAATGGAACGAGGCCCCGGCTCTCCCTAACGCCATGGAGAAGGACAGATTTATCGTGAAAGATAAATGGCGTCTGGACGAGGACGACACCGAACCTTCTTCGAAAGACGAAGAACGGGTGGTTCTGGGTTCCCATATCGCTCGAGGTATGGGTTTTCCGCCATCCGCTTTTTTTACACAGATTCTCAACCACTATAACTTCCAACCCCACAACCTTCGACCCAACTCAATTCTATACTTAGCCGGGTTCCAGGCCCTTTTTGAGGGATACTTAGGGATAGAACCACGCTTATATTTCTTTCAATAAAGTTTCAACGTGAAACAGAACACCTCTGAAGGTGTTCTTCTGACCTGCGGGACTGTCTCCTTCAACCTCCGTAGGTTTAGGGAAGAATGGTTTCCAAAAATCAAAACCTCAGAGTCCTTCAAGTTTTGGACGAGCTCCTTCTTTTATCACATGGATGTTCCTTCTCCTGGAAAGGAGACAAGAATTCCTCCATTCATCAATCTGTTGCCACGCCTCAAGACAATTGTGCATTGGATGCGGTCCAGATTCTGTCTCCAGACGTGATGAGAAGAGACGGATTGCGAAACTCGTCTCCTCGATCCCTCCTCTAACCGGCATGGACACAGTCCTTTGCTGGTTTGGACAGAGGACTCAACCTCTCTCCTTCCAAGGTAGTCGGATTATGTGTGAATACACGGGCCCAGATGATACAATGAGGGCGACAAAATCCGCCTTATCGAAGAAGGAATTCAAAAAACGCGTGAATCAGCTCGTATCCACTCGTGATCAGTACGAGGAGAGACGACAAATGTATCATGCCAGAAACCCCGCTCCCAAGGTATGATTTTGCCTTTTGGGGAATTTTCCGAGTTTTTTCGTGTCTCGAATGTTTCAATACTAATCCGGGTTTTTTATTTCCTTCTCAACTTCTTGATCTTCCTCAGACAGAGCTTTCCACTGACGACGAACTAGCGGCGCAAAAAGCCAGCTTTCAGTCAGCTGGTGGGCGGAAACGCAAGAAGATCTCCTCTAGCCAAGAGGTGATCGATCTCGACGGAGTATCCGTCGCCACTTCTAGGTGAGGCTCGAACTTTTATGCTTGCGTGTCTTTCCTCGTTTTTCTGCGTCTTTCTCGGAATCTGAATCTCGGTATTTCGTTCTTTCTCTTTTCTAGCCTTGCCCCTGTCTCTTTGAAGGGGAAATGTAGGAAGAAAATGAAAGCCATTGCTCTTAGGGGGCCAAAACCATCCCCCGCGGCTCCTCCGATACTCCAGTGGCAGCTGGAGAGGAAAACACGGCTGGTCGGAACGAATATCCCTTGCAGACCACCCAGCTTGTTACATCCGACACGGATGTGAGGGAAAGGGTGGAACCGGAACAAGGCGGACCTTCAACGTTTCCAGAGGCGGAACCAATGCCAACCTTTGATGAAAAGTTCAAGGTTAAACAAGAAGCCTGTTTTGACGAACTCGGATACATTCATCCGTGGGCAATTTTTTTTTGTCCAGCCCCCCTTGATTCTCTCTTGGCCAAAAGGTGGATTAGTAGTCCGGAATAATTACGTGTTCTCGCCTCGTTAGGTCATGCAAGACGACATCCATCACATGGGGATTGCCTTTGTGGAATACGCCAAGGAATTCTCTGAGAACTTAAGCGATTTGCAAAGGATGAGAAAGGTAATATCTCTAGCCCCCAAGTATTAATACAAAACCATTCGTTTTGTTTTTGTCTTAATGCTTTTCCCTTATGCCTGCTTGTTTTGCCTAAGCAAACTTTTCCTTTGTATACTTTTCAGCAAACTGCCGAAAATATAAATGTGGAAGTTTCTGAGAAGCTCACCATTAAGAACCAAGAAGTAAAATATCTTCTTGGTATCCTCAATGAGAAGGACTCAGAATTGACCGAGATCCAGAAGCAGCTGAAGCAGACAACACGTAAGCATGCTTTTTCATTCCTTGATTCTGATTCTGAATTTTTTCTAAGTATTTTTCTGAGTTTTTAATCCTTCGTCTATTTTTCTTCTCAGCTTCTTTGGCTAAGGCCAAACAAATAGATGATGATGCTCGCAATGCCGAAACCCTCCGCAAAGAAAACTCGGAGCTTTACAAAATGACTGTAAAGCTCCAGAAAGATCTCGAGGCGAGCCAGCTGGCCTTGGGATTGGCCGAGTCCCGAGCTTCCTCTCAAGCTGAGAAGGATCAGGGGACTATCCGGGACCTTGAGAATGCCCTCAACCAAAGTCTTGAAGAAGGAGTTGAGACGGATAAAATTCTTGGTAAGTCTTTGTACTTTTAGCAAGTTTTGTCTCATACTTTGCAAAATGCCTTCTTTCCCTCCTTCTGTGTTTTTTTTAACCTTTCTCGGTTTTCTTAACAGAAGGGAATCCTCTTCTCACTCAGATTGACAGAATCAAGGCTTTCGGGTCATTCTTCACCAGCTAAAAAATGCTGGGATGCTACTTATCAACAAGTGCATTCCGGACAAAGCTTGCGAATACTCGGAAGTCATCAAGCTCCCGGAGGCAATTGTAGAGGTGGCGAACCAGAGGGAGTCTTGGCTCCAATCTGCTGCTCTTGGTGGTGTGCACATGGCCCTTGGGCTAATGCGTATGCATTATACCACCATCAAATCCTGGCGCATTGCCACCGTATTCCGCAAGGATACACGGACTCTTAGTGGGCAGAAATCTTCGACTCTATCAAGGGGCATGCCTCCAAGATACCTCGGATGGTGTCTACCTCAACGTTCTACCCGGAGGAAGAAATTCCGACAACTCTGGAGAACCCGAGCGACAGCGATGAGGACGACGACGAATACGAATATGCCGTATAGTTCCTGCATATCCATTTAGCCAAAGAGAAAGCAATATTACACTTACAATGTAATATCAATTGTAATGGATTCTATCTTTTGTATGAACAAGTTTTTATCCTTTGCAGTAAATTTTTAGTCTTTGCAAGTTTTTTCAGAGTTCTAATTCCTTTCCTTCTAAGTTCTCTGGTTTGTATGCTTTAAGTTTCCTTAGTGTTGAAGTGGCTCGAAAGTATGCAATGTTCATGCCAAGTGACTGGGTTAATAAACCTATCAGTCAAAACTCGGAATCATGGTTTATACCTTGGCACTTTTACTTACTAATTCCAGTGACCCAACACCACAAACAATCAGATAATACTTAGGGCTGAATAAGGAATTTTGAAAAGTATGAACCTCAGGCACATAGGCACTGGGGTTCTTAAGCCTCCTTGGACTAAAGAAACATTCAGTTTTATAACTCTGAGCACGCAAGAAAAATTCGGGTTAACATTGAAGAAAATTGAAAGATCATTGGGAAATAGATAAGACGGAAGTATGCTTTGAAAAGCAAAGACAGAATAGACAAAAATGCATGAATTCCGGCAGATTTATTTCATGATCTCAATGATGTTTACATATAATTGAATCAAGTGTAAAAAGGACGTAACTGTTGGATGCTTGATGCGTGTGATCACACGTTCGTTGGGAGATCCCAACAGGAAGGTATGAAGAGTGCAGCGACAAGTTTCTCTCGAAAAGAAACCAAGGTTGAATCGACCAGTATGAGGAAGGAGTAACTTCAGAAGGATGAAGCAGCTGAGATGGCAGGGCACACTACCGGTTCAGAAGCAACGTGGAACCTACACAACACAATCAAATCACTTTGCCCCAACAAAGCAGTGAGGTTGTCAATCTCACTGGTTTTGCTGAACACAAATAGGTTAAACGTATGGTGTGGAAAACAGTAGATGTTTATCAGTATGAGGAAAAAGGACCAGGGTCCATAGTTCACTAGTAATGTCTCTCTGTGAAAGATAAATAACATGTGTGGTGAACAAATTACAGCTGAGCAATTGACAGAAATGAAGGTTGCACCGTAGTGCGTATGCAAGACATAAAGATTACTATGTGATTCATGCGGTCATTACAACAAAATACATAGACCGTTATCCAACTGTATCTATGACTAATAATCCACCCTCTGAATATATCCGAACAAACGTTGGGTATTAAGTTGCAAGCAACAGATAATTGCAGTAAGCAAAGTGTGTAATGTAAACAATAACATCATCCTTAGAAAACGCATTGTTGTTTTCTCCCTAGTGGCAACAGCACATCCTCCATCCATCACGTTTCTGTCACTCGAGCACAGATGCAAAGGAGGCATGAACCTACTATCGAGCATAAATACTCCCTCTTGGAGTTACTAGCATCTACTTGGCCCAAGAATCTACTAACAGCGAGAGAATGCAAGATCATAAATAAAATATGCATGAAGATAACATGATAGATTGATAATCAGAAGACATAGCATTCAACATTCATCATATCCCAGCAAACACAACATGTAGCATTACATAAAGATAATATTGACCATGTTAGGCAGCTCACAAGATCTAAACATGAGGTACAAAATGGAGAGAACAATCATCTAGCTACTGTTAAGGACCCGCAATCCAGCGATGAACTACTCGCGCATCACTTCGGAGGAAAGCATGGTGGTGTAGACCCCCCCGGTGATGAATTTCCCTCCCGACAGGGTGCTGGGGAGAGCTCGAGAACCCTCCCGATCTCGGGATGACGATGACGGCGGCCTCCGGTATGTTTTGGGGAGAAGTGGAATATATCTAGGGTTTACGCTTTGTGGGATTAAATAGGCGAAAGGGCAAATGCGGTGGAGGCCTCGGGCCCCACACCACCCCAGGCCCCCCTCCGGGTCTCTTCGGGACTCCGTGGAACCTTCGGGAATTCTAAGACTTCCGGGCTTCGAATTTTCCAATTCCGAGAATACTTCTAGAACAAATTTTCTGAAACTAAAAAACAGAAAATAGGGAATTAGCTCTGTGGCATCTTGTTAATAGGTTAGTACGGAAAATCGATAAAAATGACATAAAGTGTATATAAAACATGTGGTAAACAATAAGAAAACAACATGGAACATCAGAAATTACGGATACATTTATGGCGTATCAACATCCCCAAGCTTAGTTCCTACTCGTCCTCGAGTAGGTAAACGATAAAAAAACATAATTTCTTAGGTGACATGCTACCAACATAAACTTGATCATCATAATATAAAAGCATATGTAAGCTGAGATCATAGAACTTTTAACACAAGCATGATAATAGAACTTTAATAATAAAGAATAGAAATCACCTTGCATCATGATAAGTAACTCAAATAAAAGATCATGAATAACAATGCAAAGAAAGATATACGTTTGTTTGAAGTATAAATGAAGCATGGCAAAGTGATATTTCGCAAGTCCTTAAGAGTGGGGCAAAACATAAATTCCAGGACACCTTCAAAGTTTCATGAGGAGGACTAGAACAAATAGTTAGAGAACAAGCAATAACACATCATGAATAAATTAATAATGTTTCTGGGACAAGTGAACATAAAACTCAGAATGTCAAATATGCTCTGCTCAACTGTGCATAAAGTTAGAAGATGGAGACTCAACATAAAAGTAAAATAAAGGCACTTCGAAGAGGGAAGCATGGATCACTCATGTGCTAGAGCTTTTATTTTATTAATAGAGGTATTAAAATGTTTGACACTCCTCCCATCCATCTTACACAAACCATGGCTAACCGAATCCTCGGGTGCCTGCCAACAATCAAATACCATGGAGGAGTGTCTATATTTTGGAAGGTGTATGCAAATGTCAACGAATGGAAAACACAAAATACAGTACGTCACAAGACAACTAGATTTCACAAGAGCGCCCCCTGACGAAGGGATGGACCTTGGACCTGTCGAGTAAGGATACCCGGTCCTAGGCCCAGGACTTGAGCCCAAGAGGAGATGCCTTATACTACTCTAGAAGGCCCAGTTGAAGCCCACCCGCAAAGCCTTGCGGGTCAAGTTCGGAAACTTGTAACCCACTTAGGGTTAATGTTCGAGTTCTCCCCGGGTGTGATTTGATACCTGGCCACCTATATAAGGCCAGGAGAACCACCAGGAGGGGGACAAGAAATACCGCACCACCAAGCCTTGAGATCGGGACCATACTCTCGACTTGAGCAACCCCCCATTGTAACCGATCTACTTGTGAATACAGATCGACAGAGGCAGGAGTAAGGGTTTTACCTCTACGAGGGCCCCGAACCTAGGTAACCGTGCCCCTGTCTAGCCTACGATTATCACCAGCGCTCACAGGTTCTCCTAATAGAAACCCTATTGGTTCACCCGAGGGACTTGTTGAGATGCAGATTCGACAATTGGCGCCGTCTGTGGGAACGGCGGGCGCTGGATCTCCGGCATCTTCGGCTTCATCGACAACCAACTCACGTTGGAACCCCGCGACTTCGACTCCGACCAATCCAATCCGAATCGGGTCAGTCGTCGTCACCCCTCCCTCGCCGGAATCACGCCCGGTATTCAGCGATCTGGAGAAAAGCATCACCCTGACGTTCGGGAGCTTCAAGTTCTACACCAACAAGGATGGGATCCTTCACTTCCCCGAAGGATCGGGATCTGAATCGATCTCCAGCCCAGGAGCTGTCGATTCGCGACCCTACCACGCAGATCGTGACTTGGCAAAAAGCGGCGAATCCATCCGCCTCAACACGAGTAACTTCCATACCCTCTCCACGGAGGAACCTTCTCGGATCAGGAAAACCTTCCAAGTTACGCCTAGGACCCGCGAGCCATATCTGGCTCAGATCTGCATGGCAGGATCAGGAGATCCACCCGAGGAAACTGAACACAACGCAAGGGAACGCGCTGAGATCGGCGTCTCGCGAGACGCTTGGGTTCGAGCAAAGGAGGCTATCCGCACAAGAAAACTACCTGCAGTCGGAGCTCCTCACGAAGACATGACCGCCTACTACTATCATCTAGTGAGAGCGGCTACCGGCAATCAAGGAAGCTCGCATAGATCTAGCCAATAAGGAGAGAATGGCGGACGAGTCGAGGCAACGCCGGGCCGCGCTGTCCTTAACACCTTCTGTCGGGAATCGTCCCGCAAGGAAAGGATACACCTCAAGAACCGCAACCATGGATGACGAATCCTTAACCGGAATCAGCAAGTCACTCGGACCGTCCCTTATGCGGGTCGACGAGGACGGAAACATTTATCCGCAAACTCTCGCCGCCGCGGTCCTGGCTGCAGCAACCTACATGCAGATAAATCAACCAGGGGAAAACGACCCCCGAGCAGAGCAATACAAGAAAGTTCAGAAGGGATTGGGCATGGCAGCCTCAAAGCTTGCCTCATATGATCGCAGGAAAGCAGCCGCACAGAAGGAAAAAGAAGCATCCCGCAGGCGTAGGAGTACTTCGCCCAGGAGGGAAAATCACCTCGCCGTGGTCGAGGAATAGAAGCCCGGCGACGTGATGATAGCCGGATTAGTAGCGAAGGTAGCCCGAGGAATCGAGACCGCGGCTCGCGACATCATAGCAGCCGCTCGTGAAATCGCAGCAAGGAACCAAGGAAGGAAACCGATCGCGACCAACCAGGATACAATGCGCGATCAGATATCGCGCAAAATAAAGTGGACAAGGGGAGAGCAGCAAGGAACCGTGCGCGTTCCTCATCCGGCTCTTCTGATGATGAAACCTACGGCGCGCTATGCTTCGCTCGCAGCATCCGTGATGCGCCTCTACCCAAAATATTCAAACTCAGCACGGAAGTAACAAAATACGATGGTTCACTCGAACCTTCGTCATGGCTGTCGGATTACCTCACGTCAGTAAAATGCCAACGTGGGAACAAGAATACGGCTATGCAGTACCTCAACCTGCACCTGGTAGGAGCGGCACGCAGTTGGCTTGAAGAGAGACCGAAGTCCTGCTACGGGTCATGGGACGACCTACACTTCGATTTCTGCAAAAACTTCCAAGCAACATACAAAAGACCAGCGACCATCGAGGAACTGCGAGCCTGCAAGCAGAAGAGTGGCGAGTCCACTCGCGAATATATCCAGCGATGGACCACACTTAGGAACACAGCAGAAAACATATTAGAGGAAGTAGCAGTCGAAGCTTTCGCGAAGGGCGCTCGGCGAACTGCTTTCAGAGAAGAGCTGGGACGAGCTGCGCCCAAAACTATTGGAGAGCTAATGATCATAGCGGATAGGTGGGCAAACGGAGAGGACTCAGTGCGCAACGAGAGGGCATCCTCGCCCGCACCTGAAGACGATCGCCATGGTCGAAAGAAAATAAGGAAGTATTACGATCACGACGACCGAGAAGAACTAGTGGTGGCATAATTCACACGAAATCGCGATAGTGGGCGCCGCGGAAATCGCGAATGGAAACCTAAGGCAGAGGATAAGACTCCCGAGGAGGACCACGACGGATACTTCACGCTACATCTATTTACAGATAAGCGCACATGCAAAACTAAGGCAACACACCTTCTCAAGGATTGCCGAAAGTTCCGCGACATTCATGAGGCCTTTTCGAAGAAAAACAGAACAACAGTTAGTCAAGGCTACCCGCAGCTTCCAGGAGGAGGACACCAAGGATTACAACTGCCACAACCCCTACCTCCACCAGGAAACCAAAACGCGATGCTAGCCGCACTACCTGCGCCGCCCGTCGCCAACGCGGGAGGTAACGCATACCGAACCCCGCAGGACTTTTAGGGATGATACAAAAGGTCTGCCCGTCCCGCAGGGTCCAGAAGACAAACACACGACAGTTGTGCATGGCTGTGCAAACCCCACCTGCAAGGCCCGAGTACCTGAAGATGGCATATCAATCAACCACTTTCTCCAAGGAAGACCACCCCCCACGAGTCTAATGACCAGGACACGCTGCACTGGTAATCCAAGCGCAAATTGGTAATTACGAACTGGCTCGCGTATTCATGGATGGGGGCAGAGGCATCAACATCATCTACGCGGACACACTCCGTCGGATGAACAGGAACCTTGACGGACTCGTAGAATTAGAGACACCCTTCCACGGGATCGTTCCAGGAAAAGAGATCCGCCCACTCGGAACAATTAATTTGGAGGTGGTGTTAGGCAACCGACGTTATTACAAGAGAGAATTTCTCGACTTCGAAGTAGTCGACTGGCCCTCACAGTACCACGCCATTCTTGGTCGAACAGCGTTCGCAAGATTCATGGCAGTACCACACTATGCATATCTGAAGCTCAAGCTACCCGGAGAATATGGCACAATCACCATCGATGGCGATTTCCAAAAATCTAACAAGTGCGACATTGAGTTCAACGAGATCGCCAAATCTTTCGGGATGCAGGAGGAACTAGAGGAGATAGCAAAAACCACGGACCACTCCGTGATGCCCCTCACGAAGAAGAATGCCCCAGAGCTAGAGTTTAGTGCCAACATCGACACTCGCAAACACCAAGTGCACCCGACAGATTCTGCAAAAACGGCGATGGTTTCCACTACCCTCTCGCCAGCATAGGAAAGCGCGCTCGTCGAACTCCTCCGTGAGTACTGGGAAATTTTCGCCTGGCAGCCCTCAGATATGCCAGGAATACCCAGGGAGTTTGCCGAGCACTCACTCGAAGTCTACAAAGACGCCAAACCCATCAAGTAGACCACCCGACGGTTCTCAGAGCCAAAGCAGAAAGCGCTCGAAGAAGAAGTAAACAGACTACTCGCAGCAAAATCCATCACGGAGATAAAAAAAATCCACTTGGTTAGCAAACCCAGTGCTGGTTCCAAAGAAGAACACTAACATCCTTTGCGTGTGCATAGACTACACGTCGCTGAACAAACACTTCCCCAAGGATAACTTTCCCCTCCTGCGGATTGACCAGATCGTGGATTCCACTGCAGGCTGCCAACGCCTCTCCTTCCTAGATGCTTACTCGGGATATAACCAGATAAGGATGAAGAAGTAAGACGAGGAAAAGACAGCATTCATTACACCTCATGGTGTATACTACTACACGACAATGCCTTTTGGGCTCAAAAGCGCAGGTGCGACATATCACCGCTGCATGCAAAAATGCCTCGCCAAGCTCATTGGAAAGAACGTACAAGTGTACGTTGACGACATCGTCATCAACACTCGAGTAGAGGACACACTCGTCGAGGATATCAGAGAAACATTCGATGCTCTAAACGCATACAGGATCAAGCTCAACCCGACAAAATGCGTCTTCGGCGTCCCTGTATGATAACTTCCCGGGTACCTGGTGTCCGCTAGAGGAATTGAAGCCAACCCAGAGAAGATACAAGCGATCTTAACAATGAAGGAACCCACCAATCTTCGCGGGGTGCAACATCTCGCAGGGCGACTAGCCGCCTTCAGCAGATTCATCCCACGATTGGGCGAGCAAGCACTACCCTTCTACAAGCTGTTGAAAAAGACAGTTAAATTCGAGTGGACACCCGAACCAAAACAGGCATTCGCAGATCTAAAGCGAACGCTACAGAGCAGGCGTGTTCTGGCAACACCACAAGAAAGGGAGCTGTTGTACCTATACCTAGCCGCCACAAATCAGGTCATCAGCACGGCCATCGTGGTCGAACGGCCGGAGGACGGCAAGGCATATGGAGTTCAAAGGCCAATCTACTACATCAGCGAGGTGCTTTCGCCGTGCAAACAGCGATACCCTCATTACCAGAAGCTCGCATACGGGGTCGTCCTCACAGCTCGCAAGCTCAAACATTACTTCCAGGAACATACCGTAACGGTGCTAAACGACGCATCAATCGGTACTATCATGAACAATCCCATGGCATCTGGAAGAATAGCAAAATGGAGCATCGAGCTAGGCGCCTGGGACATCATCTACGTAGGACGCAATTCCGTGAAGTCACAGGTACTCGTAGAATTCCTGAGCGAGTGGACAGAATTGCAAACACCTGGACCGCCAGAATACACGAGTAACTGGATCATGTACTTTGACGGGTCCAAAAGGAATGAAGGAGCTGGATCTGGGATCGTCCTCATATCACCCAGAGGAGACAAGTTGTGGTACGTCCTGAGATTGGACTTTCCAGCCGATGATCCAGCATCCAACAACGACGCAGAATACGAGGCCCTACTACATGGCATGAAGATGGCGATCGTATGTGGAGCCACCCGATTGATGATCTATGGCGACTCCAACCTCATCGTACAACAGACAATGAAGGAATGCGATGCTATCGCGGAAAACATGGTTGCCTATCGGGACATGTATAATCTACTCGAAGGAAGTTTCAAAGGGTGTGAGCTGAAACACATCGCAAGATCCAGCAACGAAGAAGCAGATAGGCTGGCTAACATGGGGTCCACAAATACACCCATACCACCGGGAATATATTTCGAGAGGATGACCAAACGTTCAGTGAAGGTCAAGAAGACTGCAGGAGCACCCGCAGCATTGGAGACAGATGCCAGCCCGCAAGTTGCTATTATCGAGCTCAGCCACAGTATTTCAAGACAAGTTTTTCTGGTCGAGTCAGTCTGGACGCAGAAATATCTCGACTACTTGTCCACCAAACAGCTCCCAGCAGATGCTCACGAGGCTCGACAGATAGTACGACACAACAAATCTTTTTGGGTACTCAACGGAGAGTTATACAAACAAAGCATCTCAGGAATACTGCAGAGATGCATAGCACCCGAAGATGGCAAAGAGTTGCTGCAAGACATACATCAAGGAGATTGTGGACACCACGCCAGCTGGAAGGCAATCATGGGCTAAGCTTTTCGAGCAGGATTCTACTGGCTTACAGCAGCCAGAGACGCAAAGGACGTAGTCGACCGGTGCAACGCTTGCCATCGATTTGCGCCCAAACCACACGCCCCTGCCACTGAACTACACATGATACCAATCGCCTGGCCCTTTGCACAATGGGGGCTAGACATGGTAGGACCATTACGCAAGTCTACACCCGGAGGATATACACACTTGCTTGTCGCAGTCGACAAATTCACAAAGTGGATCGAAGTGATGCCAGTCACTTCGGCTAGCGCCCAATGCGCCGTAAAATTCCTCGATTCCATTGTGTGCAGATTTGGCATACCACACAACATCATCACCGACAATGGCAGCAACTTCACTGCCAAGGAAACACAACAGTTATGTGAAGAAAAGGGAATCACCTTCAGTTTCGCTTCAGTATCTCGTTCGCAAACCAACGGCCAGGTCGAACGATCCAACGGATTGGTTTCAGTTGGCATAAAGAAACGGCTACTCGACCGCCTACACCCAGCAGCAGGACATTGGGAAGAAGAGCTACCCTCCGTGCTATGGAGCCTCCGCACAACCCCAAACCGATCAACAAAATACACGCCATTTTCATGGTATATGGGGCTTAAGCTGTCCTTCCCGAGGATGTCAAATTCAGCGCCCCACGAGTCGTTGCTTACAGCGAAGAAACCTCTAACAGGGCACTCACGGAAGATATGGACACACTCGACGAGATATGCGAGATTGCACTCGCAAGATCTGCAGTATACCAACAGTCGTTGCGAAACTATCACAGTCGCCGTATACACCACAGAGCTTTCGTGATCGGAGATTTGGTGCTGCGGCTTAAGCAGAAGGAAGGACACAAGCTCGAACCACCATGGGAAGGACCCTTCATAATACACGAAGTTATCCCGAGTGGCGCCTATCGAGTGAAGAACCCGACGACTGGTGGCATCTACTCCAACCCATGGAACGTTGCGCACCTCCGCAAATTCTATCCTGAGGATTATTTCATTCACAAAAATAAGGCTATATTAGCCATCTTGTAGCTCGAAGGAAACACATGTCTTCTCAGTCATTTCAATAAAATACATGGTTTTTCAACCATAGCTACTCACGTTCTTTATCTTTACACGCTGAATAACAGGTATACACCCCAAATACACGGGGGCTACGCCTAACTTAGCATCATAAGAAAAATTTCCAGACACAAAGTTATAAACAAGGTGGACACCTTACAAAGTTTCGGGACAACTATACATAGCAACAGGATACATACATCCTATAATTACATATGGCGACGAGCATTTTCCTCGGCTAACACTCGATTAACCTCTTCAGAAGTCAGTCGAATGATCTCCTCTGCTGCAGGACGGACGACTGTATAATGAGGGGTCATATCGACTGGACCACTTGGGAGTCTAGCTACAGAGTTGAAATTGACCTCAGGATGCCATAATCGGACAAAGGAGAGTGCTACTACGGACCCGCAAATCAGTTGATTGCGGACGCACTCGCGAATTTCACGTTCTCGACCAAAAGTTCTGAGGAGATGGCTCAAGTCTTCTGGACACCTCTCCAACAGATAGAAAGCGGAGTTCAAAGCTATCAGAGGCTCATGACAGGAATTCACGAGTATCTTCGCCTGGACCACTCGATACTTCAACGTAGCCAGAACAAAGCCTCGACTGCGGTTGGACCAATTGTTGGCATGTGGTTTTGAGCTACCAGCTTCATGAGCAATGTGGTTATCTACCCAATGCGCTTCACATTGACCGTCGGGCTCAACAACTACAAAGAAGGCTACATAGAGTTAAAGAGGGACAAAGGGGCAGTAAAAAAAATGCTAGGGGGCTCACGAGCTTACAAAGCATATCCTTGGCAACAACTGCCAACTCTTCCATCACAAATTGCTCACGTTCAGCCGCAAGTTTCTGCTTTGACTTGGCCACATCAGCCACTCCGCACAAAGCTTTAAACTTGCGTTCGCCATCCGCGACACGATCACGAAGAGAAGCAAAGGTACTAACAGCGGCAACAAGCGGATCCAATCGTACAGCAGATCCACTTGAAGACTCCGTGGCAGCACCTATTACCTGGAGGGAGATAAGACAAGTTAAGGAAAACTTCAAAGCCACCCCACTCAAGAAATAAAACCGCCTATTCGACAGGTGCTCGGGGGCTACTCCCATCGGGAGTTCTTCATAACAATCAATCACAAGAAATCACAACTTGGATATCAAAAGGACATTTTGATTAAAGGCAGAAATACGGGAATACATCCCAAGGTTCATTACATCAGACACTGGTAGAAAAAGGCCTTCCATACGCCCCCATCAGTCTCCAAACGTTGCGCACCGTGACTAATGAGTCTTTAGTCCCGGGTCGGAAGGAGACCCGCGACAGAAGGTCATGCGTCGCGGGTTGGGAAGCGCGTTGAGGCGCGTGGAGGGCATTAATTCCGGTTGGCCTGGCCGCCCGGGACTAATGGTCCTTTAGTCCCTGTTGGCGTGGCCACCCGGGACTAAAGATCAAACTGCTCGCCTCCCGCGCGGCGGTTTTTATTTTGCGAGCGAGGCAGAAGGGCGCCATTGCTACAGTGCGCGTCTGAGTCTCTGTTTCTTCCTCTCTTCTCTTCTCTTCCATCTCTTCGATCTTCCTCCACCAAGCACACCATGGCTGAAGTTTGGGAGAGATACACGGGTCCCACACCATGCGGCAAGCGTCTCGACGTGTGCTACACCAACAGTTGTGAGAGTCTCCCCGGTGCTCTTGGGCATTTGACCAATCTCTATTTCTCCTCTCCCGATGAACACCGGTTCTTCGGGCTTGATCTGGAGTATACGGCGGATCAACGGGATGTTGCCGTCATCCAGATTGCGTTCAAGGAGGCCGTTTTGGTCTTCCAATGGTCAAGGTAACGCACACGTACAATCTTGCATCTTCGATTTGTTTGTTGCATTTGAAGAATACATGTGTTGCAACATATCTAACACGTATCAAATTTTTGTTGTTGCAGTAGTTCAAAGCATTCTCCGGCCCTTGTTGATTTTCTTGTCAACAAGGGGTATGACTTTTGCAGCGTTGACATCACGCAAGACCTTCCGAAGTTGATGCGCTTGGGTATTGTGATACCTGAAGATCACTACATTGATCTTCAGGATCTTATCCATTTGAACGGGCCAAAGACCGGGATGGCTCGCATGGCAACTGCCTTAATCCACGAGGGCTACGAAACCATGAAGTCTGGTTTCCCCTCGAGGAATCACTTGTATTGGGAGAAGACCCCACTGGACTTGACGAACGTCAAGTATGCAGCCATAGATGCATACGTCTCCTACGAGTTGTTCCGCATCTACTCGACGGAGCCATAGATGTATGCGTTCGATATATATGCATGTAATGGGTATCTTAGTATGTAATGGATATCTTAGTATTGTGAGACTTATGTTTGTGTTATGTGTGATCGTAAGACTCTATGTTATGAATGTGATATGATTGTGTTCTATTCATGATTGTGATGTCTCTACTCGTATTTTACTTGTGATTTAATTATCACTTGTCTTTTGTTGTTCATAAAACTATTTTTGTTTCCTAGTTTTAAATGACTTGGAAAAATTTGCAAAGTGTTGCAAAGTGTAATGGATATTATTTCTATATTAATTCCTAACTATACTATTTATATATTATGTCAAACACACGTTTCAAAACAAGCAAAAACAAAAACACATCAAGAAAACAAACAAAAACACATCAAGAAAACAAAACAAAAAAACTACAGTTTCTATATATCTATTCACCAAAAATTAATCTAAGCCAGGAAAACATATATCTAGTCAATACCAAACCCATCCAGTATTAAAATGAATTAGTATTATTTTTCTTAAATTTTTGATATATTATTTGTATTTTTAAGATTTTAAAATGAATTAGTATTATTTTTCTTAATTTTTTGATATATTATTTGTACTTTTAAGATTTTAAAATGAATTAGTATTATTTTTCTTAATTTTTTGATATATTATTTGTATTTTTAAGATTTTAAAATGAATTAGTATTATTGTTCTTAATTTTTTGATATATTATTTGTATTTTTAAGATTTTAAAATGAATCAGTATTATTTTTCTTAATTTTTTGATATATTATTTGTATTTTTAAGATTTTAAAATGAATTAGTATTATTGTTCTTAATTTTTTTAATATATTATTTGTATTTTTTAAGATTTGAAAATGAATTAGTTTTATTTTCTGAATATTTTGATATATTAATAGTATTTTTAGAAATAATACAAATTAAAAAGTTAATGTTTATTTATTTATTCAAAATTATTAATTACATCATTACTTTTGTTTATTAAAAGATTTATTTGAAATTCAAACAATAAAGAAATGTGGCATCGACCAACATGTTAATAAGATTGATATGATACTACTATCACATACATGCGTGCAAAACACTTGGATGCGGGACGGTATGTAACTCGGAAGTTAAGCGTGCTAGTGCTAGAGTAGTGGGAGGATGGGTGACCGAGCGGGAAGTTTGACCATGAGTAAGTAATTTGACTAGAGATAATTATAGTTAGACGCTAAGCAAATAATACAAATTCTGAAAAAAAGGGAGTGAAAAAAAGGGAGAGAAAAATTGGTGTGAAAAATAATTAGAAACCCAAATGAATTAAGGAAATAACGAAATAAAGTCTAGTCCCGGTTCAAGTGGCCAACCGGGACTAAAGGTCCTCCGCCCCCCGGCTCCGCCACCCGCCCACGTGGCCGGGCCTTTAGTCCCGGTTCGTAATCGGCGCGACTATAGGGGGGGTCTTTAGTCGCGCATAGCTAGTCCCGGTTGCTCGGTCGGGACTACTGGCCCTGGCGAACCGGGACTATAGGCCTATTTTCTACCAGTGAAAAGAGCAAGCTAAACTAAATCTATCCTATGGAACTGCAAAAGTGCTGCCACTCGCAACAGGTTGCCCCTTGCGACTAGCACGAGCAAGCAAGTTGGACAACTTCTGAGCAAGGACTTCAGCCGGATCGCCGAAAGGACGAAGCGCTACCTTTTTGCCCGTGGCATCGACGGGAAGGTTCGAGTACGCTTCGTCCAAGCC
This sequence comes from Alopecurus myosuroides, assembly GCA_028641055.1. Taxonomy (NCBI): domain Eukaryota; kingdom Viridiplantae; phylum Streptophyta; class Magnoliopsida; order Poales; family Poaceae; genus Alopecurus; species Alopecurus myosuroides. Next base: position 271,234,464 of record CM054062.1, on the reverse strand, counting down.
TTCGACTCCATGCGCCAACGCGAACTGGATGGCAGTCTTCGCCCCATACTCAGATTGGGCAACCGAGTAGGCCTGAAGGAGATCGCCCTCCAGAAAGACCTTCAGGAGACCATCCAGCGTGGGCGGAACCGCGACATCCACCAGAAGACGCTCGTGGAATTGCGTCAGCACTCGGATGACATCGCCAACGAGGGAGCATATCCCGCTCGCGTGCTTCCGAAGCTGAGCGCAGGAGTCCATCAGTGCGTCCACTCGCTGAACCCTGGACACCTCCAGCGCAACGCCAAGGACATCTGCAAGGAGACAACATTAAATCCAAAGACATACCAGCCTAGTCGAAGAACAACAAAGGTCGAGTGAAACTTACTTGCGAAATTCTGGGCCAGAGGGCAAAGGAAGTCAACAAGATCGTTGTCTTGTTTTACACCAGCCTCCTCCAGTTGCTTCAGCGCATCCTGGACCTCGGCGAGCTTCCCCTCAGAGTCAGTCGACTGCTTACGAGAGGATTCAAGATACTTTCGAGTGGTCTCCAGCTCGGCATCAAGGGCCTTCACCCGAGTGTCGGCATCAGCTTTTTGCGCCTTCAGAAGGTCGACTTGGGCTACACAGCAACAGAACTTCAGCCTAAAGAAATTCGCATGACCAGAAAGAATAAATAGAAGGAACGGATCAATTTACCTTGGAGAACTTGGCCATCCGTGATGAGTCGATCACGATCCGCCCGACGGGTTACGCAATCTGCTTCAGCCGAAATTACGCGGCGACCAATGGCTGCAAGAGAGTCGAGCAGAGACTGCAAAATACGAAAATGAAGAAGTCAGAGAAGGTGGAGGAGATTGAGCCTATTCAGAACTATAAACAGTCAAGTATAGCCTCGGGGGCTACTCCCATCGGGAGTATTGCCGTGCACCCGATAAAATCAAGAAAAGAAATAAGCTTAAGTTCTTGAGCCTGTAGCCAATCGCAAGCGATTGACCACAGGCTCGGGAGCTACTGCCATCGGGAGCATTGCCGTGCACCCAATAAAAATCCTAAATGAACGAAGTGCAGAATGCAAAGAAAAGGGTAAAGCTTACCTGGCCCTGGGCGATGCACAGAGGATCAGCCGAGCTACCCGACACTTCTTCGAAGACGAGGCTCCACCCGCAAAGCTAGGCAGTATATACTCCGTAGCCACAGCTGTTGGAGCTGGGCTCGGCGAGTTCTGGACAGCCGTAGCAGTTGGGGTCTCACCCGCAGCAGCATCTTTCCTCTTCTCGGGAGGAAGGGAAGAAGCGAACTGGCCAGGGCTGATGGACTGAAGCCTGTCATGAAAGAAGCGACAGCATAAGGAGAAGCGAGAAGAAAACTTTCGACTAAAGCGTAGAAGGAAATAAAAAACTTACTCATCATCGTCGTCGTCATCCAGCATATCCGCGTTCCAAGCGGTTTGGATCTTCGACTTGGGAGCAAGAGGAGCGCGCACACTCAGCGGGGTCACGGTGAGAGGTTCTTTATCAGATCCTCCACCCAAGGAATTATCCTTGGAAGTGGCTTCATCATTTCCCGCTTTGCGGCGCTTGCGGTGGTGGAGTGTCGGGGGGTTACCCCCGAGTAGGGTAAAGGCAAGTGCTAAAGGCAAGATCAGAAGGGATGTTTGGCCGAGTAGCCGGCTACCCGGTACTCGCTACCCGGTCGACTGCTACCCGGTCTTACACCTAGACGGCTAGAAGAATGAATCAAGAGAGTTATGTTCCTCCGAATAGAAGAGCTGGTCCGAGTAGAAATGGCGGGAACCTTCTCGGGCCAAAAGTCAAAGGAGCCGTTCTGACACCGAATCCCGCGTATCCCGGGTCCGTACTTGGCACTGTTCACAGCACTGTTCATCTGAGGACGGCGTGCCTGACAGCGACAGTGTGTCAGCAGGGCGTCGCAGGATAGGGGGACCTACTCTGTGTTCGCCGTAGTGATAACAGACTGGATACTTGGTTTTGCCCAACGACTTTCTGCACCAGGACAAATCTAGAAGCCAAAGATGTCAGCGGGAACTCGGAAGAAGGACGGTGTGCACACAATGTCGACATCTGTTTGTATTTGGCTGTATCCGGCTGGGCACCGAGTATATAAGGTGCCCTACCCCCTCCTGCGCGAGGGATCCTGGGACTGGTTCACATTCTTGACCTAGTTCCGCACATAGAGAGAAGAGTGGCTACTCGGTAGCAAGAACATTTGTACTGTGGCTACTCGGTGAGACATCAAAATACAGAGAGAAAGGCAGGAGTAGGGGTTTAACCTCCTCACAAAGGCCCTGAACCTGGGTAGATCGTGTTGTTTGCAGTGTTTGATTCGTACTTCACGCGGCTACTCGTCACGTGATCCCTCGCCGAGCGCCTCCAGCGTCCTTCGTCCCCACATCTTTAGCCATCCCATGGCATCTGCCGTGACACCACCACGAAAGTTGGCGCCCACCGTGGGGCAACCAGCGGCGCTGGCTGGAGTTTCCGTTCGGACGGGATCGATTTCTGCTACCGGAGAGCGCGTGGTCTGCGGCCTCGTCCACAGATTCGGCTCCTTCGACTTCGTCACCGACAACGCCGGCGATTTCGGCGGCAGGGCCATGCCGGAGGGTGGCACGGTGCTTTCTTTCGGCGCGCATCTCGTCTACGTCGCCACCATCATCGACCGCGAGTACCCTGAGCTGGTGCATGTCGCGGAAGATCCACCTGCTGTCATCGCCGCGCGCGGGAGGCCGCTGAGCCGCTCCGCGGACATTGCAGAGGTGATGATGACCGGCCCTGCTGCTGACGCCGGGAAGGGTGTGGCTGCTACCGCTGCGGCCGTCGTTGAGGACCTCGCTGGCTCGAGTGCTGGCGGGAAGACGCACAAGCCTTACGAGAAGGAGTGCAACCTTCCGCTCTCCACTACTCCGACAATCCCTGCGTCTGCTGCACGGACGGGTATGCCGCCTCCTACTGATCTCGAGCTCCTGACCATGAAGGCGCAGCTCGACCGGCAGCGCCAGGAGTTGCTCGCTGAGCAGGCGGAGTTGGAGAAGATTAGGCTAGAGCTTAGCTTAGATCAGCTTTAGTACAACAAGGCTCACGGTTTCACACCAGTTGTTAGGAGAGCTAGCAAAGTAGGTGCTACGCGTCGCAACCTAGGTGCCGAGATGGCAACGGTTGTAGAGGCTCCCAGTCAGTCCGCCACCGCAAACACCTCCACTAGACCCAGATACAGCACACCCGCCAAGACACTTAGAGCTGCTGAGGCCGTAGCTGCCGAGTTGCCGCATCTAGCTGGCGACGCGCGCGTTAGGCAGCAGGAGAGGCTGAACGAGCTGGTGCTAGAGGCCGCTAGGCAGAACGAGGAGTTCCAGAAAGCCAACCCGGGTGCTGGAGCTTCTCAGGTGGTGCACTCGCACGTGGCCAGATCTAACGATCAGGCTTCATCTCCGCATCCTAGCCGCGAGAGAAGCGGGAGTGGGCATTCCGGCAAGGGTAGGCAGATGCAGGTGTACGACCCGGCTGTAGCCGCGAAACAGCTCGCTGTGCCGCGACAGTCCGGTCAGAAACACAACGCTGCAGAAGCAGGCTTTCAAGCCCATAAAGCTCAAAGCCAGGCCCGAGATGGAGGGCGCCCATGTCCTTCTCAGCATCCCGTTGCTCAGCCTACTCGGCAGAGGCAGCAGCCGCGTGCAGTGGCGCCAGCCGCCAACCCGGTGGAGCAGCCTGCAGCTGTGCAGGTGGACAGATATGATGATGGCTACTCGGCCATGGGGATGGCTGGCTATGACATTCTGGATCGTGTGGGCGAGCGCGTGTTGGCGCCTGGAGATGCAAGGCACCAGCTGGACCGGATCAGCTTGTCGGCGCGGCTGGAGAACACGGGTCCTCCTGGCCCCGAGTGCTTTGGCCCGCGCATCATGAACGAGCCGTCCGTGAAGAACTTCCAGCTGGCAAGGGGCACCAAGAGCTACAATGGTAGCACCAAGCCGGAGGATTGGCTCAATGACTATGTCACCGCGGTTCATATCGCGAACGGCAACCGGAGATGGGCGGTGCGGTACGTTCCACAGATGCTAGAGGGTCCAGCTCGCACTTGGCTCAACAACTTGCCCAAGAACAGCATCAATTGTTGGCTGGATTTCTCGGAGGCCTTCATCAGCAACTTCACCAGCACGTACAAGAGGCCGAATAGGCCACAACAGCTGTCCGCTTGCAGGCAGCGGGAAGACGATACAACCGCAAGTACCTTACTCGGTGGAGCACATTGCGGAACACCTGTGAAGGTGTGAATGAAGCCCAGGCCATCACTTGGTTTGCGCAGGGTTGCAGACATGGCAATATGCTATGGCAAAGGTTGCAGAGGGAGATGCCAAACACTCTGGCGGAGACCATCAAGATTGCGGATCAGTACGCACTCGGTGATCCTACCCAGCCACTGATGGATTCCTCCGAGCCGAGAAAAAACTTCAACAGCAACAAGCGCAACGAGTTCTGCAACAAGCGCAGGGGTGACCGAATAGATATTCGGTACGACCCTGAGGAGGTGAATGCAGTGGCTGTTGGAGCTGGGGGCAGCCAAAGGCAAAAACCTGCTGGAGCCTACAGGCAGAACCAGAACTAGGGCCAAGGCAACAAGAAACCATTCCGCGCTCCTCAGTCGGGCAGCGGCAACTCGGAGCAGACAAGGAAGTTTGTCTTCGATGAGATGGCCCATGCAGCTTCCATACTCAGCATCCCTCGAGGCCTGCTAACCACACTAACCGACAGTGCGAGTGGTGGGATCTGATTAGGAATGAAGGCTTGCCTCCTCCTCCTCCTCTGCCAGCTGCAAATGCCAATGTGCAGCTTGCTCGCGCACCCGCAGCTCGGCCTCCAGTGTTTCCGAGAAGAGAAAACGTGAACCAAGTGGCTTTAGGAGCCAACCGTCACTTCAACAATGAGGGCTACCGCAACAACAACAACAACAACAACAACCACAACCGCAACAACAACAGAGGCAACAACAACTACCAGGGCAACAACAACGGCAACAATGAGGGCGGAGGCCGCAACCAATACCAAGAACACCATGAGAGCTACATGATCTTCACTTCTGAGCCCGTCGACAAGCAGTCACAGCACAGGCGTGCCATGGAGGTCAATGCCGTGATCCCTGCCGTTCCTCACTATATGCATTGGTGCAACCAAGAGATCAAGTGGTCCCGAGTAGATCATCCCAAGGTGATGCCCGACCCGGGTAGTTACGCTTTGGTGGTGGATCCTACCTTCTTGGGTCCCGACAAGAATGTGAGGTTCAGCAAGGTGCTGATCGACAACGGCAGCAGCATCAACATTGTGTACAGAGACACACTCGAGAAGCTTGGGCTGGCCGAGAACATGCTGCTACCCAGCAAGACCACTTTCCATGGCATTGTGCCGGGAGTCTCGTGCAATCCGATTGGCCGAGTGTGGATAGATGTCCTATTCGGCACCAGGGAGAACTGCCGCACAGAGAGCCTGCAGTTCGAGGTGGTTGATCATCAGAGCCCCTATCACGCTCTACTCGGCAGGCCTGCTCTGAGCAAGTTCATGGCCTCTACCCACACGGCATATCTGAAGATGAAATCCCTGGTCCCAATGGCGTGATTACCATCTATGGTGATTACAAGAACTCCATGGAATGTGCCTCTGCTGGTTCTCAGTTGGCCGAGGCCATGGTGATTGCTGCCGAGAAGAAAAAGAAGTACGAGGTGGTGGCTATGGCGCAATCCGCGCAAGCTGGTGCGCAGGGCGTGCCGAGTACCCAGCACGGGACCGCGTTCCAGGCATCCCAAGAGACAAAGAAGGTCCAGGTCGACCCTGAGTTCCCCGACCGCGTAGCCATCATTGGCTCCGGGTTGGCGGAGAAATAGGAAAGCGAGCTCATCCACTTCCTCCGTGAGAATCGGGACGTGTTCGCCTGGTCCAATGAAGATTTACCAGGAGTCCCGAGGGAGTTGGTTGAGCACTCGTTACATGTGCGTCCTGACGCCAAACCAGTGAAGCAGGCTATGCGCCGTTTCGGAAATGAGAGAAGGTAGGCCATTGGTGACCAGATCACCAAGTTGCTGATAAGCAATTTAATCATGGAGGTGCTGCACCCGGATTGGTAGCCAACCCGGTCATGGTCGAGAAGAAGAAGGAGGATCCTAAGGCTGCTACCGCATGGCGCATGTGTGTCGACTACACCGACTTGAACAAGGCATGCCCCAAGGATCCTTTTCTGCTACCTCATATCGATCAGGTGATCGATTTCACTGCTGGTTGTGAACTGTTGTCTTTCATAGATGCCTACTCTGGTTTCCACCAGATAGCTCTCAATCCCGCTGATCAAATAAAGACTGCCTTCATTACCCCGTACGGGGCTTATTGCTATCGTGTCATGTGTTTCGGGTTGCGGAATGCGGGTGCTACTTATCAGCGGTGCATGCAGAAATGCTTGCACGATCAGCTCGGCAAGAATGTGCAGGTGTACGTAGATGACATTGTCATCAAAACGAATAAAACACATACTCTGCTTGCCGATCTTGAGGAAACTTTCGCTAACTTGCGCAAGTATAAAATGAAGCTGAACCCGAGTAAATGCACCTTTGGCGTCCCGGCTGGCAAGCTACTCGGCTTCCTGGTGTCTAGTCGGGGCATTGAAGCCAATCCTTCAAAGATAAAAGCTATTGAGAGCATGTCTTTGCCGAGATCCCTGAAGGATGTGCAAAAATTCACTGGTTGCTTGGCATCTCTGAGCCGTTTCCTGGGCCGAATGGGCGAGAAAGCCCTGCCTCTGTACCAGCTGATGAAGAAAAGTGACAAGTTTGTCTGGACTCCGCAAGCGGATGTGGCATTCAATGAGCTGAAGGCAATGCTGGGTAGCTCTCCCATCTTGGCAAGTCCGCTACCCAAGGAGCCAATGCTGCTGTACATCGCTGCTACCAACCGAGTGGTCAGTGTGGTGATTGTGGTGGAGCGAGAAGAAGAAGGCAAGAGTGTGCAGCGCCCAGTATACTATCTCAGTGAAGTGCTGTCCAGCTCCAAGCAGAACTACCCGCATTACCAGAAGATGACCTATGGCGTGTACCTGGGTGCCAAGAAGATGAAGCATTACTTCCAAGAGCATCCCATAACTGTCGTGAGCTCTGCTCCCATCTCGGATATCATGGGCAACAAGGAAGCGAGTGGCAGAGTAGCCAAGTGGGCAATTGAGCTGGCCGCGTACGCTCCCGCATATGCGAGAAGAGAAGCCATCAAGTCTCAGATTCTGGCGGAGTTTCTAGTGGATTGGGCTGAGGTGCAGTACGAACCTCCCGCTCCAGTTTCCAATTACTGGAAGATGCACTTTGATGGCTCGAAGGTGAAGGAAGGCCTTGGTGCTGGCGTAGTGCTTACGTCACCCAAGCGAGATCAGCTCAAGTACGTGCTGCAGATTCATTTCAAGGCGTCCAACAATGTTGCAGAGTACGAGGTCGTGGTGCACGGCTTGCGAGTAGCCAAGGAGGTTGGCGTGCAGCGCATTATATGCTATGGCGATTCAGATCTGGTGGTGCAGCAAGTCTCTGGCACTTGGGATGCTCTGGACGCCAACATGGCATCATACCGCTTCCTGGTGCAGTCTATGACTGGATTCTTCGAAGGCTGCGAGTTCCAGCACATTCACCGAGCAGATAATGAAGCAGCAGACGAGCTGTCCAAGTTGGGATCTTCTCGGCAGTCCATCCCGGCGGGGGTTGCCTTAGAGCACTTGAGGAAGCCATCCATCAAGCCATCTCCCAACTCGGAATCCATATTTGTTCCTTCTCTGCCAAGTGAAGAATCCGTTCCAATGGAGATTGACTGGGAGAATGCAGCAGAGAACCCGGGGACTGCCGCTCCTTACTCGGGGACTGCCGCTCCCTACTCGGGGACTGCCGCTCCCTACTCGGGGACTGCCACTTCATACTCGGGGACTGCTGTCCTTAACCCGGGGACTGTTGCATTCATTGAGGAGGTACTTGCCAATCGTTCAGGGCTTCAGAGAAGTGCTCCCAACCCTAAAGAGCAGCCAGAGGTGCCTGTCCCAATGGAAGTGGACGAACCAGTGTTTCCTACACGGGAGACACCGAGTTGGGCCATGCCCATATTATCCTTTCTAAAGGACGGCACTCTGCCAGAAGATGAGGTGGTCGCAAGGCAGATTCAGAGAAGATCCAAGGGCTACACTATATTCAGAAATGTGCTGCACAAAAGAAGTGCCACCGACGTGCTGCAACGCTGTGTGGACCCAGAAGAAGGAGGGGAAATTCTGTTGGAGATACACCAAGGAGAATGCGGGCACCACGCCTCTTCTCGAGCATTGGTCAAGAAAGCTTTTCGGCATGGCTTCTACTGGCTCACAGCTCTGCAGCAAGCTGAAGACATCGTGAGGAAGTGCAACGGCTGTCAGATGTTCGCGAGTAAGATCCACATGCCTGCTTCCGAGTTGAAAACCATTCCCATCACTTGGCCGTTTGCTGTATGGTGCCTGGATATGGTTGGCCCCTTCAAGCCGGCTAAAGGCAACATGACACACATCTTAGTCATGGTGGGAAAGTTCACCAAGTGGATTGAAGTGAAGCCTATTCGGAAGTGCGATGGAGCTACAGCCGTGAAATTCTTAAAGGATGTGATCCTGAGATACGGCTACCCGCACAGCATCATCACCGACAACGGCACAAATTTCGCAGAAGGAGCAATGGTGCGGTTCTGCAGAGATAAGCACATCCGACTAGATGTTGCAACTGTTGCGCATCCCGCCTCCAATGGGCAAGTGGAAAGAGCAAACGGCATGGTACTGGCAGGCATAAAGCCAAGGCTGATTGAGCCGTTGCTGAAAACACCTGGGTGTTGGCTAGACGAGTTGCCAGCGGTGTTGTGGAGTCTAAGGACTACCCCTAACCGGTCAACCGGCTACACGCCATTCTTCTTGGTATACGGGGCTGAGGCCGTGTTGCCAATAGACTTAGAGCATGACTCCCCCCGAGTAACCCTCTACACTGAGGTGGAGGCGAGAGAAGCTCGAGAAGATGACGTTGACCTGCTCGAAGAAGCGAGAGAGCTTACTCTGTCACGTTCAGCTATCTATCAGCAAAACCTGCGGCGTTATCATAGCAGAAAGGTGAACCCAAGGGTTTTCCGAGAAGGAGACATGGTCCTCAGGCTTGTGCAACGCACAGCCGGGATGCACAAATTGTCTCCTCCATGGGAAGGACCCTTCATTGTGAGCAAAGCGCTGCACAATGATGCCTATTATCTCGTGGACATGCGTCCATCACAGGAGAACAGGGCAGATAAAGCTGCAGAAGAATCCAAGCGCCCTTGGAATGTAGCCCTACTTCGTCGCTTTCATTCGTGAGCAAAGATGTGTATGTACTCTCTTATCCGAGTTAAAATTCTACTCTGCAATCTGAAATTGAGCTCGGGGACTGCCCTCGTCCAAACTTGCTCTGTGTGTTTCTACCCGGCTTTACTTTTGTCCACTCGGTTGCTCTGCTTAAAGTTTCACGAGTGCATCTAGTATTGTGTTTAAACCTACATGCCAACTCTTCGACTCTGCTGCTTTCCGAAACCCGGCTTCATTGCAAGCAAGAGAACAAGCAAAAAGGTCAATGAGCACAAGAAAAATTACTAAGGAAAGACAAAGTGCAGGAACCGAGTAGGCTGTCCTTTACTGTTGTTTTTTTGTTAACTCCTTTTCGGCTAAGTGGTGGGCTGCGTTACTATGAGTGTTTCTAAGTGGCTAAGTATTTGCAACTCCAACTTTGAATTCTCGTGACTCGAATACCAAAAAAGCAACAAGTTGCGGGTAAGAGCTGAGATGAGAAGGAAGAGCGAATAAGAACTGCAACTCGGGGACTTGCATGATAACGCAACCCGACATCGAGCCAAAGTTGCTCAAATTGACTAAGTTAAATATCAAACGTGAATAAAACTGAGTAGCAAATGACAAGCATAATTGTTTCGATACATCTGCACCCGGCATCCCGAGGATCTGATAAAAGTTTCGAGGATAAAGTTGCAGGAAGTAATCAAGTAGAGGCAGCATTGTTCTCGGTGTTGGCCTTGGTGGCTTCAGCATCAGCGTTGGCTTTCGCAGCTTCAGCTTCAGCGCTGGCCTTAGCAGCGTCAATCTCCGAGTTGGTGGCGTCAGTCGTAGCAGTTTCAGCTTCTGGATTGGTGGCAGCCTGTTCAGAGGTGGCCGTGGCCACCGAGGTGGCGTCCGTAGCCGAGGTGGAGGCCGTAGTCTGAGCGTGGAGTCGCGCCGTGTCGTCGAGAGCCGCACCTGATGAAGTGCAGAACTCGAGGGCCGCGGTGTCGATGGTCATCTCCACGCTCTCAGCCTCCTCTTCGCTGTCCGCGACGACCGCGGCTTTCCCTTTCCCGGTCTTGTAGCGCTCACTGTCGAAGCTGCTCAGGCCTTCAGACTCGGTGGCATCCTCGTCTTCATCCTCGCCGTCATCCTCGCCCTCCACCTCCGTGTCGGGCTCAGTGACGCCGTCGATGAAGCGCGCGGTGTCCGCGTACTGGGCGATCTCGTACGCAACCGACTGGCGGCGAGCCACGCAGTCGGGATCCGTCTCCCACTTCGATTTCTGCCTCATCTCGAGAATGACGTTAAGATCAAGGTTTTCATACCAGCTGCAGATGAACAGCAGCAACATGTCAGCACCGGCCCGAGCTCCAGATGCCCGCCATTTCTTCAGCTCGGCCTTCACGCCAGTCAGCTTCTCGGCAAGCCCGCGGATGGTTGGTGGCGCAGTCTCCCGCGGCCAGAACAGGTCATGGAGTTGGAAGGCAGTGCGCACCAGATCGGTGCCCACGCCCCTTAGGCGCTGGAGCTGGACCTGCATGGTTGTGATGTTGTCTTCAATTGAAGCTTTGGTATCCATAGGCTCGCCCTTCTCGGTGCGAGCAGCTTGGGCCTTTGCCAGAGCAGGCTTGCAAGACGAGTTGAGGTCGGGGAAGATTTCTGAAAAAGCTATCAAAAAGATTAGAGACAGGGGCAGAATAGAGAAATGAGTCGAGCAGAAGAGAAGCAAAAGGGAAAAGTGAAGTGCAAAGAAGTGGGCACTTACTATTCAGGTCATAGAGTAGCGCCTGCAGCCTGTTCTTCCATGACTCTTCGTCAGCAACATGCTTTTCTTCTACCTTCCGGAACTGCGCCAGCTGGAGCATGAGATCCGAGTTGCTCTCCTTCAGCGTCTCGCATTCCAGCTCGAGAGCCCTTTGCTTGGCCTTGGCTGCTGCTTCGATCTTTTTCTTCTCGGCCACTGCTTTATCTCTCTCGGTAGCTAGATCAACGGCTTTTTGGAGAGAAGTTCGCAGCTGGACCTGCAACGGTTCCATCTCGGAGAGGTGCCTCTTCTTGAATTCCACCTCGAGGCTTGCAATCTGCTGCTGCACCTCAGCAGGCTTGAGGCAGTCGAGATGTTCCTCGACAAACTTCTTATGGTCTTCTGTGAGAAGCAAAGCAAGGTCAGCAGAGTAGCCAAGATGAAAGCAAGAAAGCAAGCCGAGAAGACATCAACTAACCTTCCAGCTTCTTGATCGTGGCTTGGCCGCTCTCAACAAAGACGCGGCAGTTCTCATGCTCCTCGGCCAGGGCCTTGAATTTGCCTGCAGAGAACGGTCGATTAGAGCAGAAAGCAAAAGCGGGCGTAAACACCAAACGCAGGAACCGCGTAGCTAAAAGCTTACTTTCGACTTCAGAGATCTTGAGGGCGCTATCCATGACCTCCTTCTCCGCCGCCTCGTCGGACTTGCGCTCTTTTTCCAGGGCCTCAAGACGCCTCCTAGCGATGCTGTGGTTCCATAGCAGCCGCCGGTACAAGTTGGTTCTTTTCAGAAGGCTATTCTGAGAGGAAGAAAGAAAAAGAATCAGACAAAGTGAGTACCCGCCTACTCGGCCAGAATCTCGGGGACTGGGTGATGGATAAGAAGAAGGAGAAGAGTGGAAGAGAAGAAAAATGCAACTCGGGACGAATGAGCAAAGCTTACCGCGTAAGTTTGTTCAAGATCCTCTGCGGCCTTGCGATGGACGAACAGCTTGGCGGCGAGCGTGCTAGTATTGGACGAGATAGTCATGGGTTTATAACCCATGTCCGCCTTGTTCCAGTCAATGCGCATGTGATCCAAATCGCCCAAAGCCAAGCCGTGCCAGTTCTTGTTGCCAAGGACTTCACTGTCCCACGCAGCGTCAATAAATCCAACCCGGTCGATCATCTGCTCAAGGCCCGTGGACGTCACCTCGGCTTCCTGAACCTCGCGCGAGTAGATCGAGAGGGACCTGTCCTTATTCCTGGCTGGAGGCTTGGAGTCCACTGCCGTGGCCTGTTTGCCCCTCCTGATAGCAAGTTTCTTCTCGGCTGGGGTCATTGGGATGCTGTGCTGCTGGCTCATCTTTATAATGTAAGGTGGGAAGCTAGGTGGGTCAGGCAAGCTTGATCCAGCGGCAGCGTCAGCGGCCGCGCCGGAATCACCAATGGTAAGCTGCCGGCCTTGAGGCGGCGGCATCACGGCAGTATCCTGCGCACCGCCACATGAGGGATTCCTGCGGACGGGGGCATCTGACTGGCCGACTTGCTTCTCGGCGACTCGCTTCTCGGCGGCCTTCTTCTCAGCAGTTATCTTTTCGGCGGCCTTCTTCTCGACTGCTTCATGCTTGATCTTCTTCGCAACCGGCTTGGCCGGAGGGCTGGCTGCAGTTTTGGTCTTCTTCACCAGTGGGGAGTTTGGCACGGTGGAGGAAGTGCCCTGCTGGGTAGGCGGCGCCAAGGGCGTGCTACCCGGCCTAGCATCCGGCTGAGCGCTACCCTGCGCAGCGTCTGGCTGCGCGCCGCTCGGAGGGTCCTGCTCCATCTCATCAACTGTCTCAACCCGCTGCTCGGCAGCGGGATCTTGCTGTGTCTCTTCTGGTTTCTCTACCCGCGGCCGGGCCGCGAGGTCGTCTTGTTTGGCAGCCTTTGTTGCCGGCTGCTCTTGGTCTTCTTCCTGCCGCTCAAGGGCGGTGTCGTCGTGCTGCTCGGGGTTTTGTTCTAAGTTCTCCTCGGCCGTGGTGGCTGGAGGAGAAAGCGACCTCTCATTGGGAGCAGCACCTTTGCTTCTTGTTCGGCGCGGGCCTGCTGCCCCTGCTCGGCATCATGGGCATCAGTGTCCATGTACGGGGCGTCGTCCGAATCTTCTCCTTTCACCGGAGAGGACGCATGCGCCCTGTCCCGTGCAGTGTCCTTGTCCTCCTCAGAGAGCTCGATGAGGTTGTCAACATCAATGGCGGTCTTCTTCTTGGGTTTGGTGGATGCCACGGCAGCACTAGCATCCAAGTGGGCGCTGAAGAGAAGAAAGAAGTTTAGAAAAGGAAAAAAGGACATAAGAAATCGAGAAGCGGTCTCGGAACCAGGAGCTCAGAAAAAGCGGCAACAACAGTGCGCAACTCGGAAGAGAAGTACATACCCTGCACGGGAAGGGGGTAGCCGTCTCCCCTGCTTGACCTTCTTCACGGCTCTTTTGGTCTTCTTGGCGGCGGGTTCCTGAGCACCGCTGCCCGTCCTCTTCCGAGTATTGGGAGCGGCTACGCCGACAGGTTCGACGTCGAGGACGTCCTCGTCCTCCTCCTCCTCAGCATCAGCGTCAGCATCAGCATCGACATCCTCTATAAAATTGAGAAAGAGAAACCAGCTGAGAAACAGGAAGAGATTGGGTTGCGCTACTCGCAACCATAAAGATGAACTCAATCACCTTCCTCGTCGTCCTCGGACCAGTCGCGGACGGACGCGTCAACATGATGCTTATCCGTCTGGGCGGCATGAGGGATGTTGAGCTTGTCTGCGGTGTCGTAGGAGACCTCATCGTCCTCCTCTCGATCCCCTTCCCAGTTGTCCTCAAAGCGTTCCATGCTTTCTGCGAGCTGGCGAGCAAGGATCTGGAAAGAAGGCAAACATCACAGGTTAGTCGAGTAGCATAAAGGCATCCTACTCGGCAAGGCGTGCAAACACAAAGCACAGTAAGCCTAGAGAGTGCGGCTAAGTGTCCTACTTGGCAAAGCGTGCAAACACAAAGCACAGTAAGCCTAGAAAGTACTGCTAAGTGCGCTATTCGGCAAGGCGTGTAAACACATAACAAATTAAGCCTAAGCGACTCTGCTAAGTGCCCTACTCGGCGCGGAATACAGATACAAGGCTCAGCAAGTTAAGAAGGCTATCTACTCGGAAGCTGCATACAGGGAACAGGATGAGAAGTACTAACCCGCTTGATCGGTTTTGTGCGGCTGAACGGCACGAAGCCGTACTACCAGTTGTCCTTGAGGCCAGTGCTCATGATGGAGAGCGCCCAGGTAGCGACGTCCGCGTTGCTGAGCTCGAACGTTGTTGTCCGAGTGCAGTCGTGGGGGCCTCCCATGTAGCACATGAGATGGGCGCGGTGCTGGAGCGGCAGTACCCGCCTGGAGATCCAACAGGCGATCGGGTCGTCGCTCTTGAGCCCTCTCGAGATCAGCTTGGCGAGGCGCTCGTCGATCTGCTTCAGGTCGTTGTCGAGGGACGGATTGGTCCGCCAGTTCTGCCCAGTGGGAGCTGCGTTGCTCCAGCTGGGTAGATTAATCCGGTCCTCCACCTTGGATCCCTTCTCGGCGGGGATATTCTTCCCGTAGAGGAAGGTCCTCTGCCATTTGCGGACAGAGTCCAACCCCTTGACACGCGGGTGATTGGTTCCCCCGAGCTGCACCATCATGGCGCTGCCTGTCTCCGTCATCCCGCGGCTACTCTCCGCGCCATCTTTCCTGGCCTTGCTCTGCTTCCTAAAGAAGAAGTAGCGGGACCAGGTCGCCGAGGTGGGCCGTACGCCAAGGAATGCCTCGCACACCACGGCGTGGTAGGAGAGCATGACGACGGCGTTCGGCGGGAGGTGATGTGGCTGGAGGCCATAGTGGTCGAGGAACTTCCGGAAGAAATTCGAGACCGGGAGTCCGAATCCTCGCGCAAAGTGCGCGAGGAAGACGACGTGCTCGCCCTCCTGCGGAGCCGGGACGTGCTCACCGTCAGGTTGCCGGCAGCGAACACCGGGAGGAACTCTCTGGGTGTTCACGAGCCACTGGCAGTCCTCGGCGGTGACCTCAGATCCAGCCCAGCCGGCGCGAGCGTCGTCGTCGCGAGCCATCGCGGCGGAGGAAAAGTTGGCGGAAAGTTTGAAGGACTTTGGGTAGAGAAGCTCGCAGCGGCGCGGTGAGATGCGCGGCGGCGAGATGCTCTGCGGCGGTGGAGAAACGAGGAGACGAGGGGAAAGTTGGAGCGGAAGAAGAAGAAGGAGTTACCGAGGGGGTATTTATACCGCTTCCCGGGTTGTCGTTACGAATTGAGGTAGTGGGATCGATCGTGGCAGAAAACGTGCGGCGTGGGATCTGTGGGCCGGTTAGAAACACACACAGCGCGGAACACGCGCGTAACGGCCGCATTAGATCTCACGACGAGATCGTGGGCAATCACTGCCTTTGATGGGACGTAACGGGCTAGTGGGCCCACTCCGTGAAAACTGGGCGCGTGGCCTGTCAGTTCCCGGGCACCGAGGCGTCGGGGTCGTGTCCGCCTCACGTGCCCAGTTGCAGCGCGGAAAGCCGGATTGTGCTCTGCCATGCAGAGATTCCGTTTCAAGATTTCACCAAGTCATTTTACTCGGCTACAGAAAAGAAAAGTGGCCCTATTCGGAAGATAAGAAACAAAATCAAGGGCTACTCGGAGGTTTCACTCGGTATCCCAAGATTCAAGGGGAAGACTGTCAAGGTTGGTTTTTAAGCTGGCAGGGCCCAGTGAACGAATTCGCAGGACTCTACCAGCTTCGGGGACTGCTGTCGGGGGGTTACCCCCGAGTAGGGTAAAGGCAAGTGCTAAAGGCAAGATCAGAAGGGATGTTTGGCCGAGTAGCCGGCTACCCGGTACTCGCTACCCGGTCGACTGCTACCCGGTCGAATACCTAGACGGCCAGAAGGATGAATCAAGAGAGTTATGTTCCTCCGAATAGAAGAGCTGGTCCGAGTAGAAATGGCGGGAACCTACTCGGGCCAAAAGTCAAAGGAGCCGTTCTGACACCGAATCCCGCGTATCCCGGGTCCGTACTTGGCACTGTTCACAGCACTGTTCATCTGAGGACGGTGTGCCTGACAGCGACAGTGTGTCAGCAGGGCGTCGCAGGATAGTGGGGACCTACTCTGTGTTCGCCGTAGTGATAACAGACTGGATACTTGGTTTTGCCCAACGACTTTCCGCATCAGGACAAATCTAGAAGCCAAAGATGTCAGCGGGAACTCGGAAGAAGGACGGTGTGCACACAATGTCGACATCCGTTTGTATTTGGCTGTATCCGGCTGGGCACCGAGTATATAAGGTGCCCTGCCCCCTCCTGCGCGAGGGATCCTGGGACTGGTTCACATTCTTGACCTAGTTCCGCACATAGAGAGAAGAGTGGCTACTCGGTAGCAAGAACATTTGTACTGTGGCTACTCGGTGAGACATCAAAATACAGAGAGAAAGGCAGGAGTAGGGGTTTTATCTCCTCACGAGGGCCCTGAACCTGGGTAGATCGTGTTGTTTGCAGTGTTTGATTCGTACTTCACGCGGCTACTCGTCGCGTGATCCCTCCCCGAGCGCCTCCAGCGTCCTTCGTCCCCACATCTTTAGCCATCCCATGGCATCTGCCGTGACACCACCACGACATGGAGATCGCTGCCCGATTCCTCCACGTCATCCAAAGAGCCGTGCTCGGAACTCGAGTCAGCATCGGCAACACTAGTGTCGACAGGAACATCCAGGTTGCTTGCCAACAAGTCCGAGGCTACCTCTAAACTCTACACTCTAAACTCAGAAACTGGCGGGTAGCAGGTTGCTACCTCTAAACTCTACAAGAAAGAATGAAAGAAGAAGGAAAGAAGAAGAAACTCAGTCGACAAACTCTCGAACAAAGAAAAAAGTTAAAGACAGAAAAATAATTAAACTTACTTCGGATGGAGGAGGCCTCGAAGCTTCAAATGCCGCGATAGGGCAGTCGGGGAAGGACTCTCCCACTTTCAGCTTGGTGATGGCCGCGATTTTCTTCTCAAATTCTGCATTCGACAGTTCTTCTCGGCTCACTCGGCTGGGGTCTTCGACGCCCTGGTAATCCCACATGGTGGAGGGCCTCGCCTGCAGAGGTTGAATCCTGCGCTTGAGGAACACACTCGGAAGATGCAAGCCGTTCAGCGCGACCCCTACGGTTTGGTCGTGGAGTGCTGCCACCTTGGCGAGTAGCGGAGCGACGATTCGGCTCTCTCGACTGAGAGCCTGTGCGCCCAGGACTTCCGCCGTTTCAAGATAGCGAACGGGTGGAATTCGTGAGCTCCACCCACGCTGTCATCGACGACGTAGAACCACTTCTTCCTCCACCCTTGCGCGGAGTCGATGAGGTGCATGTCGAAGTACAGGGTATCCGACTTCGCATGGATTCCGAAGCCGCCGGTGCGCAGCGTCTCTCCAAGCTCGGTCTCTACCCGCGATTTCTCGCGGAAGGCCCGCACCTTGAACAAGGCTTTCCAAAGGCCCCAGTGCGGGCGGATACCCAGGAAGCACTCGCAAAGCACGATGAAGCACGAGATGTGCCGCACCGCGTTTGGAGGCAGATCGTGAAGCTGTATGCCATAGACATAGAGCAACGCGATGAAGAAAGGATGGAGGGGGAGTGAGAGCCCACGCGAGACGTGATCCGCAAAGATCATGCGCTCGTTCGCGTAGGGATTTGGTACCCCTTCTTTTTTGCCGATGCGGACTCGCTTCTCGGCTTCGGGGGGCAGCAACCCCTCCCTCTGCATCTCCTTGATGCTTTTGCTCGTCGTGTTGGCGGAGCGCCAGTCGCCCAAACGCGGAGGAAGTGGCGCGGGAACGTCTTTCAGCGCCCTCGAAGATGAAGCAGCTGTGATGCGTTTCTTTCCTCCCGCCATGGATGCTGGTGCGAGCTTGTAGAGAACGAGATGAGCGCGAGGAAGAAGAAGGATGGGAAGCGAATGACCGGGAAGTTTTCACTTTCCACCTAAGGACCGTATATATACACGGGGCCACTCGATCCTGGCCGTTCGTCGAGTAGCATGGCACCCATCGCGGCTGCCACGCGTGAAGCTAAAGCGAAGAGGCGGTAAAAGTTGTTTTGTGCCACGATTTTAACAGCAGATCGTGCGCATTTACTGCGCGCGGCTCGCGGGAAAACGGAAACGACGTCTCGTTTCCGGTCAAAAGCTGACAAGGTGGGCCAGCGAATTTTGTTTTCACTTTGTCACGTCCCATCAGGAGGATTCAGGGCAAAAAAATTGCGCTATGACGTCGTTGTAAACATCATCAGGCCCAAAAAAAATCGGATAAGATCCCAAACACGAATAAAATTCGTATGGGCAAATCGAAATGCGAAAAATCTTTCGCATAAAAACGCCAGACACGAAATTTTCTTTCGTACGGGCACAACAATTTTTCCAGACACGAAAACTCTTTCGTATGAATAGACAGCTACAAAGACAAAATTCTTTGTGCACAAAACAAGAGGGATTTTTTCTTACTCGGAAAATCTCTAGACAAAATTCGTGAGTGTGCAGCTCCTGCCACTCTATCATACGATGTATGCACATCACAAACCTGGATCGTTCGGCCGACTAGGCACATCCGGATGCCACATTCTTTCGGATATGAAGGTAAGACCCAAAAGATCTCTCTTGAGGGCCTGGAATCGCACTTAAGCTGCGTCCTCCGGTAAATTTCCGTGTCAACAACACGAAGAAAAATCCAAGCGGACGCGCCGGGTACCCCTATAGGTTAAATTCGACTCGATAAGACCTCTACGGCCCAGTCACAATGATCACCTCATCGGGTTCGAGTCGGAGGTCTCGAATCTGTGTAGGCCAGAACTGTTTTTGCCCTAGAAGCAATTAATTGGCCCTGATCTTTCGGGAGAGCCAAGCAACTGAGCCATATCCTTCTACGAAAACAGCCAAAAAAACACAGGCACTTTCATTGCTCGATAATCGGTCATAAAAAACTCATCACACTGGGTATACGCCCTCCAATCGGAAAACAACTAAAACGATCATCCGAAGGAAAGCAGAACAAAACTTTGAGCGTCTACCCGACAGGGAAGTCCCAATTGAGCAAACGCTCGGGGGCTACTGACGAAGGGATGGACCTTGGACCCGTCGAGTAAGGATACCCGGTCCTAGGCCCAGGACTTGAGCCCAAGAGGAGATGCCTTATACTACTCTAGAAGGCCCAGTTGAAGTCCACCCGCAAAGCCTTGCGGGTCAAGTTAGGAAACTTGTAACCGACTTAGGGTTAGAGTTCGAGTCCTCCTCGGGTGTGATTTGAGACCTGGCCACCTATATAAGGCCAGGAGAACCACCAGGAGGGAGACAAGCAATACCGCACCACCAAGCCTTGAGATCGAGACCATACTCTCGACTTGAGCAACCCCCATTGTAACCGATCTACTTGTGAATACAGAGCGACAGAGGCAGGGGTAAGGGTTTTACCTCTACGAGGGCCCCGAACCTGGGTAAATCGTGCCCCCTGTCTAGCCGACGGTTGTCACCAGCGCTCACAGGTTCTCCTAATCGAAACCCTTTGGGTTCACCCGAGGGACTTGTTGAGATGCAGATTCGACACCCCCCCATATGAAGGACACAACTGGTGTAGAAGGTCATCCCTCTTTCTCTTTTGTTTACACAATTATGCTTTGGCTGATAAATCATGGGCAAAAATAGTGAAGAGATTTTGTGTGTATTAATTCGGGGCTGGGCACCCCGCTACCAGCTCTTCTATTAATTGGATAAGCGGATGAAGCCACTAGTCCAGGGTGTGAAATCCAATCAACAAGTGAGATAAAGATTCCCTATTTACGTCCTCATGAGCAAAAACACGAACATAAAGCAGGAATAATTTTGAAGGTTTTAAAGGTAACACATGAGCAATTTACTTGGAGTGGCAGTTAAATACCACATATAGGTAGGTATGGTGGACACAATGGGAAAACTTTTGTTTTTTGGGAGTTGGGTTGCACGAGTATAATTTCATACTCAGTACAGGTGGAGGCTAGCAAAAGACTGGGAGCGACAAATCAAGAGAGCATAAGAGCCATAATCATGCATAGCGACATTAACATCATTAATAAAAGCATAAGTGGTACCAGAAATTCTAAAACTAAATGATCATATACGCTATTAGTGACTGGTTCATAGTAATAAACATGGTGTGAGCATGCGCCAAGTCAACGAAATAAAACATTCAAAGGAGAATACCGCAAATTTTTCAAGATATTCCATGAATACTGAATTCATAAGACACATGAATGTAGCTGGAGCGTTGGTAAGGCCAAAGGACATAACAGTGTACTCATAAAGACCATAACGAGTAGTGAAGGCCGTTTTCGGAATGTCCTCTTTTCTGATCTTTATCTGATGGTATCCTGATCATAGGTCCATCTTAGAGAAGAAAGTTGCACCACCTAACCGATCAAACATCTCATTGATTCTTGGAAGAGGATACTTTCTTTTGATGGTCACTCCATTCAACAGCCGATAATCAATAACCAGACGCGGAACATTTGTATCCTGCTTCTTAACTGAAAGTAAAGTATGGGCACCTAGAGGGGGGTGAATAGTTGCTACGACCAATTTTATTTTTTCTTGTAATTAAGGCTTGACACAAAGGTAAATTCTCTATATAATGCAACTAAAGTGAATTTACCTATATGACAAGGATAACAATAATCACAATGCAAGCACGAGTAAAGGGAGAAAGGGAACAAGGTAATATGAAGCACACGGAGACACGATGTAATCCCGAGTTCCTCCTTGTTAAGGGAGTACGTCTCGTTGGAGGGGTGTGAGCTCGCCATGAAGGCCTACTCAACGCCACAAAGGCCCCACCCTATTCTCCGATGAACCCTGCCACAAAGGCCTAGGTCACCTTCCACTATTGATCCCCTTTGAGGCGGGAATCGAATCCTTACAAACAACTTGGGGCACACACACCCACAACCAAATTGGGGGATCCCAACAATCTTGAATCACCAACAAGGAGCAAGATGCCTAGGTTCTCCACAAGAGGAAACCCTAGGCTAGATCCCTCAAGCTAGAGAGGGGGAAATGAAGAACGAGTCGGTGAAGATGTAGATCGGGGCCTTCTCCTTCAATCCTCCAAGTATCAACAAGTTTGGGTGGAGGGATTGGGAGAGATCTAACTTTGGAGGCTCAATAAATGCTTGTCTTTAATGCTGGAGCGAGCAACCTTTTGGGGAAGAAGAGGATGGGGTATTTATAGCCCCCTCCCCAAACTAGCCGTTTGACCCATTTTCGAGCCTAGTGGTATTACCGCTGGGGTCAGCGGTACTACCTCCACCTGGTAATGTGAGCGGTACTTGGGAGTCCCAGACAGAGGGCGCGAGAGGTACCACCGCCAAAGTATCGTGGTACTACCGTGAGTGCACACCGGTACTACCGCTGGCCACAACTTCGAATTAAATCGAAGTGGCTGGTGGTAGTACTAGGGCACTACCACCCTAGTACCGTAAATGTTACTGCGAGCAAAACTCCGCTAGCGGTACAAGGGCCGGTACCGAGGGCGGTACTACCGCTTCCTGGAAGAAGTGTTACTACCGCCAGTCAGTAGCGGTACTACCGTTGAGCAAGGTTTTTGCTCAAGATTAATAAGACCACAACGGTACTACCGAACCAGTACCGCTGGATACAGTAGCCATTTTCACTCTGGCGGTACTGGGCGCGGTACTATCGCTTGGTGTGCAGAGAGGTATTACCGCTGGGGTTCTCGGTACTACCGCTGGACCATAATAATCTTGGTGGATTTGTCTTGGAATTCTCTTCACTATTTTGCGTCTAGTTGATATTTCCTGAAATACTTGACGCACTGTTAAACACTCAGTAGTGTTGTTATCAACTCCAAAACCAAAGAGAGATCAAAGATGCAAATGCACTTTCAATCTCCCCCTTTTTGGAGATTGATGACAACAACACTAAGCGAGGTCTAAAATAATTTTGGACGAGCACTTCGAGAGAGAGTGATGCATAAAGAAAATTTGCTTAATGAGGCAAACTTTGTTCTCTTTTAGAATGTGTGCTCCCCTAAATCTTTGAGACCTAGAAAGGATACAAAGGATATAATAATATAAATACTTGCTCAAGGAATGACAATAATAACCATAAAATCCAAATCCATAACACCAAATAGTTCAACCACACAAACTTAACACAAATGGATCAACACACAAGAACACACCACACAAAGTTTGACAAAACGAACACTGTCGTGGGATAATCACGGCAGATGTTACCAGGGGTAACTGATCTTGGGGCAAGTCGACACAGGCGTTTGGGAGAGGGTTTAGCTCAAGGGAAAACATGGTGCAATTTGATCTGATAGCCGGCAATCGAAGTCGCCGGATCTCTATTCTCGATATGATAATTCGATTAGGGTTTACACTGGATACTCGATATCACGCGATATTGCTAGGGTTCTTAGATCTCTACTTAAAACTATACCTGGGGGTCGGTTTATAAAGCACCCGTACCCCCTAGCTTATTCGGCAAGGCATATTTCGGATCCTACCTGGACACGGCGCGCTAACCATAATCTTTCCTTTACAATAACCCATAACCCGGGCCGTTAAGCCCACAAGTTTGGGCCTTCACAAGCTTCTTTATTCTTAGCCGAATCCTGCACACCATCCTTTGGGCCGGGTTATTCCTCAGAGCTTGGCATACCGGGTTAGCATCCCCCTGTCAGTAGTCCCCAGAATAGCCTGGGCTTCATGGATCCTCCTTGAAGCGCTTGCTATTCCCCGCAAAGATGTCGAACCTACGGGCATATGGAAGCCGAGTTAAGATGTTTTGATATTCTGCTAGGCCTCACTCCATGGTGGCCATGTAATAACCCGGATTTGTCCTCCAAACACTTAGGTTCAAATTCCCAGGTCCAGACTACAATAAAAATGCCAAGATCTCATGCTCGATAATCAGTCCCGTCATTACGGAGCAAATCCCTTCCTTCTTCTATCCCAATGCCTTGCCCAATACTTGACGCATATCTCGCGAAATCTTCGCTGATAACCATTACCCCGCGGCTTCCGGCTTCTGGCCGTTAGGATAGGCTCACCCTTGCCTTATAAATAGCACTTAATGGGTAACCCTAAGCCCCTCACCACGCCACAACTTCCCCTCTTCTTCCTTGCTCCTAACACCCTCGCAGCACCACCGTGAGGAGCTCGTACCTGCTACCAGCGCAAGATCGCCAGCGGCCGCGCCCGCCCTTGAGTCGCCTTGCGCCACCGTCAAGTGTCACCGTTGCTCCTCCATTTCTCTCATTCGAGCCACGCCGCTCGTCGCCATCGTATTAGACTCCAATCTCCCCGGTAAGCTTCTCGCAACCAGTTAATTCAACCTCACAACTTTCAATTTATCCAAGATCGGATCTAGGTCAACCCGCAAGTCATTTGTCCGATTGCACCAAATTAGATCGATTCGACGCTTGCCAACTCCTTCAATCATCTGCCCTATAGTCACAAATGATCCTCCAACCATCATTGATTACCAATTTTACTTAAAAATCATCCGCAAACGTTTCCATCTAGATCCGTTCCTCCTCGATTTTCCGCTTATTGCATTAACACCCGGAAAAACCCTCCTTTTCCAGCTATTCCATTTGCGGTATAAATATGGGCAACCATCCGTCATCCCCAAATACCTTTCCCTACGTAAGTGACCAACAATTTCCACAAGTGTGCTCAATACCCGGACAGTTCTCAGCTTCGTACCTTCTTGATACCTTTATACTCGGATATTTCAGCATTCCCGGGTCTTATTTCACACGCCTCTTCTCTTTGTGTTTTGCAGGCTGGCCCCATGGCTCCCAAGCGACAAGGAAAACAACCGGCTCCAGCGAGGACCACCCAAACCATATCCGCCAACTGGGGGCGTTCCACAACCACGAAAGCCAAATTGGACGAGCTAGCCGAATTAGGAACCCTCCCTTCTCAAAAAGACATCCACTGGAGGGTACCGGGTAATGAGACTCGTCCCACCCCCGAAGAAAACGAGGTAATCTGCTTCGTTGAACACGTGACCCGAGGATTTCGTCCTCCGGGTCATCCTTTCTTTAGGGAGGTCTTAGATCATTATGGACTCCGGGTGTTCGACATAGGGCCTAACTCCATGTTGAACATTACCCACTTCATTGTTCTATCTGAGTCGTACTTGTGCATGCCACCGAGTCTGACTCTTTTCATTGAGTTATTCCAGTGCAAGCCGTGCCGCGAAAGCGGCGACGGAGCGCTTCTCACTTGCGGCGGGGTATCCATCCAACGCCGTAAGAATTCTTTGATGCCAACCCTCAACCTGCACTCCCACGTTAAACATTGGCAGCTATCTTTCTTTTACTGCCACGATACCTCCCCCGACAGCGAAAAGAAGCTGCCGGGTTACTCAGAGACCCCTCTCAAGCCCTCCGAGTCTTTCAATGCCTTCGCATCAGACTCAGACAGGGAGGCAATCCTTCCTTCGCTAGCCAAGATAGCCATTCTCTCAGCCCAAGGCCTCCTAGGGCTCAATTTAATAAAAACTTGGGTCGATTTCCGAATCCAACCTAATTCCGTTCGCACCAAATTGATGTGCGAGCATTCGGGGCACACCACAGACGCACTCCGCTACTCCACCAAGAGCTTTGCGACCGGTGATACTATAAAGACCATCAAGGGCTTCTTGGCGGAGAAACTGGAGGTGATAAAGGGCATCACCGGGTTACCCCCGTTTACCCGGGAAAATCCAGCTCCAGCGGTAATACCCGGCGCTCATAACTTGTTTCCACATTTCAACTTGATACTGCTTCTAAGCCTTAATCTTATCTTTTTACCTCAGGCTGATGACCCTTTCTGGAGAGTTGAACCACTCCCCCCCTCCAGAGACCCGGAAGAGGAGGACGAGGCGGCTGACGATAGTGAAGGTACTCATTCAGGATCTGCATATTTTTACTTGCATTACTTTCCTCTCGTCTGTCTTTTTTCCAATGAATACACACCTGGTTCGCAGGGCTAGAGGACGAGGGTGGAAACAATGAAGACGACCCGGAGAGAACCGAGTCTGACCCAGAGGCAACAGTCGGGGCCAAGAGGAAAGGCAGGGGGACAGTGTCCAAGGTTCCTTTTTCCTCATTATCCTCTGAACCTTACTCCTTTGACGTCATGCGACGACTTAACCATCAATTATCAAATTCGTCATGCTTGAAGGATTCTTTCCCAGCCAAGCGCAGAGTAACTCGGAGCTCCCCAGGTGAAGATCCCCTTAACCCGGGCATCTCCACCCCCTCGGTCCCTCGTGGCAGTGCTCCTCCATCTCGTTCTTCCAACTCTCCTCAGCGCCACCCTTCTCCTAACCACCCATGTGCCGGGCAATTCCGGGTTCCACTAGTGGTTCCTGCGAAGACCTCATCTGCTTCCAGTGGCGAGCTTCCACCGGATTACACCGTAAATGCCGGGTAAGTTTTTGCTATATTATTTCTTTTTGCATCTGACGAACTTTCATTCAAGCCGCCGTCATCATTAATAACTGCCTTTTCTCATCTTTCCTTCAGCGCTCAAGTCACCGTCAGTGACCCGGAAAACACAGAAACGGATAACCTCCAGGTGGAGAAGCCGACTGACGCCGCAGACGCCGCAACTGGTGGTGATGCGACAACTAACCGGGAACAAGGCCCTCTGAACAATCCACTTTCCCAAACCGTCGGATCTCCTTCCTTATCGGAACCAGTAGACGAAGAGATAGAAATTCTAGATACAAGGATGAGTTCTCCCAACCCGGACACTCAGACTGTCCGAGTCTCCACTCCAAATGCGAGGAGAACCCCCCTACCAGATGATCAAGCTGCCGGCTCTTCCGGGACTCGCTCCGAGGAGTTAACTTTTGCCCAGATGCTGGAAACTCTGCGCACCTTAAGGTCTAACGAGGAAAACATCTTGGGGTCTTTAATAACCAAACACGAGGTAAATTCGATTAATATTGCTTGTACCTTTGTCCAGTCCCCAAGTTCCGAGTGAGTTCATTCATGACTTGCTCGGGACTTTTATTATACCAATGACTGATAACTGTGCTCTTCTACCTGACTAATGCTTTTTTAACATCCGTGCAGTCTTTCGGGACTCAATACGAGGAGAAACTTGCGGACGCCGCCAAGCTCATTGAAAAGGAGATATCTTTACGTGAAGCAGCCGAGGCTGAAGCCAGGAGGAATAGGCAATTAATGAAGAAGTACCGAAGAAGGGCTCACCAAGCCGAAGATGACCTGACAAGCCTTTCCGTCGAAATATCTGATACCTATCGTTCTTTGCTTGGTACGCTTCCTTCTCCGGGTTTATCCTTTTGACAAACAGCAAAAATTTTCCAACTTATATCTTCATTTTACTTCAGGCCCGGACGAAGCCATGCCGGATGAAGATGACATTGCCAAGCTGAAAACCATGAATAGCGCTATCCGGCAACTATGTGCCGGAACCAGATGGATCCTTGATGAGTTGCGGTGGCCGGGCAGAGGACATGTTGATCTGAAAAGGCTGTTGGACGCCCTATCCACTGTTCCCGAGTGGATTCGGCACTGGAAGCGCTCATCTTGCCGGGTTGGAGTGACCCGGGGGCTTGCACTTGCGAAAGCTTATCTCCCCAAGCTCGAGCTAGCGAGGCTTATGGGCGGCTTCCCAGAGTTCAAGCTTGACGGATCCAAGTTTTCAGTAAAGGATTTTCAAGCCGTCCAGAAGGAGGTCCGTTACCCGGCCAGCGTAATTGCTGATGAACTAGATGTTAACATACTTGTTCCAGCATATGATTCTGCCGATAAAGTAATTAAGTCGGATCTTCCTGAGCCGTATGACATGCTGGCTCGGTGGAAGGAGGAAGCTGCTGCGATAAGGGCGGAGGCTGCCAAGAAGCAAGCTGAAGCCGGCTCTGCTCCTGCTGCCTCAACACCAGTCGTTCCGCCCCCTGCAGGGGCTGGTACCGCTGATCCGGGTGCTGCTGCTACCACCAATGATGGCAAGGGTAAGGCCAAGATGGACGCCGAGTGATATATGGTTTCTAATGCCTCTTCTTAAGCGCCAGTCGGTCGACATACTTTTTGAAATAGTCCTATTTTGGGCGGTGCGCCTGTGCACCTTTGATATTTTTTCACCAGGATTTTGTAATGCACGCTAAGGCCTTGATATACTCGATGCCTGTTCCGGCCTTTTTAAGTTTAAGCTCATCTGTTCTCGATATCTGGTTTTACTTATTGTTCCTTTTGTGAAAACTCAATTTCCGGGTCTCATGGGTATTGACAAGCGGATTTTGCTTCGAAGTCCCCAAGTCCCCAAGACTCGGATATTTGGATTTTTGCAACTATACAAGTAAGCCAGTTTTTTCTCTTTTCAAGATTTCAAGCTACCGGGCCCGGATTGCCGAGTCTAGGACACTTGATCTTGAAAAGGGAACAAAATGCTTATTGCTATTTTCACAAAGATCCACGAGTTGTTTCACATAGGTTTTGAAGTTATGCTTAATAGTCGTTGAGTTTCCAGCTATTCAGCCTTGTACTCTGCATAACTTGTGGTTTAGATGACCCTTTTGACTGTCTTGTACTGTAAGCCGGCTTTCGCGTGGATACCATGTTGTTACATCAATACGAAGACGTAGCCAGCCAATCCCCGTCGGGTTTCATGACTAACTGCCATCGTAAGCGAACAAATCATGCCACTTTAATGCGAGTCACATCGAGCTTAAGTAAGAATAGCCAAGAAATTTGGACTTCTTTGTCCGGTTATAAGATTGTAGCCGTACTCGTTTGCAAGTAATCGGCCCTTATAACTCATAGGCATCATGGCCGGGTCTTTGAGTTTGTAACTGTGCTATTTAAGCGACCAGCCCCCAAGACCTAGATGTACGGATCGTACTGAGAATACATAACCTGATAACAACCATCTCTTTTCTTGATAACCATCTCTTTTCTTGATAACCATCTCTTTTCTTGATAACCATCTCTTTACTTGATATGAAAAATGTAGGTCAGCAAGCCGCCTCATTAAAAACCCGTCCAGTCCCCAAAGGTACCCTGGATAGGAAAAGAGTACGTCAGAAAACCTGCTGCCTATTACATCGTGCAATTCCACTTGCCAATATAGTCTTTACTAAGTATAATACGGACGTAGCTGAGCCACGTTCCATGGTCTATCTCTTTCTTGCATAGATGAAGTGGTGTGTGCGGTGTCGTTGACTGTAGCCGACTCTTCCCTTGCATCTATCAAATAATATGATCCGTTATGCAGATTCCGGCTTATGATAAATGGTCCTTCCCATGGTGGTGATAATTTGTGTTTTCCTTCATTTGACTGTACCAGGCGCAGAACCAAGTCTCCTTCCTGGAATACCCGGGTCTTCACACGCCGGCTATGATACCTCCGTAGATCTTGCTGATATATGGCTGATCTTTCCAGGGCTTGTTCTCTTTGCTCTTCTAACATATCTACGGCGTCTTGCCGGGTTTTTTCGTTCTCTACTTCGACGTAAGCTGATACTCTAGGCGAATCGTGAATAATGTCACTCGGTAACACTGCTTCCGCACCATAGACCATGAAGAAGGGTGTCATCTGAGTGGATCTGTTAGGTGTGGTGTTGATACCCCAAACCACAGAAGGAAGTTCTTCGACCCATGCACCAGCAGCCCTGACACAGGGAACTCGCAATCGTGGTTTTAATCCGCGAAGCAATTCTTGGTTTGCCCTCTCCACTTGTCCATTGGCCTGGGGATGAGCCACCGATGCCACATCGAGCCGGATTCCATTGTTGCCACAAAACTTCTCCATCTCACCAAGGGACATGTTGGTTCCATTGTCGGTAATTATGCTGTGGGGGTACCCGAACCGGTAGATAATCCTTTTCAGGAACTTGACTGCTGTAGCTGCTTCGCAATTAGTAACTGGCATAACCTCAACCCACTTGGTAAACTTATCAATAGCCACCAAAAGATGTGTCTTCTTGCATGGTGACATATGAAAGGGACCAACCATGTCCATACCCCAGACGGCAAACGGCCAAGTTAACGGGATAGTCCGCAACTCCATAGCCGGCACATGCGTTTGGCGAGCGTACCTTTGACATCCGTCACACCTTGCTACCAATCGTTCCGCATCCGCTAGGGCCGTGAGCCAGAAAAACCCGTGTCGATAAGCTTTAGCCACAAGAGACCTTGTGGACGCATGATGTCCACAGTCGCCTTCATGGATTTCCTTGAGAATCTGTCTGCCTTCTTCCGGCGCTACGCAGCGCAAAAAGACTCCTGCTGCACTTCTCTTGTACAATTCCCCATTGATGATAGAATATCCCTTTGCTCGCCTCAAAATTTGCCTTGCTAATACCTCCTGTTGTGGTAACTCGCCTCGTGATAGGTAGGCCAAAAACGGTTCTGTCCACTCGGGAATAGTACGTACAGTGGCTACGAGTCCTGAATCCGGATCTTGATTTGCCAATTCCTCCTCTGACTCGATTTTAACTGATGGTCGCCATAATTCGTCCAGGAAAACGTTAGGTGGAACCGGCTCTCTGCGCGAGCCGAGTCTGGCGAGGGCGTCGGCTGCCTCATTCTTTCTTCTGTCTATATGCTCCACCTCATACCCGGAAAAACATCCTGCAACCCTATCAACTTCCCTGCGGTATGCTGCCATAGTTGCGTCCTTTCTATCCCACGTTCCTGACACCTGCTGTACCACAAGGTCCGAATCTCCGAAGCATCGTATCCTCTTGATGTTCATCTCTTTGGCTACCTTTAAGCCATGCAATAGGGCCTCATACTCGGCCACGTTGTTGGAACAGTCGAAGTGAATTTGTAGCACGTAACTCAATTTGTCCCCTTTGGGTGATGTTAGCACCACCCTAGCTCCTGATCCCTCGTACTGCTTTGATCCGTCGAAGTGCATGATCCATGACTCGGAATTTGGAACCGTTGCAGTCATGCCTGTATGTGTCCAGTCGTTAACGAAATCAATTAAAGCTTGAGATTTGATTGTTGACCTGGGTTCGTAGTTGATGTGATAATCCCCCATCTCTATCGCCCATTTGGCTATCCTTCCCGTCGCGTCCGAGTTTCTTATGATATCCGACATTGGTATTGAACTAACCACTGTTATGGGATGTTCTTGGAAATACGGCTTCAGCTTCCGGCTGGCCATAAAGACCCCGAACACCAACTTTTGCCAATGTGGATAGCGCTGCTTTGCTTCTGATAATACCTCACCGACGTAATAAACCGGCCTCTGAACCGGGTAACCTTTCCCCTCCTCTTGGCGTTCCACAACAACTACTGCACTGACGGCTCGGGGGCCAGCTGCCACATATAGTAACATAGGCTCTTTAGGACCCGGTGCCGCTAGTACTGGTGCTTCAGATAACTGTTTCTTTAGTGCCTCAAATGCCTCGTCCGCCTCTTGATCCCACACGAACTTATCCGACTTCCGCAAGAGCCGGTACAAGGGTATTGCTTTTTCTCCGAGTCTGGATATGAATCGGCTCAAGGCTGCTACGCAGCCCGTGAGCTTTTGAACATGCTTCAAATTTTCCGGTTTTCTCAGAATCTGGATGGCCTTGATTTTATCCGGGTTTGCCTCGATTCCTCTCTCGGAAACTATGAAACCGAGTAATTTCCCAGCTGGAACTCCAAACACGCACTTTGTCGGGTTAAGCTTCATCTGGTACCTCCTCAAGTTTTTGAACGTCTCCTTTAGGTCATCGATAAATGTCTCCGCCTTCCTGGTCTTGATGACCACATCATCCACATAGGCATGGACGTTACGTCCGATTTGGTCCTCAAAGCACTTTTGAATACACCATTGGTAAGTTGCGCCAGCGTTCTTCAACCCAAACGTCATAGTTTTATAACAAAAGGCCCCAAAAGGGGTTATGAATGATGTTTTCTCCATATCCTCCCTTTTGAGCTTAATTTGATGATACCCGGAATATGCGTCCAGGAAGCATAACAGATCGCTTCCAGCTACTGCGTCTATAATCTGATCTATCCTTGGCAGCGCGAACGGATCCTTTGGGCAATGTTTGTTGAGACTCGTAAAATCAATGCACATCCTCCACTCATTAGTCTTTTTCATCACTAGAACCGGGTTAGCCAACCAATCCGGGTGAAATACTTCCATGATAAAGCCGGCTGCCAATAGCCGAGCGATCTCTTCGCCTATAGCCTTCCTTCTTTCCTC
Source organism: Alopecurus myosuroides (assembly GCA_028641055.1). Lineage (NCBI taxonomy): Eukaryota > Viridiplantae > Streptophyta > Magnoliopsida > Poales > Poaceae > Alopecurus > Alopecurus myosuroides. The sequence goes on along the minus strand of CM054062.1, from coordinate 271,203,175 downwards.
ATTCATTTTCCTCAAACCTTGCTTCACGGGCCTGGACTTGGGATCCACATGCAAGCTGTGCTCAGCCAGTTCTGTAGGGATACCCGGCATGTCGCTAGGTGTCCAGGCAAACACATCTGCATTCGAACGAATAAACTCCACGAGCGCTTCCTCCTGCTCTTTTCCCAAGTTAGACCCTATGGTAAACTGCTTAGTGGAATCCCCTTCGACAAAATCCATCTTCTTGGTGTCCTGCGCTGCCTTGAATTTTGCTCTCTCATCCTCGGTATTCGGCTTTTTCAAGGCTGTTCTATCGTCCGGATTTACTTGAGACCGGTAATATTCGAGCTCTTCCTTCCTGCATGCCTGCTCGGCCATAACTGAATCTCCTTCGTCGCACTCGGCCGCTATATCCCGGTTCCCATGTATAGTGATGGTCCGTTTAGGACCCGGGATTTTCAGCTGCAAATACACGTAGCACGGCCTAGCCATGAATTGGGCGTAAGCCGGCCTCCCAAACAGCGCGTGGTAAGGACTGCGCAATTTGACCACCTCGAACGTGAGCCACTCAATTCGATAATTATCCGTCGATTCTCCAAAAGCAACTTCCAAGGTGATCCTTCCCTCGGGGCTCGCCGAGTGACCTGGCACGATCCCATGAAAGATTGTCGAACTTTTTTGTAACTGAGACTCTTTGAGACTCATCCGTAAGAAGGTTTCCCAATAGAGGATGTTGATGCTGCTTCCACCGTCCATCAGGACCTTCTTCAATTCGTAACCATTAACCTGTGGAGCAACCACCAATGCCAAGACTCCTGGACGCTCTATTTTCTCCGGATGGTCTTTTCTACTCCATGTTACCTCTTGTTCCGCCCATCTGAGATGTCCCGGCGCGGCCAACGAAATCGAGTTTGCCGCTTGCTTTAATGTCTTCTCGTTCCTGCTGGAAGTTCCTGTAGTGTGCACATGATATTGTCCTTTTAAATTAGTCGTTCGTACCGTACCGATGAAGATGTTGATCCGGCCGATCGTGAATATAGATCCGGACTCGAGGTGATCCGATTCTGGCCCCCAGCCGGAATCGTCCACCATCTTTTCTCCTTCGTGGTCGATGTAGATTTCGCCAATGACAAGATTTTCCATGCCCTTCCGAGCTTCTCCCGTGATGTAAACACCTTTGGACGCAGGCCCCACGGTGGGCGCCAACTGTCGTGGGATAATCACGGCAGATGTTACCAGGGGTAACTGATCTTGGGGCAAGTCGACACAGGCGTTTGGGAGAGGGTTTAGCTCAAGGGAAAACATGGTGCAATTTGATCTGATAGCCGGCAATCGAAGTCGCCGGATCTCTATTCTCGATATGATAATTCGATTAGGGTTTACACTGGATACTCGATATCACGCGATATTGCTAGGGTTCTTAGATCTCTACTTAAAACTATACCTGGGGGTCGGTTTATAAAGCACCCGTACCCCCTAGCTTATTCGGCAAGGCATATTTCGGATCCTACCTGGACACGGCGCGCTAACCATAATCTTTCCTTTACAATAACCCATAACCCGGGCCGTTAAGCCCACAAGTTTGGGCCTTCACAAGCTTCTTTATTCTTAGCCGAATCCTGCACACCATCCTTTGGGCCGGGTTATTCCTCAGAGCTTGGCATACCGGGTTAGCATCCCCCTGTCAAACACAGCCCAAGAAAATGAGGCGATCCTAATAGAACTCTCCCCCCTTTGGCATCAAGGCACCAAAAAGTGAAGAGGCGATGCTAACGTCTCTGGAGGTCACTCGTCGGGGCTAGAGGCACTAGCAGGGCTGCCGAGACCACGCTCATCCTCAGAGTCTACATCTTCAACCTCATCGTCAGTCTCACCACGATTCCAAGGCTCGTGAGAAGTAGTAGCATCATCAAGAAGATCTGGATCAACCCAAACACTGCGTTGCTTTGAATTCCACTCCTTGGAAGTAGTGATCCTGTCCTCAGACCCAGCACAAACAGGCACCCCCAGATGGGCAAACCTGTCACGAGTAAGATGTCGCTCCTTCTTGCTACGCACATGAGCACGATATGCCTTGTTCTCCATATCAACATGGCGACAGAAAACCTTCTTCAAGGTAGAAGACATCCACCTGCGAAAGCTATCCTTCTGAGCTCTCCCCTCCATCTCGAAATCCGAGTCACTAGAGTCATCCATGTCCGGATCAAGATCATCCGGACCAACCAAAGGAGTGGCATGCTTCTTGACACGAAGATCCTTGATGGCATGAGTAGTAAGTTCTTGGTAATTATCGAAGAGAGCATCAGAAACTGGGCATTGCGCCAAGTGGTGGATATGAGTTTGAAGACCAAGGCAGCAAACACGGGCACTCTCCTCCTCATCACACAGTTGTACATCTCGTTCCAGAGAATGTCCATCACATCATGCCTTAGGCCATCACTACGATGCCTCTGAGTGTAAACCATCAAGTCCGTGAGTGATCCATGGACTTGATCAAAGTTACCAACCCAGGGAGCCAAGGTGTTTCTGAAGATCCTGTGGATAATGTCATAAACAGGCAGTAGGTTCTTGGACTGACCAACCACATCACGTACAGGTATGTATAGATCATACATCTCAGTGGGAGCCATGGACTTCTCCATATAAGAAACCCAGAAGAAAGTGTGGTGAAACGCAGCATCTGGAATCTCCCCAAAGTCCTGCAGACCCAGAATAGCAGCAAACTGACTCCAAGAAGCAGAAAACTTCTAATTCTTCGTCATCCATGTGATCTTCCTCTGATCGGTGTGGAAATACAGTGTGGCATATAAATGTCCCACAAGGTGCTCATCATAATATTCATTGATCTCAATGAAGTCCAGAAGCCCAAATTCCTCACAAATTTCCAGAGCTTCACCAAAATAGTCCATCTTTAACCTCATGAAGGAAACATTGATGGAAAACTGAGTGACTACCTTATTTTTTTTTGAGTGGGTACTCTTGATAGAATATCCTTTCCTGAAAACGAGTCCAGAAACACTCGTTTGCTCTAGCGTCCCTTGGATGGTTATAAGTATTGGTCCTCCTTTCCCTGCGGAACTGATCATCTGGCATGTTTACAATAGATTTGTCACGGACTGCTTTGGATTTCATGAGCACTGATCTCTGCCTCCTCGTCAAGTTCCCTTGTGGCATAACCTCAGGGGCTTCATCTTCCTCGGGGTTCTTACGGCCCCTCTTAGCCGCACGCTTGCGATATCCACCCTTAGAGCCACTACCACCTGCTCCTAAGAAAGCATAGAGGGATAGCAAAAGATAAGCAAACTTCAATCAAAAAGATCTTCGAGAAGAAATCATACTAGAACTAGAAGTGTTCAGGCTCCAGGAGGCGGTAGTACCGCTTGGGGGCATGGTAGTACCACTAATACCAGCGGTTTCAGCCATAGTGGTAGTACCGCTGGTGCCAGCGGTAGTACCGCTGCTGGCGGATTCGTCCATGGCACCCAAGGGAACTACCGAATCCAACAAGAGGCTAAAACACCAATAGTTCTAATAAGATTTCATCTACTAGGGAGCACAACTAACTACTCCTAGACTAGGAGATCTCTAGAACCCTAGGCATCATCATCTCACAAGATTTCTCGAGGGAGAGAGATAGGAAGGGTTACCGGAGCTCATCGTCGTGGAGGAGTTGGGAGCGGTCCCCGGGCGTTCTCCGACGTGATTGGAGCGCTCAATCACCGGAGAGAGCCCTCCCCGGTGGACGGAAGACTTGGCGGCGGCTGGATCCAAAGTGGGGACGAGATGAGGGAGATAAAAAGGGTTATGAGGGTAAACCCCTCCTCCCAGATCTGTTTCAATCCCCACGGATTTTTGCCGCAATGGTAGTACCGCTGCGCTCAGCGGTAGTACCGCCCACCTGGGACTACCTGGGCTAAGGGGTAGTACCGCTGCGGGGTCTGTGCTGGGCACGAACTCCTGCAGCGGTAGTACCGCGCTGAGCCACTGGTAGTACCGTGCGCTGGGTACTATTGTCAGTTACAGCGGTAGTACCGCTCGCAACTGGCGGTAGTACCGCTAGTCGGGTCTTCATTCCACCAAGGCATCGAAGAGATTGAAATTTTCAGAGAGAATATGTCTAAGGGAGGAATTGTTTGGGCTTGGGATTAGAACACCAACTGAGATGGTACTACACACTCCAACTTTTGCAAGAAAACACAAAAAATCAAATAAGGAAAAAAGGGAGTGTGTTTCCCAAACCAACACCGACACAAAACACAAAAGAGAGAAGGCAAAACCAACACAACGAAAAACACAACATACGAATCAAACAAGAACCAACTCTTCGAGAGAAGAGGTTGGTGGCCTAAGCCACCATGTAAGAGATTATGGTATGTTACCGCGAAGATATATCTTTTGTACATTGCCAATTCTCGACATTGAAGCTCACAATTCAACATTAGTAAAAGAGAGATAACAATGAATATTTTCTTTGGGAATAATGGGGGGAGGGAGAACCCAATGTGTTAGGATAACACTCCCCCTATATCCATGCCTACACCTAAACTCAAACATGTTTCAGCTGTTGGGGTGTGTGCAAGATCCTCAAGTCAAACTCCTAGAATCAATGACATTTAGATCATTCCTCAAGAACATGAATCTTGCATCATCGAGTGGCTTCGTAAAAATATCCGCAAGATTGTCCTTGGTGGGGACATAAGATATAGCAATATCCCCTCTTGCCACATGGTCTCGGATGAAATAATGGCGAATATCAATATGCTTCATTCTTGTATGTTGCACGGGGTTGTAGGTGATCTTGATGGCACTTTATTGTCACACAAAAGAGGCACCTTATCCATATGAACATCATATTCCTTGAGAGTTTGCCTCATCCAAAGCAATTGAATGCAAGTACTTGCGGCGGCTACATACTCGGCTTCGGCGGTGGGGAGAGATATGCAATTTTGCTTCTTGGAAGACCAACTCACCAAAGACCTACCAACAAATTGGCAAGCCCCGGAAGTGGACTTCCTATCATCTTGATCACCCGCCCAATCGGAATCCGTGTATCCCTTGAGAGAAAATTGTGCCTCCTTTGGGTACCACAAACCAAACCTTGGGGTATGAACCAAATAAAGAAAGATCCTATGGACCGTCATTAAATGGCTTTCCTTAGGAGCCGCTTGATACCTTGCACACACACCTACACTCAAAATGATATCGGGCCTAGATGCACAAAGGTAAAGAAAAGAACCAATCATAGAACGATACAACTTTTGGTCCACATCTTTACCCTTCGGGTTACGTGATAGGTGGCACTTGACTTTCATAGGAGATGTCTTGATCTTTGCATTTTGGAAGTTAAACCTCTTGATCATGTCTTGGGTATACTTGTCTTGAGAAATGAAAGACCCACGAGCCAATTGCTTGATCTCAAAGCCAAGGAAGAATTTAAGCTCACCCATCATAGACATCTCGAACATGTCAGTCATAAGCTTAGAGAACTCATTATTGAAAGCTTGGTTAGTTGAGCCAAAGATAATATCGCCCACATAGAGTTGGCATATGAAAAGCTCTCCCTTTACTCTCTTTGTGAAGAGAGTGGGGTCGATCTTCCCAACTTCAAAACCACGGTCATCCAACAACTCTCTAAGGTACTCATACCACGCACGTGGTGCTTTTTTAAGTCCATAGAGCGCCTTATCGAGCTTGTAGACATGGTTAGGGAAGTTGAGGCTCTCGAACCCCGTCGGTTGCTTAACATATACCTCCTCTTTTAGTGGACCATTCAAGAAAGCACTTTTGACATCCATTTGTTGCAATTTGAAATTATGCGAATATGCATAAGCAAGGAGGATACGGATGGACTCAAGGCGAGCCACGGGTGCATAGGTTTCATCAAAGTCAATGCCTTCAACTTGAGTGTAACCTTGAGAAACCAATCTTGCCTTGTTCCTTATGACAATGCCATGCTCATCTTGCATGTTCTTGAATATCCACTTAGTTCCAATAACATTGTGGCAATATTTGGGCTTCTCAACTAATCTCCAAAACTTGTTGCGCTCAAAATTATTGAGCTCATCATGCATTGCTTCAACCCAATCGGAGTCCTCGAGAGCTTCAAACACTTTCTTTGGTTCCACCATACATATGTGAGCTTGATGCTCACTAAAATTTTCCAATTGCCTTCTTGTGGATCTTCTAGCTTGAATATCTTACAAGACCTTGTTGTCTTGGGCATCAATATGCTTCAGAGCTCTTCTTATCCTTTTAGCATGACGGGCTTCGATCTCCTCATTATTGCGAGGAGGGATCACTTGATCATCTTGATCATTTGGGTCCCCATCTTGACCAACTTGACCTTGATCATCATCATCATCATCATCAACAATATCTTCAACACTAGCTTCAACTTGAGGAGAGGCTGAAGAGGATGGTTGATCTTGGCCTTGACCTTGACTAGCATGAATGATAGGAGTTGTTGCATCTTGCGTAGTAACTTGGTCAATACGAGGAGGGTCTTCAACATGTTCTTGGTTAGGTACATCACTTGGGTCCTTGGCTTGTTCTTCTATTGTAGAGGAGGGCTCCACTTGAGTAGAGCATAGTCCTTATCGATTCGCCATAAGGTGTCCCTCAATGGTGCAAAAAAATCCCACACCCATCCTTCCTATGGCTTCTTGAGGCATTTCAACATCTACATTAGAAACATTAAATTGCGCCACTTGGGAGCCATCATTTTCCTCGAAAACCACACTACTAGATTCTATGAAAATCCGTGAGGCTTTGTCAAAGACTCTATAAGTGTGGGATTCGACACCATAACCAACAAATATACCCTCACTAGTTTTGGATTGAAATTTAGACAACCTAACACCATTGATCAAATAAAAGCACTTACAATCGAATACACGGAAGTAGGAGACGTTGGGCTTGTTGCCGGTGAGGATCTCATATGGAGTCTTGTCCAAGCCTTTGAGGATGTAGAGGCGGTTGGAAGAGTGGCATGCGGTGGATATGGCCTCGCCCATATATATTGGGGAGAAGTGTACTCCGCCAACATGGTCCTTGCCATATCCAAGAGAGTGCGATTCTTCCTTTCAACAACACCATTTTGTTGAGGAGTGTAAGTGGCAGAGTATTGATGACGAATTCCCTCTTCACTAAGTAATTCATGCAAAGTGTAGTTCTTGAACTCTGAACCATTATCACTCCTAATAGCCATGATTTGCACATTGTGTTGACGCTGCACTTGGTTGGAGAAGTCGATGATGGTTTATTGAGTCTCACTCTTGCACTTGAAGAAATATACCCAAGTGTATCTTGAATAGTCATCGACAATCACCAAGCAATATTTCTTGCCTCCAAGACTTGCCTCGGGCACGGCACCAAAGAGATCAACATGGAGAAGCTCCAAGATCCTCTTTGATGAAATAATAGTCTTGGCTTTGTGCGCCATATCATGCATCTTTCCTTCAACACACGACCTACAGACGCGATCTTTTGAAAAGGAAACATTTTCTTTTATTTCGACAATAAGGCCACCTTTCTGAAGACTTTGCAAAGTTTTAATGTTGACATGGGATAGGCGGCGATGCCACAACCATCCCACATCCGCCTTTCCGAAAAGACACGTTGTTTGAGAGTTGGTAGACTTCGAGAAGTCTACCACAAACAACTCATTTTGAACATGTCCCACGCATGCGACGTCAAGAGTCTTGCTCCTCAAAAGGACCACAATATCTTCATCAAAAAAGACAAAAAAACCCATATTTCCAAGAGAGCGGACAGAAAGTAAATTGTAACCAAGGGATTCGACAAGCATGACGTTCACGATAGTGATATCGGGATCAATCACAACCTTGCCGAACCCGGATACCTTAGACGAGGACGAGTCTCCATAAGTTACGGTTGCGTGTATGTCATTTGGGAGCAGCTCCGTCACAAGTTCTCTGCTTCCGGTCATATGGCTAGTGCATCCACTATCAATTATCCATTTAGTCCCACCAAAAGCATAGTCCTGCAAGAGATCGTTGACTAGATTTAGGACCCGAGGAGGGTCCCTTCATGTTAGCAACAAGGGTCTTTGGAACCCAAATAGTATAGTCAATGTAACCCTCAATAGGACCAACATATTTAGCTTGCACAACACTATAATAATCAACATATAAGAAATGGTGTGGATTGTTAGTTCCCGCGGAGGTGCTACGAGTAGTGTTGTCCCTCATGACACTACTACTCGAGGCAACATTGCTTTCTTTTGCGGGTGTTCTACGAGTAGTGTTGTCCCTAATGACAATACCACCCTAAGGACCATTGTTGGTCTTCTTCTTGATCTTCTTCTTGGCTACATAGCCAAGACCTTGCTTGCCCACTTGTAACCTTGGATCAATCAATTGTGGTTTAGCAATAACCATATTAGAGCTAGGGCAACCACTTGTGGGGTAGAGATCACAACCTCCTAAACTTGAGGGCCTTTGCCCTTGAGCCTTGCTAGCTCATCCTTCAACCTAGCATTTTCCTCCATAATATTTGCATGATCACAAGAAGAAGTAGAGGTGCTAGGGGTTTTAAGTTGATTAAGTTGAGTTTGAAGTTGTTCATGCAACTCTTTGAGGGATGAGTGTTGTCTCTCCAAAGCTTTGTGAGCCTTGGTTAGCTTTTCAAACTCCTCGGTTAGTTTACCATGACCAACACCAAACTCAACCATATCCTTTTAGCCTTTTTATATTTATCAAGAGCAACGTCACGTTCCTTAGTGATGTTATAAACAAGTTCATTATGAGTTAATTCAATAGATTCAAGTTCCTCCTCTAGAGAAACTCTACCATCATGCTCTTCCTCAAGAGTCATAGAGAGGTATGCAATTTCATCCGCATCCCTTCTTTCCCCTTGTATGTTAGACATAAAGCGTTCTAAGGAGAGTCTCTCATCTTCTACTCTAAAACTAGCAAGATGTTCTAGTTCACTTGGGGTCTTAGAGTTGGAGGAAGGTGATACCTTCGTGTCCTTAGCCATGAAGCACTTGGCATTTTGATGAGGATGATTGTCATTGGGGGATTCAAAGAGAGATCAAGACGATGGAGTAGAAGCAATAGCTAGAGCGACCCCTTCACTTGTGGTTTCTTCTTCTTCATCACTCCCGGAATTATACTCCTCTTGAGTCACTAGCACAAACTTGGTGGGAGACTTCTTGTTGAATGGTTTCTTCTTGAATTGAGGTTTCTTGTACTCAACCTTGGACTTGTCCTTGCGAATGAGCTTTCCACTATGGAGTTCTCTATTTTCATAGGGACACTCCGCAATGAAGTGGTGCTTATCTTGGCAATTGAAGCAAGACCTCACTTTTTGAGCCCCATCATTGCCATAGACAGACTTGGTCTTCTCCTCAACAAATTTCTTTCCCTTGGGAGGATTCCTCCAAAACTTTTGCACGGTGAGAGCAATGAGATCCTTTAGCACGGGATCATAGTCGTGTTCCTTCAAAGGAGGCAACGCCTCATCTCCTTCTTCTTCATACTCAACCTCTCTTGACACAACCTTGGCCTTCAAAGCAACCGATGCCCCTTTGTGCATTCCAATGGCCCTAGCACGGTTGTCAAGAGCATTCTTGGTTTGCACTAGATAGGAGCACATTTCTTGCATAACTTGAGTAGAGGTCATGGAAGAGAAATCATGTCTTCCTTGAATGCTCTTCAAGTCCGCGCCCTCAAATGGCATTATGGAAATCATGTACTTCCTCTTGATCCAAGCATCATCAATGTACTTGGTACCAACATTTGAGAAGGCGGTGGCAACAGTCTTGAGTCTTCGGTACATGTCTTCATGGTTCTCCCCATCATGCATATATAACCCTTCGGCCTCATTGGTCAAGGAATCATATATATTCCTTTGCATACTCTCATTGCCCATGAACATGACGACAAGAGCGTCCCATGTTTCCTTGGCGGTGGAATATTGTTGAAGATGCGACATGTGGTTAGGACCCACGGCTTGTTGAAGAATTGACAAGGAGGTGTAGTTGAGTTAACAATCTACAACTTCTCTTCTTGTTAGGTTCTTGGGGTCATGAGGTTTGTATCCATCACGAGTGACCCTCCAAATCTCTATACAAGAAGATTTCAAGGGAGCCTCCACGTAATATTGCCATTCACGAAAAGAAAAAGCATCATTTTTAGGTAAATCTCCCCTAGGGATTATATGAGGATGAGGGACGGGGGGTCGGGAGAATAATGTCCTTTGACGGAGTGAAATTCTCCCTCTCCTTCCGTACCCTTCTCGGTGGAGTTTTCGGCGGAAGCATTTTTAGATGGATCCCCATCTACCCCTTTCTTGGCGCCCTCCGGAAGTAGTGGAGTCGGCAACCTCCGGTCCTTTGGCTTTGAGGAGTTCCGTCAAGACTTGATGCAACTCATCAATTTTGGTGCCTATGGATGAGGTCAATGAATTTTTCAACTCATTGAGATCATCCATGGATACCCTTGCCGCGGAACATTCGGCATCCGAATCTTCACCCATACTTAAACTCTTAGGCAGTTAAGCCCGATAGAAGAGCCGAGGCTCTGATACAATTTGAAAGTAAAGTATGGGCACCTAGAGGGGGGGTGAATAGGTGCTACGACCAATTTTATTTTTTCTTGTAATTAAGTCTTGACACAAAGGTAAATTCTCTACATAATGCAACTAAGGTGAATTTACCTATATGACAAGGATAACCATAATCACAATGCAAGCACGAGTAAAGGGAGAAAGGGAACGAGGTAACCGATATGAAGCACACGGAGACACGATGTAATCCCGAGTTCCTCCTTGTTAAGGGAGTACGTCTCGTTGGAGGGGTGTGAGCTTGCCACGAAGGCCTACTCAACGCCACAAAGGCCTCACCCTATTCTCCGATGAACCTCGTCACAAAGGCCTAGTTCACCTTGATCCCCTTTGAGGCGGGAATCAAATCCTTTACAAACAACTTGGGGCACACACGCACAACCAAATTGGGGGCTCCCAACAATCTTGAATCACCAACAAGTAGCAAGATGCCTAGGTTCTCCACAAGAGGAAACCCTAGGCTAGATCCCTCAAGCTAGAGAGGGGGAAATGAAGAACGGGTGAGTGAAGATGTAGATCGGGGCCTTCTCCTTCAATCCTCCAAGTATCAACAAGTTTGGGTGGAGGGATTGGGAGAGATCTAACTTTGGAGTCTCAATAAATGCTTGTCTTTAATGCTGGAGCGAGCAACCTTTTGGGGAAGAAGGGGATAGGGTATTTATAGCCCCCTCCCCAAACTAGCCGTTTGACCCATTTTCGAGCCTAGCGGTACTACCGGGGGTCGGCGGTACTACCGCAACCTGGCAACGTGAGCGGTGTTTGGGAGTCCTAGACACAGGGCACGAGCGGTACCACCGCCAAAGTACCGTGGTACTCCAGCAGAGGTACTACCGCGGGTGCACACCGTTACTACCGCTGACCACAACTTCAAATTAAATCGAAGTGGCTGGCGGTAGTACTAGGGCACTACCGCCCTAGTACCGTAAACGTTAATGCGAGCAAAACTTCGCTAGCGGTACAAGGGCTGGTACTACCGCTTCTTGGAAGCAGCGGTACTACCGCCAGTCAGTAGCGGGACTACCGTTGAGCAATGTTATGCTCAATATTAATAAGACCACAACGGTACTACCGAACCAGTACCGTTGAAGTGCCACTGGATGCAGTGGCCATTTTTACTCTGGCGGTACTTCTGGTGGTACTGGGCGCGGTACTACTGCTTGCTGTGCAGAGCGGTACTACCGCTGGGGTGCCCAGTACTACTGCTGGACCATAATAATATTGGTGGATTTGTCTTGGAATTTTCTTCACCTTTTTGCGTCTAGTTGATATTTCCTGAAATACTTGACGCATTGTTAAACACTTAGTAGTGTTGTTATCAACTCCAAAACCTAAGAGAGATCAAAGATGCAAATGCACTTTCATTAACAAAGATGGTCACGCAACCCCAAGAAGGTGTACTAGGTTGAATGAAACCTTTTTCCTCTAACTCCTCTATTTTTCACTTCAATCCAGCCAACTCTTCTAGGGCTATACGGTAAGGTCTTTTGGACATCGGAGTGGTGCCAGGAACTAGTTCAATGACAAATTTCACACTTCGATCAGGTGGCAGACCAGGTAAATCTTCGGGAAACACATCAAGGAAATCACTCACTACATGTAACTCATGAATTTCAGGAGGGTAATTACCTTTCATGAAGTATAACTGCAGTTCAGGGGAGAGTTGTGTGCATGCTGATGGCGGAATGGTGAAGTCTGGACAATACTCGATAATGGCACCAGAAGGATGTTTCAAGGTGAGGGATTTTGTTGCACATTCCAGTATGGCTCCATACTTTGAGAGCCAATCCATGCTAGTATGACATCAAGGTGAGTGTACTTTAGTGCAATGAAGGTTGCAGGGAATTGTAAATATCCCACATTGACCATGAGCTCAGGCGTAACCATGGTGGTTTGCCAGTTGCAACCAGGGGAGTTTACCATCAATGGTTTTGACAACTTCTCAAAAGGTAACCCATGCATTTTAGCAAACCCCTTTGACATGAATGTATGCAAGGCTCTGGATTCAAATAAGGCTAGATCTGAAATTGAATTGACATGAATATTTCCTAGTAAAACGCTTGGATCATATTGAGCCTTCTCAGAAGTAACATGGGTCAGACGAGCATGTCTAACATCAGTGGACTTCCCATTTTTCTTGGGCGGAGGAACTCCACGAACAGTTTTCTTCTGAAGACACTCTCGAGAAAGATGACCCGGCTGACCACACTTGAAACACACAGAACCAGGTGGTTTAGCAACTGATAAAGGCGGACGAGGAACATACCCCTCCAGACTGGGTGCAAATGGGGTTCTAGGAATATCACTGTACGGTACATGGCGCTTCTTGGAGCCAGAGGAAGATGCACGAGAGTCATCAACACCCCGTTTTACATCAGCCTCCGTCTCCATTTTGCCATATTCAAGAGTAATATCCTGATTATACAACTCCTGGAAACTCTGGAATTTGAAGGAAGCAACTCATAACAGAGGGTTGGGTTCAGACCCATCTGAAACAGTTCCTTCTTGTCCTCATCATTTCTGATATCACGAGGAGCGTAGCGAGCCAAACGAGTGAATTCACGCCCGTAAGGTTCAACGTCCATCTTTCCCTGAGTGAGCTCGAGGAATTCCTTACTTTTGTTGTCCATAACCGCTTTCGGAATATAAGCATCGCGAACACGGTACGAATCTCTGCCCATGTGACCTCATGTCCTGGCGCCTGCAACGCCAAGAAACCTTCCCACCAAGCACCAGCAGCACCTTCTAGCTTGTAGGTGGCGAAGTTCACACGGCCATTGGCCATTATCTTGGACATGAAGAGCAACAAACTTGTGCTCTATTGTATGGAGCCAGTCATCAGCATCAAGAGGCTCCTTAGAATCAGCAAAGGTAGGAGGCTGGGCTTTAAGGAAATTCCCAAGTGTAATACCTTCAGCGCGGCGTTCAGTACTCTGCGCCACACGTTCGAGAAGATGTCGTTTCTCAGGCGGTTGGTCTCGATATTCTGCAGAACCTGTGCCATTGTGGGAAAAGGCGGAACTTCTGCCTCAGGAGGATTACGTCCACGACAGCTACGAGTACCACCGGACATCCTGAGTAAAAAGAAGAGGAACCATGAACAACACATCCATGATAAAAGGACACAATGGAATGGTACACGATAGTTTAACGGAGGCAAGATGCATGGCATTAAGTTGAAGAAACAAGATACATCACTCAAGAGGAGAAACGGAGGGAGCACATGGAGATGCAACCCATGCCATAAAATTGGTAGCTCGGATGGATTGAGTTAGAACAAAACTTTAGATGTTAGCAACCTGACACGAAGTACTAGGAAGAAACACCCAACAATTTTGCTCCTAGTTTTGAAGGTAACAGATGAGAGGAACACCTTTTTAAATCAAATGAGGGAAGATGACTCAGGGTTGGAGCAATACCAGATAAGCAGTAAAAAGAGTTCCTAGGAAGGTTTTCATAATTCATTTGTAAGTTCAAGGTAGTTTTCACAAACACTAGACTCAACACCGACCAATAGCAAGGATTTCCTACAGGCAGTCCTGCTCTGATACCATGACTTGTCGGACACCGTACCCAGAGGTATACATACTGTTATGTGCTCCTAGTCATGGACCCACAAGGTCTTTTGGGTTACCAGCCCCGGCCACAACAATCAACAGCAGGTAGACCGGATTCATCGGCACGCAGGACGGATAACATCGGTACTACTACTTCTTGTGTCCATGCTAGTCATAATCAACTATGCATATCAAAACGTTTAGGAGTCGTATGAAACTGAAGGAACATGACAAAAACTATACAGAGATGTTATGTGTCCAGGAAGTGGAACAACAATCGTGGGTTACTGGGGTTACCAAGCCCAGACCGAATCACATCGGCATGCGTGCTCTGAAATGTATCATCGGCTCCGCAACCCCTCGACTGTGACAACTACGCATGCATAGCCAAAACTGTATAACAATGAGCTCGAAACAAACAACCGATCAAAGCAGTAATCTAGACATGAAGCTGTATGAAACAAGTATTACTAGAGTATAGCTTTACAAACATAGGTCACATGACCCACCATTACAACAGACAACGATAGGCAATTACGTTGCTAATCAACAAGAACCAAAAGTCCTAAGAGGCCGCAACATAAGATGATGTCCCAGCCCATAGATTCCAGACTGCTACATGGGAACCCCAAACTACTCGTCGATGTCCACATTGGAATCACCACCACTGTGAGAACTTCACCTGAACCAAATTTAAGAAAACCTGAGTACCGGAGGTACTCAACAAGACTTAGTTAACCTATTATATATGTGCTACTTCATAAAGGGTTTTATGAAGGTTAATTTGCGTAAAGAAATATTTGTTTTCCAAATCTAGGAAGAAAAGCACGACACCTGGAGTATTTTCAAAACAGATGAGAAGACTACTCAAAAGCTGAGATCAATATCTTTCAATCCACCAACATCATCTTTATCAACTCATTCTATAAGGATTGCCATTCTCGGCATCTCTGAGGAGGCACCCTTCATTCTTTATCAATCGGTTTTACGTGTTGTTCAAATTATCTATGGCTCAGTACTTTCACCAAGTCGTTCTTAACCGCAGACACGGCTTCTCGAAAAGATTTATCCCCTTAGGGGGTACACTTTACCCACACGTACCA
The DNA here is from genome assembly GCA_028641055.1 of Alopecurus myosuroides. Taxonomy (NCBI): domain Eukaryota; kingdom Viridiplantae; phylum Streptophyta; class Magnoliopsida; order Poales; family Poaceae; genus Alopecurus; species Alopecurus myosuroides. Next base: position 271,187,952 of record CM054062.1, on the reverse strand, counting down.
ACCGACTCTTAATGCCAACGTTTTAGCACTATTCCGGGAAGTGCCAGCAGAGGGTGGTTCGGCCATGACCTTTCGACCATGAGTAAGGAATTTGGCCATCCTCCTGAAGGCACCTGTCTCTGTGAGGCGGAGCAAGATCCGTGTGCGTCAATCACTTGACCCCGGTCACGCCCTAGGCGGAGCATTTTTCCAAAATGTTTTGAAATTTTCATTTGCGTTGCCGAATAAAACCTGAAACTACGTCACTCATGGATAAAGCCGAACAAGTTAGTTGGTAGGCGAGGCTCATGGCCATCGCGCATGGTTGTATGATAAGTCTTGGCTTCTGCGCCTGACCTTACTCCTAGGGTTGGCAAGCATAGGAAAAATAAACACTTCCCAAGTGGCCTCCCATCCAAGCCTTAGTCAATTTAACCACACAATCCTCATCTTTCCACGTCATCATATCATACTAGGTTCTCGCAGCTCTGAATCATCAACCGGATGGAGCAGAGCTAAACAAACATGTATGGCTAAGCATAGCAGATATAAGGATCTTGCGGTGCACACAAACAATCCTATGGCGGCTAAGAGTAACGGATCAGGATATTTAGGCTATGCAGGGTATAGGAGAACACTATCTACTGACACCAAATACTTTGGAACCGGATGCAAAGTACGAGAATCAAAAGTCGTTGGAAAACGCATATGAGAAGATAAGAGGTTATGTTTGCCTTGCTTATAAAAAAAACTAATAAGTATATCTTATGAAATAAGTGCTTGACTTGTCGGTTAAGATCAAGTATTCGTCAAAGGCGTTGTAGATCTTCTCTTTGGAGTCGTGTTCTACCGATAAGAAGCAAATACCGAAAAGAAGCAACAATCAACACATGGAATAATCCAATGCGCAATATGTATGCATGAGCAAGTTGATACACTGTAGCAAATCCCTAAACTTGGAGATAGGGTTTCTAGGGTTCGCATGAAAACTAGGGAGTCTTATTGAAATTAGCCCCGAAATGTACCCGAGGGGCGTTTTGAGCGATTCTAAAAGTGTGTCAAATTTTAATTGCTTAAATGAGTTTGAAAACATCATAACTAGGTTGCATTTGTCATATTGAGAATTTTAGTATATAACTTGTAATTTTCTGGTTTATTGGATTATTTATTACTTTCTCTATTTTTAAATGGATTTAAACAATATTTAAAAAATGTCTCATTTTGAAATTTTCCCAACATGTTTGAAAATAATATAAACATATAGTGTTCATTTTTCTGAAGATTTTAGTTTTTTTTCCATAATTTTTGGACTTACAGATTAAAAGCTATTCAATTTATAAAATTAAATTATTTCCGGAAATATATTAAGGTGGGGCCCACATGTCAGTTATTTTCTTTTTCTTTTTATTTATCAATTTTATTTAAAGCAGGACACGTGGGGGCACGCTGACGTCACCATGACACCAGCGGCTGGCCGGCCCGGCTCGGATGCGCTCGCCGGCAGCGAACCACCGCGTCCCCGTGAGCATGGGCATGCTCGTTGGAAGAAGTGCACCGAGGAAAACCTGTACCGCGGCGGCGGCGCCCGACTTCGACGACGGACACCGTAGGAGCGACAGAGAAGCCAAAGGGAGGCACAGGGAGGGAGCTACACTCACTAGGAACCCGAGGAAGAGGTCGGGGAGGCCGGGCGAGGCCGGACGACGGCGAATCGGAGGTGGCGGCCGTCGGCCGGAGTTGACAACGACGATTAAATTCGGGCGGCTCGCGCCGTCTTGGCTCCAGAGATTTAACGAGGAGGGAGAGTTGGACCGTGCGCTCCCGAAGGTGGCCTCAGTGGATCTCGGAGACGACCAGAGCTACGGCACGGTGCGTCGGCCAGCGTAGTTAGGGTTAGGGTTTCGGTCTCAGCGGGTCACACAAAGAGAGGGGGTGGGTGGGGGGGGTTCTGGGAGGAAGAGGGAGCGACTCGAACGTCTCCCATGCGTCTTGATTCCGGATGGCAATGGGTACCCGATACCCGCAAACCCTATGGGTACCCGCCTCAAATGGGGAGGATTTGGTAAGAAAAAAAAACGTGGGTCTGCTTAGTGGGTGAGAACCATACCCATCGGGTCTAGCGGAGGCGGGTATGGGGATGCCAAACCCATACACACCAACCCGCGTACTCACCTAGCCCCACCTGTCAGTGAATACAACAGCAAGACCCACCTGTCATAGGAGTGGAAACCCTAACCAGCCTCCCACGCGGCCAAAAAGCCACGATCCAGCCCCCAAGCCCTAGTCAAACTTCCCCCACTCGGCCGCCACCCCCACACGCCACGCCCCAGTCCCCATCCCACGCGACCGATGCGGCCAGGGCCAAGAGCTAGCCGCCGCCTCTGCCTCCGCTCCAGCCACCGGCCCTCCTCGCTGCCTCTCCGTCTCTCTGCCACCGGCCCTCCTCCCTCCTGCTCCAGCCTCTCCGGCCACCGGCCCTCCTCCTTCCTGCTTCGACCGTCCTCCGCGGGTGGGGCGCCGAGTGCACCATCCGTGTCCTCGGATCTGCGATGTCGTGGACATGCTGAAGCTCGCCAGGCTCTGCGACGCGCCACGGCTTTACCTCCGGTGCGCGCGGCTCGCGGCCAAGGACTTCCTAGCCGTGGAGCTGTCCGAAGGATGGCGCTCTGCCCGCCGGCACGACACCGCACTCGAGCTCGAGCTACTCAAGCTCCTCGAGGACGCCGACTAGCAGAAGGAGCGGTGGGCGCGGGAGAAGGCCGCGCAGGAGGCGTGACGGCAGCTCGGTGAAGCCAAGACCACACTTCAGCACATCGCCGAGGGGAGCGACGGGACTCCGTCGAGGGCCCGGTCGAGCTCGAGTAGCAAGAGGATGACGAAATCCCCACTCCTCCGCTGCCTACGCCGTGTGGAGATGCGACGGCCCAAACACCACCGGTGGGAAGCAGAGGGCGTCCTGCCTTCTTGTTGGGCGTGCAGGCAGCACCGTCGAGCTCCAAGGGAGGTGGTGCGCGTGGCGGATTGCCGCTATGAACTTGATGCTGCATTGCACTTGTTGTTGTGAATTGATTGCTGAATTTGTTGCTAAAATTGATGTAAACTACTGTCAATTTGATGTTGTAAATTGTTGTCAATTTTTGGCTGTAAATTGCTGTCAGTATGCTGCTAAAAATGGGCAAAATCTGTCATTTTGATGTTTAGCACGGATTTGGCGGGTACCCGGCGAGTGGCGGGTATGGTGGAACTTTGTACCCGCCAGCGGGTATGGGGGCGGGTGGCGGGGCGGGTTGAAGGCGCGGGTGCGGGTATGGGGGTGCCAAACCCGCACCGAACCCAGCGGGTGCCATCCGTAGTCCTGATCCATCGCAGAGGGAGGGGAAGCAGGAGGTGGAAGCACGCCGGCGAGCTGCAAGATCCGAAACCGCGTCGTGTTCTAATTTTTACAGAATTTTGGTGGTCACGACCTTATTTTACATAGCGACACGTGTACGATTTCCTGGCTCGCTACTGCGTCCTGCGCGCCTCACAATGTGATCGTGGTGAGCCAGCTTGCAGGTTTCTCAACTCGATATTCCGCTTGAACTGTGGTCGTGGTCCAGCTTCTAGGTTTTTCTCCAGGCCTTTTACCGTGCGTGTTTCCTCCAGCAGTCTAACACATGTTGCCTCTTGCGAGTGGGTTGCCACGACCTCCCAATTTCCGAATCTTCTCCACTTCTCTCTTACCGTTATCTCCTCCAACAGCCTCTCCGTGTTGGAGGTCCTTCCTGCCTAATCCACATGCGCCAAACAGCCCGCTAGCCATGCTCCCCTTGTACGTCGGCCTCTCCCCGGCCCGAGCTGCCGCCTTCTCGATCTCTTCCATGTCCGCTGGTTACCCCTTGCCGACCTCATCTGTGGCCGTCGGCCATGGCCTTCCCCCTGCTGGCTCACCACCACCTACCCCAAAGTCCGCTGCGCCAGAGCTCTCTCGAATGCGGATGTGGTAACCGCACGCGTACGTACCTCCGTATCGTACTCGTTCGTTCGCTGAACTCTTCACCGAGATCCGAGCCGGCCCAGCTCGATTTAGCGATTGATTAAGGCATGTTTGTTCATTGTCACAGGCTATGGGCTGCCTACCCATTTTGAATCGGCAATGGGCCGTAGGTTCCTGTAGTTTTTTTGTTCGCTTCCACCGCCAGCGTCCATGTGCTACTCGCCTGTGAGACGGACCAGGCCTGCTCTCCTCCTCTATTTCTGTAATAGCCAAAGGAGCGTACGGTGAAGAGACTTCGTCCAAGTCCTCCAATGGCGATGGAGCACAGGTCAACCGATCCAGACCTTGCTGTAAGGGAAAGGTGAGATCTTCTCTTCTCTTTTCCCCTCTCTGTCTGATCGCTGCGTCCCCCCTTTTCCACCAGCTTTCAAGATGTTACAATTTCACATCTTGGATCTGACATTGATTTCCTCTCTTTGATTAGTGATCTCTGTTTAGTAAATCCGGCAACAAATGGCAGAGAATATCACCATCGAGGTCGTGAGGGTGAAACTGATTCCATTCTTCGGCCATTGAACTTTAATCAGTCCACGATAGCGGATGATTCTCGACCTCCACGATAAGATGAACTCGAAACATGACTAGTAGCTTCTCTGTTTTTTCGGATCTGTTTGATTCTATTTTTTCCTGTGACTATCCCACTCTGAACGGGCTTTGCTATTAGTGGTTGCTGATGCCGGGGCGGCAGCCCAAGACTCAAGATACCGCGAAGTGGCAGTCCTATCTTGCATGTTTGTCCCCATGCACGGGTTTTAGTAGTAACATTATGTTGTGATGATTGATGTTTCGTTGACTTTAACGGATCACCTCCCGGCAATTAAAAGGCTATCTGATTGCTAAGCCCGTTCATCGGCTCTTTCACGCGGTTTCGCGTTGTTTTCCCTTCATCCCGTGCCCCATCTGCCCCCTCCCTCCTGCGCGCTGTGTTTGGCCTGGGTTCGCCGTATGTTTTTTTGGCCCAATCCGACATTATTTTCGGGGGGCGGGGGCGGGGGACTGGTGAGTTGTGCAACTAGCAAAAAACGGTGTACCAGTGCTAAAAAAGCGGTTCAGGGCTGGCTCTTAGCGTGGGGAAGGTGATTTTGTCACAGCTTTTGGTTTCCTATGTAAATGTGTTTGTTAAGAACTCTGTCGTGGGTCCTTCCGGCGTCGTGAGTAGGCTCTGAGGTGTTGCTGTCATGCGAGTCGCGTCGATGTAGGATGCGCAAATGGTATTGTGGATCTTGGTGGTTTACAGCGTGGCCTCGGCATCCGCCCCGTCTATCTCTACTACTTTTGGACGAATAGAGCCCGAGGGAAAGCTTTCATCGACTCATTAGGTGCAAACAACGGCATCGCTTCTACGCGTACTCCTCCTCGTTTTTGGCATTGTTGTGGAGTCCACGATTCCTACCTACGTGGGAAGTTCTAAGACCTATTGTTGGTACCCTAAGCTACATTGGTAGCAGACGATGGGGGCGAACTCTTCGCTACTTTGTTGGAGGCGTCGTCTAGGTTATTTTTATCCCTGGCGGTGCAACCGGCTTGGTGAATTGCGCCGGTGGCTTTGCTATTAGTGGTTGCTGATGCCGGGGCGGCGGCCCAAGACTCAAGATACCGCGAAGTGGCAGTCCTATCTTGCATGTTTGTCCCCATGCACGGGTTTTAGTAGTAACATTATGTTGTGATGATTGATGTTTCGTCGACTTTAACGGATCACCTCCCGGCAATTAAAAGGTTATCTGATTGCTAAGCCCGTTCAGCGGCTCTTTAGGTGGCAATATTTTTACTGTATGCGGGCATCATTCTTTACCAAGGGTAGCAACGGCTACGAGATTGCTAGGTTGTTTGACGTTGTGTCTGGCATGCCAGAATGGTGTGTTTGTGTCTTTTGGTGGACTAGCGCCATGTGGAAAACCGGTTCCCTCGTTTTAGCTGTTTCCAGCCTTGTTTTCCTTATAATTAGGACAGTGTGTAGTTTGTACTGTTCTTCGAACTAGTTTTTCGTTGTAAGCTGGATGTACTATATTAGATAACAACCATCACCAGGGTGTTAGAGCGAATAGAAAGATGACTAATACATTGAAGATTAGATAACAGGTACGCTAGGGAGGTAACTACCTCCACCCTCTAAGAAGGTATTCGACAAGACGCGTCCACATCGCACATCAGTTCCCATTAGGTCCTGCCAGGCCTGCTTCGCCCGTTTAGCCTGTTTAGGGCAAATTAATCCAAAAAATGTCCGGTCGGGTCCAGGTAGGACCCGTGATGACCGTTGCCCTTCTACGACAGGAAGGCCGCCATCGCTACTGCTCCTATACCTTCTACGTATCTCCCCATCAACTGCCTACCGCGCTACAACAAAGACCAACTAGCCTAATCGAGACGAGCCTATGACCCCTCTTAGACCCTAGGGTTCAAACTGGATCAGCAGGGTCTGATCTGGCCCTAGAACCCGATCCCTTACCCCATTACCGGCCACGGCCGAGCTCCGAGCGAGTCAAGCCTCCCTGCAGGTTGTCGTCCCCTGCAGCGCTGCCCTACCGCGCAGCCCCACGTGTGTTGCCGCCACTAGGTATTTGCCCAGACCTAAAGCCACCAAGGATGAATGCCTTCCAGAGGTTGGAGTCCCGCCTCCTCTCAACGGGCATTGGTAATGATAGTCCGTCACCGACGGCAACCACCGGGCAGAGCACCCGGTGGCCCTATGGCGTCTTCAATGACAGGAAGAGGTGGTAAAGATTGGACCTAGTACGAGTGGGCCAAGTCCGCCGCGAGGAAGTCGCGGACGCTAAATGGATTAGGAGGGAGGGAGGGCGAGGAAGAGGCAGCCCTAGTCTGGCGACGACGGCTAGGGGCAGGGAGGCCCTATCCAACTTTTTGCTATCCGAGGACGCCACTTACTGGTTGTTAGCTGCGCTACTGACTTCTTAGTTGTAGGAATAGGGGCTTCTCTTTCTCCAGCGCCTGCTAGCGTCAGAGACTGTCGATTCGTCTCGTGTGTCCTGACGGTTCCCTACAACCCCATACCAGGAACTGAAGGACGGGAGGATGAGTAAGTTTCAGATGTCTTTTCCATTGTCCTTTTCATCCTCGTGCACATATTTTACGTACCTCACCGTCCACTGCCCCTACACCTTATACGTACCTCGCCGTCCACTGCCCACCGCGCTACCAGAGAGACCTACCCCAGCCTAATCTAGACGAGTCCTATGAACCTGCCTGAGCCCTAGGGCTCAATCTGAATCAACGAGGTTGGATCTGTCCCAAGAAATCGATCTTGTACACCATTGCTGGGAACGACCGAGCTCCTAGCGAGTGAGCGTCCCTACAGCTCCCGGTGCCCTGCAGCGCTGTCCTACCGTGCAGCCCACGTGCGTTGCTGCCGCCACCTGGCAGAGGCCATAGCTCACCACATCAATGAGCAACTTCTCCCAAAAGGTTGAATTTCCGTATTCTCCCAACTGGCGCCGTTAATGACAATCCACTTCCGCCGGCGACCATCGGACATAGCCCGATGGCCTATGCCGACTTCATCGACTGGAAGAGGCGTTAAAGAGGGGACCGAGCTGGAGTGGCCCATCCGCTAACATGCCTCACCATGGCCAACAAGTCATCATCACCGTCTCCCACAAAGCAACCATCACTAGGTCGGCTGGACGAAGAGAGAGAGGTATAATACATGGAAGATGAGAATAACAGTGCCGTGGGGCGATGGGACCTACTTGAACCCTAGAAGATGGTATTCGACAGGACGCTACCACATCGCACAACAGTCCCCATTAGGTGCGGCCGAGCCTGCTAGGCCCGTTTAGCCCGTTTGGGGCAAATTAATCCAAAAAATTGTCCTGTCGGGTCTAGATCGTATCATTGCCATGCTTTAACAGACAACCGTCATCGCTACTGCCCCCTACACCTCGTACCTCGCCGTCCACCGCCTACCACGCTACAAGAGAGACCTACCTATCCTAATCTAGGAGAACCCTATGAACCTGTTTTGAGCCCTAGGGATCACTTTGAATCAACGATGTCGGATCTGACCCAAGAAACCGATATGGTACACCATTGCTAGGAACGGCCGAGCTCCTAGCGAGTTGATCGTGCCCTGTAGCGCAGGCCTACCACACGTGCATTGCTGCTACCACCTGGCAGAGGACATATCTAAAAGACACCCAGGAGCATCATCGCCTAGATACTGGATGCCCACGTTCTCCCAACGGTCGCTGATAATGACAGTCCGCCGCCGCCGGCGACGACCTGGCATAGCCCGGCGGACTATGCCGACTTCATCTACTGGAAGGCGCGGTAAAGAGGGGACTGAGCGGGAGTTGGCCTAGGACGCCGCAGGACAGCGCTACAGCTCAATGGATTAGAAGGTAGGATGGAGATGTAGGGGCTGTGCATGCATGCCGACGGCTATGGTTATTGAGGAGAAGGAGGAGGGAGTCCCTATCCAACTTTTCGCTATTCGAGGGCAGCATTTCTTTTGGACGTCTTTTCCGTTGTCGTTTGCATCATCGTGCAAATATTTTGTCTAGCCTGTCGTTGGTGGTTTGATGAACAATACAAACTCGATAGCACAAAAAAGTTGGGGCAACATCCAATTTACACAAAAAAAACGCCCAAATAAATGGAAAAGCAATAAGAAAGGTGGAAAAAGGGTTTATCGTCCAAACTACGATGACCCTCAATCAATGTGCCCTCTCCCACGATGTACCACCATGATACTTGTATCGAATCATTTAGTACCAAGTAGCCCCTTTAACAAGGGAGACACTCAGCGAGATGTACAACAGACAGACCAGACGCCTTTCAGGAAGGAAGATGCGACCCAAAAGGAGGCATCACGTCGTTATTGGCCAAGACAAAAAGGATTTCTCCGGAATAACCATTTTCCGCACTCCACCCTACGTTACGATGCACACGAGCCCGTGAGGGCGAGGCCTTGCAGTCGCTAAACTCACCACCCGTTAACATGCGCCATCACGGCCATCAAGTCATCGACGTCGTCTACCCCCAGAGCAATCATCATAGGGACTGGACGACGAAGATAACGAGGGCTAATACCTGGCAGAGAATAGATCGTAGCCGTGAGGGAGGGAATTCCCTCCAGCGTCAAACACGGTAGCCGACAGGACGCGACCACAACGCTCACGAGTGCGCATTATGTCCTATCGGGCCCGCTTTGTCCCGTTAAAAACTTTTTTGGGGGACATCAATCCTAAAAATGCTCCTGTCGGGTCCACATCGGACCTTTGCAACCCATTGCCATGCTACAAACAGGCCGACCGCAATCGCTGATGCCACTGCACCATATACTTACCTTGCCGTCCGCTGACAAAACGCGCTGCAAGAGAGAACTACCTAGGCTTGTTCATACTAGCCTTGTTACCCCTCCAACCCTCCTAGGTCCAAGGGCCCTATGTGGTTAAAAATCTTTTCGCACGGTCAAGCTCCTTGCCAAGAAACCAATCTGTCGTGGTGGTATCATGGCAGATGCCATAGGATGGCTAATAGTTTGGGGTCGATGGACGCTAAAGGTGCTCGGGGAGGGATCACGCAGCGAGTAGCCGCGTGTGGGATGAATCAATCACTGCGAACAACAAGATCTACCCAGGTTCAGGGCCCTCGTGTGGAGGTAAAACCCCTACTCCTGCCTTTCTCTCTTTATATTTGTGTCTCACCGAGTAGCCACAGTACAGTGTGGCCTACAGCCGAGTAGCCACCATTCTCTCTATGTAACCAGTAAGCTAGGTGTTCTCTCTAAAGACGCGACCTTCACACAGGAGGAGGCAGGGCACCTTATATACTGGTGCCCAGCCGGATACAGCCAAGGGGGGAAAAGTACAAACAGATGTCGACATAGTGTGCACACTGCACACTTCCAGCTTCCCGCTGACAGCTTTGGCTTCCTAGTTTGTCTCGTGTAGAAAGTCGTTGTGCAAAACCAAGAAGCTGATCTGTTATCACTGACACGGCCACAGGGTAGGCTCCCCTAACCTGCACCGCCCTGCTGACACTCTGGCGCGGATAAGCACGCGCTCTGCAGATGAACAGTGCCCCAGTACGGACCCAGGATACGCGGGATCCTGTGTCAGAACGGCTCCTTTGACTTCTGGCCCGAGTAGGAAACCGCCACCTCTACTCGGACCACTTCCTTTACTCGGAGGAGAATAACTTCCTTGATTCTTTCTCCTGGCCATTAGCAGGTACGGCCGGATAGCAGTCAACCGGGTAGCGAGTACCGGGTAGCCAGCTACTCAGCCAAACCTCTCTTCTGATCTTGCCCTTAGCACTTGCCTTTACCCTACTCGGGGGTAACCCCCCGACACGATCCGCTACCCGATTAAGTAGCCGCCTCGCCGAATTTCACCCTACCGCACCCTTTGTCGCACTCTTTTCGCAATGGCGCCCAACGTTAACTCCTTCGAATCCTTCAACTACAACCCCTTCAACTCCCCACAATAACGCGTTAGTCGAGGGCGTGCCTCACATCGACCATCACAGCCTCCTGCACGGGGAAATTGCTTGGCCCCCTACCGCTCTTGGGTTGCATGTACCCGGTCGCTGCCGTAGTTGTCACCCCCCCTCGGTCACTTACGACGATGCTGCTCGCCCTCATGGATGACATCATGGAGGTTGCGCATGGTCACGCTCCGAGCGAGCCGAACCTCCCTGCAGCTCGTAGTCGCCGGCGGTGCTGCGCCACCTCCTAGCTGAGGCCATCCTTGACGCCACCCAGAATCACCACCCTCCTAGATTTTGGAGCAGCCCCTCCTCTTACCAATCGCGTGCAATGACATGCCGCCTGCGCCGGTGTGGACCTGGCAGAGCCCAGCTGGCTATTGCCGACGGCGGCGCAAAAGAAGAGTCGATAAAATAGTGGTCCGAGCGAGAGTACGGCAAGTCCGTTACGGGGATGTCTCGACTGCGCAAGGGAGGAAGAGGGGGGTCAAGTATAGGAATCGCGAGTTGGGCGGCGGCTTCTATGGCTAGAGATGAGGATGGGAGGCCCTATCCAACTTTTCGCTGTCCTAGGACACCTATTTTTCGAACGTCTTTTCCATTGTCGGCATCATCATCGCCGATATTTCATCCAACGTTGCGCGAGTGGATCGATGAACATAAGTCATTTATCAAAAAAAAAAAATTGTTGATACATTTTTTTTTTTTTTTTTTTTTTTTTGCAGTGGTAGCGACGTGAATAGGCTTGTTGAGATTTTACACGTGTGTGTTCTATATGCTGCATGTAGAAATTTTTCAGTTATTTTGGACACTTTTTTTAACTGGAAATTAGCTAAGATAAAAAAAGAGGCCACTTTCCATAAAAACGAAACTAGGTTTTTATATATAAAATGAATAAATAGCTATTGGCCTCTGAATTACTCCGATCAGCTCTTGAATGTACATGTAGTGCATAATCTTGCATGTACTTGAAAATGAAACAAAATTATCACAGAGTAGGGACAAAAAAGTCTGATGAGCAGTACTAGTGCACTAAGGCGTTGAAACCAAACAACATCCATAGCCTCTACATTTTATTTTTCCATACACTAATAAAGCGATACGATGATCCCAGTTCCTGACTAATCTACTTGTAGAAAAGTACGAGAGTAACAACAAATAAAACGGCTAAACATATGGCCCTAATCTTGTCTAGCTTTGCTTCAATTCCACGTAGACGAACATCATACTGATCGTTGTCTATTTTAGCTTCAATTGCACGGACACGGAGATCACCCTGGTTGTCCGTAACGTTGGTCGGCATGGCGTTGGTCGGCATGGTTGGACTCTGAGCTTGCTGGAATTGAATCCGTTCCATGCTGCGGGATTATTTGGGTACGTCGGCCCTGGTAAGCGGCTGGCTGTAAGAAGGTGACATAAACCGACTCATTTTTGAAAAATGAACATCCTCCTTGAGCCTCCTTATATCAGAATAGAACAATAAGAGTTCGATCCAAAGTAATATACGTGTGCAGGATTATGTTAAAACGTGGTCAATGCTACATAACCGAAAACCATCTACTCACGGAATGATATGGGCACTTGTAGAAACGCTGGCCGGAAGTCTTTGGCTTCCGCGACGTGATCTCCTCTACCTCAGCACGTCCGCAAAACGGACAAAGGATCAGCGGCAGCGCGCCGCCGGCCTGGTTTGTCCATCCCGAGGAAGAGCCGGCGGACATGGCTTTGAAGGAAATGGCTATCAGACTAGATTTGTTTGTGGCATGCTTTGCTTTGGACAGCAGCTGGTTGAAATATATGGTCACGAGATAGTGCTTTCATGACGTGTACCCTGCACCCCTCATCTAGTAGACACGCAAGGCATGCATGCAGCTTCCCACCTGAGATTCGATGCACCAGCAAACAAACAAAAAAACAAAGGACACACATGCCCATTCTTCTGCTATGTACGCCTATGCTTGGTTAGCAGATGCTTATATTAAAATTAATTTAGGTAAAGTTTGTAGCATAACATGATTATTGGTCAATCAATATTAAAGTACTATGATTATGCATCTAACTTTAATTATTCCGGTTAGATAGAGTAGAAAAAATAAATTGGAGCCTGCGTGGTAGAATTCCCATCGATCTCAGCACCACCTGAGCCATGCACTAGGAGCCATGCGGTGGTGTACGTGCTGTGACAAAGAATCTCGAACGACGCAAAAAGCTGGTAGGAACGGTGCACGATGCCCCAGTGCTTGATCGATGCATGGCTCGCGCGTTCAGATTCCTCTTGGCTGCATTCTAGGCGTGCTGCTCCACCGGATGCATGCCCAATAAATGCACTATGGGCACAGTTGTGTTGGTTAACCACTGCATGTGAACCAAGATGCCACGTTACACAAAGTTTCTTCTCACATTTGTGTATATAGTGTGCACGGGCCGGATCTCTCTCATAGAAACACACCAACCTGAGCTAGCTCATCCGTCAATCATGTCCCCTCGCCGGTGGTTTCAGTCAGGAGCAAGGCGTGCTGTGCCATCCTCAAGCGCCACGACTGGCCGCCATAGCGGCACGCAGCCTAGATCTGCGAGTACCCGACATCGGTGCCATCAAACTTATATACCTTATCCTTGGAGACAAGAATTGAAATTCTACCTTCTTCCACCTTACAGAGCAACCATACAGCAAAATTTGTGTTGAGCTTGTTCAACGGTGGAAGTGTCAGTATTCCACCCCAGCCAATAGATGTGACAATTTCACGCTTCTGATTGTCAAATTTTTGAATCAGACTGTACACCAGCTTTAGAGATGTCCTGGATATCGGACCTGATGTCTTCTCCATGGTTTCACCTTCTTCTCCTTCAGCAATTATATCTAGTTTCCCGCCATGAGAACCCTACATCGACATTAAAATGAAAAATATTCAGAAATACCTCCTGGCAATGACCGAAGTTTGGTTTCCAGCAGCTTGCAAAATCAGACACCACTATAAAAATCTTAGTAAAGGAAAAAATGTTATACTGATGGCATTTTTATTCTTGCAATTTCGTAAATCACTGTGTTATATCTCTGAACATCACAGTTTTGAAAACTCATATATCAATCGTTGAAATAGTTGATGCATTTGTGTAAAACATTTTTTATTTATACCATTACTGCTGATAAATTTACATTCTATTATGATCACACCAGTCAGGCCAACTCAATTAGCTTCTTCTTTTAGTGCACCAAAAGAAATTGCAAGGTACAAGGAAATTGCAAGGTACTCACCTGAGAGGACATAGCAGTAATTCCGTCCTCCTCCAAGTCCTGCGTCCTTGAGCTGCATTAGAGGAAAAATAATTTGTTATAAATAATTGTAGACGCTATACAATGTGCATTCTGCAAAGGTGGGCAGTGTTAACAAGATGTGTACAATATTTATCTTGTCCGAATGTAAATGGGATCAAGAATCTATTTTGCTATAACATTCAGAAGAATCTCGGGACACATTCTCTTACAGAAAAAAAGGGACCATTCCTGAAGAAAAAAAGGCGATGAACTAGAAGGAGCTCGGCAGAAATCAGCTTACCAGCTAGAAGTTCGGGGCGGCCAACTAGAAGAACTTTTAATCCTGCTCTCAAAGTTCGCCGCCAGATTCATGTGTTTCCAGTGCTGAATCTCGGTCTGCCTAAAAGCCGAGTCGGCCGAAACCAATCTTCTCAGCTATAGTTTGCTTCTGGATTCCTGCGCGCCAAAGCTGAATCTCGGATTGCCGTAGACGCCCGCGATGCCAAATCCAAAATAGGCAAACATGGCTTTTTTTTTTCAGGAACGGGGGCTGGGTTTGTTGGCTACTGCTCTCCTATCTCCATGGAGGAAAACTGAAGAAACGCCCACTCGTTTGGAGAAGAAGAGAGGAAAAAGGAGGCAGCGCGTGATGCACAGTACGAGCACGGGTTCTTGTCCGTTTCCCTCGTCTCCATCCGCGAACTGAACAGTAGCCTATGCATACCTTTGCTTAACCGCTACGACTAATCGATCGCCTCTGTCTTGTGCACGTCAAAACAATATCTAAACGCAGGGATGGGGCAGCAATCCCTGTAAGTTTGGACGACTCCGATAGCGCGGTACCTACGCGTGTGCTTACCCAGATATTTTCCGAGCTCTCTTCTACCACGAGCTCTCCCTGGTCGACCCCCACCGTGGCTAGAGGCCGTGCCGTGTGGGTCGGGCACTCCTCCGGTGTCGCGGGCCATCACCGAGGCGCTCTGCCTATCCGACGCAGCTGGTCACGTGGACAGCGGCCCCGAACCATCCGGTTGGTTCGCCTCACCTGAAGCCGCTTTGTTGCCACAGGAGACAGGACGACGTCAATATTGTATGGCGTCTGCAACTCGGACCGAGGGGGTGTGTGCCGACGGTTATAGCGGAGAAACACCGCAGCAGGAGTAGGGCAAGATGCTTGCAAGCGAAGTGAGCGAAAGCCCCGTGCTTCATGATATCGATGGCTGCTCCGCTGCATTTCGTGGGGTCCCATGGACAGGCGGTTCATGGTAATAGAGGGCTGCGGCCACCCTCTTCTTGGTTGCCGGTGTTGATCGACGACTACGGAGGCAACCACGACGTCGATTGGTCCCCTTTCCCGGAGCTTTACTTCCAGTTTCTCTCCCTTCCGCGTCTGGTTCGTTGAGGTGTGCATAAGGTTTATGTTCTTTTTAGTCTATTTGCTTCATCTCTTTCCCTTCTCTTACTTTGATGTTTTTTCTGTACAGTCATTTTACAAATTCATGGCCTGTGTGACCTGTGTCGATCCTGCTGGTTACATTATGTCATCGGTTGATGTCCGTTGGTACATGCTCTGTATCTTCTTCATGATGGTATGTTCAATCTTGTCTTTGCTGCATTTCTAGTTGGATTACTAATAAACACTTCCCTATATAAGGCCTCAAACCATGTTATAGTTTCTGAAATTTTATGTTTCTGCTGATGCAGTAGTAACTAATTTTATTTAACTGAATGAAAATTTGTGAACTGCAAACTGCAGTAATTTAGTTACATCCATATTTGGTATTTTGTAAGAAGCAAGTTTTCGGCAAATGTGAAATAAAGGGGTTCATATTTAAGGTAGTATTGTAGTACATTTAGAATATCATTCATATCAAGCAAAAACAGTGGAAAAGAATTGTATATTTTGAATCATCAAAAAAAGTAGTAAATTTGGAAGAGTGGTACTGACGAAGGGATGAACCCTGAACCTATCGGGTGAGGCTACCCGGTTCAAGACCCAAGACCAAAGCCCAAGGGGAGACACCATGGACTATTCTAGAAGGCCCAGTTGAAGCCCACCCGCAAGGCCTTGCGGGTCAAGTTAGGAAACTTGTAACCGACTTTAGGTTAGGGTTTGTATCCCCCCGGGTACGGTTTGAGACCCGGCCACCTATATAAGGCCAGGAGAACCACTAGGAGGAGGACCAAGCAATACCGCACCACTAAAGGCTTGAGATTGACATCTACTCTCGACTCGAGCACCCCCATTGTAACCGATCTATTCGTCAATACAGATCGACAAGAGCAGGAGTAAGGGTTTTACCTCTACGAGGGCCCCGAACCTGGGTAAATCGTGCCCCCTGTTAGTCGACGATTGTCACCAGCGCCTACACGTTCTTCTAATCAAAACCCAATGGGTTCACCCGAGGGACTTGTTGAGATGCATATTCGACAATTGGCGCCGTCTGTGGGAACGGCGGGCGCTGGATCTCCGGCATCTTCGGCCTCGTCGACAACCAACTCACGCTGGAGCCCCGGAACTTCGACTCCAACCAATCCGATCCGAATCGGGTCGATCATCATCGCCCCTCAATCGCCGGAATCACGCCCGGTATTCAGCGGATTGGAGAAAAGCATCACCCTGACGTTCGGGAGCTTCCAGTTCTATGCTGACAAAGAGGGAATTCTGCACTTCCCCGAGCAATCCAATCTCGAAGGATCGGGCTCTGAGTCGATCTCGAGCCCAGGAGCTGTCGACTCGCTGCCCAACTACGCGGATCGCAACTTAGCAAAGAGCGGCGAATCCATCTGCCTCAACACCCGCAACTTCCACACCCTCTCCGTAGAAGAACCTTCTCAGGTCAAGAAAGCTTTCCAAACTACGCCTAGGACTCACGAGTCATATCTGGCTCAGGTCTGCATGGCAGGATCGGGTGACCCACCCGAAGAAACAGAAGATAGTGCAAGGGAACGCGCAGCCATCAACGTATCGCGAGACGCTTGGGACCGGGCAAAAGAGGCCATCCGCACAAGCAAACCGATCGAAGTCGGAGCCCCTCACAAAGATATGACCGCATACCACTACCACCTAGTGAGAGCGGCAATCTTGATCAAGGAAGCTCGCAAAGATCTGGCTGAGCGAAGGAAACTAGCGGATGAGTCAAGTCAGCGCCATGCGGCACTCTCCAAAACACATTCTTTCGGAAACCATCCCGGGAGAAAAAGATACGTCTCAAGAACCGCGACCATGGATGGCGAATCCCTAACCGGGATCAGTAAGTCACTCGAAGCCTCCCTCATGCGTGTCGACGAGGACGGCAATGTGCACCCAACGACTCCTGCCGCCGCAGTACTGGCTGCAGCCACTTACCTGCAAACGAACCAACCAGGGATAATGACCCCCGCGCGGAGCAATACAGGCAAGTCCAGAAAGGGCTAGGCATGGCAGCCGCAAGACTCGCCGCTTACGACCGCAGGAAAGCGACTACACAGAAAGATAAAGAAACACCCCGCAGGCATAGGAGTACATCGCCCAGGAAGGAAAAGTCACCTCGTCGCGCCCGAGGAAAAGAAGCTCGACGACGCGGTAATAGCCTGAGTAGCAGCGATGGCAGCCCCATGGATCGAGATCGCAGCTCGCGATATCATAGGAGCCGATCGCGACACCGCAGCAAGGAGCCACGGAAGGAGATCGATCGCGACCAGCCTGGATACAACGCACGATCTGACATCGTGCAAAATAAGGTCAACAAGGCCCGAGCAGCCAGGAATCGCGCACGCTCTCCATCCACCTCTTCCGACGAGGAACCCTGCAGCGCATTATGCTTCACTCGCAACATCCGCGAGGCGCCAATGCCCAGAAGATTCAAGCTTACTATGTAAGTACCAAAATACGACGGTTCGTTGGAGCCGTAATCTTGACTGTTAGATTACCTCACGGCAGTAAAATGCCAACGTGGGAACAAGACCACGGATATGCAGTACCTTAACCTACACATGGTAGGAGCAGCGCGTAGCTGGCTCGAAGGAAGACCGAAGGCATGCTACGGATCATGGGACAATCTAAACTTTCGACTTCTTCAAGAACTTCCATACGACATATAAGAGGCCTGCAACCATCGAGGAGCTGCGAGCCTGTAAGCAGAAGAGTGGTGAGTCTACCCGTGAATATATTCAGCGATGGACCACACTTAGAAACACAGCGGGAAACATATCAGAAGAGCTCGCAGTCGAAGCTTTTGCCAAGGAAGCGCGGCGAACTGTCTTCAGAGAAGAACTGGGACGAGCCGCACCCAAAACCATTGGAGAGCTGATGGCTATAGCCGACAGATGGGCCAATGATGCGGACTCAGTGCGTAACGAGAAGACATCTTCGCGAGCACCCGAAGACGACCGTCATGGTCGAAAGAAAAAGAGAAAGTATTACGATCATGACGATCTAGAAGAAATGGTAGCGGCGGAGTTCACGAGAAATCGCGACAATGGGCATCGTGGAAATCGCGAATGGAAGGCAAAGCCAGAGGATAAAACTACCGAGGAGGACCTCGATGGTTACTGCACGCTACATTTATTTACAGATAAGCGCACAGGCAAGACCAAGGCAACACATCTTCTCAAGGATTGCCGAAAGTTCCTTGACATACACGAGGCCTTCTCGAAGAAGAACAGAGCGGCAGTTAGTCAGGGCTACCCGCAACTCCCAGGAGGAGGAAACCAAAACGTGGTGTTAGTTGCACTACCTGCGCCACCCGCCGCGAACCAGGGAGGTAATGCATACCCGAACCCGCAGGACTTTTGGAAATGATACAAAAGTCTGCCCGCCCCGCAGGGTCCAGAAGACAAACACACGACAGATATGCATGGTTGTTCAAGCTCCACCGGCAAGGCCCGAGTAATTGAAGATGGCTGACCAACCAATAATTTTCTCCAAGGAAGACCACCCCCGCGAGTCTATCGACCAGGACACGCCACGCTTGTCATCCAGGCGCAAATTGGCAATTACGAACTAGCTCGAGTGTTCATGGACGGAGGCAGCGGAATCAACATCATTTACGCGGACACACTACGTAGGATGAACAGGAACCTGGACGGACTCGCAGAATCAGAGACATCCTTTCACGGGATAGTACCAGGGAAGCCGGTCCGCCCACTCGGAACAATCAACTTGGAGGTGGTGCTTGGCAATCGAAGCAATTACAGACGAGAATTCCTCGACTTTGAAGTAGTCGACCGGCCTTCACAGTACCACGCCATTCTTGGCCGAACAACGTTCGCAAGATTCATGGCGGTACCACACTACGCCTATCTGAAGCTCAAGTTACCTGGGGAACATGGCACAATCACCATCGACGACGATTTTCAAAAATCCAACAAGTCCGAGATCGAGTTCAACGAAATTGCCAAATCCTTCGGGATGCAGGAGGAGCTGGAAGAGATAGCAAAAACCACGGACCATTCCGTGATGCCTCTCACGAAGAAGAACGCCCTAGAGCTCGAGTTCAGTGGAAACAGTCATACTCAAAAACATCAAGTTCACCCGACGGAGCCTGCGAAGACGGCGATGGTATCCACCACCCTCTCTCCAGCATAGGAAGGTGCGCTCGTCGAACTCCTCCGTGAGTACTGGGAAATTTTCGCCTGGAAGACTTCAGATATGCCAGGGATACCCAGGGAGTTTGTCGAGCACTCACTCGAAGTCTACAAAGACGCCAAGCATATCAAGCAGACCACCCGACGGTTCTCAGAGCCAAAGCAAAACGCACTTGGAGAAGAAGTAAACAGACTACTCGCAGCAAAATGCATCAGAGAAATAAAGATATCCACTTGGTTAGCAAACCCAGTGCTGGTCCCGAAGAAAAATACTGACATCCTTCGCGTGTGCATCGACTACACGTCGTTGAACAAACACTGCCCCAAGGATAATTTTCCCCTCCAACGTATAGATCAGATCGTGGACTCCACTGCAGGCTGCCAGCGCCTCTCCTTCTTAGATGCCTACTCGGGCTATAATCAGATCAGGATGAAGAAGGAGGACGAGGAAAAAACAGAGTTCATCCCACCTCATGGTGTCTACTGCTACACGACAATGTCCTTCGGGCTAAAAAACGCAGGCGCAACATATCAGCCCTGCATGCAAAAATGCCTCGCCAAACTCATTGGTAAGAACGTACAGGTATACGTTGACGACATCGTCATCAAGACTCGAGTAGAGGACACGCTCCTCGAGGACATCAGAGAAACATTCGACGCTCTAAACGCATACAGGATCAAGCTCAACCCGACCAAATGTGTCTTCGGCGTCCCTGCAGGACAGCTTCTCGGGTATCTGGTATCAGCTCGAGGAATCGAAGCCAACCCAGAGAAAATACAAGCGATCTTAATAATGAAGGAGCCAACAAATCTTCACGGTGTGCAGCAGCTCGCAGGACGACTAGCCGCCCTGAGCAGATTCATTGCAAGATTAGGCGAGCAAGCATTGCCCTTCTACAAGATGTTGAAGAAGACAGATAAGTTCGAGTGGACATCCGAAGCAAGACAGACATTCCTCGACTTAAAGCAACTACTGCAGAGCAAGTGCGTCCTGGCAACGCCACAAGAAAGGGAGCCCTTATACCTCTATCTAGACGCAACTAACAAAGTCATCAGCACGGTCATCGTGGTCGAGCGGCCAGAAGAAGAAAAAGCGTACGGCGTCCAAAGGCCAATATATTACATCAGCGAGGTGTTTTCACCGTGCAAACAACGATACCCTCATTACCAGAAACTCGCGTATGGCGTGGTACTCACAGCTCGAAAGCTCAAGCACTACTTCCAGGAACATACCGTCACGGTGCTAAACGACGCATCACTCGGTACTATCATGAACAATCCAATGGCATCCGGAAGAATCGCAAAGTGGAGCATCGAGCTAGGAGCCTGGGATATCATATATGCAGGGCGCAACTCTGTGAAATCACATGTACTTGTGGAATTCCTAAGCGAGTGGACAGAATTGCAAACACCAGGACCGCCAGAATACACGAGTAACTGGATCATGTACTTCGACGGGTCGAAGAGGAACGAAGGAGCTGGAGCCGGCGTCGTCCTTATATCCCCCAGGGGAGACAAGTTGCAGTATGTTCTGAGATTGGACTTCCCACTCGATGACCCAGCCTCCAACAACGACGCAGAATACGAAGCCCTACTTCACGGCATGAAAATGGTGATTGCTTGCGGAGCCACCCGATTGATGATCTATGGAGACTCCAACCTCATTGTACAACAGACAATGAAGGAGTGCGACGCTATCGCGGATCACATGGTCGCCTATCGGGACATGTACAATATACTCGAAGGAAGTTTTAAAGGATGCGAGCTGAAACACATCACGCGGTCCAGCAACGAGGAAGCAGATAAGCTGGCAAACATGGGGCCTACAAACACACCCATACCGCTAGGAATATACTTCGAGAGAATGATCAAACGTTCAGTCAAAGTCAAGAAGACTGCACGAGCACCCGTAGCATTGGAGGCAGTCGTCAGCCCGCAAATTGCTATCATCGAGCTCAGCCACAATATTTCAAGACAAGTTTTTCTGGTCGAGCCAGTCTGGACGCAGAAATACCTCGACTACTTTTCCAACAAACAGCTCCCAGCAGACATTCGTGAGGCTCGACAAATAGTACGACGCAGCAAAACCTTTCGGGTACTCAACGGAGAGCTATACAAACAGAGCATATCAGGAATATTGCAAAGATGCATAGCACCCGAGGATGGCAAGGAACTGCTGTGAGATATACACCAAGGAGATTGTGGACACCACGCCAGCTGGAAGGCAATTGTGGGTAAAGCTTTCAGGGGCAGGATTCTATTGGCTCACGGCAGCTAGAGATGCAAAAGATCTAGTCGACAAATGCAATGCTTGCCAAAGATTCGCGCCCAAGCCACACGCCCCCGCCACCGAGCTTCACATGATACCTATCGCCTGGCCTTTCGCCTAGTGGGGGCTAGATATGGTGGGACCCTTGCGCAAATCTACACCTGGCGGATACACTCACCTGCTCGTAGCAATCGACAAATTTACAAAGTGGATAGAAGCCATGCCAGTCACCTCCGCGCGTTGAGTGCGCTGTGAGAATCCTCAACTCCATTGTGTGCAGATTTGGCATACCACACAACATTATCACGGACAATGGGACCAACTTCACAGCCAAGGAAACGCATGACTTCTGCGAGGAAAAAAGAATTACTCTCAGCTTCGCCTCGGTCGCCCACCCGCAAACAAACGGCCAAGTCGAACGATCCAATGGGTTAGTTTGCGCTGGCCTAAAGAAACGACTACTCGACAGACTGTGCCCAGCAGCAGGGCACTGGGCCGAAGAGTTACCATCGGTACTATGGAGTCTGCGCACAACTCCAAATCGATCAATAAACTACACACCATTTTTCATGGTATATGGAGCTGAAGCAGTCCTTCTCGAAGATGTCAAATTCAGTGCTCCACGCATCGTTGCATACAGTGAAGAAACTTCTAACAAGGCACTCGCTGAAGACGTGGACGCACTGGATGAGATACGCTATATCGCACTCGCAAGATCCGCAGTATACCAACAATCGCTGCGGAACTACCACAGACGCCGTATACGCCACAGAGCTTTCGTGGTCGAAGATTTGGTGCTGCGGCTCAAACAGAAGGAAGGACACAAGCTCGAGCCACCGTGGGAAGGACCCTTCATAATACACGAAGTTATCCCTGGTGGCGCATACCGACTGAAGAATCCGAAGACTGGTGGCATCTACTCCAACCCATGGAACGTTGCGCACCTCCGCAAATTCTACCCTTAGGATTATTCTACTCGCAAGAAATAAGGCTCTACTAGCCACTCTATAGCTTGATCAAACACATGGCTTCTCATCCATATCAATAAAAACATGGTTTCTCAACCATACCTATTCGCACCTTCGATTTTTTACATGCTATAAAAAACAGGCATACACCTCAAACACACGAGGGCTACGCCTAACCAGCATAAAAAATAATCATCTCATAGTACAAGGTACAACAACGTACACACCTTATGAACACCTTCAAAATACATTGAGTGAGCTATATAGAGTTTACAGGACTACACTTTCAAAGATATTACAATCAAAATACAGGATATTCACATCCTATAATTACATATGACGACGAGCAGTCGCCTCGGCCAGCATTTGATCAACCTCTTCAGAAGTCAGTCAAATGATCTCCTCTGCCGCAGGATGAACGACTGCATAATGAGGAGAAAAATCGACTGGAGCATTGGGGAGCCTAGCCACAGAGTTAAAATTGACCTCAGGATGCCACACCCGAGCAAAAGCAAGTGCTACTTGAGATCCACAGATAAGCTGCTGGCGGACACACTCTCGCACTTCCCCTACCCGACCAAAGATTCTTAGCAGATTGCTCAAACCTTCTGGAACTGCACCCAGTGGATAGAAAGTCTTGTGCACGGACGTCAGAGCTTCACGACAAGAATCGACAAGTATCTTCGCCTGGCCAGCTTGATACTTCAAGGTAGCCAAGATAAAGCCTCGACTGCGGTCAGACTAGAAGTTGTTCGCATGCGGCTTTGAGCTACCCACTTCATGGGCAATATGATTATCCACTCAATGCGTTGCACAAGGACCGTCGGGCTCAACAACTGCAAAAAACAGCAGAAAGGGTTAAAAGTGAAAAGGAGGCAAACAGCAAAGTGCTAGGGGGCTCACAGGCTTACAAAGCATGTCTTTTGCAACAGCTGCCAGCTCCTCCATCACGAACTGTTCACGCTCAGCCGCAAACTTTTGCTTTGATTTCGCCACATCAGCCACTCCCCGCAAAGCCTTTAGTTTGCGTTCTCCATACGCAACACGGTCACGGAGGGAGGCGAATGTGCTGGTGGCAGCAACGAGGGAATTCACCTGCGCACTTGAGCGACTCGAAGACCCTGCGCTGGGATCAAGTACCTGGGGAACAAGCAGGCGCAAGTTCAGGAATACAACAAGACCCCACTCGCGAAAAAACACCACCCATCCATCGGGTGCTTGGGGGCTACTCCCATCGGGAGTCAATAACAGTGAAACACAACACTCGGACACTGAAGATTTCAACAAAATACTTCGATTAAAGAAAATACGGGAATACATCCTAAGGTTCATTACATCGACATGCCGAAAAAAGAAATTTAAAACTAAGCCTAAGGGGCTGCAGAAGTATTGCCACTCGCAGTAGGCTGCCCCTTGCGACCAGCACGGGCAAGCACTTCAGAAAGCTTCTGAGCAAGACCTTCAGCCTGAGGGCCGAAGGGGCGAAGTGCTATCTTCCTGCCCAAGGCGTCGTAGGGGAGGCTCGAGAATACCTTCTCCGGGTCTGCGACTCCGTGCGCCAGCGCGAATTGGATGGCCGTCCTAGCTCCGCACTCATACTGGGCGGCTGAGTAAGCCTGGAGAAGATTTTCTTCATCCAGGAAAACTTTCAGCAGGCCACCCAGTGTAGGCGGGACCGCCACATCCACCAGAAGGCGCTCATGGAATTGCGTCAACACTCGAATGGCTTCGCCAACGAGGGAGCAGATCCCACTCGCGTGTTTCTGGAGCTGTGAGCAAGAATCCGTCAAGGCATCCAATCGGCGGCTCCCAGGTAGCTCCAGTGCAACGCCAAGGACATCTACAAAAGGACACCGTAAATTCTCGAGATAGCCAATTAAAATTCGTCGCAACAGAAGTCAAGTGCAACTTACCCGTAAATTGCTGACCCAGAGGGCGGATGATGCTAACAAGATCGTTATCATGTTTAGCACCAGCCTCTTCCAATTGCTTCAGCACCTCTTGGGCCTCGGCGAGCTTCCCCTCAAAATCAGTCGAATGCTTGCGAGAGGACTCCAGCTCCTTTCGGGTGGACTCCAACTCGGCCTCAAGGGATTTCACCCGAGTGACAGCTTCAGTTTTTTCGGCCCTCAGGAGATTGACTTGAGCTACAGAGCAATGAATTCAGCCTAAGCAAATTTATATGATCAGTCGAAACAGTAAAAAATGGAACGGATTAACATACCTTGGAGAGCTTGGCCGTCCTCGACGAGTCGGTCACGATCCACCCGAAGGGAAACGCAATCTGCCTCAGCCGAAAGCACGCGGCGACCGATGGCGGCAAGGGAGTCAAGAAGAGACTACAAAGGCACGAGACAAGAAGTTCGAGTTATGGGCAAAATCTCTTGAGCCTATTCACAACTGTACATAGTCGAGTATAGCCTCGGGGGCTACTCCCATCGGAAGCACTGCCGTGCACCCGATAAATATCAAGAAAAGAAAAAAGGTTAAACTTGAGTCCGTGGCCAATCGCAATCGATAACCACGGCCTCAGGGGCTACTCCCATCGGGAGCACTGTCGTGCACCCGATAAAAATCATAAACAGACGAAGGAGAAGATACCAAAGAGGTGACAAAATTTACCTGGCCCTGGGCGGTGCACAGAGGGTCCGCCGAGCTACCCGAAACTTCTTTGCTCACCGAGGCTCCACCCGTGAAGCTAGGCAACCTATAATCTGGAGCCACAGCTGCCGGTGCTGGGCTCGGAGACTTCTGGGTAGCTTTAACAACTGGAGTTCCACCCGCAGTCGCTTCTTTTCTCTTCACAGAAGGAACAGAAGAAGCAAACTGGCCAGGGTTGATGGTTCGAAGACTGTCATGAAAGGAAAAATCGAACAAAGGCATAAGGGAAAAAGAAGAAAACTTTCGACTAAAGGATAATGCGAAAGAAAAAACTCACTCATCATCGTCGTCATCATCCAGCATATCCGCGTTCCAGGCGGTGGAGACATTCGGCATGAAGCCCAGAGGAGGAAGCACATTTAGAGGCGTCACCCGAAGAGGCTCGGTCGCCTTGCCAGATCCGCCACCCAAGGAGTTACCTTTTGAAGTGGCTTCATCATCCTCCTGCCTGCGGCGTTTGCGGTGATGAAGCTGATCGCTACCCGACTCTTCCGCGTCGTCCGAAGAGCCATGCCCGAACTCGAGTCAGCTTCAGCGATGCTGGTGTCGAGAGGGGCCTCAAGGTTGCTCGCCAGCAGGTCCGAGGCATCCTCGGCTGAGATTGGCAGGGTAGCATGTTGCTACCTTCAAACTCTACGAAAGAGGAACAAGAAGAAAGAAGAGAATCTCATTCAATAAAGATTCGGATGGCAAAAAGATTAAAGCAGAGAAGA
Source organism: Alopecurus myosuroides (assembly GCA_028641055.1). Taxonomy (NCBI): domain Eukaryota; kingdom Viridiplantae; phylum Streptophyta; class Magnoliopsida; order Poales; family Poaceae; genus Alopecurus; species Alopecurus myosuroides. The sequence goes on along the minus strand of CM054062.1, from coordinate 271,162,058 downwards.
GAAGAAAACTTACATCGGCTGGAGGAGGTTTCGAAGCCTCAAATGGTTCAAGAGGGCAGGAAGCAAAGGACTCGCCTACCTTCAGCTTGGTGATAGCCGCAATTTTCTTCTCGAATTCGGCATTCGAGAGGATATCTTGGCAGACACGGCTAGGGTCTTGGATGCCCTGGTACTCCCACATAGTCGATGGCCTCTCTTGAAGAGGCTGGATCCTACTTCGGAGGAAGACGCTCACCAGGTGCAAACCATTCAGCGCGACCCCTGTTGTCTGGTCGCGAATAATTGCCACCTTCGCGAGTAGCGGAGCGATGATCCGGCTCTCTTCGGCTGAGAGCTTATGCGCCCATGACTTCTGTCGCTTCAAAACAGCAAACGGGTGGAATTCGTGAGCTCCACCCGCGCTGTTGTCGACAATGTAGAACCACTTCCTCCACCATCTTTGCGCGGAGTCAAGGAAGTGCATCTCCAAGTAGGAGCTATCCATCTTCGCCTGGATTCCGAAGCCGCCGGTGCGCAGCGTCTCTCCAAGCTGGTTCGTCCAGCCGCGACTTCTCACGAAAGACCCGCACTTTGAATAGGGCCTTCCAAAGGCCCCAGTGTGAGCGAATGCCTAAGAAGCACTCGCAAAGTACGATAAAGCACGAGATGTGCTGAATCGCATTTGGGGGCAGATCGTGGAGCTGTATGCCATAGACATACAACAATCGAAGGAGGAAGGGATGAAGAGGAAGGGAGAGGCCGCACGAGACGTGATCCGCGAACATTACGCGCTCCTTCGCGCGAGGATTCGGTACCTATTCCTTCTTTCCTAAGCGAACGCGCTTGTCGCCATCGGGGGGCAGCAGCCCCTCCCTCTGCATCTCCTTGATGCTTTTGTTGGTGGTGTTGGCGGAACGCCAGTCGCCCTTCCTAGCGGCGGGTGGCACGGGGACATCCTCGGTCGCCTTCGACGACGAAACAGCAGTGCTGCGCTTCTTGCCTCCCGCCATGAGAGCTCGTGAGTGCTTGCAGAGGAGGAGATGTGCGCGAGGAAGAAGAAAAGGAAGCAAATGACCTGAAAGTTTTATTTTCCGCCTAAGGGCGGATATATATACACAAGCCAGGCCAATCTGGACCGCAGATCAAGCAACGTGGCACCCATCGCGGCTGCCACGCGTGAAGTGGAAACGAAGCGGCGGTGAAAACTTGTTTTATGACACGATCTTAACAGCGGATCGTGCGCATTTACTGCGCGTGGCTCGCGGAAAAACCCGGAAACGACGTCTCGTTTCTAGTCAAAAAGCTGACAAGGTGGGCCAGCATGCCCTGTTTTCACTTTGTCACGTCCCATCGGGAGGAGTCAGAACGAACAAAGTGCACAATGACGTCATTGCGTACCTCATCAGACCCGAGAATTCCCTCGGTTAGGATCCCACACACGAAATTTTCTTCGTATGGGCATATCAAGACGCGAAAACTCTTTTCGCATAAAAGCCCCAGACATGAAATTTTCTTTCGTATGGGCACAACAAAGCTTCCAGACACAAAAAATCTTTCGTATGGACAGAAAACTACAAATACAAAAATCCTTGTGCATAAAAACAAGGGAGATTTCTTTACTCCAAATATCTCGAGACAAAACTCGCGAGTACGCAGCTCCTGCCACTCGGTCACACGATGTAGACACATATCTTCCCTGGAACGTTCGGCCGACCAGGCACATCCAGATGCCGTATTCTCTCGAGTACGAAGGTAAGACCCAAAAGATCTCTCTTGAGGGCCTGGAATCGCACTCAAGTTGCGTCTTCCGGTAGATTTCCGTGTCAACAACACGAAGAAAAATCCTATCGTACGCGCCGGGTACCCCTATAGGTTAAGTTTGACTCGATAAGACCTCCACGGCCCAGTCGCAATGATCACCTCATCGGATTTGAGTCGGAGGTCTCGAATTCGTGTAGGCCAGAACTATTTTTGCCCTAGATGCAATTAATTGGCCCTGAGCTTTCGGGAGGGCCAAGCAACTAAGTCATATCCTTCTGCGAAAACAGCCAAAAGTACATGCACTTTCATCGCTCGATACTCGAGTACAAAAACTCATCACATACAGGGTACACTCCCTCCAAAAGACAAGATTAAAGCGACCAGTCGAAAGAATTCAAGACAAGATTTTGAGCATCTACCCGACATAAATTATCAATCGTGTAAACGCTCGGGGGACTACTCACGAAGGGATGAACCCTGAACTTATCGGGTGAGGCTACCTGGTTCAAGGCCCAACACCAAAGCCCATGGGGAGACACCATGGACTATTCTAGAAGGCCTAGTTGAAGCCCACCCGCAAGGCCTTGCGGGTCAAGTTAGGAAACTTGTAACCGACTTTAGGTTAGGGTTTGTATCCCCCCGGGTACGGTTTGAGACCCTGCCACCTATATAAGGCCAGGAGAACCACTAGGAAGAGGACCAAGCAATACCGCACCACTAAAGCCTTGAGATTGAGATCTACTCTCGACTCGAGCACCCCATTGTGTCGCACCCAAGGTTTCTAGAGGATACTCATCGCACGAACTGGAAGTCAGGTGCTTGGATTATGGGGCATAACTGCTCCCACGTCCCAGCTTCCTGGTAGGCCTGCGCTTATGCGCGACAACACAAGCCCTGCTTCCACCGTCGAAGTAAACTATCCGCTAGGAACCTAAGGCACTACTGTCGACGTACTTCATATTCAAACACGCACTGTACGTCAACAGCTTTGAACGAAATGATAACACAGACTGTCTCTAAGACACAAAAGAATGAAATAAGTGCAACTGGCCTTCACTAAGGCAGAAATATCGAATACAGTCATCCAGAGGACACATGTCCCAACATATCATTCATTACAACAGCGGAAGCAATCAAAGGGTCTGAGTACAGACAAATCCATGGCTTAAGAAGCCGGAGAAAATAAGAAAAGCGAAGCCCATCCACGTAGGTCCTGGATCCTGCCCTGGTCCAGCTAACTACTCGTCTGCAGACTCGTCGAACTCCACAAAGTAGCCATCCTGGGAAGCATCGTAGTCGTAGTCGTACTCTGCGTAAACCACAGCCCCAACGGGGTCAGTACATCCAAGTACTGGCAAGCAAGACTCACAGTTCATCAAAGAGTTACCCGTCAACACAAGCATAGATGCTTGGGATCAACGGAAGAAAAGGGGTGATATAAAAGTTGCTGCTGGCTGCTCTAACCAACTACAGAGATAACTACAAGTTCCGGCTAACAGAAAAGATGAGATCGAGGATTGTAACCAACTGAAAGATAACTTCAACCAAACCCATCCTGGATCTCGCCCCTTATCCAAAGAAGCAATCCGAGGATCACTCACACAGTTTGTGATAAGGTGAATCAAGTTATTGTGTGAATAACCTATTACTAGTCAGGTTATTAATCATTGGGTGAAACATGATTGATCATTATGTTGAAGTTGTCCTGAGTACTTGTTAGCCAGTACTTTCACCAAGTAATCCATAACCGCGGAAAACACGGCTTCTCGAGAAGATTATCCCTGCAGGGTTGCACCAATTTGGCCGTACACTCATGAATATCCCGCCAGATGGGATGCCTCCCACCAAGCGGGGCACTCAACACAACCAACCATTCTTCGCATCAAGCCCAAAGAACCTTGGGCGCACGGCTAATCAAGCCCAGAAGAAAATGGACCATCATAGCACTCTAAGACCGTGTCCCCCTATATGCCGACTACGAAAGTTCCATCCTGCGCTGGGCTCGCAAAAACATGCATGCGGCAAATGGAAAACACGAACTAAATGAGGCGATTTGGACGAGATGCGAATCAGGTCAAGTTGAGGGGGCGCCCATACTCGCTTCCCAAATGCGGGTAGTGCGCTCATCATGGATCAGTAGACAAGACCCTTTTCCTATTAGGGTCGACACTAGCAGGCTCCAAAACCTCTCATGGGCCTCCTGCCGGTGCCTTATCATCAAATTATTATTACCATTAGCAATTAACAGGATTGATTGATTAACATCGAGCCCCCGGTACAAATAATAAGATAGTAAAAGCAGTAACCGACAACAGACTCGAGTAAAAGCAACCCTAAGCATGCTAGATAATACTAAGGCACAAACAAAGGCTGTAGGTATGGAGGTGAGGCAGTATCATTGGTTCAGGGTATCATGTGATAGGTTCGGAGAACAAGCAACGATACATAGGGCTAGCAATAGTAGACAAAAGGATAGTATCGACAACAAGTGTGGAAAGGAACTCGATGATTCGTGTGAGTGATAACTTGCCTGGCAGCTCAGCCTCGTACTGGGCTAGGTCCTGAGTAGTGGTGTCGTAAGGCTCGTCGGTACCAACGTCGTCGTCTAATCGAGAAGAAGCAAAAACAACAACGAAGGAAGACGGGCAATCAATACATGGCATAGGTGCACAAACATTGGATGATGCATGTCACGTTTAATAGATGCACCAAACTAAACTAGTTGATATGAGACACAAGTTTAAATGGATTCCATATGCAAAGGTTGCATATGGAAGCCCATGCTTTAGAGTTGAATTAGTTGTTCTATCACTAAGCATCATGTGTAAGTGACTTAGTATGATGCATGCATGATGAATAACAATAAGATAACAAAATTAAATGCAATTGGAATGATAGTTAACCATTTTAGAAAACATTAACAAGTTTGGAAATTATTGGTGCTTAATGATGTTAAACAATTAGTTGTTGTTTTCATCAAGTTAGGGTGTGCAAAACATTTTGCAAATTTTATATTTGAAAAGTTTATCAAATTTTAGTTGAGTTACATGTTTCACAATTTGAAATTGGACTTTGGATTAATTAATTCTGAATTAAACAATTTTAAACAATTTTTAATTGAATTAAACAAGATTTAAATAGTTTAGGCAATTTAAATTGTTCAAACCAGAAAACAAATTTTATATTTGAATAGAACATTCAAAAAGGTGTGAAAAACATATTTTATTTGAATTATTTGAAAACAGTATGAATTAGTTATGAATTATTTCAATTTGCATTTGAATTATTCAAATTTGAAATTTAAAAGTATTTTGAAAATTCAAAACAGAACACAAATGTAATATTTGGAAAGTTTATAAAATTTGGATCAGAATAGATATAAAGTTTGTGTTTGTTGGGTTTATAAAATAAAAGATATTGAATTTCCAAGTTTCTATTCAAATCTGTTTATTAAAAAAAAAGGAATTTGATTATTGGAAATTCGCAGAAAACCAATTGTTACACAGCAGCACTCTACACGCTGCCACTGCGCAGTGGGCCAGCTGCCAACGTGGCGCTGCGCAACGCCGCGTGGCACAGAAGGTCGCTGACAGTGGGCCTCGCGTGCGAGGAGAAATACCAAAAAGTTTTGCGGCCGCGGGGCTCGAACCCGCGAGCTCGCTGTGCGCGCAAAAGGCTCGCACCACTGCGCTGCTGTCGTGTGTTTGACAGCATACGCAGCGCGGGGAGGATAAGCTTCAGCAACGCGTTATACTGACGAAACTGAAGAACGCGCGCGTGCTTGACAGCAGAGCTCTCGCCGGCGGCGATTGCACGGTGGCGCTCGAACAGATGGATGCGTGGGCGCGTTGCAGATGGACGCGGACCAAATGCAAGGAGGAAGGAGAAGCGATCCTTGCTCACCACCGTTTGTAGAGGGGCAGAGGCTCGACGGTGATGACGCGAGGCTGACGACGGCGGTGACGCGGACAGTCGAGGACGGCGGCGAGCTCCTGATGGTCCTCCTTGCGTCCTCAGGTGTCCAAACGAAGGAGGGAGGAGTGGCGAGCTCGTTCCCGGAAACGGTGGGTGCAGCGGTGGCCTGCAACGGCGGCGCGAAGCGAAGATTCAGAACGGGCGCACGGTGGCCGGAGAGGACAGAGACAGTGGCGTCGATTTGAGGCTCACCTGCGCTGATTCTGGTGTTCAAGAGGTAGAGGAGAGAGTGGGGAATCGATCCAGCAGCTCAGGTAGGGTGGTGGTGAGTCATGGCGCCGTCGCGGTGGCCGGTTTCAGAGGAAAAACTCCGGCGAGCTAGCAGCAGCGGAGGGAAACGTCGAGGTGGAAACGATTGGCGGCGGCGGGGCGAGGAGAGGAAAACCTAGGGGGGATAGGGATGGTGCCTGGTGCCCTAGGTACTTATAGAGGCGCGGAGTCGCCTGTAGCCGCCGGAATCGCGTCGGGGTTGCGGTGGATGCCGCCGATGGCTTGCCGTACGGGGTGACGAAGAAGCCAGGAGAGAGGCACGAATCTTGGCGCAAAGTGAACCGGTACGAGGGCCACTTGGGCTGGCTGCGCGCGCTGGTAGGCTTAGCTGGGCTGGGCTGGATGGGTCTCCTGCTGCGCGCGCGTAGGTTAGCTGCTTTTTATTCTTTTTCTGTTTTTTTTTTTTTTTGCAGTTTGCTTTTGGAAGAAAAAGGTAGGGTTTTGCTTATAGAAAAATTTGAAAAAATTTGGTTAAGCCTTCTAGGTAATTAGAAACCACCCTGCAAGCTTGGATTTCAAAAATTGAAATTTAAAATTGTAGTTTGTGTTTGAATCCAAAATAGAGGGATTTGAGTTTAATAAACCTTAATAAAAACATGTATAAGAATAGGGTTACCCCTAGGGTTTTAGAATGATTTAGAGGGGAAGAAATGTTTGGTGAGTTTTATGGTTTCCAAAAAGGTACTGATTTGAGAATTTGGAAAAGATTTGAATTTAATTGGTGGAAATTAAAGGAATGATTTGAGGCAACAATTTGATAGTTGAACATCAATGAATTATTTGGAAAACAATGAAAGGTTTTGTTTTGCAACTCTTTGTTTGAAAGATTGTAACAGACAAGTGTGAAAACAAGGTTTGATTCATTATGAAAACAATGCAAACATAAGTAAAACAAATGCAAAGATATGATGGCATGATGCATTGCTTGAAAGTAAACAAGAAATTGAACCACTAAGGGATGTTTTCATACTTGGATGTTACAAAACGCCCCCCCTTGAAGGAATCGCGCCCCGAGATTCCCTACTGAGAAATGAACAGGTCCGGATACTTCTTGCGAAGATCCTCTTCGGTCTCCCACGTTGCCTCTTTATCAGAATGATGCGACCATTGGACTTTCAAGAACTTGGTGCTCTTGTTGCGAGTCTTACGCTCGGTCTCATCGAGAATACGAATAGGGTGCTCCTCATAAGATAGATCATCTTGCAGTTCGATGGAATCATGATCAACTGCACGATCTGGATCCTTGAAACACTTCTTGAGTTGTGACACGTGGAACACATCGTGCACTTTGGATAGTTTTTCTGGAAGTTCAAGACGATAAGCATTCTCTGCATGTCTTGAGAGGATGTTGAAAGGGCCAATGTATCTTGGTGCAAGCTTTCCTTTCACACCAAAACGATGAGTGCCTCTGAGGGGAGTTACACGGAGATATGCCTTATCACCAGGTGCATAGACCATATCCCTGTGCTTGCTATCATAATAGCTCTTCTGACGAGACTGAGCAATCCTGAGATTGTCACGAATGATACGAACTTTCTCCTCGGCTTCCTTAACAATGTCAGGGCCTAAAAGTGAACGTTCACCAACTCCAGACCAATTGATTGGACTCCTGCATCTGCGACCATACAGTGCCTCAAATGGTGCCATGCCTAGGCTTGCCTGGTAGCTGTTGTTGTAGGAGAATTCAGCATATGGAAGGCAATCCTCCCATTTCATGCCAAAGGAGAGACCACATGCTCTGAGCATATCCTCGAGAATCTGATTGACTCTTTCGACTTGCCCTTGAGACTGAGGGTGATAAGCTGTGCTGAACAGAAGTTTAGTGCCCAATGCTTCTTGAAAGCTTTTCCAGAAATGAGAAGTGAAGATACTTCCACGGTCTGAGCTTATTTCCAATGGAACACCATGAAGGGGAACAACCTTTGCTGTGTAGAGCTCTGCTAACTGGCTAGCTGAGATAGTTTCCTTTACAGCATAGAAGTCAGCAACCTTAGTGAGACGATCAATAACAACGAAGATTGCATCGTTGCCCTTTTTGGACTTTGGAAACCCAGTAACGAAGTCCATTTCAATCATGTCCCACTTCCACTCAGGAATTTTCAGAGGTTGGAGTAGACCTGCTGTCTTCTGATGGACTGCCTTAACACGTTGACAAACGTCGCATTCAGAAACGTATTGAGCAATTTCACGTTTCATGCCAGGCCACCAATACAGAGTCTTGAGATCCTGATACATCTTTGTACTTCCAGGGTGAATGGATAGAGGAGTTTCATGAGCCTCCTTGAGAATGATATCCTTGAGACTTTGAATCTGAGGGACTGCAATGCGTCCTTCGAAGAACACAGTTCCCTTGTCATCAATTGAGAAGGACTTGAACTTATCACTGCCCTCCTTGATGTGATCCACAATCTTCTTGATCTCATTATCACGAAGTTGTTCAGAACGAATCTTGTCCTCGAGAGTTGGGCTGGCTGTCAAGCTAGCAAGGTATCCTTCAGGAACAAGACCAAGGTTCAGCTTCTGGAATTCTTCATGAAGTGTAGGTTGGCTTTCCATGATCATGAGATTATTGCAATAGGATTTGCGACTGAGAGCATCTGCCATAACATTAGCCTTGCCTGGAGTGTAAGAAATGGTGAGATCAAAGTCTTTAATCTTCTCAATCCATCTCCTTTGCCTGAGGTTCAGATCTGGCTGAGTGAAGATGTATTTCAGACTCTTATGATCGGAAAAGATTTCAGTTTTGTTACCCAACAAGTATTGTCTCCATTTCTTGAGGGCAAACACAACTGCTGCAAGTTCAAGATCATGAGTGGGATAGTTTTGCTCATGTGGGTTCAACTGACGTGAAGCATAAGCCACAACTTGACGTTCTTGCATAAGAACTGCTCCTAGGCCTTGGAGAGATGCATCACAGAATATCTGGAAAGGTTTGGTGGTGTCGGGGCCAACTAGAACAGGTGTGGAAGTGAGTTTAGTCTTCAGGAGGTTGAAACTCTCATCACATTGTGGAGTCCAAACGAACTTTTTGTCCTTCTTTGTGAGATCAGTGAGAGGTTTAGCAATCTTGGAAAAGTTTTGGACGAAACGACGGCAATAGCTAGCCAAGCCAAGAAAACTTCTGACTTGCTTCACCGTCTTAGGGGGTTTCCAGTCAACAATTGCCTTAACCTTTTCAGGGTCAATGGCAATGCCTTTGGCAGAGATGATATGACCAAGATATGCAACTTCTGGAATCCAGAACTCACATTTGGAAAACTTGGCATACAGACGATGCTCGCGAAGTTTCATGAGAGTGAGACGAAGGTGTTCTCCATGCTCTTCCTCGGATTTTGAGTAGACTAGAATGTCATCAAGATATACCACAACGAACTTGTCGAGGTATTCATGGAAGACAGAATTCATGAGTCTTGAAAACGTTGCCGGTGCATTGGTGAGACCAAAGGACATGACGGTGTATTCATATAGACCGTAACGAGTGGTGAAAGCTGTTTTAGGAATATCTTCCTTTCTGATCTTTATCTGATGGTACCCCATCCTCTAATCCAACTTTGAGAATATTGAGGCTCCAGCAAGTTGATCAAAAAGATCATCGATACGAGGAAGTGGATACTTGTTCTTGATGGTTTTCTCGTTGAGAGGACGATAGTCAACCACGAGTCTTTTTGTTTGATCCTTCTTGGCAACAAACAGAGTTGGGCAACCCCAAGCGGAGGAACTAGGCTGAATGAAACCTTTGTCCATATACATATCGATTTGCTCCTTCAACAATTTCAGTTCAGGAGGAGCTATCTTGTATGGATGCTTAGAGATTGGAGCAGTACCTGGCTCAAGCTCGATCACGAACTCAACTGCTCTGTCCGGGGGCATCCCTGGCAACTCTTCTGGAAAGACGTCAGGGAATTCACAAACCACCGGAACATTTTCAATTGCAGGAAGGGGTTTGGCATCGAGGCTGAACAGCTGAACAGAACTTGATCCATATGGAGAATAGACTATCTGGCCTGAAGTGTGGGAGAGAGTTATTGACTTTTGAGCACAGTCAATTTTAGCTTTGTGGGTCTTCAACCAATCCATACCCAGAATAACATCAATGTCAGAATTTCCCAGCAACATGAGTGAAGCAAGGAATACACGACCTCCAATTAGGATCTGATTGTCCATGCTTATCTTGGAAGTAATCATTTTAGTTCCCGGAGAGTGCACATAGATTTGATTGCTTAGTGGAACCAGAGCTAAATTGTACGTTGTAGCAAAGATCTTTGACACAAACGAATGCGATGCTCCAGTATCAAACAACACTTTAGCTGGAATAGAGTTTACGGGTAATATACCGAGAACGACGTCAGCAGCTTCCTCGGCTTTGTCGGCCTTGATATGGTTCACCCTCGCGTTCCTCCCGACAGGCCTATTGTTGGAGTTGAAGGCTTTAGCCGGGGGAGCACGAACCATAGCCTGGTTGGTGTTGGGGCGAGGAGGTAGTGGAAGCTGCTTCTGAGTGCACTTATCAGCATAATGTCCAGTATCCTTGCACTTGTAGCAAGTGACGACACGAGAAGGACCTGGCCTTGGCTGCCCCATCGGAAACCTCTGACCCTGCATCTGAAATGGGTTGGGTGGGCGGGGACCAAAGCCTGGAGAAGCTTGGGCATTTGGAGCCCGAGTGACAGCACCATTTGGCACCCAGATGCGGCGCTTCTGCGGAGAGGTGGTCATGTTGGAGGAGGAACCACCCTCACGCGAGTGCTTGCGGGACTCTTCGAACGCCTTGCGCCCATTCTCCTCATTGAGTGCGGTGTTCACGAGCTCCACGAAGTCCTTGCACTTGATGTTTGTGAGGGCGTACTTCAGTTCCGGGTTAAACCCTCGGCGGAACCTTGCCATCTTCTTGGCTTCAGTGGACACTTCGTCACCAGCATACCGAGCGAGACGATTGAACTCGTTCTGGTAGCCGAGAACGTCCAGCTTGCCCTGTCTGAGAGAGCAGAATTCCTCACGCATCCTTTCCATGAGACCATCCGGGATGTGGTGCTTCAGGAAGGCATCTCTAAAACATCCCCAGGTGATAGGATAGCCAGCTCTCATGGTCTGGTAGTTCTCCCACCAAGTAGCTGCCTGACCCTTCAGTAGGTAGGTGGCGTACTTGACCTTATCCTCTTCTGCAACATGAGCAATCTCCAGAGCTCTTGCTACGTCACGGATCCAGTCATCAGCATCCAGGGGCTCACGTGTTGCCACGAAAGCTTTTGGGCCCAAGCTGAGGAAGTCCTTGATGGTGACCCTTGGAGCATTCTGGTTGTGTTGCTGGTTAGCCTGGATCTGGGCCATCTGTGTCACCACTTGGGTCATCTGAGCCAACAGTTCCCCCATTGGTGGTGGCGGAGGCGGGTTGTTCCTGGTTGGAGGCATCCTGAACAGAAATTCATTTTAGCACAACAACAGAAAAGGATAGACTTGGTAACCGAAAGATAGATTATTCCGACGCATGAATAGATAACCAACAGGTACATCATCACATGTTCCAATACATCAGAATATCCAACAGACCAATACATGGTTCGAAAACGAAAGGATAAACTAGACACAGCTAGTAATGGATACAACGGTACTCCCATGCTCATCACGCAGGACGGCGGTGAGTAGTACGACGAGAGATACGGTGAGGAGGAATCCCACGGAAGTAGGTATCACGACGATCCATGTAGATAGGAACTGCTCTGAGAGCAACTCTCGGTGTGGTGAAGTAGAAAGCGTCCTCTCCCTGTGCTCCATAGCGGGGAATCCCTGTGTAACCAGCTCCGAGGTCGAGAAGTGGGCCTCTGATCGGCTCGTAACCTCCAGCATCTGGCAACGGAAGACCAGCTGGCTGAACGACACGTGCAAAGCGCTCGTCTCCAACAAAGTCTGTGGTGTACGTCGCCAGACGAGTGAGAGCAAGGTGGAGCTGCTCCCTGACTGAGGCTAACTCCTGAGCAAGTGTGGAAGCAACGGCATCACTGTGACTAGCGAACTGGGCAGTGATCTGGAGCCTGGAGCTATCAGTCTCGTAGGTATCCATGTCGCGGTGGACAGTGAAGTGAACTCCCGCTGCCGTGATGTAACCACGGGGGATGTGACGAAAACTGGACTTATCAAACCCCCAGTAGTCAGCACGGAGGACGGTGAGACTCACGTACGCTGCCTGCTGCACTGCCATATCCACTGTGGACCCTACTGCCTCGTACTGGTGTGCAATGCTCCTGCCATCATCCGACAGAATGTAGACGATAGCCCGGTAGCAAGTCTGGTCAAACTCTCGCTGGTGCTCGTAGACCTGGTACTCTGGTGCCCAACGGAACCCCAGATAGGTAACCATGTCTCTCAGCAACTCCGGAAAACCGGCGGTGCTCTCACAGCGAGTCATGCGAACCACCTGCGGGTAGTAGCTGAGACCCATCTGCAGATGATTTGGAAGGTTTTGATTAGACTCCGGTAGATGAAAAAGGATGTGGAAAATAACAACAAGGTTCAACGGACGAAAAGGATGTTGAAAAGAACATGATATCGAAGCAACATCGGGAAAACGAGACCAAAAGTCCTGAGGTACTAAGGAGAACCCAAAACACGTGAAATCCTAACTTGAAAGTTTAGGTGAGAACAGAAAAACAACGTTGCACTTCCTTACCAGAAAAGGGTGGGTGGGTGGGGAAAGAAGAAAAATGGCAGAATTCCTACTCTCACGTTTCATTTTTCCTATATAGCTACAAAATAGTTTCTAGACTCAACTGCGACCAGTAAAAAGGGATCCTACAGGCAGACAGGCTCTGATACCATTTGTCGCACCCAAGGTTTCTAGAGGATACTCATCGCACGAACTGGAAGTCAGGTGCTTGGATTATGGGGCATAACTGCTCCCACGTCCCAGCTTCCTGGTAGGCCTGCGCTTATGCGCGACAACACAAGCCCTGCTTCCACCGTCGAAGTAAACTATCCGCTAGGAACCTAAGGCACTACTGTCGACGTACTTCATATTCAAACACGCACTGTACGTCAACAGCTTTGAACGAAATGATAACACAAACTGTCTCTAAGACACAAAAGAATGAAATAAGTGCAACTGGCCTTCACTAAGGCAGAAATATCGAATACAGTCATCCAGAGGACACATGTCCCAACATATCATTCATTACAACAGCGGAAGCAATCAAAGGGTCTGAGTACAGACAAATCCATGGCTTAAGAAGCCGGAGAAAATAAGAAAAGCGAAGCCCATCCACGTAGGTCCTGGATCCTGCCCTGGTCCAGCTAACTACTCGTCTGCAGACTCGTCGAACTCCACAAAGTAGCCATCCTGGGAAGCATCGTAGTCGTAGTCGTACTCTGCGTAAACCACAGCCCCAACGGGGTCAGTACATCCAAGTACTGGCAAGCAAGACTCACAGTTCATCAAAGAGTTACCCGTCAACACAAGCATAGATGCTTGGGATCAACGGAAGAAAAGGGGTGATATAAAAGTTGCTGCTGGCTGCTCTAACCAACTACAGAGATAACTACAAGTTCCGGCTAACAGAAAAGATGAGATCGAGGATTGTAACCAACTGAAAGATAACTTCAACCAAACCCATCCTGGATCTCGCCCCTTATCCAAAGAAGCAATCCGAGGATCACTCACACAGTTGTGATAAGGTGAATCAAGTTATTGTGTGAATAACCTATTACTAGTCAGGTTATTAATCATTGGGTGAAACATGATTGATCATTATGTTGAAGTTGTCCTGAGTACTTGTTAGCCAGTACTTTCACCAAGTAATCCATAACCGCGGAAAACACGGCTTCTCGAGAAGATTATCCCTGCAGGGTTGCACCAATTTGGCCGTACACTCATGAATATCCCGCCAGATGGGATGCCTCCCACCAAGCGGGGCACTCAACACAACCAACCATTCTTCGCATCAAGCCCAAAGAACCTTGGGCGCACGGCTAATCAAGCCCAGAAGAAAATGGACCATCATAGCACTCTAAGACCGTGTCCCCCTATATGCCGACTACGAAAGTTCCACCCTGCGCTGGGCTCGCAAAAACATGCATGCGGCAAATGGAAAACACGAACTAAATGAGGCGATTTGGACGAGATGCGAATCAGGTCAAGTTGAGGGGGGCGCCCATACTCGCTTCCCAAATGCGGGTAGTGCGCTCATCATGGATCAGTAGACAAGACCCTTTTCCTATTAGGGTCGACACTAGCAGGCTCCAAAACCTCTCATGGGCCTCCTGCCGGTGCCTTATCATCAAATTATTATTACCATTAGCAATTAACAGGATTGATTGATTAACATCGAGCCCCCGGTACAAATAATAAGATAGTAAAAGCAGTAACCGACAACAGACTCGAGTAAAAGCAACCCTAAGCATGCTAGATAATACTAAGGCACAAACAAAGGCTGTAGGTATGGAGGTGAGGCAGTATCATTGGTTCAGGGTATCATGTGATAGGTTCGGAGAACAAGCAACGATACATAGGGCTAGCAATAGTAGACAAAAGGATAGTATCGACAACAAGTGTGGAAAGGAACTCGATGATTCGTGTGAGTGATAACTTGCCTGGCAGCTCAGCCTCGTACTGGGCTAGGTCCTGAGTAGTGGTGTCGTAAGGCTCGTCGGTACCAACGTCGTCGTCTAATCGAGAAGAAGCAAAAACAACAACGAAGGAAGACGGGCAATCAATACATGGCATAGGTGCACAAACATTGGATGATGCATGTCACGTTTAATAGATGCACCAAACTAAACTAGTTGATATGAGACACAAGTTTAAATGGATTCCATATGCAAAGGTTGCATATGGAAGCCCATGCTTTAGAGTTGAATTAGTTGTTCTATCACTAAGCATCATGTGTAAGTGACTTAGTATGATGCATGCATGATGAATAACAATAAGATAACAAAATTAAATGCAATTGGAATGATAGTTAACCATTTTAGAAAACATTAACAAGTTTGGAAATTATTGGTGCTTAATGATGTTAAACAATTAGTTGTTGTTTTCATCAAGTTAGGGTGTGCAAAACATTTTGCAAATTTTATATTTGAAAAGTTTATCAAATTTTAGTTGAGTTACATGTTTCACAATTTGAAATTGGACTTTGGATTAATTAATTATGAATTAAACAATTTTAAACAATTTTTAATTGAATTAAACAAGATTTAAATAGTTTAGGCAATTTAAATTGTTCAAACCAGAAAACAAATTTTATATTTGAATAGAACATTCAAAAATGTGTGAAAAACATATTTTATTTGAATTATTTGAAAACAGTATGAATTAGTTATGAATTATTTCAATTTGCATTTGAATTATTCAAATTTGAAATTTAAAAGTATTTTGAAAATTCAAAACAGAACACAAATGTAATATTTGGAAAGTTTATAAAATTTGGATCAGAATAGATATAAAGTTTGTGTTTGTTGGGTTTATAAAATAAAAGATATTGAATTTCCAAGTTTCTATTCAAATCTGTTTATTAAAAAAAAAAGGAATTTGATTATTGGAAATTCGCAGAAAACCAATTGTTACACAGCAGCACTCTACACGCTGCCACTGCGCAGTGGGCCAGCTGCCAACGTGGCGCTGCGCAACGCCGCGTGGCACAGAAGGTCGCTGACAGTGGGCCTCGCGTGCGAGGAGAAATACCAAAAAGTTTTGCGGCCGCGGGGCTCGAACCCGCGAGCTCGCTGTGCGCGCAAAAGGCTCGCACCACTGCGCTGCTGTCGTGTGTTTGACAGCATACGCAGCGCGGGGAGGATAAGCTTCAGCAACGCGTTATACTGACGAAACTGAAGAACGCGCGCGTGCTTGACAGCAGAGCTCTCGCCGGCGGCGATTGCACGGTGGCGCTCGAACAGATGGATGCGTGGGCGCGTTGCAGATGGACGCGGACCAAATGCAAGGAGGAAGGAGAAGCGATCCTTGCTCACCACCGTTTGTAGAGGGGCAGAGGCTCGACGGTGATGACGCGAGGCTGACGACGGCGGTGACGCGGAC
Organism: Alopecurus myosuroides; assembly: GCA_028641055.1. Lineage (NCBI taxonomy): Eukaryota > Viridiplantae > Streptophyta > Magnoliopsida > Poales > Poaceae > Alopecurus > Alopecurus myosuroides. The sequence continues at coordinate 271,146,052 of CM054062.1, read as the reverse complement.
AGTCGAGGACGGCGGCGAGCTCCTGATGGTCCTCCTTGCGTCCTCAGGTGTCCAAACGAAGGAGGGAGGAGTGGCGAGCTCGTTCCCGGAAACGGTGGGTGCAGCGGTGGCCTGCAACGGCGGCGCGAAGCGAAGATTCAGAACGGGCGCACGGTGGCCGGAGAGGACAGAGACAGTGGCGTCGATTTGAGGCTCACCTGCGCTGATTCTGGTGTTCAAGAGGTAGAGGAGAGAGTGGGGAATCGATCCAGCAGCTCAGGTAGGGTGGTGGTGAGTCATGGCGCCGTCGCGGTGGCCGGTTTCAGAGGAAAAACTCCGGCGAGCTAGCAGCAGCGGAGGGAAACGTCGAGGTGGAAACGATTGGCGGCGGCGGGGCGAGGAGAGGAAAACCTAGGGGGGATAGGGATGGTGCCTGGTGCCCTAGGTACTTATAGAGGCGCGGAGTCGCCTGTAGCCGCCGGAATCGCGTCGGGGTTGCGGTGGATGCCGCCGATGGCTTGCCGTACGGGGTGACGAAGAAGCCAGGAGAGAGGCACGAATCTTGGCGCAAAGTGAACCGGTACGAGGGCCACTTGGGCTGGCTGCGCGCGCTGGTAGGCTTAGCTGGGCTGGGCTGGCTGGGTCTCCTGCTGCGCGCGCGTAGGTTAGCTGCTTTTTATTCTTTTTCTGTTTTATTTTTTTTTGCAGTTTGCTTTTGGAAGAAAAAGGTAGGGTTTTGCTTATAGAAAAATTTGAAAAAATTTGGTTAAGCCTTCTAGGTAATTAGAAACCACCCTGCAAGCTTGGATTTCAAAAATTGAAATTTAAAATTGTAGTTTGTGTTTGAATCCAAAATAGAGGGATTTGAGTTTAATAAACCTTAATAAAAACATGTATAAGAATAGGGTTACCCCTAGGGTTTTAGAATGATTTAGAGGGGAAGAAATGTTTGGTGAGTTTTATGGTTTCCAAAAAGGTACTGATTTGAGAATTTGGAAAAGATTTGAATTTAATTGGTGGAAATTAAAGGAATGATTTGAGGCAACAATTTGATAGTTGAACATCAATGAATTATTTGGAAAACAATGAAAGGTTTTGTTTTGCAACTCTTTGTTTGAAAGATTGTAACAGACAAGTGTGAAAACAAGGTTTGATTCATTATGAAAACAATGCAAACATAAGTAAAACAAATGCAAAGATATGATGACATGATGCATTGCTTGAAAGTAAACAAGAAATTGAACCACTAAGGGATGTTTTCATACTTGGATGTTACACATTGTAACCGATCTATTCGTCAATACAGATCGACAAGAGAAGGAGTAAGGGTTTTACCTCTACAAGGGCCCCGAACCTGGGCAAATCGTGCCCCCCTGTTAGCCGACGATTGTCACCAGCGCCTACACGTTCTTCTAATCAAAACCCGATGGGTTCACCCGAGAGACTTGTTGAGATGCATATTCGACAGGTACATCCTAGAGAAAGGAGGGGTTTTCCCTAAAGTATGTATGTGCATCGATGCAACCTTCCTGCCTTCCTCACGATGCAATCAGATTTCTAGAATCTTAACATTTATTGACGTTAAAGTTAAGTTCATGATGCAATCAAATTTCTGAAATATCAGTACGATTGGTCATCTCGTGTGAAACTTAAGTTCATGTTGGAGTCCTGGTGACCCCAAGGACTTCATGGAACACCCGTGTTTACTGTTTTATTTGTGCTATCTATGACCTATCCTATATGGGCCAACCATATGAATTCTTAACCTATTAAGTGACACAGGGCTTCAAGGTTCCAAATAAAAATAGGCACGTGTACACAAGTACTTTGTCCAATTCATACAAAACGAAACAATATTTTGCCATTGAAGCTCACACATAATATATATTTTGGCATGAGAAGCTATTGCTAGCACATGCTAATTTAGATTCCTTTTATCTTCCTTTTGTTCCTCTCATATATACACATAGCTTTTACTGATTTGTAAGTTTTCTCTATCGTAGGTATGGTAGTAGACATGTTTGATAGACAAACCTATCGGTACTTGTATTAAGAAATGCTCCAATCGACCAATCTCTTTTTTTATGCATATCTGCTGGGTCATAATATATATTTCGTCTATCTATTGTTGTGTTCTTGAAGATAAAGTCAGAGATCCAAGCCTACAACTCTTGTTTACATGAGGTTGGGAGAAAGACAATGGCATCAACTGATACTGAATAATTCATAGTAAATATGACAGTTCTTTGTACGGTTCAACATGGCGGTCTAGTATATCGGTTTATGTTTCTCACAAAATGATTGATATAGATTGATCTCTAGTTGTTTTTATTTGATTGGTGACCTCTTACATGTACCAATTGATGTACTCCCTCCATCTCGGTTTATTAGTCACAAATTAGCAAATATCTATGCCCAAGGTGGCAATCTACTGGAGGAGAAAACGAGAAGGAACACACATTTATATGGTATGCACCGTTTCTAACAGGGAGGAAATTAATTGGGGTGGGGATGTCACGGTTTCTTGTTTGCTAATTGAGTATTAATTGTCTAGATTGTGCTTAACTCTTGAAAAAATCTAGTTTTAGTATTGTGACTAATAAACTGAGATGGAGGGAGTACATACATGTGGTTCAAGTATGCAGCTGTTAATTTTGTACGTATATGTATTTGAAGTACAACACATAATTTTGTTCTTTTTCTCCTTCCATAAAAAATGTTCATATATGAGTCCCCGTGAAAAAAACTGAACTACCCCAATTTCCATTTCCTCACACTTTCTACTCCTATCGCGAGTAGATGCATCATCTTGACTGTTGTGGTATTATGCGTTTCTACATTAGCCAGAGAATGGAGCAATGGAGGATCTATCTGGATTCATTGTGTGTTGTTCGTTCCAAGGGAATATAACACAAACCAGACAGATCGCTACCAAAACACATGGAGACATGGAGTGGACATGGTATGTGTGGAGGTTGCAGCGTGACTCTACAAGATTGTGTTCGTGATAACTTCATCGTCATCTGTCGGCCACACGGATGGTCTCCAAGCAACCAGTGACAGAGTTGCCTTCCACAGCGACAACATCATCGTCGTCGCATCTGAGCAACGGCCAATCGCCATCGACGCCTTCCACGGTAACAACATCATCATACGATGAGAGCAACGGCGACCATCACTGATAGCGTGACCCAGCACGCCCAAAATTATTACTACCCACATCCATAGCTCCACTGCTCCTCTCCTGCGCGTAGTCCTGTCTAAGGCCACTGCCTTGAAGTACTACTATTATGCACCTAATTAGCTTATTTATAATTACATGTTATCTGTACTCGGCTAATGTAACGTATCCAGTTTATTTGTATGTGAAACACTATCGTTACTACGAATTATCGGCATACAAACATTTTTTTCTCAGTACTTGTATCATCATGCAACCCGCCTCTCCCAACGTGTCACAGAAAAATACAACACAGCGCGGCGTGCGTCGCGCCAGACCTGGCTAGTACTTACACAACCTACGTGATAGCAACTATCTTAGACTCGTATGGGCCTCGATCAGTACAATAATCGGCACATCCTGCTAGCCATGCACTGCTAAAGTGGAGTATTTTAGGCATTTCCCTTTTTTCGCGAGGGTGTGCCCATGGGCCGGCCCATTTTGAGGTCCGGTCCATTTTTCTTTTCAATTTTTGTTCAACTTTATTTTTGTTCAACTTTATTTTTGTTTAAAACTTTTTTATTCGGAACATTTTTGTTCAATTTTTTTTCTCAACTTGTTTTTGTCTAAATTTGTTTCTGTTTACCTTGATTTTTGTTTAATTTTTTTTTACTGAAGGGGGGGTGGGGAAGGCTAAGTGGGCCGGCAGAGAAGTACCGCTACGGGGCGGCAAATAGTAGTCCCCAAGACACAAGGGCATCCAATATTTAGTACCACCTCGGCAAGCTAATGTGAAAGGAAGCGTAGAAAGCACTACAAAGGCAACATGCAGCGATCCATTTTTTCAACTTGCTCGCATTGGAGCGTCCTTGTGTAGCTATGTACTTGCTCGAATAGTAATATTTATTTAACAATGAAATATTTGTAGTTGATGTCAGCCCCGATGGATGCACAATCGGGTCAGGTAACCCGATGGGTTAGGGCATGGGTCTGGTGTTAGACCCATGGGTCGGTGGGCGAGAAACTTGCCCATTCAACTAGTAGGGCATGGGTATGGTAGAGGCTGACCCGGTCGAACCCGACCCGACTACCGGGCTGAGCCGGGATCGAAGAATGTGTGCAGCAGGCGCAGCTCCTCGTCGCCCGCCGTCCTAGGCAGTGCTGCAGGATTCCGGTCGACTTTCTCTTCCAGCGGCAAGGCATGGTGGTTTCCTGGTTGCCTCCCGTGTCGCCCTTGTGGGAACGACGCGGGGTCATGTGGGGGCGAGCGATCTGTTCTTTGACACGTCCTCTTTGACGTCCAAAGTCAGCAGTTGTCCGCCCGGCACTTGCATGTCGAGGGAGAGGCAGCAGCCGGACCGGTTATGCGGTATTAATAAACATGTGGGAGTATGTGCCTTATTGTGGTATATTTGGAATGACATGAATGATTTAGTTTTCACCAAGACATGTCATGTTAATTACATGCAAGTTATCCACAAGGCCATGTCTCTGATAATTAATCTTTTCGTCTCCTGCCGGGGAAACGGGAGCATATCGAGTCTGCACGCAACCGGAAGCTAGTTTGGAAGCCTACCTAAATTTTGGGGGCGGCTTCTCTAGAAAGCTGGGGGTGCGATTAGGGAATGGCTCCCTCTCGACAGCAAACAGAAGGGCAAAACAAGCGCACGCGAGGGCGACACGTGGCGGGCTCAGGGAACATGCGGAGGGAGTACACGCATTTATCTGTAGATTCGTTTTTTCAAAACGAAATATCTTCAGAACCGTAATTCGGAATTATGAACCATTTTCATATTTGAACTCCTCGCGTCGAGAACTTCAAAACTAGATCCCATATTGATAGGTTTCGATAAAAAAAAATCGAACTTTGTACACCCTGTTGTTTAAACTTTATACTTTCGGTAACACGCACGTGTGTGTACAGCATGTACACCATGTATATCCAATAGCACGATGCTCGGCTTCGCCTCGGTATTTTTTACGGCTCGTCTTCGCCTCAAAACCATTTATAAAGATCTTGAATGGAGTATATAGGTCGTTGTGCGCATTGGTCGAAGCGTGCATTGGTCGTAGTGCGTGCTGATGTCTATTCACGCTTCTATTCTTGTAGACAGTGTTGGGCCTCCAAGTGTAGAGGTTTGTAGAACAGCGGCAAGTTTCGCTTATGTGGATCATCCAAGATATATCGAACTCAGCGAGGTAGAGGTCAAAGATATCCCTCTTAAACAACCCTGCAATTAAGCTACAAGAAGTCTCTTGGGTCCCCAACACACCCAATATACTTGTGAGGTATATAGGTGCACTAGTTTGGCGAAGAGATAGTGAAATTCAAGTAATATGGATAGTTTTAAGTAATAATAGCAATCTGAAATAAATATGGCAGCAAGCAAACATGTAGCAGAACAGGCGGAAAACGGTGTTTCAATGCTTGGAAACAAGGCCTAGGGATCCTACTTTCACTAGTGGACACTCTCAACAATGAAAACATAATTGAATTAATAAATATCATCTCTTGACTATGCTACTCCAAACCACTCTCCGGTCGAATGACAACACCAATCTATGCGTAGGGCTTTAACAGCACTCCTCGGAGTAAATACTTTCCCAACTACGTAACCCCCACACTATCACCATGGGATCCAGTTGGTTCCACGCAAACATCACAATTTCATAGGGTTATCCAACACAGAATATAAATATAATGCTAAACCACATAGTGCACACACTGTCACCTTTATACCGTGATCAAAGTGTTTACGGAGATCTCATAACAAAAACCACTTGAGTAGCATAATAGGTGAAGAATAATATCTACCAATTCAATTAGATTACAAAGCTCACGATCACATATAGATCACACCATGAGAGAGAGATGAAACACATAGCTACCGGTAGAGCCCTCATCCCCCGGGGAGAACAACTCCCTCTCATCATAGGAGACAACAACGGCGGTAGAGATGGCGGTGGAGATGGTTCCGGGGGCACTTCCCCGTCCCGGCAGGATGCTAGAACAGAAATATGTCCCCCGAAACTTGGCGGCGGCGGAGCTACGGATGTATTTTATGGAAAAGGTCGATTCTCTTACCCCCCCCCCCCCCCCCGTTTGGATGTAGGAAAAATGGAATGGAATTGAATTGGACTGTGAATTCCAAATCCAAGATGGAAAGGAAATTTGCTTCTATTCGAATTTCGTTGTTTGGTTGTGTATGGAATTTACGGTTGGAATCAATGGTACGAGCCAATTACAATTCCTGTTTGGATGTACAAATGATGGAATTGGATGTTTTGTTGAGCTGGAAATTAATTTGAAACTTTTGTTAAACAAGAACAACATTCAGATAAAAAGTTACAGGTCCACACAGATCTTCGCCCTCCAGCAGTAGGTCGGTCATTAACGGCCCATGGAGTTCTTCTGCTACTTCCGTCATGGCGTCATGGACTCTCTTACCAACTCTCTTTAGTCACCGTGACAATCCTGCAGGAGCAGCTGATGCAGGCCAAGGCGCAACTGGCGTGGGGCGTCCAGAGCGGTTCCATATTGCCGGCGATCAGCACCAGCGGTGGTCGGATCCCTTCCGCCAGCATGGCCCCTCAAGCCGCCGGAGATCTAGGGTTGGGGGTGTCAATGGGAGGAGAAACAAAGATGGGAGTAAGGATTGAAGAAGGGGAGAAGGAGGAGAAGAAGGGAGGAGGCCGATGGGTGGGAGCGGGAGGGCGAACATCGGCGGGAGGGAGGACACTGGCGGGATGGACTCCATTCTGTTTCCTCACGGGAGCGGTCGACCTGCTCGTTCTGTTTCCTTGAGGGAACGAACGGGTACGAGAACTTTTCCGCATGATTCCGAGGGGCCGGGCTCTGAATTGGACAGAGTGGTACCCGCCCGTGGGGGCCGTGGATGGAATTCGTTTTAGTTTCCAGCCCCTATTTCATGGACCACTCCAAACGGTGGAATTGGCACAACAATTCCAAATAAGCAATTCTGGGCAGTTTTTCCAACGTCCAAACGAGTTGTTAGGGTTTTCCCTCGGAGGAGTATGAATAGGAGAAAGGGCAAATGCGGTGGAGCCCTGGGGCCCCACACCACCCCCTGGCGCGGCCAAGGGGGGCGCACCACCCCATGGTGTGGGCCCCCCTGGTGCCCGTCTTCGACTCCACATCGGTCTTCTGGATGCTTCCGGGGAAAATAGAAACTTCGGGATTTGTGGGGTCCGATTCCGAGAATATTTCCAGAACAACTTTTTTGAAATAAAAAATAACAGAAAACAGGGAACTGGCTCTGTGGCATCTTGTGAATAGGTTAGTCCGGAAAATCGATAAAAATGACATAAAGAAGGGAGAAAACATGTAGCAATTGGCATAATATCATCATGGAACATCAGAAATTATAGATACGTTGGTGACATATCAAGCATCCCCAAGCTTAGTTCCTACTCGTCCTCGAGTAGGTAAACGATAAAACAAAATAATTTCTGAGGTGACATGATACTAACATAAACTTGATCATTATAATGTAAAAGCATATGTAAGCTGAGATCATAGAACTTTAAACACAAACATGATAAATAGAACTTTAATAATAAAGCATAGCAATCACTTTGCATCATGATAATTAACTCAGATAAAAGATCATGAATAACAATGCATTGAAAGTTACACATTTGTTTCAAGTATAAAGAAACCATGGCAAGGTGGTATTTCGCAAGTCCTTAAGAGTGGGACAAAACATAAATGCCAGGACACCTTCAAAGTTCATGAGGAAGACTAGAACAAATAGTTGGAGAACAAGCAATAAAACTTCATGAATAAACTAACGATGTTTATGGGAGAAATCCACATAAAACTCAGAATGGCAAAAATGCTCTCTCAACTGTGCATAAAGTTAGAGGATGGAAACTCAACATAAAAGTAAAAGAAAGCCACTTCGCGGAGGGAAGTAGGGATCACTCATGTGCTAGAGCTTTTATTTTATTAAACAGAGGTATTAAAAGTTTGACACTCCTCCTATCCATCTTACACAAACCATGGCTAACCGAATCCTTGGGTTCCTGCCAACAATCACATACCATGGAGGAGTGTCTATATTTTAAGAGAGGTGTATGCTAATATCAACGAATGGTAAACATAAAATACAGTACGTCACAAGCCAACTAGATTTCACAAGAGCGGATCCCATGTGAAGGACGCATCTAGGTAGAAGGTCATCCCTCTCTCTCTTTTGTTTACACAATTATGCTTTGACTCATAATTCAGGGGCAAAAATAGTGAAGATAATTTGTTTGCATTAATTTGGGGCTGGGCACCCCGCTACCAGGTCTTCTATCAATTGTATAAGCAGATGAAGCCACTAGTCCAGGGGTGTGAAATTCAATCAACAAGTGAGATAAAGATTCGCTATTGACATCCTCATGAGCAAAAAGAAGAACACATAAGAGGAGTAATTTTAAAAGTTTTAAAGGTAGCACATGAGCAATTTACTTGGAGTGGCAGTTAAATACCACATGTAGGTAGGTATGGTGGACACAATGGGAAAACTTTGGTTTTAGGGACTTGGATGCACAAGTAGAGCTCATACTCAGTACAGGTGGAGGCTAGAAAAAGACTGGGAGCGACAAATCAAGAGAGCATAAGAGCCACATTCATGCATAGCGGCATAAACATCATTAATCAAAGCATAAGTGGTATCAAAAGTTCAAAAACTAAAGGGTTAATGGAGGCTATTCGTGACTGGTTCATAGTCATAAACATGGTGTGAGCATGCGCTAAATCAACCAAATAAAACATTCAAAGGAGAATACCACAAATTTATGCTTCAATATGACAAGAACAACTCATGATTCTTTCAATGACACATTAAACACTCTCAACTATTTGAGACTAATCAAGATACTCAATAACCACAAGGCTTTAAAACTAAAATAACGTCTAGCATGATATGAAAAAGTTCTAGCCACAGTCTATACAAACTTCTACGTGCACCACTAAAAATTCTACCTCAAGCAGTAATTTCTTTTCCCAACAAGCACCATACAAAATATGTTTTAACAAAATTTTCTACATGCTACAGCAAGAAAATATGAGAGTACTCACATAACACTACTAAAACTAACAGTTATGAATAAGAGATGCATGAAAACAAAGGCTAAAGGCAGTACTAGCAAAAAGTGAACACTCATAGAACAATAAGAATGAAAACAAGAGTGTTCTAAGAAATGTAAACGAAGCGTGTCTATCTTCCACAGAAGTATGATAAGATCCAACCATAAACTAGAGAAAATAAAACTAAACAAACTGAATGCAAAAATAACTGACGCTCCAAGTAAAACACATAAGATGTGACCGAATAAAAATATAGTTTCACTAGAAGTGACCTGATAAATTTTTTATGAAGAAGGGGATGCCTTGGGCATTCCCAAGTTTAGACGCTTGAGTCTTCTTGGAATTTTCTGGTATGTACCTCCGGGGCATCCCCAAGCTTAGGCTCTTCACTCTTCTTGATCACGTCATATCATCCTATTCTCTTGACCCTTGAAAACTTCCTTCACACCAAACTTCTCACAATCTTCATTAGCAACGTTAGTGCAAATCGAAATAATAAATTCACATGGTTCAGTTTCAAAACATGCCTAACACTCATAAACACATTAGCTACTGTCACAACTTCTTTTAAAACTTCTTTTCTCAAAATAACACCAAAAGAAAGTGATTAAGATGCAAATGCAATTATTGGCAGAAATCTGTCAAAACGGGACAGCGGGTAAAGATGTTTTTTTTCGAAAATCTTCTGTTGCTAAAATAAAAAATTATTCAACTAAGAAAAGTTGCGTATACAGCCTAGGATTACGGAAAAAAACTCAGGTCATTTTGAATTTTTTGGTATTTTAATCGAATTTAACAGTGAACAGCAGAAATTTGTTTCCTGTGCGGAAATCCGAAATATAGTCTCAACTTTCCACTAGAGGTTTTACTTGGCTCAACTAATACATGAAAATAAAGATATAAAGTATTTGCTACAGAAGTATACAACCCCTTGACTCAAATAAAATAGAGAAAAACAATGCAAAAATAAAAACATGGGTTATCTCCCAAGAAGTGCTTTTCTTTAAAGCCTTTTAGCTAGGCATGATAATTTGAGAAGATCTCACATGAGAAATACGAATTGAAGCAAAAGAGAGCATCAAGAAGCAAATGTAAAACAAATTTAAGTCTAACACACTTCCTATGAAAAATAACCTTGTAGAAAAAAAAGTCATGAAAGCACAACGCAACAAGCATAGGAAAGCAAAACAAGTGTAACTTCAAAATTTTCAACATAAAGAGGGGAAACTTGATATTGTTGAGATGCATAAAATTATGTTTCCCTCTCTCATAATAACTTTCAGTAGCATAATGAATAAAATTGACAATATAACTATCAGATATAACATTCTTATCATGAGCCACATGCATAAAAGAATTATTACTCTCCCCATATGCATAGTCATTCTTTTTAATAGTAGTGGGAGCAAATTCAACAAAATAGGTATCATTATTATTCTCATCGCCATAATCATTAAATATAGGAGGCATTTTGCAATCATAATTAATTTTCTCCTCAATAGTAGGTGGACTGAAAATAACATATTCATCATTGTAAACATCATATATAGAAGGAATATCATGATCGCAATAAAATTTATCATTCATAGTAGGTGGAACTAGAATACCATAATCATTATAATCATCATATATTGGAGGCAAAGTATCATCAAAGTAAATTTGTTCCTCCATGCTTGGGGTACTAAAAATATCATATTAATCAACACTAGATTCCCCAAGCTTAGACTTTTCCATAGCATTAGCAATAATGTTGTTCAAAGAATTCATACTAATAACATTGCTACTAGCATGCAAATAAAGTTCCATAGGTTTTTTAATTTTCTGTTCAAACATTTCATGTCCTAACTCAAGATAAATATTATAAAACTCTCTCATATTTTTGTTGTTTTCCATTAAGCCTAACTAGTGAAAACAAGAAACAAAAAGATTTAATTGTAGAATCTAAAGGAAATAACTTCGAGCACTCACACTCGAGGATGTGAGTACCTTTTACCTTACCTCCTCGGCAACGGGCCAGAAAAGAGCTTGATGTCTACACATGCTTCTATTCTTGTAGACAGTGTTGGGTCTCCAAGTGCAGAGGTTTGTAGAACAACAGCAAGTTTCCCTTAAGTGGATCACCCAAGGTTTATCGAACTCAGCGAGGTATAGGTCAAAGATATCCCTCTCAAGCAAACCTGCAGTTAAGCTATAAGAAGTCTCTTGTGTCCCCAACACACCCAATATACTTGTCAGATATATAGGTGCATTAGTTCGGCGAAGAGATAGTGAAATGCGAGTAATATGGATGGTTGTAAGTAATAATAGCAATCTGAAATAAATATGGCAGCAAGCAAACATGTAGCAGAACAGGCGGAAAACGGTGTTTCAATGCCTGGAAACAAGGCCTAGAGATCCTACTTTCACTAGTGGACGCTCTCAACAATGAAAACATAATTGTATTATTAAATACCATCTCTTCACTATGCTACTCCAAACCACTCTCCAGTCGAATAACAACACCAATCCATGCGTATGGCTTTAACAACACTCCTTAGAGTAAGCACTTTCCCAACTAAGTAACCCCCACGCTATCACCATGGGACCCAGATGGTTCCACGCAAAAACCACAATTCCATAGGGTTATCCAACACAAAATATAAATATAATGCTAAACTACACGGTGCACACAATGTCACCTTTACACCGTGATCAAAGTGTTTACGGAGATCTCATAACAAAAACCACTTGAGTAGCATAATAGGTGAAGAATAATATCTACAAATTCAACTAGATTACAGAGCTCACGATCACATATAGATCACACCATGGGAGAGAGATGAAACACATAGCTACCGGTAGGGCCCTCAGCCCCGGGGGAGAACTACTCCCTCCTCATCATATGAGACATCAACGGAGATGGAGATGGCGGTGGAGATGGTTCCGGTAGCACTTCCCCGTCCCGGCAGGCTGCCAGAACAAAGATCTGTCTCCCGAAACTTGTCGGCAGCGGCGGCGGAGCTACGGATTTATTTTGTGGAAAAAGTCGATTCTCTTAGGATTTTCCCTCGGAGGAGTATAAATAGGCGAAAGGGCAAAGACGGTGGAGCCCTGGGGGCCCCACACCACCCCCTGGCGCGACCAAGGGGGGCGCCACCCCCTGGTGCCCGTCTTCGACTCCTCTTCGGTCTTTTGGATGCTTCTAGGGAAAATAGGAACTTCGGGATTTGTGGGGTCCAATTCCGAGAATATTTCCAGAGCAACTTTTCTGAAATCAAAAACAGCAGAAAACAGGGAACTGACTCTGTGGCATCTTGTCAATAGGTTAGTCCAGAAAATCGATAAAAATGACATAAAGAAGGGAGAAAACATGTAGAAATTGACATAATATCATCATGGAACATCAGAAATTATACATACGTTGGTGACGTATCATGTGCTACGGCTCGGCGTTGCCTCGCACTACCGCTCGACTTCGCCTCGAACAAAACGACTACGACGTTTCATCTAAAAAGTACACACGTGTTGTATCTAAAAAGTATAAAAAAGTAGTTACTAAAAGTATACAAACATTGTTTCTAAAAGTATAAAAAAATTGCTACTGAAAGTATACAAACGTTCTTCCAAAAGTATACATGAAGTATAAAAAATGTTACAAAAAGTATACAAAAACTGTTCTGAAAAGTATACGAACGGTGTACCTGGATGTACATCCGTCTGGGCGTACATCCGCCTGGGTGTACGCCAGCCCTTGATTGGGTGTACACCCGTCTGAGTGTACGTCGGCCTTTCACTGCGTGTACAAGCGCGTGGGTGTACAAGCGAGGGGGTGTACATTCGCACGGGTGTACACCGTCTGCAACTGGGTGTACCACCGTCTGGTTGTACACCCGTGGTGCACGTGGGTGTACGTCAGCACATGCACTTGTGACATACTTCGTTCACTCCACCTGAACGTACATCTGTGTGTAACTGGGCGTACATCCGTGTTGATTCTGAATGTACAAAAAAAGTTCTCGAAACCTATCAACATGAGATTTAGTTTTGAAAATCTCGACGAGAGGATCTCAAATATGAAAACAGTTCATAATTTCGAAATACGGTTCAGGAGATATTTTATTTTGAAAAGGAGAATCACGAAATTTATTTCGTTCACATCCCATCTCACGTCCGTGCATGGCAAAGGAAAAACCCACCAAAACTCTCTGGTGGCGACACTTGTCACGTATGCAGGCACTTTGTGGAGGTTAGCAGGAAGTAGAGCGCGACAAGTGTTACATCCACCGCGAGGTGACCTTCCGAAAGAGATGCCTTTTTCTAGTGATTTCGTTTGGGGAGGGCAGCTTCTTGGAGAAGGCGCCAAAAGAACTAGGCCTAAAGTGGTCGCCTGGGCTTTTTGACGTTTTGATCGTTTATATGTTGCATAAGCGATCTCATCGTTTTTTATTCGCTGGCTTTTGTTTGTGGCCATATAGGTGACACATGAATTGTAAACATTGATCTTAACTCCTAAACGATGTACTAATAAAAAAATGTGTGATTGATGCAAAAGGATGTTTCCTGTTAAAAAAAACAAGGACATGTCCCTGATCCGACACATGGTGACAGACCGACACAGCGAACCGGACCTCGGTCGATCTAGCACGGCGGAACCGATCAAATCCCGACTGCGTGTACAAGCCCGGATCGGGATGAGATCGAGCGCTAGCGCGGCAGGTGCACCGTCGGCCGGCGAGATGGGCTCGCTGCATCCATATCTATCCGTCGCCTTAATCATGAGATCGCGCCGGCCCACGCGAAGATGCCGAAAGCGACCGGCGACCGCGGTGATCGATAGAGCTGGCACCGTCGCCGTCGGAGAGGAACCGAACCCTCATTTGGGTCCCGAGGGAGAACGCAACGGACCCGGTGAGGCCAGAACCGTACTGCCGTCCTCCCCACCTGGCCTGGTTCAGGCTCTGCATCTCTGCATTTCGGCACAGAATTGTTTTCCACATTGCAATACACACTTTTCTCATATGAGCATTTCAGTAAACTCGGCGCTACTCCCCCGAACTATAATTCAAAACAGAAATAACTGAACCTTGAACATTATGGAGGGCTTGAGTTTCAGTGGTGTGGAGCATGCGCATTAATTCTTCCCTGAACTACGTACGATCAATGTGGAACATGAGCTGCACTGCAACTAGATTTCCACTAACAAAGAAAGCCTTCTAACTAGATCCCTCCCTTCTAGCTAGCTAGCTAGTAGGTCAAGCGGTCCATCAGCAACCCCTTGGAACGTTGGAGAACCCAGCGGTGAGCTCTCCATCCAAAACTTTCTTAACTGAAAGGCAAAGGAATCCAACGGGGATTTGGTGGGGAAAGGAAAGAACTGATCTTCAAGTGACCGACGAAGGGATGCTGCTGATCGAACCCGAGGTAGGTCGAGTTTCGGGGGCCATGGAGTTGCCTTCAAGGCTCTGTAACCATGGTGCTGTGCTGCTGCTCTCCTAGCTAGGTATCTCACGCTCAACCTTTTTATCCGACTTCTGTTGTTAAATCCTCTAGAGGGACCTGGACTGCCCAACCCACACCATGCCACGAAGCAACTCTGTAACTCCAATTAATCCTGCTAGAAAGAAACTACTGTATGTCCTAATAATTCCAAATGCTGGTACGGTCTCTTCAAGAACACATGATTAAAGGACGCCTTTTCTCTCTTTGGCTTCTAGGGTACCAATCATTAATAAAGCGAGTGAAGTAGACATGCTAGACTTGATCGAGCACTAGTCTGAAATTCACCTGGTGGCTAATGAGCTAGGCTTCTTTGCCTTGGCGCTTTTCCAAAAGATATTGTCGGCCATGTACCAAGCTTGCTTCCCAGGACCAGGAACAGTGCCACAAAACCGATATAGGAACATTACAAAATAATCAAACGACACCATATGCAGAGCAGGACAAGAACTATGAAGTGCAGTAGGAGTAACAGCATGAAGTGCAGAGCAAGAGAAGCTAATTTTGAACCAGTGCTGGTACTAGTGGGAGTATTTTCTTGGGTGAAAAGACATGGATAAATTGGTCTGCAAGCGAATTTTACAAAACCATAGCATGGCTAGCTAGCATTCCAGACTCTATGCTAGCTCCAGATCACCACTTAAGCCTCCTTTTTTGTCAGGTGAGGTGTAACATCACTAATTCCACTAATTCCTGAATGTCAGATAAGTATTCCATATGTCTCAAGAATCTTTTTTTTTCGATTGATGTCTCAGGAATCTCTGTTACATTACATTACAGCGAGATAAAGCTTTCTGAAAGTGCTGCCGGATACCGAAAGGAAAGGAGAAAACGAAGCCAAAGTGGAAAAAAAGAAAAGAAACCTGAAGGACACGCTGGCTGAAGCGTTCGTCCCAACTAATAAAACAGCTCTGCTTTCTGCCCATCTGCTTGCTGACTGAATATGGGTCTGGATTAATCTCCGCCAGCGATGTGCGCCGTCGTGTTTCCACGTGTGAAAACCACGCGAACGAAATCGACGATTCAGCGCTGAATGAAAGAGCGTTCCACTACCGCGTGCTCCGATGGGAGCAGCTGATCGGACGACAATATTTTATATAGAGAGAGAGACCAGATCAAATGGCATTTGGGTTCCACAGATTTTCAAAAATTCAGAAGCTTTTGTGTTGAGCACACTTGCAGGATGATCATGTTCTTTGGTCAACAGTGATCGTACGTTGATCATTGAGTGCGACCGTGAAGGAATGAGTGGGAGGAACGAGACCAAGCTTAAAAAAACGACATGATCGATATATACTAATATTTCTGAAGCTTTTTGCTGCGAATTCTAGAGGATCAGTCTGGCAATGTTTTAAAATGCGCACGCTTGTGTGTGCGCGCTTCTAGTGGCATGTCAAATCAGGTTGGTAGTTAGTATGTGAGATGAGACGTTCCATTTCCGTATCGATCATAGCTGGCTGGCTGGCAGGACGGGTGGATAGTAGCAGTATTATCAGGCATAATATGCCCATTAATGGGGATGGGTTAATGCTTAATTCTTTGATCGCTACAGATGGCTGTGCATACGGATGGATTATGTTTAATTCTGTTTCGGTCACATACATGCATGTCAAGGGCAATTAGCAGGTTGAAATCAAGCACACGAACGCCCCACCACTAATTGAGAGGCTAACTGTTAACCGTGACGCTCGGCCAACGTTCAGAATGCGAAGTACAGTCCGGCCGACTCGACCATGCGTCGTCTCCATCGATTGCGATCTTACTCGACCTCTGTACCTCCAACACGTCCGTGAAATTTCTCTGCATCCACGAACTGTAGCTTGTGAAGTTCAGCACAGAACTCTAGCCAGGAGAGGGTTAATGTGTCATTGGCTGGTCCAGCGGTCCTGAACTCCTGATCGAGCTGGGGCAACCAAACCGTACCGTGCTGTACATATCCCACATCAGCAATCATATCACAGCCCGAAGATTCCACAGTACCAAGAGCTAGCTAGCTATCAGATCAGATCGTCGATCATACAGAATGTTAGAAGAGGCGTGTCCATCGACCGGCGTTAGGCCGGCCGTGGTGGCTCGCTTCTGGAGGATTGGACACGCAACAAACTCAACAGACGGACAGATCGTCTCTATCTGGGTCACTGTGCTTCGATACCAGAGTACTAGTACCACTAACAGTATTTGTATGTAGTCTTGAAGCGTGGCTAGAAATATAGACGGCTCACCACAAGGTACCACTGGGTGTGTCGTACTTGAAGCTACATTTCAATCGACTTTAAGTTGATTACCAGTTCAATCCTTTTTGTTTTTTATTTGTTAATGATACGCTATGTGAGTTATCAATGTCTCAAACAGCTCTTAGCATTGTGTTGTTTACACAACATGGTTAGGATCAGTTTGATATTAACATATTAACTTTTATAGAAAAAAACTAAATTATGTAACTAATTAACCCTATCACACGATAAAATCCAACCAATGGATGGTAGTATTTATGTAGCGAGCTATAATATTTGGGATGTTCGTAAAAAGAGGGTACATGTAAACTTTTACTAACACGTGAAGAAGACAAAAACTAAAATGACTTCAATCGTTGAAGATGCACATACCCCCAAACACACGGGTTCCCCAAAAGGTATGGCACACAAGGTTCAAAACAAAGTTGATTCACAAGACGATGGTAGAGTGGAGCCTAGACCGCCACCCATGATGAGCAGAAATCTCCTCTGGCGCCTTCTTCAACCGTATACATGACAAGTTTGGACCCGGTGTAAAAGAAGAGATAATAACACCAAAAGTATAATTGTTGTTGGACTAAACTTTGCTATTATCACTCTTATTCCCAAAGAACCTGATGCCAGGGATATGAAAAAGTTCAGACCTATTAGTCTTGGTAACTGTAGTATGAAGATCATCTCTAAAGTCATTACCAACAGGCTCTCCCTTGTGGGTAGTAGACTGATATCTAGTAATCAAACTGCCTTTATTAAAGGTAAGTTTATTTTAGAAAGTGTGGTGTCAGCCCAGGAGCTCATCCATGCTGCTCATTCCAAAGGTAATCCTGCCCGAGTTCTTAAGCTAGATTATAAAAAAGCCTATGATAGGGTAGATTGGGCCTTCCTGGATGAGATGCTCCTCTCTAGAGGGTTTGGCCCTGTCTTCGGAGGATGGATTAGAAGCCTGTTGGTAGGGGGTTGTTTGTGTGTCAGTGTCAATGATGAAAACAGTTCCTACTTTAAAGTGGGAAAATGCCTCAAACAAGGTGACCCCTGTTCCCCCATCCCTTTTTAACTTGGTGGGGGATGTCTTCTCCAAAATGTTATCAAAAGCTGCCAATGTTGGATTGATCCAGTGGCTACTTCCTCAAGTTGTTCCTGGTGGTATAGTCAGTCTCCAGTATGCCGATGATACAATTTTGTTCCTTGATCCCAAGTTAGCCTATGCTAGGAACATGAAATGGATCATGTCCTTCTTTGAGAACATGTCAAGGATGAGGATTAACTACCATAAATCAGACCTAATGACTATCCATGTGGACTCTAGTCAAGCTAATGTCTTTGCACAAGTGTTTTGCTGCAAGATTGCAAACGTCCCCTGTAAATATCTTGGAGTTCCTCTCCACTAGAATAAACTGAGAAAAGAGGACTTAAACCAGTGATTTATAAATCTTTTAAACGATTTGCTAGGTGGAGGGGCAAACTACTTAGCTATCAGAGCAGACTGGTCTTGCTTAAGGCCTGTATTGCTAGCATTCCTATGTATCTCCTATATGTAATTAAGTTCCCTAAATGGGCAATCAAAGTTATAAATTCTTAGATGGCTCACTTCTTATGGAGTGACTCTAACAATAACATAAAAATACCATCTAGCTAATTGGGACTTAGTGTCCATGAAACAAGAGTTTGGTGGTCTTGGTATCCAAAATTTGGGGGATTTTAACCTCTACATGTTGGCTTCTTGGATCAAAAGGTACCATGCTGATTTAGGAAAGATTTGGAAGAAAATTATTGATTTCAAATATGATCCCGACCCTAATGTGTTCTCGGCTATCCCTAGTGTTAGTTCACCTTTTTGGAAAGGTGTTATGTGGGCAACCAGAGCTACTAAATGTGGTTATAGGTGGAAATTAGGAAATGGTGGAAAAAAATAAAGTTTTGGAGTGATGTTTGGATAGGTAACTGCAGCCTTGTTGTCTGCTTTTGGGACCTGTTCGAAATCTGCAATGAGCAGGACATTTCTGTGGCCAATGCCTATCAAGGCCATGAGCTTATGCTCACGTTTAGAAGGAACGTCTCCCCTGAGGGATTTGCTAGATGGCTAGAACTTTCTCAACTAGTGGGATCTTTTGATCTTACATATGAGGAAGATGTTCCCACTTGGTTGTTCCATTCATCTGGAATCTACAGTTTAAGGTTATTTTATGGCTTTGTGAATAACAGGGGCGTTGTCCCTGTCCACACTCCAGCTGTTTGGAAACTTAAAATCCAACCTAGACTTCATGTCTTCCTTTGGCTGTTAGCTAATAACAACCTTCTTACTCGAGATAATCTAGCTAAACGCAGGCTTGTTGAGGACGGGTCTTGTCTTTTCTGTTCTGAACTTGAAACTTGTCACCATTTGTTCTTTGAATGTTTTGTTGCCAAGTTGGTTTGGCCTGTCATCATAGACATTCTAGGGATTGAGTTTGGCAAAGATTTTGAATCTATTGCAAGATGGTGGATCAGTGAAGACAAGAACTCACATATTAATTATCTCTGTGTTGTTGTCCTTTAGGCAATTTGGAAACTAAGAAATGTTATGTGTTTTCAGGGTTTGGTCTGGCCAGGTGTTCAGGACATATGGAAGAGGGTTGCATCCAAGCTGGAGCAATGGAAGACATTGGCACCTCTTTCGACGTCACACCTCCTCGCCAGGAACGTCCAGAAGCCGAACAAGTTGCGCGGAGAGCTTTTGTGAATCGCCTGGCCCTGATGGCGCGTTCGGGGGTTTCCCTGATCCTGAAGCAGCTCAGGAGGCCACCTGCCAGCGTCTCCTCGCGAAATTTCTCTCCAAGTCTATGTAGTGGCACGTGCTGGTTGTTTCCCCCTTGAGTTGTTCTCGTTGGATCTTACTACTGGTGTAGCTTAGACTATCTTTCTGGCATCACCGCTCTGGTGGTTGCCCGTGTGCTGTAATCGAAAATTGTTGTAAAAACCTGGGCCGTTTTGGTTTCAATGAAACCCGGGGTCGCCCCTTTTAGTCTAAAAAAAGTATAATTTTGTCCTCCATGTGAAAGTTGGTACAAGTACTTGAAAAATAGGGTCACATGTACAAACTGTTATATTGTGCATTGATTTAAGTACACAATTGCTCTTGTAGCCATGCTAGCAGACGACATGCAAGAAAACCCCTGAGTGCATCATGAATTTGCTGGATAGGTCCTCCTCTACTCTTAATTCCCTATTTTGTCTCCTGAAAATCCTTAACCCTGCTAGCCCGTCGAGCAGCGGTGGTAGTGGGATGGTAACCGCTAGGGGTTGTTTGACGTGCATCAGTTGTATGGGATCTACGGAGAACCTAGGGCTAGCGGTGGTATGCGGAAGTACCATGTCATTGGCACTCCTGGTGCAGGTTACGGCGGTGGTGGCAGGAACTTTGACGGCGATGGGAACCAGGCAAAGGTCATCGTGTGGGTACTAGGACCCACACGCTGCAATGGAGGTGCGAAGATGGAGAGATGTAGTTATCCATTTACTTATTTTTTCTTCTAAATTTTGACTGCATTTTCTTCAATTTAGCTTCAGAACTAGAACTTTGTGCACTTTGTTTGAATTTTATGAATATGAAGCATTCTAGTCAAGATAGGAAAATTCGATGCAATTGTGATGTGGATCTGATGGTGCAGGGCTTGCACTCGTTGGGAGACCCCAAGAGGTATGATGAGCACAACAACAAGTTCCCCTCAGAAAGAAACCAAGGTTGAATCGACTAGTAGGAGAAAGAAATCACTTCGGAAGGTTGATGCAGCTGATATTGGAAGGACGCACTACCGGTTCAGCAGCAACGTGGAACCTACACAACACAATCAAATCACTTTGCCCCAACGAAGCAGTGATGTTGTCAATCTCACCGGTTTTGTTGAAAACAAAGAGGTTAAACGTATGGTGTGAAAAACAGTAGGAGAAAAATAGTAACAGTTTGAAAACAGTGATGGCAGTGGTTGTATTACCAGTATGAGGAAAATGGACCGGGGTCCACAATTCACTAGCGGTGTCTCTCCAAAACATATACATAACATGCTGGGTAAACAAATTACAGCTGGGCAATTTACAGATATAAAGGCTGCACCATAGTGCATATGCATGACATGATGATTACTATGTGATTCAGGCGGGCATTACAACAAGATACATAGAGTGTTATCCAACTGCATCTATGACTAATAATCCAACCTCAGAATGTCATCTGAGCAAACCTTGGGTATTAAGTTGCAAGCAATAAATAATCGCAGTAAGAAAAGTGTGTAATGTAAACAATAACATCATCCTTAGACAAAGCATTATTGTTTTCTCCCTAGTGGCAACAGCACATCCCCCACCCGTTTAGATTTCTGTCACTCGAGCATAAGTGAAAGGAAGGCATGAACCCACTATCGACCATAAATACTCCCTCTTCGAGTTACTAGCATCTACTTGGCCAGAGCATCTACTAACAACGGAGAGCATGCAAGATCATAAATAACATACACATGAAAAGAACATGATAGATTGATAATCATTGGACATAGCAATCAAGCTTCATCGGATCCCATCAAACACAACATGTAGCATTACAATAAGATGATCTTGATCATGTAGGGAAGCTCACAAGATCTAAACATGAGGCATAAAGAGGAGATAACAACCATCTATATATTTCTATGGACCCGTAGTCCAAGGATGAACTACTCACGCATCATTCCGGAGGGGAGCATGGTTGTGTAGATCCCTCCGGTGATGATTCCCCCTGCCGGCAGGGTGCCGGGGAGAGCTCCAGAACCCTCCCGAACTAGTGTTGACGATGACGGCGACTACGGATGTTTTTGGTGGAAAAGGCTTGGGTGTTTAGGGTTAACCTTTCGAGGAGAATATATTGGAGAGAGTGCAACGTCGGTGGGCAGCCAGGGGGCACACTACCCCTGGACGCGGCCAGGGAGCGCGCCCACCCATGGTGTGGGGACCCTGTGGCTCCCCTCCGGGTCCCCTCTGGACTCCTTGTGCACGACGACTTTCTAAGACTTCCGGGATTCGAATCGTCCAATTCCGAGAATATTTCTAGAACAATTTTCTGAAACTAAAAATAGCAGAAAACAGAAACTGGCTCTGTGGCATCTTGTCAATAGGTTAGTCCGAGGAAATCGATAAAAATGGCATAAAGTGTAAAGGAAACATGTAGCATATGGCATGAAAACAACATGGAACATTAGAAATTATGGATACGTTTATGACATATCAATATCCCCAAGCTTAGTTCCTACTTGTCCTCGAGTAGGTAAACGATAAAAACAAATAATTTTTAGGTGACATGCTACCAACATAAACTTCATCATCTAAATTGTAAAAGCATATGTACACTGAGATCATAGTACTTTAAACATAGGCATGATAGATATAATTTTAACAATGAAACTTAGAAATCACCTTGCATCATGAAAAGTAACACAAATAAAAGATCATGAATAAGAATGCACTTGAAAGTTATACGCTTGTTTCGAGCATAGATAAAACATAGCAAAGTGATATTTCTCTTGTCCTTAAGAGTGGGGATAAACATAAATGCCAGGACACCTTCAAAGTTCAAGTGGATGACTAGAACACATAATTTGAGAGTAAATAATAATACATCATGAATCAATTAATAATAGTTTCTGGGACAAATGCACATTAAACTCAGAATGGCAACTATGCTCTCTCAATTGTGCATAAAGTTAGAAGATGGAGACTCAACATAAAAGTAAAATAAAGCCCCTTCATAGAGGGAAGCAGGGATCAACTCATGTGCTAGAGCTTTTTATTTTATTAAACAGAGGTATTGAAAACATTTTTTTGTAGAGAGGTGTATGCTTATGTCAACGAATGGTAAACAGAAAATACATTACGTCACAAGTCAACTAGACTTCACAAGAGCGGCTCCCATTGAAGGACTGGTGACCCACACGTATAGGGGGTGTATCATAGTACTTTCGATAAATAAGAGTGTCGAACCCAACGAGAAGCAGAAGATGTTGACAAGCAGGTTGGATAGAGGATTCACTGTAAACACTAGCAAACGGGGTTTTTGGAGGTTTTTGTTATAGCAAATAAATAAAGTGCGAGTAAATAAAGTGCAGTAAATAATATTGCAGCGAGTGGCCCAATCCTTTTGAGAGCAAAGGACAGGCCGGTTGTGTTACTTATGACTACCAAACGTTCTCGAGGACACATGGGAATTTCGTCAAGTGCTTTCGCTTTATTACGGTTGATTAATATCCATTGGTTCATGAAGTGTTGTGTGGGTGAACCTATGCTAATGCACCGCCCAATTAGTACTAATACATACTTGTGATTAAAACCCTCGTAAGCATCCGCAAATACAAGAAAGTAATTAAGATAAATCTAACCAAAGCCTTAAAATTCTGGGATTCTACGCTCCCTCGTGCATTGGTTTCCTAACGGGGGTTTAGGTTTCTGTCACTCTAGAAACCCCACAATTAGTAGCCAAATACACAATGCATCCTTCTAGGCCCATAAATTTGAAGTATCATGTAGTCGACGTTGACATGACACCACTAGAAGAATAGCACCACAACTTAAATAACGAACCACGAGATATTACTTCAACATAACGTCACTACTAACATCATGACTTCTCGCATGTCCTCAAGAACTAAACGAACTACTCACAAGACATCATATGGATCATAATCAGAGGTGATATAATGGATGATAACCATCTGGTCATAAAGTGCTAACACCGATAAATCTCATAAGCATCAACTACTAACAAGTAATCCACACCGGGAGAGAGATCTAATGTAAAACAACGATAGAGGCCCCTAATTGTTACAGCGGGATGATAGTCGATGATGAGGGTGATGGTGCTGGTGGTGATTGTGATCAAGATGATGATCTTGATGATGCCCGGAGTGATGACGGTGACGATGGCGATGATTTCCCCTCTCCGGAGAGGAATTTCCCTAGCAGATTTCTCCCTGCCAGAGAGCTTTTCTCTCTCGGGTGTTTTCCTCCCCGAGGCGGTGGAGGAATAATTCTTCGATGATGGTCTAGTGGTTAAGTTTCCCTCGGGGTCAAGTACGCGAAAAATATCGACCAGAGGTGGGCCAGGGTGGCCACACCACGTGGCGGCGCAGCCAAGGGGGGCACGCCACCCCATGGTGTGGGACCCTGGTGGCCCCCCTCTGGCTCTCCTCATGGCTGGCTCCCTCATGTGAACTTCTAATATATCTCTGGTGTCCCACCTCTTCTTCTGATCTTCTGAAATAGGGTATCCTGGCGGTGCTTTTTCCATCAGATTTCTGGTCCCAGTGTTTATTCTCCAAAAAATATGAAACATGCAAAATAAGATAAAATAACATAAGGGATGAATCATATCATGAAATGTACCGATGAATAACAGAAAATAACAATATAAAATGGTGATCCAAAATGGACGTATCAACTCCCCCCAAGCTTAGACCTCGCTTGTCCCCAAGCGAAACTGAACTCAGTAAACATGACCACAGGTTTATGGAGTGAGGTGTCGATAAATAAAATAAGGACAAGAGGCATCACATCTAACAAAGAATAAGTCATTTTAGACATCAACTTCCTCTCATATAATCAAACTTAAAACAAGTAGAGGAACAACAAAGGTGAAAAAAGTAAATCAAAATTGGTGAAGGCAAACTTTGTTCTTGGTCAGAGACCAATTAACAGTGTACTTATCTTTCGATCAGAGTCTTTATACTAGAGCTATATTGCAATTTTTATCATGCTCAATTATAACGGTCTCTTTGCAAACATTGGTAACTTTCTAACTGGTATTCAAACATATAAAAGCATTTGCAGAAACAAGGAAGAATAAAGAACATGATTGAGTAAATCAACATGTAGCTGGATGAATCACAACAACTCAAATGCTTGCTTAAGACAGAGAGAAGTAGGTTTACTGACTCAACATAAAGGTAAAAGATAGGCCCTTCGCAGAGGGAAGCATTGATCACTCATGTGCTAGAGCTTTCATTAAACCGAGGTATAAAAGTTTGACACTCCTCCCAACCTTTCTTACACAAACCATGGCTAACCGAATCCTCGGGTGCCTGCCAACAATCACAAACCGTGGAGGAGTGTATAAATTTTGAGAGGCGTATGTTTATGTCAACGAATGGCAAACATAAAATACAGTATGTCACAAGCCAACTAGACTTCACAAGAGCGGCTCCCATAGAAGGACGCAACTGGTATAGAAGGTCATCCCTCTTTCTCTTTTGTTTACACAATTATGCTTTGACTGATAAATCAGGGGCAAAAATAGTGAAGAAAATTTGTATTATTATTTGGGGCTGGGAACCCCGCTGCCAGATCTTCTAGCATTTGGATAAGTGGATGAAGCCACTAGTCCAGGGTGTGAAATCCAATCAACAAGTGAGATAAAGATTCTCTATTTGCGTCCTCATGAGCGAAAACAGGAGCACAAAACAGGTGTAATTTTTAAGGTTTAAAGGTAGCACACAAGCAATTCACTTGGAGTGGCGGTGAAATACCACATATAGTTAGGTATGATGGACACAAATGGCAAGGTTTTGGGATCAAGGTTTGGATGCATGAGAAACATTCCCTCTCAGTACAGGTTTTTGGCTAGCAAGATTGGGTAGCAAGCATAAGAATGGAACTAAAACAAACAAAAACATATATGATAAAGCCAATCATGCAATCTTCCTTGAAGGTGCAAACAAAATTATTTGAAAATACTAAGCTTATGGTCTAACAAGAAAGAAAGATCATGGAATAATATATCTACATGCAACTCCCTCCTTTCTACTTAAGTCTCAACGAATTGTTGCTACTCACCAATGCTAAGTTTGCCAAAACCAACTAGATTATCTTGAATCTCCAACATTGATACCCATACTAATAACAAGATCAAACACATAACAAAAATTGCAAACTAAAATAAAGTAGAACAAGTAGATGTTGAAACTTCTCATTAATATTTCATTACGACAACTCAAACCAAGGGATACACCAATAACCAACTAAGGATCAACACTTCCATACCGCAAACCATACTATATGATATTTTCTCTACTCGCGATATGACTCTACTAAAAGGGAAAAAGGGTGAAAGATAAAGGTGTGATACCGCGGCACTCCCCCAAGCTTGGAACAAGCCAAGGGGATGCCAATACCAATGACGAATCAATTCTTCAGTGGTGGTGGTGAATCCTTCTCATCATCAGACTTCCAAGGTAAAGGCTCTCTATCCACAAATGATGTACTGGTCTCCAACATCCTGAAACTAGTAGCATAGCTTATACGTTTAAACATGTTCTCGTACTCACAGTTCTGATTCTACACATCATAGAGTTGTGCTTGCAAATCGTTGGTGGTCTTGGTGAGTGAGAAAATCTCCTCGCAAAGCTTCAAATTCTCCTTCTTGTACTCAGCGATCTGTTCTGTCTTTATCCTGTGGATGATGTCAACTTCACGCTCCGCCATCTTCTTGTACCTAAAGACTTCTTGCTCCAACTCTTCCATCCTAGCTTCCAAACTGCCTTCTCCTTTAGGGCCCCGAACATCTTCAATCTGCACCTCCCCATCCTTAAGCAACAACTCTTTGGGATGCATCTTCAACTCGTTCATGTTCGGGTTGCCGACATTCTCAAAGAAACTGTCTTTGAGAGGTCCAGGAGAGGACATTGTGGCTCTAGATCTGAAGATGTAACCTGGCAGAAACAGCTCGAAACAGAAACACCACGAGAAAACTATATACGGACATCGGCGAGTTCGGGAGGTTATATAGAAAAAATATGTGTAACGAAAAGAAAGTCCAGGTCGAAAACGAGTCGGAGAGGGGCTCCGGGGCTCCCACTCCATAGGGTGGTGCGGAAAAGGGTAGGCCCGCGCTCCCTCATGGTGTGGTGCCTCCGGGCACCTTCTCCAACTCCTCTTCGGCTCGGTATTTTTTAATATTTTCCAAAAACCAATAATTTATAACTGAAAAGGTATTTCGCGAACTTTTTCTTAAAAGAATTGTTACCTATTCCAAAATAGACTCTATATATTCTAGAATCTTCCCTCTAATGAACTTCTCCGGAGAGATTACTTGAATAACATCAACATCTTCATCATAGGAATCCCTAGAAATATAATGTTTGAGTCTTTGTCCATTTACCACTTGTGTAGTGTTATCTTTGAGGGAAGCAATTTTAATTGCACCCGAACGATACATTTCTTCAATAACATATGGTCCTTCCCATCGGGAGAGTAATTTTCCTGCAAAAAATCTGATACGATACCGACACAATAGAAATTTCTCACCAACATGAAACTCTCTTTAAAGGATTCTTTTATCATGTCATTGTTTAACTTTCTCTTTAAAGAGCTTGGCATTTTCATAAGCTTCACATCTCCATTCATCTAAATGATTCAAATCAAGCATTCTTTTCTTACCAGCAAGTTTAAAATATTTATTTAGTTCTTTCACTGCCCAATAAGACTTGTGTTCTAATTCTAAAGGCAAGTGACAAGCTTTTCCATAAACCATTTTGTAAGGAGACATACCCATAGGATTTTTATAAGCAATTCTATAAGCCCATAAAGCATCATTCAACTTATCTGACCAATTCTTCCAAGATTTATTAACAGTCTTTTGCAAGATAGTTTAATTTCTCTATTTGATAATTCTACTTGCCCACTAGTTTAAGGATGATAAGCTGAGGCAATTCTATGATTAACATCATATTTAGCAAGGGTCTTTCTAAAACCACCATGAATAAAATGAGAACATCCATCAGTCATAAGATATCTAGGCACACCAAACCTAGGAAAAATAACATCTTTAAGCATTTTTAAAGAGGTCTCACCACCAACACTTTTAGTAGGTATAGCTTCTACCCACTTAGTAACATAATCAACAGCAACAAGAATATGAGTGTAACCATTCGAAGGAGGAATAGGACCCATAAAGTCAAATCACCAACAATCAAAAGGTTCAATAACAAGAGAATAACTCATAGGCATTTCATTACATTTAGAAATATTACCTACTATTTGACATTCATGATAATATAAAATAAATTTACGTGCATCTTTAAAGAGAGTAGGCCAATAGAAACCTGACTGTAGAACCTTATGTGCGGTTCTATCTCCAGCGTGATGCCCTCCATAAGCACTACCATGGCACTTCTTCAATATTTCACGTTGTTCATGATCTGGAACACATCTTCTCATAATACCATCTACTCCTTGTTTATATAAATGTGGGTCATCCCAAAAAAAATGCCTCAAATCATAGAAGAATTTTCTTCTTTGTTGAGTTATAAATGTTGGAGGCACATACTTTAAAACAATAAAGTTAGCATAATCAGCATACCATGGACTATCTTGGGATTTTACCTTTATTGCAGCCAACTATTCAGTTGGAAAACTATCATTAACATGAATAGGATCAAAAGTAATGTTTTCCAATCTAGACAAGTTATCAGCAACAGGATTTTCAGCACCCTTCCTATCCACAATATGCAAATCAAACTCTTGTAAAAGAAACACCCATCTAATAAGCCTGGCTTAGCATCTTTCTTTTCCATAAGGTATCTAATAGCAGCATGATCAGTATGAATAGTAACCTTTGAATCAACAATATAAGGCCTAAACTTATCACATGCAAAAACTATAGCTAAGAAATCTTTTTCACTGGTAGCATAATTCTTTTGAGCAACATCAAGAGTCTTACTAGCATAATAAATAACATTCAACTTCTTATCTACGCGCTGTCCAAGAACAACACCTACAGCATAATCACTAGCATCACACATAATTTTAAAAGGTAAATTCCAATCAGGCGGTTGAACAATAGGAGAAGTAGTTAAATCCTTCTTTAAAGTTTCAAAAGCTTCCTTACAATCATCATAAAAAACAAATGGTACATCTTTTTGAACAAGATTAGTAAGAGGCTTTGATATTTTAGGGAAATCTTTAATAAACCTCCTATAAAAACAGCATGACCAAGAACACTACGAATACCTTTAACATCCCTAGGACATGGCATTTTCTCTATTGCTTCCACTTTAGCTCTATCAACTTCAATACCTCTTTCAGAAATTTTATGTCCAAGAACAATTCCTTCATTCACCATAAAGTGGCATTTCTCCCAATTAACAACAAGATTAGTTTCCTCACATCTCTGCAAAACTTTATCAAGGTTGTGCAAACAATTATCAAAAGAAGTTCCATAGACAGAAAAATCGTCCATGAGTACTTCCATAATTTCTTCACAAAAACCATGAAAAATAGCAGACATGCATCTTTGAAAAGTAGCAGGAGCATTACACAAACCAAAGGGCATACATCTATAATCATAAGTACCATAAGGTCAAGTAAAGGTTGTTTCTCTTGATCTTGCTTCCTAACAACAATTTGAGAAAACCCAGACTAACCATCAAGAAAGCAAAAATGAGTTTTCTTAGACAACCTCTCTAACATTTGATCAATAAAGGGTAAAGGATAATGATATTTCTTAGTAACTTTATTAAACTTTCTAAAATCAATACACATTCTATAACCAACTACTACTCTTGGAATGAGCTCATTGTTTTCATTAGGCACAACAGTCATTCCTCCCTTCTTAGGGACACAATGCACAGGGCTCAGCCATCTACTATCAGTAATAGGAAAAATAATACCAGCATCAAGAAGTTTTAATACCTCATTTCTTACCACTTCCTTCATCTTAGGAATTAAATGGCGTTGATATTCAACAACTGGCTTTGCATCAGGTTCAATATTAATAGCATGCTGACATATAGTAGGAGAATTTCCCTTCAAATCATCAAGAGTATATCCAATAGCTCCACAGTGTTTCTTCAGAATTCCCAATAATTTTTTGTCTTCTTCACCTGAAAGTTTAGCACTAATAATAACAGGATATATTTTCTTATCATCAATATAAGCATATTTAAGATAATCAGGAAGAGGTTTTAAATCAAAGAGAAGATCCTCCTTGGGTGGTAATGTGGTACCCAAGTCTTCCACAGGTAAATTGTGTTTCAGTATCACCGGTTGACGAAGAAGAATATCGAAAATCTCATTTCTCTTTTCCACAAAAACATCACTCTCGTGGTTCTCCATATATTGCTGCAAAGCATTGTTAGGAGCAAGAGCAATAGAAGCAAGTTGTTCAACTTTAAAATTCTCATCACGCAATTTAGATTCATAAGGTGCTCTAGCAAATTTGGAGAAACTGAACTCGTAAGATTTTCCATAAAATTTAGTCAAAATCTTCTCTATTTTTAGAATCTATAATAGCACCACTAGTGTTCAAGAAAGGTCTACCAAAAATAATAGGACAAGTCTTACTAGCAGCCTTACCAAGTACTAAAAAATCAGTGGGATATTTAGTTTTACCACACAAAACTTCCACATCTCTAACAATACCAATCGGAAAGACAGTTTCTCTATTAGCAAGCTGAATTAACCTCATAAATATCTTCAAGCTCACAAGAACCAATTCAATGCATAATTTCTCTATAAAGCTCATAAGGTATAACACTAGAACTACCACCAATATCACACAAAACATAATAGCAATGATCACTAATCTTAACAGAAAGCATAGGAACACTAGTTTTCTTAGGTCTATGAGGATGGGAAACAATATTAGAAGCATCCTCACAGAAGACAATGTGTTCATCCTCCACATTTCCACAAACAAGATCTTTCATTATTGCTACAGCAGGTTCAACAGTTATTTGTTCATCAGGTTCAATAGATTTATTATTAGTCTTACTAACCACACTAGCCACCATAGAGTGTTCTTTCACCTTAGCAGGGAAAGGCATTCTTTCAACATATGGCTCAGGAAAAGTAGGATTAACATCATGCACTTCTATATTACTAGTAGGAATAATATCTTTATAAGGTGCATGGTACTTGTGATAATCCTTTTTAGGAATATAAAGATAGGAGGCAAAAGCTTTAAGATAGTTTGCAAAGATTTGAGAATCAAGACCACAAACAACACTAACATCATAGAAATCACTGGTTCCTATAAAAGATTTAATGCATTCATAATCATAATTTATACCTGACTTTCTACCTTTGTCATTCTCCCATCCTTCAGTGTTTTCTTGAATACGGTCAAG
The DNA here is from genome assembly GCA_028641055.1 of Alopecurus myosuroides. Lineage (NCBI taxonomy): Eukaryota > Viridiplantae > Streptophyta > Magnoliopsida > Poales > Poaceae > Alopecurus > Alopecurus myosuroides. The sequence continues at coordinate 271,114,987 of CM054062.1, read as the reverse complement.
AATATCCCATTTAACTTCTTCCTTCATACGTGTGAATAATCTAGAACAAGAAGCATCCAATAAATCCTTATCATGAAGAGAAAGCCTTGCATAAAAATTATTTATAACAATATTTCTCGCGAGTTGATGAACGGGACATTTAAGCATTAATAACTTCATTCTCCCCCACGCTTGGGCAATACTCTCTTCATCATGAGGCCAAAAACTATAGATTTGATTCTGATCTTTATAAATCTCACTAGGAGGATAGAATTTAGAATAAAAGAGAGGAACAATTTACTCACATCCAATAGATTCACCATTCTTCAGTAATTTGAACCATTCAGCGGATCTTCCTTTCAGCGATAAAGAAAATAATTTCCTTTTAACTTGATCCATTGTAATACCTGCACACCTGAATAACTCGCATAATTCATGTATAAAGAGCAAATGATCACCGGGATGGACAGTTCCATCACCGTAATAGCAGTTATCCATAACACGTCCAACAATTTTCATAGGTATTTTATAAGGATCCAATTCAGCAGAGGACGGGTTACCAACTACCCTAGTAGCAACAGTAGAAGTACCCCTAAACAGAGAACCAAAAGTATTCTCCATAATGAAATAAAACAACAGGCAGAAATAAAAACAGCACTCACAGTAAAAGTTTCTCTTACCAATTCCACTTACCAATAGCGCTTCACTCCCTGACAACAGCACAAGAAAATAGTCTTGATGACCCACAAGTACAGGGGGTGTATCGTAGTACTTTCGATAAATAAGAGTGTCAAACCCAACGAGGACCAGAAGGTGTTGACAAGTAGGTTGGATACAGGATTCCCTGAAACACTAGCAAACGGGTTTTTGGAGGTTTTTGATATAGCAGATAAATAAAGTGTGAGTAAATAAAGTGCAGTGAATAATATTTCAGCGAGTGGCCCAATCCTTTTGAGAGCAAAGGACAAGCTTATTGTTTTACTTATGACTACCAAACATTCTCGAGGACACATGGGAATTTTGTCAAGTGCTTTCGCTTCATTACGGTTGATTAATATCCATTAGTTCGTGAAGTGTTGTGTGGGTGAACCTATGCTAATGCACCGCCCAACTAGGACTAATACATACTTGTGATTAAACCCCTCGTAAGCATCCGCAAATACAAGAAAGTAATTAAGATAAATATAACCACAACCTTAAAACTCCGGGATCCTACACTCCCTCGTGCATTGGTTTCCTAACGGGGGTTTAGGTTTTTGTCACTCCGGCAACCCCACAATTAGTAGCCAAACACACAATGCATCCTCCTAGTCCCATAAAGGTGAACTATCATGTAGTCGATGTTCACGTGACACCACTAGAAGAATAGCACCACAACTTAAATACCGAACCACGAGATATTACTTCAACATAACTTCACTACTAACATCATGACTTCTCTCATGTCCTCAAGAACTAAACGAACTACTCACAAGACATCATATGGATCATAATCAGAGGTGATATAATGGATGATAACAATCTGGTCATAAAGTGCTAACACCGATAAATCTCACAAGCATCAACTACTAACAAGTAATCCACACCAAGAGAGAGATCTAATGTAAAACAACGATAGAGGCCCATAATTGTTACAGCGGAATGATGGTGGATGATGAGGGTGATGGTGCTGGTGGTGATGATGATGATGATGACGATCTTGATGATGCCCAGAGTGATGACGGTGACGATGGCGATGATTTCCCCTCCCCGGAGAGGAATTTCCCCGGCAGATTTCTCCCTGCCAGAGAGCTTTTCTCTCTCGGGTGTTTTTCTCCCCGAGGCGGCGGCGGAAAAATTCTTCTATGATGGTCTGGGGCTGAGGGTTCCCTCGGGGTCAAGTACGTGAAAAATATCGACCATAGGTGGGCCAGGGTGGCCACACCATGTGGCAGCGCGAGCAAGGGGGGCACACCACCCCATGGTGTGGGCCCCTGGTGGCCCCCCTCTGGCTCTCCTCGTAGCTGGCTCCCTCATCTGGACTTCTAAGATATCTCCGTTGTGCCCCCTCTTCTTCCAATCTTCTGAAATAGGGTATCCTAACGGTGCCTTTTCCATCAGATTTATGGTCCCGGTGTTTATTCTCCAGAAATTATGAAACATGCAAAATAAGATAAAATAACATAAGGGATGCATCATATCATGAAATATATCGATGAATAATAGAAAATAAAAAATATAAAACGCTGATGCAAAATGGACGTATCAAGGACGCTTCTGGTATAGAAGGTCATCCCTCTTTCTCTTTTGTTTACATAATTATGCTTTGACTGATAAATCAGGGGGGAAAATAGTGAAGAAAATTTTATAGTAACCAATTTTGGGGTTGGGCACCCCGCCGCCAGCTCTTCTATCATTTGGATTAGAGGATGAAGTCACTAGTCCAGGTGTGTAAATTCCAACCAACAAGTGAGATAAAGATTCTCTATTTACGTCCTCATGAGCTAAAAAAAAGAGCACAAAACAGGAATATTTTTGAAAGTTTTAAAGGTAGCACATAAGAAATTTACTTGGAGTGGAGGTTAAATACCACATGTAGGTAGGTATGGTGGACAGATTTGGCAAACTTTGGTTTTGGGGAGTTGGATGCACGAGTAGAGCTCAGTACAGGTGGAGGCTAGCAAAAGACTGGGAGCGACAAATCAAGAGAGCAATAATGGTCATAATCATGCATAGCGACAAAAACATTATTAATCAAATCATAAAGGGTATTACAAGTCAAAAACTAAATGATCATAGAGGCTATAAGTGACAGGTTTGTACTCATAAACATGGTGTAAGCATGCGCTAAATCAACCAAATAAAGCATTCGAAAGAGAACACCACAAATTCATGCTTCAATATGAAAAAAATAACTCATGATTCTTTCAATGGCACATTAAGCACTCTCAGCTATTTAAACAAGTCATGCTACAATAACAACAACTAATAATGTAATTAAAATAACATCTAGAATGACATGAAAAAGTCTAGCCACAGTCTATACAAGCTTCTATTTGCACCGTTATAAGCACGAAAATTGTACTACTGCTTTCCAACACCAAGCATTTTATACTAAAAAAATCTCTCCAAGAGATATAGCAATGAAAAAAGAGAGTACTAACATAACTCTACTAGAACTAACAACTCTGAATAAGAGATGCATGAAAAACAGGAGCTAAAAGGATTTGCAGCAGCTAGTAGAAAAACTAAGAATACGAGTATTCAATGAAAAAGCGGAGCGTCTCTATCTCCCACACAAAGAATGCTAGGTTCCAACAATATTAGTTCAGCAAGGAAAACAAAATAAAACAAAACAACACAAACAGACGCTCCAAGTAAAAATTCATATGATGTGACCGAATAAAAATATAGTTTCACTAGAAGTGACCTGATAAATTGTTGATGAAGAAGGGGATGCCCCAAGCTTAGACTCTTGATTCTTCTTAGAATTTTTTGGGATGAACCACGTGGGCATCCCCAAGCTTTGGCCGTGCACTCTTCTTGATCACATTATATCACCCTCTTATCTTGACCCTTGAAAACTTCGTTCACACCACACTCAATGTAATGCGCATTAGATGGTTAGTGCACAATAAAAAATTCACATGTTCTGTATGGACACAAGCATTATTAATAATTTTAAACATTATCTACAGCCACGAATGTTTTGTGAAGAAAAGACATCCACTCGACATAGTAAAGAGAGAATGCAAGTAAAAAGGCAGAATCTGTCAAAACAAGAACAGTCTGTAAAGACGATTTTTTTCGGGGCACTTACGTTGCTCAAATAATAAAAATTAAAGAATAAAAAAGTTTCAGAATTAGATGAGGAATAAGCACAAAAGATTTAGGTTATTTTGATCTTTCTGTGAATTATGCGATTTTTTTACAGTGGACAGCAGAAATATGTTTCCTACGCAGAAATCCAAAACCAACTCCAACTTTCGCTAGAAACTTTACTTGGCACAACTAATACATGATAATACAGATACAAAGGATTTGCTATAGAAGTATACAACCCCTTGACTCAAAGAAAACAGAGAAAAACAAAGCAAAAAATAAAACCGTGGGCTATCTCCCAAGAAGTGATTTTCTTTAACGCCTTTTAGCTAGGCCCGGATAAATATTATCAAGTGTTTTCAAATGGAGAGGCATTCAAATCAAGATAAGGCAATTCATCAATAATGCATTGTATTTTATCTAAATGAGTTTTATATGTTCATCTCTTAGAACTTTTAGGTTTACTACTCTCATCAAATAAATTTTCAGGAACAATCCAATCAAAGTTCTTTTCTTGGGCTTCATGCAGTGTTACTAATTTAAAGGGGATTGGTATTTTATTCTCCATTTCATTTTTAGGTTCAGATTTTTCAAGAGCACCAACAACATCTACACATGATCCTAGCATATTAAAACAATCATAACTTTTCTAGCTTCTATAGCAACATCTCCAAATTCTTTAAGCATGGTTCTTAAGATAAAATTTGCTGCATCTCAAGTTGAGGAACATTTGCTGCATTATGGGGTGAAGGTTAACAAACCTAGCTTCTAACATGCGAATTAAATAAGTTGCAGCAGTTTCATAATTTGGAGCAAGCTCTACTATGGATTTTTCCTCAAAAAATTTATGCTTACTAACATGATCAAAGAATTCTTTAATGGTATCCTTTCCAAGTATAGAACTACTACCTATGGGTAGATCTTTCAGGGTGAACTTAGGGAGCAACATGATGAAGAATAACAATTGGGTAACAAAAATAACAACTAGAATAAGAACTAATTTTTTTGTGTTTTTGATAAAGAGAAGCAAACAAGAAAAAATAAAATAAACTAAGCAAAACAATAACAAAGTAAAGAGATTGGAAGTGAGAGACTCCCCTTGCAGGAATCCTCTTTCTCCCCGGCAACTGTGCCAGAAATTTGCTTGATGGTGCAAGACTTGCACTTGTTGGGAGACCCCAAGAGGAAGGTATGATAAGCGAACAGCAAGATTCCCTCAGAAAGAAACCAAGGTTGAATCGACCAGTAATAGAAAGAAATCACTTCTGAAGGTTGATGCAGCTGATATTGGCAGGGCGCACTACCGGTTCAGCAGCAACGTGGAACCTACACAACATAATCAAATCACTTTGCCCCAACGAAGCAGTGAGGTTGCCAATCTCACCAGTTTTGCTGAAAACAAAGAGGTTAAACGTATGGTGTGGAAAAAAGTAGGAGAACAATAATAACAGTATGAAAACAGTGATGGAAGTGGTTGTATTATCAGTATGAGGAAAATGGACCGGGGTCCGCAGTTCACTAGTGGTGTCTCTCTAAAACAGATAGATAACATGTTGGGTAAACAAATTACAGCTGGGCAATTGACAGATATAAAGGCTGCATCGTAGTGCATATGCATGACATGATGATTACTATGTGATTCATGCGAGCATTACAACAAGATAGATAGACCGTTATCAAACTGCATCTATGACTAATAATCCACCCTCAGAATATCATCCGAGCAAACCTTGGGTATTAAGTTGCAAGCAACAGATAATCGCAGTAAGGAAAGTGTGTAATGTAAACAATTACATCATCCTTAGACAAAGCATTATTGTTTTCTCCCTAGTGGCAACAGCACACCCCTCCACCCGTTTATGTTTTTGTCACTCGAGCATGAGTAAAAGGGAGGCATGAACCCACTATCGAGCATAAATACTCCCTCTTGGAGTTACTAGCATCTACTTGGCCAGAGCATCTACTAACAAAGGAGATCATGCAAGATCATAAATAACATACACATGCAAAGAACATGATAGATTGATAATCATTGGACATAGCATTCAATATTCACCGGATCCCGACAAACACAACATGTAGCATTAAACAACATGATCTTGATCATGTAGGGCAGCTCACAAGATCTAAACATGAGGCATAAAGAGGAGATAACAACCATCTAGCTACTTCTATGGACCCGTAGTCCAAGGATGAACTCCTCAGGCATCATTTCGAAGGCGGGCATGGTGGTGTAGAGCCCTACGGTGATGATTCCCCCTCCCGGCAGGGTGCCGGGGAGAGCTCAAGAACACTCCCGAACTAGGGTTGACGATGACGGTGGATGCATATGTTTTTGGTGAAAAAGTCTCGGGTGTTTAGGGTTAACCCTTCGAGGAGAATATATAGGCGAGAGGGCAACGTCGGTGGGCAGCTAGCGGGGCCACACCAACCCTGGGCACGGCCAGGGGGCGCGCCCACCCATGGTGTGGGGCCCCTGCGGCTCCCCTCCGGACTCCGTTTGCGCGACGACTTTATCAAACTTCCAGTCTTCGAATTGTTCAATTACGAGAATATTGTCAATAGGTTAGTCCCAAGAAATCGATAAAAATGGCATAAAAGTGTAAAGGAAACATGTAGCATATGGCATGGAAACAACATGGAACATCAGAAATTATGGATACGTTTATGACGTATCAGGATCTACGAGTAATAATCAATCCATTAGTAGTAGGATTCTTAGATATGTTGCATAAGAGAATTTCTAGCTGAAACTTGAGTTTAAGAACTGATGACTAACATTTTGAGGATGAAGAGGTAGATACAAATAAGGAATACATTAAAAGGGTAGATTTCCTATACAAGGATAGAAAAGATGTACTATTTGTGATTATTTTTGTAGCAACCATTGTATATGTTATGTGGTTACTTTGTGTTAGGGGATTTGTGTGACATTTGCAATGTGTATGTACCCAATCGGTGGTGCAATGAAATAAAGTTTGCTTTGTTGTGCCAAATTATATGAGTATTATTGCTAGAAAATAAAAATACATTCATTGATAGCAAGTTATCCTGGAAACTTCCCTTGGAAGTTCGACATAAACTTTCTTGGCATACAAATACGGAAAAGACATTCATTTGATACCAAATATCATGGAAGTTCCCTCGTGAGAAAAGTGACGAAATATTTCCCGATAAGGAGTATCCAAATTAATCCAAATAAATGGCATGATAGTAAGTTCACTAATGAACTAAACCTTATAGTAAAACAAGAAAACGAGTTCATGATGAACTAAACACTTCTGCGGTAAAAGTTGATTGTCGTAAATAATCACTGAATATTGCTTGATTGTTGCCTAATTTTAAGCTGGAATTTAAGTTCAAGAATATTCAATGAAAAACCACATAGCAACCACTACACTTTTGGTATAATTTGAATTGATTTTTCATTACAATTATGAAATATTCTCTAGGAATTAGTAACAATAGGGGATGTCATGCCTTCTGTTTGTCACTCGTGATTGTGAAGGGAGCAATGTTATTGTTGTTAAGATAATTTCTTGAAGTTGTCAAAAACCATTCTGAAGAGCTTGTGCATTACAATTCAACTAACCCCGTTGCTATTTGAAAAATATAATCATTGGGATCCATTCCCATAATAGGGAGCAACTGACATTAGTGTTTAGCTTCCTGCGACAATCGTCTATGCAAATTAGTTTTCTACAGCCTTTGAGAAATCTTCTATTACAGTCATCGTAAGACCAGCACAATGTTGACATGTGTGTTTCTAGAAAGTTCATATCTCTTCCCTTTTATAGTATATGTGGAAAGGAAAAATTTGGAGCCAAGATTTGATTCCCATAGTTACTACCCATAATCCATAGCGGTTAGCCTCGTCACCATGAATGATACTAAATGCCCCCTTTCTTGCGCTTCCCAACTTCCATATGCTGGAACACATGTTATATAGCCTTTGGACATTGGCAACAAAAGTCTTGAGATCCATTCTTTGGTTGCCCCTAATTTTTTATCAACTTTAGCTCCCACACTTTCTGGCAAGTATGTTGTGCTGCATATGACCTCACAATCACTTCTTATGCCCTACTATCTTTGGATGCCTTTAACATCCAATGGCAACCAGGCTAACATATTCGTTTGTCCTACTTGATTCATTACTCTTATTTATTCACATCAGCCATGTTCCTTATACTCTATGTGGTTAATGAATTTCTTAGCTCTTGCAACTTTGAATGCTAGCGTGTCCAAGTAAACTACATTATTGAAGATATTGAGCATGTATTGCAATTATTTCTCCTGGTCATTGGAAGATTTAAATCTCCATCTCCTAGTACCACATCATCCTCTCTCTCAATTATTCCCATGATCCCATTGTTGTGATTAAATACTTTGCCAACATTTACATAAAAAATATCACTATCACCATCTTCTACATCAAAATCAGTATCATAAGACTCATAATTTGTATCCTCTTCTGAAATAATGGTTCCTACAGAACTAGGCAAAGCTAAATGGCTTACCCTCTTTGGAGCCTACATAGGGCTGATAACAGGATGCAACTCTGACCCACCATTATGTGACATCATCTCTAAGAGGCTTTAGAAATTTTGTGTGATCACCCAATATGCAGATTATATTGTGCTCCTTCACTACTTGTGTAATTGTCAAACTATTTGAATCCTTATCTACACACTTCAATCCAGTTGTTATATCTCTCTGTGGCGTACATCAATAAGAATCCAGCCTTGCATATATGTCATGACCTAGGTACTTCACGAAATTCTCAATCTAGAGCAGGGAAAATGTCTCGCATGGTAGTTGTCAAAGAAATCATGTGTAGAGATCATGTCTAAAATATTTTCATTAAGTCCATAGAAAAACCCATTGTGCACTACTAACACTATAGAAAGATTAGGATCATGCCCTGCATCACAGAAAAATGCATAATATTTTATGTCTACGCACGCTTTCATTCTTGAAGACAGTGCTGGGCCTCCAAGTGCAGAGGTTTGTAGAACAACAGCAAGTTTTCCTTAAGTGGATCACCCAAGGCCTATCGAACTCAGGGAGATAGAGGTCAAGGGTATCCCTCTCAAGCAACCCTGCAACTACGATACAAGAAGTCTCTTGTGTCCCCAGCACACCTTATACAATTGGCAGTTGTATAGGTGCACTAGTTCGGTGAAGAGATAGTGAAATACAAGTAATATGGATGATTATAAGTGACAATAGAAATCTGAAATAAAAATGGCATCAAGCAAACATGTAGCAAAACTAATTGTAAACGGTGTTTCAATGCTTAGAAACAAGGCCTAGGGATCCTACTTTCACTAGTGGACACTCTCAACAATGATAACATAATTGAATTAATAAATACCATCTCTTCACTATGCTACTCCAAACCACTCTCCGGTCGAATAACAACACCAATCCATGCGTAGGGCTGTAACAACACTCCTCAAGTCTGTATTCCCTCTCTAGGGCACCCCACGCTGTCACTATGAGCGCCCCAAATTAGTACTAAACAAACGCCACAATTTCATAGGGCCGTCCAACACAAGATATAAATATCATGCTAAAACACACGGTGCCCACACTGCCACCTTTACACCGTGATCAAAGTGTCTACGGAGATCTCATAACAAAACCACTTGGGTAGCATAGCAGATAAAGAGTAACATCTACTTATTCAACTAGATTACAAAGCTCACCATCACATAAAGATCACACCATGGGAGAGAGATGAGACACATAGCTACCGGTAGAGCCCTTGGCCCCGGGGGAGAACTACTCCCTCCTCATCATAGGAGATAGCAATGGCGATGAAGATGGCGGTGGAGTCGACGGAGATGGTTTCGGGGCACTTCCCCATCCCAACAGGGTGCCGGAACAGAGATTTCCGTCCCCCGTAACTAGGCGGCGGCGGCGGAGCTATGGAACTTTTCGTGGAAGAGGGGCGATATCCTTAGGGTTTATGCATCAGGGGGCATATATAGGCGAATGGGCGATGGCGGTGGGCGCCTGAGAGGCCCACACCACCCCCAGGTGCGGCCAGGGGGCCACCCACGCCCAGGCATGGTGTGGGGGCTCTAGGGCCCCCCTCCGGGTCTCCTTTGGACTTCCTGGATGTGTCGATAATTCTAAGACTTCTGGCTTTTGAATCGTCCAATTCCGAGAATATTTCTAGAACAACTTTTCTGAAACTAAAAACATCAGAAAACAAGAACTGGCTCTGTGGCATCTTGTCAATAGGTTAGTCCCGGGAAATCAATAAAAATGACATAAAGTGTAAGGAAAACATGTAGCATATGGCATGAAAACAATATGGAACGTCAGAAATTAAGGATACGTTTATGACGTATCAATATTCAATGCTAAATCACACAAACAATGCAAAAAAAAATCAGCTACCAATACTGACATATAAGCTAAATGCATATAACATTCAAAGAAACATGCACTAGTTTAGATAACACTTCTGTAGAATATTCAGTTAAGATAATTTCCAAAAAATCAACACAGTTACATTGCTAAATTCATACTACTTCTAAAAAAATTATATATACATACTATTCAACAAAATGGTGAGACATTTTACTACTTTTCATATCTAAATAAATACTTAGAATACACTGCCAAAACACGACACGACAATATATCATGCTACCAACATGATTTGAAATCATATTCAGTTTGCACTTCTAATTAAAGATCAAAACTACTATATACACACCAACCATAATATCAATCCCCCAAATCATGGTGGAACAAGAAGATTATCTACTACATCAATCCACACTGAAGAAACTTGAAAATAATCACATAAACATGGCTAGACCAAGGGAAAAGGTTCCTCACATGCATATACAGCCACAACCCTAAATTTCTCATACTGCAGCATGCGTCGGTCATCTTCCACAGGAACCCTAGATAAACGACATATATATAAAGCGCATCGATGGAGAAAACGCCCAAAAGTGCACTAATGGCGATGGAAATAACACATAATACAGTCCGGACGGTCTTTGTCCTAACATAGGCAGTTATTTTTTGCCTCCATCAACGCATAACACTAGCTCTAGGACCTATGTAGGCACGATGTAGTCCTCATCATGGGAGACAGGGGAAAATTGCTCGTAATGTCCAACTTCGACTCAAAGAGACGAAGGGATGATGGAATATTGCAAAAAAAATGAAACCGTGGTCATATCTATTTGCAGTAGAGTGAGTGGAGAAATGAACTAAATAGATAGTTACTAGATTGTACTAATTTTCACATCCAAGATAACTATTTGTACTGCGAGTGTATTCACCTCTTAAAAGAAACAATGGAGAAAGAATCATCGTAGCGTCGAAAACCATGCATGTCGTTTCTACATAATTATACACACCAACATATAACGACATTGCCCATCTAGCTAATTTAATTTTAGTCTAGAACCAGCCTCCATATAAAGCATCCAAAAATATTTGGCACATGAACTCATACGTCTCAAACATATCTATATTTTTTTATTCCTCCATGCTATTATTATGTAATTGTTAAATGCATTTTCTATGCTTTTATATCAATTTATAGAATATTTTATTGGAATCACCTATTAACGCAGTGCCGAGTGCAAGTTGTTGTTTTCTTCGTGTTTTTGTATTGCAAATAATGACGAGGTTTTGATGAATATAAATTCACGAAAAAGTAGAGATTAAAATAACTTTTGATATGGAGAAGGAGAGCAACCGATGGGTGCTAGGTCAGCGCAAGCAGGGGAATGCCGCGTCCTAGCTGCTCCCCTCGCATCACCCCTTCGACTAAAACCCCTAACCTAGAACCACGAGATTTGTAGTTCTTTTTGCGGTTTTCCAATACAGAGCTGCCCCCATCATGAAGACGAATTCAAATCCATGTTTCGATACTCTGTCGGAGGGGGAATCATCACCGAATGTTTCTACACCATCGTCCCCGCATCCATGATGATGAGTGTGTTCTAGTGAGGGTCCATAAAAGTATCTATATGCCATCCTCTTTCTCATGTTCTTCGGTACAAATGTCTCATGAGCTTCCCTACATTGTTGAGATCCATATAGTGTAATTTATATTTTCTGTTGTGTTTGTTGGGACATGATGAATTTTCACTTTATGATCATATCATCTATGTTATCCCTTGATGCTTTTTATTATCCTTGAATTTTTCAATTTGTAGTCTTACATGCTCTTTGATCTTTTATTTACTTTGGCCAAGTTCATGTTTAGATCTCCAAGAGAAGATTCCGTGTAGGATAGTGGGTTGAACAGTGCATATCTTTATATCTGAGGGAAATCAAACGGGAAATAATTTTATTGTGTTTTTTCTTATAAGGATGAAACAAAGCTTTCTTTACCACACTTAATTGATATTTTACTATTTATATTATATCACTATGCTTAAGAAAATTCTCTGTTTCTTAGAACTTAATTCTTAGAGATGCATGTTGGATACGGGTCTCGAAGTGGATAATTGGTTATGATGTTTTTGAATTAATGGTCTATATATCTTAGAGATAATTCTTATATGAATGTTGCACTAGCCATTCTTTATCATAACTAGTTGCAAGTACAATTATGTCAATTTTCCAACTGTTATTTGTTTAACCATCAGTGTTCTATATTTGTGGAAAGATGCCTCTAGTTAAACTATCTCCAGGTCCATATATTAATATTTTTACACTATTGTTTTACTTTTTCTCATTATGGTTTCCTCGTTGGTCTATTTTTTTACTTTCGTTGTTATTCATCACTTTCAACCACACATTGCGTTTGATTACTGTAACTAGCTTGATGGGAAGTTTGACAACCACATACTTGGGGCAAGGTAGTCGTGTTTGTGTAAAGGCACCACATACTTGGTTGACGTCTTGTTTCTCAATCGATATAACTTGCTTCTCAATCGATGAAACTATTTATTGTTGTGCTATTTCATTCTTTCATATTCAGGGGACCCAACCACACAGTGGTGGATACAAGCTAGATGCAACATGAATAATAAATCATCTAGAACGAAATAATTAGTAATTCACAAACAAGTATTTATAGTCCCCTTTTGTAAAGATAAATATACGCATCTCTAGTTTTTTTTAGCAAGATTTGTTTTTAGAAATAGTGACCTTTGCTCAAATACGAAAGAAGACTTCTAACATTCAATGGGACTTTTGTGTGTACTACTAATGTTTTAATGAAAAATATAATCATTTTTTTTTTCTAAATTGACGAATTGATCATTTATTTTTCTTACAAGTTCCTAACTCGTGATTCTTAATTGCGAGTTACTAATTTGGTGCACACTAAAAATAAAAATCGAATTCCACTTTTTAACATTTAGTTGTACATTTATGGCATATAATACCCCATTTAGTGAAAAAAATTCAAAATAGTCCATCCGAAAAATTGGAAACTCGCCTTACCCATTACATTAGATTGATTAATCATGTTAGATTAATGTGGAGCGACAATTATATGTAAAGCTCGGAGGACATCGATGACAATAAGGCCCAGCCTTATATTCTACATTCGTTCTACTCCTTTTCATTTTTGATATCCTCATATCTCGATCACGACCTCAATCCTTGCAAGGGAACACATAACACAGAAAGAGGGTCAATTTTTTTAATGGGATAATCTGGATGAGATTTCACTTGACGTGGTTGGTGTCACAAAAGCAGAACTGATGGGTAACAAGTAGAACTCACTCAAAAATGTATCTAAGTTCTTGTATTTTAGACCTATTGTTTTACATAATTAAGTGTGGGTTTCGGTTCCGCCAGGCTTGTAGCTCTCGTCGACTATCGTCTCAGCTATTTGATATCACTTAAACGTGTGATTTTAACCATCTAATTGCAACATGAAAAGCTCTTACACAAATTTTAAAGTGTATGCAATATTGTCACCATTTTTTACTCACCATATGTACAAACATACAAAAATATTAAAAAAAACATCCCTTTACGAGAGCATTCAGAGAAAAATAATCTGATGCGTGGAATATAGAATCCAACACTTGCTATAACGTAAAAACAAACTGCAGCATGGACACAACATATGCAATAGACACTAACAATCATTGCAACATGTCATTCGTGGGTATGCAGTGAACCAATCGAGTATGAACATAAAAATACAAAAAGTAACTAATATTTTTTTCTATCAACATATTGATCTGCCAATGTCACCATATAAGTCTTATCGGCGACGAATCTTGCTCACCAATGCCATGGGCCTGCAATCATTTTGCTTGGTGGTTCCATACACCTTGATCTACGCCTAGTGGGGGGGTTTTACTATGACACTTGTGTTTTGGAGAAGGTTTTGGGGAGGCAGCAGACGACAAGTGACAAAGGACAAAGGTAAAGAAAGGGCGGACAAATATCTAGTCTTATAAGCATCCCATTAATGATATTTGAACGAATAGTATGGGAACCTAGAGGGGGGTGAATAGGCTTGACACAAAGTTAAATTCTCTAGATAATGAAACTACGGTGAATTTACCTATATGAAAAGAACAAGAACAAATAAAATACAAGCACAAGTAAAGGGGAAGGGAACGAGGTAACCGATATGAAGCACGCGAAGACACGATGTAATCCCGAGTTCCTCCTTATTAAGGGAGTACGTCTCGTTGGAGGGGTGTGAGCTTTGCCACAAAGGCGTCACCCTATTCTCCGGCGAACCCCGCCACAAAGGCCTAGTCCACCTTCCACTATTGATCCCCTTTGAGGCGGGAATCGAATCCTTTACATCAATCTAGGGCACACACCCACAACCAAATTGGGGGCTCCAAACAATCACCACGAATCCAAGAGTAGCAATGGTGTCTAAGTTCTCCACAAAGGAAACCCTAGACTAGAACCCTTAAGTGAATGAGGGGGAATAAAGAATGGCTTGGTGGAGAAGTAGATCGGGGCCTTCTCCTTCAATCCTCCAAGAATCAACGAGTTTGGGTGGAGGGATTGGGAGTAATTGAAGTTTTGGTGAGCTTAATAAATGCACTTGAATGCTTTGGATGAACAAGAATTTGGGGAAGAAGGGGATGGGCTATTTATACCCATCCCACGAATTTGACCGTTTGGAACATTTGTTGCTTCACCCGGTACTACCGGACGCCGTCCGATAGTACCGCCCTTGCATCTCTCCACTGTGGTCAACGCAGCTTCACAGACAGAAACCACAGTCGGTACTACCGGGCAGATCCGACAGTACCGCGCTGAACTATCGGACGCCCCCGGTAGTTCCAAACTTACCAGAAGATGGGGGAAACGAGTCCAGTGCGCATCCAGGCTCCAATAGAGATTTTATGGTACTACCGAGCTGGTCCGGTAGTACCGCAACCCCGGTACTTCCGTGCTGATCCGAAAGTATCGCCCCACAGCAACCCATCAGCTCCACCAGCGCACACAAGCAGACCATGGTCGATAGTACCGGGCGGGTCCGGTAGTACCGAGTTGAACTACCGGACCAGCCCGGTAGGGCCGAAGTAAACAGAAGCTTGCGCGCAAACACCAGTGCTGTAACTGGGAAAACCCGGTAGTATCGGACGCCTTCCGGTAGTACCGGCCCAGTCTGTAACCCCTCACAATAGACAAAACTCTTCGAGGATCTCAACGGGGTTTTAGCACAAGACCAAAAATACCATGAAGAACAATTTAAGCACAATGACCTGTAGACACTTACCACACATTAGTGCTCTAATTATGTTGTCAACAAACATCAAAACAAAATGCGGGGAAATGCTCTTTCAATCTCCCCTTTTTGGTGTTTGATGACAATACAATTGTTGAGCAAGGAATTGATAGCACAAGTGAACTTAAGTAATCCATAAGAGAAGAAATAGCTAGGAACAAGACTTGCGGTAGATAGATAGTACTAAACGGGATAAAAAAAAGTCTTACACCACACTCCAACTTAAAAGTTCAACACCAAATAAAAGGTTTAACTAAACGGAGACACAAGCAAGAGAAATAATGAAGATAGCAAGCTTGTGAATCCACCCACGAAAATCCCGGCTCAACCTAATATACTCATTCTCCCCCTTTGTCATAAAATGCCAAAAAGGGAGAAGAGGCTAATGTCCCAAGTCACTCCTCGTCTCCGGGAAAGTGGTGGGTGGAAGAGGAAGGAATGTCAGGGCTGATCCATGTGCTATGCTTGGAGATCCACTTTGCCCTGGGAGTGATTTCTTCCTCGGACCCTGAAGACACGGGCAAACCCATCTAAGCCATCATCTTCTTTTGACGAGAAGCAGCCTTCTTGTGAAATATGTGAGCATCATACAAGCGCTCCTGGATGTCAAGCTGGAGGCAAAAGGCCTTCTTGGCCTTGATCTAGAACTTCTTGAACCATGAGGGTTCCTCCACAGAGATAGGAACATCAGGTGGTGCTCCAGCCCTCACACCAATACGAGATGAGGATGCCTTTTGGGCTGCAGCAGTTTCTAGCTCAGAGGAAGACAGATGAGCCTTAACTATAGGCTCCTTCACGGGTTTCTTGAGCACTGGACTGCCATCCTTCATTATGTCCTCCTTTGTGGCTTCCTACCACTTCCTCTTGATAATCTTCATGATATAAGGGCCAAAGATGCGTGGCCTCTTATCAATCACTGAAAGCCACAGCTCTTCATGGATCCAATCCATCACATCTAACCGTTGACCGATACCTTGCTTCTCCTTGGACCCCTTGAGGATGTCAAACACAAAACCGTGAACCTCATCCAAATTCCCCATTCGTGGAGCAAGAGTCTCCCTATAGATACGGTGAAGGATCTCAAATGGGAGAATGAGATGAGCAGTTTTTTCCGGTGTACCTCCTTCCATGGTGATGTTGGCAATGGTTCTCTTGTGTCTAGAGTAGTTTTTGTCATGGCATGTCCATCCACTTGGCTCTTGAGCCCCTTTATCCTCATAACCCAAGAGAGCACCAAATTCTTTCATGGTGGCTAAGAGCATCCTATCCTTGGTCATCCACTTCAAAGTTCTCTCTTTATTATTGCCAAAGTGCACGGTGGCATGGAATTGCATGATGTAATACTCGATGTAAGGATGGTTTAACTTCATAAGGGGAATGAGGCCAAATTCCTAACACATGGCCAAGGATTCATCAGAGTAGCCCTTGAACTTGGGAAGCCTCATGTGGGGAATGTTCAGAGTGTGTTGGGTGGTGACAGAGTAGTCATTGCCCACATAGATGTCATTGTAGACACGCTCTTGGTCCTTCGTGAAGAAGTGGGTATTATCAAAATAATCCCTCTCATGCTCATATGGATTTTCTTGCCTATATTGCTGATAAGCTTCAGGCTTCCACTTGTTGAATTGCTTACAAGCAGATTTCCTAGCCACGACCTTGGGCTGTGAAGAACCACCACCACCACCACGTCCACCCCGACCACCACTTCGAGTCCTAGCAGTGGTAGGGTCTGGCATGACCTCAGCCTCAGCCTCATAATCAGCCATTAACTCATCCTCTTCTTTCTCAATAGGCACAGCCTTGTCTCCCGGTGCCTTGCGCTTGTTTCTAACATAGGTGACCGGTTCCTTCCCCAAAGACTCAAGACCACGAGAACCTGTGAAACAGAGGGATAGGGATAGGAAACAAGATGAGGGAACATACTCAAGGAAAAAAAGGATATTAAAACTAGTTTATTCAAGTTTCAACAGGTTGATATCTCCCAAACTTGTAAAGGCGGTAGTACCGGACCGCGTCCGGCAGTACCGGCCTCACAAGTTTTAGGTTCCCTGCTCCAAATCCAAGCACTAAATCAAAGAGAGTTTGACAAGTTTAAACTAAAATGAACTAGGCAAAGCTATTTCCAGCCTAAGGTGAACAATCCATCCAATTTTAACCGAAGAAATCAGATCTACAAGTATCTATCCTCAAGATATCATCTAGGGTTCATCAATGGCATCAATGGGGACCCAAAACAAGAGCAAAGAGAGGAGAAATACCGGAGGCCATGGAGGAGATCAGTGTGGGAGAGATTTCCACGGCGAAAACACGGCTGGAAACGGCAGATTCCGACGAGTGAAGACCCAGCCGGACGAGGGAGAGGGAGGGGGCAGCAGTGAGGGAGCAGTTCGTGCGGGTGGGAAATAACCCCCAGCCCGCACGACTGTGTATTTTAAGTCGAAACTGCATCTCCCGGTAGTACCGACTATGTAATTTTCGGCAGAACGAATCTGCTTTCTTTTGCACAGGCGGTAGTACCGTGCTAGCTCGGTAGTACCGGCTATACAGATTTCCACAGACAGAGTCATCTTCTATCTAAACAGATGGTAGTACCGGACGCGTACGGTAGTCCCTGGTGTATAAGTTTGAGCAGAAAAACTGCTTTCAACTATACACACGCGGTAGGGCTCATCAACATCGTGGCGTGCGTCACAGCATGAATCGAGTTTAGCTCTAGTTTATTACTTCGTGATAACCCTGTCGAGTAATACTTTTGGTTTTAATCGATGCCCTACATGATAAAAAGGAGGTAGATCAAACAAAATCTAGCTAGTACCGGGGCACCCTTCCTCTTCCTCTAGTGTCAATTTTTGAGTATGTTCAAGAATAGAAAGTGGTTTCTAGGATGAGATAGGCTTAGGATGGAAGACCAAACTGAAGATAGTACTTCTCCCCCTCACTTGCAAGAAACACACAAATGAAAGGCCAGGTGAGAGAGATTTTCCTAAGAGAAACACTTAGCTAGGAAAACGAGTGTCGTGGGATAATCACGGCAGATGTTACCAGGGGTAACTGATCTTGGGGCAAGTCGACACAGGCGTTCGGGAGAGGGTTTAGCTCAAAGGAAGACATGATACAACTTGATATGACAGCCGGCAATCGAAGTCGCCGGATCTCTATTCTCGATACAATAACTCGATTAGGGTTTACACTGGATACTCGATACCACTCGATATTGCTAAGGTTCTCAAATCTCTAGATCTCTGTATCAATCTATACCCGAGGGTCGGTTTATATAGTACCCGTACCCTCCTAACTTACTTTACAAGGCACACCCGGGTCCTACCCATACACGGCGTGCTAACCCTAACTTTCCTTTACAACACCCATAATCCGGGTCACTAGGCCCACGAGCTTGGGCCTCCACAAACATCTTTATCCCTAGCTGTATCCTGCTCACTGTCTCTGGGCCGGATTATTCCTCGGATCTTGGCATACCGGGTTAGCATCCCCCCATCAGTAGTCCCCAGAATAGCCTGGGCTTCACGGATCTCCTTGAAGCGCTTGCTATTCCTGAAAAGATATCAATCACACGGGCACATGGAAACCGGGTTAAGATGTTTCAACATCCAGCTAGGCCTTGCTCCTTGGTGGCCATGCGATAATTCAGGCTTTTCCCTCCAAACACCTTGGTTTAAACTTCTGGATCCAAATCATAGTAGCAACGCCAAGATCCTATGCTTGACAGCTAATCCCATCATCGCGGGACGAATCCCCTTCTTTCTTTATCCGGATGCTTTACTCAATACTGGGCGCATATCTCGCAGGATCTTTAAATAAATAGCCGTTTTATTCCCACAATTCCCGGCCTCCACTCACCGAGCCGGGCTTATCCAGTCGCACTATAAAAAAGCTCCTTAGGAATGACTCGAACCCTAACGGCTCATTTCCCCCGCTCCATTCCTTTCTCCTCTTGAGCTCTCTTTCTTCCTGAGCGCCACCACGGACCTTCCACGCACGTCACCGGAACCCATTGCCCGAAGGCTACGCTCCGCCACCGGTCGCTCCGCGCCGCCGCCAAGATCCGCCGGCAAACTCTCATCCGGCCCACCAAGAACCGCAAAAGGACATCAGGCCTGCGCCATCTGCCTCCGCAAGGCCTCCCTCGGATCTCCTCCGGTAAGCCTTTGGCGTTCTTCAACTTCCCCTCGCAACCTCTGATTTTTTTCCTCAGATTAGATCCAGATCCGTCCGCCTCGAATTTCTTGGCTAGACCGGATTAGGCTACCCATAGTCTCTTTTAGTTCGCACAAAAGATAAAGCGCATACTCCAACCAACTCGCCTACTGCCCACAATCATTACCTTCGCCACGAATTTGAAAATAAAACTTCCAATCTAGGCTCGTACTGCCCAAGATTTCCGCCCCTACATCAGTCACTCGGCTGGACTGCTCCTTTTTAATCCCCTTTATTCACATTTGGCGCTTAAGCCACTGCCCATCGTTTTCAAAAAGCTTCTTTGCCATTTAGATCCCCTAAATTTCTCCATAATACGCAAGACCCGGAACTTCCGAGCTTGATTCTACGGGCTAACACCCGGATCTCCTGTCATACCTCAATACCATCCGGCTGATACCTGACTGTTTCATAACTTCCATGTCTTAATCTTCTTCTTATTTGATGCCTTGCAGATCAACCACATGGCTCCCAAGAAACAGATGAAAACCCCAACCAAGGCTAAAGCCCCCAACACCATTTCCGCCAACTGGGGGCGGTCGATGGTCACGAAGGCCAAGTTGGAGGAGCTAGTGGAGCTGGGAGTTCTCCCTCCTCAGGAGGATATCCAATGGAGGGTGCCGGGTAAGGAGACCCGGCCCACCCCTACAAAAGACGAGGTAATCTGCTTCGTGGAAGATGTGACCCGGGGTTTTCGCCCACCCGGTCATCCTTTTTTCCGTGACATTCTTAGTCACTATGGCCTTCGCGTCTTCGACATCGGGCCCAATTCCGTGCTGAATATTACCCACTTTATTGTCCTTTCTGAATCCTATTTATGCACTCCACCAAATCTAGCTCTTTTTATCGAGCTTTATCAATGCAAACCGTGCCGCGAAAGCGGTGATGGGGCGCTTCTCACTTGCGGCGGGGTTTCGATCCAGCGCCGCAAGAACTCTCCGATGCCATCCCTCACCCTTAACTCTCATGTCAAACACTGGCAGCTTTCTTATTTCTACTGCCAGGACACTTCCCCATCCGGCCAAAAGAAACTGCCGGGTTATTCTGATGGTCTCCTTGATATCTCCGATAAATTTAGTGCCTTTGCCCC
The DNA here is from genome assembly GCA_028641055.1 of Alopecurus myosuroides. Classification (NCBI taxonomy): domain Eukaryota; kingdom Viridiplantae; phylum Streptophyta; class Magnoliopsida; order Poales; family Poaceae; genus Alopecurus; species Alopecurus myosuroides. The sequence goes on along the minus strand of CM054062.1, from coordinate 271,094,198 downwards.
CGACTCAGATAGGGAGGCAATCCAACCTCTGCTATACAAACTCGCCACCCTTAGAGCCCAGGGCCTCATTGGGCTCAACCTAGTGAAGACCTGGGTCGACTTCAGAATTCAACCCAACTCCATCCGCACAAAGCTGATGTGCGAGTATTCTGGGGAACCTTCTGATCCACTACGATACTCTGACAACATCTTCGCAATTGGCGACACTCTCAAGACCATCAAGGGTTTTCTTACGGAGAAGCTCGAGGTAATCCGGAACATATCCGGGTTAGAGCCCTTCACACTTGAAAACCCGGCCCCCCAGGTAAAAACCCGACTCTGACGCCTTTACTTTCGCTCTTTCCACTTGATGCAACTGATAACCCGTACTTTAACACATTTCAGGATGATGACGACTTTTGGAACACCAATACCCCCCCTAGCTCCGAAGGTCCAGGGGAACAAGAAGCTGTTCACTCAGACGAAGGTACTCTCTGAGTTTTACTTGACTCGTTTGAACTCACCGTAACCCCTTTATTTCCAACCGTAATCTTGATGACATTCAGAACAAGAAGATGACGAGGAAGAAGATTCGGACGGCAAGGTAGAATCCGCCAGTGATGAGGAAGAACCGGAGCCGGCAACCAAAGCCGGATCTAAAAGAAAAGCTCAAGGAGCCACCTCCAAGGTTTCATCCCCTTCACACATTCACTTTATATTACCGTAATGATATTCCTGAACCTTTCTTGACGTTATTCCACTGGTCAATCTTGAAGGGGTCGCCCACGCCTAAGCGCAGGTCGACTCGAAATCACCCGGGTAACGACGCCCTTAACCCGGGTTCTTCACCGCTCCCCACTCGGCAAGCTGGTACTTGCTCTATCTTTCCTTAGTTAGCACGGTTTCCTCGAAGCATTCTCGCATAATATTTAACTTGACATTTTCCAGCCTCCCCCGGGTCTGACGATGGATTTCCTTGTGACTTTGCGGTGAATACCGGGTAAAAATCCCCTTCCAGATACTTTCCGGTACTTCGTCATCTTTTCCTGACTGCATATTTAGCTGCTTTGTGATAACATCTACAGGGCCACGGTCGCTGTCAGCGATCAAGAGGATTCAGAAGATAAGGGCCTGGGTAAGGGGAACCCAGCTGACAAAACTGCAACCGCGTCTGGCGATGAAGAACAGACATCGCCGACTAAACCAGATCGGCAGGAAGCCGAATATCCGATTGCTTCTCACGCCAGCAAGGGAAAGACCACCGCCTTAGGTGCAGAAGGAGTGTTGGATTCCAACGTGCAAATGACCCGGGTTCCACCTCCTTCTAAGAAGAAAACCTCTTCTAGGAAATTCCAAGGACCCGGGTCTTCTGACACGAATAAAGATACTTTCGAACAATTGATGGACAAGCTTCTCACCATGAAGGCTTCGGAGAGCGAGATTTTAGAGCGCATGGCTGCAGAGCACCAAGTAAGAGCGCTTGTTATCTTATATTCCCTATCTAGTCCCCAAGTTCCGAGTATAACTTGCAAAAGTTATGCTTGGTACTTCTCACCATATTTTTCTTGCCATAACACTCAGCTGGTTCTTGCACCCTTTTACACTTACAGGCACATGTAACTCGGTCTGATGAAACCTTGCTGAAGACTGAACAACTCCTTCTTGCCGAGATAAAACGTCGAGAAATCCTTGAGGATAATATGAAAACTTTGAAGAAGGATGTCTCCAAATACAAGGAGAAGTGCCTCGCCGCTCGGGCCGATTTGAAGAAGTTATCGGATCAAGTCTCCGATACTTATCAGATCTTACTTAGTAAGTGTTTGCCTGCCGGCTAAGTTTTTGTCTGCCGCCTAATTTTTGCCTGCCGACTAATTTCACACCCGGCTGCTACTGATACGTTCTTGCTTCTGTTTCCACTATAGGCGCGAACCTTGCAGCTCCAGAGGAAGATGCTATTGTCAAGGTTAGGACCCTGAAGAGTGTGCTCCGGACTTTCTTTGCCGGCACCAAATTTATATTGAATGCCATTAATTGGCCCACGGAAGCCTATCCGGGTGAAGAGAACCTTGTCCAAGCCTGCTCCACTGTACCCGGATGGATTGAACTCTGGAAGCGTTCGTCCTGCCGTACTGGTATAGTACGGGCTTTGACCTTGGCCAAAGCTTACTTTCCGAAGCTTGACCCGGCGAAGATAATCTCCGGGTTTCCTGAGTTCAAGGCGGATGGCGCCAAATTTACACCTAAGGATTTCAAGGCCATTCAGTCGGCAGTGCGCCCTTCTGCCACTACTCTAGCCGATAGCTTGAACCTTAATACACTAATGGCTGCGTATGACGCTGATGACAAGATTATCACAGAGGAAGCACCCCCGCCCCTTGACCTCTTGGAGAAATGGGCTGATTACTCAGCTAAGAAGAAGGAGGCAACCTCGAAGAGGGAGGCCGACTTAAAATCAGGGCCGTCCGCCTCTACACCGTCCGTCCTTCCTCCTATCCGCCCTGGCGCGGTGAGTCCGGGTGGCTCTGCCAAAAAAGCTAAGAAGCAGGTCCAGGAGCAAGACCCGGAAGATCGCGCTCAGGAGGCCGAGTAGAGTAAGGATGTCATAATATCTTAGTCACATGGAACCTTTTTGTTTGAGTTACTTTATTCTGTTAATGGTGCGCCTGTGCACTTCTGATACCGATGCAAAAGCTTGTAATATACTTCTATTTGGTGACATATTTTCGCGGCTTTCCCAGCCTTTTGATAATCGTACTTTTTGCTGTTCTTCTGAACTTGTTCTTGATACCCATCTCTTTTTTTAGCTCCCTTCATAAGACTCGTTTTCTTTTCGAGACCAGGGGCTTTGATAAGTGAAATTCTCTTGAAGTTCCCAAGACTCGGATGACAGGGCCGTTTTGAACCTTGGTATCAAAGTGGTTTGTTTCTGTTACGAAGTCCCCAGTCCCCATGACCCAAAGGACGAGTCATGAGGGTGTGGCCTTTCTCAGAGGACAAATCATTCCCTACCAAGGCAAAACCCTAAAACCATCTCATGCAAATACTGAAGTTATGCTTGATAATCACTGAGTTTCCGGCTTATCAGCCTTGTACTCTGCATAAACTTGTGGTTTAGATGACCCTTTTGACTATCTTATACTATAAGCCGGCTTTCGCGTGGATACCATGTTGTTACATCCATACGAGAACAGTGTCAGGCAAGTCCCATTGGGCTCCATGGCTGATTGTAATCGTAAGCGAACGAATCATGCCACTTTAGTGCGAGTCACATCAAGCTTAAGTAAGATAAGTCAAGAAAAAATTGGCTTCTTTGCCCAGTCATAAGATTGCAGCCGTGCTCGTTTGCGAGGAATCGGCCCTTATAACTTATAGCTATCTATGCCGGGTCATTTGGGTTAGTGGTTGGTTACCTGAGCAACCAACCCCCCTAGACCTACATGCAATCGATGCTTTTGATGATACTGAATTATCGATGTCACATTGATACTACTTACTTGTGATAAAGGCGAAAAGACATAGGACTTGATAACCATCTCTTTATTGATACCAGAAATTTTGGGTCAGCAGGCCGCCTCATTAAAAACCTTCCAGTCCCCGTAGGTGCCCTGGGTAGGAAAAGAGCGCGTCTGAAACCTGCCGCCTGTTACATTACTCAGTTCTTTGTAAGCACTGGTCCTTATCCGGCTTGACCAATGCACATCCTCCATAAGTTGGACTTTTTCCTGATGAGTACCGGGTTTGCCAGCCAACCCGGGTGGGGTGTCTCCATGACTTTGCTGGTTGTGGGCGGTCGTGTAACTTCTTCCTTTACAGCAGACTGCTTGGGAGAGTCAACTTCGATTAAGGCCACCAATTTAGCATCTTGCGTTACCTTGGACTTTGCTTTTTCGCCTTCAGTACTCGGCCTTTTTGATGTGGCTATATCCTCCGGGTCTGCTTGAGATCGGTAGTGCTTGAGCTCTTCTTTTCTACAGGCCTGCTCGGCCATTGCTGCGTCTCCTTCGTCACATTCAGCTGCTATATCTCGATTTCCATGTATGGTAATGGTCTTCTTGGGACCCGGGATTTTTAGCTGTAGATATACATAACACGGCCTAGCCATGAATTTGGCATAAGCCGGCCTTCCAAACAGCGCGTGATAGGGGCTGCGTAATTTCACTACCTCAAAGGTGAGCCACTCAATTCGATAGTTATCCTTTAATTCTCCGAAAGCTACCTCCAATGCGATTTTTCCCTCGGGGCATGCTGAATGACCCGGCACTATTCCATGAAAAACTGTTGAGCTTTTTTGCAGTTGAGATTCCTTGAGACCCATGCGTAGGAAGGTTTCCCAATATAGTATATTGATGCTGCTTCCACCATCCATTAAAACCTTCTTTAGTTCGTACCCATTAACTTGCGGTGCGACTACTAGTGCCAAGACTCCTGGATGTTCCACTCTTTCTGGGTGATCCCTTCTGCTCCATGTTACCTCCTGTTCTGACCATCTCAAGTATCTCGGAACGGCTAACGAAACTGAGTTGACTGCTTGCTTCAGTATCTTTTTGTCCTTGTTAGATCCTCCTGTGGTATGCACATGATATTGACCCAATTGTTTGGGGTTAGCCTGGAAGCCTCCTGCCCCCCCTTGGTTATTACCTTGATTTCCAGCCGCCGGGTTACCAGCTGGGGGTGGGCCGTTGCCCGGGTTTGCCCCTGGACCCGGTCCTCCTCCCCGCCCTGCGCCTCGCATAGCTCTGTGCACTTCCTCATTTTTCCATCTTTGCAAATCGGCGCACTGCTCCAAGGAGTGGTTAGCCGGCCTGCCATTCCTGCTGTGTTTTGGGCACGCCATCCTGAAGATGTCCCAACTATTACTCGGCCGGGGCGACCCTTGGTAGTTTCCTCCGTTGTGATTTCCAGTATTGAAGTTTCCTTCTGCTCTTGGCCTTGAAGACCCGGCTTCGGTGTTAGCGACAAACTCGGAGCCTCCTTCGAAGGGACGCTTGTTCTGACTATTTCCGTTGTTTCCTGACGCTGTTCCGTTGCCGGTTCTTCCATTACCGCTTGTGTTTGCTTTTGTCTTCTTGTCATCAGCTTCTTCTTCTGTGGTATCTGTCGCAGCGTGTTTGTTGCACGCATCCATCAATTCTCCCATTGTGACTTCTGACGCATTTCGACTGGACTTCATGCGAGTTAACTTTTGCACTAAAGGTATATACTTGCATGTTTTTGCCATGGCTTGTAGCGCATCCTTGGGCTGGATGTCTGTGGATGAGTGGAGTATCTCCATAACCCGGCGCACCCAACTGCGCGCCGATTCTCCCTTCTTTTGGACGCATCGCTCTAGATCATCAATGGTGAATAATTTCCTGCAGGTCCCGTGAAAGTGCTTGATAAACGCGGTCTTCAGTTCTTCCCACGACTTGATCGATCCCTCTGGTAGATTGGTGAACCACAATTTTGCTGCTCCTTCAGACATCATCAGATACATGAATTTGGCTTGAAGATTCTCGGACGCGTTGCGGATTGACATTGCCATCTCGTAACTGCTTAGCCATGTTTCGGGATCCATGGTTGGCTCATAATTCACTACTTTCCCTGGCTCTTTGAACTTTTCCGGGTAAGGTTCAGCTCTAATATTGTCCGAGAGACACTTGGGCCCCGCAAGAATGATTGAAACCGGCCTTGCCCTGGAAATGTGTGACGCCGCGGGGGGCGCGTCTGGGCGCTGTGCTGCGGGAGGTCCATGCGCTGCAGACCCGGCCGCGGCCCTCCGAGCCCTAGAACTGTCCACGACGGCCTGTGCTGCTGATACTGCCTGAGTGCGGGGAGGAGGCGGCATTTGCTGCTGCTCTTCCCTCCGCCGCGCCGAACTTGTTTGTAAATTCCCTTGCTGCTGGCTGACATAGGGCGTCCCGTGCATTCCGCTTTTGTGATCCGGGTAATTGGCTTGCTGTGCCACCGCAGTGTGCAACAGCTCGATGGCTTGCCGGGTCTTCTCTGCATGGGGCGACTCTCCCACAGGTATTTGATTCAATGCGAGTGTCGCCGCATATACGTTGTCCATAGGATTGTTGTAGTGGCCGGCTGGCGTGCGGAATCGTGATGGTGGCGGCGGCGGTAAATCGTTGCCGGTTGTCACTCTAGTTTGCGGTGGGGGTAACCCGGTCCGCTCATTCGCCGGATGTGTCGCTGCTGTTGTCTGTTGGGGTGCGGTTCCCTGGTTCACCACTGGTATCGGTTGGTCCTGAGGCGTGATGAACAAATTAGCCGGATTAATAACCCCGCCCGTTGCTGGCAACCTGGTGTGGTGCCTTTGATGTATCCTGGACGTTTCCTCTCGAAGCCGGGTTTCCAACGCGTCTAGTTCGCGCCGTCGGGTGGCCATCCCCTGTCTATCTGCTTCCACTTGCCTTCTTTGCTGTTCCAATGCACGACGGGCCACGTCCAGATCTCTAACACGCTCCGCCGCGTTTTCTGGGGTGATAACAGTGGCAAGGACTGTAGGATCCAAAATCAAATTATTATCGAACAGGGCCGGGTGACGCGGATTAGAGGGACCCGCCCCTGGTGTCCGATTGGCTTGAAACCCGAACATGTTGGCGTGTTGCTCCTCATCTGCTGCGCGACTGGTGACCGATGCTGACTCTCCATCGACCCGGGTCAAGACCGGGTCTCCGTTAACCGCGCCCTGTTGCTGGGCCACTGCCTGAACCGCCCCGACTGGTGCCGCGGCTGTGTTTCCTTGGTTAGCCGCGGGGGCTGCATAGACTGCAACTCGGCGCGCGATATCCGGTGTAAATTCAGGCTGTTCCTCTTCACCGTTCTCCTCATACCGGTTTTCCAGTAGACCCAGGATAGACCCGGTGTCATCTTCTCCTTGGACCCGGTCGCGTGGGGTCCACGCCGGCTCCTCCGGCTGTTCCCACTCCGCGATGGGTTCTTCTGCTGGATATGTCGTTCCCGTTGATTCTTCATCATCTGATCGGATAGACGTGGCTTTTCCTGGCATAGAATCAGATCCAACGTTGTCAGGGACCGAATTGGAAGCACATACCATACCGATGAAGACGTTGACCCGGCCGATTGTTATGACGGATCCGGTTTCGAGGTGGTCCGACTCCGGCCCCCAGCCGGAATCGTCCACCACCCTTTCCCCTTCGTGGTCGATGTAGATCTCGCCGATGACAAGATTCTCCATGCCCTTCCGAGCTTCTCCCGTGATGTAGACACCTTTGGACGCAGGCCCCACGGTGGGCGCCAACTGTCGTGGGATAATCACGGCAGATGTTACCAGGGGTAAATGATCTTGGGGCAAGTCGACACAGGCGTTCGGGAGAGGGTTTAGCTCAAAGGAAGACATGATACAACTTGATATGACAGCCGGCAATCGAAGTCGCCGGATCTCTATTCTCGATACAATAACTCGATTAGGGTTTACACTGGATACTCGATACCACTCGATATTGCTAAGGTTCTCAAATCTCTAGATCTCTGTATCAATCTATACCCGAGGGTCGGTTTATATAGTACCCGTACCCCCCTAACTTACTTTACAAGGCACACCCGGGTCCTACCCATACACGGCGTGCTAACCCTAACTTTCCTTTACAACACCCATAATCCGGGTCACTAGGCCCACGAGCTTGGGCCTCCACAAACATCTTTATCCCTAGCTGTATCCTGCTCACTGTCTCTGGGCCGGATTATTCCTCGGATCTTGGCATACCGGGTTAGCATCCCCCCATCAACGAGAGAAGTGCAAACAACTAAAAAAAACAACTAAGATCCAACTCTTCACAAAGAAGAGGTTGGTGGCCTAAGCCACCTTGTAAGAGAATGTTGTTATGTCACCGCGAAGATATATCTTGGGTGCATTGCCAATTCTCGACATTGAAGCTCACAATTCAACCTTAGAAAAAGAGAGATAACAATGGATTTTTGCTTTGGGCATAATGGGGGGAGGGAGAACCCAATGTGTTAGGATAACACTCCCCCTATTTCCATGCCTACACCTAAAACCAAACACGTATCAACTATAGGGGTGTGTGCAAGATCTTCAAGTCAAACTCCTAGAATCGATGATATTTAGATCATTCCTCAAGAACATGAATCTTGCATCATCAAATGGCTTTGTGAAGATGTTCACGAGATTATCCTTGGTGGGGACATATGCTAGCTCAATATCACCTTTTGCCACATGATCCCGTATGAAATGATGACGAATCTCAATATGCTTTGTCCTTGTGTGTTGCACGGGGTTGTAGGCGATCTTGATGGCATTTTCGTTGTCACACATGAGAGTCACCTTATCCAAGAGAACATCATATTCTTTGAGGGTTTGCCTCATCCATAGCAATTGGGTGCAAGCAGTAGCGGCCGCCACATACTCGGCTTCGGCGGTGGAGAGTGATATACAATTTTGCTTCTTGGAAGACCAACTCACCAAGGACCTACCAAGAAATTGGCAGGCCCCGGAAGTAGACTTCCTATCATCTTGATCACCAGCCCAATCCGAGTCTGTGTAGCCCTTGAGAGAAAATTGTGCCCCCTTTGGGTACCACAAACCAAACCTTGAGGTATGAACCAAATACCGAAAGATCCTATGGACCGCCACCAAGTGGCTTTCCTTAGGAGCCGCTTGATACCTTGCATACACACCTACACTCAAAATGATATCAGGCCTAGATGTAGAAAGGCAAAGCAAAGAACCAATGATAGAACGATACAACTTTTGGTCCACATCTTTACCATCCGGATTGCGCTTGAGGTGGCATTTGACTTGCATAGGAGATGTCTTCTCTTTTCCACCTTGGAAATCAAACCTCTTGAGCATGTCTTGGGTGTACTTGGCTTGAGAAATGAAAGTCCCACGAGCCAATTGCTTGATCTCAAAGCCAAGAAAGAATTTAAGCTCTCTCATCATGGACATCTCAAACCTGTCAGTCATAATCTTTGAGAACTCATTATTAAAAGCTTGGTTAGTTGAGCCAAAGATAATATCATCCACATAGAGTTGGCATATGAAAATCTCTCCCTTTACCCTCTTTGTGAAGAGGGTGGGGTCGATCTTCCCAACTTCAAACCCACGGTCTTCCAACAACTATCTAAGGTGCTCATACCATGCACGTGGTGCTTGTTTAAGTCCATAGAGTGCCTTATAGAGCTTGTAGACATGGTTAGGGAAGTTGAGGTTCTCAAACCCCGGAGGTTGCTTAACATATATCTCCTCTTTTAGTGGGCCATTTAGAAAAGCAATTTTGACATCCATTTGTTTCAATTTTAAATTATGCGAAGATGCATATGCAAGAAGGATGAGCCATAGGAGCATAGGTTTCATCAAAGTCAATGCCTTCCACTTGAGTGTAGCCTTGATCCACCAATCTTGCCTTGTTCCTTATGAAAATACCATCCTCATCTTGCTCGTTCTTGAATATCCACAAGATTGTGTCAATCCTTAGGCTTCTCAAATAGCTTCTGAACTTTATTGCGCTCAAAGTTATTGAGCCCATCATGCATAGCTTCCACCCAATCGGAGTCCTCAAGAGCTTCAAATACTTGATGCTCACTAAAGTTTGCCAATTGCTTTCTTGTGTATCTTCTAGCTTGAACATCTTCCAAGACTTTGTTGTCGGAAGCATCAATACGCTTCAAACCTCTTCTAATCCTTCTAGCACAACGGGCTTCGTTCTCCTCATTATTGTGAGGAGGAATCACGTGATCATCTTGATCATATGGGTCCCCATCTTGACCAATTTGTTGGCCTTGATCATCATCATCATCATCATCATCATCAACACTTGAATCAACTTGAGGAGGGGAGTATGAAGAAGGTTGATCTTGGCCTTGACCTTGACTAGATTGAATGATAGGAGTGGTTGCATCTTGCATAGTAACTTTGTCAAGAAGAGGAGGGTCTTGAACATGTTCTTCGGAAGGTGCAACACTTGGCTCATTGGCTTGTTCTTCTATTGTAGAGGAGGGCTCCACTTGAGTAGAGCATAGTTCTTCTCGAGTTTCCATAAGGTGTCCCTCAATGGGGCGGAAAATCCCACACCCATCCTTCCTATGGCTTCTTGAGGCATTTTAACATCAAAAACACAGAAGTAGGAGACGTTGGGTTTGATGCCGGTGAGGATCTCATATGGAGTCTTGTCTAAGCCCTTGCGTATGTAGAGTCGGTTGGAGGAGTGGCATGCGGTGGATATGGCCTCGACCCATAGATATTGGGGAGAAGAATACTCCGCCAACATGGTCCTTGCCATATCCAATGGAGTTCGATTCTTCCTTTCGGCTACACCATTTTGTTGAGGGGTGTATGTAGCGGAATATTGATCACGAATACCCTCATCACTAAGGAATTCATTCAATGTGTAGTTCTCGAACTTGGAGCCATTGTCACTCTTAATAGCCATGATTTGAACATTGTGTTGACGTTGCACTTGGTTGGAGAATTCGATGATAGTTTGTTGGGTCAAATGAACCCAAGTGTATCTTGAATAGTCATCGACAATCACCAAGCAATACTTCCTGCCCCCAAGACTTGCCTCGGGCATGGCACCAAAGAGATAAACATGGATAAGCTCCAAAATCCTCTTTGATCATATAATGGTCTTTCTCTTGTGAGGGGCATCATGCATCTTTCCTTCAACACACGACCTACAAACGCGATCTTTGGAAAAGGAAATATTTTATTTTAGTCCAAGGATAAGGCCACCTTTGTGCAGACTTAGCAAAGTTCTCATGTTGACATGGGATAAGCGGCGATGCCACAACCACCCCACGTCCGCCTTTCCAAAAAATACACATCGCTTCAGAGTTGGCGGACTTCGAAAAGTCCACCACAAACAACTTATTTTCGACATGTCCCACGTATGCGACGTCAAGAGTCTTGCTCCTCAAAAGGACCACAACATTTTCATCAAAGAAGACAGAGAAACCCATCTTCCCAAGAGAACGAACTGAAAGTAAATTGAATCCAAGGGATTCGACAAGCATGACATCCACGATAGTGACATAGGGAGCAATCACAACCTTGCCGAAGCCCATTACCTTAGACTTAGACTTGTCTCCATAGGTGACGGACGCATCATTTGTATTTGGGAGCAGCTCCGTCACAAGTTCTTTGCTTCCGGTCATATGATTAGTGCATCCACTATCAATTATCCATTTAGACACACCGGAAGCATAGTCCTGCAAGAGATCATTGACTAGAGTTAGGACCCGACTAGGGTCCCCTCACGTTAGCAACAAGGGTATTTGAGACCCAAATAGTATAGTCAATTAAACCTTCAATAGGACCAACATATTTAGCTTGCACAACGCCATAATAATCAACATATAAGAAATGGTGTGGATTGTTAGTTCCCGCGGGGATGCTACGAGGAGTGTTGTCCCTAATGACAACACCACTCGAGACAACATTGCTAGCTTGTGCAGGCTTGGCCTTCTTCTTGTTCTTCTTCTTCTTGTTCTTTTTTGTCTTCTTGGAAACATAGCCAAGACCTTGATTGCCCACTTGTGGTCTAGGATCAACCACTTGTGGCTTGGATACCACCTGTGGCTTAGAGGCCACCACCTTCTCAACACATGGACTTTTGCCCTTGAGCCTTACTAGATATTCCTTCAACCTAGCATTCTCCTAAATAATATTTTCATGATCACAAGAACAAGTATAGGTACTAGGTACATTGAATTTATTGAGTTTAGTTTGAAGTTGTTCATCTAACTCTTCGAGAGTAGAGTGTTCACTCTCTAAGGCTTTGTGGGCCTTGGTAAGCTTCTCAAACTCCTCGGTTAGTTTATCATGACCAACCCCAAACTCAACCTTATCCATTTTAGCTTTCTTATATTTAGCAATTGCAAGGTCATGTTCTTTAGTGATTTTAGCATCAAGTTCATTATGTGACTCTTCAATATATTCAAGTTCCTCCTCAAGAGAAACTCGACCCTCGTGCTCTTCCTCAAGGGTCATAGAGAGAGATGCCTTTTCATCCGCATCTCTTCTTTCAATCTCACCTTTATTCTCAAGAGCTTGATGGGCCTCTCCCAATTGGCTCATGAGGAGATCAAAGTACTTATTAGTCTCTCCTTGCACGTTATACATAAAACGATCGAAGGAGGCAATTTCATCTTCTACTCTAAGACTAACATTGTTATTCAATTCATTTGGAGTCTTAGAGTTGAGAGAAGGTGATACCTCCGAGGAATAGGCCATGAATCACTTGGCATTTTGTTGAGGAAGGTTCTCATTGGGGGATTCAAAGAGTGGTGAGGATGAAGGAGTTGAAGAAATAGCAAGAGCTTCCAACTCACTTGTGGATCCTTCCTCTTCTTAGTCACTTCCGGAATCATATTCCTCTTGAGTCACTAGCACAAACTTGGTGGGATACTTCTTTTTGAAGGGTTTCCTCTTGAAATGAGGCTTCTTGTACTCAACCTTCGACTTGTCCTTGCGAATAAGTTTTCCACCATGATGTTCCCTATTCTCAAATGGGCACTCCGCAATGAAATGGTGATTGTCTTGACAATTGTAGCAAGTCGTCACTCTTTGAGTCCCTTCTTTGCCATAGCTAGACTTGGTCTTCCCCTCAACATATGCCTTGGCCTTGGATGGATTCTTGCAAAACTTATGCAAGGCAAGAGCAATGAAATATTTGAGAACGGGGTCATATTCTTGATCCTTCAAAGGAGCCAAGTCCTCAATGCAAGATTCTTGATAATCAACCTCCCTTGACACAACCTTGGCCTTCAAAGCAATGGATGCTCCTTTGTGCATTCTCATGGCTCTAGCACGGTTGTCAAGAGTATTCCTAGTTTGCACTTGGTAGGAGCACATTTCTTGCATCACTTGGGTTGAGGTCAAAGATTCAAAGTCATGTCTTCCTTGAAGGCTCTTCAAGTCCGTGGGCTCAAAAGGCATAAGAGCAATTATGTACTTCCTCTTGATCCATGCATCATCACTATACTTGGCACCAACATTGTTGAATGCGGTGGCAAGAGTCTTGAGCCTTTGGTACATATCTTCATGATTATCACCATCATGCATATAGAATCCTTCGACTTCATTGCTCAAGGTATCATAACTATTCCTTTGCATGCTCTCATTGCCCACAAACATGACGACAAGAGCGTCCCATGTTACCTTGGCGGTGGAATATTGTTGAAGATGAGGCATGTGGTTTGGACCCACAACTTGTTGAATGATGGACAAGGCAGTGTAGTTGAGTTGAAAATATACGGATTCTCTTCTTGTCAAGTTCTTGGGGTCATGTGGCTTGTATCCATCTCGAGTGACCCTCCAAAGTTCAATACAAGAAGAGTTCAAGTGAGTTTCCATGTAATATTGCCACTCACCAAAAGAATGTGCATCAATTTTAGGAGGTTCTCCTCTAGAAATTATGTAAGGGTGTGGGACAGAAGGATCGGGAGAGTAGTGCCCCTCGACGGAGTTGGTAATATCCTTTTCCTTTCATACCCTTATGGGTGGAGTTTTTAGCGGAGGCATCTTTAGGTGGTTCACCATTAGCCCCATTCTTGGCACCCTCCGGATTTTCATCCGAAGGAGATGAAGTGGAGGTCTCCGATTCCTTGGCTTTCATGAATTGCAACACGAGTGTTCGCAACTCATCCATTTTGCCCTCCATGGATGAGGTCAAGGAATTTTTCAATTCCTTGAGATCATCCATAGTGACTTGTGCCGTGGTATCGGTGACAACCGTATCACCATCCATACTAAACTCTTAAGCGGTTAAGCCCGATATAAGAACCGAGCTCTGATACCAATTGAACGTATAGTGTGGGCACCTAGAGGGGGGGTGAATAGGTGCTACGGCCAATTTTAATTTTTCTTCAAGATTAGGCTTGACACAAAGGTAAATTCTCTAGATAATGTAACTACGGTGAATTTACCTATATGACAAGAAGAACAATAAATACAATACAAGCACAAGTAAAGGGGAAGGGAACGAGGTAACCGATATGAAGCACACGGAGACACGATGTAATTCAGAGTTCCTCCTTGTTAAGGGAGTACGTCTCATTGGAGGGGTATGAGTTTCGCCACAAAGGCCTACTCAACGCCACAAAGACCTCACCCTATTCTCCGATGAACCCTGCCAAGAAGGCCTAGTCCACCTTCCACTATTGATCCCCTTTGAGGCGGGAATCGAATCCTTTACAACAATCTTGGGGCACACACACACAACCAAATTGGGGGCTCCCAACAATCACAACGAATCCAAGAGTAGCAATGGTGTCTAGGTTCCCCACAAGGAAACCTAGACTAGATCCCTCAAGTGAATGAGGGGGGAAATGAAGAACAACTTGGTGGAGATGTAGATTGGAGCCTTCTCCTTCAATCCTCCAAGAATCAACAAGTTTGGGTGGAGGGATTGGGAGTAATTGAAGTTTTGGTGAGCTTAATAAATGCACTTGAATGCTTTGGACGAACTAGATCTTTGGGAAGAAGGGGATGGGCTATTTATACCCATCCCACGAATCTGACCGTTTGGAGCATTTATTGCTTCACCCGGTACTACCGGACGCCGTCCGATAATACCGCCCTTGCATCTCTGTCGGGGGGTTACCCCCGAGTAGGGTAAAGGCAAGTGCTAAAGGCAAGATCAGAAGGGATGTTTGGCCGAGTAGCTGGCTACCTGGTACTCGCTACCCGGTCGACTGCTACCCGGTCTTACACCTAGACAGCCAGAAGGATAAATCAAGAGAGTTGTGCTCCTCCGAATAGAAGAGCTAGTCCGAGTAGAAATGGCGGGAACCTACTCGGGCCAGAAGTCAAAGGAGTCGTTCTGACACCGAATCCCGCGTATCCCGGGTCCGTACTTGGCACTATTCACAGCACTATTCATCTGAGGACGGCGTGCCTGACAGCGACAGTGTGTCAGCAGGGCGTCGCAGGATAGGGGGGACCTACTCTGTGTTCGCCATAGTGATAACAGACTGAACACTTGGTTTTGCCCAACGACTTTCCGCACCGGGACAAATCTAGAAGCCAAAGCTGTCAGCGGGAACTCGGAAGAAGGACGGTGTGCACACCATGTCGACATCTGTTTGTATTTGGCTGTATCCGGCAGGGCACCGAGTATATAAGGTGCCCTGCCCCCTCCTGCGCGAGGGATGCTGACCTAGATCGCGCACTACGTAGAGATTCTTGACCTAGTTCATCTGGTAGAGAGAAGAGTGGCTACTCGGTAGCAAGAACCGTTGTACTGTGGCTACTCGGTGTGACATCAAAATACAGAGAGAAAGGCAGGAGTAGGGGTTTTACCTCCTCACGAGGGCCCTGAACCTGGGTAGATCGTGTTGTTTGCAGTGCTTGTTTCATCCTTCACGCGTCTACTCGTCGCGTGATCCCTCCCGAGCGCCTCCAGCGTCCTTCGTCCCCACATCTTTAGCCATCCTATGGCATCTGCCGTGACACCACCACGACAGTTGGCGCCCACCGTGGGGCAACCAGCGGCGCTGGCTGGAGTTACCGTTCGGACGGGATCGATTTCTGCTACCGGAGAGCGCGTGGTCTGCGGCCTCGTCCACAGATTCGGCTCCTTCGACTTCGTCACCGACAACGCTGGCGATTTCGGCGGCAGGGCCATGCCGGAGGGAGGCACGGTGCTTTCTTTCGGCGCGCACCTCGTCTACGTCGCCACCGTCATCGACCGCAAGTACCCCGAGCTGGTGCATGATGTGGAGGATCCACCTGCCGTTATCACCGCACGCGGGAGGCCGCTGGGCCGCTCCGCGAACGTTGCGGAGGTGATGGTAGCTGGCCTGGCTGCGGACGCCGGGAAGGGCGCAGCTGCTACCGCTGCGGCTGTCGTCGAGGATCTTGCTGGCTCTAGTGCTGGCGGGAAGACGCACAAGCCTTACGAGAAGGAGTGCAACCTTCCGCTCTCCACTACTCCGACGATCCCTGCGTCTGCTGCGCGGACGGGTATGCCACCTCCCACTGACCTCGAGCTCCTGACCATGAAGGCGCAGCTCGACCGGCAGCGCCAGGAGCTACTCGCTGAGCAGGCGGAGTTGGAAAAGATTAGGCTAGAGCTTAGCTTAGATCAGCTTGAGTACAACAAGGCTCACGGTTTCACACCAGTTGTTAGGAGAGCTAGCAAAGTAGGTGCTACGCATCGCAACCTAGGCGCCGAGATGGCAACAGTTGTAGAGGCTCCCAGTCAGTCCGCCACCGCAAACACCTCCACTAGACCCAGATACATCACACCCGCCAAGACACTTAGAGCTGCTGAAGCCGTAGCTGCCGAGTTGCCGCATCTAGTTGGCGACGCGCGCGTTAGGCAGCAGGAGAGGCTGAACGAGTTGGTGCTAGAGGCGGCTAGGCAGAACGAGGAGTTCCGAAAAGCCAACCCGGGTGCTGGAGCTTCTCAGGTGGTGCACTCGCATGTGGCCAGATCTAACGATCAGGCTTCATCTCCGCATCCTAGCCGTGAGAGAAGCCGGAGTGGGCATTCCGGCAAGGACAGGCAGATGCAGGTGTACGACCCGGCTGTCACCGCGAAACAGCTCGCTGTGCCGCGATAGTCCGGTCAGAAACGCAATGCTGCAGGAGCAGGCTTTCAAGCCCATAAAGCTCAAAGCCAGGCCCGAGATGGAGAGCGCCCAGGTCCTTCTCAGCACCCCGTCGCTCAGCCTACTCGGCAGAGGCAGCAGCCGCGTGCAGTGGTGCTAGTCGCCAACCCGGTGGAGCAGCCTGCAGCTGTGCAGGTGGACAGATATGATGATGGCTACTCGGCCATGGGGATGGCTGGCTATGACATTCTGGATCGTGTGGGCGAGCGCGTGTTGGCGCCTGGAGATGCAAGGCACCAGCTGGACCGGATCAGCTTGTCGGCGCGGCTGGAGAACACGGGTCCTCCTGGCCCCGAGTGCTTTGGCCCGCGCATCATGAACGAGCCGTCCGTGAAGAACTTCCAGCTGGCAAGGGGCACCAAGAGCTACAATGGTAGCACCAAGCCGGAGGATTGGCTCAATGACTATGTCACCGCAGTCCACATCGCGGGCGGCAACAGGAGATGGGCAGTGCGGTACGTCCCGCAGATGCTAGAGGGTCCAGCTCGCACTTGGCTCAACAACTTGCCCAAGAACAGCATAAATTGCTGGCTGGACTTCTCGGACGCCTTC
Source organism: Alopecurus myosuroides (assembly GCA_028641055.1). Lineage (NCBI taxonomy): Eukaryota > Viridiplantae > Streptophyta > Magnoliopsida > Poales > Poaceae > Alopecurus > Alopecurus myosuroides. The sequence goes on along the minus strand of CM054062.1, from coordinate 271,077,086 downwards.
ACAGCAACTTCACCAGCACCTACAAGAGGCCGAATAGGCCACAGCAGCTGTCCGCTTGCAGGCAGCGAGAAGACGAGACGGACCGCGAGTACCTTACTCGGTGGAGTACGCTGCGGAACACCTGCGAAGGCGTGAATGAAGCCCAGGCCATCACTTGGTTTGCGCAAGGTTGCAGACATGGCAGTATGCTGTGGCAAAGGTTGCAGAGGGAGATGCCAAACACTCTGGCGGAGACCATCAAGATTGCAGATCAGTATGCACTCGGTGATCCTACTCAGCCTCTGATGGATTCCACCGAGCAGAGAAGAAACTTCAACAGCAACAAGCGCAACGAGTTCCGCAACAAGCGCAGGGGTGACCGAATAGATGTTCGGTATGACCCCGAGGAGGTGAATGCAGTGGCTGTTGGAGCTGGGGGTAGCCAAAGGCAGAAACCTGCTGGAGCCTACGGGCAGAACCAGAACCAGGGCCAAGGCAACAAGAAACCATTCCGTGCTCCTCAGTCGGGTAGCGGCAACTCGGAGCAGACGAGGAAGTTCGTCTTTGACGACATGAAGGATGGCCCATGCAGTTTCCATACTCAGCACCCCTCAAGGCCTGCTAACCACACTACCCGACAATGCGAGTGGTGGGATCTGATCAGGAATGAAGGCTTGCCTCCTCCTCCTCCTCTGCCAGCTGCAAATGCCAATGTGCAGCCTGCTCGCGCACCCACAGCTCGGCCGCCAGTGTTCCCGAGAAAAGAAAACGTGAACCAAGTGGCTTTAGGAGCCAACCGTCACTTCAACAATGAGGGCTACCGCAACAACAACTACAACTACAACCGCAACAACAACAGAGGCAACAATAACTACCAGGGCAACAACAACGGCAACAATGAGGGCGGAGGCCGCAACCAGTACCAAGAACACCATGAAAGCTACATGATCTTCACTTCAGAGCCCGTCGACAAGCAGTCACAGCACAGGCGTGCCATGGAGGTCAATGCCGTGATCCCTGCAGTTCCTCACTATATGCATTGGTGCAACCAAGAGATCAAGTGGTCCCGAGTAGATCATCCCAAGGTGATGCCCAACCCGGGTAGCTACGCCTTGGTGGTGGATCCCACCTTCTTGGGTCCCGAGAAGAATGTGAGGTTCAACAAAGTGCTGATCGACAATGGCAGCAGCATCAACATTGTGTACAGAGACACACTCGAGAAGTTTGGGCTGGCCGAGAACATGCTGCTACCCAGCAAGACCACCTTCCATGGCATTGTGCCGGGAGTCTCGTGCAATCCGATTGGCCGAGTGTGGATAGATGTGCTATTCGGCACCAGGGAGAACTGCCGCACGGAGAGCCTGCAGTTCGAGGTGGTTGATCATCAGAGCCCCTATCACGCTCTACTCGGCAGGCCTGCTCTGAGCAAGTTCATGGCCTCTACCCACACGGCATATCTGAAGATGAAGATCCCTGGCCCCAATGGCGTGATTACCATCTCTGGTGATTACAAGAAGTCCATGGAGTGTGCTTCTGCCGGTTCTCAGTTGGCGGAGTCCATGGTGATTGCTGCCGAGAAGAAGAAGATGTACGAGGTGGTGGCTATGGCGCAATCCGCGCAAGCTGGTGCGTAGGGCGTGCCGAGTACCCAGCACAGGACCGTGTTCCAAGCGTCTCAAGAGACAAAGAAGGTCCAGGTCGACCCCGAGTTCGCCGACCGCGTAGCCATCATTGGCTCCGGGTTGGCGGAGAAATAGGAAGGCGAGCTCATCCACTTCCTCCGTGAGAATCGGGACGTGTTCGCCTGGTCCAATGAAGATCTACCAGGAGTCCCGAGGGAGTTGGTTGAGCACTCATTACATGTGCGTCCTGACGCCAAACCTGTGAAGCAGGCTATGCGCCGCTTCGGAGATGAGAGAAGGAAGGCCATTGGTGACCAGATCACCAAGTTGCTGATAAGCAATTTCATCATGGAGGTGCTGCACCCGGATTGACTAGCCAACCCGGTCATGGTCGAGAAGAAGAAGGAGGATCCCAAGGCTGCTACTGCATGGCGCATGTGTGTCGACTACACCGACTTGAACAAAGCATGCCCCAAGGATCCCTTTCCGCTACCTCGCATCGATCAGGTGATCGATTCCACTGCTGGTTGCGAACTGCTGTCTTTCATAGATGCCTACTCTGGTTTCCACCAGATAGCTCTCAATCCTGCTGATCAAATAAAGACTGCCTTCACTACCCCGTACGGGGCTTATTGCTATCGTGTCATGTGTTTCGGGTTGCGGAATGCGGGTGCTACTTATCAGCGGTGCATGCAGAAATGCCTGCACGATCAGCTCGGCAAGAATGTGCAGGTGTACGTAGATGACATTGTCATCAAAACAAATAAAACACATACTCTGCTTGCCGACCTCGAGGAAACCTTTGCTAACTTGCGCAAGTATAAAATGAAGCTGAACCCGAGTAAATGCACCTTTGGTGTCCCGGCTGGCAAGCTACTCGGCTTCCTGGTGTCTAGTCGGGGCATTGAAGCCAATCCTTCAAAGATAAAAGCTATTGAGAGCATGTCTTTGCCGAGATCCCTGAAGGATGTGCAAAAATTCACTGGTTGCTTGGCATCTCTGAGCCGTTTCCTGGGCCGAATGGGCGAGAAGGCCCTGCCTCTATACCAGCTGATGAAGAAAAGTGACAAGTTTGTCTGGACTCCGCAAGCGGATGTGGCATTCATAGAGCTGAAGGCAATGCTGGCTAGCGCTCCTATCTTGGCTAGTCCGCTACCCAAGGAGCCAATGCTGCTGTACATTGCTGCTACCAACCGAGTGGTCAGTGTGGTGATTGTGGTGGAGCGAGAAGAAGAAGGCAAGAGTGTGCAGCGCCCAGTATACTACCTCAGTGAAGTGTTGTCTAGCTCCAAGCAAAACTACCCGCATTACCAGAAGATGACCTATGGCGTGTACCTGGGCGCCAAGAAGCTAAAGCATTACTTCCAAGAGCATCCTATCACTGTTGTGAGCTCTGCTCCCATCTCGGATATCATGGGCAACAAGGAGGCGAGTGGCCGAGTAGCCAAGTGGGCAATCGAGCTGGCCGCGTACGCCCCCGCGTATGCGAGAAGAGAAGCCATCAAGTCTCAAATCCTGGCAGAGTTTCTGGTGGATTGGGCTGAGGTGCAGTACGAACCTCCTGCTCCAGTTTCCAATTACTGGAAGATGCACTTTGATGGCTCGAAGGTGAAGGAAGGCCTTGGTGCTGGCGTAGTGCTTACGTCACCCAAGCGATATCAACTCAAGTACGTGCTGCAGATTCATTTCAAGGCGTCCAACAATGTAGCAGAGTACGAGGCTGTGGTGCACGGCTTGCGAGTAGCCAAGGAGGTTGGCGTGCAGCGCATTATATGCTATGGCGATTCAGATCTAGTGGTGCAGCAAGTCTCTGGCACTTGAGATGCTCTAGATGCCAACATGGCATCATATCGCTTCCTGGTACAGTCTATGACTGGATTCTTTGAAGGCTGCGAGTTCCAGCATATTCACCGAGCAGAGAACGAAGCAGCAGACGAGCTGTCCAAGTTGGGATCTTCTCGGCAATCCATCCCGGCGGGGGTTGCCTTAGAGCACTTGAGGAAGCCATCCATCAAGCCATCTCCCAACTCGGAATCCATATTTGTTCCTTCCCTGCCAAGTGAAGAATCCGTTCCAATGGAGATTGACTGGGAGAATGCAACAGAGAACCCGGGGACTGCCGCTCCCTACTCGGGGACTGCCGTTCCCTACTTGGGGACTGCCATTCCATACTCGGGGACTGCTGTCCTTAACCCGGGGACTGTCGCATTCATTGAGGAGGTCCTTGCCAATCGTTCAGGGCTCCAGAGAAGTGCTCCAAACCCTAAAGAGCAGCCAGAGGTGCATGTCCCAATGGAAGTGGACGAACCAGTGTTTCCCACACAGGAGACACCGAGTTGGGCCATGCCCATATTATCCTTTCTAAAGGACGGTACTCTGCCAGGAGATGAGGTGGTCGCAAGGCAGATTTAGAGAAGATCCAAGGGCTACACTATATTCAGAGATGTGCTGCACAAAAGAAGTGCCACCGGCGTGCTGCAACGTTGTGTGGACCCAGAAGAAGGAGGAGAGATTCTGTTGGAAATACACCAAGGAGAATGCGGGCACCACGCCTCTTCTCGGGCATTGGTCAAGAAAGCTTTTCGGCATGGCTTCTACTGGCTCACAGCTCTGCAGCAAGCTGAAGACATCGTGAGGAAGTGCAATGGCTGCCAGATGTTCGCGAGTAAGATCCACATGCCTGCTTCCGAGGTGAAGACAATTCCTATCACATGGCCGTTTGCTGTATGGTGCCTGGATATGGTTGGCCCCTTCAAGCCGGCTAAAGGTAACATGACACACATCTTAGTCATGGTGGACAAGTTCACCAAGTGGATTGAAGTGAAGCCTATTCGGAAGTGCGATGGAGCTACAGCCGTGAAATTCTTAAAGGATGTGATCCTGAGATACGGCTACCCGCACATCATCATCACCGACAACGGCACAAATTTCGCAGAAGGGGCAATGGTGCGGTTCTGCAGAGATAAGCACATCCGACTAGATGTTGCATCTGTGGCGCATCCCGCCTCCAATGGGCAAGTGGAAAGAGCAAACGGCATGGTGCTGGCAGGCATTATGCCAAGGCTGATTGAGCCATTGCTGAAAACACCTGGGTGTTGGCTAGACGAGTTGCCAGCGGTGTTGTGGAGTCTAAGGACTACCCCTAACCGGTCAACCGGCTACACACCATTCTTCTTGGTATACGGGGCTGAGGCCGTGTTGCCAATAGACTTAGAGCATGACTCCCCCCGAGTAACCCTCTACACTGAGGTGGAGGCGAGAGAAGCTCGAGAAGATGATGTTGACCTGCTTGAAGAAGCAAGAGAGCTCACTCTGTCACGTTCAGCTATCTACCAGCAAAGCCTGCGGCGTTATCATAGCCGCAAGGTGAACCCAAGGGTCTTCCGAGAAGGAGACATGGTCCTCAGGCTTGTGCAACGCACAGCCGGGATGCACAAATTGTCTCCTCCATGGGAAGGGCCCTTCATTGTGAGCAAAGCGCTGCACAATGACGCCTATTATCTCGTGGACATGCGTCCATCACAGGAGAACAGGGCAGATAAAGCTGGTGAGGAATCCAAGCGCCCTTGGAATGTAGCCCTACTTCGTCGCTTTCATTCGTGAGCAAAGATGTGTATGTACTCTCTTATCCGAGTTAAAATTCTACCCTGCAATCTGAAATTCAGCTCGGGGACTGCCCTCGCCTAAAATTGATCTGTGTGTTCTTACTCGGCTTCACCCTTTGTCTACTCGGTTGCTATGCTTAAAATTTCACGAGTACATCTAGTACTGTGTTTAAACCTACATGCCAACTCTTCGACTCTGCTGCTGTCCGAAACCCGGCTTCATGGCAAGCAAGAGAACAAGCAAAAGGTCAATGAGCACAAGAAAAATTACTAAGGAAAGAAAAAGTGCAGGAACCGAGTAGGATGTCTTTTACTGTTGTTTCTTATTAACTCCTTCTCGGCTAAGTGGTGGGCTGCGTTACTATGAGTGTTTCTAAGTGGCTAAGTATTTGCAACTCCAACTTTGAATTCTTGTGACTCGAATACCAAAAAAGCAACGAGTTGCAGGTAAGAGCTGAGATGAAAAGGAAGAGCGAACAAGAACTGCAACTCGGGGACTTACATGATAACGCAACCCGGCATTCGAGCCAAAGTTGCTCAAATTGACTAAGTTAAATATGAAACGTGAATAAAACTGAGTAGCGAACGACAAGCTTAATTGTTTCGATACATCTGCACCCGGCATCCCGGGGATCTGATAAAAGTTTCGAGAATAAGGTTGCAGGAAGTAATCAACTAGAAGCAGCAGTGTTCTCGGCGCTGGCCTTGGTGGCTTCAGCGTCAGCGTTGGCCTTGGCGGCTTCAGCTTCAGCGCTGGCCTTAGAAGCATCAACCTCCGAGTTGGCGGCGTCGGTCTTCGCAGCATCCGCATCTGGCTCGGTAGCAGCTTGTTCAGAGGTGGCAGTGGCCACCGAGGTGGCGTCCGTAGCCGACGTGGAGGCCGCAGTCTGAGCGCGGAGTCGCGCCGTGTCGTCGAGAGCCGCACCTGATGAGGTGCCGAACTCGAGGGCCGCGGTGTCGATAGTCATCTCCACGCTCTCGGCCTCCTCTTCGCTGTCTGCGACGACCGCGGCCTTCCCCTTCCCGGTCTGGTGGCGCGCACTCTCGAAGCAGCTCAGGCCTTCAGACTCGGTGGCATCTTCGTCTTCGTCCTCGTCGTCATCATCGCCCTCCACCTCCGTGTCGGGCTCGGTGACGCCGTCGATGAAGCGCGCGGTGTCCGCGTACTGGGCGATCTCGTACGCAACCGACTGGCGGCGCGCCACGCAGTCGGGATCCGTCTCCCACTTCGACTTCTGCCTCATCTCGAGAATGACGTTCAGATCGAGGTTTTCATACCAGCTGCAGATGAACAGCAGCAGCATGTCTGCACCAGCCCGAGCTCCAGATGCCCGCCATTTCTTCAGCTCGGCCTTCACGCCAGTCAGCTTCTCGGCAAGCCCGCGGATGGTTGGTGGCGCAGTCTCCCGCGGCCAGAATAGGTCATGAAGTTGGAAGGCAGTGCGCACCAAATCAGTGCCCACGCCCCTTAGGCGCTGGAGCTGGACCTGCATGGTGGTGATGCTGTCTTCAATTGAAGCCTTGGCATCCATAGGCTCGCCCTTCTCGGTGCGAGCAGCTTGGGCCTTTGCCAGAGCAGGCTTGCAAGACGAGTCGAGGTCGGGGAAGATTTCTGAAAGAGCTATCAAAAAGATTAGAGACAGGGGCAGAATGGAGAAATGAGTCGAGTAGAAGAGAAGCAGAAGGGAAAAGTGAAATGCAAAGAAGTGGGCACTTACTATTCAGGTCGTAGAGTAGCGCCTACAGCTTGTTCTTCCATGACTCTTTGTCAGCAACATGCTTTTCTTCTACCTTCCGGAACTGCGCCAGCTGGAGCATGAGATCCGAGTTGCTCTCCTTCAGCGTCTTCCATTCCAGCTCGAGAGCCTTTTGCTTGGCCGTGGCTGCCGCTTCGGTCTTTTTCTTCTCGGCCACTGCTTTATCTCTCTCGCCGGCTAGATCAATGGCTTTTTGGAGAGCAGTTCGCAGCTGGACCTGCAATGGTTCCATCTCGGAGAGGTGCCTGTTCTTGAATTCCACCTCAAGGCTTGCAAGCTGCTGCTGCACCTCGGCAGGCTTGAGACAGTCGAGATGCTCCTCGACAAACTTCTTATGATCTTCTGTGGAAAGCAAAGCACGGTCAGCAGAGTAGCGAAGATGAAAGCAAGAAATCAAGACGAGAAGACATCAACTCACCTTCCAGCTTCTTGATCGTGGCTTGGCCGCTCTCAACAAAGACGCGGCAGTTCTCGTGCTCCTCGGCCAGGGCCTTGAATTTGCCTGCAGAGAACGGCCGATTAGAGCAGAAAGCAAAAGCGGGCGTAAGCACCAAACGCAGAAACCGCGTAGCTAAAAGCTTACTTTCGACTTCGGAGATCTTGAGGGCGCTATCCATGACCTCCTTCTCCGCCGCCTCATCGGACTTGCGCTCCAATTCCAGGGCCTCAAGACGCCTGCTAGCAATGCTGTGGTTCCATAGCAGCCGCCGGTACAGGTTGGTTCTTTTCAGAAGGCCATTCTGAGAGGAAGAAAGAAAAAGAATCAGACAAAGTCGTGAAGATTCAACCCGAGAAGGCGGCAACTCGGTTGAGTACCCGCCTACTCGGCCAGAATCTCGGGGACTGGGAGATGGATAAGAAGAAGGAGAAGAATAAAAGATAAGGAAAATGCAACTCGGGACGAATGAGCAAAGCTTACCGCGTAAGTCTGTTCAAGATCCTCTGTGGCCTTGCGATGGACGAACAGCTTGGCGGCGAGTGTGCTGGTATTGGACGAGATAGTCATGGGTTTATAACCCATGTCCGCCTTGTTCCAGCCAATGCGCATGTGATCCAGATCGCCCAAAGACGTGCCGTGCCAGTTCGTGTTGCCAAGGACTTCGCTGTCCCACTCAGCGTCAATAAATCCAACCCGGTCGATTATCTGCTCAAGGCCCGTGGATGTCACCTCGGTTTCCTGAACCTCGCGCGAGTAGATCGGGACGGATCGGTCCTTATTCCTGGCCGGAGGCTTGGAGTCCACCGGCGTGGCCTGTTTGCCCCTCCTAATAGCAAGTTTCTTCTCGGCTGGGGTCATTGGGATGCTGTGCTGCTGGCTCATCTTCACCATATAAGGTGGGAAGGTGGGTGGATCTGGGAAGTTGGATCCTGCGGCGGTGTCAGCAGCCGCGTCAGGTTCACGGATGGTGAGCTGTCCGGGCTTGGCAGTTGGTCTTGGCGGCGGCATCGTGGCAGCACCACGCGCACCGCTACGCGAGGGATTCCTGTGGACAGTGCCCTCCGGCTGGCCAGCTGGCTTCTCGGCGGCCTGGTTCCCGGAAGTTTGCTTCTCGGCGGCCTTCTTCTCGGCGGCCTTCTTGTCAACGGCTTCCTGTTTGATCTTCTTAATAAGCTGCTTGGCCGGAGGGCTGGATGTTGTCTTGGTTTTCTTCATTGATGGGGAGTTTGGCGCGGTGGAGGAAGTGCCCTGCCGGGTAGGCGGCGCCAAGGGCGCGCTACCCGGCGTAGCATCCGGCTGAGCGCTACCCTGCGCGGCGTCTGGTTGCGCGTCGCTCAGAGGGTACTGCTCCATCTCATCAATTGTCTCAACCCGCTGCTCGGCAGCGGGGTCTTGCTGTGTGGCGTCTTGTCCTTCTACCCGCGGCTGGGCCGCGGGGTCGTCATGCTCAGCAGCCCCTGTCGCTGGCTGCTCTTGGTCTTCTTCTCGCCGCTCAAGGGCGGCGACGTCATGCTGCTCAAGATCTTGTTCTACGTTCTCCTCGACCGTGGTGGCCGGAGGAGAAGGTGGCCTCGCGTCGCGATCAGCGTCCCGCGCTTCTTGTTCTGCGCGGGCCTGCTGCTCCTGCTCGGTGTCGTGGGCGTCGCTGTCCATGTACCGAGCGTCGTCGGAGTCGTCTCCTTTCACGGGAGAGGATGCACGCGCCTCATCCCGTGCGGCGTCCTCGTCCTCCTCGGAGATCTCGATGAGCTTTTCAACATCGATGGCGGTCTTCTTCTTGGGCTTGGTGGATGCGACGGCAGCACTAGCGTCCAAGGGGGTGCTGAAGAGAAGAAAGAATTTTAGAAAAAGAGTAAAGGACAAAGGGAATCGAGAAGAAACAGCGGAGTAAAAGGATTGGGAAATTGCGGCCACAGAGGTGTATAGCTTAGGGGAAAGTGGTTTACCCTTTGCGGGAAGGGGGTAGCCGTCGCCCTTTTGCCACGGCCATCTTGGTCTTCTTCCCGGCCGTCTTCGTCTTCTTGGAGGGGGGCTCCTGAGCACCGCTACCCGTCCTCTTGCGAGTAACAGGAGCGGCGACTGCAAGCGGATCAACGGCCAGGGCATCCTCCTCCTCGTCCTCGCCCTCCTCCTCGGCGCCGGCATCATCTGTACCATTGGGAAGAAGGAAACAGTTCAGAAGCGGGAGGAAGTGGGGTTGCGCTACTAGCGGCCAGACAAGATGAGCTCAATTACCTTTGTCATCATCCTCGGACCAATCACGGACAGACGTGTCTACGTGATGCTTCTCCGTCTGAGCGGCATGAGGGAGGTTGAGCTTGTCCGCGGTCTCGAAGGAGACCTCGTCATCTTCCTCTCGGTCGTCCGACCAGTTGTCCTCGAAGCGTTCCATGCTCTCAGCGAGCTGGCGAGCAAGGACCTGAAGAATAGAGAAACATCACAAGTTAGTCGAGTAGCATAGAGGCATCCTACTCGGCAAGGCGTGCAAGCATAAAGCACATTAAGCCTAAGCAGTGCTACTCCGTGTGCTACTCGGCAAGGCGTGCAAACATAAAGCACATTAAGCCTAAGCAGTTCTGCTAAGTGCCCTACTCGACGCAGAATGCAAATACTAGTCGCTGCAAGATAAGGAGGCTGTCTACTCGGAACATACATACAAGAAACAGGATAAGAAATACATACCCGCTCGATTGGCTTCGTACGGCTGTATGGGATGAAGCCATACTGCCAATTGTCCCTGAGGCCAGTGGTCATGATGGACCGCGCATGAGCGGCGACATCCGAGTTGCTGAGCTCGAATATGGTTGTCCGAGTACAGTCGCAGGGGCCACCCATGTAGCACATGGGGTGGACGCGGTGCTGGAGCGGCAGCACCCGGTTGGAGATCCAGCATGCGATTGGGTCGTCGCTCTTGAGCCCTTCTCCGGCCAGATAGGCGAGGCGCTCGTCCATCTGCTTTAGGTTGCTGTCGATGGACGGCTTGGTCCGCCAGTTCTGCCCGGTGGGAGCTCGATTGCTCCAACGGGGCAGGTTGATTCGGTCCTCCACCTTGGCTCCCTTCGTGGCGGGGACATTCTGCACGTACAGGAACGTCCTCTGCCACTTGCGGACAGAATCCAATCCCTTGATGCGCGGATGGTTGGTTCCAGGGCGCTGCACCATCATGGCGCTGCCGGTCTCTGTTATCCGGCTGCTGGTGTCCGCGCCGTCCTTCTTGCGTTTGCTCTGCTGGCGAAAGAAGAAATACCTGGACCAAGTCTCTGTTGTGGGGCGAACGCCCAGGAAGGCCTCGCATACCACGGCGTGGTACGAGAGGAAGACGACGGCATTCGGAGGGAGATGGTGCATCTGGAGGCCGTAATGGTCGAGGAACGACCGGAGGAAATTTGATGCTGGAAGCCCGAATCCTCGCGCGAAGTGCGCGAGGAAGACGACGTGCTCGCCTTCCTGCGGGGCAGGGACGAGCTCACCGTCAGGTTGCCGGCAGCGAACACCGGGAGGAACTCGCCGGGTGTTCACCAGCCATTGGCAGTCCTCGGCGGTGACCTCGGATCCGGCCCAGCCGGCGCGAGCGTTGTCGTCGCGAGCCATGGCGGTGAGGAGGAAATTTGGGAAAAGATCGAAGGATTTGGTGTGTGGAGAAGCTCGCGGCGGTGCAGTGAGTTGCGCAGCGGCGAGGAGCTCTGCGGCGGCGGAGAAACGAGAAGGCAGAGGGGAAATTGTGAGCGGAAGGAGAAGAAGGAGTTACCGAGGGGGTATTTATACCGCTCCTCGGATTACCGTTACCAGTAGAGGAAGTGGGATCGATCGTGGCAGTAATCGTGTGGCGTGGGGTCTGTGGGCCGGTTAGAAACGCACACAGCGCGGAACGCGCGCGTAACGGCCGCATTAGATCCCACGACGAGATCGTGGGCAATTACTGCGCGTGATGGGACGTAACGGGCCGGTGGGCCCACCCCGTGAAAACTGGGCGCGTGGCCTGTCAGTTCCCGGGCACCGAGGCGTCGAAGTCGTGTCCGCGTGACACGTGCCCAGTTGCAGCGCGGAAAGCCGGATTGTGCTCTGTCACGCAGAGATTCCGTTTCAAGATTTCACCAAGTCATTTTACTCGGCTACAGAGAAGAAAAGTGGCCCTAATCGGAGTAGAAGAAACAGGATCAAGGGCTACTCGGAGGTTTTCACTCGGTATCCCAGGGTTCAAGGGCAAGACTGTCAAGGTTGGTTTTTAAGCTGGCAGGGCCCAGTGAACGAATTCGCAGGACTCTACCAGCTTCGGGGACTGCTGTCGGGGGGTTACCCCCGAGTAGGGTAAAGGCAAGTGCTAAAGGCAAGATCAGAAGGGATGTTTGGCCGAGTAGCTGGCTACCTGGTACTCGCTACCCGGTCGACTGCTACCCGGTCTTACACCTAGACAGCCAGAAGGATGAATCAAGAGAGTTGTGCTCCTCCGAATAGAAGAGCTGGTCCGAGTAGAAATGGCGGGAACCTACTCGGGCCAGAAGTCAAAGGAGCCGTTCTGACACCGAATCCCGCGTATCCCGGGTCCGTACTTGGCACTGTTCACAGCACTGTTCATCTGAGGACGGCGTGCCTGACAGCGACAGTGTGTCAGCAGGGCGTCGCATGATAGGGGGGACCTACTCTGTGTTCGCCACAGTGATTACAGACTGAACACTTGGTTTTGCCCAATGACTTTCCGCACCGGGACAAATCTAGAAGCCAAAGCTGTCAGCGGGAACTCGGAAGAAGGACGGTGTGCACACCATGTCGACATCTGTTTGTATTTGGCTGTATCCGACAGGGCACCGAGTATATAAGGTGCCCTGCCCCCTCCTGCGCGAGGGATGCTGACCTAGATCGCGCACTACGTAGAGATTCTTGACCTAGTTCATCTGGTAGAGAGAAGAGTGGCTACTCGGTAGCAAGAACCGTTGTATTGTGGCTACTCGGTGTGACATCAAAATACAGAGAGAAAGGCAGGAGTAGGGGTTTTACCTCCTCACGAGGGCCCTGAACCTGGGTAGATCGTGTTGTTTGCAGTGCTTGTTTCATCCTTCACGCGTCTACTCGTCGCGTGATCCCTCCCCGAGCGCCTCCAGCGTCCTTCGTCCCCACATCTTTAGCCATCCTATGGCATCTGCCGTGACACCACCACGACAATCTCTCCACCGTGGTCAACGCAGCTTCGCAGACAGAAACCACAGTCGGTACTACCGGGCAGATCCGGTAGTACCGCGCTGAACTACCGGACACCCCCGGTAGTTTCAAACTTAACAGAAGCTGGGGGAAACGAGTCCAGTGCGCATCCAGGCTCCAATAGCGATTTTCCGGTACTACCGATCTAGTTCGGTAGTACCGCGGCCCTGGTACTTCCGTGCTGATCCGAAAGTGTCGCCCCACAGCAACCCATCAGCTCCACCAACGCACGCAAGCAGACCATGGTCGATAGTACCGGGCTAGTCCGGTAGTACCGAGTTGAACTACCGGACGAGCCCGGTAGTGCCAAAGTAAACAGAAGCTTGCGCGCAAACACCAGTGTTGTAACTGGGAAAACCCGGTAGTACCGAACGCCGTCCGGTAGTACCGGCCCAATCTGTAACCCCTCACAATAGACAGAATTCTTCGAGGATCTCAACGGGGTTTTAGCACAAAACCAAAAATACCATGAAGAATAATTTAAGCACAATGACCTGTAGACATTTAGCACACATTAGTGCTCTAATTGTGTTGTCAACAAACATCAAAACAAAATGCGGGGAAATGCTCTTTCAATGTTTTATCCATTCTGCTATATTTTGATGTCACTATTCCCTTTATGAACTATGATTGAAAATACAAACAACCTCAAAATGGTACTTTTATGATTTTGATGAAGTTTTTGTGATAAAATAAACTTTCATAAAGTGAGCTAATCTGCTTATGTGAGGATCGGGAGGCAAATGCGGAGTATGCTACTAGTTTCTGCTGTGTGAAACATGAGTTTCCTATCCGTTATCTTTCGAATCCGATGTATTATCGTATACTCAGGATAGCGTACTAGAAACAACTGGAGGAAAGGATCGATAAAAGTCCTAGTAGCTAATATGTTTGTTATTGATTAATCAACTCTTTGATTACCAGTGTGGTGCTATATATGTGTGAGTCTTCCTTCTACCAAAAGGTATTATAAAAAAGTTGGACTATTATCAGTCTAGGTTCTATTTCTTACTAAAAATGGATTATCATATGTTGTACAATGGATTAAGGTGGAGGATTAGGAGTTCATGATTTGGAGGCAAAACAACACCGCATTACTTAGTACATGGTTGTTTAAACTTCTTAAGTGTGGTAGGATGTGTTGCGGGTGACTCCCATTTTGGTATGGACTACTTAAATTGAAGAAATCCATTATTATGTTGGGTATTGTGTTTCGCAGGAAAAATGGTGTGTTTGATTAAAAAAAAGATCCCTTTCTCTGTTCCAGGTTTATCTACCCACCCGTGTATGAATTGGCTTCGCACCTCTTAACATTTGCGGGGACCAGGAATACAATGAGCTCCTCGTGATGTCATCTATCTAGGTGGATAAAACAGCCAAGGAGGTTTTTAGCCAACACAGATGACAGCGTAATTTACGTGTTGGTGGCTTTAGATTGCCTTTTTCCCTTTTAGTCGCATGTTTAAGAGGTTGCGTCCAAAATTTTTATTTCTCGTTTCTGTATTGTATGCATCTATTTATGGAGAGGCCGGATGTAATTCTCTTGCTTGTATCGCTTTGGTGCGACATTTGAGTCATAAGAAAGTAAGGGTTCAGAGTGGGTGTAGGAGACTAGGAGTAGATCAGTGGGCATGCAAAGTGTCAAAATTATTGTTTCATCAGGCGGTCAGGTGGAATCACTTACAACAGGCACAATCTGGCTAAAGAATTCGTAACCCACTTTTTTTTGCAAGGTAATATGTAAACCACTAGGCCTTGTTTGGAAGGGAAGTTTTTATAAAACCAAAAGTATTAACAAACCGAAGTATTTAGTTGCCAGGCAAACGAATACTTCAGTTTTGCATAATACTTCAGTTTAGGAAAAACAAGTCAGATTGAAGTTTCTAATACAGCAAAAAATAAAGTTTGAGGACAATACTTCAGTTTTAAAACCATAGTATTCACTCCATCCAAACACATCAAAGTATTTAATACTATATTATTTTTAGAAGCTACGGTATTGGTTGAATACTTCAAAAATACTTTGATGCCAAACTAGACTTTACTCCCTCCGTTTCGGTGCATAAGACTGTACAAAATTAGTTAAAACACAATATCCACCAAGTTTTACTAATATCACAGGCAAGAATATGAATATTTACGATACCAAATCGATATAATAGATTCACCATAAGATATATTTAATATAATACATATTGATATTTTTCTACATTATTGGGTAAAAATAGTAAATTTTGACTTTTGATGACTGAATTTATAGGCCTTACTCGTTGAAATAAGAGGAAGGAAATCTGCAGATGAAGTCGTCACTCCCCATGGCGCGGCCCCGCTCATTGCGAAAATCTTACACAGTGCTTGAGCTCGCTCGATCGGCAGGGGGACGCGAGCCAAACCAAACTCGCGGAATGGAACTGGACGCGTGGCCCGGCCTGAATTCGTTGCACCCGTCCTTTCATGCGTCACTCTCCCAGTCTCCCTATTACTCCTACCTTGCTCACCGTCCCCAACCACCGCCTATTGGCCGCCGCACTGCAGCCTCCGTCCGCAATCTTGCCGATCACTCACACCTCCGGTCGAGCACCGCACAGCGCCACGCCGCGTCCACCCACCCCCCGACTGGGGGCGCGCCACCACACCCGGCCCTATATATCCCGCGCATGCAACGCCGTCTCCGCTTAGGCCGCACCTCCTCCATCGACCAACAGAGTCCTCGCCGCTGCCCTCCCGCGCGCGCGCAGAGACAGACGGACACGGTACGTCACACGCCTGACGACGCCATAGCTTGCTCCGTTACCAAATCACCATGAAGACCGGCGAGGCGGGCAAGTCGCCGTTGTTCGGGCTGCGGACGGCGGCGATCGTGAAGCTCAACGCGGCCTTCCTCGCCTTCTTCTTCCTCCTCTACATGGCCCTCCTCCTCCACCCCAAGTACTCCCACTTCCTCGACCACGGCGCCGCATCCCTCGTCCGCTGCACCTTCCGCGACGCATGCCCCACGTACACCCAGCACCTCACACGGAAGCAGGTAAGGTACGTCAGTCCCGCCCACCGACGTTCTGGTGCCATCGGCATCGGCATTAGTTCTGGCCGGCCGCGACACCGACTGCACGTAACGTTATTGATTGACACATTATTCGTGCGTGCATGCAGCCGGGTGGAAGACTAGTGGCGGCAGCGAATAAGGTAGCGGTGACGTCAACGGAGAGGATCGTGAACGTGGGGCGCGCGCCGATCATGTTCGACGAGCTCCGCGGCCGGCTGCGGATGGGCCTGGTGAACATCGGCCGCGACGAGCTGCTCCCTCTGGGCGTGGAGGGCGACGCGGTGTCCCTGGACTTCGACCGTGTCTCCGACACGTTCCGGTGGTCGGACCTGTTCCCGGAGTGGATCGACGAGGAGGAGGAAGACAGGGTCCCGTCCTGCCCGGAGATCCCTATGCCGGATTTCTCCCGCTACGACGGCCAGGTGGACGTGGTGGTGGCGGCCGTGCCGTGCAACCGGAAGGCCAAGGGGTGGAACCGCGACGTGCTGAGGCTGCAGATGCACCTGGTGGCGGCGCAGACGGCGGCGCGGAAGGGCCGGCGCGACGGCCGCGGCAGGGTGCGCGTGGTGCTGCGGAGCGAGTGCGAGCCGATGATGGACCTGTTCCGGTGCGAGGAGGCGGTGGGGAGGGAGGGCGACTGGTGGATGTACAACGTCGACGTGCCGCGGCTGGAGGAGAAGCTCCGGCTGCCCGTCGGCTCCTGCAACCTGGCGATG
This sequence comes from Alopecurus myosuroides, assembly GCA_028641055.1. Taxonomy (NCBI): domain Eukaryota; kingdom Viridiplantae; phylum Streptophyta; class Magnoliopsida; order Poales; family Poaceae; genus Alopecurus; species Alopecurus myosuroides. The sequence goes on along the minus strand of CM054062.1, from coordinate 271,060,729 downwards.
CCGCTCTGGGGACCAACAGGTACGTAGCGGTTAGATAACGTGCGCGCTCGCGCGCGTAATTTGCTTTCTCGTGTCGGTCTTGTTGCAGCTGCACCGCACACATATGCATGTAATGCAAGTCAAGCGTGTTGTTGCACCCATGCTAACAAACAGCCAGTAGTAGTATCAACCAAAGATATATTCTGTCAAAAAAAAAAAGGTTAGATATGGTGACGACTTACGGGTTGACACATGGTACTTCTAGAAATCAAAAGAAAACTGAGAAATGAGACATACAGTTACAAAAAAAAAAAAAAAAAAAAAAACTTTCAGAGTATCATAATTTTACAGTGCTAATTCTCATTTCATGATTTTGTTGTAAGTCTCGGGCACCTATTTTCCCAAATCCAAAGTGGAGTGTTTTAGTGCAATGTTAGTAAAATTTGATTTTTTGGGTTTATATATATGAAATGAGCAAAGAGAGGGAAAAGGTTAGGTGTTGATCCAACAACTTAAGAAGGTGACTGCCCTGTAAGAAAATTCTACTCCGTCTGATTCGTTTTAACTGTCGCATCAAAAGAACTACGAAGGTACAAATCGATAGTATAACCAGCGACAATTATTTAGGATCAGAGGGAGTATGAAATTTACGAATAGACAGTCCCATTTTGTATTTTTGTAGATAGTGCATGGTCAAGGTTGTGTTTTTTGAAGACTAGCTCAATGTCTAAAACAGTATTCCCCGGGAAAAAAAAAGAGAAAATTTATATTAGAACATCAGCATCGGATGCCTGACCTGTACTGCTACAACTGTGTTATAAAGACATAACACGCCACCTAATGGGATTGAGGCGACAAATACAGCGCATAATCATTTCCACGCACCCTCTTTTCCGCCCTTCGATTGAAAATGTGATTCTTGATCACTAGGGACCATTCAATTAACGGGGCATATGTGTAGGACAAGCCGTGGAGAAGAAACATAGGAATTCAGGTCTGCCGAGGGCCACGAGTAGACGATAATGCATCGATTCTCATCATCACTTAGCTTTCTTTAGGCCGGGCTGGCTAAACAATGCTCAGTAGCCCCCATTCTCAACAAACTAAAGAATCTGATCCGGGCGCGAGCAGATTAATTGGTCGAGGTTAAGCTAGGAAGGAAGATTCAATCCGAAGCCTCCCGACAGTAGTACTCTACATGTTTTTGGCAACCATTTATCGTACGTATACACATCTGTGTCCGAACAATACAGTACTCTGTTTCTGGCAACGACATGGCGCCGTAGGTACATCTGCAACCGCTGATTTGTCTGGAAGTGCCATACGATTCCAAGCTAGGAGCAGTTCTCCTGCGATGTACTCCACTCGTGTGTACTATGCTAGCAGCAAAAAAGCCGGAGTAGCTGGAGTAGTACCTAGCTAGTCTCAGCATTAATCAGCACGCACGGTCGAAAGCATATCGCATCGTCAGAATGGAAACTTCTGTTGGTAATCATGCACCCATCAGTGTCGCTGTCGATCTCCACTGTTGCCCAAAAGAGACCCAAAATCTGTCCCCCAACGCAAGCAGATAGATCATAGATCGATCTAGGTAGGCGTGGCACTATTCCCAGTTATCTGTTCACTGTTTCTGTCTCGAGACAAGATCGACCTAACAGGATTTTGGGTAACTATTCACGCTAATTACTTCAGCAGGCACTGAGTGGATTTCTGATAAGAAAAGATGTTAATTTTTCGGGAAATAGAAATGAAGGCTGGGGCCTCGACACCAACTTTATGGTTGCAAGTCTCTTCGATCATCGATCGATCGATCTCATCGGTCGCCTGATCATCGACCGGACGATCGAGACGAGCACCGTGGTGGATCGACACGAACACGATGGATTGAACTCTGATTCGGTTGGTTGGTGTGACCGGGTAGCTTAACCCGCTAGCTAGCTTGTGCATGCACCAAGGTGATATACTTGCATGCTACTACATTCTAGCGAGCCGCGCGGTGGACTGGATGGCCAGTAGTCAATCCGCACCAAACCGTACGCAACCTCGCGAAACGCAAAGCAGATACACATTGGATATAGTTTTTGGCTTTGTTAACTCGATCATTTTTCTTTGTTGTTGGTGGTGTTGGTTTTGACTTCTGACAGCACTTGTAGTTTGTTTCAAGCTAGGTTTTGGTTGATAGATGCATGAGTTTGTTGAATTGCATGTGTGCGTGTCCATGTCTCGAGAAGGAGAGAATCGTGCTCTATAAGTGGTTATTATTAAGAAAGTAAAAAAAATAGCTTTGGTCCCTCAACCATAACCAAAGTTCAGATATGGTTAATTAATTAACTCTTGTTCAAGAAATTCTCACAAGTCACAAGTATGGAAGCTCTAAATGAACACTGAACGTGGCGAGTGAATTGGGCAGTGGCCCAGTGGCGAGAGAGATACTGTTGACCCCAACCGACCCAGGTGAGTCTCATTGGGGGCTGAATTTGGGATCGCAGATGTTTACTTCTGTCTATAAGAAAATGCCATCATGTGCTGGTGCCGGGGATGGTCCTGTTTTCTTTTACTAATAATGATGTGGCGACAAATTTTAACGTGCAGAAGCCAATCAGCGTGAAATATTAATGATCTTAAAATAGGAAAAGAGAGAAATAAGAGTAACTTCAAAAGAAACTTAAAATTTAGAAGGAATATATTGGAAACATGTTTTCACGCAAATTTACGAAATTCATAATTTTTAGAATCAAAAATTTGTGTTACCTGAAAATTTAGAAATAATAAATTGGGTAAATAAAAAAATGCTATAGGAATATAACTAAATTTAACAAAATCACTATCATTCTAGAAAATGTATTGAACGTTATGTCTTGTATAATAATTTTAAAGAAAAACAAAAATTCATGATTTTGATGGGCATTCTTGATCGTTATGGATTTTTTTATTTTTAGTATCTAGATGTTTTTAATGTATATTTGACTAATTTTTATTTTTCTATTATTTTTTACTTTTCCAAAAGTTTTCCTTTTTTATTTTTTTTGTTCTAACTGAGTTGTCACAGGTGCAAAACCACCACTAGCAAGCCAGTAATTTTTGGTACAAGTACTCCCTCCGTCTCATATTAATTGTCTCTTTTCAAACTCAACATGCCGAGTCTTGCCGTTGTTGACGATGTCCTCTTCGGCCTGGCTGGTCCAGGGGTGTAGAGATCTCGCCTTCTGTAGGGTAGGTGGTCCGCGCCTAATTTTGTCCTGAAACGCGTCTGTTCTAGATGGCGAGGGACGAGAATTTTTGAGGTTTTTATCGGCTGAAGTTTCTTTGGCCGGTTTTGTATCTTTTTTTTATATTTTTTTGCTTAGGCCTCCCATGTTTACTCCATCTATGTCAATTAAAAAGGCAAAGCTTTTGTCTTTGTTAAAAAAATATTAATTATCTTAAAGTTGTACAAAATTTGATGTATCTGGATATATTTTAGGGTTAGATACATCTAGTTTTGTCCATAAGATTTTTTTTAGATAAAAGCATTTTATATTACTTAAAAAGATTAATTAATATGAGATGGAGGGAGTAGTAGAACCGAGAGGAACCAAACTTGGCCTTCACAATAGTTGAGGGACCAACGGATGCATTATTTTGCATTCAGAAGTGGAGATCCTACACGACTACACTAAAATGAATGTTCCATTTTTCTGGTTGCTGTCACGTTGCGAAAATTAACTAATGACGCATGTTCGAACGCAGGCATCCACGAGGTGTTCAACGCGTCGGACCTGACGGCGGTGGACGCCGGCATCAGCAGCAACCCGCGGCGCGAGGCGTACGCGACGGTGCTGCACTCGTCGGACAAGTACCTGTGCGGCGCCATCGTGCTGGCCCAGAGCATCCGACGGTCGGGCTCCACCCGGGACATGGTCCTCCTCCACGACCACACCGTAACCAAGCCGGCCCTCCGCGCCCTGGCCGCCGCCGGCTGGATCCCGCGCCGGATCCGGCGCATCCGCAACCCTCGCGCGGAGCGGGGCTCCTACAACGAGTACAACTACAGCAAGTTCCGGCTGTGGCAGCTGACGGAGTACGCGCGCGTGGTGTTCGTGGACGCCGACATCCTGGTCCTCCGCTCCCTGGACGCGCTCTTCCGGTTCCCGCAGCTCTCGGCGGTGGGCAACGACGGGTCCCTGTTCAACTCCGGGATCATGGTGATCGAGCCGTCGCGGTGCACGTTCGATGCTCTGGTCAGCGGGCGGCGCACCATCCGGTCGTACAACGGCGGCGACCAGGGGTTCCTGAACGAGGTGTTCGTGTGGTGGCACCGGCTGCCGCGGCGAGTGAACTACCTGAAGAACTTCTGGGCGAACACGACCGGGGAGCGGGCGCTGAAGGAGCGGCTGTTCGCGGCGGAGCCGGCGGAGGTGTGGTCGATCCACTATCTGGGGCTGAAGCCGTGGCGGTGCTACCGGGACTATGACTGCAACTGGAACATCGGGGACCAGCGGGTGTACGCCAGCGACGAGGCGCACCGGCGGTGGTGGCAGGTGTACGACCAGATGGGGGAGGTGATGCGGGGGCCGTGCGCGCTGACGGAGCGGAGGAAGATCGAGATCGCGTGGGACAGGCACGTCGCCGAGGAGATCGGGTACGCCGACCAGCACTGGAAGATCAACATCACCGACCCCAGGAAGTGGGAGTAGTACAGCTAGCACGCGACCAACCGATGGATGGATTACGAGGCCTAGTTTAATTGGCCGCGCCGGCCGGCCGGCGGGAGCCGCAGCAGCTGATCGAGGAGCTCGCCGCATTTTGGTTCTCGGTCTCACATTTTCTTTTGTCCATATATTTCGTACGTACATAAGCATGGGGTCCGTGCAGAAACATAATAATTTTGTTGATTTTTTTTCTTTTTTGGAATAACAAGGATCTCTCCCGGCTCCATTTTCATGAAAACGAAGCCATGGAGTTTAGATATCGACCGAGCAAAGCTCATCGCTAAAACAAGAAGCCTACAGGAAAGCAAAAAAATATCTAAAACTAGCGCTGCACTGTCAATCTCAGAAAAAACTTCGAAGCCTATTACAGACCCTTCACAGAGAGGCAAAAGCTTCGAAGTAAAAGGATTCAAAAAAAGAAAAAGGAAAAAAAACTAGAAGTAAAAGGATCAAACGTGTTTTGCTATGGAGTTAAAGGAGCGCGCGGCGCCCAAGAGCGAGATGGCGTCCATACCAGATTACGAGTGGTCCAGATTACGTGAGCGGAGCGCCTAGTTGTGAGAATTCAGAGAAACCCAGGGTCAGAGATCACGTCCAAGTATGAGAGTTCAGGGTACATTGTATAGATCATGAGCTTATTCAGACAAGCCGGCGTCCCCCGTTCTTTTTTTTGTACAAGAGTTGGTCCAAAGGACCTAGATGCCATTAAGATGCGACAGAGCAGGTACAGTTACATCAGGGACGAAAGGAGAAAAGAGAATAACAAACTGGTCCCTAACTTTTACATAGAAGACCCTGAAGAAAATGTGTGAAACGCAATCGGGTCCTCTGCCGTCGCCGGAGAAACGCGAGCTCGAACCGCAGCCGTACTGGCCGACGCCGGGGACGAAACCACTTGGCATCCGCAGAACGTAGGGCGCTGCAGCAAGCTCGCAGGAGGGCCTCCATTCGGAGGTTGATCTTGACCACCAGTTGGTCCTCAGAGTCGGTCGCCCAACCTTGGGGCACCGAGTGTGTTCATCAGGGGGATTCGGCATCGAGCGAAAGCCCGCAGCAAGAATGACCAGCGCGATCTGCTTCGCCTTCTTCACGCCACCATGACGATGCAAAGAAGATGAAGAGAGCTCACCAATCACCCTACCGGAGCTTCCAAGGGTGGCCTTGGTAGGGGAGTAGCTAGCCGGAGGCCAGCAACCGCAGATCCAGCCGGAGATCCACGAGTTCCTCCCGATCTTGAGCTTATTTTTTGCGGATTGAAAGGCGGAGCTTGTGCTCACCCTCGTCTCCACCCACTGGAGCTCGGCGAGCAGAGGAAGATCCACCCCAAGCCACCGGACGCCGCTCGAGAACGCCGGCGACTGAAGCTCCGCTAGCATAGCGCTAAACAGGGAAGCATCCCTAACCCTACCTCTAAACCTATCTCTAGTATATACAGGAGGGGAAGCACAACCACCTACTTCATCTCCCCGCCGGACAGCGGCGCTGCCGGAGCGAAGACGAGGCAGGGGCGGCCGGCGGCGGCAACTCTCGACTCTCAACGGGGCACTCTTGCGAGAACGTGTTCAGGTCCTGTTTTTGTCCCCCGTTCGATTTTAAAGATTCTCTGACCATTCAGGCTCTTGGTTACTTTCACTGATATATACTGTTACTCCTGCAACTAGATCATCTCAGGACTTGTACTCGTGTTACACTTCAAGAGCAATATGCATGTTTTCCCAAATTTGTATAATCAAACTGCCTCGCTAAGATTTACTGTAGAAATTAGAGCGTTAGTGCCGAATACACGCAGTCACGGCTGTGTCACTACTCATAAAACGGCAACTAAAATAAAATGGGTACAGCTACACCTAGCTCACCGTACTGTATTGGAGTCATGCAGAAACTGAAATCGGGAAGTTGACTGCGATTCTGCGAAGCAGGTCCTTGGGGAGTCCACTTTTTTTTTAAACATTTTCACCAGTTTTTTTTTTTAACAGAAGGAGGGGTCGAAGACCCCCGAAGCTGCTAGATTATAACATGTGGCAGGTACAGAAACATCCAGGACCTTACAAGACTTGCCCTGTAGACCAAGAAATTCGAAAAGAGGCCCTGAACAAATGCAAACAAGCCCCTGGATCTAAACATAAAAATCAATCGAGTCCAGGTTCTTCTCCACCACGACTTCGCCGGCGTCCTCCAGGCGCGTGAACCACCGAGGACAGAGCCCAGTCCGCTCGTACTCTCCCTTCCGGCGATCAACGGTAGAAGCCAGCCATCTCGTTGCACGCGGGGACGAACCACTTGCGCACATCACGACGTCGAGCCCTGGCTTCTGTCCGAGCAGGCCTCTGAAACAGAGGTTGAATATAGGCCACCCTCCTGGCCTTGAGTCGCAACAGCCATACCTGGCTTCGCGTGATGAGCTCGTCGGTGCAGCTGTGAGGAACTCCTCTCCCCCAAGCTTGAAGAATCAGCAGCGCCACCCCACCACCCCTCGCCACCACGGCCGGACAGTGGAAGAACAGCAACCGTAGCCTCAAACATCAGGAAAGGGGAGCAAGGAAACTCCAGAGGCAGAGTTCCCCCATCGACCTTATGAGAGAGAGAGGACCCCGCCACCTTCTCCATCATACTCTGCCCCCTCCATGAGAGCTTGAAGATGAAGAGGAAGAGCAGCAGCAGCTCGCAAGCACGGGCCGGACGCACCTGCGGAGAAGCCCTCGACGGCATAACACCGGAATACACGCAAACAAGCAACAACAACCTACTACTAAAACCTAGACTACTGCTGTACACACGGGGCCGGCACCCTACATCATCTCCGCGGTAGCCAGCGCGAACGCCAGCGGCGGGGATGGCCGGGGAACGACGACGACGCCGGTAGACTCTCAAAGCACTGTAGCAGGGGGAGGAGAGGATAGGAGCTAACTCTACAACTTTCCTTCACCAGTTCATTTGCGGGGAACCAGTCTAAAACCGTCACAACCATTGTCGGTATTGAACACGACCATAGTATGCACCCGGCCAAACTGACAATCCACACAAAGCACACACGCCGCCGATGAGAGAGACCACCGTCAAGGTTGCAATCGGTCTTCATTGTCATCACTCCTCCATGAGAGAACGACTCCAACTTCACCTTCCACGACCATCGTCGAAGCCCTCACCGCGACTAATTTTAGAACTAATAAAACACCGATCGAAACAAAGCATTGATGGACTCGGCAATGAAAAGACTTTCAAAGAAACAAAATAAAGGGCCACGATGTTGACTCGCTCGATTCACCGTCAACTGCCGCAATCGCCTCCGCTCGGGTCAGATTCAGTCAGAATCACCCTCGCCAACCGCCGGGGCACCAAGGTATGCAGCTGGGAGAACCTCCTAGAGCGCGTGCTGTCGGCGATCAAGCGCACCGAGGATGTGTAGGATGAACTCTACATCACCGGCATCGCCTTCGACGTTGGCGCTCCGGGTGCGGCGGGCCAGCTCCAGCGGGCCGCCGACGAAGTCGAGCTCTCGTGGACTGGGCTCTGCAAAAGATCGTCGAGGCGGAAATCTTCGGCATCGTCCAAGATATGTAGTTTAGAGTAGGATTCCGCTGATGTCTCGGTTTGTATTCCGGCAAACTTGTTTCAAAATTTCTAGCGCGAAGTGTTTGTTCGTATTTCCGGTATGAATTTAGTGGACCTGTTCAGCCGCTCGGAGTTCCATCCCGCAAAATATTTTTCCCGGCCCCCCTAAACAGTTTTTCCCAGATCTATTTATCCGGGATCTGCTAAAGATGCTCTTAAGATTCTTCAAAGAAAAGTGTTAAGCTTCTTCCAGGAGATGAAAACTTTCGAGTCCCGGGTCCTCGTGGCTGCAGCCAACATGTGTTTAATTTGATCTCAAAATACCCTCGTTTCTACTATGTAGCAGAAATACCCCTTTTTGCCTTCTATGTAGCAAAAAAAAGGGTTCGCTCACGAAACAAAAGAAAAAAGTTTATCTCACCAGAGATCTTGTGGCAAAAAAGTACCATTGTAGCAAAAACTCGACATCACCGGAGAACTCATCGGGTATCGCGAAGCAAACAAAAACGTGCTATTATAGCACAAACACAAAATGATTGTAACACAAAAGTCTACTTCTGATGCAAATCCACAAAATTGTTTGGTGCAAAAACTGCGCAGACTGTAGCAAAATAATTATGTGCATTATGCAAATCTAAAAGGTTATTGTAGCACAAAATTTCCCATATGAAGCAAAATGCATAAAACTACGGTACGATGGCATCTCCGCCACAGATGGTAGCACCGTCGTTGACCTAAGGTAGCACCGCCGCTCTTCTGGTCGTCTGTAACAAATACGCCAGCCACTTGCAACTCCAGTGGTGAGAGCTTGCAGTAGCTTCCTCCACGGCCGCTCCGAGCACGGATTCTCAACCAATTCGTCGAGCTCGTCGAATCCCTCTATGTCCTGCCATGGATGGCAACTGCATCGACAAGGGAACCACCATGGAGGACTTGCCCGCCGACGTGTTGGCATGCGCGTTGTGCCGCCTCGACGACCCGTCCCTTGTCGCCGAGAGCTCCACCATGGCCGGAGTTCGCGCAACACACGTGAGCATGGTTGGCGACCACAATCACCGCCACCATATTATCTGTCAGGACGCAGCAGCAAGCGTCGGTGCGCATGGAAAAGAGAGAGAATGAGAGAGTAATAGGCACGTCGGCAGGGGGCGGCGGCCGAAGCTTGAGGGGGCCATCGGCAGAAGCTGGCGGGGCCACGATAAGTCGCTCCCGGGGTGTGGCGACCAAATCTGGTGATGGGCGCGACACGCGAGTCTCGCGGATGCGTTCTATCCGGAAGAATAATATGGAGTTGGGGGAGATGGAAATGAGCAGACAAGAGATGGGTGGAAGGGAACCTCCCATGTACTGGACGCTGACGTGTCCATATTTCACACGATTTTGCCTATTGTTTTTATATGTTTATATTATAATTTTGGCATCGTTCTATATTGCTTTCTACCTTTTATGATTGATTTCAACACAAACTCATTTTTCCAACGAGATTTTCACAATATATGTTTTTATTATGATTTTACTTGTTTTTCCTTTATCTTTGTGTCTATGTATGTGTAGGTGTAAATTATGAATTATCAATAGGAAAGGAGACGAAGGGGGAAGAATCCGGACAAGTTACAAATACAAGATGGCAAGTTAAGAGACTTGGAAAATGGCAATTCTTTTACCAATAAAAAATTAAGATTTAAGACCACTGGATCGTGCACCTCATCCATACCAGCTCAACGATCCAAAGATCACCTAAAATAGAGTTCGTATGAGGAAATGGCGGAAAAAATACTAAAAGAGAAATATTCACGAGACAGAGATTTTACCAACCAACGATATGGTCGGAAATGACCGTATAGGTGACCGTACTAATGCCTGCAAGTGAAAAAATTCATTAAAGCACAATTTTCTGTAAGTATGATCTCCTGATTTATATCGTTCCCATGAGGAGCTGATCTTGTAAAAGGTTTTTAACGTTGCCTTTATCGCACACAAGGTGTCATACTTATATGTATTGACACACAAAAATATTAATTTGTTTAAACCTGCGGAAAGCAGAGTATGAGTTGTATAGAAATAAAAACAGAAAAACTTACTAGTAATAAATAACAGAAAGAAATAATGTAAAGTGGTGTTGTATTGCTTATGGATGGAGTAGATGCGGAGAGATTTTTGGTTCATAGTTCTTATGAATGTGCTTGATGGAGGTAGCGTATATGTTATACATATTTTCTTCTATTAAATGGTTGGTAGGCGAGTCACCCTGGAATAGTTAAACGTCCCCATGCCTGGATATGTTTATCACTATTGTTCTGCATCTCTGTTTCATTGACATGGTCAGTTCAAGTATTTAACACCAATAGGTTAGACCAATGCATTAAGTTTGGTGGCTTATTGTGATCCTCTTGTTGTCTTCATTCCTCGTTGATATCTCCACCTGTTACTTAGGAGGTCGCGGAATCATTGAACAGCAAGTATATGCTTACGTAGGTCTCTACTAGCATCATGTTACCTGGGACCTAGATAACAGGTATTACGCACACCGTAAACACATAATCCTATAAAAAATATTGAAAAGGCACTAACACATAAGATGGAATAAGTTAGCACAAACACATATCACCAATTCACTTTATCTCTCACACCTCGGAAAGTCTACTCGCGCATCAGAGATATAGCATACATGAGCTCAATAATTGAAAGCGGAAAGTTCATCTCTAGATTGCCGTAGCAAGTCACAATAATTCTCGGATCAACAGACAACAAACCAGAGTTCAATCTATAAGAGAGTTTGCAAACCCTAATATTATTACAAATATAATCTCAGTCTCTCTATGGGATGGTGTGGTGGATGGTATTTAAGATAACGATCTCCGACAGGATCAGGCGGGGCTTCTCCTCTCCGGATCTCCTTATTCTTCCTTCTGAGCCTTTTGGCGGCGGATGTGTATGTTTTTCGTCCCTGGGCTCTTCACGAAAGTTTTTCCTTTTGATGTTCCGGAGGCGGTGGCGAGTGGTACGGTCGGAAGTGACCGTACCAAGATCGTTAAAAGCTTCTTCGATTTGTTTCTGAATTTCCTTTTTCTAGAATTGCTTGTTTTCCTCCAATTATTATTAATATGCATCATTTACTTCCTTCTTAGTGGTGTTCTTGAAATCTCCATGAAGAAATAAAACATCTACAAACATAGCAATGTTTGGCTTAGTGTAGGAGTGAAAACCATATGAAAATCCAACAAAACAAGGGGGAATGGCTAGAGAAAGTAATACCAAAATTAGAGCCATCACGTACCATGATTGGTTTTTTCACACCAAAAATTAGTACCTCTTTACCGACCAATAGTACAGTCGGCAATGACCGTATTGGTGATCGTACCGCAGCACAGGACAACCAAAATTAGGCAAACTACCGTGATTCTTCACCGATTTCGACCCCGTTCAGACCCTAACCTTTCTAAACACTTTAGCTCGGTTTGGAGGGGGGGTCAAAGAGGGCTCATCTAGAGCCCTTGTATCAAGAGGAAACACTTTAGACGAAGTCCAAACTTGCGTCCACTATGAACTTGTCCACTTCATATGCGCTCCATATGTAGCTTTGTATTATCCAAGTCCATCCAAGTCCAAGTTATATTACCCAAATCCATCCAAGTCCAAATCGACTTCCGCACAGAAAAAACATCAAAGCTTAATGGCTTAACATTCTATATATGGAGCAGCTTGCTGTAAAAGAGAAAAAGAAGCCAAATAATTCCGGAGAGGATGGGGTTGCCGTTGGCTAGCGGCGGAGCTGGGGTCGTTAGTGAGCTAAAAGGACGGGCTGGTCGTCGGCAAACGGAGGGGCTAGTTCGAGGACGGGGTGGGAGCCGGTGAGCGGCGGGACTGGGTGAACGGATAGTATGGGCACCTAGAGGGGGTGAATATGTGCTACTTCCAAATTTTAGTTCTTTTCGAATTAGGCTTGACACAAAGGTAAATTCTCTAGATATGCAACTACGGTGAATTTACCTATATGACAAGATCAACACAAGCAAGATACAAACACAAGGTAAAGGTAAAGTATATAGGTAACCGATAACGGAAGCACGCGGAGACAAGGATGTATTCCGGAGTTCCTCCTTTTAAGGGGAGTACGTTGATGACCCACAAGTATATGGGGTGTATCGTAGTACTTTCGATAAATAAGAGTGTCAAACCCAACGAGGAGCAGAAGGTGTTGACAAGCAGTTTCGATGAAGGAATAACTGTAAATACTGAAAGATAAATTTATAGGTGTTTTTGATATTGACGATAAATGAAGTGCGAGTAAATAGAATGCAGTAATAATAATTGCATAAATTGGCCCAATCCTATCTTCAGCAAAGGACAAGCCGGTGGTTTTACTTATGATTAAAAAACGTTCTCGAGGACACATGGGAGGTTTCTGTCAAGTGCTTTTGTTTCATGTCGCTGAATAATCTTTAGTGTTTTGATAAGTGTTGTGTGGGTGAACCTATCCTAATGTACTGTCCTATCCAAGACTAATTCACACTTGTGATTATACCCCTTGCAAGCATCCGCAACTACAAGAAAGTAATTAAGAAATAAATCTAACCACAGCTTTAAACTCCGGGGTCCTACGCTCCCTCGTGTAATGGTTTCCTAACAGGGGTTTAGGTTTCTGTCACTCTGGCAACCCCACAATTAGTAGCAAAATACACGATGCATTCCCCTAGGCCCATAAATGGTGAAGTATCATGTAGTCGACGTCCACATGACACCACTAGAAGAATAACACCACAACTTATTAAGCCATTAAATATTACTCAACATTACTTCACTACTAACAACTTGACTTCTCCCATGTCCTCAAGAATAACACGAACTACTCACAAGACATCATATGTATCATGATCAGAGGTGATATAATGTTGATTAACAATCTGGACATAAACCTAATCCAATGGTTTCACTCAATAGCATCAACTACAAGTAGTAATCAACACCGGGAAAGTTTCCCCTATGAAATAGACAAGATGCAACCCTAGATGTTACAGTGGAACGGAGTGGATCTAAGGGTGATGATGGTGGAGATGATGATGATGATGATGATCTCGATGAAGTCCACCTCGATGACGGTGACGATGGCGATGATTTCCCCCCTCCGGGAAGGAATTTCCCCGGCAGATTTCTCCCTGTCGGAGAGCTTTTCTCTCTCTGTTGTTTTCCGTCCCGTAAAGGCGGCGGAAAGAATCCTTGATGATTCTCTGTGTCTTAGGGTTCTCAGGGGATGAAGTACGTCGAAGGGGCAAGCCAGAGGTGGGCCAGGGCCTCCTCACCACCCCAGACATGGCCAGAGGTGGGCCCGCGCCTAGGCATGGTGAGGGCCCTTGGTGGACCTCCTCTGGCTCCCCTTTTGGCTTCCTCCATCTTTGGGTGAAATAGGAACTTTCCGATGATTTCTGGGGCGCTCTGATCTTCGCGAATACGGTACCCTGACGCTCCGTTTTCCAGCAGAATTCTGACTCCAGGGTCCAACTCTCCAATTATTGGAAAACATGCAAAATAGGTGAAATAACATAAGTGTCATGCTCCAATATGAAATATATCAATGAATAACAGCAAATTATGATATAAAATAGTGATGCAAAATGTACGTATCAAATCCCCGCCCCCAAGCTTAGACCTCGCTTGTCCCCATGCGAAAATGAACTCTGTAAACATGACCACAAGTTTATGGAGTGAAGAGTCGGTAAATAAAATATGGACAAGAAGCATCACATTTATCTATGCACCAATCATTATAGACAGCAACTTCCTCTCATATAACTTAACTTGAAACGAGTAATGGGAGTCACAAACAAAGATGCAAAAGAGAGAATCAAGTGATGGCAAACTTTGTTCTTGGTCAGAGAACATTTAATGATATCATACTTATCTTAGGTGTCATAACAAGGCTTATATTGTAGAGCCTAACATGTTTAATTATAACAATCCTTTTACAGTGATTCATAGCTTTCAAAGTAATATTCATTCAGATAATAAAGCATGTGCTAAACAAAGAAGGATAGAAAACATGATTGAATAAATAAACATATAGATGGTGAGATCACAACAACTCAAATGCTTGCTGGAGACAGAAAGGAATGGGTTTACTGACTCAACATAAAAGTAAAGGATAGGCCCTTCGCGGAGGGAAGCATGGATCACTCATGTGCTAGAGCTTTTATTTTGTAAAACAGAGGTATAAAATGGTTGACACTGCTCCCAAACGTTCTTGCAAAAACCATGGCTAACCGAATCCTTGGGTGCCTGCCAACAATCACAAACCATGGAGGAGTGTCTAATTTTGAGAGAGTTGTATGTTTATGTCAACAAATGGCAAACAGAAAATATAGTACGTCACAAGCCAACTAGACTTCACAAGAGCGGCTCCCATTGAAGGACGCAACTGGTATAGAAGGTCATCCCTCTTTCTCTTTTGTTTACACAATTATGCTTTGACTGATAAATCAGGGGCAAAAATAGTGAAGAGAATTTGCATTATTATTTGGGGCTGGGCACCCCGCTGCCAGCTCTTCTAGCATTTGAATAAGCGGATGAAGCCACTAGTCCAGGTGTGTGAGTCCAATCAACAAGTGATATAAAGATTCTCTATTTGCGTCCTCATGAGCTAAAATAGGAACACAAAACAGGGATAATTTTGAAGGTTTTAAAGGTAACACATGAGCAATTTACTTGGAGTGGCGGTGAATTACCACATATAGGTAGTGATGGTGGACACAAATGGAAGTTTTTTTTTTTTGGTTCAAGGTTGGATGCACGAGTAGAGCTCATACTAAGTACAGGGATTTTGGCTAGCAAGGCTGGGTAGCAAGCATAAGAGTTGAGGGAAAACAAACAAATATACATATGATAAAACCAATCATGCAATCTTCATTGAAAGCACAAACGATCTTAACTTGTGAATACTAAGTTTATGAGCTAATAGGAAAATTCCTCTTTCTTATACTAGCATCTCAAAATATAATTTCTACTGACCCAAGCTAAGTTTGCCAAAACCAACTAGATTAACTTGATGATCTCCAGAGTGACACCAAATACTAACAACAAGCTCAACCATATGACAGAAATTGAAAACTAAAATAAGGTGTGCAGAAATTAAATGATGAAACTTCTCATTAATATTTCAAACCGGCAACTCACACCAAGGGATACAACGATAACCAACTAAGGAGAGATACTTCCATACTGCAAACCATCCTATATGATAACTTCTCTACTCATGATATGACTCTACTGAAAAAGTAAAAAAGATGAAAGATAGTGATGTGATACCGTGGCAGTCCCCCAAGCTTGGAACAAGCCGAGGAATGCCAAAACCAATGACGAATTATTTCTTTGGTGGTGGTGGTGAATCCTTCTCATCCTCGGTCTTCCAAGGTAAAGGCTCTGCATCCACAAATGATGTCCTGGTCTCCAACATCTTGAAACTAGTAGCAGAGCTTATACGTTTAAACCTGTTCTCATACTCACAGTTCTGGTTCTGCACATCATAGAGTTGTGCTTGCAAATCATTGGTGGTCTTGGTGAGTGAGAAAATCTATTCCCAAAGCTTCAAATTCTCCCTCTTGTATTCAGTGATTTGTTCTGTGTTTATCCTGTGGATGATCTCAACTTCACGCTCCACCATCTTCTTGTACCTAAAGACTTCTTGCTTCAATTCTTCCATCCTAACTTCCAGACTTCCTTCTCCTTTAGGGCCCCAAACATCTTCAATCTGCACATTCCCGTCCTTGACCAGCAATTCCTTGGGATGCATCTTCAACTCGTTCATGTACGGGTTTACGATGTTCTCAAAGAAACTGTCTTTGGGAGATCCACGAGAGGACATTGTGGCTCTAGATCTGAAGATGTAACCTGGCGGAAACAGCTCGAAACAGAAACACGACGAGAAAACGATATACGGACCTCGGGGGTCCGGGGGATTATATAGCAAAAAAAATTATAACGGAAGGAAAGTTCTGGGTGAAAACGGGTCGGAGACGGACTCCAAGGCGTCCTCACCATAGCCAGGCGCGGCCAGGGGTAGGCCCGCGCCTGGGCATGGTGAGGAGCCTCCAGGCTCCGTCTCCGCCTTGTTTCAGGCTCATAATTTTTCATATTTTCCAAAAACAATAAAAATAAAAGTTGGAAGATGATTCGCGAACATTTTCTTACTAAAACTGATACCTATTCGAAAACTGACTCTGCAGTTTCTGAAATATGCTTCCTAATAAATTCCTCCGGGATCATGGCTCGAATACAATGAACATTTTTTTATAAGGATCTCTAGAAATATAATGCTTGAGACTTTGTCCATTCACCACTTCTGAAGTGTTGTCTTCAAGGGAAACAATTTTAATTGCCCCCGAACGATATACCTCTTCGATAACAAAAGGTCCTTCCCATCTCGAGAGTAATTTTCCTGCAAAAAATCTGAGACGAGACCTATACAATAGCACTTTCTCGCTAACATGACACTCTCTTTTAATAATTCTCTTATCGTGCCACCTTTTAACTTTGTCTTTAAAGAGCTTAGAATTTTCATATGCTTCACTCCTCCATTCATATAAAGAACTTAAGTCAAGCAACCTTTTCTCACCAGCAAGTTTAAAATCTCTATTTAGGTCTCTCACTGCCCAATAAGCTTTGTGTTCTAATTCTAGGGGCAAGTGACAAGCTTTTCCATAAACCATTTTATAAGGAGACATGCCCATGGGATTTTTATAAGCAGTTCTATAAGCCCACAGAGCATCATTTAATTTCCTAGCCCAATTTTTTTAGATTTTTCAACAGTCTTTTGCAAGATAGATTTGATTTATCTATTTGATAATTCTACTTGCCCACTAGTTTGAGGATGATAGGGTGAGGAAATTATATGATTAACATCATATTTAGAAAGAGTCTTTCTAAAACCACCATGAATAAAATGAGAACTACCATCAGTCATAAGATATCTAGGCACAACAAACCTAGGGAAAATAATGTCTTTAAGCATTTTTAATGAGGTTTCACCATCAGCACTTTTAGTAGGTATAGCTTCTACCCATTTAGTAACATAATCAATAGCAACAAGAATATGAGTGTAGCCTTGTGAAGGAGGGAAAGGACCCATAAAGTCAAAACCCCAACAATCAAACGGTTCAATAACAAGAGAATAATTCATAGGCATTTCATTACGTCTAAAAATATTTCCAACCCTTTGACATTGATCACAAGATAAAATAAACTTTCTAGCATCTTTGAAGAGAGTAGGCCAATAAAAACCTGATTGTAGAACCTTATGTGCAGTTCTATCTCCTGCGTGATGTCCTCCATAAGCACTACTATGACATTTTCTCAATATCTCTCGTTGTTCATTTTCAGGAACACATCTTCGCATAATACCATCAACACCTTCTTTATATAAGTGTGGGTCATCCCAAAAATAATGCCTCAAATCATAGAAGAATTTTCTTCTTTGCTGAGCTGTAAAGGTAGGAGGCAAATACTTGGAAACAATAAATTTAGCAAAATCAGCATACCATGGACTCTCTTGAGAGCTCACTTTTATTGCAGCAAACTGTTCATTAGGAAAACTATCATTAACAGGAATAGGATCATCAGAGATATTTTCTAATCTAGACAAATTATCAGCAACAGGATTTTCAGCACCCTTCCTATCCACAATATGTAAATCAAACTCTTGTAAGAGAAGCACCCATCTAATAAGCCTAGGCTTAGCATATTTAATAGCAGCATGATCAGTATGAATAGTAACTTTAGAATGAACAATATACTGCCTAAATTTATCAGAAGCAAAAACTACAGCTAGGAACTCTTTCTCAGTGGTAGCATAATTCTTTTGAGCAGCATTAAGAGTTTTACTAGCATAATGAATAACATTTAACTTCTTATCTACCCGATGTCCAAGAAAAGCACCTACAACATAATCACTAGCATCACACATAATTTCAAACGGTAAATTCCAATCAGGGGGTTGAACAATAGGGGAAGATATTAAAGCCTTCTTTAAAATTTCAAAAGCTTCTTTAGAATCTTCATCAAAAGAAAAAGGTGCATCCTTTTGAAGAAGATTAGTAAGAGGCTTTGGTATTTTAGAGAAATCTTTAATAAACCTTCTATAGAAACCAACATGACCAAGAATACTACGAATACCTTTTACATCCCTGGGACAGGGCATTTTCTCAATGGCTTCAACTTTAGATCTATCAACTTCAATACCTCTTTCAGAAATGTCCAAGAACAATTCCTTCATTAACCATAAAATGGAATTTCTCCCAATTAAGAACAAGATTAGTCTCCTCACATCTCTACAAAACTTTATCAAGATTGTGCAAACAATTATCAAAAGAAGTTCCATAGACGGAGAAATCGTCCATGAAGACTTCCACAATTTCTTCACAAAAACCATGAAAGATAGCATACATGCATCTTTGAAAAGTTGCAGGAGTATTACATAAACCAAAAGGCATACGTCTATAAGCATAAGTTCCGTAAGGGAAAGTGAAAGTTGTTTTCTCTTGATCAGGCTTCCTAACAGCAATTTGAGAGAACCCAGAATAACTATCAAGAAAGCAAAAGTGATTTTTCTTAGACAACCTTTCTAACATTTGATCAATAAAAGGCAAAGGATAATGATCTTTCTTAGTAACTCTGTTAACCTTCCTAAAATCAATACACATCCTATAACCAACCACTACGCTTTGAGGAATAAGTTCATTATTTTCATTTGGCACAAAACTCATCCCTCCTTTCTTAGGGACACAATGCACATGACTAACCCATCTATTATCAGCAATAGGATAAATAATACCAGCATCTAGGAGTTTTAATACCTAATTTCTTACCACATCCTTCATCTTAGGATTTAAACGGCGTTGATGTTCAACAACTAGCTTTGCATCAGGTTCAATATTAATAGCATGTTGGCATATAGTAGGAGAAATCCCCTTCAAATTATAGAGAGTATAACCAATAGCACCTCCGTGTTTCCTCAATATTCCCAATAATCTCTCCTCTTCTTTACCAGAAAGTTTAGAACTAATAATAATAAGATATAATTTCTTATCATCAATATGAGCATATTTAATATTGTTAGTCAAAGGCTTTAAATAAAAAATAGGATCCTCCTTGGGTGGTAATGTGGCACCCAAGTCTTCCACCAGTAAATTATGTTTCAGCATCACTGGCTGATGTAGGAAAATCTCGTCAATTTCATTTCTTTCTTCCATAAAGACATCACTTTCGTGGTCTTCCATGTATTGTTGCAAAGTATTGTGAGGATCAAGAGCAATAGCAACCAATTTTTCAACTCTATAATTCTCATTAGGTAATTCAGCTTCATAAGGTGCTTTAGCAAATTTGGAGAAATTAAATTCATAAGACTCTCCATCAAACTTTGTAAGGATTTTCTCCTTTTTAAAATCTATAACAACACCACAAATGTTTGAGAAAGGTCTACCAAATATAATAGGAAAAGTATCACTAGCAGAAGTGCCTAGTACTAGAAAATCATCAGGATATTTAGTTTTACCACATAAGACCTCCACATCTCTAACAATACCAATCAGAGAAACAGTTTCCCTATTAGCAAGTTGAATAATCACATCAATGTCTTCAAGTTCACAAGAACCAATTTCATGCATGATTTCTTTATAAAGCTCATAAGGAATAGCACTAGAACTAGCACCAGTATCACACAAACCATAATAGCAATGATCACCTATCCTAACAGCTAGCACAAGAACACTGGGTTTCCTAGATTTACTAGGACGAGAGACAATATTAGAAGCATCTTCACAAAATATAATGTGACCCTCTTCTACATTTTCAGAAACAAGGTCCTTTACTATTGCTATTGTAGGTTCTACAGTTATTTGTTCCTCGGGTTCTATAGGTTTCCTTGCACTTTTATTAACCACACTAGCTAACATAGAATGTTCTTTAACCTTAGCAGGGAAAGGAATTTTCTCAATATAAGGTTCGGGCACAATAAAATCAATGGTATGAACTTATATATCTCTAGCAGGAACACAATTAACAATATCTTTATAAGGTGCATGGTACTTATCCCATTCCTTTTGGGGAATATCAATATAAGAAGAAAAAGCCTTATATAAGTTTGCAACAACTTGAGAATCAATATCATAAACAATACTAACATTATGAAAATCATCGGATGACATAAAAGTTTTAATGCATTCATAATCATAGTTTATACCTGACTTTCTACCTTTGTCATTCTCCCATCCTTCAGTGTTTTCTTGAATACGGTCAAGAAGATCCCATTTAGCTTCATCCTTCATACGTGTAAAGGATCTAGAACAAGAAGCATCCAATAAATCCTTATCATGAAGAGAAAGCCTTGCATAGAAATTATTAAGAACAATATTACCAGGGAGCTCATGAATGGGGCATTTGAGCATTAGTGATGTCACAGCCCAGTTTTTGGATTTTGTACTGTGTTCAAGAAGACAAAAATGAGGGCCAACAATTTTTTTTCTAACAAACAGGATTGTTTGAACTAACATGTGTTTATGATCTTAATCATTTTTGCAATGCAAGTCTTGTTTCATTTTAAAACCAATATGAAATTTTTCCTGAAAACAATTCTATAAATTTTCCTGTTGTTTTCCCAGATGTTACTTGAGTGGATTTTTATTCCAAGACTTGGATCATTCTTGTTTGAATCTTAAAATAAACTTTTATCTTTGTTGGATCCAAGAAAACAAGAATTCAAAATGATTTATGGAAGTTTTCTTTTAAGTTTTCTATAGAAACTATTCCCTAAAAATATAGCCAAGTACATGTTTTCTACCTTTGTTTTCACTAGGCTATAAAATGTTATTTTATGTTTTCTTGACTTTTAATCGTTCCTTGATATATGGACTACAACTCCATAAGCTTGGTTTGATTTTTGGATTAACAAGAATGATCTTTTGCTTGTTGTCTTTGTGCAATAAAAATAAGGCAGAAAAAGGCATTTTTGGAAAACACAGAAAAACAGAAAGTACACATTTTTCCACATTGTTTTCATAGCCTTAAATTATTTCAAATTTGTTTTCAAAATATGTTCCTGCAATTTTATAACATGTTTAACAAGCTCCAACCTTGAAAACAAATTTTGGAAACCATTTGGTCCCTGAAAACAATCCAAACTTTTTGCTCTTTTCACTGTTTCCAACACTTAGAAAAAATCCTAAGTGTTAACTGAATTTTTGAACAGTGGCAGATACATTTTTGGACAGAGTTTTCTTTTAGTTTTTTTTAAAATTTGGAAACACCACTTTGCCATTTCGAATCATTGCTAATTGTACTCTACCTAGGATGATTTAGCTTTCTTCTAGAAAACCTTGTAGAGGAAGATAACTAGGGAGAGAAGAGAGAGGGAGCATGATGAGGTGGCTAGGTATGGGCCTCCATACCTTGACCTTTTGGTCTTGGTCTTGGCCTTGGCTTCCCTAGCCTCCAAAGGCCAAGATTTGAATTCCCCCTTGTTGGTCTTGACCCTTGGCACCATTCCTTGCTTGTGCTTTGTCCAAAAAAAACCTTGAGCACACCCAATGCCATCCATTGGCATGAAACCGAGCCCCACCATGCCCTTGCCCTCATAACCACGGCTATAAGCCACCATAGCCCTATCCCTTTCGCCACTACCCTCCCTCACACTCCCACAAGCTCCCCTAGCAAGGACAAGCCGAGCCCTGGCCCCTGAAAAGCGAGCACGAGCTCTAGACCCCGACGGTCACCGCCAGTAGCCCGAGGTGATGCCCTCCTTCCCGAGCCCTCCCATCCCTCCTCATCACCCCTGCTGGACTCCCCATGTCCCTCTGACTCTCCCTGACCCCTCCCTTGCCCTCTTTTTCGCAGGAAACCTCGTCGCCGTCCACGGTCGCAGCCGCGGGCGCCACCGAGCACTGCCTCCTGGATCCGCGCCCAGCGCTCGAGCCGCGCCCCCCGACCCCGCCTACCACCTTGCAGCCCTCTCAAGCCCGCGCCGCCCCTTCCCCTCGTCCACGGTGAGCGCCCTGGCCCCGCCGTCGTCGTGCCTGTCGGGATGAGAGAGAGAGGATAAGAGAGGAGGAAGAGAGCGCCGGGAGTGTCGATCCGGAGATCGGCGGCTCCCGTTGAATCGCGCGGTTCCCGCCCTGGCCGCGCGCGCAGTGCGCTTGGGCCACGCCTGCTGCCTTGTTGGGCCGCGCTCGTTTGAAGCCAGCCCGTCTCTCTGTTTTCTTTTCTTTTTAATTTGTTAAAGAAATATGCTTGTTACTTTTGCGTTGTGAAAAATAATTTTAATGCAAAATAAAATCAACCAAATTTCTTGGCACTAGATATATGTTTTCTTAACCACATAAGCTTGGTAGATCTACGCTTTGACTTTTATTTTTTGTCACAATATCTGTTTTGCCACAGAGTGTCTGTAAAAATGTTTTTAGCTTAACTTTTTGAATCTGTATCCTTTTTGGCCAAATACAATTGTTTTGAGTAGCCTTTGAATAGATCTATCCATAGGACTTGTCCTCACACAAAGGTGAGTTACCATATGGAAATGCCATCCATTTTGGTAAATGGACAGTAGGCTTTTCTAGGATTTTTAGAATGAGTTTAAAAATGATTTTTTAGGTGAATCCAATTGGAAGAGTTTTCATATGACTATATCTATCTAATCCTAGCTCGGCATAATTTTTTGAGCCCTAGATTGTTTTTGGTGAGCAAAACTAGAAACAACACCTTTTCCGTTTTCTTATTTCTGTGTGTATTTGTTTGAATTAAAATGTTCGAATGAGTGGATCTTTGTTCCTAGCATGTCAAGATGTGTTTTCACTTGTTATTAGTTTTTTTATTGCAATATAACTACCTTATAAAGTGTGTGCATGCTTGGAAAGTCAAATAGAAATAGAGTAGAATTTGTTATTTTCCTAGTATTATTATTTGATTATTGCGTGAACCAATCTTGGTAGATTTGTTTTACCTAAATTGTGTTGTGCTTGAGTTGAGTCCAGTACCATTTTGGTACTGTTATTTTGATGTTATTATCTCTGTTAGCTTGCACCTTATTTTATAGCAAAGCATGTGTAACATTTGTTGCTTGTTTTCACTAGTATGAATAGTCTTGTATTGATTGCTTTGTTATATTAATCTTCTCATGTGTGACCAGAGTCTTTGTTACCTCTAGATGCCTTGGTATTTGTGGGACCATAACCCACTGGTCCCGTTTCATTTTGGTTAGGGATGCAAATCCCCAACCATACACTTATGTGAAAATAGCATGCATTACTATATGTTTGTCTAGTATTTTCCACCAAGGAAAATGGTTGTTTGTTTTACTTGTTTGGTTGAAGTGTTTAGTATTTCTTTGTGAATACTAGTATTTTCAGTTGTGGTTCATTTGTTAACATAAAATTCCCTTAGGGGTATCATGTTAAGGAGTGTTTCACTATTGTCTGGTAAATTGAATATTGTTTGCTAATAGAATGTTTTCCTAGTGATTGATAAATTATTTTTGAATGATTTTCATTGAGCGTTTGGATTTTTGGAAGTATTTATTTGGTCTTGTATTGAGTGCATAGCTACAGGTTGTATAGCATGGACCTTGGTTGCTTGCTATTTAATTAATTGGAAAAGCGTGTATTGCTAGAATGGATTGATGCTTGCTTAGTAGATGTTTTTATAGAATTATTTTAGTGTTTTTGCTTACTAGCATGTGTAAGGTGTTGTGTGCTGTTAGTAGGTTTTTACCTTCAAACCTTGCTTGTTTAGTATCATGCATCCTTGTAGCATTGTTTGCTTCTCTAGTGATGAACTAGTGTCACCACTAGATTGTTTGAGTTGCTCTAGTATTGTTGTCTTTTTTCATGAGTGTATAATTATTCTAGTATGTTTAGAATGTTATTACTTCTATTATTAAGCCAGGACTTCTTGAGTTGCTAGTTGACTATAGGTTGTACAATTCTTTATTTCTTATGGCATGCTTGTGTAGAATTCTCATACTAGAATGCTATTAGTGGACTCATGTTGTTATGTATGTTCTAGCTTTATCATCCCTTGTAATGATTGTGTGGTAGGTTGTGTTCTATGACTTGTTACCTTTGGTTGAGCTACTGGTTTGTTTGTTTATTTCATGATTGATGGATTCCTTAACTTTTAGTAGACATAAGCATTATCTATAACTAGCCTACTCATTTGTGGTGTGTTTGCTTGTTGTTTGGAAATTGTGTGAGTACACCCCTTAGCATGAGTATTGTACTCATGTTATTGTTGTGCTAGTGTTGTTGTTGTGCTTAGCAGTATCTTGTTATCTATGCACTATATTAGTCATGAACTTGTTTGGTGATGATTGCTTCTGTGTTGTTAATACCCACTGCCATGGGTATTGATTTGATTGATTGTATTATTTTAGTAGCCTCACTTTTTGTGCCCACAAGCTATACTTTTAGATTCTTGAATATCTTATTATGAGAGTGGTACACCCACTCCATATATGGTATGTAAGATGTGGGATATGGTTTCTCAACCATATGTTTGTCTAACGACAGTTTCGTACCCTGAGAGTTGGCGAGGTAGTTTTCGCGATAATCTTTTGAGTGATTGCGCTTGTATAAGTTTGCTTGATGTATGTGTTGTTTGATTTAGTTGTTTGTTCTTTAGTTCTGAGTGTGTGTCTTATATTATTTTATGACGTTAGAAAACGAAGGAGAAGAAGAAGCAGTTGTGGAGCTGTGCGTCAAGTTCAAACTACTACAAGGCCAAGGACACTAAGAGTTTCAAGGCAAGACATCCTGATGCTTGCTACTACACTTATCATTATCTATCATGCATGATTTATCTCTGAAAAGTTTTACAAATCTTTTATTACCAAAAACTATTTTTGAGTGACTATTACTACTATTAATATTATATATACCATTATTATGCCAGTAATTGATACTTGGTGTTACCAAGCCCATAGCCACCATATGGTATTTATTACCACTCAAAAGTATAAGTCCCTAATGGACATCCTAAAAATATGTTTTTGCAAAACAAAGGGTTTATGGAAAACCCGGTGGGAAGGCGAAGCCTTACTCACCGGAGGATTGTTGAAGTGGTCATTTTTGGGGAAAACGTGTTTTCAAAAATGAAACATAACCTAGTCTTCGTCGGACAACCTTTACCGTACTGCCACTTTACCCCAACATGGGCACGGGGCTTAACTTGAAGTTTGTTCTTGTTAGTGAGTGTTCTATATCAATTTTCTATAAGGGTGTGACTTCCCTCGAACCGAAATGCCGCCAGTCATGAATTCAAATAGGCATATAAAGTGTGGAATTAATTTTTCCTCCGGATGCAACAGTTGGGTCTTCTGCCGTGGCGGAGTGGGACCTGGTGCCGGGGAGATTATACCCAACTGAAGAGATAGCCATTTACTATCTTGATCATAGTGGATGGTTAGGATCAGTTATCTGGTGTTTACATACTGTTGTTACAGTCCGTGGTTGTTCACAGCGGATGTACTGAATCTGGTGGATGTGTACACCTGTGCAGAGTAAAACTATTCGGAATAGCCGCGTCCTCGGATATGGACAGTTGAATGGCCATGTAGCTAGCATTGTGTCAATGTTTTCAACAAGGAGTTTTCAAAACGAAGTTGTACTTGTGAAGTGTGGGAAAGGAGGAACTTTGTACCTTTGAGGTACTGATGATGAAAAGCCAGAAGTTGTTTTTACAAGAAGTTTTGCAAAGAGAAAACTTTCTTTTAACAAAAGTTTTACACAACCTCTTGTACATGTGATATCTACAAGAGAAAGAAAACTATATTATTTTCTTTTGAAGTATCTTCTTCAACAAAGATACAGAGATTTTCAAAATCAACTATGATATATCTTTCATATATCATTCATAGTGAACCCTATGTATAGCCTACCTATTACACCATATAAGCATACTTGTATTTGGTAAGTTACATGATGGGTGTCTTGCTGAGTACATTCAAATGTACTCATATTGGTTTCGTCCCTGGTATTTACTTGCCAGACATCGAGAAGGAGTCTCAGAAGGAGATCTATGAAGAGGAGTATGGAGCTGATGGCCTTGCGAACTAGGATCGTCTCCCGGTCAGCAACCTATAGGTTAAGGCGTGACTTGGGCTCTACTATGTTTTGTGTGTGTTGGTCTTCCGCTTTGTGTGATGTGTGTTTGCCCTGCTTGGCAGTTGTGTGGACTTGGTCATGTGACCATGTCTCTTTTGTAAGTGTTTGTGAAATCGTGTAATGGATATTGTATCTGTGTACCAACTTGATATGTTGTTCAGGTCTGGTGTAATCTGGGATCGTGAATGTATGCATATCGGAGCTGTCCTTGAACAGTGGTTCTGGGGGACCTTACAGAGTTGGTATCAGAGCTATCCTGACCTTAGGAGACCTTAGTTAGCATGTACGTTAGCCAGTACTCCGATCATAAAATTTAATAATACCATGTCACTAAGATGTCTATTTACCAAAACATTCTATATGTTCCATCCCCTCTGTGTTTTGAAAACGCTACTTACACTAAGTTACACTTGAGCATCTTAAAATTTTGCACACTGTTACCTAACATAATCTACCTTAAAATTGTGTGTAGATGCCAGTTGTCTTCACCGAGTCTTTCCAGCTGGGTATGCATGCACCTTGCTACCGCCGCTTTGAGGAGGATTTGATCAAGATGACTCGTCTTATCGGTCGTCCACTACCTGAGTTGAAGGGAGCCCAAATTCACCATGATGGATGAGAATTGTCCTGGTTGGTGGTCTGTATCATCCGTGCACCGTTGCTAGCACCGTCAACCCCAGAGATCACTTATGAAGTGGTGGAGAACAGTTGGGAAAGTGGTATCCTTAGAGTGATGCAGCTGACCATTGCCAAGCTCGCGAACTTCTTTCGCCGCAAGTTTGAAGAAACCCCCAATAGATACTATGGAAGACGCGACGAGGATGACAAGCCGTTAGAGTTCACTGGAGACTTTGTCTCTGCTCGTCATTTCCAGCATATGGAGGGACAGCTGTACAACACCCAGTTCTCCCTTGATAAGCTTAGAGGAGATTACAAGCTCTGAGGCATGGAGATAGATCAGCTGGAGAAAGACCTGAGTGTTTCTTCTGCTACAGAGCGTCGTCTCAAAGTACTGAAGAAAACTATGAAGTACACTGACTCCCAGCACCGTGCACAGGTGAGAGACCTTCAGCTTCATCTTGCAACTAGCAAGACCAGAGTTGAAGAGTTGGAGGAACAGCTATGCGCTTCCTCGAGCACTTAGGATTGCCGCAGGATATTAGGAGTTATGTTACTTCCACCCGAGACGCTTGTTTGTGTTTGTGTTGTGTGAACTCTACTAAGAGATATGTCTATTCTAGATGTGTTGTAAGCCTTATGCTATTGCCTTGTGAACCTTAAAGTTTATGTTGTGCTTGTTAAGACTCTGTTTCATGTGTATGTTAGTCTTTGTTTGTGATTGCTTCTTAGATGCTGGTTTGTTGTGGTTGTGTTACCTATCGTTCTCATCTCTGTTATGAGCCGGTATGTCTAACAAGTTTTCAAAACAAAAACACCCCTTTTGTTTGCTAGTGAGAGCCGCGTAATGAAGGTAGTGACGCCAGGAGAAACTAGTTCATGTGTGACTCGCAATACCTTACCTGCGATGCCACAACCTCCCAGGAAGCGTGTGAATGTCAGGCCTAAAACCACAGGTTGCTTTATCTGTGGAAAGGACGGATATTATGCTTGTGATTGTTCCCAGACGAACTATGATCTATCTCATCCTGATGAGACCCCAGAGACCCAGGGTCCAACCCAGAAGAAACGCAAGAGTTGGGTGAGTGGACCTCGAGACCAAGATGACGTTGCAGAAGCACCTGCGACTCATGCCTTTGTTAATGGTACGTTTTCGAACCAAACCTGTGACCCCCATAGTGGTATTTGACTTTGTACCCTGAGAAATCCGACGTAAATAGAACACTAGATGTGTCACGTCGGACTAGAAATAATATCTTTTACAGTTAACAATACTAACATAGCTTCATCTAACTCTAGTTTAACACCTGACACCAGTTTTAAATATTTCTAACCAACTTTTCCAAAACCAAAGAGAAAGGTCCCTTAGGATGTTCTATAGCTGTTTGAAGGAAAGATGAAAGGTTGGGAAAAAATATTGGATTTGTGAACTATGATTGTTGCTAGGCAGTAAGATCTCTCGTGTATATTTTGGAGGAAACAGATTTACGAATAAGAGATTGTGGAGGCTCATTTGAGGTTTAGCTTAGGAGTGAAATATTGAGGGTCACATGATTTTTAGTTGAGATGAATTATGATATAATATCTGGGGCTAACCAGTGGTGGACCCCAAAACTTTGGAAGTTGTCGGTAACTAAAATTTGTAGTCTTGAAGAAGTAATTTGAGGTTTAGAGATATTGGTGGGAACTATTGGATTTTAGGAAGCACTAGATATATAGGGAGATTTGATTGATTAGGACTTATATGTTGAGAATAGATTGTGATATTGGAATGATGATGATAATGTTTTGCCTAGGTGATTCTTATCCTGGATTTTAGCAGAAAGGCTGAAGGTAGTAAAAAGATCATGTTGGATTGGGATAGATATTTGATTTTATGATTAAAGATGGATTGGAGGAATATTGGATTTGATATAGGAAGTAATTTGTGGATGTAAAAGGATGATTTTGGATTTTTAGGGAAAATCAATATGACTTGGATTTAGTAGAGGATTATTCTTGATGATATATTCTCGGAGCTTGTCACGCTCTATCGAGATTGTTTGGGGAAAATGATTTAGCATTGATCATGAGATAGGAGTTTGGAGAATTTGAAAGGATTTATATAAGTAGTACAGATTTGGTATGTGCTTGTTGAATTTGATGGTTTAGTTTTAGCTATATGATCTTGATGACATACCTTTGAGGGAGAAATGATTTGAGACTTGATTACTAGGAGCACATTAGGTTAAGAGGAAGATAGTGGATTTTCCTGGATTGTTAGAGAATTTAAAATGGAAAGCTCATGCTTAATAAAGGATCGGTGGATATCCGATTGATTGATCTATATAGTGATGAGAGAGTTTATGCCCAAGGAAGTTATTAGTGGAATGATAATCTCATGAGATTGGAAACTAGTAGAACTATGTCTAAAGGAAAACCTCTGGTTGGTATGTTGGTTATGAGGAACAATAAGTTCGAGGTTTAGAACATGGCACCCAGACCTTTGGAAAACTAACCTGCCGGTGGATTTTGGTAAGATTAATCAAAGGGGGGAAGCACCCGTGTTTAATGTTACCAACCACCAGCACTTGTGTTTGTAAACAAATGATCTAACATTGTTGTTTTGACCATACCCTCTTTCCGCTTGCCTGCGAATCTCGGGACGAGATTCTTTTAAGGGGGGAAGGTCTGTCACACCCCAGTTTTTGGATTCTTGTACTGTGTTCAAGAAGACAAAAATGAGGGCCAACAATTTTTTTTTCTAACAAACAGGATTGTTTGAAATAACATGTGTTTATGATCTTAATCATTTTTGCAATGCAAGTCTTGTTTCATTTTAAAACCAATATGAAATTTTTCCTAAAAACAATTCTATAAATTTTCCTGTTGTTTTCCCAGATGTTACTTGAGTGGATTTTTATTCCAAGACTTGGATCATTCTTGTTTGAATCTTAAAATAAACTTTTAGCTTTGTGGGATCCAAGAAAACAAGAATTCAAAATGATTTATGGAAGTTTTCTTTTAAGTTTTCTATAGAAACTATTCCCTGAAAATATAGCCAAGTACCTGTTTTCTACCTTTGTTTTCACTTGGCTATAAAATGTTATTTCATGTTTTCTTGAATTTTAATTGTTCCTTCCTATATGGACTACAAATCCATAAGCTTGGTTTGATTTTTGTATTAACAAGAATGATCTTTTGCTTGTTGTATTTGTGGAATAAACATAAGGCAGAAAAAGGCATTTTTGGAAAACAGAGTAAAACAGAAAGTACACCTTTTCCCACATTGTTTTCATAGCCTTAAATTATTTCAAATTTGTTTTCAAAAGATGTTTCTGCAAGTTTATAAGATGTTTAACAAACTCCAACCTTGAAAACAAATTTTGGAAACCATTTGGTCCCTGAAAACAATCCAAACTTCTTGCTCTTTTCACTGTTTCCAACACTTAGAAAAATTCCGAAGTGTTAACTGAATTTTCTAAATTTTTGAACAGTGGCAGATACACTTTTGGATAGATGTTTTCTTTTATTATTTGTTCAAATTTGGAAACACCACTTTGCCATTTCGAATAATTGCTAATTGTACTCTACCTAGGATGCTTTAGCTTTCTTCTAGAAAACCTTGTAGAGGAAGATAACAAGGGAGAGAAGAGAGAGGGAGCATGATGAGGTGGCTAGGTATGGGCCTCCATACCTTGAACTTTTGGTCTTGGACTTGGCTTCCCTAGACTCCAAAGGCCAAGCTTTGACTTTCCCCTTATTGGCTTGACCCTTGGCACCATTCCTTGCTTGTGCTTTGTCCAAAAACCCCTTGAGCACATCCAACGCCATCCATTGGCATGAAACCGAGCCCCACCATACCCTTGCCCTCATAACCACAGCTATAAGCCACCATAGCCCTATCCCTTGCGCCACTACCCTCCCTCACACTCCCAAAATCTCCCCTAGCAAGGACAAGCCGAGCACTGGCCCTTGAAAGCGAGCACGAGCTCTAGACCCCGACGGTCACCGCAAGCAACCTAAGGTGATGCCCTCCTCCCGAGCCCTCCCATCCCTCCTCATCGCCCCTGCTGGACTCCCCATGTCCCTTTGACTCTCCCTGGACCCTCCCTTTCCCTCTGCTTCGCAGGAAACCTCGCCGTCGTCCACGGTCGCCGCCGCGGGCGCCCACCGAGCACCGCCGCCTGGAGTCGCGCCCCTCGACCCCGCCTACCACCCTGCAGCCCTCCCGAGCCCGCGCGGCCCCTTCCCGTCGCCCACGGTGAGCTCCCTAGCCCCACCGTCGTCGTGTCTGTCGGGATGAGAGAGAGAGGAGAAGAGAGGAGGAAGAGAGCGCCGGGAGCGTCGATGCAGAGATCGACGGCTCCCGTTGAATCGCGCGTTTCCCACCCTGGCCGCGCGCGCAGTACGTTGGGCCGCGCCTGCTGCCTTGTTGGGCCGCTCGTTTGAAGCTAGCCCGTCTCTCTGTTTTCTTTTCTTTTTAATCTGTTACAGAAATATGCTTGTTACTTTTGCGCTGTAAAAAATTACTTTTAGTGCAAAATAAAATCAACCAAATTTCTTGGCACTAGCTATATGTTTTCTTAACCACATAAGCTTGGTAGATCTAAGTTTTGACTTTTATTTTTTGTCACAATATCTGTTTTGCAACAGAGTGTCTGTAAAAATGTTTTTGGCTTAACTTTTTGAATCTGTATCCTTTTTGCCAAATAATTTTTTTAGAGTATCCTTTGAATAGATCTATCCATAGGACTTGGCCTCACATCAAGGTGAGTTACCAAATGGAAATGCCATCCATTTTGGTAAATGGCCAGTAGGCTTTTCTAGGATTTTTAGAATGATTTTAAAAATGATTTTTGAGGTGAATCCAATTGGATGAGTTTTCATATGAATAGATCTACCTAATCCTAGCTTGGCATAATTTTTGGATCCCTGGATTATTTTTGGTGAGCAAAACTAGAAACAACACCTTTTCTGTTTTCTTATTTATGTGTGTATTTGTTTGAATTAAAATGTTCGAATGAGTGGATCTTTGTTCCTAGCATGTAAGATGTGTTGACACTTGTTATTAGGTTGTTTTCTTGCAATATAACTACCTTAGAAATTGTGTGCATGTTTGGAAAGTCAAATATAAATAGAAGTAGCATTTGTTATTTTCCTAGTATTATTATTTGATTATTGTGTGAACCAGTCTTGGTAGATTTGTTTTACCTAAGTTGTGTTGTCCTTGAGTTGAGTCCAGTACCATTTTGGTACTGTTATTTTGATGTTATTATCTCTTTTAGCTTGCACCTTATTTTATAGCAAAGCATGTGTAACATTTGTTGCTTGTTTTCACTAGTATTGTTTTCACTAGTATGAATAGCCTTGTATTGATTGCTTTGTTATATTAATCTTGTCATGTGTGACCAGAGGCTTTGTTACCTCTAAATTCCTTGGTATTAGTGGGCCCATAACCCACTGGTCCCATTTCATTTTGGTTAGGATGCAAATCCCCAACCATACACTTATGTGAAAATAGCATGCATTACTATATGTTTGTCTAGTATTTTCCACCAAGGAAAATGGTTGTTTGTTTTACTTGTTTGGTTGAAGTGTTTAGTATTTCTTTGTGAATACTAGTATGTTCAGTTGTGGTTTGTTTGTTAACATAAAATTCCCTTAGGGGTATCATGTTAAGGAGTGTTTCACTATTGTTTGGTAAATTGAATATTGTTTGCTAATAGAATGTTTTCCTAGTGATTGATAAATTATTTGTGAATGGTTTTCATTGAGCGTTTGGATTTTTGGAAGTGTTTAGTTGATCTTGTATTGAGTGCATAGCTACTGGTTGTATAGCATGGACCTTGGTTGCTTGCTATTTAATTAATTGGAAAAGCATGTATTGCTAGAATGGATTAATGCTTGCTTAGTAGATGTTTTTATATAATTGTTTTAGTGTTTTTGCTTACTAGCATGTGTAAGGTGTTGTGTGTTGTTAGTAGGTTTTTACCTTCAAACCTTGCTTGTTTAGGATCATGCATCCTTGTAGCATTGTTTGCTTCTCTAGTGATGAACTAGTGTCACCACTAGATTGTTTGAGTTGCTCTAGTATTGTTGTCTTTTTTCATGAGTTTATGATTATTCTAGCATGTTTAGAATGTTATTACTTATGTTATTAAGCCAGGACTTCTTGAGTTGCTAGTTGACTATAGGTTGTACAATGCTTTATTTCTTATGGCATGCTTGTGTAGAATTCTCATACTAGAATGCTATTAGTGGACTCATGTTGTTATGTATGTTCTAGCTTTATCATCCCTTGTAATGATTGTGTGGTAGGTTGTGTTGTATGACTTGTTACCTTAAGTTGAGATACTGGTTTGTTTTTTTATTTCATGATTGATGGATTCCTTAACTTTGAGTAGACATAAGCATTATCTATAATTAGCCTACTCATCTGTGGTGTGTTTCCTTACTGTTTGGAAATTGTTTGAGTACACCCCTTAGCATGAGTAATGTACTCATGTTATTGTTGTGCTAGTGTTGTTGTTGTGCTTAGCAGTATCTTGTTATCTATGCATTAGTTTAGTCATGAACTTGTTTGGTGATGATTGCTTGTGTGTTGTTAATACCCACTACCATGGGTATTGATTTGATTGAATGTATTATTTTTGTAGCCTCACTTTTTGTGCCCACAAGCTATACTTTTAGATTCTTGAATATCTTATTATGAGAGTGGTACACCCACTCCATATATGGTATGTAAGATGTGGGATATGGTTTCTCAACCATATGTTTGTCTGACGACAGTTTCGTACCCTGAGAGTTGGCGAGGTAGTTTTCGCGATAATCTTTTGAGTGATTGCGCTTGTATAAGTTTGCTTGCTGTATGTGTTGTTTGGTTTATTTGTTTGTTCTTTAGTTCTGAGTGTGTGTCTTATATTCTTTTACGACGTTAGAAAACGAAGGAGAAGAAGCAGTTGTGGAGCTGTGCGTCAAGTTCAAACTACTTCAAGGACAGGGACACTAAGAGTTTCAAGGCAAGCCATCCTGATTCTTGCTACTACACTTATCATTATCTATCATGCATGTTTTATCTCTGAAAAGTTTTACAAAACTTTGATTGCCAAAAACTATTTTTGAGTGACTATTACTACTATTAATATTATATATATCATTATTATGCCAGTAGTTGATACTTGGTGTTACCAAGACCATAACCACCAGATGGTATTTATTACCACTCAAAAGTATAAGTCCCTAATGGACATCCTAAAAATATGTTTTTGCAAAACAAAGGCTTTATGGAAAACCCGGTGGGAAGGCGAAGCCTTACTCACCGGAGGATTGTTGAAGTGGTCATTTTTGGGAAAAACGTGTTTTCAAAAATGACACATAACCTAGTCTTCTCCGGACAACCATTACCGAACTGCCACTTTACCCCAACATGGGCACGGGGCTTAACTTGAAGTTTGTTCTTGTTAGTGAGTGTTCTATCTCAATTTGCTATATGGGCGTGACTTCCCTCGAACCGAAATGCCGCAAGTCATGAATTCAAATAGGCATATAAAGTGTGGAATTAATTTTTCCTCCGGATGCAACAGTTGGGTCTCCTTCCGTGGCGGGGTGGGACCTGGTGTTGGGGAGATTATACCCAACTGAAGAGATAAACATTTACTAGCTTGAGAATAGTGGATGGTTAGGATCAGTTATCTGATGTTTACATACTGTTGTTACAGTCCGTGGTTGTTCACGGCGGATGTACTGAATCTGGTGGATGTGTACATCTCTGCAGAGTAAAACTATTCGGAATAGCTGCGTCCTCGGATATGGACAGTTGAATTGCCATGTAGCTAGCATTGTGTCAATGTTTTCAAAAAGGAGTTTTCAAAACGAAGTTGGACTTGTGAAGTGTGGGAAAGGAGGAACTTTGTACCTTTGTGGTACTGATGATGAAAATCCAGAAGTTGTTTTTACAAGAAGTTTTGCAAAGATAAAACTTTCTTTTAACAAAAATTTTACAAAACCTCTTGTACATGTGATATCTACAAGAGAAATAAAACTATATTATTTTCTTTTGAAGTATCTTATTCAACAAAGATACAGATCTTTCAAAATCAAATATGATATATCTTTCATATATCATTGATAGTGAACCATATGTATAGCCTACCTAATACACCATATAAGTATACTTGCATTTGGTAAGTTACATGATGGGTGTCTTGCTGAGTACATTCAAATGTACTCATATTGGTTTCGTCCCGGGTATTTACTTGCCAGACATAGAGAAGGAGTCTGAGAAGGAGATCTACGAAGAGGAGTACGGATCTGATGGCCTTGCGAACTAGGATCGTCTCCCGGTCAGGAGCCTGTAGGTTAAAGCGTGACTTGGGCTCTACTATGTTTTGTGTGTGTTAGTCTTTCGCTGTGTGTGATGTGTGTTTGTCCTGCATGTAAGTTGTGTGGACTTGGTCATGTGTCCATGTATCTTTTGTATGTGTTTGTGAAATCGTGTAATGGATATTGTATCTATGTACCAACTTGATATGTTGTTCACGGCTGGTGTGATCTGGGATCGTGAATGTATGCATATCGGAGGTGTACTTGAACAGTGGTTCTGGGGGACCTTACAAGTGACTTCAATCTCCCCCATGCTTGGGCAATACTCTCTCCGTCATGAGGCCAAAAATTATATATATAATTCCGATCTCTATGAATTTCACTGGGAGGATAGAATTTAGAATTAAAGAGGGGCACGATTTCCTCCCATCCAATAGTTTGGCCATTTTTCAGAAGTTTGAAGCATTCAGCGACTCAGCCTGTCAATGATATAGAGAATAATTTTCTCTTCACTTGGCCCATTGTAATACCTCACACTTGAACAACTCGCATAATTCATATAAAAAGAGGAAATGATCACCAGGATGGACAGTTCCATCACCTGAATAGCAGTTATTCATAACGTGTTTAACAATCTTTATAGGTATTTTATAAGGATCCAAATCATCAGGCGGTGGGTCACTTACTACCTAGCAGTGGCAGCAGTGCCCGCAAATAAGGACTCAAAAGGAGATCCAAACATAGTGTAATAAAGCAGTAGAAAGTAATAAAAACAACACTTACAGCAGAAGCTTCCTTTATCAATTCCACTTCCCAATAGCGCTTAGCTCCCCTGGAACGGCGCCAGAAAATAGTATTGATGGCCCACAAGTATAGGGGGTGTATCGTAGTACTTTCGATAAATAAGAGTATCGAACCCAACGAGGAGCAGAAGGTGTTGACAACCAGTTTCGGTGAAGGATTGCAGATAAATAAAGTGTGAGTAAATAAAATGCAGTAATAATAATTGCAGCAAGTGTCCCAATCATTTCTTCAGCAAAGGACAAGCCGGTGGGTTTACTTATGATTAACAAACGTTCTCGAGGACACACGGAGGTTTCTGTGAAGTGCTTTTGTTTCATGTCGCTGAATAATCTTTAGTGTTTTGATAAGTGTTGTGTGGGTGAACCTATGCTAATGTACCGTCCCATCCAAGAATAATACAAACTTGTGATTATACCCCTTTCAAGCATCCGCAACTACAAGAAAGTAATTAAGAAATAAATCTAATCACATCTTTAAACTCCGGGATCCTACGCTCCCTCGTGTAATTGTTTCCTAACGGGGGTTTAGGTTTCTATCACTCCGGCAACCCCACAATTAGTAGCCAAATACACGATGCATTCCTCTAGGCCCATAAATGGTGAAGTATCATGTAGTCGAAGTTCACATGACACCACTAGAAGAGTAACACCACAAGTTAAATATCAAACCATTAAATATTACTCAACATTACTTCACTACTAACAACTTGACTTCTCCCATGTCCTTAAGAACAACACGAACTACTCACAAGACATCATATGAATCATGATCAGAGGTGATATAATGGTTATTAACAATATGGACATAAACCTAATCCAATGGTTTCACTCAATAGCATCAACTACAAGTAGTCAACACCGGGAAAGTTTCCCCTATGAAATAGACAAGATGCAACGCTAGATGTTACAGCGAAACGGAGTGGAGCTGAGGGAGATGATGGTGGAGATGATGATGATGATGATGATGATGATCCCGATGAAGTCCAGCTCGATGACGGTGATGATGGCGATGATTTCCCCCCTCCCCCTCCGGGAAGGAATTTCCCCGGCAGATTTCTCCCTGCCGGAGAGCTTTTCTCTCTCTGTTGTTTTCCGTCCTGCAGAGGCGGCGGAAAGACTCCTCGATGATTCTCTCTGTCTTAGGGTTCCCGGGGGATGAAGTACGTCGAAGGTGCAAGCCAGAGGTGGGCCAGGACCTCCTCACCACCCCCAGGCCCGGCAAGAGGTGGGCCCGCGCCTGGGCTGGTGAGGGCCCTTGGTGGCCCTCCTCCGGCTCCCCTTTTGGCTTCCTCCGTCTTCGGGTGAAATAGGAACTTTCCGATGATTTCCGGGGTGCTCTGATATTTGCGAATATGGTATCCTCACGCTCTGTTTTTGTAACAGCCCAAGTATGAAAACCTACCATTTAGAATGTTTGATTTCTTGTTATTAAAGTATTGCATCATGGCATCATATTTATTTCCTTGTTTGCCTTGTTTACTATTTGTTTTGCATCTGTTCTTAATTGTTTTCACAATGAAACTCAAACAATTTCAAATGCTTTGTTTTCATACTTGCTCTGTTACAACTTTTGAAATAAAAATCACAAACAAAAACAACCAAATTGTTTTCTTTTTATTCCAAAATGCTCACTTGATAAGTTAATGGTTTTAATCAATCAGTTGTTTCCAAAATCACATTCAAAAATTCAATACATTGTATAAACAACACCCAATTGGAATATTATGAAAATTACCAAAACAATCTAATCTATTGTTTCCATTTATTCCATGTTTGATCAACTAATAAAATGGTGGTGTTATTTCAATTAAGTAATTCCAAATTGCTTTCAAATCCAAACCAAATCATTAAACATCACCTCTTTTGAAATTATAAAAATAACCAAAATATTGTTGTACTCTTTGTTTCCAATTAAACTCATTGGTTTTCCATAATTAAAATTCTTGTTTTAAATAACCAATTATTAACCAAAATTTCATTCAAATGCAAGCCATTACAAAAACAACAAATAAATTTAAATTCTCAAAAACCTAAGTGGCCAAGTGGTGGTTGTTGAGCCAACAAACTCACAGGATTTTTCCTCAAATTTTTTGCAACTCAAAACCCTCCAATCTCTTCCCTTTTCTAATTGCTACAAAAAAAAAATTGGATCAAATAATTAAAAAGGAGAGAGAGCAACCAGCAGGCCTTTTCCCTTCTCCTTAGCCCATCTTTTTCCCTTTGGCCCAACTCCTTTCTGGCCCATACCCCCTTGTCGTCTTCCACCTCCTGTACGATCACCATCCATGGTGTACGCGTGCATCAGAGCACACAGGCAACGGCTGTGCCTCCTCCCCCTCCTTAAAACCCTAGGCCGAGCCCTAGGGTTCCCCTAGCTCCCTCCATCTCTTCTCCCCCGCCTCCACTCTTCCCTCATCTCCTCTCCATCCCTCTTCTCTCTGTTTTCCCTTCCCTGTTAACTGAACCTTCCATGGCCCGAGGAGGAAACACCATGGCGGCGGGGAAAGGGGAGGTGCCGCGGGTTGCCGACCGCGGGAATGGAACCGCCCCCTCCCGCACTTCAACTTTGGTGAAGGCGCCATGGGCCGAGGAGCTTCTCATCGCCGGCGGCATCGCCTCCCCGTCGCCGGCCTTCCCTGCCCCGACCTGCACGTCCGCTCCCTGCTGTCCGCCCTTCCCCGTGCGCCTCCTCCTGGCTCGAGGTGAGACCTCCGATCGCTCCCCCCACTCGCCTCCTCCCTCTCCCTTGGCCGCCGCAGCCACACACCCCACGGCCGGCGTCCCTCCGGCGAGCAGCAGCCGCCATGGCCTCGTCGACCCCCCTCGTTTCTGTCCGCCATGGTACAGGTTACGTACAGTTAGATTCAGAGAAAACCAGCCCGCAGCCACACCTTATCCTCACCCCTTCCCCCTTCCTGTCACAAGCACACGCACACCACACTGGTTCCTGCACCCTTCACGCAAGCCAGAGGTGGGGGGATCGAATCCCAGCCCCCCCACTCTTTTCTGCTCCTTTTCTCTTCGTTTTAGTTCAGTTAACCGCAGTGCTGCACCATAACCCGCCACATATGCCTCTCCTATCACCAACTCGCAACACACCCCACTGGTTAGCCCCCAAACTCACAGCAGGAGGGCTTGGGTTCGAGTCCCCCCTCCCTCTTTTAACCCAAACTTTTTGCTTCTAATTGTTCTGGTACATCACAGTCCCTGTAATCACATCCATGCCCCTGGTAATAATATCTAGACCCCTGACAAATATTTCTAAACCCCTCTAAATTTATTTCCAAGCCCTAGTTCATAAAAAATGGCAGATTTACCCCAAATCTTGTAAATTGCATAAGAAATTCATCCAAACTCCAATTTTAACTTTTTAAATATGTTTTCTGTCCCAAATTAAATGTTCTTTCCAAATATAAAATTTGTTTACTGTTTTGAATATTTTAAATTGGTGAAACATTTGAATTCTTGTTAAATTCACTTAAACTTGCAAAATTCATAACTTGAGCATAAAAATTCCAAATTTCACAAACTAAATATGTTTTCCAATCAACTTTTCATGTACTTTCCAAATATAAATTTTGTTTGCTGCTTTGAATAATTTAAATTGCTGAAAACAACTGTTTCTTGTTTATTGCATTTAAAATTGCCAAAATAATAACTTGCTCATTTTAAATCCAATTTCAACAAATGAAATATGTTTTCCATGCAAAATTAAACCACCTTTCCAAATATAAATTTTGTTTCAAGTTTTGAATAATTAAAAGTGGTTAAATAATTTAAACCTTATTTAATTCATTTAATATTGTTAAATTCATAACTTGATCAAATCAAATTCTTTTGGGACATATAAAATATGTTTTCAAACCCTAAAAGTATAAAATTTTGAAATATGAATTTGGTTTAATGTTTTGAACAAATAAAAATTTAAATAAGTTCATGTTTGAATTAAATTCATTTAATTCTTGCTTAAACTTGTTTAATTCATAAATAATTTATTTGAAATCCTTTTTCAACAAGTAAAACATGTAATCCACCCAAAATCTTGTGTTCTTTTCAAATATGAACTTTGTCATCTATTTTGAACAATTAAAAGTGGTGAAAACAACAAATGTTTGTGTGACACCTTTAAGGAACCAAAATTTCCTAACTTAATGAATTTCCAAACTTGGTGAACCTTATTTCTATTTGATTCTATTGTTGTTATTTTGCTGTTTTCCTCATCCATGCATCATGCTAATTCACTTACACAATTTTATTAGTTGTAAAACAATTAATTCAACCATAATTCATGGGCTTTTCATATGCAATCCAATTGCATGTGGGTCCATTTAATCATGTTGTTACCACATCAACTAGTTTATTTTGATGCATCAAATAAATGGTCATGCATCATCCCATGTTTGTGCACTATGCCATGTTATTGATTGTTTATCTTTCTGCCTTGTTTGTTTGCTTCTTCCCGGATATACGACGACGTTGAGACCGACGATACTTACGACACCCCTTCTAAGGAGTTAGCTCAGTACCAGGCTACTGGGTTTGCAGGCAAGTTATCACTCACATGAACCATCGTGTTCCTTTCAACATTGATTACCGATACTTTCCGTTGTTCTTTTCTGCTAGCCTTAGTAGTAGTTGTTTCTGTTACGAACCTATCACATGTATCCTTTAACCCTGATATTGCCTCACCTCCATACCTATAACCATTGTTTGAGCCCGTGTCTTACTAGCATGCTTAGGTTGTTTTGCTCGAGTCTATTACCCGTTACTTTCTGTTACTACTCTTTTACGTTCTGGGGGCTCGATGTTTAATCAATCAATCATGCTAATGTTACTATTAATAATAAATTTGATGATAAGGCACCGGCAGGAGGCCCAGGGTGGTTTTGAGGCCTGCTAGTGTCGACCCTAATAGGAAAAGGGTCTTGTCTACTGATCCATGATGAGCGCACTAACCGCATGTGGGAGCGAGTATGGGCGCCCCCCTCAATTTGATTCGATTCGCATCTCGTCCAAATCGCCACACGTAGTTCGGGCTTTCCATTTGCTGCATGCATGATCTTGCGAGCCCAGGCCAGGGTGGAACTTTTGTAGTCGGCATTTAGGGCGGCATGGTCTTCCAGTGCTATGAGGGTCCCCTTTTCTTCGTGGGGCTCGATTAGCCGCGCACGCACAGCACGTGGTTCTTTGGGCTTGATGCGAAGAAGAGTCGAGTTGTGTAGAGTGCCTCGCTTGGTGGGTTTGATTCCCGTCTGGCGGGATATTCTTGCGTGTACGGCCAAATTGGTGCACCCCTGCAGGGATAAATCTTCTCGAGAAGCCGTGTTTTCCGCGGTTATGGATTACTTGGTGAAAGTACTGGCTAACAAGTACTCAGGACAACTTCAATCTAATGATTAACAACCTTACACCCAATGATTAACAACTTGACTAGTAATAGGCTTATTGACACAATAATATGAACCATCATTAACTCAACTGTGTGAGTTATCCTCGGGTTGCTTCTTTGGATAAGGGGCGAGATCCAGGATGGGTTTGTTTGAAATTATCTTTCAGTTGGTTACAATACACGATCTTATCTCCTTTCTGATAGCCGGAAGTGGTAGTAACTCTGTAGTTGTTTAGAGCAGCCAGTTGCAGCATCTTTATACCCCTTTCCTTCCGTTGAACCCAAAGCATCTGTGCTTGGTGTTGACGGGTTACACTTTGGTGAACTGTGAG
The DNA here is from genome assembly GCA_028641055.1 of Alopecurus myosuroides. NCBI lineage: Eukaryota > Viridiplantae > Streptophyta > Magnoliopsida > Poales > Poaceae > Alopecurus > Alopecurus myosuroides. The sequence continues at coordinate 271,018,927 of CM054062.1, read as the reverse complement.
TCTTGCTTGCCAGTACGTTTATGTACTGACCCCTTTGGGGCTGTGGTTTCCGCAGACCTACGTTTCCGAGGATCTACATGGTGGCTACTACGTGGAGTATGACGACGAGACTGCTGACGAGTAGATAGCGAACCCGGGCAGGATCCGAGACTTCGTGGATGGGCTCCGTCTTTTCGTTTCCGGCCTCTTAGGCCTATTTGGTTCTTGTCTGTACTCAGACATGTTGAATGCTTCCGCTGTGATGTAATGATGTATTGTTGGGGCATGTGCCCTCTGAATGATTGTATTTGCTATCTCTGCTCTCATGAGAGCCATTTGCAACTTATTTCAATCTTTTGTGTCGTAGAGATCTGTTGTGATATCACTTGTTAAACGCCGTTGACGTACCATGTGTGTATGGTTTGAAGTACGTCAATGGAAGTATCATGATTTCTATGGGATAGTTTACGTCGACGCTGAACAGATAGGGGTTGGTTGTCACACATACGTGTGTTGGCCTACTCGTAAGAGGACGCGGGAGCCGGTAAGCCCCGTAATCCAATCTACTACTGTTCAACGGAACGGCGAGTATCCTTTAGAAGTCCGGGTGCGACAAATGGTATCAGAGCCTGTCTGCCTGTAGGATCCCTTTTACTGGTCGCATGTAGCATCCCAACTTTTAATAAAGATGGAATACCTGTGTTATTGTGCTAGTCCCTGGATCAATTGCTAGCATCACAGTACAAAATGAAATATCATGCAAATGCATCAAATTCTATTACATCGCATGATCCAGTCTTTACAAAATAGTATTACAACTTGCATAGTCTTAGAAGACTAGCAGAAAACAAAGTATTGCAGCGGAAAACATAGAACAACATTGAGCCCATCTTCTTCATGTGCCACAGGCAAAACATGTTGGCGATAGTCTCGAGATCCTAAACGAAATCCTCACTCGTCTTCAGAAATATCTGCAATATGGAATATGCAGCCACAAGGGAGTCAATACAATTTAATGTATTGGCAAGTAACACTATGGTGGATATAAATGGCAAGACTAATACTACATGCTTATTTGGCTGAGTGGAGTTTTGGTTAAGTTTTGCATAAAGCCACTTTTCTCCTATCACTTTTGTAAATCAAACTTTTCTTTTCAAAGGGTGGCAACATTGGATTAGGATCCAAGCACCACAATACTCTTCAGTTGGTCAAAATTTTACTTATTGAAATTGGTGATGAGATTCTTCCGTCAATCCTTGTCCAGCTGCTCATAATTGTCCATAACCGGGGACACGGCTAAGATCTTAGTTTCTAACTCTGCAGAGGTTGTGCACTTTCACCCTTTGTCTTCAATTAGCCCAAACATCCTATACACACGGAGTGCATCATGGAAAGGAGAGAATTGAGACGAGATCTTTCAGAAGAAGAAGTCCAAACCCACCGGCAAGACCCGTTCCACCTATAATTTTGCTACATCTGCTTGTCAAGCCTGGGCTGAACCCTCACAACTTAATTGATCAAGACAGAGCCCATATTGTCAAAAGGCTGCACGGGAAGCTACTAGATTTAGAGGGACATAGTAATCTCTTTGTTCCTGGGTGGCCATCCTCAAGTGACAACCTCAAGTGGAATAACCCTTAGACAAGGGCCCTGAGGAAACACTCAACATAACCCAGTCTTACCACTTCCACCCAGGTGGTTCATTTATTAATTATACTTAGGATTTTTCCTCAACATCTAGTAAAACAATTTGTAACATTGCATAGCACCTAGTAAATTCTAAGGCTATCAAAATAACAAATTAAAAGGGATGGCTACACACTACTAGGATAATAGCATAGCATAATATAACTTAGCAAAATTTCCTATCATGCATACTACTCAAAATCAACTAATGCATATAGAAAATAATGGGTAGTTGATGGTGTGTTACTTGCCTTGTTGAAGTTGGTGAAGGTATCACACTCTCTTCACAAAAGATCGTTGCTCTCCGTACAATCTATTCATTGAAAACACAATAACAAAATAAACAAGCATCCTAGCAATCAAACACATAGGTGGAGAAAGCAAAAATAGCAAATGTCATAACAGAGGGGTTGGACTAAGTTGGCTAGGACAAGGTCAAAGTTTGAGTTTTGAAAGATTCATTTCATAATGGTTCAACACATTGTTAAGGAGTTTCCAAAGGTTTACTTGGAAAGGACTAGGTTGAGTTTGATGTTATATAACTTTATTATAACCATACTTGTCGAGGAAGTTTCCAAGAGTTCACTGAGAATAAACATATTACTTTTTCAACTAAAGTAATACCTGCAAGCACTTGGTCATATTCACCTTCAAAAATATTTAAGTGACTATGTTAGTATTTTCCATTGTGGTTAGGGTAGGTCTACTAATTTCATCATCAAAGGGAAAATATTACTAAGTCTTGGGTTTTCCATTTGGGTCAATGGTTGGACAAAAACAACTTGTTATTCTTCAACTTGTGTGAATTGCTTCTAGACCTCATGTGATTGCCTTCTTGAAGATCATCATCATGCCATCTAAGTTGTTTCCTTCCTTGGTGTGGTGCTTCTCTTGGTCTTGATAGTCTTCATGGTTTTCTCACTTCACTAATTGGTTTGGGTATGGGATGGGCACAAATACCACTAAGTCAAATTGGAAAGAAAATAAGAAGAAGGATAGAAAGAGAGAGGGAGTTGTTTTCTTCTGGCTTTCTTCACACTTGTATTTCCCTGAGTTTCTTCTAGGTGTGGAGTCCAAGTATTTTCTTCAAAACTTCTTCATTGATCTTCCTTGTAGCTCTTTATGTTTCCACCTAGTTGAGAATGAAGCTTTCTTCTTGTGCTTGAGTCTTGATCTCCATTTTGCTCACTTGATGATTTCTTGAAGCAAGAATAGGGGGAATGGAGAAGTAGATAGAAAGGTTTACCACTTGGTCTTGTATGTGATTTACACATACTAGGTACTTGGTATTGGCTCCAAAATAGCCATAACAACAAAGGTAAACAATGATAGAAACAACTCTAATACTTAACCAACTAGGTGGACTACTATGATGGAAGTTTGGCTAAAATTACATGGTCATGGTCCAAGGGTGTCCAAAATGGTTGGGTAAGGTTGTTTTTGGTTCAAGGTTGTCAAATGGAACAATTTTGCAAAAGGAACTATATTGAAATTATTTATAGAAATTAATTTATGTCAAAAATACTCAAATAGACAACTAAATTCTAAATTCAATTTTAATTTGTTCAATTATTATTTTGGGACAGAGGATATGAAAGTACACATTCTAAGGTTTCCAAATATATTTTATTTACAATTTTTGGATTTGTAGAATTTGAATTATGCCAAATTTCATCAAACAAGCATATTTGAATTTGAACAAATTTAAGTTTGTCAAATTTGAATTTGGCCAGTGCCAAAAGTTTCTACATGTTCTGGTGATTTCAAAAAGTCCAAGATTGCTAAATTTGGCTTCATGGATCAAAAGATATGATAGATCTAATGTGCAGGGACTAATCTGTAAAACTGCAAATTAATCTAGCGGGAGAAAAATTTGAATTAAAGGCAGGGCCACGTGGCTGATCCTGATTGGGTGCTACTGCTGACTAGGCTGCTGACCGTGCAGGTGACGTGGATAAGTGGATCCAGATCTGAACGGTTGGATCTCGATCCAACGGACAAGATCGCGTACCCCTTCAGATCTAATCTGAGGCGTCCGTGCAGATCCAACGGTAGAGAGAGGGGGGGAGGGGTCTCACCGGAGATTTCCCGCCGGAGATGGTGACGCGGTGGTCGGAGCGGCAGCGACTTGAGGGCAACGGCGTTGCAGAGGGTTCCGGGGCACGGGGGAGACTCCACGTCGCTCCACGCAGCACGGCGGAGTCGATGGAGGCAACAGAGGTGGTCCTCGCTTCCGGGGACGACGACGGCGAGCGGATGGAGATGCTGCGGGCTCCGGCGACCTCGAGAGCGCACAACGCGCCGTTTCCTGACCACGAAGATACAGACGGAGGGCATCAAAGGGTGCGCAATAAAACGGGGAAAGGGTTAGGCGTGGAATCGGGCTCGCGGACGTCCTCACCTGGCCGGAATCGGAGAATACGGCGGCTAGGGTTTTGATCTCCGGCGACGAATTGCACGGCCGCGGGGGCGCAATCGAGCCGAGAGGGAGAGGGGAAACGAGGAGGGCATCGGGGGCTTCTTATCGGTGCAGAGATGGGAGGGGAACACGGCCTTAATGGCTTTGATTTGATGGCGAAAATTTCGGCCGAATTGGGCGTGTCTTTCCTTCCGTGAGGAAGAAGAAGGGTGACGTCAGCCGACGTCATCCTTTCCTTTTTTTTTCTGTTTAAACAAATCTTTAATAACTTCTGTTTAAATTATCCAAATGATATGAAATAAATTTCTAAATTCTTAAAATTCCAAATGCTTTCCATCAATATCATTTTTGAAAACAATTCAACATATTTTATTTTTGAAATTTGGAAATTTGAATAATTCCTTAATAGTTACTTAATGGGATTTTTAATTTAATAAATTATAAAACATAGTTATTGGTCAATTAAAATTTCAGTGACATTCTAAATGTTGAAAACAAGATTTTTGAAAGTCATTCCACCATGTTTTCACAATTATATATTTTGAAAAATAAATAAAACACTAACAATACTTTAAGGCCATTTTAAAATTTAGAAAATAATAAATTTATGTTATTGTCTAAATAAAATTTCAGAGACATTTTACTTGTCATAAATTATTTTTGGAAAGCCATTTTAAAACTATTTTCCCATTTTATAATTTTAGGACATGAAGGATTTACTAATAGTAACTTAATCCTAATTTTATTAGTTTATATCAATTAATTATTATTGTTGATCAATAAAATTTAGAAATAAACCACTAGTCATAATATTGTTTTCAAAACCTTTTGTTAGGTTATTATCAATGCAATGCATTTCATTTTCACCCCTTCATGTTTAAAACTTGGAATAACAACTAAAATTTATTATTAATAATTTTATTCCCATCAAAATATTTTTGGGGATTAGAACTTTATTAAGGTTTATAATTCTTTGATTTTTTGATGCCACAAAATAAATTCAGATTAATATTGGAGTTGTAAACATTTTAGGTAAAGGTTTGTTAATAAAAGATATTCCCTTTATATAAAGAAACTTATTTTTTTGAATAAGGTTTTAGGGTTTAAGGAACAAGGCATAATTGGATTGGTGAACTCAATTTCATTGAAATATGTATTGTTTTCTTTTGTTTCTTGCTTCTCATTTGGTTTTTGGTGACTTGCACAATATGAAAACAAAAAGTTTCAAATTTTAGTGATTTTTTGGACTTTCCAAAAATCAGGGATGTTACAGACTACCACCCTTAAAAGAAATCTCGTCCCGAGATTTGGGAAGGCCAGAAAGAAAGATTTGGGTAACTGGATTCCAAAACAACTGGGTGGCTACCACCCTTAAAAGAAACTTTTGTGGGTAGTCTATTTTCATTAGATTGGGGTGTAGATTGATTCTAAATTAGCTTGAGTAGATCTTTCCTCTGTGGTAGAGGTGTAGACCAACATAGGTCTGTTGAACTACCTTTGACACTGAGGGGTCACTCTTTGGGTCAATCAAAAGCCTTTGGTTCACTCTCAACTTGATCTTTTGATGTCTTTGGCAATCTTCCATCTTGTTGTTGTCATCCTTGAGGGCAAACATCATGCTATTTCTAAACAAACTCTCATGTAACACAAACTGGGTAGTTGTGTTTCTTCACTATTTCTTCTCTTGGTGTAGTTGGCCATGAAATCTTCATATCTCATGCAACTTGGGGTTCACTTGTCTATCTTCACTTGTTTATTGGCTTGATGCTCCTTGGCATTGATCATGGATGTGATTGTTCCTTCACACAGAAGAAAGCAATTTGATACTAGCATTCCTCAAATAGGAAGGCTTGTGTTTCAATAGGGTAAAGGTTGTATGATTTCACATGGTTCCCACTATGGTTGGTGAACGAGTATGGTGTTGGGTTTGGTCTAGTAGGGATGAGTAGAGATTTAGAAAGATGGCTAAGGAAGGTTCTTATCCAAAATAGCAGATCAAGGAAACTCATCTTACAAACAACACATAACAAACAATCTTCACACCAAACAACAAGGTTTTATAAAACAACTAATATTGTCATACCACACTCATTGGTATGATCAATACTCTAACACATTAACGTTGTTCTAACAAAGTAACTAGATTGGTGGTCTCATCTATATCTTCTTGAGCTTTTCTTCATATTCTTCTCTCCATGTCTTGAGGTGTTCTTGATTGTTGGGAAGTCTATGTTTTTCTTCAAATTCTTCAAAAATCTTGAGTGTAAGGCTTCATATGGTGAAAATACTTCTTGCACTTCATGGAAGGGTCATCAACAATCTTGCCTTGAGGGTATTCAAAAGGTAGGTCATCTAGAAAATTTTGAAGGTGAATTATAGATGAGAAGATATGAGAATAATTAAGATGATTGTTTTGTTTATAGAAAGTTTGAACATAGAAAATTTTCTATCCTAGGGTCTTCTCCAAACTTAGGGTCTCGAATTCTACAGGCAACACAATGCTCTGATACCATTTTGTAGCATCCCAACTTTTAATAAAGATGGAATACCTGTGTTATTGTGCTAGTCCCTGGATCAATTGCTAGCATCACAGTACAAAATGAAATATCATGCAAATGCATCAAATTCTATTACATCGCATGATCCAGTCTTTACAAAATAGTATTACAACTTGCATAGTCTTAGAAGACTAGCAGAAAACAAAGTATTGCAGCGGAAAACATAGAACAACATTGAGCCCATCTTCTTCATGTGCCACAGGCAAAACATGTTGGCGATAGTCTCGAGATCCTAAACGAAATCCTCACTCGTCTTCAGAAATATCTGCAATATGGAATATGCAGCCACAAGGGAGTCAATACAATTTAATGTATTGGCAAGTAACACTATGGTGGATATAAATGGCAAGACTAATACTACATGCTTATTTGGCTGAGTGGAGTTTTGGTTAAGTTTTGCATAAAGCCAGTTTTCTCCTATCACTTTTGTAAATCAAACTTTTCTTTTCAAAGGGTGGCAACATTGGATTAGGATCCAAGCACCACAATACTCTTCAGTTGGTCAAAATTTTACTTATTGAAATTGGTGATGAGATTCTTCCGTCAATCCTTGTCCAGCTGCTCATAATTGTCCATAACCGGGGACACGGCTAAGATCTTAGTTTCTAACTCTGCAGAGGTTGTGCACTTTCACCCTTTGTCTTCAATTAGCCCAAACATCCTATACACACGGAGTGCATCATGGAAAGGAGAGAATTGAGACGAGATCTTTCAGAAGAAGAAGTCCAAACCCACCGGCAAGACCCGTTCCACCTATAATTTTGCTACATCTGCTTGTCAAGCCTGGGCTGAACCCTCACAACTTAATTGATCAAGACAGAGCCCATATTGTCAAAAGGCTGCACGGGAAGCTACTAGATTTAGAGGGACATAGTAATCTCTTTGTTCCTGGGTGGCCATCCTCAAGTGACAACCTCAAGTGGAATAACCCTTAGACAAGGGCCCTGAGGAAACACTCAACATAACCCAGTCTTACCACTTCCACCCAGGTGGTTCATTTATTAATTATACTTAGGATTTTTCCTCAACATCTAGTAAAACAATTTGTAACATTGCATAGCACCTAGTAAATTCTAAGGCTATCAAAATAACAAAGTAAAAGGGATGGCTACACACTACTAGGATAATAGCATAGCATAATATAACTTAGCAAAATTTCCTATCATGCATACTACTCAAAATCAACTAATGCATATAGAAAATAATGGGTAGTTGATGGTGTGTTACTTGCCTTGTTGAAGTTGGTGAAGGTATCACACTCTCTTCACAAAAGATCGTTGCTCTCCGTACAATCTATTCATTGAAAACACAATAACAAAATAAACAAGCATCCTAGCAATCAAACACATAGGTGGAGAAAGCAAAAATAGCAAATGTCATAACAGAGGGGTTGGACTAAGTTGGCTAGGACAAGGTCAAAGTTTGAGTTTTGAAAGATTCATTTCATAATGGTTCAACACATTGTTAAGGAGTTTCCAAAGGTTTACTTGGAAAGGACTAGGTTGAGTTTGATGTTATATAACTTTATTATAACCATACTTGTCGAGGAAGTTTCCAAGAGTTCACTGAGAATAAACATATTACTTTTTCAACTAAAGTAATACCTGCAAGCACTTGGTCATATTCACCTTCAAAAATATTTAAGTGACTATGTTAGTATTTTCCATTGTGGTTAGGGTAGGTCTACTAATTTCATCATCAAAGGGAAAATATTACTAAGTCTTGGGTTTTCCATTTGGGTCAATGGTTGGACAAAAACAACTTGTTATTCTTCAACTTGTGTGAATTGCTTCTAGACCTCATGTGATTGCCTTCTTGAAGATCATCATCATGCCATCTAAGTTGTTTCCTTCCTTGGTGTGGTGCTTCTCTTGGTCTTGATAGTCTTCATGGTTTTCTCACTTCACTAATTGGTTTGGGTATGGGATGGGCACAAATACCACTAAGTCAAATTGGAAAGAAAATAAGAAGAAGGATAGAAAGAGAGAGGGAGTTGTTTTCTTCTGGCTTTCTTCACACTTGTATTTCCCTGAGTTTCTTCTAGGTGTGGAGTCCAAGTATTTTCTTCAAAACTTCTTCATTGATCTTCCTTGTAGCTCTTTATGTTTCCACCTAGTTGAGAATGAAGCTTTCTTCTTGTGCTTGAGTCTTGATCTCCATTTTGCTCACTTGATGATTTCTTGAAGCAAGAATAGGGGGAATGGAGAAGTAGATAGAAAGGTTTACCACTTGGTCTTGTATGTGATTTACACATACTAGGTACTTGGTATTGGCTCCAAAATAGCCATAACAACAAAGGTAAACAATGATAGAAACAACTCTAATACTTAACCAACTAGGTGGACTACTATGATGGAAGTTTGGCTAAAATTACATGGTCATGGTCCAAGGGTGTCCAAAATGGTTGGGTAAGGTTGTTTTTGGTTCAAGGTTGTCAAATGGAACAATTTTGCAAAAGGAACTATATTGAAATTATTTATAGAAATTAATTTATGTCAAAAATACTCAAATAGACAACTAAATTCTAAATTCAATTTTAATTTGTTCAATTATTATTTTGGGACAGAGGATATGAAAGTACACATTCTAAGGTTTCCAAATATATTTTATTTACAATTTTTGGATTTGTAGAATTTGAATTATGCCAAATTTCATCAAACAAGCATATTTGAATTTGAACAAATTTAAGTTTGTCAAATTTGAATTTGGCCAGTGCCAAAAGTTTCTACATGTTCTGGTGATTTCAAAAAGTCCAAGATTGCTAAATTTGGCTTCATGGATCAAAAGATATGATAGATCTAATGTGCAGGGACTAATCTGTAAAACTGCAAATTAATCTAGCGGGAGAAAAATTTGAATTAAAGGCAGGGCCACGTGGCTGATCCTGATTGGGTGCTACTGCTGACTAGGCTGCTGACCGTGCAGGTGACGTGGATAAGTGGATCCAGATCTGAACGGTTGGATCTCGATCCAACGGACAAGATCGCGTACCCCTTCAGATCTAATCTGAGGCGTCCGTGCAGATCCAACGGTAGAGAGAGGGGGGGAGGGGTCTCACCGGAGATTTCCCGCCGGAGATGGTGACGCGGTGGTCGGAGCGGCAGCGACTTGAGGGCAACGGCGTTGCAGAGGGTTCCGGGGCACGGGGGAGACTCCACGTCGCTCCACGCAGCACGGCGGAGTCGATGGAGGCAACAGAGGTGGTCCTCGCTTCCGGGGACGACGACGGCGAGCGGATGGAGATGCTGCGGGCTCCGGCGACCTCGAGAGCGCACAACGCGCCGTTTCCTGACCACGAAGATACAGACGGAGGGCATCAAAGGGTGCGCAATAAAACGGGGAAAGGGTTAGGCGTGGAATCGGGCTCGTGGACGTCCTCACCTGGCCGGAATCGGAGAATACGGCGGCTAGGGTTTTGATCTCCGGCGACGAATTGCACGGCCGCGGGGGCGCAATCGAGCCGAGAGGGAGAGGGGAAACGAGGAGGGCATCGGGGGCTTCTTATCGGTGCAGAGATGGGAGGGGAACACGGCCTTAATGGCTTTGATTTGATGGCGAAAATTTCGGCCGAATTGGGCGTGTCTTTCCTTCCGTGAGGAAGAAGAAGGGTGACGTCAGCCGACGTCATCCTTTCCTTTTTTTTTCTGTTTAAACAAATCTTTAATAACTTCTGTTTAAATTATCCAAATGATATGAAATAAATTTCTAAATTCTTAAAATTCCAAATGCTTTCCATCAATATCATTTTTGAAAACAATTCAACATATTTTATTTTTGAAATTTGGAAATTTGAATAATTCCTTAATAGTTACTTAATGGGATTTTTAATTTAATAAATTATAAAACATAGTTATTGGTCAATTAAAATTTCAGTGACATTCTAAATGTTGAAAACAAGATTTTTGAAAGTCATTCCACCATGTTTTCACAATTATATATTTTGAAAAATAAATAAAACACTAACAATACTTTAAGGCCATTTTAAAATTTAGAAAATAATAAATTTATGTTATTGTCTAAATAAAATTTCAGAGACATTTTACTTGTCATAAATTATTTTTGGAAAGCCATTTTAAAACTATTTTCCCATTTTATAATTTTAGGACATGAAGGATTTACTAATAGTAACTTAATCCTAATTTTATTAGTTTATATCAATTAATTATTATTGTTGATCAATAAAATTTAGAAATAAACCACTAGTCATAATATTGTTTTCAAAACCTTTTGTTAGGTTATTATCAATGCAATGCATTTCATTTTCACCCCTTCATGTTTAAAACTTGGAATAACAACTAAAAGTTATTATTAATAATTTTATTCCCATCAAAATATTTTTGGGGATTAGAACTTTATTAAGGTTTATAATTCTTTGATTTTTTGATGCCACAAAATAAATTCAGATTAATATTGGAGTTGTAAACATTTTAGGTAAAGGTTTGTTAATAAAAGATATTCCCTTTATATAAAGAAACTTATTTTTTTGAATAAGGTTTTAGGGTTTAAGGAACAAGGCATAATTGGATTGGTGAACTCAATTTCATTGAAATATGTATTGTTTTCTTTTGTTTCTTGCTTCTCATTTGGTTTTTGGTGACTTGCACAATATGAAAACAAAAAGTTTCAAATTTTAGTGATTTTTTGGACTTTCCAAAAATCAGGGATGTTACATCGCAGTTGAGTCTAGAAACTATTTTGTAGCTATATAGGAAAAAATGAAACGTGAGAGTAGGAATTCTGTTCTTTTTCTTCTTTCCCCACCCACCCACCCTTTTCTGGTAAGGAAGTGCAACGTTGTTTTCTATTCTCATCTAAACTTTCAAGTTAGGATTTCACGTATCTTGGTTTCTCTAGGATGGTTATATCTACTAGACCATAGGAATGGAGGTGTTTGTGACATGATTTATCATGTTGCCTACTCATGATTGAGAACGGAGGCGTGTAAGCCCCGGAAGCAGATCCTCTATTCCTTAAGCAGTAGATATTGATCCTTTAGAAGCCCGGATGGGTTTTCCGTAGTACCTCAGGAGTGTTTTGATCTCGTTTTCCTGGTGTTGCTTCAATATTCTGTTCTTCTCAACATCCTTTTCGTCCGTTGAAATCTTGTTGTTGTTTTCCACTCAATTCTTCGACCGGCGTCTAATCAAAACTTCCCAAATATCAAGTCTATCTAGCCAGAAAGGTTGTTGTTGTTTCGAAAACTTCCAGGCTATGAGAGCTGGGATTCCTATCACCTGGGGTTGTTTCGAGGAAGCATTCCTGAATCACCACATTCCAGATAGTCTATTCAACAAATGAATCAAGTTCTATCCAGCTATACACCCTCAATACAAAACCTCTCCCTTTATTTGAAAATGTTCCGGTGGTTTCCAAATTCCCTGACGTCTTTCCAGAAGAGTTGCCAGAAATTCCTATCATTTTGAACTTCCAGAAAAACTATCCAATGTGCACGATGTGTTTTACGTGTCACAGCTCAAGAAGATCTTCCCAAGAAGTATCCGGACCTTTTCTTTTCTCAGTAGGAATCTCGGGGCGCGATTCCTTCAAGGGGGGGCGTTTTGTAACAGCCCAAGTATGAAAACCTACCATTTAGAATGTTTGATTTCTTGTTATTAAATTATTGCATCATGGCATCATATTTATTTCCTTGTTTGCCTTGTTTACTATTTGTTTTGCATTTGTTCTTAATTGTTTTCACATTGAAACTCAAACAATTTCAAATGCTTTGTTTTCATACTTGCTCTGTTACAACTTTTGAAATAAAAATCACAAACAAAAACAACCAAATTGTTTTCTTTTTATTCCAAAAGGCTCACTTGATAAGTTAATGGTTTTAATCAATCAGTTGTTTCCAAAATCACATTCAAAAATTCAATACATTGTATAAACAACACCCAATTGGAATATTATGAAAATTACCAAAACAATCTAATCTATTGTTTCCATTTATTCCATGTTTGATCAACTAATAAAATGGTGGTGTTATTTCAATTAAGTAATTCCAAATTGCTTTCAAATCCAAACCAAATCATTAAACATCACCTCTTTTGAAATTATAAAAATAACCAAAATATTGTTGTACTCTTTGTTTCCAATTAAACTCATTGGTTTTCCATAATTAAAATTCTTGTTTTAAATAACCAATTATTAACCAAAATTTCATTCAAATGCAAGCCATTACAAAAACAGCAAATAAATTTAAATTCTCAAAAACCTAAGTGGCCAAGTGGTGGTTGTTGAGCCAACAAACTCACAGGATTTTTCCTCAAATTTTTTGCAACTCAAAACCCTCCAATCTCTTCCCTTTTCTAATTGCTACAAAAAAAAATTGGATCAAATAATTAAAAAGGAGAGAGAGCAACCAGCAGGCCTTTTCCCTTCTCCTCAGCCCATCTTTTTCCCTTTGGCCCAACTCCTTTCTGGCCCATACCCCCTTGTCGTCTTCCACCTCCTATACGATCACCATCCATGGTGTACACGTGCATCAGAGCACACAGGCAACGGCTGTGCCTCCTCCCCCCCTCCTTAAAACCCTAGGCCGAGCCCTAGGGTTCCCCTAGCTCCCTCCATCTCTTCTCCCCCGCCTCCACTCTTCCCTCATCTCCTCTCCATCCCTCTTCTCTCTGTTTTCCCTTCCCTGTTAACTGAACCTTCCATGGCCGGAGGAGGAAACACCATGGCGGCGGGGAAAGGGGAGGTGCCGCGGGTTGCCGACCGCGGGAATGGAACCGCCCCCTCCCGCACTTCAACTTTGGTGAAGGCGCCATGGGCCGAGGAGCTTCTCATCGCCGGCGGCATCGCCTCCCCGTCGCCGGCCTTCCCTGCCCCGACCTGCACGTCCGCTCCCTGCTGTCCGCCCTTCCCCGTGCGCCTCCTCCTGGCTCGAGGTGAGACCTCCGATCGCCCCCCCCCCCCCCCCCACTCGCCTCCTCCCTCTCCCTTGGCCGCCGCAGCCACACACCCCACGGCCGGCGTCCCTCCGGCGAGCAGCAGCCGCCATGGCCTCGTCGACCCCCCTCGTTTCTGTCCGCCATGGTACAGGTTACGTACAGTTAGATTCAGAGAAAACCAGCCCGCAGCCACACCTTATCCTCACCCCTTCCCCCTTCCTGTCACAAGCACACGCACACCACACTGGTTCCTGCACCCTTCACGCAAGCCAAAGGTGGGGGGATCGAATCCCAGCCCCCCCACTCTTTTCTGCTCCTTTTCTCTTCGTTTTAGTTCAGTTAACCGCAGTGCTGCACCATAACCCGCCACATATGCCTCTCCTATCACCAACTCGCAACACACCCCACTGGTTAGCCCCCAAACTCACAGCAGGAGGGCTTGGGTTCGAGTCCCCCCTCCCTCTTTTAACCCAAACTTTTTGCTTCTAATGGTTCTGGTACATCACAGTCCCTGTAATCACATCCATGCCCCTGGTAATAATATCTAGACCCCTGACAAATATTTCTAAACCCCTGTAAATTTATTTCCAAGCCCTAGTTCATAAAAAATGGCAGATTTACCCCAAATCTTGTAAATTGCATAAGAAATTCATCCCAACTCCAATTTTAACTTTTTAAATATGTTTTCTGTCCCAAATTAAATGTTCTTTCCAAATATAAAATTTGTTTACTGTTTTGAATATTTTAAATTGGTGAAACATTTGAATTCTTGTTAAATTCACTTAAACTTGCAAAATTCATAACTTGAGCATAAAAATTCCAAATTCCACAAACTAAATATGTTTTCCAATCAACTTTTCATGTACTTTCCAAATATAAATTTTGTTTGCTGCTTTGAATAATTTAAATTGCGGAAAACAAATGTTTCTTGTTTATTGCATTTAAAATTGCCAAAATAATAACTTGCTCATTTTAAATCCAATTTCAACAAATGAAATATGTTTTCCATGCAAAATTAAACCACCTTTCCAAATATAAATTTTGTTTCATGTTTTGAATAATTAAAAGTGGTTAAATAATTTAAACCTTATTTAGTTCATTTAATATTGTTAAATTCATAACTTGATCAAATCAAATTCTTTTGGGACATATAAAATATGTTTTCAAACCCTAAAAGTATAAAATTTTGAAATATGAATTTGGTTTAATGTTTTGAACAAATAAAAATTTAAATAAGTTCATGTTTGAATTAAATTCATTTAATTCTTGCTTAAACTTGTTTAATTCATAAATAATTTATTTGAAATCCTTTTTCAACAAGTGAAACATGTAATCCACCCAAAATCTTGTGTTCTTTTCAAATATGAACTTTGTCATCTATTTTGAACAATTAAAAGTGGTGAAAACAACAAATGTTTGTGTGACACCTTTAAGGAACCAAAATTTCCTAACTTAATGAATTTCCAAACTTGGTGAACCTTATTTCTATTTGATTCTATTGTTGTTATTTTGCTGTTTTCCTCATCCATGCATCATGCTAATTCACTTACACAATTTTATTAGTTGTAAAACAATTAATTCAACCATAATTCATGGGCTTTTCATATGCAATCCAATTGCATGTGGGTCCATTTAATCATGTTGTTACCACATCAACTAGTTTATTTTGATGCATCAAATAAATGGTCATGCATCATCCCATGTTTATGCACTATGCTATGTTATTGATTGTTTATCTTTCTGCCTTGTTTGTTTGCTTCTTCCCGGATATACGACGACGTTGAGACCGACGATACTTACGACACCCCTTCTAAGGAGTTAGCTCAGTACCAGGCTACTGGGTTTGCAGGCAAGTTATCACTCACATGAACCATCGTGTTCCTTTCAACATTGATTACCGATACTTTCCGTTGTTCTTTTCTGCTAGCCTTAGTAGTAGTTGTTTCTGTTACGAACCTATCACATGTATCCTTTAACCCTGATATTGCCTCACCTCCATACCTATAACCATTGTTTGAGCCCGTGTCTTACTAGCATGCTTAGGTTGTTTTGCTCGAGTCTGTTACCCGTTACTTTCTGTTACTACTCTTTTACGTTCTGGGGGCTCGATGTTTAATCAATCAATCATGCTAATGTTACTATTAATAATAAATTTGATGATAAGGCACCGGCAGGAGGCCCAGGGTGGTTTTGAGGCCTGCTAGTGTCGACCCTAATAGGAAAAGGGTCTTGTCTACTGATCCATGATGAGCGCACTAACCGCATGTGGGAGCGAGTATGGGCGCCCCCCTCAATTTGATTCGATTCGCATCTCGTCCAAATCGCCACACGTAGTTCGGGCTTTCCATTTGCTGCATGCATGATCTTGCGAGCCCAGGCCAGGGTGGAACTTTTGTAGTCGACATTTAGGGCGGCGTGGTCTTCCAGTGCTATGAGGGTCCCCTTTTCTTCGTGGGGCTCGATTAGCCGCGCACGCACAGCACGTGGTGCTTTGGGCTTGATGCGAAGAAGAGTCGAGTTGTGTAGAGTGCCTCGCTTGGTGGGTTTGATTCCCGTCTGGCGGGATATTCTTGCGTGTACGGCCAAATTGGTGCACCCCTGCAGGGATAAATCTTCTCGAGAAGCCGTGTTTTCCGCGGTTATGGATTACTTGGTGAAAGTACTGGCTAACAAGTACTCAGGACAACTTCAATCTAATGATTAACAACCTTACACCCAATGATTAACAACTTGACTAGTAATAGGCTTATTGACACAATAATATGAACCATCATTAACTCAACTGTGTGAGTTATCCTCGGGTTGCTTCTTTGGATAAGGGGCGAGATCCAGGATGGGTTTGTTTGAAATTATCTTTCAGTTGGTTACAATACACGATCTTATCTCCTTTCTGATAGCCGGAAGTGGTAGTAACTCTGTAGTTGTTTAGAGCAGCCAGTTGCAGCATCTTTATACCCCTTTCCTTCCATTGAACCCAAAGCATCTGTGCTTGGTGTTGACGGGTTACACTTTGGTGAACTGTGAGTCTTGCTTGCCAGTACGTTTATGTACTGACCCCTTTGGGGCTGTGGTTTCCGCAGACCTACGTTTCCGAGGATCTACATGGTGGCTACTACGTGGAGTATGACGACGAGACTGCTGACGAGTAGATAGCGGACCCGGGCAGGATCCGAGACTTCGTGGATGGGCTCTGTCTTTTCGTTTCCGGCCTCTTAGGCCTATTTGGTTCTTGTCTGTACTCAGACATGTTGAATGCTTCCGCTGTGATGTAATGATGTATTGTTGGGGCATGTGCCCTCTGAATGATTGTATTTGCTATCTCTCCTCTAATGAGAGCCATTTGCAACTTATTTCAATCTTTTGTGTCGTAGAGATCTGTTGTGATATCACTTGTTAAACGCCGTTGACGTACCATGTGTGTATGGTTTGAAGTACGTCAATGGAAGTATCCTGATTTCTATGGGATAGTTTACGTCGACGCTGAACAGATAGGGGTTTGTTGTCACACATACGTGTGTTGGCCTACTCGTAAGAGGACGCGGGAGCCGGTAAGCCCCGTAATCCAATCTACTACTGTTCAACGGAACGGCGAGTATCCTTAGAAGTCCGGGTGCGACAGTTTTCTAGCAGAATTCTGACTCCGGGGTTCAACTCTCCAATTATTGGAAAACTTGCAAAATAGGTGAAAAAACATAAGTGCCATGCTCCAATATGAAATATATCAATGAATAACAGTGAATTATGAGATGCAAAATGGACGTATCATACGTCTCGTTGGAGGGGTGTAACTTTCGCCATGAAGGCCTACTCAACGCCACAAAGTCGTCACCCTATTCTCCGATGAACTTCGCCACGCCTAGTTCACCTTCCACTATTGATTCCCTTCGTTGTGGAAATCGGTGCCTTTACAATAAGCTTGAGGCACACACACCCACAGCCGGATTGGGTGCTCCCAAGAACACCAACAATCTTGCTACAATCAACAAGTGAGCAATAATGGAGTCTAGGTTTTCCACACCGAAAACTAGACTTGAATCCCTCAAGTGAATGAGGGGGAAATAAAGAACAACTTGGTGAAGTTGTAGATCGGGGCCTTCTCGTTCAATCCTCCAAAGATCAACCAGTTTGGGTGGAGGCATTGGGAGAAATATAGCTTTTGGTGAGATCAAGAAATGGATCTTCAATGCTTGGACGAACTAAGCTCTTGGAGAAGGAGGGGTATTTATACCCCCTCACAAAATGTGGCCGTTGGAGTGCAGAAATGAACCAAAATTTCTGGTTCAAATATGAACCGGATATTGTGGTGGCTTGGTTTGCTTCAGATCTGGCCTATTCGTAGGGGTTGACCAAACCGGATATTCCGGTTGCCAGAAATTTCCAGCTAGAAATTTCCGGGTGACTCCAGAGACAACTTGGTTCTGGGACTTAGCCAATTTCGAGTCCTCCTTCACAAACTAGATATTCCAGTAGCCATGAAATTTCTGGCTCGATTTTGTCCCGAAAACACTCTGTCCTAGCCGTTTTCTTCAGGTCCTGGAACAAAGCGGATATTCCGGTTGGCTAGAAATTTCTGGCTCACTCCAGGGCCTGAAGCTTTCTTTCCTTAGCCGATTTCACTGAGCTTCTTCAGAACCGGATATTCCGGTTGGAAATTTCCGGCTACCTCCAGGAACTGCACAGGCTGGTCTACCTTCACACTTTTTTTAGTGTTCAATGCATAGAATAAATTTAACGACCTGCATCACTTAGCACCTGATTAAAATTTTCACTATTATGGTTAACTAACACAAAAAACACTAGGGATCAAGAAATGCTCTTTCAATCTCCCCATTTTTTGTGTTAGATGACAATACTAGGATTTGCAAATAAAAACATACCAAGATCATATTTGCAAAGAAAATAGAAATTGATCTCCTTAGATGTGTGCATAATTTTTGTTTGCCTCTGGAATGCAAATACAAACTTATGAGGAGAACAATTTCCAACAAGATAACAACATCATACAAAATGAGACAATGGCAACAACTATATTGAGAGATTTGAGTTGGATACCATACCTTGTGCATAGAATCTATGTGTAGATAATACCAACGCACAATATAAGATAATCTTGAATATAGATAACCATAGAGATCCTAAATCACCCTAGTCTCACAATAACATAGCATAGTTTCACAAGAGAAAAAGAAAACGTTCAAAACGACAAATAAAATAGACACGAGATATTAGAGAAAGATAAAAGAACATGCTTGTGTCCGGACCCATGCAAATCCCACATAGACCTAATAAGCTACTTCTACCCCTTTGGCATCAAAACACCAAAAAGGAGACAAGTAGTGTTGCTAATGTCCCATGAGGAACTAGTAGTAAGACTCCTCTGAAAACTCCTCAGCTGAGTCATCGCCCTTTGTATCTTCATCATCTTCCTTATCATCATCGGCAGCACGAGCAATGGAAGAAGCATGTGTAAGGTTGAAAACAATTCCTAAGACATGGTAAAGATGGATGAATCACTAGGTTGGGTTTTTGGTCAAAACACATGGTCGTGGTCCAAGGATGTCCAAAATGGTTGGGCAAGTTTTTTTTTGGTTCAAGGTTGTCAAATGGAGCAATTTTGCAAAAGGAACTATAGTGAAAATATTTATAGAAATTAATCTATGTCAAAAATACTCAAATAGACAACTTAATTCTAAAATCAATTTTAGTTTGTTCAAATATTATTTTGGGATAGAGGATATGAAAGTACACATCCTAAGGTTTCCAAATGTATTTTATTTACAATTTTTGGATTTGTAGAATTTGAATTATGCCAAATTTCATCAAACAAGCATATTTGAATTTGAACAAATTTAAGTTTGTCAAATTTGAATTTGGCCAGTTCCAAAAGTTTCTAGATGTCAAGGGTTTTTCAAAAAGTCCAAGATTGCTAAATTTGGGCTTATGGATCAAAAGATATGATAGATCTAAGGTGCAGGGACTAAACTGTAAAACTGCCAATTAATTCTAGCGGGAGAAATATTCAATTTAACCTGGGCCACGTGGCTGATCCTGATTGGGTGCTGTTGTTGACTGGGCTGTTACGTGGTGTGCTGACTGGGCTGCTGACGTGGATAAGTCAACAGATCTGGACCGTCCGATCCAGATCTGAGGGTTGCATACCCCTTCGAATAAGTGATCTAATCACCGCCGTTGGGTCATGATCTAACGGTGCTGGGACAAGGAGGTGCTCACCTGGCGGTGGGGCTAGCCGGAATATGGCGCGCGGCGGCGCTAGGTTCGGGTGGTTGACGACGGCGATGCTCCGGTGGTCTTCGGTGCTCGAGAGGGTATCGAGGAGGCGCAACGTGACTCCACGAACACGATGGTGGTGACAGGGATGCCTCTCGCTTCCCGGGATGCTCGGACGACACGGCAGAGGAGGCTCGGGCGCCGGTGGTGCTCCGGTGAGCGGGGTACGGCCTCCTGACTGCAACAAAATCCCGGGAAAAATTCATATGGGTGCGCAATAGAGAGGGTAACCATAGGAGGCCAAAAGGAGGCAGCGAGGACCTGAGCTTTCGTCGGAGTTGACGAATTTTGACGGCTACCGTGCGCAACTCCGACAAGGCATTACTATGGAAGGGGGCACGATTATGCTGGGTAAGAGAGGGTAAATAGGTAGGAGGGAGAGGGTATTTAGGAGGTGGAAACGGAGATTTAAAGTGGGGCTTTAATCGCGTGAATTGAAGAGGATTAAATCGGGCGTTTCTTGCCATTTCCAGGGTTAAAGATGATCACGTCATGATTACGTCATCAATGAGTTTCTTTTCTTTTTAATTCCCGTTTTCTCATTTATTTTATATCTTCTGTTTTATAAATCCAATTAACATGAAACAAAATTCTAAATTCATAATATTTGAAATACTTTCTAACAATACCATTTTTGAAAACTTTTGAACATATTTTTATTTTTTTGAATTTTGAAAATTTGAATAATACCTCAATAGTAGCCTAATATGATATTTAATTTAGAAAATTATATAAATATTTCTAAAATAAAATTTCAGTACCTCTATAATGATCAAATACTATTTTCCAAAACCAAATCAAAGTGTTTTCATCTTTTTATAATTTTAAATTATGATGAAAACATGAATAAACACTTAATACAAATTTTAAAATGGAAAATGTAAATAAATGGAAATTGGGTCTTATCATACTTCAGATACATTATTTAGGTCAAATATTATTTCTCAAAACAATTTCAACCCATTAGTATACTTTATAATTTTAACATATTACTAAATCACTTAATAGCAACTTTATGCCACTTTTAATTGTAGAAAATAATTAAATAGGAAACTGGATAATAATTTTCATAGGACTACCAAATTTGTAAATATTTTTTTTCCCAAAGTATGTCACTTCTAAAAACAATGTATGTAATATATTCTATGGTTTAACACTTGATATTTGAATAGCAACTTAAATAATTTTTATTCATATGATATATTTAATGATTGGTGAAATATTTTTGGTGACATTGGGAATTACTAAATATAACAATTATATAGTTCATAATCATTTTCAAAATGGTAGTTGAGTTGAAAACATGTTTGGTAAAGATGTTTGCTAAGAAATACTTTATTCATATGAGGAAACATATTTTATTTTATTTTAGAAATAGGCTTTAGGGTTTATGGAATGAAGGCAAATTGGCTTCTTTATTCCAATTCATATTGTTTTCTTTTGTTTCCTCATTTTATTTGGGTTTTGGTGACTTGCATAACATGAAAACAAAAAGTTTCAATTTTTAGTGATTTTTTGCATTTTCCAAAAATCAGGGATGTTACAGACTACCACCCTTAAAAGAAATCTCGTCCCGAGATTTGGGAAGGACAGAAAGAAAGATTAGGTTTGGGCAACTGGGTTCTAGAAAAACTGGGTGGGCTACCACCCTTAAATGAAACTTTTGTGAGTAGTCTATTTTCATTAGATTGGGGTGTAGATTGATTTGAGATTGTCTTGAGTATAACTTTCCTTCATGGTGGAGCTCTAGACCAACATAGGTATGTTGAACTACCTTTGACACTGAGGGGTCACTCTTTGGGTCAATAAAAATTCTTTGGGTTCCTATCAACTTGATCTTTTGAGGTCCTTAGGTATCTTCGAATATTTTTGTTGTCTTCCTTGGATGCAAACACCATGCTATTTCTAACGAAACTCTCATGGTAGGCAATATATTCATTTGTTTGATACCTCCAAGGTTGGCTTGATCCTTACCGAAAATAATACGTTTTCAGCAACACTAACATAGGGTCATTATTATATTCTACCATTCTATGGTTCAGGTTTAACATCGTCGTCTCTCTAATAGGTATGTCACTCAGATTTAACATTCTTCATAGCAAAAGTGAATAATGTGAGTAGTCACAATGGGGGCCAATCCATGCTGCACTCAATTATTACCTTGTACGTGGATTGATGAATCTTGTTTAACACTAGGCCACCTCACTTGTCTAACAGAAAGTTTCCATTCTGCAAGACAAACTTGAGCTAAACTATCATTTCTCAACTAGTGGGTTGCGTAAAACTCTTATGTAACACAAACTGGATAGTTGTGTTTCTTCATTATTTCTTCTCTTAGTGTAGTTGGCTCTGTAATCTTCATATCTCATACAACTTGGGGTTCACTTGTCTTTCTTCACTTGATGATTGTCTTGCTTCTCCTTATGATGTAGTTGGCATTGATCATGGATGTGATTGTTTCTTCACACAAAAGGATCTTGAAAATAGTGACATTCTTCGGTAAAGTTTTGTTGCTGCACTTCATATGGTAGATCTCTATGGTTGGTCAATGGGTATGGGATTTGATTTGGCTTAGCATGGATGAGTAGAGATTAGAAAGAGACTAAAGAAATTCCTACCCCAACACATTAGATCAAGGAAGTCATCTTGCAAACAACACATAACAAACATATAGCAACACATTCACCACACCAAACAACAAGTTTTTTTTAAACACTAATATTGTCATACCACACTCATTAGTATGATCAATATACTAACACGTTAACGTTGTTCTAACAAACTAGATTGGTGGGATCATCTATATCTTCTTGAGTTTTCTTCAAATTCTTCTCTCCATGTCTTAGCTATTCTGGATTGTTGTGAAGTCTAGGCTTTTCTTCAAGTTCTTCAATAATCTTGAGTGTAGGTCTTCATGTGGTGAAAATACTTCCTGCACTTCTTGTTATGGTCACCAACATTCTTGTCTTGATGGTATGGAAGAGGTAGGTCATCTAGAAAATTTTGAAGGTGAATAATAGATGAGAGGATATGAGAAGGATTAAGATGATTGTTTTGTTTATAGAAAGTTTGAACATAGAAAATTTTCAATCCTAGGGTGATCAAGGGGTTATTAACAACTTGTTGCAAATTGGATATTCACTATAGTGAGAGATACTGGCACCCGCTAGCCAATCAGGGAACAGTCTCGTGTCCGTGGACACGTAAAGTTGTCCGGGCCGCTTCATCTCACTATGCCGCTAGGATCCAAAATACTCTAAGGAGATAATAACATGATCAAAAATGGCTTCCAAACCTAAGGGTCTCGAATTCTACAGGCAACACAATGCTCTGATACCATTTTGTAGCGTCCCCACATTTAAATAATGTAAGGACACCTGTGTTATTGTGCTTGTCCCTGGATCAATTGCTAGCACCACAGTACAAAATGAAATATCATGCAAATGCATCAAATTCTATTACATCGCATGATCCAGTCTTTACAAAATAGGATTACAACTTGCATAGTCTTAGAAGACTAGCAGAAAACAGCGGAAAATACAGTACAACATTGAGCCCATCTTCTTCATGTGCCACAGGCAAAACATGTTGGCGATAGTCTCGAGATCCTAAACGAAATCCTCACTCGTCTTCAGAAACATCTGCAATATGGAATATGCAGCCGCAAGGGAGTCAATACAATTTAATGTATTGGCAAGTAACACTATGGTGGATATAAATGGCAAAACTAATACTACATGCTTATTTGGCTGAGTGGAGTTTTGGCTAAGTTTGCATAAAGCCAGTTTTCTCCTATCATCTTTGTAAAACAACTTTACTTTTTAAAGGGTGGTTACATTGGATTAAGATCCAAGCACCACAAATACTATTCACTTGGTCAAAATTTTAATTATTGAAAATGGTGATGAGATTCTTCCGTCAATCCTTGTCCAGCTGCTCATAGTTGTCCATAACCGGGGACTCAGCTAAGATCTTAGTTTGTTTACTCTGCAGAGGTTGTGCACTTTCACCCTTTGTCTTCAATTATCCCAAACATCCTATACACCCGGAGTGCATCATGGAAAGGAGAGAATTGAGACGAGATCTTTCAGAAGAAGAAATCCAAACCCACCGGCAAGACCGCTCCACCTATAATTTTGCTACATCTGCTAGTCAAGCCTGGGCTGAACTCTCACAACTTAATTGATCAAGACAGAGCCCATATTGTCAAAAGGCTGCACGGGAAGCTACTAGATTTAGAGGGAGATAGTAATCTCTTTGTTCCTGGGTGGCCATCCGCAAGTGACAACCTCAAGTGGAATAACCCTTAGACAAGGGCCCTGAGGAAACACTCAACATAATCCAGTCTTACCACTTCCACCCAGGTGGTTCATTCATTAGTTATACTTAGGATTTTTCCTCAACATCTAGTAAAACAATTTATAACATTGCATAGCATCTAATAAATTCTAAGGCTATCAAAATAACAAGGTAAAATAGATGGCTACACACTACTAGGATAATAGCATATCATAGTATAACTTAGTAAAATTCCCTATCATGCATACTACTCAAAATGAACTAATGCATATAGAAAATAATGGGTAGTTGATGGTGTGTTACTTGCCTTGTTGAAGTTGGTGAAGGAATCACAGTCTCTTCACAAAAGATCGTTGCTCTCCGTACAATCTATTCATTGAAAACACAATAACAAAATAAACAAGCATCCTAGCAATCAAACACAAAAGTGGAGAAAACAAATAGAGCAATAACATAACAAAGGGGTTGGACCAAGTTGGCTAGGGCAAGGTCAAGATTTGAGTTCAATACTTGTTAAGGAAATTCCAATGGTTTACTTGGGAAGGACTAGGTTGAGTTTGATGTGATCTAACTTTATTATAACCATACTTGTCGAGGAAGTTCCAAGAGTTCACTAAGTATGTTTAGGTTGAGTTGGTAGTGACCAAACTTTATTGAAAACAATTTTTATCTAAGAAGTTCCAAGAGTTCACCAAGGTGATTTCACTATTTCAACTAAAGTATCACGTAATAAAGTGTAACACTTAGTTGTTTTCATCAAAACATTTGAGTACTCTAAGTTAGTCTTTCCATTTTGGTTTAGGGTAGGTCTAGGTTCAACAATCTTCTTAACTATAGAGAAAACAAGATAAATTCTTGGGATTTTCCATTTGGTCAAGGGTTGGACAAAAACAACTTGTTATACTTCATCGTGTATGGATTGCTCCAAGTCTTCACATGCTTGTCATCTTGAAGATCATCTTCATGCTTCTATTGTAGACTTGTTCCTTGGATGGATTCTTCTCTTGGTCTTGATAAATTCTTCATGGCTTTCACTTCACTAATTGGTTTGGGTATGGGATGGACACAAATACCACTAAGTCAATTGGAAAGAATATAAAAAGGAAGATAGAAAGAGAGAGGGAGATGTTTTCTTCTGAATTTCTTCACACTTGTACTTCTTGAGTTGCTTCTAGTTGTTGTGGAGTCTAAGTCTTCTCTTCAAAACTTCTTCATTGATCTTCCTTGTAGCTCTTTATGTTGCCACCAGGTTGAAAGTGAAGAACCTTCTATTTCTTGAGTCTTGTTTTCCATTTGCTAACTTGATGGATTCTTGAAGCAAGAATAGGGGGATGGAGAAGTAGATGGAAAACAAGGTACTAGTGTTTAATATTCACTACTTGGTACTATATGTGATTGACATATTCTAAGGACTTGGCTTGGATCCAAATAGACATAACATCAAGGAATAACAGTTGAAAACAATTCCTAAGACATGGTAAAGATGGATGAATCACTAGGTTGGGTTTTTGGTCAAAACACATGGTCGTGGTCCAAGGATGTCCAAAATGGTTGGGCAAGTTTTTTTTCTGGTTCAAGGTTGTCAAATGGAGCAATTTTGCAAAAGGAACTATAGTGAAAATATTTATAGAAATTAATCTATGTCAAAAATACTCAAATAGACAACTTAATTCTAAAATCAAATTTAATTTGTTCAAATATTATTTTGGGACAGAGGATATGAAAGTACACATCCTAAGGTTTCCAAATATATTTTATTTACAATTTTTGGATTTGTAGAATTTGAATTATGCCAAATTTCATCAAACAAGCATATTTGAATTTGAACAAATTTAAGTTTGTCAAATTTGAATTTTGCCAGTTCCAAAAGTTTCTAGATGTCAAGGGATTTTCAAAAAGTCCAAGATTGCTAAATTTGGGCTTATGGATCAAAAGATATGATAGATCTAAGGTGCAGGGACTAAACTGTAAAACTGCCAATTAATTCTAGCGGGAGAAATATTCAATTTAAGCTGGGCCACGTGGCTGATCCTGTTTGGGTGCTGCTGCTAACTGGGCTGTTACGTGGCGTGCTGACTGGGCTGCTGACGTGGATAAGTCAACAGATCTGGGTCGTCCGATCCAGATCTGAGGGTTGCATACCCCTTCGAATAAGTGATCTAATCACCGCCGTTGGGTCATGATCTAACGGTGCTGGGACAAGGAGGTGCTCACCTGGCGGCGGGGCTAGCCGGAATATGGCGCGCGGCGGCGCTAGGTTCGGGTGGTTGACGACGGCGATGCTCCGGTGGTCTTCGGTGCTCGAGAAGATATCGAGGAGGCGCAGCGTGACTCCACGAACACGATGGTGGTGACGGGGATGCCTCTCGCTTCCCGGGATGCTCGGACGACACGGCAGAGGAGGCTCGGGCGCCGGTGGTGCTCCGGTGAGCGCGGTACGGCCTCCTGACTGCAACAAAATCCCGGGAAAATTCATATGGGTGCTTAATAGACAGGGTAACCATAGGAGGCCAAAAGGAGGCAGCGAGGACCTGAGCTTTCGTCGGAGTTGACGAATTTTGACGGCTACCGTGCGCAACTCCAGCGAGGCATTACTATGGAAGGGGGGCACGATTATGCTGGGTAACAGAGGGTAAATAGGTAGGAGGGAGACGTTATTTAGGAGGTGGAAACGGAGATTTAAAGTGGGGCTTTAATCGCGTGAATTGAAGAGGATTAAATCGGGCGTTTCTTGCCATTTCCAGGGTTGAAGATGATTACGTCATGATGACGTCATCAATGAGTTTCTTTTCTTTTTAATTCCTGTTTTCTCATTTATTTTATATCTTCTGTTTTATAAATCCAATTAACATGAAACAAAATTCTAAATTCATAATATTTGAAATACTTTCTAACAATACAATTTTTGAAAACTTTTGAACATATTTTTATTTTTTTGAATTTTGAAAATTTGAATAATACCTCAATAGTAGCCTAATATGATATTTAATTTAGAAAATTATATAAATATTTCTAAAATAAAATTTCAGTACCTCTATAATGATCAAATACTATTTTCCAAAACCAAATCAAAGTGTTTTCATCTTTTTATAATTTTAAATTATGATGAAAACATGAATAGACACTTAATACAAATTTTAAAATGGAAAATGTAAATAAATGGAAATTGGGTCTTATCATACTTCAGATACATTATTTAGGTCAAATATTATTTCTCAAAACAATTTCAACCCATTAGTATACTTTATAATTTTAACATATTACTAAATCACTTAATAGCAACTTTATGCCACTTTTAATTGTAGAAAATAATTAAATAGGAAAGTGGATAATAATTATCATAGGACTACCAAATTTGTAAATATTTGTTTTCCCAAAGTATGTCACTTCTAAAAACAATGTATGGAATATATTCTATGGTTTAACACTTGATATTTGAATAGCAACTTAAATAATTTTTATTCATATGATATATTTAATGAT
The DNA here is from genome assembly GCA_028641055.1 of Alopecurus myosuroides. Lineage (NCBI taxonomy): Eukaryota > Viridiplantae > Streptophyta > Magnoliopsida > Poales > Poaceae > Alopecurus > Alopecurus myosuroides. The sequence goes on along the minus strand of CM054062.1, from coordinate 270,991,325 downwards.
TGGTGAAATATTTTTGGTGACATTGGGAATTACTAAATATAACAATTATATAGTTCATAATCATTTTCAAAATGGTAGTTGAGTTGAAAACATGTTTGGTAAAGATGTTTGCTAAGAAATACTTTATTCATATGAGGAAACATATTTTATTTTATTTTAGAAATAGGCTTTAGGGTTTATGGAATGAAGGCAAATTGGCTTCTTTATTCCAATTCATATTGTTTTCTTTTGTTTCCTCATTTTATTTGGGTTTTGGTGACTTGCATAACATGAAAACAAAAGGTTTCAATTTTTAGTGATTTTTTGCATTTTCCAAAAATCAGGGGTGTTACATGAGGTCACTAGAGGACCACTAAGAATAGGAGTCAGGGGCAAGAGCTGTGGGAGGAGTGCCAGTAGCACCACTCACATGGTGAAGAATCTGTTGCTGGGAGCTGGACATATAAACATCTCTAAGATAAGCATGGTATTGATCCTTGTGGATGTCCACCTTCATGCAAAGGATATTGCGCTGAAACCAGGAGAGCTTCCTGACATGAGGCACAAAGGAGGTATCCACTAGAGTAGCATGATGAACTATAGGAGCACGAGGTGTAGCAGTAGAGCTAGAGCGAGTTTCCCTCATAAAACCACAGTCAGGAGCATAAGTAGGAGCAACAACACGTTTCTCCCTGGTCATATAGAGCTTCTTGAAGTGATGGTTCTCCATTGACAGCCCACTCAAATCTTGATTCTTCAAGGTGTCCTTGATGAGCATCATGATGTATGGAGCATAAGAAATGGTGTTCCACCCAACATAGCATTGTGTAGCTCATTCAAGATGAAGTCCATAACATCCACAGGATAGGCTTATCAGTGTCGGGATCCTCAATACATTGCTTGGCCAACACTAACAAATTGACAAGTGGACTAGTGAGAGCATCATTGTTACCTCTGAAAGTTCATGTTCCTCTAATGATTTTGGTGGTGATAACAACATGGATTATTCTACTAACATCATGTTTAAGTGTTCACGGCTGGGATTATAATATTCGTCAAGAACAGCAGAAATCCGTAGGAAAATACTGACGCGAAAAACTCCAGAAAACTCAAGAACAACTGGGATTATTTAGGCCGGAATATTCAGGACGCCAGCCGGAATTTCCGGTGCCTAAAGGGCGGAATTTCCGGGCATGACCCCGGAAATTTCTGGCCTCCTTGAAGACCAGCTGCCAAGAAAGGATGTGTTCCAATTGCCCGCTCTCGGGTGCCAGGGCGGAAATTTCTGGCCCTTATTTCCCCCCACGAAGATGTCAAGTCGTTGCTACCCGCTCTCTAGAATGGGGGGCGGAAATTTGCCCAGAAATTTCTAGCCCCCGAATTATTGAAATCCCCCCCCCCCCCAAGATTTGGAAATATCCGGCCCTACACCCGGAAATTTCTGGTACTTATACCGGAATATTCTAGCCTTGGAGAACACCAACGGCTAGAATTCGGAGGAGGCTATAAATACATGTCTTCTTCCTCTAGATAGCTAGCTCGTCCATTCCTCTCTCTCCTCCATGGATCCAAAGCTTAAACGCCTAGATCTCCCTCCTCGACCAACGAAACTTGATGCCCTTCATTTGGTACAGAAGACCTAGATCTACATATCCACCGAACGAAAAATTGATTTCCCCCACTTTCCCCTTAGGGATCTTGTAAATCTCTTGGTTGCCTTGTCATCCTAAAGAAACCCTAGTGCATGTAGATTACACCTTGTTTCAAGAAGCTTCGGATTGTTGAGAGCCTCCATCCAACTTGTGGAGTATCCTCAACCTTGTGTAAAGGTTTGGTCAACGCCTTCAAGTCGACCTCATGGTGGAAACGAGAGTCTCCCTCACCAGAGAATCTCAAGGAGAATAAGGTGTGCACATCCGTGCTATTGAGGAGTGTCTAGGTGGCTCCCCACCTCTCCAACGTAGACGTACTCTCTTGAGACGTACTTTTCATCCACACGTAGTCCGGATCCCCGGTCTACTACTCCTTGTGTCCATGCTAGTCATAACCAGATATGTATACCCAAGCATCCACGAGTCGGATGAAACTAAAGGAACGGGACCAAAGTTATACAGAGCTGCTATGTGTCCAGAAAGTGCAACAACAATCGTGGGTTACTTGGGTTACCTCCCCCCAGGCCGAATCACATCGGCAGGCGGGCTCGGACATGGATCATCGGCTCCACAACCCCTCGATTGCGACAACTATGCATGCATAGCCAAAACTGTATAACAATGAGCTCGAAACCAACAACTGATCAAAGCAACACTCTAGACATTGAAGTTGTATTAAACTGGTGTTACTAGAGTATAGCTTACAAGCAGAGGTCACACGACCCAACATTACATCAGACAACGGAAGGCAAATTATGTTGCTAATCAACAAGAACCAAAAAGGCCTAAGAGGCCGCAACATAAGGCGACGTCCCAGCCCATAGATTCCAGGCTGCTACCTGGGAACCCCAAACTACTCGTCGATGTCCACGTCGAAACACCACCGAACTGAGGAACTCCACCTGAACCAAGTTGAAGCAAACATGAGTACGGGAGGTACTCCACAAGACTTATTTAACCTATTATATATCTGCTTCTTTTAGAAAGAGTTATGAAGGTTATTTTGCGTGAAGCCATCTTTCTTTTCCAAGTTGAGGAAGGAATAACACGTCTCATAGAGTATTTTGAAAACATATGAGAAAGCTACCCAACTACTTATATCATCATCTTTTTAATCCACCAAAACATTTCAGCACCTCGTGCTTCAAAGATCACCACCTCCAGTTGTTCCACTACCTCATGCTACAAGGTAACCCCTCTCGGCATCTCCGAGGAGGCATCCTTCATTCGTTATCAACAAGTTTTAATCATTTCGTTTAAGTTGTCTATGATCACAGAATCCGTCACCAAGTCGTCTTTAACCGCAGACACGGCTTTTCGAAAAGATTTAACCCTGCAGGGGTGTACAACTTTACCCACACGTACCAACCGACTCTTAGTGCCACCAGGGTTAGCACTAGTCCAGGAAGTGCCAGCAGAGGGTGGTCGATTGCCGGCCTTTACCTTGTCGAACTATATCCATGAGTCAACCCAAACAGGGCCACCCCGTCAACAGGGAGTTGGCCACCTCCTGTTGGCACATGTTCAGTGAGTCGGGATCAAGATCCGTGTACGTCTATCACTTGTCCTAGTCACGACCTAGTTTTCTCCAAAACATTTTCCGACACACACGCAGATGGAAAGCTCAAACTACGTGGCTCATGGATAAGGTTAAACAAGTTAGTTAGCCGGGCGGGGTTCATCGGCCCACGTGTGGCTATATGCTCAGTCTTGGCTCGAAGGCGAGAACTCGCTCCTAGGGGCGTGAACAAGACAAAACGCCACAACCCATTGTGGCCTCACATCCATGCCATTTTTAGTCAAGTTATCAAAGGTAAAACAATTCACAACAACCTGACATAATAGATTCACGCGTTGACCAGATTCATCAACCGGATGGATCAGATCACAACTAGGCATGGCTAAGCAAGACTCACAGGGTTTAGCAGAGCGCGCACAAACAAACCTATAGCTGCTAGGAGCAGTGGATCAGGATATCTAGGTTATGCAGCATATAGGAGAACTCTATCTACTGACATCAAATAGTTTGGAACCGAATGCAAAGTACGAGATTCAAAACACGTTGAAACCATATATGAGCAGATAAGAGGTTATGCTTGCCTTGGTTATAAGAAAACCAATAGAAATGTCTTCTCGGATAAGTGCTTGACTTGTCGGTTAGGATTAAGTATTCACCATTAGACCGCTGGCCTTCTCTTCGGAGTCACGTTCTACCGAGGGGGACAAACACCGAAACAAGAAGAACAATCAACCATGGCATCAATGCAATGCGCGATATGTATGCATGAGAAAGTTACTGCACCGAAATAAAGCCCTAGACATGAAGATCGGGTTGCTAGGGTTCGTATGATAATTATGCAATTTTACTGAAGTTAACCCGAAATAGACCCCGGAGGGGGTTTCTGGCAGTTATGAAAGTGAGTACAATTTTAAAAGCTCAAATGGGTTTGAAAACATCATAAATAGGTTCCAATTTTCATTTTGAGCAATTTGATATATAATTTTTAATTTTCTAATTTTATTGAATAAAAACTTATTTTTCTATTTTTAAATGATTAAACAACATTAAAATAATGGTCAACTTTTAACTTTATCAAACATGTATGAAAGTGACATATTTGGATAGAGAATATTTTAATGATCATTTTGGTACCTCACTTTCATTTTTCTGATTAATATTTTAATAGTTATTGATTTTACAAATTTTACTAATATTCTGTAATTATTTATACATTTTCTGAAAAACAAAAAGAGCACGATTATGACGTCATCTTGACGTCCTGGTGACGTCATCAATGTCCATAGAGCCTCTGCTGTGGAAGAAATTGATCGATCTGTTGATCGATTCACGAATCCAGTTGGGTGGGGAGCTAGAGGAGGCTCCGGGGAGCCGAGTGGTGGTGGCGCCGCTGGTTTGTGGTCGCCGGAGCGGCGCCGGCGACGGAATGTGCGGCGATGGACGGCGGAGCTTGGTGATCTCAACGGAAACGGACGCGATTCACAAAACTAAAGATGCCACGACGATCAGTGGCTCACCAGGAGTGTAGAGGTGGCGTCTTTAAGGCCGGAGAGGCGTCGATGGCGCCGGAATCGACCGAGGCGGCCACCGGCCGGAGTTGGAGGAGACGCACCAATTCGGCCGCTCCCTGGGGTTCCGGCAAGCGAGGGTCGTTGTGGAGGGGCAGGAGGACATGGCGGAGCTTGTGGGTTCTTCTGTTCGCCGAGCCGTGGCCGGTAACGACGGCGACAACCGGAGGCCGGGCGGTTAGGGTTTGGTCTTCGGAGGGGAATTACAGAGAGAGGAAGAGAGGCGCGAGGGCGCGTGTGAGGAGGGTGAGGGCGAGATGCAGACGCCTCCCTGCATATTATCCGCGCCGGAGAGTGAAGCAGGAGGTGGCACGGACAGCTCGACGCCGCCCTCTCGTCCTTCTGGCCAGAGCTAGAAGAAAGGGAAAAAAAGGGAAAAGCGAAAACCCCCTGGAGTTTCTGAATTTTTCAAGGAAGTCCTTTTCTCTTTTAAAAACAAAACAGAAAACAACGTTTTGAGGACCTTTTTGCAAACAGAAAAAATTGCAAAAATGATATTTGGAAACATTGTCGAAAATGCAACCTCACCATGCTTTGTTTTGGTGAAATTGAATATTTTTCAGTACAAGATTTTGAAACCCAAATTAAGTACTATTTGTGGTATTTTTCTCAAACCTTTTAAATTCACAATTTAAATTGTTTCAAACATGGTTTTAATTTTTTTTGATTCATGCATGTATGAAATGAACACAACACCACACACCCTAGTTTAGCAAAATTGGGATGTTACAAAACTACCCCCTTACAAGAATCTCGTCCCGAGATTCTCGAAGGAGAAAGAAGGAAGGAACACCGGTTTTGAATGATCTTCTTGAACCTTATGGTTCTTTTCTCGAAGGAGTTGATTTGTAGCACTTGCGAAGATCTCCAGCGGCTTCATCTTAGGTAGAGGGAAAACTCTGAGGAATTGATCTTCACGAAGATCGAGTATCTCATGGGTAACTCATGACAGGAAGGTTCATAAAGAACGTTTGAGTTAACAGGCATGAAACACATCAAGATAACGAAGTGAGTAGAAGATGGTTTCAAGTTTGCAGACGATTGGTCTTGAAAGGATTTAGAATATGAGCTTTGCACAAGACTTTAAATCCTTCTGGGAAAGATAGGTTGAACAACTTGTGACACCGACGTTTCTTCCAACAGAATACCAAGATGGAGAGGGTGGTCTTGAATATCACCATGTAATATCCGTAGACGAGGGAGAACACGAGAAAACACTGTAATCGTGCGACGGAGAGAATTTGATACAGAATCATGTTCACTCTTCGGAGTGGACACGGAAGATAACGGAACTTCCATTCCGTCAAATCTTGTCGAAATCCTGGTCAAGGATCGGGATGTTACTTAACGGTAGAAGATGAGAAACCAAAGGATGTTGGAACACTGTGATTAAAGAGGAATTCTTGGTCACACCACAAGGATGGGTAACCAACGGGAATTGAAGCACCGGAAGAAAATAGGGAATCTCTTTCCTATTTTGGTTTGGACCTGGCAATACATCTACCACATGGTTAAGATCCCATGGCTAAAGTGACTCACAAATTCACACAATGTGTGAGATGAACAGAACTTCAAGTATAAACAACTTGAGAAAGGGAACTAATCAATGGTGGTTACAAAACACTACGAGATGTTCTCATGACGAACTTGTTTCCACGAGAACAAAGGTTTGGGAGATGGATAGGCAAACATTGGACAAAGCAACTTCCAAGTTCTCCTGGATGTTCTAGATACCAATATCAGGCTTATGCAAGCCTTATATAGGTAATCAAGTGAAATTTGAACTTTGGTTCGGAAGAACGGGGAGGGAAACTTGTGAGAATGAGCCACACAAGAATTCTCACGGAGAGTGGTTGTTCTTACGGATTCGAAGAGATATGGCATTAGGCCTTCCGGCTAATTGTGTCAACCACAACATCAACCATGTCGGATTTTGGAAAAACCTGATTCAATACCTTGAGGAAACACCAACCACCGTTGCTGCTTGAGATTCGGCTCTGGTTAGTGAGTTGATAACTCAGACTCAACATGTTTGACCAAAAGGGTTGCACCAGTTACAACTGAGATACATTTACTAGATTCCCAAGATATGGACTACGATGCCAAGCTCAAGAAGATGAGCGAGATTGCAAAACTCATGTATTATAAAAATGCGAAAGACGGTTGCACCTACATGGACTACTTGGAATGAAACACATCAGAGTCCTTGTTGGGAAGATGATTGCGAAGATAACGAAGTTCTTAAACTTCTTCTCTTTCACGAACGATCAGTCAGTGGCTTAGTGTGGATGCAAACTTCTTCAAGGAATGGAGGTAACAACCAACCATCTCAAGAATAGTCCACATATACATGACCGACTTGGAGTTATTCCCTAAGGAACAAGAAAACTCTACTCGTATCCACGGCGACAACTTTCACCATAAGCACATGAACCGGAGTAGGTTACTTCGAACACCCAGAACACAAACTTCGTGATGACACAAAGATGTTTCTCGGAAGTTTCCAACATTGTTGCCATTTGTTCAGCATGAGCCTCTTGCAACTTGGAGAAAAAAAAATGTCGTAGATGGGCTTAACAACACCTTTATCAAAATACTCCAAGAAGAGGGATTCATATGATACATGAACAAAGCATATTATTGGTTGGAATGAAGGACTTGGAGGTGTACTCGGGCAAACACCATGAGTGAAACACCATAGAAATATTCCTTGAATCTGAGCTTGATTTTACGATAGCCCAAACCAAATCAAGGGTTTGTTAGGTAGCATATCCACGAGGGGGATACTATCCTCCTTCAACACAAAGTAAACTAGACATCCCTTAACAGCGGATCAAGTTAGGCGGAGCCACTGTCTTTCAACTCTCCATGTTGTTGTTTAAGCTCAACCAACTAGTCCAGGGTATCCAGCAGGGTTCCTTGGAGAAAGGAGTAGTTCAAATTATCCCTTATTTAGACATCACGGTCAGGTGGCAAACCTGGTGATACTTATAGAAGACAACCAGATATCACGAACCACCGATATGTATCGGAGTTTGGAAGGGATCTTGCTTTTCAAAGCAACCGATAAGGTCTTGGGAGCTTTGGTATGAACCTAACTCTCCAACCAAGAGTGTGCACCAGAGTGAACGGATTTGGTAACACAGTCAACTTCAAACAGAGACCAGGTGACCAGTAGTGCTAAGAAGGATACAGATGTTTCTTAGACTTTTTAAAGCAATAAGAATTGCTAGGAATATCTGATACACATGTCGATGAACATACCCATCATTCTCAAGCATTCAAGCTTGTAGAAATTGTGAGTGGAGATGTGTAGGAGCATCACTTCATCAATAAGGCCATGAAACTCAACACAACCTCTTGATATATAAGAGCGTGATACTCGAAGGTAGAACAGATTGGAAGTTGATGAAACTTCTTTAACCTGCAGATTACAAAACTTTGACCTGGTCCTAGGGATGAATAAGGTACTGGAGTTTGTTTCTCCTTACATCCCAAGGTGGAATGTTTTCACGGAAAACAAGAGCAAATGCATTGGAAGAATCCAACACACATATGCAACTTGTATTCCAAACAGTAGATGAGGTTTGGGAGAAAGCAAAGAATAGAAACGTGCTCTTGGAAAATCCTAAGATCACGTTGGATGCACAAGGTCATACTCATTTGTGTAACCCATGCTAAGACGAGAGGTATAGCAGAGTCAAGAACAAGGATATGGGAATCATAAAAAAAGAACCTCTTGTCGTGATCCTTTTGATTCTTAAGAAAAGCCTACGTCTATGAGAGTTGGAATTTCCTAACCATCCTGAGGTGGAACAGATTCCTCAGGACCCAAAGAAACAGAACTTTGGTTAAAGGTCAGCATCCTGCACTGATGGCATGAGCATCACATGGTTATGAAACCACATGACTCAACTCACCGCAATTCAGAACATTCCGGGACCTTCGGTTCAAGTCCAAGGTTAAAAACCAAAAAAAAAGGAGTAACTACTCTCTTAGTGTCTTAAGGAACACTACGAATAGCAATCACGGAGTATTTTTCAAAAGACAACATACTCCAGAAGTATTTGAGCAAAGGATAACGGCTATATTCGAGACGAAAAGGAAATCTCGAGGTTCAAGGATTTTGAGACTTTAGAACATTAGGAAGTGGAATCCATACCATTCTGAGAGATTACGATGGAAAGGAAATCTCCCAGCTTAAACGAGAGACAATGGAGTATGGAACACACACGACTCTATAAACTGAACACTGGGTCAACTTGGGTAACAGACGTCCTTGCCAAAGAAGGCACCTAGGTTTTGAATGACTAGAAGAGGTAGCAAAACCTTTTCAAATCAAAACAGGTAAGGTGACCCAGAGTTAGAGCGATACCAGATAAGGAGTAAAAAGCATCCTAAGAAGGTTTTCACAATCCATTGGAGGTTTCAAAATAGTTTTCACAACTCTAGGCCCAACATCGACCAAGCGGTAAAGTTTTCCTACAGGCAGTCCTGCTCTGATACCATGACTTGTCAGACCCCGGACCCAGAGATATACAAACTGTCATGTGCTCCTAGCAATGGACTCACAAGGGCTTCAGGGTTACCAGCCCCGGCCGCAACAAACAACGGCAGGCAGACCGGATTCATCGGCACGTAGTCCGGATCCCCGGTCTACTACTCCTTGTGTCCATGCTAGTCATAACCAGATATGTATACTCAAGCATCCACGAGTCGGATGAAACTAAAGGAACGGGACCAAAGTTATACAGAGCTGCTATGTGTCCAGAAAGTGCAACAACAATCGAGGGTTACTGGGGTTACCTCGCCCCAGGCCGAATCACATCGGCAGGCGGGCTCGGACATGGATCATCGGCTCCACAACCCCTCGATTGCGACAACTATGCATGCATAGCCAAAACTGTATAACAATGAGCTCGAAACCAACAACCGATCAAAGCAACACTCTAGACATTGAAGTTGTATTAAACTGGTGTTACTAGAGTATAGCTTACAAGCAGAGGTCACAGGACCCAACATTACATCAGAGAACGGAAGGAAAATTATGTTGCTAATCAACAAGAACCAAAAAGGCCTAAGAGGCCGCAACATAAGGCGACGTCCCATCCCATAGATTCCAGGCTGCTGCCTGGGAACCCCGAACTACTCGTCGATGTCCACGTCGAAACACCACCGAACTGAGGAACTCCACCTGAACCAAGTTGAAGCAAACATGAGTACGGGAGGTACTCAACAAGACTTATTTAACCTATTATATATCTGCTTCTTTTAGAAAGAGTTATGAAGATTATTTTGCGTAAAGCCATGTTTGTTTTCCAAGTTGAGGAAGGAATAGCACGTCTCATAGAATATTTTGAAAACAGATGAGAAAGCTACCCATCTACTTATATCATCATCTTTTTAATCCACCAAAACATTTCAGCACCTCGTGCTTCAAAGATCACCACCTCCAATTGTTCCACTACCTCATGCTACAAGGTAACCCCTCTCGGCATCTCCGAGGAGGCATCCTTCATTCGTTATCAACAAGTTTTAATCATTCCGTTTAAGTTGTCTATGATCACAGAATCCGTCACCAAGTCGTCTTTAACAGCAGACACGGCTTTTCGAAAAGATTTAACCCTGCAGGGTGTACAACTTTACCCACACGTATCAACCGACTCTTAGTGCCACCAGGGTTAGCACTAGTCCGGGAAGTGCCGGGAGAGGGTGGTCGATTCCCGCCCTTTACCTTGTCGAACTATATCCATGAGTCAACCCAAACAGGGCCACCCCGTCAACAGGGAGTTGGCCACCTCCTGACGGCACATGTTCAGTGAGTCGGGATCAAGATCCGTGTACGTCCATCACTTGTCCCGGTCACGACCTAGTTTTCTCCAAAACATTTTCCGACACACACGCAGATGGAAAGCTCAAACTACGTGGCTCATGGATAAGGTTAAACAAGTTAGTTAGCCGGGCGGGGTTCATCGGTCCACGTGTGGCTGTATGCTCAGTCTTGGCTCGAAGGCGAGAACTCGCTTCTAGGGGCATGAACAGGACAAAATGCCACAACCCATTGTGGCCTTACATCCATGCCATTATTAGTCAAATTATCAAAGGTAAAACAATTCACAACAACCTGACATAATAGATTCACGCGTTGACCAGATTCATCAACCGGATGGATCAGATCACAACTAGGCATGGCTAAGCAAGACTCACAGGGTTTAGCAGAGCGCGCACAAACAAACCTATAGCTGCTAGGAGCAGTGGATCAGGATATCTAGGTTATGCAGCATATAGGAGAACTCTATCTACTGACATCAAATAGTTTGGAACCGAATGCAAAGTACGAGATTCAAAACACGTTGAAATCATATATGAGCAGATAAGAGGTTATGCTTGCCTTGGTTATAAGAAAACCAATAGAAATGTCTTCTCGGATAAGTGCTTGACTTGTCGGTTAGGATCAAGTATTCACCATTAGACCGCTGGCCTTCTCTTCGGAGTCACGTTCTACCGAGGGGGACAAACACCGAAACAAGAAGAACAATCAACCATGGCATCAATGCAATACGCGATATGTATGCATGAGAAAGTTAATGCACCGAAATAAAGCCCTAGACATGAAGATCGGGTTGCTAGGGTTCGTATGATAATTATGCAATTTTACTGAAGTTAACCTGAAATAGACCCCGGAGGGGGTTTCGGGCAGTTATGAAAGTGAGTACAATTTTAAAAGCTCAAATGGGTTTGAAAACATCATAAATAGGTTCCAATTGTCATTTTGAGCAATTTGATATATAATTTTTGATTTTCTAATTTTATTGAATAAAAACTTATTTTTCTATTTTTAAATGATTAAACAACATCAAAATAATGTTCAACGAAAGTGACATATTTGGATAGAGAATATTTTAATGATCATTTTGGTACCTCACTTTTATTTTTCTGATTAATATTTTAATAGTTATTGATTTTACAAATTTTACTCATATTCTGTAATTATTTATACATTTTCTAAAAAACAAAAAGAGCACGATTATGACATCATCGTGACGTCCTGGTGACATCATCAATGGCCATAGAGCCTCTGCTGTGGAAGAAATTGATCGATCTGTTGATCGATTCACGAATCCAGTTGGGTGGGGAGCTAGGGGAGGCTCCGGGGAGCCGAGTGGTGGTGGCACCGCTGGTTTGTGGTCGCCGGAGCGGCTCCGGCGATGGACGGCAGAGCTTGGTGATCTCGACAGAAACAGATGCGATTCACAAAACTAAAGATGCCACGACGATCAGTGGCTCACCAGGAGTGTAGAGGTGGCATCTTTGAGGCCGGAGAGGCGTCGATGGCGCCGGAATCGACCGAGGCGGCCACTGGCCGTAGTTGGAGGAGACGCACCAATTCGGCCGCTCCCTGGGGTTCCGGCAAGCGAGGGTCGTTGTGGAGGGGCAGGAGGACATGGCGGAGCTTGTGGGTTCTTCTGTTCGCCGAGCCGTGGCCGGTAACGACGGCGGCAACCGGCGGCTGGGCGGTTAGGGTTTGGTCTTCGGAGGGGAATTACAGAGAGAGGAAGAGAGGCGCGAGGGCGCGTGTGAGGAGGGTGAGGGCAAGATGCAGACGCCTCCCTGCATCTTATCCGCGCCACAGAGTGAAGCAGGAGGTGGCACGGACAGCTCGACGCCGCCCTCTCGTCCTTCTGGCCAGAGCTAGAAGAAAGGGAAAAAAAGGGAAAAGCGAAAACCCCCTGGAGTTTCTGAATTTTTCAAAGAAGTCATTTTCTCTTTTAAAAAACAGAACAGAAAACAATGTTTTGAGGACCTTTTTGCAAACAGAAGAATTTGCAAAAATGCAACCTCACCATGCTTTATTTTGGTGAAATTGAATATTTTTCAGTACAAGATTTTGAAACCCAAATTAAGTACTATTTGTGGTATTTTTCTCAAACCTTTTAAATTCACAATTTAAATTATTTCAAACATGGTTTTTTTTTTTGATTCATGCATGTATGAAATGAACACAACACCACACACCCTAGTTTAGCAAAATTGGGATGTTACACCTCGTTTCCCGCGAGAATCTGTCAGAGATACGTTTCAGGGTTTCACATTTGGAACCCAAACGTCCCTGACGTCAGCATGATTTTATCGCTGACGTGGGAAGTTCCTTCTCCATGAAGGCTCGTGGAAGAGAAAGTTGGATTTTCTCAAATCCGAGTTTCGCGTTAAAGCTTGATTTAAGGAAAAGAAGAATCGAGACGAAGAGCCAGCATTTCTCGGAAATAATTCAAATTGACGAAAGACGGCGAATTGAAGTCTCAATCCTTCTTGGGTGCTACTGTTGGATATATACCGATTAGGGGTATATCCGGCATTGTCCTAAAGAGCCGGATTACCATGGTGGCCTAATCGGTAATGGATCACAGTCCATTAGGCGGCCCAGTAAGCTGACGCGCAGAAGCCGGATTCTAGAAGAACCCGGACCACGACCCACGTGGTACGGATTGGAATAGAAGGCGGATTCTTGACTTCCAAGTTAGAACTTACCATAGTATTCTAGGTTTCCTTTCTGTAAGCCCTAACCCGACTATCTATATAAAGCCGGACGGGAAAGAAGAAAGACAACCGACAATTAGCTAGAAGCCAACTCACCGAGAAGTTGATCCTCGTCGAGTTAGCAACCCAAACTCACATTGTAATTTGTACACTTCAGGCTTCAGCCCTGATTTAGTGAGATTGCAGGAGTAGGAACGCCGCCTAAACGCGACGTACCGAACCTGGGTAAACTTTGGTGTCCCTGGTTGTCATACTACCACGTCCCCCCACGTCTTTACCTGTATGCCTCATGGCACCCCATCTATGAACCCTACTACGATGTCTCGACAACGAGCCCAAGGACGTCGAAAATAGAGTCTGTATGCAAATGTTACGAGGTTTCAAGTTCAGCCTCATAGACAGAAGGAAACCGGAAATTTCCACGCGGAAATTTTGGTTGAACCGGAAAATCCGGTTTCTGAAGAGGCCATCCGAAAATGGCTAAGGACTAAATGTTTCGGACATATGGTAACCAGAAATTTCAACCGGAAATTTCAACCGGAATATCATGTTCAACTTTGAACCGGAATATCATGTTCACTCTGCACACCAAACGGCTAGTTTTTGTGGGGACCTATTTAGGGGGTCTTCTTCCCCATTGGTCCCCAAGTTTTCTAAGCACGTTTTTCTCTCTCTCTCCCACCATTGTTGACCTTGGAAAAGCTTGCCCTCTCTCAATCCCTCCCATGATGCTTGCATCTCTTTGAGGGAAAAGTGAGAGGATATCTAGATCTACATTTCCACCAATCCATCTTCCTTCTTAGTGAGGGAAACCTAGTAGATCTTGATTTTGGAGTTCTTTGTGTTTCTACTCCTTTGTTCTTCCTCTCTTACTCCCCCATAAGCATTTTTTGCTTTGTTGGAATTTGAGAGTGAAGGATTTGAGCACTTGTGCTCTTGCCATTTGCATCGGTTGCATCGGTTAACTCTCTCCATGAGGATTCGTGGAAGTTGAAAGTTTGTGAGCTTGTTACTCTTGGGTCTTGGACCCTGGACGACTTGTGGTGTTCTTGGGAGCCTCCAATTGAGTTGTGGATGTGTACCCCAAGATTGTGGTGACATCGAGAGCCTCCAATTGAGTTGTGGATGTGTTCCTCGAGATTGGAGGTTGCCAATAGTGGAAGGTGAACTAGGCCTTTGTGGCGAAGTTTATCAGAGAATAGGGTGAGGCCTTTGTGGCGTTGAGTAGGCCTTTGTGGCGAGCTCACACCCCTCCAACGAGACATATTCCCCTTGCGGGAGGAACTCGGGAATACATCATCGTCTCCGTGTGCCTCGGTTATTTCTATACCCAAGCTTTTTACTTATGCAATTTACATTGTGATAGCCTTCGTGCTTGAAGTTATTTATCTTGCTATGACCTTGTTACTTGTCTTTCTTAGCATAAGTTGTTGGTGCACCTAGTTGACCCTAGAATATTTAGGTTGTGTGCTTGTTAATTTAAACACCTAGTTTATTTCCACATTTAGCAAGCCTTAACCAAAAAAAAAATTAATCGCCTATTCACCCCCCTCTAGAAGACATCATTGTCTGTTCAGCTATGCATAAATGTTTGCATCCACAAGGAGAACTACAATGCCTATGTTGAGCATCGCAACATTCTCGTCAATCAGTGTGCCATCATGACTGCCCTGAACATTCTAGATGTTCATGCTCCTCCACCTGCTCAGATTTCGTACCACAACTGGAACAATCGCGATGTTGATTGGGACCTTGACATTCTTGATGATGATGACGTGGAGTCTGCTAGTGAGGGTGGTGACTTCGGGGACGATCCTGGTGATGGTGCCCCGGACTAGAGCTTGTTCCATGGGACGCTAGTTATCTCTACTTCCTTTTTGGTATCCTGATGCCAAAGGGGGAGAATATCTAGGGATCGGGGATTTGCTTGGGTGGGCGGTTTTTATGGTTTTATTTGTTGTCTCTTGTGTGCTCTTCGACTACGTTTTATTAGTGAACTCTTATTTGTGCTATTTGTGAACTTTTATTATTGGGAGGCTTGTCTCCAAGCTATTTCTATTTGTGATGTTTGTCTTTACTTTTGTATCATATGTTTACCTCTATGAAAATACCCTGTTGTCATCATTCACCAAAAAGGGGGAGATTGAAAGCTCATGTCGGCTCTAATGATTTTGGTGGTGCCAACAACACGGGTTATTCTACTAACATCGTGTTTAAGTGTTCACATCTGGGATTATAATCTTGATCAAGAACCACAGAAATTGTCGTGGGATAATCACGGCAGATGTTACCGGGGGTAACTGATCTTGGGGCAAGACGACACAGGTATTCGGGAGAGGGTTTAGCTCAGAGAAAACATGGTGCAATTCGATCTGGTAGCCGGCAATCAAAGTCGCCGAGTCTCCGATCTTGATATAATAACTCAACTCTGGGATTACACTTGATGCTCGATATCACACGATGTTGCTAGGGTTCTTAGATCTCTGCCTAAACTAGACCTGGGAGTCGGTTTATAAAGCACCCGTACCCCCTGGCTTATTCTCCAAGGCGCACCCTGGATCCTACCCGGACACGGCACACAAACCCTAACTTTCCTTTACCATAACCCACAGCCCGGGTTACTGGGCCTACAAGCTGGGGCCTTCACTAATTTCCTTATCCTTAGCCGGATCCTGTACAGCGTCCTTTGGGCCGGGTTACTCCTTGGAATTTGGCATACCGGGTTATCGTCCCCCCATCAGTAGTCCCCAGAATAGCCTGGGCTTCATGGATACTCCTTGAAGCGCTTGCTATTCCCTGCAAAGATATTAAACGTACGGGCATATAGAGACCGGGTTAAGATGTTTTGATATTCAGCTAGGCCTTACTCCATGGTGGCCATATAGTAATCCGGCTCTTCCCCAATTACCCAACTTACTTTCCCAGATAAAATCCCAAAATGTCAAAATTTCGCACCCGATAATCGACCCTGAAATCGCGGGGTTAATTTCCTTCTTCCTTTTACCCAGAGGCCTTGCACAATATTTGGCGCATATCTCGCCAAAACTCAAATTAACAGCCGTTTATTTCCGTAACTCCCGGCTCCCGTTCAGTGAACCGGGCTTATCCACTCACCCTATAAATAAGCTCCCTGGGGGGTAACCTAAACCCTAACGGCTCATTTCCCCCCACTCTGCTTCCTCTCTCCCTCAGAGCTCACTCCCGCTGAGCGCCACCACGGAAATCCCGCGCGCGTCACCGGAGCCCATCGGACGGAGGCTGCGCTCCGCCACCGCTCGCCCTGCACCGCCGCCGAGACCCGCCGGCGAATCTCCATCCGGCCCATCAAGGACCGCGAAGGGACACCAGGGCTGTGCCATTTGCCTCCGCAAGGCCTCACTCAGATCTCCTCCGGTAAGCCTTTTGCGCCCATTAATTTTCCCTTGCATTTTTTGAATTTCATCTCAAACTAGATCCAAATCTGCCCGGCACGGATTTCTCGGCTATGCCGAATTAGATTGCCCATATTCTCTTCTAGCATGCACAATGAATAAAGCGCATACTCCAATACACTCTCCTACTGCCCGCAATCGTTATTCCCACCTCAAATCTGAAGATAGAGCTTCCAATCTAGGCTCGAACTACCCGAAATTTCCGCCTTTGCATTAATCACCCGGCTGGACCTTTCCTTTCTAGTTTCTTTTAATCACGTTAAGTGCCTAGGAAGCCGTCTACTGTCTTCAAAAAACTTCTTCGGTATTTAGATCCCATAATTTTCGCCATAATGCCTGATACCCGGGTAATTTCAAACTTTGCTCTGCGAACTAACACCCGGATCACTCGCAATTTTTCATGTCTCTATATTACACGGCTTATACTTGGCCGGTTCGCAACTTCCATGCCTTAATTTTCTTCTTACTTTGTACTTTGCAGGTCCACCACATGGCTCCCAAGAAACAGGGGAAAACTCCAACCAAGGCTAAGGCCACCAACACCATTTCCGCCAACTGGGCACGGTCTATGGTCACAAAGGCCAAATTGGAGGAGCTGGTGGAACTGGGAATTCTTCCTCCTCAGGAAAATATCCAATGGAGGGTGCCGGGTAAGGAGACCCGGCCCACCCCTACAAAAGATGAGGTAATCTGTTTCGTGGAACATGTGACCCGGGGTTTTCGACCACCGGGTCACCCCTTTTTCCGTGACATACTTAGCCACTACGGCCTTCGTGTCTTTGATATCGGACCCAATTCTGTGCTAAATATTTCCCATTTTATTGTCCTTTCCGAATCCTACTTGTGCACTCCGCCAAGTCTAGCTCTTTTTATTGAGCTTTTTCAATGCAAACCGTGCCGCGAAAGCGGTGATGGGGCGCTTCTTGCTTGCGGCGGGGTTTCTATCCAGCGCCGCAAAAACTCTTTGATGCCACCTCTCACCCTTAATTCCCATGTCAAGCATTGGCAGCTCTCATACTTCTATTGCCAAGACACTTCCCCACCCGGCCAAAAGAAACTTCCGGGTTATTCGGAGGGTCTCCTTGACATTTCTGATAAGTTTAGTGCCTTCGCCCCTGACTCGGACAGGGAGGCAATTCAACCTTTACTAGCCAAAATCGCCACTTTCACAGCCCAAGGCCTCATCGGGCTCAACCTGGTGAAGACCTGGGTCGACTTCAGGATTCAGCCCAACTCCATCCGCACAAAGTTGATGTGCGAATATTCAGGGGAACCTTCAGACCCGCTCCGGTACTCCGATAATATCTTCGCAGCTGGCGACACTCATAAAACCATCAAGGGTTTTTTGACAGAAAAGCTCGAGGTAATCCGGAACATATCCGGGTTAGAGCCCTTCACACTTGAGAATCCAGCCCCCAAGGTAAAAATCCGACTTTGATGCCTTTAATTTTACTTTTTTCCACTCAACGCGGTTTGTGACCCTTATGTCAACACTTTTCAGGCTGATGATAATTTTTGGAAAACTAATGCCTCCCCTAGCTCCGATAGTCCAGAGGAGCAAGAAACGGTTAACTCGGAAGAAGGTACTCCCCGGATTTTATTTGGTTCCCTTGAACTCACCATAACCCCCTCCTTTCTAACCATAACTTTGATGATATCCAGAACAAGAAGATGACGAGGAAGAAAACTCCGATGGCAAGGTAGAATCTGCCAGCGACGAGGAAGAACTGGAGCCGACAGTCAAAGTCGGATCCAAAAGAAAGACCCAAGAGGCCACCTCCAAGGTTTCATATCTCCCTCTCACACTCAACTCGCATTATTTTAATGATATACTTGAGCTAACTTGACATTGTCCCACTGGCCGTTCTTGAAGGAGTCGCCCAGGCCCAAGCGTAGGTCAACTCGGAATCATCCGGGTGATGAAGCCCTTAACCCGGGTATTACCTCGACCCCCCCGCGGCGGGCTGGTAATTACCCTATCTTTTCTGGGTCAAGACATTCTCTTTAAACCATTCCCATGTGACATCTAACTTGATAATTTCCAGCTTCTCCCGAGTCCAGCGATGGCTTTCCTTGTGACTTCGCGGTGAATACCGGGTAAGATCCCTTTCCTGACGTTCCACCATATTTCATCACCCTTTCTTGACTGTGTATTTAACTACTGACTGACAACACCTTATAGGGCCACGGTCGTTGTCAGCGATCAAGAGGAAACGGAGACCGAGGGCCCGGGTAAGGGAAGCCCGGCTGATAAGACTACAGCCGCGTCCAGCGGTGAAAAACAAGCGTCGCCGCCAAACCCGGACCCGCAGGGAGCCGAGTATCCAATTGCTTCCCATGCAAGCAAGAAGAACAAAACCACCATCTTGGGTGAAGAAGAAGAAGCGTCGGATTCCGACACGCGGATGACCCGGGTTCCGCCTCCTGCTAAGAAGAAAACTCCTTCCCGGAATTTCCAAGGCCTCGGGTCTTCTGATACGAGTAAAGATACTTTTGATCAGTTGATGCACACTCTCCTTACTATGAAGGCTTCGGAGAGCCAGATCTTGGAGCGCATGGCTGCAGAGCATCAGGTAAGGACACCTTGTATCTCATATTGCATACCTAGTCCCCAAGTTCCAAGTATGACTTGCAAAAGTGATGCTTGGTACTTCACACCACATTCGGCTTTCCATACAATCCAACTAATACTTGCATTCTTTGCTAATTACAGGCACAGATAACCCGGTCTGACGAAACTTTACTGAGGACCGAGCAACTTCTTCTTGCCGAGATGAAACGAAGGGAAATCCTTGAGGATGACATGAAAACCTTGAAGAAGGATGTGTCCAAATACAAGAAGAAGTGCAATGTCGCTCAAACCGAACTGAAGAAACTATCGGACCAGGTTTCCGATACTTATCAGATCTTGCTCAGTAAGTTTTCTGCTGCTGATTGGCTTCATGTCTTTATTTTATTAGAACAGACTCGGGATTACTGATACGCTCTTTCTTTTGTTACGACTGCAGGTGCCAACCTTGCGGCCCCAGAGGAAAATGCCATTACCAAGGCTAAAACCCTCAAGACTGTACTCCGGACTTTCTTTGCCGGCACAAAATTCATATTGGATGCTGTGAAGTGGCCTACGGAAGTATATCCGGGTGAAGAGAATCTCGTTCAAGCCTGTTCTACTGTGCCTGGGTGGATTGAGATCTGGAAGCGTTCATCATGCCGAATTGGAATGACCCGGGCTTTTACTCTGGCCAAGGCTTTCTTTCCAAAGCTTGACCCGGCAAAGGTAACATCCGGGTTTCCCGAATTCAAGGCTGATGGTTCCAAATTTACGCCCAAGGATTTCAAAGCCATACAAGCCGCAGTGCGCCCCTCAGCTACCGCCTTGGCCGATAGCTTGGATCTAAATACGATTATGAGTGCATATGACGCTGATGGCAAAGTTATTACGGAGGATGCGCCCCCTCCTCTTGATATCTTGGAGAAGTGGGTTTCTAGCTCGGCCAGGAAGAGGGAAGCGACTGCGAAGAGGGAGGCCGAGTTAAAATCGGGCCCGTCTGCCTCTACACCAGCCGTCCTTCCACCAGTCCGCCCTGATGCAATGATTCCGGGTAAGGGTGCCAGGAAGGCTAAGCAGCAAACCCAAGACTCAGACCCGGAAGGCCGTACTCAGGAGGCCGAATAGGGCCGTATTGCCATAATACCTTGTAATGCTTTGTAATCACACTGTTATGCTTTTGATGGTGCGCATGTGCACCCCTGATACTGATGTCGTACCTTGTAACGCACTTTTTAGCCCGTGATGTACTTTGCGGCTTTTCTGGTCTTTTGATAACCGTATTGCTTGCTTATTCTTTGAATTTTTTCTTGATACCCAATTCTCTATTTTGGCTCCCTTCGGAAGACTCGGTTTTCCGAGTACCGGGGGCTTTGATACGTGGACTTTTTCTTTAAGTCCCCAAGACTCGGATGGTGGGGTTTTTCGAACTGCGATAGCCAAGTAGTTTGTTTCTGTTTCGAAGTCCCCCAGTCCCCATGACCCAAAGTCCGAGTCATGGGGGTGTGGCCTTTCTCAGAGAACAAATTATTTTTTACCGAGTCGCGAGCCTAAAGCCATTCCGTATAAATACTGAAGTTATGCTTGATAATTGTTGAGTTTCCGGCTTTTAGCCTTGTACTCTGCATAAACTTGTGGTTTAGATGACCCTTTTGACTATCTTGTACTGTAAGCCGGCTTTCGCGTGGATACCATGTTGTTACATCCATACGAGAACAGTGTCAGGGAAGTCCCATTGGGCTTCATGGCTGATTGTAATCGTAAGCGAACGAATCATGCCACTTTAGTGCGAGTCACATCGAGCTTAAGTAAGAAAAGTCAAGAAAATTTGGCTCCTTTGTCCAGTTATAAGATTGCAGCCGTACTCGTTTGCGAATAATCGGCCCTTATAACTTATAGGCATCAAGGCCGGGTCTTTCGGGTTAGTGGTTGGTCACTTGAGCAACCAACCCCCAAGACCTACATGCACTTGATGCCTTTAATGATACTGAATTACTGATGTCGCGTGGATACTACTTACTTGTAATCAGGATGTGATGATATAGGACTTGATAACCATCTCTTTATTGATACTAGAAATTTTTGGATCAGCAGGCCGCCTCATTAAAAACCTTCCAGTCCCCTTAGGTACCCTGGGTAGGAAAAGAGCGCGTCTGAAACCTGCTGCCCGTTACATTGTTTAGTTCTTCATAAGCACTGGTCCCGGTCTGGCTTGACCAATGCACATTCTCCATATGTTGGACCTTTTCCTGATGAGTACCGGGTTTGCTAGCCAACCCGGGTGGGGTGTTCCAATGACCTGGCTGGTTGTAAGCGGCCGTGTAGCTTCTTCCTTTACAGCGGGCCGCTTGGGGGAATCATCCTCGATTAAGGCCACCATTTTAGCATCTTGCGTTACCTTGGATTTTGTTCTTTCACCTTCAGTACTCGGCCTTTTTGATGTGGCTCTATCCTCCGGGTCTGCTTGAGACCGGTAATGCTTGAGTTCTTCTTTTCTACAGGCCTGCTCGGCCATTGCTGCATCTCCTTCGTCGCATTCAGCTGCTATGTCTCGATTTCCATGTATGGTAATGGTCTTCTTGGGACCCGGGATTTTTAGCTGTAGATATACGTAACACGGCCTAGCCATGAATTTGGCATAAGCCGGCCTTCCAAATAGCGCGTGATAGGGGCTGCGCAATTTCACTACCTCAAAGGTGAGCCACTCAATTCGATAGTTATCCTTTGACTCTCCGAAAGCTACCTCCAATGCGATTTTTCCCTCGGGGCATGCTGAATGACCCGGCACTATCCCATGAAAAACTGTTGAGCTTTTTTGCAGTTGAGATTCCTTGAGACCCATGCGTAGGAAGGTTTCCCAATACAGTATATTGATGCTGCTTCCACCATCCATTAAAACCTTCTTCAGTTCGTACCCATTGACTTGCGGTGCGACTACTAGTGCCAAGACTCCTGGGTGTTCCACTCTTTCCGGGTGATCCCTTCTGCTCCATGTTACCTCCTGTTCTGACCATCTCAAGTATCTCGGGACGGCTAACGAAACTGAGTTGACCGCTTGCTTCAGTATCTTTTTGTCCTTGTTAGAGCCTCCTGTGGTATGCACATGATATTGACCCAATTCTTTGGGGTTAGCCTGGAAGCCTCCTGCCCCCCCTTGGTTATTACTTTGATTTCCAGCCGCCGGGTTACCAGCTGGGGGTGGGCCGTTGCCCGGGTTTTCCCCTGGACCCGGTCCTCCTCCCCGCCCTGCACCTCGCATAGCTCTGTGCACTTCCTCATTTTTCCATCTTTGTAAATCGGCGCACTGTTCTAGGGAGTGGTTAGCTGGCCTGCCATTCCTGCTGTGCTTCGGACATGCCATCCTGAATATGTCCCAATTGTTACCCGGCCTTGGTGGACCTTGATAGTTTCCTCCATTGTGGTTACCTCCGTTGAAATTTCCTTCTGCTCTTGGCCTCGAAGACCCGGCTTCTGTGTTGGCGACAAACTCGGAGCCTCCTTCGAAAGGGCGCTTGTTCTGGCTATTTCCATTGTTACCTGATGCTGTTCCGTTGCCGGTTCTTCCATTACCGCTTGTGTTTGCTTTTGCCTTCTTGTCATCAGCTTCTTCTTCTGTAGTATCTGTCGCAGCGTGTTTGTTGCACGCATCCATCAATTCTCCCATTGTGACTTCCGACGCATTTTGACTGGACTTCATGCGAGTTAACTTTTGCACTAAAGGTATATACTTGCATGTTTTTGCCATGGCCTGTAGTGCATCCTTGGGCTGGATATCCGTGGATGAGTGAAGTATCTCCATAACCCGGCGCACCCAACTGCGCGCCGATTCTCCCTTCTTCTGGACGCATCGCTCTAGATCATCAATAGTGAATAATTTCCTGCAGGTCCCGTGAAAGTGTTTGATAAACGCGGTCTTCAATTCCTCCCAAGACTTGATCGATCCCTCGGTAGATTGGTGAACCACAATTTTGCTGCTCCTTCCGACATCATCAGATACATGAACTTGGCTTGGAGGTTCTCGGACGCGTTGCAAATTGACATTGCCATCTCGTAACTGCTTAGCCATGTTTCGGGATCCATGGTTGGCTCATAATTCACTACTTTCCCTGGCTCTTTGAATTTTTCCGGGTAAGGTTCAGCTCTAATATTGTCCGAGAGACACTTGGGTCCCGCAAGAACGGTTGAAGCCGGCCTTGCTCTAGAAACGTGTGATGCCGCGGGGGGCGCGGCTGGGCGCGGTGCTGCGGGAGGTCCATGCGCTGCAGACCCGGCTGCGGCCCTCCGAGCCCTAGAACTGTCCACGACGGCCTGTGCTGCTGATGCTGCCTGAGCGCGGGGAGGAGGCGGCATTTGCTGCTGCTCTTCCCTCCGCCGCGCTGAACTTGTTTGTATATTCCCTTGCTGCTGGCTGACGTATGGCGTCCCGTGCATACCGCTTCTGTGATCCGGGTAATTGGCTTGCTGTGCCACCGCAGTGTGCAACAGCTCGATGGCTTGCCGAGTCTTCTCTGCATGGGGCGACTCTCCCACAGGTATTTGATTCAATGCGAGTGTCGCCGCATATACGTTGTCCATAGGATTGTTGTAGTGGCCGGCTGGTGTGCGGAATCGTGATGGTGGCGGCGGCAGTAGATCGTTGCCGGTTGTGACTCTAGTTTGTGGTGGGGGTTGGGGTAACCCGGTCCGTTCATTCGCCGGATGTGTCGCTGCTATCATCTGTTGGGGTGCGGTTCCTTGGTTCACCACTGGTATGAGCTGATCCTGAGGTGTAACGAATAAATTAGCCGGATTAATGACCCCGCCCGTTGCTGGTAACCTGGTGTGATGCCTTTGATGTATCCTGGACGTTTCCTCTCGAAGCCGGGTTTCCAACGCATCTAGCTCGCGCCGTCGCGTGGCCATCCCTTGCTTTTCTGCCTCTACCTGCCTTCTTTGCTGTTCCAGCGCACGACGCGCCACATCCAGATCCCTGACGCGTTCCGCTGCGTTCTCCGGAGTGATAACCGTCGCGAGAACCGTGGAGTCTAGAATCAGATTGTTATCGAATAGGGCCGGGTGGCGCGGGTTCGAAGGACCCGCCCCTGGTGTCCGGTTTTCTAAGAATCCGAACGTGTTTGCATGCAACTCCTCATCCGCTGCTCTGCTGGTTACTGACGCCGACTCTCCATCAACCCGGGTCAAGACCCGGTCTCCGTTAGCCGCGCCCTGTTGCTGGGCCACTGCCTGAGCCGCCCCGAGTGATGCCGCGGTTGCGTTTCCTTGGTTGGCCGCGGGGGCCGCATAGACTGCAACTCGGCGCACGATATCCGGTATGAGTTCATGCTGTTCTTCCTCACCGTTCTCCTCATACCGGTTTTCCAGTAGATCCAGTATAGACCCAGTATCATCTTCTCCTTGGGCCCGGTCGCGTGGGGTCCATGCCGGCTCCTCCGGCTGTTCCCACTCCGCGATGGGTTCTTCTGCCGGATATGTCGTTCCAGTCGATTCTTCATCATCTGATCGGATAGACGTGGCTTTTCCTGGCATAGAATCAGATCCAACGTTGTCAGGGATCGAATTGGAAGCACATACCATACCGATGAAGACGCTGATCCGGCCGATCGTCACGACGGATCCGGTTTCGAGGTGATCCGACTCCGGCCCCCAGCCGGAATCGTCCACCACCTTTTCTCCTTCGTGATCGATGTAGATTTCGCCGATGACAAGATTCTCCATGCCCTTCCGAGCTTCTCCCGTGATGTAAACACCTTTGGACGCAGGCCCCACGGTGGGCGCCAACTGTCGTGGGATAATCACGGCAGATGTTACCGGGGGTAACTGATCTTGGGGCAAGACGACACAGGTATTCGGGAGAGGGTTTAGCTCAGAGGAAAACATGGTGCAATTCGATCTGGTAGCCGGCAATCAAAGTCGCCGAGTCTCCGATCTTGATATAATAACTCAACTCTGGGATTACACTTGATGCTCGATATCACATGATGTTGCTAGGGTTCTTAGATCTCTGCCTAAACTAGACCTGGGAGTCGGTTTATAAAGCACCCGTACCCCCTGGCTTATTCTCCAAGGCGCACCCTGGATCCTACCCGGACACGGCACACAAACCCTAACTTTCCTTTACCATAACCCACAACCTGGGTTACTGGGCCTACAAGCTGGGGCCTTCACTAATTTCCTTATCCTTAGCCGGATCCTGTACAGCGTCCTTTGGGCCGGGTTACTCCTTGGAATTTGGCATACCGGGTTATCGTCCCCCCATCAGAAATCCATAGGAAAAGACTCACGCAGAAAACTCCAGAAAACTCAAGAACAACTGGGATTATTTAGGCCGGAATATTCAGGACGCGAGCCGGAATTTCCAGTGCCTAGGGTGGAATTTCCGGGCCTGGCCCCAGAAATTTCCGGCTTGCTTGAAGACCAGCTGCCAAGGAAGGATGCGTTCCAATTGCCCGCTCTCGGCTGCTAGGGAGGAAATTTTGCCGGAACTTTCCGGCCCTTATTTCCCCCCCCCCCCCCACGATGTCAAGTCGTTGCTGCCCGCTCTCTGGAATGGGGGCGGAAATTTGGCCGGAATTTCCGGCCCTCGGATTATTGAAATATCTGCCACCCCCACCCCCACTCGGAGATTTGGAAATATCCGGCCCTGCGCCCGGAAATTTCCGGTACTTATACCGGAATATTTCGGCCCTGGAGAACAGCAACGGCTAGAATTTGGAGGAGGCTATAAATACTTGTCTTCTTCCTCTATACATCTAGCTCGTCCATTCCTCTCTCTTCTCCATAGATCATGAGCTTAAAACGCCTAGATCTCCCTCCTCAACCAACGAAACTTGATGCCCTTCAAGGATTTGGTAGAGAAGACCTAGATATACATATTCACCAATCCAACAATCAATTTCCCTCACTTTTCCCTTAGGGATCTTGTAAATCTCTTGGTTGCCTTGTCATCCTAGAGAAACCCTAGTGCGTGTAGCTTCCACCTTGTTTCAAGAAGCTTCGGGTTGTTGAGAGCCTCCATCCAACTTGTGGAGTAGCCTCAACCTTGTGTAAAGTTTTGGTCAACGCCTTCAAGTAAACCTCATAGTGGAAACGAGAGTCTCTCTCACCGGAGAATCTCAAGGAGAATAAGGTGTGCACATCCGTGCCATTGAGGAGCGCCTAGGTGGCTCGCCACCTCCCCAACGTAGATGTACTTCTCTTGAGAAAGAACTACGGGAAACATATCCTTGTCTCCTTGTTTACACTTGTGGTTATCTTGTACTTTACATATTGCTTCTGTTGCGTACTTGTTTTCGTATCACTTAGGGTGTTCATCTAGGTGCACATCTAGACAGCTATGTCTTTTACTTACTTAGCCTAATTAAAAAGGGAAAAAATATTAAATTTATAGGTCACCTATTCACCCCCTCTCTCTAGTTGACCAAATTGCACTTTCAACCTCCACTTGGTGCAAGAAAGATCTGAAGATGTGGACAAGCTGACCATAGAAGGGACGGAGGCCCTCCACCTTCCCAATGACACCAGCCGGGCTATACATATCAGCCATGAGCTCCTCCCTGTTAGGCCTCTCATCATGCATGCGGTGATCAATAGGAGGGTGCTCTTGAAACTTGTACCCAAGCACACGACCAAGCCTCCAGAAAGGTACTTCACGGTAAGTTGTTCCAGACATACACTTCAAGGACCGGTGCGTATCACTACCAATCACCAAGGTGGAGATGAACTGCAGCACAAGAGTAACATTGTATGGGCATTGATTCTCCATGAGACCATCAAGAGCAAACCTCTCCACCACACTTGCAGCTAGAGAGAAAGCTTCCTTGTCCTTGAGCAACTAGATCTGTGTAGGGTTCATAGGATGGATAGGAAACTTGTAGTCAAGATAGATGTCCGTGTAGATGTAAGATTTATCTATGCACCACAACCTGCGATCCTCAAGTTCCTCATCTCTCTCATGAGAATACCAGTCTTTATGACGAATCAAGGTGTAGTTTGCAGTGCTAATGTCAGTCTTGTAGTTCTACCTCTTTGCCTTGCCCTTCTTCCTAGGAGCGGCCTTCTTTGCAATAGTGGACTTTCTCTTGTTCATAGACTTCCTTGGGGGCTTAGCTTCACCATGGTCTTCATCACTAGACTTGTCGTAGTTAGGGCGCTTGCGAGTGCTGGACTAAGGAGCAACATTGGAACCACCTGTGAAAGTAGAATTATAGATGGATAGCATAGATAAGTACACACAAGTCATAACATAGGAGTAATACTAGGACCAATAGAAAATAAGCCACAAGGCGATCACGAAAAATTCCTTGTAAAATCACAAAAGTTCTGAAATCTCGAAAACTGAGAGAAATCAACCGGAATATCCGGTTCCACGAAATTAGAACTTGAGTGATTTTAAATCTAGGTCTAAAACTAGATCGGTCAAAGGGGGTGCTATCCTATTGTTTCTAGTATGCAATGGGTCATCCTAGGAACCTCTACCACCAAGCAACCACAAGAAAAAACAAGTCTCCAAAGAGGAAAAGGATGAACACCCTAGATTGGAAAAAGAGGGAGTTACCCGCGTCCATGGAGGAATGTGCTTGGAGATAATGGTTCCCGGGGAGGAGGAGCACCAGATCTGGCCAAAACTGAAGAAATGTGGTGGAGGAAGTCGTCGAGAGGGATAGGGTTCTTGGAGGTGGCGACTATGGAGGAGAGAGAGGTTGGGGTGGAAGAGAAGCAGGAAACCTGCTCCTCACCCCGACCTCCCGTATTTGGGGATTTCACCAAACCGGATATTCCAGTTCAAATTTGAACCTGATATTCTGGGTCCAGCCGGAAATTCTGATCCAAGTTTGGACCCGAAATTCCGGCTGCCTCCAGAACCAAACTTCCTAGTTTCAAAAAAAAATACTTGTGTGCAAGATATAATTTTGGCTTTGGATAGGAAGGCTTAGTATTAGATAGCCAAACTGAAAATGGTACTTCTCCCTCATTCTTGCAAGAATGAAACAAGGAAATGCCAAGATAGAGAGTTTCCCACAAAAAAATTAGCTAGGAAACCGAAAGAAATGCGATGAAATCCAAATAAAAAAAACCCAACTAAGATCCAACTCTCCGCAACGAAGAGTTTGATGTCCTAGGCCACCATGTAAGAGCATTAAGGCGTGTCATTGTGAAGATATATCTTGAATGCACTACCACTACTCAACATTTTAGCTCAGAGTTCAACATTAGAAAAGAGAGATATAAATGAAATTTTACTTCGGGTATAATGGGGGGACGGAGATCCCTATGTGTTAGGACAACAATCCCCCTATGTCCATGCCTATTCCTAAACCCAAACACATAGCCAACTATAGGTGTGTATGCAAGATCCTCAAGTCAAACTCCTTGAATCGATGATATTTAGCTCAATCCTCAAGAACATAAATCTTGCATCATCAAGGGGCTTCATGAATATGTCGGCAAATTGATCCTTGGTGGGCACATAGGCTAGTGCAATATCTCCACGGGCAACATGATATCTAATGAAGTGATGACGAATCTCATTATGCTTCATTCTTGTGTGTTGTACCGGGTTGTAGGCAATCTTGATGGCACTCTCATTGTCACATAGAAGAGGCACTTTGTCACAATGAACACCATATTCTTTGAGGGTTTGCCTGATCCATAACAATTCAGTTCAAGCACTAGTCGCTGCCACATACTCGGCTTTGGCGGTGGAGAGAGATATGCAATTTTGCTTCTTAGAAGACCAACTCACCAAGGACCTACGAAGGAATTGTCAAGCCCCCAAAGTCGATTTCCTATCATCTTGATCACCGGCCCAATTCGAGTATGTGTACCCACTGAGAGAGAAATGTGCCCCTTTGGGTACCACAACCCAAATCTTGAGGTATGAACCACATGCCGAAAGATCCTATGGATCGCCATCAATGGCCTTCCTTAGGATCCGCTTGATACCTTGCACACACCCCTACACTCAACAGAATATCAGGTCTAGAAGCACAGATAAAGCAAAGAACCAATCATAGAATGATGCAACTTTTGGTCCACATCTTTACCATCCAGATTGCGCTTGAGATGACACTTGTTTTGCATTGGAGTGTCCTTGCCTTTTGCATCATGGAATTTGAACCTCTTGAGCATGTCTTGGGTATACTTGGTCTGAGAAATGAATGTCCCACGAGCCAATAGCTTGATCTCAAAGCCAAGGAAAATTTTGAGCTCTTCCGTCATAAACATCTCAAACCTGTCAATCATAAGCTTTGAAAATTCATCAGTGAAAGCTTGATTAGTTGATCCAAATATAATATCATCCACGAAGATTTTACATATGAAAATCTCCCCCTTAACCCTTTTTATGAAAAGGGTGGCATCGATTTGCCAAACTTCAAACCCACGGTCTTTCAGAAACTTTCTGAGGTGCTTATACCACGCACGTGGTGCTTGTTTAAGTCCATATAGAGCACCTTATAGATCTTGTAGAATTGTTAGGGAAGTTGAGGTCCTCAAACCCTGGTGGTTGCTTAACATATACCTCCTCTTTCCAAGGACCATTTAAAAAGGCACTTTTGACATCCATTTGTTGCAATTTGAAGTTATGTAAAGATGCATATGCAAGAAGGATACAGATGGACTCATGGCAAGCCACGGGAGAATAGGTTTCATCAAATTTAATGACTTCCACTTGAGATAAACCTTGAGCCACCAATCTTGCGTTGTTCCTTATGACAATGTCATGCTCATCTTGGTTGTTCTTGAATATCCACTTGGTGCCAACAACATTGAGGCAATATTTGGGATTATCAACTAGCTTCCACACTTTGTTACGCTCAAAGTTATTGAGTTCTTCATGCATATCTCCCACACAATATGAATCCTCAAGAGACTCAAACACCTTCTTTGGTTCCACCATGGATATTTGAGCCTGGTGCTCACTAAAGCTTGCTAATGTGGATCTTTTGCCTCTAAGGTCACCCAACACTTTATCATCGGAGAAGTCAATGTTCCTTAAATCTCTAGCAATCATTTTCTCACGACGGGCTTCGATCGCCTCATTATTGGGAGGAGGGATCACTTGATCATTTGGGTCCCTGTCTTGATCGGTTTGTTCTCCTTGATCATCATTATGTCTTGCTTCAACTTGAGATGAAGAAGGTTGATCTTGGCCTTGACCTTGGCTAGCTTGAATGATATGAGAACTTGGTTCTTGCATATCCACTTTATAAACAAGAGGAGGGTATTGAACTTGTTCTTGGGTTCGTGCAACACTTGCTCCATTGGCATGTTCTTCTAGTGTAGACGAGGGCTCCACTTGAGTAGAGCATAGTCCTTCTCGATCTGCCACAAGGTGTCCCTCAATGGGGCGAAAAAATCCCACGCCCATTCTTTCTATGACTTCTTGAGTTATTTCAACATCTACATTAGAAACATGAAATTGTGTCACTTGGGAGCCATCATTTTCTTCGAACACCACACTACTAGATTTAATAACAATCCATGAGGTCTTATCAAAGACTCTATAAGTGTGGGATTCGGCACCATAACCAACAAATGTACCCTCAATAGTTTTAGATTGGAATTTAGACAAACAAAGTCCTTTTACCAAATAGAAACACTTACAATCGAAGACACGAAACTAGGAGATATTTGGTTTGTTGCCGGTGAGAATCTCATATTGAGTCTTCATTAAGCCTTTGCAAATGTAGAGCCGGTTAGATGCGTGACACGCCATAGAGATGGCTTTGGCCCAAAGATATTGAGGATACTTGTACTCCTCCAACATGGTCCTATCCATATCCCTGAGGGTTCGGTTCTTACTTTTTGCTACACCATTTTGCTGAGGGGTATATGCAGAGGAATTGATGACGAATACCCCCCTTCACTAAGGAACTCATTAAGGGTGTAGTTCTTCAACTCGGAGCCATTGTCACTCCTAATAGCCATGATGGGAACATTGCTTTGACATTGGACTTGATTGGAGAAGTCAATGACGGCTTGTTGGGTCTCACTCTTTGAGTAATCATCAACAATCACCAAGCAATACGTCTTGCCACCAAGACTTGACTCGGGCACCGCACCAAAGAGATCAACATGAAGAAGTTCTAGAATCCTCTTTGATGAAATAATAGTCTTGCTTGGATGGTGAGAATCATGCATCTTTCCTTCAACAAAAGCCCTACACACATGATCTTTGGCAAAGGAAACATTTTCTTTTAGTCCAAGGATGTGGCCACCCTTGTGAAGGCTTTGCAAAGTTCTCATGTTGACACGGGATAAGCAGCGATGTCACAACCACCCCACGCCGGCCTTACTGAAGAGACACATCGTTTGAGTGTTGGTTGACTCCGAAAAGTCTACCACATACAACTCATTTTCGACATACCCAACGTAAGCAACATCGAGAGTCTTGCTACACAAGATGACCATGATGTCAGGTTCAAATAAGACAAAAAAGCCCATCTTCTCTAAAGCACGAACTGAAATTAAATTGAAACCAAGGGATTCGACAAGCATGACATTTTCAAAGGTGATATTAGGAGCAACAACCACCTTGCTGAAACCCGTTACCTCAGATTTTGACTTGTTCCCATAAGTGACGGTTGCTTGATTTATATTTGGTCTCAACTCCTTCATAAGTGTCTTGCTTCCGGTCATATGACTTGTACACCCACTATCAAGTATCCATTTTGACCCACCGAAAGCATAGTCCTACAAGAAAACATTGACTTGAGTTAGGACCCGAGGAGGGTCCTCTCATGTTAGCAACAAGGGTCTTTGGAACCCAAATAGTGTAATCAATGAAACCCTCAATAGGATCAACATATTTAGCTTTCACAACACCATAATAATCAACAAATAATAAATAGTGTGGATTGTTAGTTCTCGTGGAGTTTCTACGAGTAGTGTTGTCCATAATGACAATACCACCCGCATCAACATTCATCTTTGCTTGTTCGGGCTTGACCTTCTTATTGATCTTCTTCTTCTCATTCTTACTCTTGGCAACATAGACAAGAACTTGCTTGCCATTTTGTGGCCTTGGAGCCACAACCTTCTCAACACTAGGGCCCTTGCCCTTGGTTCTTGCTAGCTCTTCCTTTAACCTAGCATTCTCCTCAATAACATTTGCATGATCACAAGAAGTAGAGGTACTAGGCACATTGAATTGATCTAGTTGAGTTTGAAGTTGTTCACAAGACTTGTTGAGGGTAGAGTGTTCACTCTCCAAGGCCTTGTGAGCCTTGGTGAGCTTCTCTAGATCCTCGGTTAGTTTTTCATGACCAGCCCCAAACTCAACCTTCTTCTTTTTAGCCATTTTATATTTAGAAATTGTATGGTCACATTCCTTAGTGATTTTAGACATTAACTCATTATGTGACTCCTCAATAGTCTCAAGTTTCTCCTCAATATATACTCGAAGCTCATGTTCTTCCTCAGAAGAATTTGAGAGATATCCCTTTTCAGTTAAATCTTCTCTCTTGGTCTCACCTTTCTTCTTAAGAGCTTCTTGGACCTCTCCCAATTTTCTCATGAGAAGATCAAAATACCTTTTGGTCTCACCTTTCAAGTTAGACATAAATAGACCCAAACAGGCAATATCATCTTCAACACTAGGACTAGCAAGGTTGTTCTTTTCATTTTGAGTCTTAGAGTTGGAGGAAGATGATACCTTGGTGGCCTTTGCCATGAAGCACTTTTCAGAAGGTTGAGGAATATTTTCATTGGGGGATTAAAAGAGTGATGGAGATGATGAAGATGCAATATCAATAGTGGCCACTTCACTTGTTGTTTCTTCTTCTTCATCCTCACCGGAATGATACTCTTCTTGAGTCACTAGCACATATCTTGAAGATGGTTTCTTTTTTAAAGGTTTCTTCTTGAAGAAAGGCTTATTGTTGGGGATATTTGACTTATCCTCGAGAACAAGTTTTCCTCCTTTATTTTCCCTTTTCTCAAAACGGCACTCGGCAAAAAAGTGATACTTGTCTTCAAAATTAAAACAAGCCCTCACTTTTTGTGTCCCTTGCTTGCCATAGCTTGACTTGGTCTTCTCCTAAACATATGTCTTGGCCTTGGGAGGGTTCTTCCAAAAAAATTGCACGACAAGATCAACGAAGTCCTTAAGAACCGGATAATACTCTTAAGCCTTTAGCGGAGCCAAGTCCTCCCTCAATTCAACCTCTTCTTGTTGATCCACCATATTGGTCATAGCCTTGGCCTTCAATGCAACAGACGGCCCTTTGTGCAATCTAATAGCACGAGCCCGAGTGTCTTTAGCAAGCTTTGTTTGAACTTGAAAGGAGGCCATCTTTTGCATAACCTCACTTGAAGTCATGAGATTGGTAGTTGTGTCTTCCTTGAAGACTCTTCAGGTCCACGGTCTCAAATGGCGTGAGGGCACTCACATACTTCCTCTCGATCCAAGCATCATCATGAAGGGTTTCACAGCAGAATTTAAAAAGAATTACTACTAGCGAGCACCAAAACTAGCCAGAATATATCTATTAGTAATGCGGTAATGGTGAAAGCGGGGTTCCAGTGACATACCCTTGTAGACCGATACACGGGGATTACACCCCCGCACAGGCGTTGCTGATGAAGACAACGAAGCCGACCTCAAGGTCGTGACGAACTTGACGAGTTCTCGGCAGCTTTCCGGTGCAACAATGAAGTGTAGAGCCACAAGTGTTGCGCCTCGTAGGTATCGCACATGTACGGTGTATGACGACGGTTCCCGGTCTCTGACCCAACAGAGGTTGCGAAAATTAGATCTCCTGGATCAGAGTTTCCCTAGCACGACGGCGCATTGGAGTATAGAAAATCTCCTGCGCGCAGCCCAACTTGGGGCCACGGAGTGCGGGAGAGAGAGACAGCTCTTCCGTTTTATTAATTGGCTAAATTCCCAATTTTTTAATTGAAAATAAAAAAAGCCTCCCTTGCCTCTCCTTATAAAGGTGGTGGGGGGAGTCCAACTCCTCCCCTCCCAATGTGGGACTAAAGGGAGAGGGGAGGAGGGGGTGCGGCCACCCATGTGGCAGCCGCATGGGCCTTGGTCGGCCCATGTGGGCTGGCTGCACCTCCCCTTTTTTTCTTTATTTATTTATTTAATATTAAATTAATTAATCTACTTAATAAATAAATATATTTAAATTAAATAATTCTTTTTAATATTAAATCAAATAAAATATGTATAAATAGATTTAATTCATAATTAGATATATTTGCATATAATTTAAATTGGATTTAATTTAATATATAAAATCAATCAATGCAAATTAATTAATTTATATATAAATAAATATAAAATTACTTCGTGTGGCTGCGGAAACCATTCCGGACCATCCCGAATATCTTCAGCACCCAGAAAACAATTTCGTTATCCCCTTTAAATTTTCTCTGAAACAATTCGGCATCTCTTTTCTCTTCCGGTAATGCTCTTCCTCTCTTCAGAACTATTCTGATCTTTCTCTACCCACCTCTGATGATTCCATAAACGATCCCTTGTGTCGCCCCGCTTAAGTATGTTACCCTATCGGTTCGGGACTACCCTAGACATGACCGGGACTCATCCTAGATCAATGACCAATAGTGGGACCTAGATATCCATAATGACCCATCTGCATCCATCGAATTAATCATCGTTGAACCTTAACATAAACTCCTATTCCTTTCGCTCTTAGATACATGTCTTGTCCAAGATTTGATTATTGACATTCATATGCCATGTTCAATCTCGTTACCGACAAGATTCTTAACTCGTTCTCATGATCCTTCATCCATGTGACTCAGTCACACGCTACATGTTATCGGATGAAGTCTCACCGAGTGGGCTCCGAGTATCTCTCCATTAAGTGGATGAACAAATACCGTTGTTGACAACACGCCTCAACATATCCCTTTGGAATACCCAAGTACACCTTTAGAATCACCATGTCACGGTGTGACGTTTGATGCACTCAAAGTAACCTCTAAGATAGCAATTAAATCAAGTCTCACGATCTTGAGGATTAAGGTATATGTTTCTAAGTACTGCCACTATGAACTTCGTAATACGATCGCGTCACAATACTTCTGTATATGAAGTGTATGTTCATTATCTCATTTTCCCAATAAAATGACCCCACTGTCTATAGACATAAATGACACATGATCGTGAAACCTACGATCATCAATAACCTAGTGGACTAGTTTATCATAGAGGCTAACTAGGAACTTTGGTTATCTTAAAACCTCTAGTTGTTTTCATATCACACATGTATTAACGTTTCCTATTGATACAGTCATAGAATGATATGAAACTATTATAAACTTAATGAGTTATGGCATAAATATATACCTATTTATTTGCCTCTAGAGTATAACTCCTTCACATCAACATGAGTGGTAGCAAGGCCAAAATGCGGTAGCAAGGGTCTTGAGTCTTCGGTACATGTCCTCATGGCTTTCACCATCATGCATATAGAATCCTTCAGCCTCATTTCTCAAGGCATCAAACATATTCATATTCATGCTTTCATTTCCCTCAAACATGGAGATAAGAGCATTACATGTTTCCTTGGTGGTAGAGAATTGTTGAATGTGTAGCATGATCTTCTCACCCGCGGCTTGTTGAATCATGTGCCACGCGGTGTATTTAAGTCGGTAATCTACCACTTCTCTTCTTGTCAAGTTCTTGGGGTCATGAGGCTTGTATCCATATTCAATGACTCTCCATAGTTCAATA
Organism: Alopecurus myosuroides; assembly: GCA_028641055.1. NCBI lineage: Eukaryota > Viridiplantae > Streptophyta > Magnoliopsida > Poales > Poaceae > Alopecurus > Alopecurus myosuroides. The sequence continues at coordinate 270,955,382 of CM054062.1, read as the reverse complement.
CAAGAAAATTTCAAGTGAGTTTTCATGAAATATTTCCATTGACCAAAAGAATGTGCATCAATTTTAGGAGGGTCGCCTCTATTGTTTATATGAGGATGTGGGATAGGAGTATCGGGAGAGTAACATCCGAGGACATTGTGGTAATCCTCCTTTTCATCCTTTCCCTTAGAAGATGATTTTTTCTTAGAGGATGGAGCTTCACTTTTATTTTCTTCACTCTCATCCTCATCATCCGGAATTTCTTCCGGAGGAATCGTAGATGCGGATGCCGGGCCCTTGGCTTTCAAGAGTTGCGTCATCATATTACGCAACTCCTTCATTTGGGCATCCATCGATGAAGTCAAGGAAGCTTGCATTTCCTTGAGATCATTCATGGTGGCCAGTGTCGCGGGCTCGATGGTTTCCCCTTCGACGGCCATACTAAACTCTTAGGCGGTTAAGCCTAAAATAAGAGCCGGGGCTCTGGTACCAATTGAACGGATAGTATAGGCACCTAGAGGTGAGTGAATAGGTGCTATTTCCAAATTTTAATTCTTTTCCGAATTAGGATTGACACAAAGGCAAATTATCTAGATATGCAACTATGGTGAATTTACATATATGAGAAGAGCAACACAAGCAATATACAAACACAAGATAAAAGTAAAGGATAGAGGTAACCGATAACGGAAGCACGCGGAGACAAGGATGTATTCCCGAGTTACTCCTCCCTTTGAGGGGAGTACATCTTGTTGAAGGGGTGTGAGTTTCGCCACGAAAGCCTAATCAACACCACAAATGCCTCATCCTATTATCCGATGAAGTTGGCCTAGTTCACCTTCCACTATTGATTCCCTTCGAGGTGGAAATCGTTGCCTTTAAAATGATGTTGAGGCACACCCCACAACCGAATTGGGGGATCCCAAAAACATCAACAATCTTACTACAATAAACAGGTGAACAACAATTGAGTCTAGGTTTTCCACATGGAAACTCTAGACTTAAATCTCTCAAGTGAATGAGGGGTAAATGAAGAACAGGTTGGTGAAGTTGTAAATCGGGGGCTTCTCCTTCAATCCTCCAAAGATCAACGAGTTGGGTGGAGGGATTGGAAGAAATCTAGATTTTGGTGAGCTCGAGAAATGGATCTTCAATGCTTGGACGAACTAGACCTCTTGGAGAAGAAGGAGGGGTATTTATACCCCTTGCAAAATGTGGCTGTTGGAGTGCAGAAATGAACCAGAATTCCCGGTTCAAACTTGAACCGGATATTCCGGTGGCTTGGTCTGCTTCAGATCTGGCCTCTTCGCAGGGGTTGACCAAACCGTATATTCCGGTTGCCAGAAATTTCCGGGTGGAAATTTCCGGGTGACTCCAGAGACAACTTGGTTCTGGGACTTAGCCAATTTCCAGTCCTTCTTCACAAACTGAATATTCCGGTAGTCAGGAAATTTCTGGCTCGCTTCTGTCCCAAAAACGCTTGGTCCTAGCCGTTTTCTTCATGTCCTGGAACTAACTTGATATTTCGGTTGGCCAGAAATTTCCAGTTGGAAATTTCCAGCTCACTCCAGGGCCTGAAGATTTCTTTCCTTAGCCGATTTCGATGAACTTCTTTAGAACCCCGGTTGCCCAGAAATTTCCGGCTACCTCCAGGAACTGCACAGGCTGATCTACCTTCACATTTTTTCTGGCGTTCGATGCATAGAATAAATTTACCGACCTGCATCACTTAACACCTGATTAAAATTATCACTAGTATTATTAACTAACACACAAAACACTAGCGATCAAGAAATGCTCTTTCACTAGGTCACCAGTGAGCTGCGAGGATGGGGCGACCGCCGGCGAGGAGAGACAGACGACTGTGTTGAACTGACGCGGGAGGTCGTACAAGAGGGGTTAGGGCCAAGGGAAGGAGAGGACGTGTCGGGCGAGGGAGATGAGGCGGGGAAGGATCTGCCAGCGGCGTGCTAGCGGCAGTAGAAGCGCAGAGGGAGAGCATGTCGATAAGTTTGCAACATAGGTCCACTGGATATTGGACTATCCAACTCTCGCGTCCAATACTTCCAATGCTATTGGACTTAGTATCTAGTTGATCCAGATCCACTAAAGCCCAGTCCATCTCGGTCCACTTAATCTTAGGTCCAATGTCCAAGGTCCATGGATATATTAGATTTGCTAACGAGCATGTAGGTGCTACCGAGACACGTCCATAAAAGTTAGGGAATGATTAGGGCTTATTTGAGTGAGAATTAAGTTAATACTCACTTAGATGACATCATCCAGTTGCATGTGCAACTCATGTGTAATTCATGTACAACTGAGAAAATTTTAGTCGCAACTCATGTGTAACTGAGAAAATAGGAGTTGCAACTCATGTGCAACCATGTGTAATTGATAAATTTTCAGTTGTAACTTATGTGCAAAACATCTACACTTGCAACTGAGTGCAATCCATGTGTAATTTGAAAAAAATATGAGTTGCAACACAACTCAGAGCTCGCATGAATCACTATGTAAATCTAAAGGGATTCCAGTTCAGCGAGCTCTGACTTAATTTCTCACTCGAGTGGGAAATAGCAAAGCCGAAAGTTTTATCCACCAGCTCAATCGGACGTTCCCTGCCACGATCAAATGGCTAGAAATGAGTGGCCCGGGGAAGCCCTCAGCAGAGTGAAGTGTATGTATGTTTGTGCGATCTCTACCGGCGTCGCCGTTCTCCTCGCGAACACGCCGTCGATCGGACACGAGACGCTGAACGCCTCCAAGTTGACCCCTTCAGCCTTACTATATTCGGACAGCGACCATGCATTGACCAAGACCAGCCGTCCGTCCTCCCCTGCCCTCCTAGGCTCCTCCTCGTGCGCGCGGCAGGCATCCGGCGACCGCGTGCGCGTCCAAAGTCCAAACGTACGTATCCATGAACATTTCTCCCCTCCCCCTTTCCTGGCCTCCTCTCCTTTGGAGCCTCCCCCTCGCGGGTGCTCCGTCCAATCCTATTATGAAATTACGATGCCAATCCCCATTGCCTTCCTCCTCCTCCTCTTCTTCCTCCTCGCCACCGTTCCCTCCTCCCGTGCCGCCGACGTCGACGCCCTCCCACAACCAAGGGGGTTCTACATAACCTGCGGGGCGGACAAGGAGGTGCAGGCAGGGAGCATCAGGTGGGTGCCGGACGCGCCCTTCATCTCCGTCGGTAACGTCTCCGCGATCAACAAGCCCAACATCCTTCCCGTCCTCTCCACGGTGCGCTACTTCCCGGACCCCACCGCGCGCAAGTACTGCTACACGCTCCCCGCCGTCAAGGGCTCCCGCTACCTCGTCCGGACCACCTACTTCTACGGCGGCTTCGACGGCGGGACCGACCCGCCCGTCTTCGACCAGATCGTCGACGGCACCCTATGGAGCGCCGTCAACACCACCGAAACCTCCCGCCGCGGCATGTCCACCTACTTCGAGATGGTGGCGCAGGCGCAGGGGAAGACCATGAGCGTCTGCCTGGCCCGGCGACCGGACACCAAGTCCAGCCCATTCATCTCCTCCCTGGAGCTCGTCAACCTCGAGGACTCCATGTACAACACCACAGACTTCGGCAAGTACGTCCTCACCACCGTCGCGCGCAGCGCCCTCGGCGCCAAGGGCAACATCATCAGGTACGCACGCACGCATGCACGCACCGGCGTCGGCATCGGCATGCTTGCATGGCAACGACATCCATCCATCCATCCTAACGACATGCACGTCATTACCAATTCTAGCTATCCAGATGACCAGTACAACCGGTACTGGGCGCCGTTCACGGACAACAACCCGACGGTGGAGAGCCACTCGCCGATCTCGCCGGCGGACTTCTGGAACCTGCCGCCGGCCAAGGCGCTCAAGGGCGGGCTCACGACGAGCCGCGGGAAGAACCTCACCGTGCAGTGGCCGCGCGTGGAGCTGCCCCTCGCCAGCTACTACCTGGCGCTCTACTTCCAGGACTCGCGCACGGCCAGCCCCTACAGCTGGCGTGTCTTCGACGTCGCCGTCAACGGCAAGGACTTCTTCCGGGGGCTCAATGCGTCGGCAGCCGGGGTCATGGTTTACTCCAACATGATGCAGCTCGCCGGGAAAACGGAGATCCTGCTCACGCCCAATGTGACGTCACCGGTCGGCCCGCTGATCAACGCCGCAGAGATCTACCAGATCGTGCCCGTCGGTGGCAAGACGGCCACCAGAGATGGTATGTCTGTATGCACTTTTTTTACAGACCATCTCTGGTGGCCGTCTTGCCAACAGTTTCAGGCTGAAAATGGCCTTCAGTTTTGTGAGATTAATGTTTGGGTGATGAAAAAGTTCAGGCTTCTTCTTTCTTGTGCAGTGGTTGCCATGGAAGATCTGGCGAGCAGCCTCAAAAACCCGCCGCCGGACTGGGCCGGCGACCCTTGCCTGCCGCCGCAGAACTCATGGACTGGGGTCAGCTGCTCCACAGACTCACCGGTGCGCGTCTTGTCACTGTAAGTATTCAGACTACATAAACTCTTGTGCTCTTACAGTCAGTTTGCTAATAGTGCTCAAACACAATTTCAACTAAATTTGCCAATGGCATTGTGATACGTACTGTAAGACTGAAAGAACAAAATTATAGTTCAGTATATGACACCCTGTTCTGTACTACAGGGATCTAAAAAATCATGGTCTTTCAGGATCGCTTCCCGACAGCGTTGGAAATTTGACTGGGATGCAAACCATGTAAGCTATACAGAAACCAAATCCTGCAAGTCAAATGGACAAAATACATAAATACTGATCTTGCCCTCTGTCTTTTGCCTGCAGTTTTCTCAGTGGCAACAAGCTGTCAGGCCCCATACCTGACTTAAGCAACATGCAGGTTTTAGCTGCACTGTAAGCTCATTGCATACCTGGCTCGTTCCTGAACAGTTCATCCTAGCATTCTTCTCTTTCATGCTAACATTCCACATTTCAAAAGGCATCTTGATGGAAATCAGTTCAGTGGAACGATCAACCCGTCACTGGGAAAAATCGCCAATCTTAAGGAGCTGTAAGTACTGAAAATTTCTCCTTTTGTTGTTCTTTCCCTTGCTTTCTTTCCACTCATACATACATTTGCTCTGGACAATGCCAGATACCTGAACAACAACAATCTCACCGGACAGATACCAGAAAGCCTGAAAACCAAGCCTGGACTTATCATGAGGTATGAAGACTAACAAATTTCTTCGCTTGAGTTATTTACTTTTTCGTGGTGATTACAGTGTGTATGAACAACATATAGGACGGAGGGGAACAAACTTCAATGAGGATGGCAAGGAGGAAATATCGTGATGCTAATTTGCAATATAGTGGTGAAATTATGTATACAAGAGATACAATTTGAAGAAGGGAGAAGAGCGAAAGGCCTCGGAAGTTCTAGGATGACACTGATGTACATGTTGTATGTGAGCTAAAGATTGATGTGATATTTGGCATCCTTTTGGGCCATTGTGTCCTTCTACTGGTGTTTTTGGTGTACATGTTGCATCTGAAGGATTTAGTTTAGGTACAAATTTAGGTCAAAGAATCCTTTCCTGGTCTGTCTAAAAGCAGAAGTTGTTTCATGTTCCATTAGAAACATTATTTAGGCCAGTAACGTGTAGGAGCAGACACACAAAATAGCTGATTACTTGCCATCTGATCTCATTACCAGTACTGGTGGACATGAAAACATATTACATAACTGCGGGGGAATCCTGATCGATAAAGCTAACACCATGCCCTAAATCATATTACATAACTGCGGGGGAATCCTGATCGATAAAGCTAACACCATGCCCTAAATCCTACTTCCCATCTAAGCCACCAGTGAACATACCAACAAAATACATGACCAGACTGGTGGACAACTGGACATGCTACAGATTACATAACTGTGGGGCATCCTGATAGACAAAGCTTGCACCAAACCCCAAATCCTACTTGCCATCACTGGTGGATATACCAACAAAATGCATCATCGCATCCTGATAAAGCTTGGACCATACCTAAATCCTACATGCCATCTACCGATAGGTTAGTTCTTAGTAGTGATGCTGCACGGTGTGCTCACTTGGCTTCCTCGTCGCCATCATCAGCAGTTGCTCGGATGATATGCACCTGAAAAGCAATTCATTTATTCAGATGATTCAGATAGAAACCATGGTTCACAACTTAATATCATACAGATATAGTGTTCAGTAGGTTTTCAAACCTTGAAGGTTGTAGGCTTGATCAGCTGAAACACCGTCGCATCTCCATCCTGAATCACATGATCCAAAGCAAAACCAGCCCAGCCACCACTGAGCCCCTTCTTGTAGGCAAGGTAGTTGGTCCCAAAACCTTCGTCTTTGTCATCCACCAAAGTGATAGTGCAATCTTGTTTTGGCAGGTATGCGTCACAGAAATGGCTAGGCAGACCCTTTTGATCATGAAACAAAACAGAATCAGTATGAGCAGGACTACGAGATGAGCTACGAATTTACTAGGAAGGGCATGCAATAATGCAGTACTCACCAACCAGAACCCTCGCACCACATGTGAATGTAACATCCGTTTCACAAAGGATGGGAATTCAGGGTCAAGTTGTGCTTCCAGCTCCTCAGCTTTTCTCTCTGCCTCCAGCCTAGCTTTCATGGAAGTTGTTCCAGGCCTTGCCAAGTAGATGCTGCCAGATCTTTTCCTAGGAGACCACCTGCAGAATAAATGGATAAACACGATGAAGTTGTGTTACATGATGGGAGGAAGTACAGGTCTAGTGCTCTATGTTAATGATAGCACATCTTCACAAACCTTCCCGCTCTCTCGCCATCCACCTGTCAATTGAAAAGAAATCTTAGTTACTTGTAAGAGGAGTAAACATGGGATTCAGTTGATGACAGCATGTATGCTAAGTTGCTAACACAGTAGGGATAATAGTTCAATGTCTGATGCTCCTTTCTTTTAAATAATACGAGCTACCTCTGAACAGGTCAATGGCACAAAATTCAGTACCAGAGTATTATACACTTGTTTTAACTCCTAGCAGTCCATACTAAATTGCCATAATCTGGGGCAGTAAATAGCGTCTTCAGTTCAGCAACAGACATGCATATACAGTATGAACAGCACTATGCAGTAAAAACAGTGAGCACAACAGACATGCATATACAGTATGAACAGCACTATGCAGTAAAAACAGTGAGCAAAAGGCCCCAAATCAGTCTCTATCTCGAATGAAAAGATGGAGAAAATGGACGATCTTTCTTTTAGGAAATTTTACAGATATAAGGATACAGCTGCCTCCGAACATAATTGCTTGGCAGGGATATTTGGAATCAAAGTACCATAGACTTGTTTTAACTGCTAGTAGTTCATAATAGATTGACATAATCTGGGACAGTCAACAGATAAAAATGTGAAGTAAATAGTTTCTTCAGTTCAGAAACAGGCTGTACACAACAGTATGAGCAGCACTCGGTAGGAAAATTCAGTATTACAGTAGCATATGCCAGCGTTTGACTTTTATTAGTTCAGAATATTATCGACATAATCTGGGACGATTGATCAGATAAAAATGCGAGCAAATATCATCTCCAGATCTGCAACAGGCTATACACGATCTTGCAGTTAACAGTATGAGCAGCACAGTGAGCAAAGGGTAAATCAGTTGCTATCGCACATCGAAAGGTGGACAGAATGTATGCACACAACCAACCAGTGAACCAAATGAAATACACGAGGTGGAGAACCTATGTATGTACAGTACAGTACAAATTAAAGAAAAGAGAAAAAAAAAAGGGGCACATTTAAACCTGTTCCCCCAATTAATTAAGCTTACAAATCAAGAAAGGAGAGATGTCATACCTCTGCGCAGGCGTCAGCGTACTTGACCTCAGGGAGGAATGCCAGCCGGCGGGACCTCCTGGGAGGCGAGGGAGACACGGCCGCCGCCGGGATGATCCTGCGCCTCTTGTGCTTCTGCTCAGACGCAAACAAGAAACAGAAGATTCGATTAGTAACAGAGCAAGTGGCAGGCAGCGACCGAATCGATGGACGGAACGGCCGCGGGTGGAGACAGAGCAGGGCAAGGAGGAAGGCGGACTGACCATGGGGGAGGGGGTCTTGGGGGCGTAGGAGGCGACGACGGCGGCGGAGAGCTGGCTGAGGTTGAGCGCCTCGATCTTGCGCTTGTTCTCCTGCACCGTCCTCTCCCGCTCCGCCTCGTACGGCGACATCATCCCCTTCTTCTCGATCGCCATCGCCGCGCCTTGGGCAGTGGAGCCTCGGAAGCGGCGGAGACGAGGGAAGGTGGGGTCTTGGAAGCGGCGGAGACGAGGGGGAGGTGGGGCGGGCAGGGTTTAGGCCTGGGGAAGGAAGGGGATGGGGGTTTTTCTAGGTGGGTTGCTCCTCCTCCTCCTCGGGTGTGACGCAGAGGAAAATGACCGTTGGAGAAGTGCACGGGGAAAATGGTAAACAAAGCAGAAATCCCCGCCGTATTTCTCGAAGCTGGTAGAAGAGCGGTTGGTGGGCCGGGCCTATCCATGCTGGGATCGGAGGAGGCCCAGTTGCTTGCTCCGGGCCAGAAAGTCGCCGTTGTGGACTTTTTTGTGTTGTTGCTTTCAGTCACCGTGGTCGTGGTGGACTCGTCGTGGTTAGGTTGCTCACGCGAGTTGACTAGACAAACTGACAGTGGTTTGGATCGGCTGCTGCGGTGCCGGGCGAACGAGCGAGCTAGGCCTGTCGCCGGCGGCGAGGATGAGGGTGGCGGTGACGGGCGCGACGGGGTACCTGGGCGGGCGGCTGTGCGCGGCGCTGGCGGGCGCGGGGCACGACGTACGCGCGTTCGTGCGCCGCACCAGCGACGCCTCCGGCCTGCCGGAGCGCGTCGAGCTCGCCTACGGTGACGTCGGCGACGCGGACTCCCTCGCCGCCGCGTTCGAGGGTTGCGACGCCGTGTTCCACGTCGCCGCGTCCGTCGAGCCATGGCTCCCGGACCCCTCCGTCTTCACCGCCGTACGTGCACACTACTCGCTCAACGCTGTCTCAGATTTTCTTCTTGGGGTTGCTGTGCAAAATTTGGGTGATCGGGTTTGCTGTTTCGGCAGTGAACATGTTCTAATCCAACAGTAAATCATGATGCATTGATGCTTGGTCGTTTGATTCAGCATATGGATCTGTCATAAGATCAACCTGAATCTGCTGCCAACCTCTGCAAGCTGCCTTGCAGTGAAACTTTGTCCAGTAGAGTAAGAATTAGGAAGGCAGCAAGCTGGAGGAAAATTAGCAATTTGCAACACCATGTGTGAAACCAGAAGGCGTACTAATAAACAGGTGTACTTTGTCCTGTGACTAACAGGTCAATGTGGGAGGGCTTGAGAATGTGTTGAAGGCAGCCAAGAGGGTGCCGTCAGTACAGAAGATAATATACACGTCATCGTTCTTCGCACTCGGCCCAACAGATGGCTATGTCGCAGACGAGACACAGGTAAAAATTGTATTGTTCAACTGTATATTAGCTGTTGTCGTTTTCGGTCTTGCTATTCGTCCAATAGGTTCAATTCTAGGCATCTTACTGTCAATATCTCAAATTCTGCTGTTGTTACATAGCACAACAGCAAAATTCTGCTGCTGTTGTACTTACGTTTTCCGCTTGATTGCATTGAGCTGGAAGGCAGATTTCCTTTGCTAGCTAAATCTACAGACCCTAACTTGTTCTGATCACTGATGCTATTTCCAAGAACACTCTGCTTGGTACAGTAAGGCTAGTTGACTCATGCTATGATTTTTTTTTAAAACTCATACACCTTTTGGTGAATTGAAGTACTGAGTGGTTTGAATTATGTACATATATGCAAAGCTTTGCGCAAACTCTGCTAACTGTAACAAAGCTAAACTGTTCTAAATTGCAGATGCATCAAGGGAAAACATTTTGCACAGAGTATGAGAAATCAAAGGTTCTTGCGGACAAAATTGCATTGCAGGCAGCAGCAGAGGGCATGCCTATAACCATTGTCTACCCAGGAGTTATTTACGGTCCTGGAAAGCTTACAACTGGAAACCTTGTCTCCCGCATTGTATGAGAAGCTTCTTAACCATGAATATGTCATATTAGTCATTTATTGCGTATTTGTGCATGATTCATAGGGCACAGTACCCTGACAAATAGTCATGAGCAGAAACTGAACCTCAGTGCTTTTGCAGTTAATTGAAAGGTTTAATGGCCGTCTACCTGGTTACATGGGAGATGGATATGATAGAGACTCATTTTGCCATGTCGATGATGTTGTTAGTGGACACATAGCAGCTATGGAGAAGGGCAGAGTGGGAGAAAGATATCTCCTCACTGGAGAAAACATGTCATTCGTGCAGATTTTCAATATGGTTGCTAATATCACAAACACAAAAGCTCCCTCATTCCACGTACCTCTCTGGGCAATTGACATATATGGGTGGATATCAGTTTTTGTTTCTCACATCACTGGAAAGCTCCCACTGATCAGTTACCCTGTATGTCCTCACTTGTCCATTATATTTTGTTCTAAGCATTTAACTTTACTGTTCACGCATAGTTCATGCTTTTATGTTAATATTGTCTCCATACTGTGGATTGCAGACGGTGCGTGTTCTGAGACATCAGTGGGCGTATTCGTGTGATAAAGCAAAGAGGGAACTAGGCTACAGTCCACGAAACTTAACTGAAGGTCTAGCTGAGATGCTCTTATGGCTGAAGAATGAAAAACTGATCAAATTTTAGAGTTTTGCCCTTTGTTGGTACTTCATGTACACTCTGATGTTTTTTGTGTACTATAATTTTAGCATGTGTAATTGTATATACTTCGGTATGCACTATGTTGTTGTATCAAGAAGTCGAGGTGTAATAATGCAATACTGAGTCCATAAAATAAAGCAAGAAATAGTTTTATTTTCAAACAGATATTGGTTGATTCTATGTAGGCTGCAATTTTGCAAAAATAGCTGCTTCTGTGTAACTACCAAAAGCAAAACAATTTCAAATTTGTGGTCAAATGCACCAGAAAATATGACACTTTTATGTCAGGTGAACATTTGAGAGATATGTGTAGATCTTTGGAGCAATCCATGCTTTGATCAAACATTGCTTTCCAAATGCAGTTCCCTACCGAAATTATCCTATGCCCAACTGAATATCACAATCAAAATGCTGAGCCAGAGAAACATATAATAACATGAGCAATTCATGCAACATTCAGCCATTCGATAAATCTAATTGCTGAACAATCAATGTCAATTACAGGATGGAATACTCAACTGAGTCTTTTCCATAGTAACTACATGTAGCAGATAAAAATTCTCCTTTGAAGAGTTCTGCGTGATCAAAGAGTTGGGAAGGTCCAAATTTCAGAAGATCAGGCCAACTCTTGCAGCAATTTCTGCAGCGCATCAGCAACAAGGGGAATGTGGAGGCAATCTTGGCCATCAGAGTGCTTTTTTATCTTTATAAGATCGTGATCTTTAAACTCTGTCAGATGGGAGTTCAATGTCACTTGACTGCTCACCAGGAAACGCTCACGGCATTTGGTATACAAGCTGCTGACAGGCATACCTGACAAACAATGCAAATGTGGTTCAGTATAGAGAACAAGGTAACTCATACAGGGAAAATAAGTTGACAAAACAGGTTGCCCTGTGGTTCTCATGAAAAAACATAACGTAACATACCTTCCTCTTTTTCATGTGCCAACTGATATTCAGCGAGAACTCTAAAGACACTTTGTGCATTCGGTGTCAGACTCTGAAGAACAACAAGGGCAGTTTTTGTGGTTTGTGCATGACCGCCACTAGCAAGTATCAATGGGTAGAACACGCATTCAACTTTGTAAGGTGCAAACGTAGGGACATGGTACCAACTCCACTTGAATTCTGTGTGCACCATCTTCTTGTCCCACACTACAGTAAATCAGTAATTGCCAGTTTAGGATACCTTAAACAATGATGGAAGAAAGGGGGGAAGCTAAAGGTGCCAATGCCAGGAACTTACATAAAGGTGCATTGACATGATCTACTGACGCAACAATGCAGATTTGTGGACAGCAAGAAACTTGTGCTAGACACTGCTGTGATTCAGCATCACGCAATGCAGGTCCATCAATATTGTGAATAAGAAGGCACACATCACCGTCTGCGGGTGTTTGGTTCTTCAAAAACGAGATGATATCATCTGTTGATTGGGAGGCAAAGTTTTGCGATAATTGGGACTTTTTCCCTGACTTGTTTTTTTTCTTAAGTTGTTTTCCCTCCCAAAATATTTCAGCTATCGCTGCTATGGCCTGAAAAAAAGACAGACAGAGAAAAATGGTACTTTTAAGAGCTTTGATACAGAAATATTTCCAAGATATAATAGCATGAAATGGAAGCATTTCCTGATGAACATAAGCATTCAAATGTAGATGTATTTTCTTAAGGTGTTGAAAATTTGACGATCTTTGGTGTGCAAACCAACATTGTCCAAAAACTTCCTCTCAGTGCTTCATAGTCCATGCAACTATAAGACCAAGTGTTCATAACAGCTCAAACAGGAGATTGAACATGAAAAGATAAGATAAGAAAAAGGCCACATATTCTTAGTTCCCAGTTCAGTTAGCGAGCAAAAGGTTGAAACCAGGTCATGGATGTGAGTTCAGAAACTAAGCTTGTAATCAAATTGATCCCTTCAGTCAGCGTTCACTTTATTTGTTCATGGAGACTGAAAGTTCAAGAGAACTACTGGCCATACATGTTTAACAGTTTCTAAGCATTTCAATGACAGTGTAACAAAAGTCAACCATTCTACAGGCAATAGATCAGTATTAGGCAGACATACTTGCTTCAAGTTAATGGACGGAAGATAGCCATTGACCACAATAACAGTGAAATCAGTCAACGTTGTGGAGGCGAAATCCTCGAGCAACAGCTTTTTGGACCCAAAACCATACATCAAGAGGCCGAAACCACACCTACAGGAGAGCAGTGCAGTCATTCAGTTGGATCAATTAACATTTAGTACGAGCAGAGATGAGGCTTATCAGCATCGGGACAAGAACAAACTTTAGCTCGAAGAGCCAGTTGCGGTATTGATCCTTGTAGCTTCTAGTAAGGGCTTCTATCTCCTTCTCGTGCTTCGGGGGAATCTCGGCGAGGGACGCTCGCAACACCTGCGCGCGCAGATCCCGTATCAGCAAATTGTAGCAAAATAAACGAGGGGCGGGAGAGGCGAGGAGGTGTTGAGAGGGTCCCGAGGATACAAGGGTTACTATACCTGCTCGTCGACGAGGTTGAGGTCAGCGAGCTTGCCGGCGGCGGCGCGGGCGCGCTTCTTGCCAGATGAGGGCTCCTTCTCCTTGGCGAGGAAATAGCTTCTGGAAAAGCCCGCCTCCTCCTGCTCTTCCTCTGAACCGGAGCTGGCCGCTGCCGTGGGGGCGCCTCTCGGAGCCATAGTATCTCGCTTCCTCCTCCGCCGCCGCCACCGCCAGGATGGAAGGGGAAGCAGGCGCGGTTAGACTGACGAAATACCGTTCCCGCGCGGGAGCGCCTATTTCCCGCCTTTGGCGGCGACCCGTACGCGCACGCGCACCCTGGTGTAGAAATGGGCTCGGCCCACTTATGTTTTGGAATCAAGAGATCGCAGCTTGTTTGGATTTCTTCGACTATGCAAAAAAAAAGAGAGAGAGAGAGTAAAATACATGGAAGTTAATCGTACTTGAGCGTATAAATCGTCCTGGTCATCGTACGCAGGAATGCGTGACTTACGATCACTGAGTAGGCGCGGCCTAATCGTACACGGTCATTGAGGACCGCTAACAACATATTCGATGGAGTGATCGTGTGAAGCCCGCATGTCAGGGCTTGCAGAGGGGTTCGTTTGAGAAATGGAGTCACTGGAAGGGGTAAACTGTGAAATCGGCGCGGAGGGGTTTATCTCTGTTTCTTCCCCGCGAAATCGCCTGGCCCTGTGAAAAATTCCCCTTCTCGCTATGAAGAACCTTAGAAATCGCCGCCATCGCAACTGCCTCGACGAGGTTGGAGGTGGATTCACCATGTCGTCCTCAAGCTCTGCTCGGCGCGGCCCACGCCCCTTCATCCCCCTCATTCCCTGCACCGAGTGTGGCCGAATCTTGGTGAAGAAGACCTCATGGACTGAGAAGCACAAAGGTTGGGTGTTCTACAAGTGTGGGAGGCATGGGGTAGGTTTGTAAAACTTGAATCTTTGTTTTAGATTAGTTTGGTTTTATCAAAAAAAATCATATCTGTCAGTGTCAAGTGTGAGTTGTGTAGCTGAAATTTCTTTTCCTCTTTGAAGTGTGGTTGCAATTTCTTCCACTTTGAGCTGGAATATGTGCATTATTTAGCGGATAACCACATCCTGAGAGGAGATGGTGTAATTGAAGCTATTGGATGGGCAGAGGACAGGAGAGAAGAACTCACCCTCATGCAGCCAGAACGTGAGGTTACCACTCCTGCGAGAGATGAGACAATTATGAACCATACGAGATCTCTTGTGGTGTTGCTGAGTGAAGTTATTGTGCTCATGAAGATTGTAGGTGGCCTTGTAGCAGTAGCGTGTGCTGTGCTTGTTGTGAAGAAGTGATCAGTGTGTGCTCTTGTAAGCACCTAGGTTTAGATTTGAAGTGTCTGGTATTGTGGCTTGCTGTGAATTTGTACTTGATGCACTTGTCGTGTCAGTTATCTAAGTATAACCTGAAGTATGTGTTATGTACCAGGTGGTTATTATTATCTATGTACCTGGTGCACTTGTTGCTTCATCATACGTTGCAGAGTCATCACCTCCATCTACCATGAAGTTTAAGACGGGATCCTCATACAGTTCAAGAGCTGTACGTTCCCTACTTGACCTGTGAGGTACGGTAGTTTCCTCTTCTGGAGTTTCATGATCTTGATCATTAGCTCCCTCTTCAACTGACGGAGTCGGCACCTGAAAAACTTTCGGCGCTGCGCTACTCGATTCCAAGAAGAGAAGGTTCAAATAATCTCGTCGAGTTCTACCTTCCTACTATTCACACCTTTCGAGATAAACTCCTTCTCTAAAAAGGATCCATTCTTGGCAACGAAAATCTTGCCTTTGGATCTGTGATAGAAGGTGTACCTTATTGTTTCCTTAGGGTATCCTATGAAGACGCATTTTTCCGCTTTCGGTTCGAGTTTATCAGGTTGAAACTTCTTCACATAAACATCGCATCCCCAAACTTTTAGAAATGACAGCTTAGGTTTGTTTCCAAACCAAAATTCTTACGGTGTCGTTTCAACGGATTTAGATGGTGCCCTATTTAAAGTGAATGCAGCGGTCTCTAGTGCATAACCCCAAAACAATAGTGGCAAATCTGTAAGAGACATCATAGATCTAACCATATCCAATAAAGTACGATTACGACGTTCGGAAACACCATTACGCTGTGGTGTTCCGGCATGTGTGAGTTGTGAAACTATTCCACATTGTTTCATATGCATGCCAAACTCGTAACTTAAATTTTCACCTCCACGATCAAATTGTAGAAATTTAATCTTTCTGCTATGATGATTTTCAACTTCACACTGAAATTCTTTGAACTTTTCAAATGCCTCAGATTTGTATTTCATTAAGTAAATATATCCATATCTACTCAAATAATTTGTGAAAGTGACAAAATAACGATATCCACCGCGCGCCGATATGCTCATTGGTCCACACACGTCAGTATGTATGATTTTCAGTAAGTCGGCCGCCCGTTCCATAGTTCCAGAAAACGGGGTTCTAGTCATTTTGCCCATAAGGCATGGTTCACATGTTTCAAATGATTCATAATGAAGTGATTCTAAGAGTCCATCACAATGGATCTTCTTCATGCGTTTAACACCAATATGACCTAAGCGGCAATGCCACATGTAAGTAGCAATATCATCATTTAACTTAATTTTTTTGGCATTCACATTATGAATATGTGTATCAATATATCAAGATTCAAAAGAAATAAACCATTCTTCTCAGGTGCGTGAACATAAAATATATTATTCATATAAATCGAACAACCATTGTTCTCAGACTTAAAGGAATAACCACTCTGCATAAGCAAGATCCAGAAATAATATTCATGCTTAATGCACGCACCAAATAACAATTATTAAGGTTTATAACTAATCCAGATAGTAAACGAAGAGACAGCGTCCCGATGGCGATCACATCAACTCTTGATCCATTGGTGACACGCATCGTCACCTCATCCTTTGCTAGTGGTCGCTTATTCTGCAGCTCCTGTTTCGAGTTACATATGTGAGCAAGCGAACTAGTATCAAATACCCAGGTGCTACTGTGAGTACTAGTAAGGTACACATCAATAACAAGTATATCATATATACCTTTGTTCACTTTGCGGGCCTTCCTATCTTCCTGATACTTGGGGCAATTGCGCTTCTAGTGGCCAGTGCCCTTGCAATAAAAGCACTCGGTCTCAGGCTTAGGTCCATACTTGGTTTTCTTCTCAGGTGCAGCAACAGACTTGCCACCCTTCTTGAAGTTTACCCTTGGCTTTCCTTTCTTGCCTTTGTTAAAACTAGTGGTCTTATTGATCATCAACACTTAATGTTCTTTCTTGATCTCCACTTCAGCAGTTTTAAGCATCGAGAGAAGCTCGGGAAGAGACTTCTTCATGCCCTGCATATTATAGTTCATCAGAAAGTTCTTGTAACCAGGTGGCAGAGATTGGAGAACACGATGTATCCCTAACTCATTAGGAATCGTTATTCACAAGGCTATGAGTTTATCAGCGTACGCAGACATCTTGAGTACGTGCTCACTAGCGGAGCTGTTCTCTTCCATCATGCAGCTAAAAAACTTTTCTGAAGTGTCATAACTCTCTACTGCGGCATGGGTATCGAAAATCATTTTCAATTCTCCCATTGTAGCATAGGCAGTGTGATGTCTACGCACACTTCTATTTTTGTAGACATTGTTGGGCCTCCAAGTGCAGAGGTTTGTAGAACAACAGCAAGTTTCCCTTAAGTGGATCACCCAAGGTTTATCGAACTCAGGGAGGTAGAGGTCAAAGATATCCCTCTCAAGCAACCCTGCAATCAAGAGAGAGTAAAGTGCAAGTAATATGGATGATAATAAGTGATAATAGAAATCTTAAATAAAAATAGCTGCAAGCAAACATGTAGCAGAACAGGCGGAAAACGGTGTTTCAATGCTTGGAAATAAGGCCTAGGGCTCCTACTTTTACTAGAGGACACTCTCAACAATGATCACATAATTGAATAACTAGATATCTTCTCTCACTATGCTACTCTTAACCCTCTCCGATTGGATAACGAACACTAATCATTGCGTAGGCCTGTAAAAAGCATTCCTTAAAGTAAGCATTCTCATGTCTAGTTAACCCCACGTTGTCACGACGAGCGTCCTAGAAGGTACTAGACAAACACCACAATTCATAGAGGAGACACACACGATGTGCACACTGTCACCTTCACACCGCCATACAAGGTGACTTCATAGTTCATATTAATAAAGCACTTGAGTAGCAAAAGATGAAGAGTAACATGTACGAATTAAAATAGATTACAAATCTCATGATCACATATAGATCACACCATGGGAGAGAGAGCTGAACCACATAGCTACCGGTAGAGCCATCGGCCTCGGGGGAGAACTACTCCCTCCTCATCATAGGAGACATCAACGGTGATGGAGATGGCGGTGGAGTCGATGGAGATGACTTCCGGGGGCACTTCCCCGTCCCGACAGGGTGCCAGAACAGAGATCTGTCCCCCCGAAACTTGTCAGCGGCGGAGCTACGGATGCATTTTGTGGAAAAGGTCGATGTTTTTAGGGTTTTCCCTCGGGGGGAGTATAAATAGGCGAAAGGGCGATGCCGGGGGGTGGCCAGGGGGACCCGCGCCACCCCATGGTGTGGCCACCCTGTGGCCCCCCTCCGGGGCTCTTCGGAACTTTTGGAAGATTCCTGGACTTCTAAGACTTCTGGCTTTCGAATTTTCCAATTCCGAGAATATTTCCAGAACAACTTTTCTGAAACTAAAAACAGCAGAAAACAGGGAACTGGCTCTATGGCATCTTGTTAATAGGTTAGTCCCGGAAAACGTGTAAAAATGCTACAAATAAGGTTGAAAACATGTACAATTGGCATAATATCATCATGGAGCATTAGAAATTATAGATACGTTGGAGACGTATCAAGCATCCCCAAGCTTAGTTCCTACTCGTCCTCAAGTAGGTAAACGACAAAAACAAATAATTTCTGAGGTGACATGCTACTAACATAAACTTGATCATTACAATGTAAAAGCATATGTAAGCTGAGATCATAGAACTTTAAACACATAGCAATCACTTTGCAGCATGAGGAGTATCTCAAATAAAGGATCATGGATAATAATGCAAAGAAAAATAAACGTTTGTTTCATGTATAGAGAAAGCATGGGAAAGTGGTATTTCGCTAGTCCTTAAGAGTGGGACAAAACATAAATGCCAGGACACCTTCAAAGTTCATGAGGAAGACTAGAGAAAATAATTTAAGAACAAATAATATCACACTATGAAGCAACTATTGATGCTTATGGGACAAATGCACATAAAACTCAGAATGGCAAAAATGCTCTCGCAACTGTGCATAAAGTTAGAAGATGGAGACTCAACATAAAAGTAAAAGAAAGGCCCTTCGCGGAGGGAAGCAGGGATCACTCACGTGCTAGAGATTTTTATTTTATTAAACAGAGGTATTAAATGTTTGACGCTCCTCCTATCCATCTTTCACAAACCATGGCTAACTGAATCCTCGGGTGCCTGCCAACAATCACATACCGTGGAGGAGTGTCTATATTTTAGGAGAGGTGTATGTTAATGTCAACGAATGGTAAACAGAAAATACAGTACGTCACAAGTCAACTGGATTCAGAAGAGCGGCTCCCATTGTGAAGGACGCAACCGGTGTAGAAGGTCATCCCTCTTTCTCTTTTGTTTACACAATTATGCTTTGACTGATAAATCAAGGGAAAAAATAGTGAAGAGAATTTGTTTGTATTAATTTGGGGCTGGGCACCCTGCTGCCAGCTCTTCTATCATTTGGATAAGCGGATGAAGCCACTAGTCCAGGGTGTGAAATCCAATCAACAAGTGAGATAAAGATTCTCTATTGACGTCCTCATGAGCAAAAACAAGAACACAAAACATGAGTAATTTTGAAAGCTTTAAAGGTAGAACATGAGAAATTTACTTGGAGTAGCAGTTAAAAACCACATGTAGGTAGGTATGGTGGACACAATGTGAAAACTTTGGTTTTAGGGAATTGGATGCACGAGTAGAGCTCATACTCAGTACAGGTGGAGGCTAGAAAAAGACTGGGAGCGACAAATAAAGAGAGCATAAGAGCCATAATCATGCATAGTGACATAAGCATCATTAATTAAAGCATAAAAGGTATCACAAGTTCAAAAACTAAGTGGTCATGGAGGCTATTCGTGACTGGTTCGTAGTCATAAACATAGTGTTAGCATGCGCCAAGTCAACCAAATAAAACATTCGAAAGAGAATACCATAAATTGATGCTTTACTATGACAAGAGCAACTCATGAATCTTTCAAGGCATATTAAACACTCTCAGATATTTGAGGCTATTCATGCTACTCAATAACCACAAGGCTTTAAAACTAAAATAACATTTAGCATGGCATGAAAAAAGTTCTATCCACAGTCTATACAAGCTTCTACTTGCACCGTTAGAAATTCTACTTCAGGCAGCCGTTTCTTTTCCCAACAAGCATCATACAAGACATGCTTTAACAAAAATTCTCTACATGCTACAGCAAGCAAACATGGGAGTACTCACATAACACTACTAAAACTAACAGCTCTGAATAAGATATGCATGAAAACAAAGGCTAAACGCGGTACTAGCAAAAGGTGAACACTCACAGAACAATAAGAATGAAAACTAGAGTGTTCTAAGCAATGAAAACGGAGCGTGTCTCTCTCCCACACAAGTATGATAAGATCCAACCATAAACTAAATCAAATAAAAAATAAAAACTGAAAGCAAAAAATAAAAGACGCTCCAAGTAAAGCACATAAGATGTGACCGAATAAAAATATAGTTTCACTAGAAGTGACCTGATAATTTGTTGATGAAGAAGGGGATGCCTTGGGCATCCCCAAGCTTAGATTCTTGAGTCTTCTTGGAATTTGCTGGTATGTACCTCCGGGGAATCCTCAATCTTAGGCTCTTCACCTTTGTTGATCACATCATATCATCCTCTTTCTTGACCCTTGAAAACTTCCTTCACAGCAAACTTCTCACAATCTTCATTAGCAATGTTAATGCAATCGAAATAATGAATTCACATGTTTAAGTTTCAACACAAGGATAACACTCATAAACACATTAGATACTGTCACAACTTATTTTAAAACTCTTTTTCTCAAAAGAACACCAAAAGAAAGAGATTAAGATGCAAATGCAATTATTAGCAGAAATCTGTCAAAGCAGAACAACAGGTAAAGATGATTTTTTTCGAAAATCTTCTGTTGCTAAAATCAAACAGTGGTAAACTAAGAAAAGTTGCGAAATTAGCTTAGGAATAAGCACAAACAATTTCAGATCATTCTGATCTTCCAGGATTTATATGATGTTTTACGGTGGACAGCAGAAATCTGTTTTCTGCGGAGAAATCCGAAAACCAACTCCAACTTTCGTCAGAAACTTTACTTGGCACTACTAAAACATGAAAAGTAAGATACAAAGGAGTTTCTACAGAAGTATACAACCCCTTGACTCAAAGAAAACAGAGAAAAACAATGCAAAAAATAAAAACATGGGTTATCGTCCAAGAAGTGCTTTTCTTTAACGCCTTTTAGCTAGGCATGATAATTTGAGAAGGTGCTCACATGAGAAATACGAATTGAAGCAAAAGAGAGCACCAAGAAGAAAATATAAAACAAATTTAAGTCTAACCCACTTCCTATGAAAAATAATCTTGTAGAAAAACAAGTCATGAAAACACAAAGCAACAAGCATAGGAAAGCAAAACAAGTGCAACTTCGTAATTTTCAACATAAAGAGGGAAAACTTGATATTGTTGAGATGCATAAAATTATGTTTCCCTCTCTCATAATAACTTTCAGTATCATCATGAATAAAATTAACAATATAACTATCACAAGAAACATTCTTATCATGATCCACATGCATAAAAGAATTAATACTCTCCACATAAGCATAGTCATTCTTATAAATAGTAGTGGGAGCAATTTCAACAAAATAGCTATCATTATTATTATCATCACCATAATCATTAAATATAGGAGGCATATTGTAATCATAATTAATATTTTCTTCTATTGTAGGTCGACTGAAAATATCATATTCATCATTGTAAACAGGTGGAACTAGAATACCACAATCATTATAATCATCATATATTGGAGGCAAAGTATCATCAAAGAAAATTTCCTCCTCAAAACTTGGGGGACTAAAAATATCATATTCATCAAAAGTAGCTTCCCCAAGCTTATACTTTTCCATGGCATTAGAAATAATGGTGTTCAAAAAATTCATACTAATAACATTGCTACTAGCTTTCAAATAAAGCTCCATAGGTTTTTCAATTTTCTCTTCAAACACTTCATGTCCTAACTCAAGATAATAAATATTATAAAGCTCTCTCATATTTTTGTTGTTATCCATTAAGCCTAACTAGTGAAAATAAAAACAAGGAACAAGTGAAAACAAGCCTAACTAGTGAAAACAAGAAACAAAAAGATATAATTGAAGGATCTAAAGTAAATAACTTCGAGCACTCACACCCGAGGATGTGAGTACCTTTTACCTTACCTCCCCGACAACATTGACAGAAAAGAGCTTGATGTCTACGCACGCTTCTATTCTTGTAGACAGTGTTGGGCCTCCAACTTCAGAGGTTTGTAGAACATCAGCAAGTTTCCCTTAAGTGGATCACCGAAGGTTTATCGAACTCGGGAGGTAGAGGTCAAAGATATCCCTCTCAAGCAACCCTGCAATCAAGATACAAGAAGTCTCTTGTGTCCCCAACACACCCAATATACTTGTCAGGTATATAGGTGCACTAGTTTGGCGAAGAGAGAGTAAAATGCAAGTAATATGGATGATAATAAGTGATAATACCAATCTGAAATAAAATGCCAGCAAGCAAACATGTAGCAGAACAGGCGGAAAACGGTGTTTCAGTGCTTGGAAATAAGGCCTAGGGCTCCTACTTTCACTAGAGGACACTCTCAACAATGATCACATAATTGAATAACTAGATAGCTTATCTCACTATGCTACTCTTAACCCTCTCCGTTTGGATAACGAACAGTAATCATTGCGTAGGGTTGTAAAAAGCATTCTTAAAGTAAGCATCCCATGTCTAATTAACCCCACGCTGTCACTATGAGCGCCCTAGAAGGTACTAGACAAACACCACAATTCATAGAGGAGACACACACGATGCGCATACTGTCATCTTCACACCGCGATACAAGGTGACACCATAGTTCATATTAATGAAGCACTTGAGTAGCAAAAGATGAAGAGTAACATCTACGAATTCAAATAGATTACAAAGCTCATGATCACATATAGATCACACCATGGGAGGGAGAGATGAACCACATAGCTACCGGTAGATCCCTCAGCCTCGGGGGAGAACTACTCCCTCCTCGTCATAGGAGACAGCAACGGCGATGGATATGGCGGTGGAGTCGATGGAGATGACTTTCGGGGGCACTTCCCCATCCCGGCAGGGTGCCAGAACAGAGATCTGTCCGCCGAAACTTGTCGGCGGCGGCGGCGGAGCTACGGATGTATTTTGTGGAAAAGGTCGATGTTTTTAGGGTTTTCCCTCGGGGGAGTATAAATAGGCGAAAGGGCGATGCCGGGGGATGGCCAGGGGGCCCACACTCCTAGGTGGCGCGGCCAGGGGGACCCGCGCCACCCCATGGTGTGGCCACCCTGTGACCTCCCACCGGAGCTCTTTGGGACTTCTGGAAGCTTTCGGGACTTCTAAGACTTCTGGCTTTCGAATTTTCCAATTTCGAGAATATTTCCAGAACAACTTTTCTGAAATTAAAAACAGTAGAAAATAGGGAACTGGCTCTTTGCATCTTGATAATAGGTTAGTCCTGGAAAACGTGTAAAAATGCTATAAATAAGGGAGAAAACATGTAGAAATTGGCATAATATCATCATGGAGCATCAGAATATTATAGATACGTTGGAGACGTATGACAGTGCTGTTCTCGAAACATTTTCGCTGCTCTGGCTCTAATCCATAAAGGATGCCGCAATGAACTGTATTGTGGTCTTCTTGTTGAGTCAGGTAAACATTTTTATCTTCATCGTAAGCATCTTCTGCGGGCTGGTCACCTCGCGGTGCATCAAGCACATAGAGCTTCTTGCAAGCGGTGAGGAGAATCCTCAGGTTAAGGGCCCAGTTGGTAAATTTGCTTCCATTGTTCGCTAGTATTTCTTTCTCCGTGAACATATTGAAATTGAAGGTAGGTGGTGCCATGATCTACAACATATTTGCAAAGACTATTTAGACTAGGTTTATGATAAATTAAGTTCAAGTTAATTCTAAAATTATCCCATGAACTCCCACTCGAAAACAACATCCCTCTTAGTCGTCTTTAGTGATTACACGAACCAAATTTACTACACCGAAACCGATCATCACGTGAGACGGTGTAGTTGCAAAGGCGAACATCAACATGTTCATCATATCATCCATATGACTCATGCTTTACCTTTTGGTTATGTGTTCTGAGGCCATGTCTGTGCATGCTAGGCCCGTCAAGTAGAACCGTTGTATTTTGTGTGTTTCAAGGCCATCTCTGTACATGCTAGGCTTGAAAACACCTGTTGTATGCGAACGTTGAGTCTATCACACCCGATCATCACGTGGTGTCTTGAAACGACGAACTTTCTTAACGGTGCATACTTAAGGAAGAACACGTTATTATCTTGATGTTAAGTGAGATGGGTAATCTTATAATGCTACCGTCGCGATCTAAGCAAAATAAGATGCATAAAAGGATTAACATCACATGCATGGATAATGTGATATGATATGGTCCTTCTTGCACTTGATCTCCATCTTGTGCATCATGGTATGATCTCCATCATTCCACCGGCGTGGCACCAAGGTCCGTGGCACCTCCATCTTGATTGTCCATTACAACATATCACATGGATATGATATACAACACGCAGGCCATAAAAAAAAGACAACCATATGGCTCCTGCAGGTATGACAATAATTTACAAAAGATATCATCTCATACATAAAATTTGTAACATTGACCATATCACATCACATTCCCTGCAAAAACAAGTTAGATGCCTCTAATTTATTTTTGCATATTTTACGTGGATTGGGCTTACGAGGATAGAGCCGTTCATACCTACGTACAAGAGCCACAACATTGATAAAACATATTTTTAACAATCGTTCGTAGATTAGATCTTAACTATAGTAGGAGAAACGGACACCCCCTCAGCCACAAGTGAGACAGGTCTCGTGTACATCGTACACGTAAAGTTAGTCTAGGGCAGCTTCATCCTATTATGCCACTAAGATCATAAAATACTCAAGGAGGCAATAACATGATCATCAACACCCACATACTCCTATGTGTTCTATCTGTACAAATCATCTATGCATAGATCCGGATCTGATACCACTGAAGGGTACGTTGCATAGAAAACAAAAAAATTCCTATGCGAGATAAACCAGAAGGGCCAAGATCTAATCTAGCAGATGAAAGGTAACGGGGAGAAAGAGTCTTAAGAGACATAACCCGGTAGACTCTAAGAATTACGACATTAAATATCGTTGTTGGCGTAGTCGTACTCACGCCGATCCCGAGAGCGAGAAGATGTGCACCGCAATCCGGTGGTGCCTCCGTGATCGGTCACACGTTCAGCTCGATGAAGACCTTCGTTCCCTTGATCTAGCGGGGCAGCGGAAGTAGAGGATCCTCCAGAACTCCAGCAGCACGACGGGGTGGTGGTGGTTAAGAATCCCTCGGCCAGGGCTTTGCCAAGCTGGAGACCATAGAATGGAGCAGCGGGTGGAGAGGAAGGGAGGTGGGACAAGTGTGTGAGAAGGAGGAGCTCTCACCCTCCTTTTATTGGTGAGGGGGAGGCAGCCCAAAAGGGGGCTGCGGCCAGCCATGGGGTGCCCCCACCTCTTCCCTCTTAATGTGAGTGGACACTCCACTCACACCCACTCATGCTTCCATAATTTCTCACTTAGAAAATCCAAAGGTTTTTCTTTAATAAATAAATAAAACATGTTTATTTCTTTATTTTATATTTGTTAATTCTATTAACAAACATTTGCATATAACACCTCGAATGATTTGTCAATTCTATTAACAACCATTCGACAAAAAAACCCTTGAACTATTTCAATTTCCCCGAAACTATTTTGGTGTTGTCCAAAACATTCTTCGATATTCCATATCCTCTCAAATGTGTCATCGAACCTTAAGTGTGTCACCCTACGGTTCGCGAATAATATAGACATGATTGAGACTCCTCTCCGATCAATAATCAACAGCGGGATATGGAGATATGTGATGACTCCTATACATTAAATGATTAATCTCGTGATCATGTGAACCATCAACATCGTAACTAACTCCCTTTATCTCGCGATATTTTACTTGTCCGAGATCCGATCATCGGTATCAACCATACCTTGTTTGATCTCGTTACCGACAAGTACTCTTTTACTCGTTCCGTGATATGACATCCTTGTGACCTAGTCACGTGCTTGCAAGCGGTGCCAGTGTGATATCACCGAGAGGGCACAAAGTATATCCCTCCGTCATTTTGGATGGAAAAATCCCACTCTTGGTCCATGATCCTCAACTAACACTTTTCCAATACCTAACTCCACCTTTATAGTCACCCAGTTATGGTGTGACGTTTGATGTCATCAAAGTACTATTTCGGCATTAGGGATTGACATGATCTCATGGTCTAAGGAATAAGGTTACTCCGAATGTAAGACATAACAATATAAACTAAATGACTTGATCGTATTGTTATACTTAGTTAGGGTCTAAGTTCATCGCATCATTCTCCTAATGACATGACCCCGTTATTAACAACATCCTATGCTCATGATCAGGAAACCTTGATCATGGGTTAATCAACGAGCTAGTTAAAAGAGAGGATTTACTAGGAACGGTTTTTTGTTTATTAATCACACATGTATCAACGAAACTGGTTAATACAATTCTTGCATGAGAAATAAACATCTAACATAAACAAGGAATAACATAATAAACACTTTATTATTGCCTCGCGGGCATATTCCCTTCAATTTATGCATTCAATTATGTTATTATTGTTGAGAGTGTCCTCTAGTGAAACTAGGAGCCCTAGGCCTTATTTCCAAGCATTGAAGCACCGTTTTCCGCTTGTTCTGCTGCATGTTTTCTTGTTGCCATTTTTTTCAGATTGTTATTATCACTTATAATCATCCATACTACTTGTATTTTACTCTCTCTTCGCCGAACTAGTGCAACTATATACCTGACAAGTATATTGGGTGTGTTAGGGACACAAGAGACTTCTTGTATCTTGATTGCAGGGTTGCTTGAGAGGGATATCTTTGACCTCTACCTCCCTGAGTTCGATAAACCTTGGGTGATCCACTTAAGGGAAACTTGTTGTTATTCTACAAACTTCTGCACTTGGAGGCCCAACACTGTCACAAGAATAGAAGCGTGTGTAGATATCAAGCTCTTTTTTGGCGTCATTGCCGGGGAGGTAAGGTAGAAGGTACTCATATCCTGTGTGAGTGCTCGGATTTATTTCCTTTAGATTCTGCAATTATATCTTTTTGTTTCTAGTTTTTATTTTTACTAGTTAGGCTTAATGGAAAACGACAAAAATATGAAAGAGCTTTATAATATTTAGCTTGAGTTAGGACATGAAGTGTTTGAAGAGAAAAATAAAAAACCTATGGAGCTTTATTTGCATGCTAGTATCAATGTTATTAGTATGAATTCTTTGAACACCATTATTGCTAATGCTACGGAAAAATCTAAGCTTGGGGAAGCTAGTTTTTATGAAAATGATATTTTTAGTCCCTCAAGCACGGAGGAACAAATTTACTTTGATGATACTGTGCCTCCAATATATGATTATTATAGTTATTGTCGTATTCTAGTTCCACCTACTATTGATGATAAATTTTATTGTGGTCGTGATATGCCTTCTATATATGATGATTACAGTGATGATTATGATATTTTCAGTCCACTCACTATTGAGGAGAAATTAATTATGATTACGATATGCCTCCTATATTTGATGATTATGGTGATGAGAATGATAATGATAGCTATTTTTTTGAATTTTCTCCCACTACTATTAATGAGAATCACTATGCTTATGTGGAGAGTATCAATTCTTTTATGCATGTGGATCATGATAAAAATGTTTTATGTGATAGCTATATTGTTGAGTCTATTCATGATGCTACTGAGAATTATTTTGAGAGAGGAAAATACGGTTATGGAAATCTCCATGTTATTAAATTTCCTCTCTTTATGATTAAAGTTTTGAGCTTTCTCTTGTGTTACTTCTATATGCTGGTTTCTTCAAGACCCACTGGTCATTACGAAAGAGGGAAACATGGTTTTATATATCTCAATAATATTAAGTTTCCCCTCTTTATGTTGAAAATTTTGAAGTTGCACTTATTTTGCCTTCCTATGCTAGCTTTGTGCTTCATTGATTTGTTTTCTTACAATACTCCTATGCAAAGGAAGAGTGTTAGGTATAAACATGTTTTATATATGCTTCTTGATGCTCTCTTTTATTTTTCAAATCTTATCTGTCGTGGGAAAGTTACGGCAGATGTTACCGGAGGTAACTTAGGTTGGGGTAAATCGACTCTGGTGTTTGGGAGAGGGTTTAGCTCAGATCGGGCACTAGATTTATCCTGGTTCAGCCTCTCCATCGGAGATGATAGCTTACTTCCAGTTAGGCTCATACTGATTGGCGATCTAGAGGCTCGGGCTACAATGTCGCCGAGACTCCAATCTAGGGTTACAAGTACTTGTTCTCGATAACTAGATTAACTCGAATCTTTCTAACCTCTCGCTACGCCCTAGGAACCGGTTTATATATAATACCCGGTTTCCTGGCTTTCCTTACAAGATACATCTAGAGTCCTACTCGGGGTCTATACGTAACCCTAAATTATTATCTGTGACCTCCAAGGCTTGGACTCCATGAATCGCACCGTCTTTCAGGTCTTCTAGAACCTCCCTTTCCCTGAGCCAGGTTACCAATTCGACTGCTGGCCCATCAGTGACACTCGGCCCAGCATCATATTACAAGGTCTCGCTTAAACTTCTCCCAGTCGGGTCTTTGTTCGTCTGCATGGGCCTACCGGGTTATTATCCCCCAACAGTAGTCCCCAGAATAGCTTGGGCATCTTGGTTGGCGCGCCCTTTCTTGTAGCTTCAAACTTTAAGCATAAGACAAACCTCCAACCATGAAGCGCATGCTATTCCCTGCAAAACAATAAACATTTATATACAATAGTGTTATAGGTTAGATTGCTTTAACTATAGCTAGGCCGGCTCTTTCGGAGGTCCATATAATAACCCTACCATTGTATTAATTCGAGTATCAATTCTCAAATCAACTCTTCATAGTGACCATTCATAACCCGACTTTCAAATTCCTCATAAGCTAGTCCGAATAATAATTCCGAGACCGGCTCTTTTGGCAGGTCATTTATAACTCAGGCTGCATGAAAATAACTCCCAAGATCGTGTTTCCGTAATCAACGGGCCAAGTATCATATCCCGCGATTTTCTCCATTTTACCGTTATCATTCTAGGGTTTTCACCGCGCCTATAAATACAGGGCACAGTGAAACCCTAATCACAAAACGCCATATCCCTCCACTTCATCTTCAACCTTGAGCCGCGCCATTGGAGCTCAAGACCGAGCTTGGAGCTCAAGACCAAGCTTCACGCGCTCGCCGCCGCAGCTCACCAGAATCGGCCCGCCGGTCCGTCGCCGCCGCGCCGCGTTCAACAAACCCCATCTCCGCCGCCGGTTCCTGGTACACACTCCTAGATCTAAGTTTCCATTTCTAGATCTTGAACTTGCGTTCTTCGTGTTCATCGCATTCGTTCCTTTTCTCATTTTGTTTTTCCTTTTCGGTTTTCATTAGATCTTTTCCAATGGCTCCCAAGGCTGCTCCTAGGTCCAAGGCCAAGGCCACGGCTCTGAAGCAGAAGCCGAGTCAGACCATTACGGCCAACTGGGCCAGATCGACTGTCACGCAGGCCAAGATGGAAGAGCTGGCGAAGTTTGGGGTCCTCCCTCCTCAATCGGAGATCTCATGGAGGGCTCCGAAGAGAAGAGTCGGCCTTCAGCCGAAGCAGGTGAAGTTGTAGTTTTTCTCGAACATGTGACTCGGGGTTTTCGTCCCCCGGGTCACCCTTTCTTTCGTGAGGTCCTTCACCACTACAAACTTAGGGTATTTGACATAGGCCCAAATTCGATTCTTAACATTTGCCACTTCATCGTTCTTTGCGAGTCGTACCTCTGCATCGCCCCCAATCTTGCTTTATTACTTGAGCACCATGCCGCGAAACTACGGATGGTCCCCTCCTTGTCTGTGGAGGCGTGGCCATCCAAAGACGCAAAAAATCTCTGATGCCGACTCTTAATCTTCACTCCCACGTGAAGCACTGGCAAAAAACCTTCTTTTATTGCAAAGACACTTCATCACCCGGCGAGAAGCCTCTGCCGGGTTTTTCTACCGAAACCCTTTCTCTTAGTGACAACCTGAGCGCCTTCGCCTCAGAGGCCGATAGACTGGCCATCCAACCCCTCCTTCTCAAACTCTCTGTCTTAGCAGCCCACGGTCTTTGTGGGCTGAATCTAATCAAGACCTGGATCAGCTGTAGGATCGAGCCCAATAGTATTCCCAAGAAAGTTCTTTGCGAATACTCGGGCCATTTGACCGACTCTCTCCGATACTCGGAGAAGTCATACCCGGCCGTCGATGTTAACAAGGACATGAAGAACTTTCTGGCCGAGAAGGTGGAGGTCACCAGGAGCATCTCTGGACTCTCCCCCTTCTCCCTCTCAAACCCGCCTCCACTAGTGAGAACCGACTAATCTCCACTGTACCTATTGGGTTTTCAAACATGCGTATACTAACTTTTACTTTTGCTGTTCTTACTCAGGAATCTGATGATTTGTGGAAGATTGAATTGCCTCCTCCTTCAGGAAACTCGGACGACGAAGAGCCGAGTGACAACGATGAAGGTGATTCCGAGTTACTAAACAACTTTTTTGTTGACTTACTAGATCAAGACTCTCCTCCCACCTTCATTCCTGACATTCCCACCTTCATTCCTGACGAAAAAGCCGGCTCTCAATCTGAAGGGAGCGAGGCCGAGCCTGAGGCCGAGTTAGGCAAGAAGAGGAAGGCCAGGGGAGTTACATTCCAGGTACCAAACTCCTTCATCACCACAGAGCCGTACTCACATGCTGGTATGTGCAAACTTAACGATTATCTAACTATTGTATTATCACAGAAAGCTGCATCTCCTCCAATCAAGCGACGGGCAACCCGGTCTTCGCCGGGTGATGAGGGCCTCAACCCCGGAATTCCTCTTCAATCGCCCGCTCGCCGAGCCGGTACTCCTTCATCTTATCATGATTGCGTTCCTCAAAAATATCCATCTCCGAGTCACCCTTTAGCCGGAAAACTCCGAGTCTCAATTTCCAATTCTCTGTCAGTGTCTTCCGGGTCAAGCAACGATCTCCCCAGTGATTTTGTCATGAATAGCGGGTAAATTTCATAACTTGCTTGACTATATCCCATATACTTTGCATGTTACATCTTTATCAACCACTAAACATATTGTTTTTCTTCCCTCAGAGCCAAGGTCACGCTCAGCGATCCGGTTGAGACCCCCGCCGAAGACCTGAAGGCGGATGACCCGGAAAGTGGAGCTAATCCCCCACCCACCGAAGAGCCGACTAACGTGGCAAACCCGGCGACTGAGTCTCATCCTCATGCTCCCCAGCCGACTGATCTCGAGGTTGAATACCTTGGGACAAAAAGGCAGCTGCTACTCCAAATACCGCCGCAGGCCAGATTTGACGCGGAGGAACAAAAGGCAGCGCCACCACCGGCTGACCGGGATGCTATCTCTTCCAGGCCGACTCTTAGTGGCCATGAGTTTGAAAAGCTATTGAAGGAGTATCGCACCTTGAAGGCCACTGAAGACGAGATTGTCGAGTCTTTGGCAGCTGAGCACCAGGTTTGTTTAACTAATGTTATTTATATGCTTATCCTAGTCCCCAAGTTCCGAGTGAATTGTCCACAGTCACTCGGTACTTGCAAATACAACTGAAACCCAGCAAAACCGACTGATATTGCTTTGCCCTTTTCAGGCTTACGTAACTCGGACTGATGAAGTACTGGCAAAAACAAACGAACTCCTGCAAGCTGAAGTGAAACTCTGTGAAGAACTGGAGGCCAACCTCAAGGATCTCTCCAAGAAACACAACAAGCAAAAGAAGAAACTCCGGAGCGCTGAGGAGCTCGTCAAGAAGCTCGCAACTTTCATAGCCGAGACATATGACTTCATCATAGGTAAGGCACATCTATTTTCCGACTATCGCTTTTCTGTTACTCGGATTTCCCTATTTTACAAGGTTTTGACCCGGAACGCCCTATCTTACTCCCGTTTTTGTATTGCAGGTCCGAATGAAGTTGCTGGGGAACATGACGACCTCCACAAGCTGAAAATACTCAAGACTGTCATCCGGCAATTTTCGGCAGGGACCAAATGGACACTCGAAGCTGTGAAGTTAACCGGTGATTACACCGGTGTAACACACATGCTTGAGGCATACTCGACAGTCCCTGCTTGGATTGATGCCTGGAAGCGCTCAGCATGCCGGGTTGGCGTGATACGCGGCCTTGCGTTGGCTAAGGCCTACTACCCGAAGATTGAGCCGGCAATGCTCGTAAACGGGTTTCCCGAGTTTAAGACCGATGGTACTAAATTCTCGGGAAAAGACCTCAAGGCCATCAACAACCAGATTCGACACTCGGCCAGCTTGATCGCAGAAAACCTCGTCGTGAACAAGCTTACCGCCCCATATGATGATGAAGATAAGCTTGTGCCCTTCCAAGCTCCTGCGCCCTTTGACATGTTATCTCGCTTCAAGGCGGAGCTTGCCAAGAAAAAGGCCGAGGCCGGTTCTGCACCAACTTTATCAACTCCGGTAGTTCCTCCTCCATCTCGTGCTCCCTCCGCGGGTGACCCGGACATTGAAACGTAGAAGGCATCAGAGGAGACTACCGAAGACCCGGCCACCAAGACCACGCAGGATGACTCGGCTGCAGCAGCCGAGTAATGTACTCCCTTTTATCAGTAAACAACCATTCGGCCGATGGGCATTGTAATATGCCTTTTAAACACTTCTATTTGATAGTGCGCCTGTGCACTTTTTGATATTCTTCTTAAGGATTGTAATAGTTTAAACTTCTGTGGTTTCGATGACCCTTTTGGTTGTCGGTTTGGTATGCACTTTATAAACCCATTTTTGCACAACCTTACTGTTATGTGCTTTGTGAGAAAGATGCCGAGTCTTGGTCTTAGGATTGTGAAAAATTTTACTCACAAGTCCCCAAGACCCAGATTCTGGGTCTGAGGATTCTTAACTTGAGAAGTTTTGTTTTCTCAAGTCCCCAAGTCCCAAACTTTCATTGACATGAAGGTGAAGGCTTAATTTGTGCAACATCACCCCTTATAAATTCCTGATATCTATGTATGCTTGTACGTTTTGAAGTTATGTGTAATATGTAATGAGTTTCCGGCTGTCGCCTTTGCTCTGCATAACTTATGGTTTAGATGATCCTTTTGACCCTTCTGAAGCTATAAGCCGTTTTTCGCATGGATTTTCAATGTTGCTATAACTCTAATAAAAGCAGGGTCAGGCAAGTCCCAATGGGCATCATGACTGATTGGATTTATAGGTTAGCAAACACGCCATCTTGTTGCGAGTCACATCAAGCTTAAGCCAAAAAGGTCAAGAAAAAATCTGGCTCTATTGTCCGGGTTACGAGATTGCAACTGTACTTATTGCAAGTAATCAGTCCTCACAACCGAGTGGCATCATGGCCGGGTCTGAGTATACAACTGTGCTATTCAAGCAATCAGCCCCCAAGACCTACATATGTGTACTATGCAACAGTAGGCTTTCTGCTCTACCGGCTTACAGATAGCTTGGACACGAAAAAAGGGACAGATGCGCAAATTTAGACCTACTAAATCATACGCCTTACTATTGGAAGACATATTTGACTGAAACAACACACTAGTAAATACAAAGCATGATCAATTATAGAAAAATATGCAAGAAACTGACAAAATTTAAGGAACATAATAACTATCATGATTTAACCATTTCTTTATTGATATGAAAAGGTTAGGTCAGCAGGCCGCCTCACTAAAAACCCTCCAGTCCCCGTAGGTACCCTGGATAGGAAAAGAGCACGTCTGAAACCTGCTGCCTGTTACATCGTGTAATACAATTTGCAAAACGAGTCTAAGCTAAGTGTAGTAAGGGCGCAACTGGGCCACATTCCATGGTCGTTCGCGCTCTTGCATGGAGAAGGTGGAATGATCAGTGTCGTTCACATGGTCCGACTCTTTCCTTGCATCCACCAGGTAATACGACCCGTTGTGCAGATTTCGGCTTATAATGAACGGACCTTCCCATGGGGAAGATAACTTGTGTTTTCCCTCTTTGGATTGCACCAAACGCAGCACCGGGTCTCCTTCTTGAAAAACACGCGTCTTGACCCGGCGGCTATGATATCGCCGTAAATCCTGCTGATATATTGCGGACCGTTCCAATGCTTGCTCCCTGTGTTCTTCTAACATGTCCACAGCGTCCTGCCGGGTCTTCTCGTTTTCCACCTCAACATAAGCCGTCACTCGTGGCGTCATGGATAATATCACTTGGGAGGACCGCCTCTGCACCATAAACCATAAAAAAC
This sequence comes from Alopecurus myosuroides, assembly GCA_028641055.1. NCBI lineage: Eukaryota > Viridiplantae > Streptophyta > Magnoliopsida > Poales > Poaceae > Alopecurus > Alopecurus myosuroides. Next base: position 270,921,299 of record CM054062.1, on the reverse strand, counting down.
AGGGTCATTTGAGTAGACCTGTTAGGTGTAGTATTGATTCCCCAAACCATAGAGGGTAACTCCTCAACCCATGCTCCACCAGCTCGGAGACACTGGACTCGTAACCGTGGTTTTAATCCACGAAGTAGCTCTTAGTTTGCTCTCTCCACCTGACCATTGGCTTGTGGATGGGCCACCGAGGCTACATCAAGTCGAATGCCATTGTTTCCACAGAATTTCTCCATCCCTCCTAAGGACATATTGGTTCCATTGTCTGTGATTATGCTGTGGGGGTATCCAAACCGATATATGATCTTCTTCAAGAATTGCACAGCTATGGCCGCTTCACAGTTCGTAACTGGCATGACCTCAACCCACTTTGTGAACTTATCGACGGCCACCAGTAGATGAGTCTTTTTGCACGGAGACATGTGGAAAGGGCCTACCATATCCATACCGCAAACAGCGAACGGCCAAGTCAATGGAATTGTCCGCAGCTCCATAGCCGGCACATGGGTTTGTCGGGCATACCTATGACATCCATCACATCTTGCCACCAAGCGTTATGCGTCTGCTAAAGCCGTAAGCCAAAAGAAACCGTGCCGATACGCTTTGGCCACAAGGGATCATGTGGAGGCATGGTGTCCACAATCACCTTCATGGATTTATGTCAATATTTGTCGGCCTTCTTCTGGAGCTACGCAGCGTAAAAATACACCTGTAGCACTTCTCTTATAAAGCTCACCGCTAATGATAGAGTAACCTTTTGCCCGTCTCTGGATTTGCCGGGCTACGACTTCCTGCTGTGGTAGCTCGCCCCGTAATAGGAACGCCAGGAACGGCTCAGTCCATTCTGGAATAGCGCGCACCGCGGCCACAAATTCCGAGTCTGGGTCTCGGTGGGCTATTTCTTCTTCTGACTCGGTTTTAACGGAAGCCTGCCACAATTCATCCAAGAAAACATTAGGCGGGACCGGCTCTCGGCGAGAGCCGAGTCTCGATAGTGCATCCACAGCCTCGTTCTTACGCCGGTCAATGTGCTCCACCTGATACCCTGAGAAAGACCCGGCTACTTTGTCCACCTCTCTGCGGTATGCTGCCATTGTTGCATCCTTCCTGTCCCACGTTCCTGAGACCTGCTGTTCCACAAGATCCGAGTCACCGTAGCACCATATACGCTTAATGCTCATCTCCTTTGCTACACGCAATCCATGCAACAAGGCCTCGTACTCGGCTACATTGTTAGAGCAATCAAAATGAATTTGCAAAACGTAGCGCAACTTATCTCCTTTTGGTGATGTGAGCAGAACACCCGGCTCCCGATCCTTCATACTGCTTGGAACCATCGAAATGCATAACCCAAGATTCTGAACTTGGCACTAACAAGGGCACGCTTGTCTGAGTCCAGTCATTGACAAAATCAACCAGCGCCTGAGACTTGATTGCAGACCGGGGCTCATAATTGATGTGATACTCACCCATCTCGATGGCCCACTTGGCTACCCTACCTGTAGCATCTGAATTTCTTAAGATATCTGCCATGGGTATGGAACTTAGCACCGTTATGGGGTGTTCTTGAAAATACGGCTTCAATTTCCGACTGGCCATGAATACCCCAAACACTAGCTTTTGCCAATGCGGATACCGCTGCTTTGCCTCTGATAAGACCTCGCTCACGTAATAAACCGGCCGTTGCACCGGGTAATCCTTTCCATCCTCTTTACGCTCGACCACAACTACTGCACTAACTGCTCGAGGCCCGGCCGCAACATACAGCAACATGGGCTCTTTGGGACCCGGCGCCGCCAAAACCGACGCTTCAGATAGCTGCTTCTTCAGAGCTTCGAACGCCTCGTCCGCCTCTTGATCCCATACAAAATTATCTGTTTTCCTTAATAGTCAGTATAGGGGTATTGCCTTTTCTCCGAGCCGAGATATGAACCGGCTCAACGCTGCTACGCATCCTGTAAGTTTCTGAACATGTTTCAATTCCTATGGCTTTTTTAAGCTCTGAATAGCTTTGATCTTCTCCGGGTTAGCCTCGATCCCTCGCTCAGAAACGATGAAACCAAGTAGTTTCCCTGCAGGAACTCCGAACACACATTTTGTTGGGTTGAGCTTCATTTTGTATCTTCTCAGGTTCTTGAAGGTCTATTTTAGGTCATCAATGGACATTTATACGTTCCTTGTTTTGATCACCACATCATCGACATAAGCATGGACATTGCGCCCAATCTGATCCTCAAAGCACTTCTAAATGCACCGCTGGTATGTTGCACCGGTATTTTTCAATCCAAAGGTCATGGTTTTGTAACAAAAAGCTCCAAAGGGGGTTATGAACGACGTCTTATCCCAATCCTCCTCTTTGAGCTTTATCTGATGATACCCGGAATAGGCATCCAGAAAGCATAGCAAGTCACTTCCCGCCACCGCGTCTATGATCTGATCTATCCTTGGAAGCGCGAACGGGTCTTTTGGACAATGCTTGTTGAGACTCGTGTAATCTATGCACATTCTCCACTCGTTATTCTTTTTCAACACTAAGACCGGGTTAGCCAACCACTGGGGGTGGAAAACCTCCATGATAAAGCCGTCTGCTAAGAGCCGAGCTACCTCTGCTCCTATAGCCTTTCTTCTTTCTTCATTCATTTTCCTTAGGCCCTGCTTCACTGGCCGGGACTTGGGGTCAACATGTAAGCTGTGCTCAGCGAGTTCAGTCGGGATGCCCGGCATGTCGCTAGGCGTCCATGCAAGAACATCCTGATTCTCACGGATAAACTCGACGAGCGTGTCTTCCTCCTTGTTATCCAGGTTGGACCCTACGGCGAACTGCTTGGAAGGGTCGCCCTCAATGAAAGCCACCATCTTTGTACCTTCGGATGCTTTAAACTTAGATCTCTCATCATCAGTATTTGGTTTTTTCAAAGCTGTTCGATCTTCCGGTTCTACCTGAGACCTATAATACCTGAGCTCTTCCTTTGTACAGGCTTGTTCTGTGAGTGCCGCATCTCCCTCATCACACTCTGCTGCCACAGCCCTGTTCCCATGAATAGTGATGTCCGTTTAGGACCCGGAATTTTCAACTATAGGCTAAACGTAACACGGTCTTGCCATGAACTTGGCGTAAGCCGGCCTTCGAAACAGCGCGTGATAAGGACTGCGCAATTTCACTACCTCGAATGTGAGCCACTCTACTCTGTAATTATCCTTGGATTCTCCAAAAGCAACCTCCAACGATATCTTTCCCTCAGGGCAGGCCGAATGTCCTTGTACAATTCCGTGAAAAACTGTGGAGCTTTTCTGCAGCTGAGACTCTTTGAGCCTCATACGCAAAAAGGTCTCCCAATATAGGATATTAATACTGCTCCCGCCATCCATCAGAACCTTCTTTAACTCGTAGCCATTGACCTGCGGCGCTACTACCAAAGCTAGCAAACCCGGATGTTCTATTGCTTCCGGGTGATCCCTTCTACTCCATGTTACTTCCTGATCTGACCATCTCAGGTATCTTGGAACACCCGAAGAAACCGAGTTTACAGATCTTTTGAGTATTTTTCTTTCCCTCTTTGTGGTCCTAGTGGTGTGAACATGATATTGTCCTAGCTGCTTTGGGTTACTCTGAAAACCCCCTGCACCACCCTGGTTATTGCCCGCGTTACCAGCTCCTGTGTTGCCTGCGGGGGGTGGGTCGTTGCCCTGGTTTCCACCCAGACCCGACCCTCCTCCCCGGCCTGCACCTTGCAGGGCCTTCTGTATTTCCTCATTTTTCCACCTTTGTATATCCACACATTGCTCCAATGAATGGTTGGCCGGCCTGCCATTCCTACTATGGCGCGGGCAAGGCATCTTGAAGGCTTCTATGTGGTTAGTCGGCCGCGGTGGCCCTTCATAATTGCCTCCTCCGTTGAAGTTTCCTCCGTTAAAGTTTTCGTCCGCTCTGGGCCTTGCAAACCCTGGCCTCAGTATTGGCGACTAACTCGGAGCCCCCCTCATACGGACGTTTATGCTGGTTGTTTCCATTACCACCATTGTTACCTCCATTGTTATTCGGTGCAGCCCCATTATCGGTTCTTCCATTACTGTTCACATTAGCTTTTCCCTTCTTATCCTCAATATCCTCTTCTGTTGTGTCAGTGGAGGCATGCTTGTTGCATGCGTCCGTCAACTCTCCCATAGTAATTTCTGAAACATGCCTACTGGATTTCATGCGTACCAATTTTTGCACCAAAGGGCGTATATCTGCATGTTTTCTCCATAGCTTGTATCGCATCCTTTGGCTGGATATCGGTGGAAGAGTGGAGTATCTCCATGACTCGGCGCACCCAGCTGCGTGTCGACTCTCCCTTTCTCTGCACACACCGATCCAAGTCGTCAGTCGTGTATAGTTTCCTGCAGGTTCCATGAAAATGCTTGACGAAAGCCGACTTAAGCTCACTCCATGAGTTGATAGACCTCTCAGGCAGGTTATTGAACCACAGTTTAGCTGCTCCTTCAGACATCATGAGATACATAAATTTGGCTTGGAGCCTTTCTGAAGCGTTGCGAATAGACATGACCATCTCATAGCTGCTCAACCAGGTCTCAGGATCCATGGTCGGCTCATAGTTGACAACTTTACCGGGATCTTTGAACTTGTCCGGGTAAGGCTCGGCCCTGATAGCGTCTGATAAGCATTTGGGTCGGCTAAGTTTGTCGACACCAGCCTTATTCTTGAAACGTGTGAAGCCTCAGCTGTTGCGGCGGGAGGGCGCCCAACTCCTGGGCCTCTTACTACAGACCTGGCCGCACGCCTTGACCGAGAACTATCCACGATAGCCTGCGCTGCTGAAACCGCGGGAGTTGCTGGTCTAAGTGGAGGAGGCGGCATTTGCTGCTCCTCTGCCCTCCGCCGTGCTGAATTCGACTGAATGTTCCTCGTATTACCGTGCTGCCGACTGATATACGTCGTCCCATGCAGGCTGCTCCTGTTGTCCGGCTAATTTGCTTGCTGAGCCACAGCGGTGCGTAACATCTCTATAGCCCGTCGGGTTTCTATTGCTTGAGGCGACTCTCCCAGTGGAATACGGTCGAGCGCTAAAGTTGCGGCGTACACGTTGTCCATAGGGTTGTTGAAGTGACCCGGTGGGGTGTGAAATCGTGATGGTGGTGGTTGCACATCATTGCCCCCTAGTCGCCCCAGCGGGTAGCGCAGGTGACCCGACTGGCATGTTAATCGGTTGTCCCCCGAGCGGCTGCCCCAGCATACCCGGTTCCTTGATTCATGGTCGGGATTTGCTGGTCTTGAGGCGTAATGAATAACGCGGCCAGTTGTAGGTCTGCGCCTGCTTGCAGGCAGTCTCGTCTGATGCCTCTGATTATATGCTCTAGTCGTTTGTGCCTGTATACGATCCTCTAACTCGTCCAACTAACGTTGACGCACAACCATCCCCTGTTTCTCGCCTTCTACATATCTCCTCTGTTGTTCCAAATCTCGGAGGGCCACATCCAAATCTCTGGCCCGGGCCGCCGCGTTCTCCGGGGTTATCACCGTTGCTAACACAGTGGGATCTAAGATCAAGTTGTTGCTAAACAGAGCCGGATTTGGTGGGTGTGACGTTCCCGCACCGGCTGTTCTGTTCATCCTAAATCCGAACATGTTCCTGTGATGAGCAGTCTCCCCTGTTTCGCTGGTGACAGACGTTTGCTCACCATCGACCCAGTCTCCAGCCGAGTTTCCATTAATCGGAATCTGTTGTTGGGCCAGCGCTTGCGCCGCACCAGCCGCGGCTACTGATACATCACCCTGATTCAGATTTATCGCAGGGTCTGTGTAGACCGCAACTCGGCGTGCAATGCCTGGTGAGGATTCATATTCTTCTTCCTCGCAGCTATCTTCTTCATACCGATCTTCGAGCAGGTGCAGGATAGATTCTGTGTCATCATCTCCAGTAACCCGGCCACGCGGGGTCCATACCGGCTCCTTCGGCTGTTCCCTCTTCGTGGTGGGTGCTCTCTCCAGTTCTGCCGTGCCTACCGACTCTTACCCATCCGATTGAACACAGGTGGCGGCCCCTGACACAGAATCATATTCATTATTGTCAAAAATTGAAACAGACGTACGTACCATACCCATGAAGACGTTGACCCGGCCGATCACGGCGACAGATCCGGTTTCCAGCTGGTCCGACTCTGGCCCCCAGCCAAAATCGTCGACGATCTTCTCTCCTTCGGGGTTGGTGATGATCTCGCCGATGACGAGGTTCTTCATGCTTTCTAGAGCTTCTCCCGTAATATAAACACCTTTGGACGTAGGCCCCATGGTGGGCGCCAACTGTGGTGGGAAAGTTACGGCAGATGTTACCGGAGGTAACTTAGGTTGGGGTAAATCGACTCTAGTGTGGTTTAGCTTAGATCGGGCACTAGATTTATCCTGGTTCAGCCTCTCCATCGGAGATGATAGATTACTTCCAGTTAGGATCATACTGATTGGCGATCTAGAGGCTCGGGCTGCAATATCGCCGAGACTCCAATCTAGGGTTACAAGTACTTGTTCTCGATAACTAGAATAACTCGAATCTTTCTGACCTCTCCCTACGCCCTAGGAACCGGTTTATATATATTACCCGGTTTCCTGGCTTTCCTTACAAGTTACATCTAGAGTCCTACTCGGGGTCCTATACGTAACCCTAAACTACTATCCGTGACCTCCAAGGCTTGGACTCCATGACTCGCACCGTCTTTCGTGTCTTCTAGAACCTCCCTTTCCCTGAGCCAGGTTACCAATTCGACTGCTGGCCCATCAGTGACACTCGACCCAACATCATATTACAAGGTCTCGCTTAAACTTCTCTCAGCCGGGTCTTTGTTCCTCTACATGGGCCTACCGGGTTATTATCCCCCCAACATTATCCTTATGTGAGCATCTTCTCAAATTATCATGCCTAGCTAAAAGGCTTTGAAGAAAAGCACTTCTTGGGAGATAACCCATGTTTTTATTTTTGCAATGTTTTCTTCTGTTTTCTTTGATTCAAGGTGTTGTTTACTTCTATGGAAACTCCTTTGTATCTTTATTTTCTCGTATTTGTTGTGCCAAGTAAAGTCTCTAGTGAGAGTTGAAGTTAGATTTGGATTTCTGCGCAGGAAACAGATTTCTGCTGTCCACCGTTAAATTCGTGTAAATTCACAGAAAGATCAAAATGACCTGCAATTTTTTGTGCTTAATCCTCAAATATTTCCGAAACTTTTTCTAGCTTTTCATTTTTTTATTTGAGCAACGTAAGTGCCCCAAAAAATTCGTCTTTATAGACTGTTATGGTTTTGACGGATTCTGCCTTTTTAATTGCATTCTCTCTTTTACTATGTTGGGTGGATTTCCTTGTTCCACAAAACATCAGTGGTTGTAGCTAATGTTTAAAAGGTATTAATAATGCTTGTGTCCAAGGAGAACATGTGAGTTTTTGATTGTGCACTAACCCTCTATTGAGAATTACTTTAAGTTTGGTGTGAAGGAAGTCAAGAGAAGAGGGTGATATAATGTGATCAAGAAGAGTGAAAAGCCAAGGCTTGGGGATGCCCCCGTGGTTCATCCCAGAAAATTCCAAGAAGACTCAAGCATCTAAGCTTGAGGATTCCCAAGGCATCCCCTTCTTCATCAGCAACTTATCAGGTCACTTCTAGTGAAACTATATTTTTATTCGGTCACATCATATGCACTTTACTTGGAGTGTATGTTTTTTTCTTTTGTTTTACTTGCTGCAATAAAATTGGTTGTAACCACGTATTGTTGTGTGGGAGAGAGACACACTCCGCTTTTTCATATGAATACTCATTTTCTATCATGTCAGTATTCTTAATTTGTCTTCTAGCTGTTGCAAATCCTTTTATCTCATGTTTTTCATGCATTTCTTATTCAGAGTTGTTAGTTCTAGTATAGTAGTATTAGTACTTTCTTGTTTCATTGATATATCTCTTTGAGAGTTTTTGTTTAGTATAAAATGATTGGTATTGGAAAGCAGTAGTATAATTTGTGTGCTTATAATGACACAAAAAGAAGCTCGTATTGACTGTGGCTAGACTTTAATTCTATGCTTAGTAGTTATTATTGTAGAATGACTTGTCTCAAATATCTGATAGTGCTTAATGTGCCATTGAAATAATCATGAGTTGTTTTTATCACATTGAAGCATAATATTGTGGTATTCTCCTTCGAATGATTTATTTGGTTGACTTGGCGCATGCTTATACCATGTTATGACTACAAATCAGTCACATATAGCCTCCATGATCATTTAGTTTTTGACTTGTAATACCGTGTATGCTTTGATTAATGATATTTTTGTCGCTATGCATGATTATGGCCACTATTGCTCTCTTAATTTGTCGCTCCAAGTCTTTTGCTAGCCTCCACCTGTACTGGGTATGAACTCTACTCGTACATCCAACCACCAAAACCAAAGTTTGCCAAATATGTTCACCATACCTAGCTACATGTGGTATTTAACCTCCACTCCAAGTAAATTTCTCATGTGCTACCTTTAAGCTTTCAAAATTATTCCTGTTTTGTTCCCCTATTTTAGCTCATGAGGAAGTAGTAGTTGGGTTTGTTGTTTTCCATAATAATTAAGTACCCTGACTTGCATGCTTCATCTGCTCGTCATTAATTTTGCAAAGAGCTGGTTAGACCATTATAGTGCATGCTATAAGTGCCTAATATAAATAATTCGGAACTGCTCTCAACTTGTTTAGTATGGAAGATGACAAGAACTCTATTGCCGTTCTTTGACATAAGCATATACCTCTATAAAATAATGTTTTCAATACCTTTGTTTAATAGAATAAAAAGCTCTAGCACATGAGTTAATCCCTACTTCCCTCTGCGAAGGGACTTTCTTTTACTTTTACGTTGTGTCTCCATCTTCTAACTTTATGCACAATTAAGAGAGCGTAGTTGCCATTCTGAGTTTAATGTGCATCAATCCCAAATATTATTATTGATTGATTCATGACGTGTTATTACTTGCTCTCAAATTATTTGTTCTAGTCATCCACTTGAACTTTGAAGGTTTCCTAGCATTTATGTTTTGCCCCACTCTTAAGGACAAGCGAAATATCACTTTGATATGTTTTCCTTATGCTTTAAACAAACGTATAACTTTCAAGTGCATTATTATTCATGATCTTTTATTTGTGTTATTTTTCATGATGCAAGGTGATTGCTAAGTTTCATTGTTAGAATTGTATCTATCATGCATGTGTTTAAAGTACTACATATTATTTTACAATTTAGATGATCAAGTTTATGTTGGTAGCATGTCACCTCAAAAATTATTTTATTCTCACTTACCTACTCGAGGACGAGCAGGAGTTAAGCTTGGGGATGCTTGATACGTCTCAAACATATCTATAATTTTCGATGCTACATGCTTGTTTTCTATCCAATACCTTTATGTTTTCACATGTTTTCCTTCGTTTTCCGGATGTTTTCTGGACTAACCTATTGACAAGATGCCACAAAGCTAGTTTATGTTTTCTGCTGTTTTTTGTTTCAGCAAAGTTGTTCTATAAATATTCTTGAAATTGGACGAATCAAAATCCCAGAGTGTTAGAATTCACGGCACGTCAATGGAGTCCAAAAGAGACCGAGAGGGGGCAGAGGAGGAGCCACACCATAGGGGGCACGGGTCCCCTTAGGCGCGCCAACTGGTGGCTTGGGCCCCTCGGGAGCCCACCGACATCGCCCTTTAGCCTATATATTCCCCCCGATGCATAAACCCTAAAATGTCAAGCCTCCGTCCATGAAAAGTTCTGTAGCTCCGCCGCCATCGCCGAGAAGTTTTGGGGGACACAAATCTGTGTTCCGTCGCCCTATCGGGACGGAGAAGTGCTCCCAGAGCCATTTTCATCGACTCCACCGCCATCTTCATCACCGTTGCTGACTCACGTGATGAGGAGGGAGTAGTTATCCCCCGAGGCTGAGGGCTCTATTGGTAGCTATGTGTTTCATCTCTCTCTGCCATGGTGTGATCTTTATGTGATCATGAGCTTTGTAACTTAGTTGAATAAGTAGATGTTACTCTTCATCTATTATGATACTCAAGTGATTTTGTGATGAGATCTCCGTAGACACTTTGATAATGGTGTAAAGGTGTCAGTGTGTGCACTGTGTGGTTTAGCATGATATTTATATTTTGTGTTGGATGACCCTATGAAATTGTGGTGTTTGTTTGGAGCAATCTAGATATCATGGTGATAGCGTGGGATTACCTAGATGGGGAACACGAACTCTAAGGAGTGCTCTTATAGCCCTACGCAATCATTGGTGTTTGTTATCCGGCCGGAGAGTGGTTTAGAGTAGCATAGTGAAGAGATGATATTTACGCATTCAATTATGTTATTACTGTTGAGAGTGCCCGCTAGTGAATGTATGATCCCCAGGCCTTGTTTCTAAGCATTGAAGCACCGTTTACAACAAGTTCTCTACATGTTTGCTTGTTGTAATTTTTATTTGAGATTGCTATTATCACTTATAATCATCCATATTACTTGTATTTAACTATCTCTTGTAACACCCGGAATTTTTCTAAGAAAGGTTTTGTGGTGTTGTGTTCATCCCATACATGCATGACAAATTTGAATCATATTTGAATTTTATTTTAATAAGAAGTTGACTCAAAAATCATTTAAAGTGTCCACCTACAATTTGAATTCAAAGAATTTTCAATTTTGCTAAAAAATAGATGGTGAGGTTGAAAATTTTCCAAGGTTTCTAAAAAGTATTTTTGCCAATTTTTATCTTTGCAAAAAGGTCCTCAAAACTTTATTTTTCGTTCTGTGTTAAAATGGAAAAGGGATTTTCTGGAAAATCTGGAAACTTCAGGGGGTTATCGAAAAAATGTTGTTTTGGTTCTTCCTCCTCCAGCCAGTAGACGAGAAAGTCGCCAATGACGTCATGCCACCTCTAGCTCCTTCCGCGAAGATAAGGGCGAGGAGAGATCCCCGAGCACTCCTCTATCCCTCACTCACTCCGTGCCCTCTCTTTGTTTCTCGTCGTGTGGAGAAACCCAAATCCTAACCCTACCCGAGGCGTTTGTCGCTTGCCTCCGGCACTACGGCCATCCCCGCGCCATTTTGTGGCCACCTCCGTCCTCGTCGTATCTTCCTAGTCCACCTCGAGCTCGTAGGTAACCAGGGAAGGCCGGGAGGGCCGCAATTTCCCCGCCACCGTTCTTCGCTCGACGCCGGCGATTCCGGCGCCCCCTTGAGTCTCCGTCCACCTCGTCTTGATCCCCATCCTCTGGTGAACCTCCTCCTCGGGCCTTCTAGCTCGCCGGCGCCGTGCGCCATCTCCGGCCGCCGCCGGAAGTGGTCGTAGTGGATGCTCCGGCGACCATTTGGTCGCCCTCCATCGCCCCCCCACATTCGCCTCATCCATCGAATCGGGAGAATTCAAGAGCAATAGAGAAGTTCTTCTCTGGGTGATGCAATGATTATGTCATCCTAACGTCATAATCCCTTTTAATAATTTCAGGAAATTCGAGAAAATGATTTATATTTGTAAAATTAATATCTTTATTTCTGAAAATCAGAAAATTATGAAAAATATATGGAAATGCTTGGAAAAATATAATCTAAATGTTTATGACATTTTCTAACATGTTTGAATAATTTTAATTTTGAATAATTATTTAATTCATTTAAAAATGGAGAAAATAAGTTTTTATTCAATAAAATCAGAAAATTACAAGTTTTATACCAAAATGCTCAAAAAGAAAAATTTAATGCATTCATGATGGTTTCTAGCAATTAAAATGTACACACTTTCAGAATCGTCCGAAATACGCTCTGAGGACCATTTCGGGGCTAATTTCTTTTAAATTGCATAACTGTCATACGAACCCTAGCAACCAATCGAACATGTTTAGCACATTATTGAAAGTGCTTACTCTGAGGAGTGTTGTTATAGCCCTACACATGGATTGGTGTTGTTATTCGACCAGAGAGTGGTTAAGAGTAGCATAGTGAAGAGAAGATATTTATGCATTCAATTATGTGATCATTGTTGAGAGTGTCCACTAGTGAAACTAGGATCCCTAGGCCTTGTTTCCAAGCATCGAAACACCGTTTTATGCCTGTTCTGCTACATGTTTGATTGATGTCATATTTATTTCAGATTGCTATTATTACTTATAACCATCCATATTACTCGCATTTGACTATCTCTTCGCCGAACTAGTGCACCTATATACCTGACAATATATTGGGTGTGTTGGGGACACAAGAGACTTCTTGTATCTTAATTGCAGGGTTGCTTGAGAGGGATATCTTTGACCTCTACCTCCCTGAGTTCGATAAACCTTGGGTGATCCACTTAAGGGAAACTTGCTGCTATTCTACAAACCTCTGTACTTGGAGGACCAACACTGTCTACAAGAATAGAAGCGTGCATAGACATCAGATGGTCGAAGTGACTTTCTCCAGTCCACATGCTCTTGGTGAAAGTTGTCGCCATGGATCTGAGTAGGGTTTTCTTGTTCCTACAGGAATAATCCCAAGTTGGTCGTGCATGTGTGGGCTATTCTTGAGATGGTAGGTTGTTGTCTCCATTTCCTCCATAAGTTTGATTCGACACCAAGCCACTGACTGATTGTTCGTGAAGGAGAAGAAGTCCAAGATCTTCGTTATCTTTGTAATCGTATTTCCAACAAGAACTTTGAGGTGTTCATTGCAAGTAAACCATGTAGGTGTAGTCGTCTTTGACAAGTTGACAACTCATGACCCAACAGTATAGAGTGTGTATCATAGTACTTTTGATAAATAAGAATGTTGACCCCAACGAGGAGCATAAGGTGTTGACAAGCAGGTTGGATGGAGAATTAACTGTAAACACTAGCAAACGGGTTTTTGGTGGTTTTTGATATAGCAGATAATAAAGTGCAGTAAATAATATTGCAGCGAGTGGCCCAATCCTTTTAAGAGCAAAGGACAAGCCGGTTGTTCTACTTATGAATACCAAACGTTCTCGAGGACACGTGGGAATTTCGTCAAGTGATTTCGCTTCATTACGGTTGATTAATATTTATTGGTTCGTTAAGTGTTGTGTGGGTGAACCTATGCTAATGCACCGCCCAACTAGGACTAATACATACTTGTAATTATACCCTCGTAAGCATCCACAAATAAAAGAAAGTAATTGAGATAAATCTAACCACAGCCTTAAAACTCCAAGATCCTACACTCACTCGTGCATTGGTTTCCTAACGGGGGTTTAGGTTTATGTCACTCCGGCCACAATTAGTAGCCAAACACATAATGCATCCTCCTAGGCCCATAAAGGTGAAGTATCATGTAGTCGACGTTCACATGACACCACTAGAAGAATAGCACCACAACTTGAATACCGAACCACGAGATATTACTTCAACATAACTTCACTACTAACATCTTCTCCCATGTCCTAAAGAACTACACTAACTACTCACACGACATCATATGGATCATAATCAGAGGTGATATAATGGATAATAACAATCTGGTCATAAAGTGTAAACACCGATAAATCTCACAAGCATCAACTACTAACGAGTAATCCACATTGGGAGAGAGATCTAGTGAAGAACAATGATAAAGACCCGTAATTGTTACAGAGGGATGAAGGTGGATGATGAGGGTGATGGTGCTGCTGGTGATGATGATGACGATGACGATCTTGAAGATGCCCGGAGCGATGACGGTGATGATGGCGATGATTCCCCTTATTCGGGGAGGAATTTCCCCGACAGATTTCTCCCTGCCGGAGAGATTTTCTCTCTGTGTTGTTTTCCTCCCTGAGGCGGCGGAGGAATAATTCTTTGATGATGTCTTGGGGCTTAGGGTTCCCTAGGGGTGGAGTACGCGAAAGGGGGCGCCCGGGAGTGGGCCAGGGGGGCCAGACCATCCCCAGGTGCGGCCAGAGGGGGGAGCCGCCTGGTGGTGTGGGCCCCAGGTGGCCCCCCTTCGGGTGCCTTTGTGGATCACTTCCTCCTCGGAACTTGTAAGACTCCTCCGGTATCCCCCTCTTCTTCTTATCTTATGAAAGAGGGTATCTTGACGGTGCTTTTTCCATCAGATTTCTGGTTCTGGTGTTTATTCTCCAAAAATTATGGAACACGCAAAATAAGATAAAATAACATAAGTGATGCATCATAACTTGAAATATATCGATGAATAAAATAAAAAATAAAAAAATATAAAATAGTGATGCAAAATGAGCGTTAAAGTGCATTTCGTTTTCCCGTTGGTTTTGTGTGTTAGTTAACAATACTAAGTACATTATTTTTCAAGGTGTTGAATGTGCAGGTGTTATCTTAACATCCGCATCGATCACCAAAAGATCGGTGAAGATTGGCCACTGTGATTTGGGTCAGAGAGGAGCCGGATTATTCTAACCGGATTATTCCAGGGCAACCGGATATTCCGGTTAGGATGGTCTCAGCCCAGTTTGGGACAGAGATGAGCCAGATTATTGCAACTGGATTATTCGAGAACTACCGGATATTCCGGTTGTGGAAGTCATCCTCAAAATCGGCTAAGGAGAAGTTGGAGACGCATAATCCAATCGGATTATTTGAACCGGATTATTTCATATCAACCGGATAGTCCAGTTCAGGAGCCAGTTGAGGACAGAAGCTAGCCGGATTATTGCAACAGGATTATTCGCTCCAAATCGAATATTCCAATCGAAGTCAATGATGTTGAGTTCCAGATCTGAAGAAATAAGCCAACCGGATATTCCGGTCCAAGTTTGGACCTGATATTCCGGTACCCGTTTTCCTCCTCAAACGCCTAGATTTGAGGAGGGGGTATAAATACCCCTCCTCTTCCTCATTGAGCTCTAGTTCGTCTATTGCATTGAATAACATTCACTGAGCTCACAGAATACTCAATTACTCCCAATCCCTCCCACCAAACTTGTTGATCTTTGGAGGATTGAAGGAGAAGGCCATGATCTACATCTTCACTAAGTCGCTCTTCATTTCCCCCTCATTCACTTGAGGGATTTGAGTCTAGGGTTTCCATTTATGGAGAACCTAGACCTCTTGCTACACTTAGTGATTATTGGTGTTGGGAGCCCCAAATTTGTTTGTAAAGGATTCGATTCCCGCCTCAAAGGGGATCAATAGTGGAAGGTGGACTAGGACTTTGTGGCGGGGTTCATCGGAGAATAGGGTGAGGCCTTTGTGGCGTTGAGTAGGCCTTTGTGGCGAAGCTCACAACCCTCCAACTTCAATACTTTCAACATAAAGAGGGGAAACTTAATATTGTTGAAATATGTGTAACCATGTTTCCCTCTCTCATAATAATTTTCAGTAGCATCATGAATAGATTCAACAATATGAATATCACAGAAAACATTCTTATCATGAGCCACATGCATAAAAGAATCACTACTCTCCACATAAGTAAAATCCTCATTAGTGATAGTGGGAGTTAAACATTCATATTTTCATTGCAATCATCATATATAGGAGGCATAGTATCATGAAAGTGAATTTTCTCCTCCAAGCTTGGGGAACTAGAAATATCATGCTCATCAAAACCAACTTCCCCAAGCTTAAAATTTTCCATAGAATCAGAAAGTATATCATTTTTATCCTTAATAGTAGGGGGACTAAAAATATCATATTCATCAAGATAAACTTCCCCAAGCTCAAGGTTTTCCTTAGCAATAAAGGTGTTCAAAGAATTAGTACTACCACAAATATGATTGTTGTGCAAATAATTTATCAATTTCTCCTCAAACACTTCATGTCCCAATTCAAGGTAGATATTATACAGTTCTAAAATTGTTTGGTTGTTTTCCATTTTATATTTTTTTTGTATTTTATGTTTATATGTTAGTATGCAATGCAAACAAGAATAAAAGCTTAGCACAACGCTCCCCGGCAACGGCGCCAGAAAAGTGCTTGATGACTCCCAAGTGCAGGAGATCAATTGTAGTACCTTTCGATAAGTATTTGAGTGTCGAACCCACGAGGAGCTGAAGGTAAGCTATCTATTCTCTAAAGCCCTATAACCCTCTTATATGGCTGTTTATGCAAAGCAATAAGTTTGACTAAAAGGAACTAACTAATTAAAAGCAAGTGACGTGGAGTGTGGTTTGTCTAGTAACTAGTGAAGCAAGTTTAAAATGCAAGTAATCCTAGAGCAAGTTTCTAAGCAAGTTTCACAAGTAGCAAGCAGCAAATATCTCAAGTGTCTCAAGGGAGCAAGTGTTCCAGCAATAGGTGTTTCGTTCGTGTGGTTGTCACAATTAGTGAAGCACATGTTTTAGTCTTAGTTGTTTCTTCTAGGAAGGATCCATGAATAGGTATAGTCAAGTAAATGATCTACAACCCCTTATGATGGATCATGTGGCCAAGTAAATGACTGCACAAGATTGATTAAGACATAAAGTCCCACCATAGCCTTATGTTCTAAGGTCCCCTATATATATCCCCCAATAACTTAACTTTGTGGCTCGGTCTCAGGTTACTGTCACTCCCAAGTCACCACCACTCCATTATGCTACCGGTGATCACCTTACATGCATTCCCCAACATATGCGTGCACTCATATATTGTACATAAAGGCAATCATAGAAGATAACAAACTTGTATGCAACCAATCAACGAACTATTTCACCATTGCCAAGAACAATTCACTGCTCAAACATAGACGAGGAGACACAATACATCAAGGGAATATATTATTGCATCATACATCGTGTTTGCAAAGAGATTATAGTGGAGAGATGGAGCTGATCTTGCTGTAGATGTTGATGATGAACACGCCGGAGGGGGGTGGAGCCCTCCGGGGGTGATCCCGGCGGCGTTTCCCCCCTCCGATCTTCTCCGGCGGCAGCCTTCTGTCTCTCTGTTTCGTGGTTTCGTCTCTCAGCGCCGCCTCCTTCTCGAAAAGGCCACGGGACCCTTTATATAGTCGTTTTTAGGTCACGAGACACCCGGGAGAAGAAAGATCGACGGCATCGGAGCCACGGGGGCAAAAAGGGGGCCCCACACGCGGCCAAGGAATCTGGCCGCATGGAGGGTCCTCTTTTCCACCTGGTTGGCCTTTTGGCCCTCTACTTTGTCCCATGGTCTTCGTCTCGAAAATTCTGAACCGTGCTCTTTGGCCTTGCCCTTTTTGGAGTCCCGAAGCTCCCGGAAAGTCTGACACACTAAAAAGTACGTTTTCTGGAAAAACAGGGTTAGAACCAAAAGAAGGGGGATTGTTCAGAAAATCCCCCAAATCATTATAAAACATGAATATAAGTTTCTAATATGTAGGAAAAACAAGTAATAACATGCAAAGTTCATCTATGCATTTTACATGTATCATTTACCTCGTTCCCTTCCCCTTTACTTGTGCTTGTATTGTGTTTGTTGTTGTTCTTGTTCATATAGGTAAATTCACCATAGTTGCATTATCTAGAGAATTTACCTTTATGTTAAGCCTAATCTTGAAGAAAAAATAAAATTGGTCGTAGCACCTATTCACCCCTCTAGGTGCCCTTACTAACCGTTCAATTGGTATCAAAGCCTCATCTCTTTTATCGGGCTTAACAGCCTAAGAGTTTAGTATGGACGATGTTCCGTATGTCGTCAGTTCCATGGAGAATGTCTCTATGGATGATCTCATTGACCTCATCCATGGAGAACAAAATCTATGAATTGAGAACACTCATGTTGCAATTCATGAAATCCAAGGAACCAGAGACATCCACTTCATCCGCTACGGTTGAACCACCGGAGGGTGCTAAGATTGGAGAAAATGGTGAACCACTTAAAGATGCTTCCGCTAAGAACTCCACCGATAAGGGTATAGAGGGAAAAGGAGAATTCCACACCATCGAAGGACACCATTCTCCCGATCCTCCCGTCCCACATCCCCATATAATTCCTAGAGGAGAACCTCCTAAAATTGATGCACATTCTTTTGCTGAGTGGAAATATTACATGGAAAATCACTTGAACTCTTCTTATATAGAACTTTGGAGGGTCACTCGAGATGGATACAAGCCTCATGACCCCAAGAACTTGACAAGAAGAGAAGACGTAGATTGTAAACTCAACTACACTGCCTTGTCCATCATCTAACAAGCCGTGAGTCCTAACCACATGCCTCATCTTCAAAAATATTCCACTTCCAAGGAAACATGGGACGCTCTTGTCGTCATGTTTGTGGGCAATGAGAGTATGCAAAGGAATATGTATGATGCCTTGAGCAATGAGGCCGAAGGGTTCTATATGCATGATGGTGAGAGCCATGAAGACATGTACCGAAGGCTCAAGACTCTTTCCACCACATTCAATAATGTAGGTGCCACGTATATTGATGATGCTTGGATCAAGAGGAAGTACATGATTGATCTCATGCCTTTAGAGCCCACGGACTTGAAGAACATTCAAGGAAGACATTACTTTGCATCCTTGACCTCAACCCAAGTGACGCAAGAAGTGTGCTCCTATCAAGTGCAAACCAGAAATACTCTTGACAACCGTGCTAGAGCCCTAGGAATGCACAAAGGAGCATCAGTTGCTTTGAAGGCCAAAGGTTGTGTCAAGGGAGGTTGAGTATGAAGAAGATTTCTTTGAGGACTTGGCTCCTTTCAAGGATCAAGAATATGAACCCATGCTCAAAGATGTCATTTCTCTTACCGTGCAAAAGTTTTGGAAGAATCCATCCAAGGCCAAGGAATATGTAGAGGAGAAGACCAAGTCTCGCTATGCCAACGGAGGGACTCAAAGGGTGAGGTCTTGCTTAAATTGTCAAGATAAGCACCATTTCATTGTGGAGTGTCACTATGATAATAGAGAACTTCATAGTGGCAAGCTTACTCGTAAGTACAAGTCCAAGGTTTCTTACAAGAAACATCACTTCAAGAAGAAACCTTTCAACAAGAAGTCCCCCACCAAGTTTGTGCTTGTGGCTCAAGAGGAGTATGACTCTGTGAGTGACGAAGAAGAAGAAACCACTAGTGAAGTGGCCGCTCTTGCTATTGCTACAACTCCATCATCTTCATCTCTCTTTGAATCCCCCAATGAGAATCATCCTCTGTCCAATGCCAAGTGCTTCATGGCTAAGGCCTAGTATGTATCACCTTCTCCCAACTCCAAGACCCCAAATGAATTGGAAAACAATTATAGTCTTAGAGTAGAAGATGAAATTGTATGTTTGGAATGTTTTATGTCTAATGTGCAAGGAGAGACCAAGAAGTACTTCGATCATCTCATGAGTCAATTGGGAGAGGCCCATGAAGCTCTTGAGAAAAAAAGGTGAGATTGAAAGAAGGGATGCGGATGAGATAGCATCTCTCTCCATGACTCTTGAGGAAGAGCATGATGGTAGAGTTTCTCTTGAAGAGGAACTTGAATCTATTAAAGAGTCACATAATGAAGTTGTCTCTAATATCACTAAATAACTTGACCTTACAACTACTAAATAGAAAAAGGCTAAAAAGGATAAGCTTGAGTTTGGGGTTGGTCATGATAAACTAACCGAGGAGTTTGAAAATCTCACCAAGGCTCACAAGTCCTTGGAGAGTCAACACTCTACCCTCAAAGAGTTATATAAACAACTTCAAACTCAACTTAATCAATTCAACACCCCTAGAACCTCTACTTCTTCTTGTAATCATGCAAATATTATTGAGGAAAATGCTAGGTTGAAGGATGAGCTTAGCAAGGCTCAAGGGAAAGAGCCCTCAAGTTGAGAAGGTTGTGGCCTCTAGCCCACAAGTGGTTGCCTCTAGACCACAAGTAAGTGCTCCAAGGAAACAAGTGGGCAAGCAAGGTCTTGGATATGTTGCCAAAAAGAAGAAGAAGAAGAAGATCAAGAAGAAGGCCAACAATGGTGCTTCGAGTGGTATTGTCATTAGGGACAACACTACTCGTAGCATTCCTGCACAAGCCAACAATGTTGCTTCGAGTGGCGGTGTCATGAGGGACAACACTACTCATAGCATTTCCGCGGGAACTAACAATCCACGTCATTTCTTATATGTTGATTATTATGGTGTTGTGCAAGCTAAATATGTTGGTCCTATTGAAGGTTTCATTGACTATACTATTTGGGTTCCAAAGACCCTTGTAGCAAACATGAGGGGACCCTCCTCGGGTCCTAAATCTAGTCAATGATCTCTTGCAGGACTATGCTTCGATGGGTTTAAATGGATAATTGATAGTGTATGTACTAGTCATATGACCGGAAGCAAAGATCTTGTGACGGAGTTGCGCCCAAATGATATTGATGCAACCATCACCTATGGAGACAAGTACAAGTCTAAGGTATCAGGGTTTGGCTAGGTTGTGATTGCTCCTGATATCACTATCGTGGATGTCATGCTTGTTGGATCCCTTGGTTACAATTTACTCTAAGTTCGTTCGTTAGGAAAGATGGGTTTATCCATCTTCTTTGATCCTGATATTGTGGTTCTTTTGAGGAGCAAGACTCTTGATGTCGCATACGTGGACATACTAAAATGAGTTGTTCGTGGTGGACTTTTCGAAATCTACAAACTCTCAATAAATGTGTCTTTTTGGAAAGGCGGACGTGTGGTGGTTGTGGCATCGCCACTTATCCCATGTCAACATGAGAACTTTGCAAAGTCTTCACAAAGATGGCCTTATCCTCAGACTAAAAGAAAATGTTTAAGGAAATATGCATGATGCCTCCCACAAGGCCAAGACTATTATATCATCAAAGAGGATCTTGGAGCTTCTCCATGTTGATCTCTTTGGTGCCGTTCCCGAGGCAAGTCTTGGAGGCAAGAAGTATTGCTTGGTGATTATCGATCATTACTCAAGATACACTTGGGTTTATTTATTCAAGTGCAAGAGTGATACCAAACAAACTATCATCGACTTCACCAACCAAGTGCAACGTCAACACAATGTCCAAATCATGTCTATTAGGAGTGACAATGGCTCCGAGTTCAAGAACTACACTTCGAATTAATTCCTTAGTGATGAGGGTATTCGTCATCAATATTACGCCACCTACACCCCTCAACAAAATGGTGTAGACGAGAAGAAAAATAAAACTCTATTGGATATGGCAAGGACCATGTTGGCGGAGTATTCTTCTCCCCAATATCTATGGGCCGAGGCCATATCCACCGCATGCCACTCCTCCAACCGCCTCTACATCCGCAAGGGCTTGGACAAGACTCCATATGAGATCCTCACCGGTAACAAACCCAACGTCTCCAACTTCCATGTATTCGGTTGTAAGTGTTTATATTTGATAAAGGGTGTCCGGTTGTCTAAATTTCAATCGAAAACTATTGAGGGTATATTTGTTGGTTACGGTGTCGAATCCCACACTTATAGAGTCTTTGAAAAAGCCTCACGGATTGTCATAGAATCTTGTAGTGTGGTTTTCGAGGAAAATGATGGCTCCCAAGTGGCGCAATTTCATGTTTCTAATATAGATGTTGAAATGCCTCAAGAAGCCTTAGGAAGGATGGGTGTGGGATTTTCCCGCCCCATCGAGGGACACCTTATGACAACTCGAGAAGGGCTATGCTCTACTCAAGTGGAGCCTCCTCTACAATAGAAGAACAAGCCAAGGAGACAAGTGATGCACCTAACCAAGAACATGTTGAAGACCCTCCTCTCCTTGACCAAGTTACTATGCAAGATGCAACCACTCCTATCATTCAAGCTAGTCAAGGTCAAGGCCAAGATAAACCTTCCTCATCCTCCTCTCCTCAAGTTGAAGCAAGTGTTGATGATGATGATGATCAAGGCCAACCATTTGGTCAAGACGGGGACCAAAATGATCAAGTTATTCCTCCTCGCAATAATGAGGAGATCGAAGCTCGTCGTGCTAGAAGGATTAGGAGAGCTTTGAAGCATATTGATGCTTCTGACAACTAAGTGTTTGAAGATATACAAACTAAAAGATCCACAAGAAAGCAATTGGCAAACTTTAGTGAGCATCAAGCTCACATATCTATGGTGGAACCAAAGAAAGTGTTTGAGTCTCTTGAGGACTCCGATTGGGTTGAAGTTATGCATGATGAGCTCAATAACTTTGAGCACAATAAAGTTTGGAAGCTAGTTGAGAAGCCCAAGGATTTCCACAATGTTATTGGCACCAAGTGGATATTCAATAACAAGCAAGATGAGCATGGTATTGTCATAAGGAACAAGGCAAGATTGGTGGCTGATGGTGCAGATCTTGCACTCGTTGGGAGACCCCAAGAGGAAGGTATGATGAGCACAACAACAGTTTTCCCTCAGTAAGAAACCAAGATTTAATCAACCAGTAGGAGGACGGAGTAACTTCAGAAGGTTGAAGAAGTTGAGATGGCAAGGCGCACTACCGGTTCAGAAGCAATGTGGAACCTACACAACACAATCAAATCACTTTGCCCCAACGAAACAGTGAGGTTGTCAATCTCACCGGTTTTGCTGAACACAAAGAGGTTAAACGTATCATGTGGAAAACAATAGGAAAACAGTAGCAGCAGTATGAAAGCAGTGTGAAAGCGGTGTGTGTATTATCAGTATGAGAAAATGGACCGGGGTCCACAGTTCACTAGAGGTGTCTCTCTGTGAAAGATAAATAACATGCGTGGTGAACAAATTACAGCTCGACAATTGTCAGAAATGAAGTCTACACCGTAGTGCATATGCAAGAAATAAAGATTACTATGTGATTCATGTACAACAAAATACATAGACCGTCATCCAACTGCATCTATGTCTAATAATCCACCCTCTGAATATCATCCGAACAAATGTTGGGTATTAAGTTCCAAGCAACAAATTATCGTAGTAAGCAAATTGTGTAATGTAAACAATGTAAACTAAGTAAACACCGTTGTTTTCTCCCTAATGGCAACAACACATCCTCCATCCGTCACGTTTCTGTCACTCGAGCACAGATGCAAAAGAGGCATGGACCCACTATCGAGCATACATACTCCCTCTTGGAGTTACTATCATATACTTGGCCAGATCATCTACTAATAGCGGAGAGAATGCAAGATCATAAATAACATATGCATGAAGATAACATGATAGATTGATAATAAGAAGACATAGCATTCAACATTCATCAGATCCCAGCAAACACAACACGTAGCATTACATAAAGATGATCTCGATCATGTGAGACAGCTCACGAGATCTAAACATGATGTACAAAGCGGAGAGAACAGCCATCTAGCTACTGCTATGGACCCGTAGTCCAGGGATGAACTTGAAGGGAATATGCCCGAGAGGCAATAATAAAGTGGTTATTATCTTATTCCTTATTTATGATAAATTTTTATTTCTCATGCTAGAATTGTATTAACCGGAAACGTTGATACATGTGTGTTTAATAAACAAGGTCTCATGATCTCATGTCTTTTAACTAGCTCGTTGATTAATAGATGATCAAGGTTTCCTGATCATGACCATTGGATGTTGTTAATAACGGGGTCATGTCATTGGTAGAATGATGTGATGAACATAGACCCATATCAAGATAACAATACGATCAGATCATTTAGTTTATATTGTTATATCTTGCATACAAAGTAGCTTATTCCTTAGACCATGAGATCATGCCAATCACTGGTACCGGGAGGGTGCTTTGATGTCATAAAACGTCACACCGTAACAGGATGAGTATAAAGGTGCCATTAGGTATTCGGAAAGTATTAGTTGAGGATCATGGATCAAGAGTGGGATTTTTCCATCCAAAATGACGGAGAGATATACTCTGGGCCCTCTCGGTGATATCACATCGACACCGCTTGAAAGCACGTGATATGATCACAAGGATGTCAGAGCACGGAAACGAGAAAAGAGTACTTTTCAGGTAACGAGATTAAACAAGGTATGGTTTATACTAATGATCGAATCTCGGACAAGTAAAATATAGCGAGACAAAGGGAATAGTTCACGACGTTGATGGTTCACACGATCATGAGAGTCATCATTGAATATATAGGAGTCATCACGGATATCTAGATCCCATTATTGATTATTGATTGGAGAGGAGTCTCTATCATGTCTATCTTATTCGCGAACCGTAGGGTGACACACTTAAGGTTCGATGACACATTTGAGAGGATACGGAATAACGTAGAATGTTTTGAGCAGCGCCAAAATTGTTTCGGGGAAAATGGAAATAGTTCAAGGGTTTTTCGTCGAATGGTTGTTAATAGAATTAACAAATGATTCTAGGTTCTATATGAATTTTTTTGTCAATATAATGAACAAATGCTGAAATAAAGAAATAAAAATGTTTTATTTATTCATTAAAGAAAAACTCTTGGATTTTCTAAGTGGGAAATAAAGGAAGGATGAGTGGATGTGAGTGGAGTGTCCACTCACATGATGAGGGAAGAGGTGGGGGCACCTCCATGGGCTGGCCGCACCCCCTGGGATGCCTCCCCCTCTCCTATAAATAGAGGACATGAGCTCTCTCTCACACACACAATTGCCCACCTCACTTCCTCTCCACCCGCTGCTCCATTCCATGGTCCCCATCTTGGCGAAGCCCTGACCGTGGGATTCTTCACCACCACCACGTCGTCGTGCTGCTGGAGTTCTGAGGGATCCTCTACTTCCGCCTCCCCGCTGGATCGAGGGAACGGAGGTCGTCATCAACCGTATGTGTGACCGATCACGGAGGCATCGCCGGATTGCGGTGCACTTCTTCTCGCTCTCGGGATCAGTGTGAGTATGACTACGCCAACAACGAGATTTGATCTCGTAACTCTTTGTGTCTTCGAGGGTATGTTCTACTTAAGACTCTCTTTCTCCCCATTAACTTTCATATCCTATATTAGATCTTGGCCATCCGGGTTTATCGCAGGGTAGGAATTTTTTTGTTTTCTATGCAACGTACCCTTGAGTGGTATCAGAGCCAGGTCTATGCGTAGATGTTTTGTATGGGTAGAACACATAGGAGTATGTGGGCGTTGATGATCATGTTTTTGCCTCCTTGAGTATTTTATGATCTTAGTGGCATAGTAGGATGAAGCCGCCCTAGACTAAGTTTACGTTTACTATGTACGCGAGAATTGTCTCACTTGTGGCTGAGGGGGTGTCCGTTTCTCCTACTATAGTTAAGATCCAATCTACAAAGGGTTGTTAAAAATATGTTTTATCAACGTTGTGGCTCTTGTACGTAGGTATGAATGGTTGTATCCTCGTAAGCCCAAGCCACGTAAAATATGCAAAAATAAATTAGAGGCGTCTAACTTGTTTTTGCAGGGCACGTTATGTGATATGGTCAATGTTACAAATGTTATGTATGAGATGATATCTTTTGTAAATTATTGACATACCGGCTGGAGCCATATGGTTGTCCTATTTTTATGGCTTGCGTGCTCTATATCATATCCATGTGATATGTTGTAATGGACAATCAAGATGGAGGTGCCACAGACCTTGGTGCCACGCCGGTGGAATGATGGAGATCATACCATGATGCACAAGATGGAGATCAAGTGCAAGAAGGACCATATCATGTCACATTATCCATGCATGTTATGTTAATCCTTTTATGCACCTTATTTTGCTTAGATCACGACGGTAGCATTATAAGATGATCCCTCTCACTTAATATCAAGATAATAATGTGTTCTTACTTAAGTATGCACCGTTAAGAAAGTTCGTCGTTTCGAGACACCACGTGATGATCGGGTGTGATAGACTCAACGTTCGCATACAACGGGTGTTTTCAAGCCTAGCATGTACATACATGGCCTTGAAACACATGCAATACTACGGTTCTACTTGGCGAGCCTAGCATGTACAGACATGGCCTCAGAACACGTAACCGAAAGGTAAAGCATGAGTCATATGGATGATATGATGAACATGTCGATGTTCGCCTTTGAAGCTACATCATCTCACATGATGATCGGTTTTGGTGTAGTGAATTTGCTTCGTGTAATCACTAAAGAAGGCTAAGGGGGATGTTGTTTTTGAGTGGAAGTTCATGGCATAATTTTGAATTAACTTGAACTTATTTATCATGAACAACCAATCAAAGTGAATTTGCACAAATTGTAGTATTCATTGGCATCCACAAAACTACCTTACACTTAGAGGGTTAATTGAGATATAACTATTATGATCTGGTAAATACCATTTAAGATTGGTACCGTATTAGTGAAATTTAGAATTGAGTCCTATTGTATATTTTCAGTATTTCCTACCTAGCTCCATATGATTAATGATTGATTGATCTAGGGAGCAAATAATTCCTACTTAGAATGCAGAGTTATGGTTGCTTCTGTAATACTTTATCTTCAAAAGAATGTTTTGTTGAGCAAGGTGATTTAGGAACTGAAAAGAGTTGTTTTCAGAAACAATCAAGTGAAAGATATATTGATATCTAGAAACTTATTTGTAGCAACATGACTGAGTATAATTTAGCGTGACAATGTATACTTATATTATTTGAATATATGCAATGATTGAAGACGCTAGGCGTTTGAATATTGCAAGAAGTTGGGCGCTGAAAATTATCCTTTAAATTCCTTCCTTTGAGCTATAGTAGCTTAATCATAAAATTGTTATGATGGGATGGATTAGAAGTATGGGTAAAATCGTTTACCTTACTTGGAGATTGCTAAGAGTGGAATCTGGAAGAATGCTATTAATATGGTGATATTAGTAGAACAATCAAACTCAAAGTATGACTCAATGGATTATAGCATATGACTAACATGCCAAGGAAAATGAGCTAGTACGACTAGCATTGTTTGATGTTGAATGATTATTCTGTAAAGGAAACGGAATATTGAAAATAGAATTACAAAAAGATATATGGCAGAAAAGAAGATAACTAGAAAAGTCCAGCTCAGGAGTATATGCTTGATATACAAGTTATAGATGTATTACTAGTTAACAAAGTATTTTTTGGGGTATTTTGATACCACATTGGTTGGTATGAGCTGTCATACAAAGCAACGCAATGCAAGAAATACAAGAGCCTAAAAGGAACTAGTAGTAGATGTGAGATCGATCATGACAAGAACGTAAATAAAGTGTTATTGTGTTCACTGTTGTATCGAACCAAACATTCAAGATTTATTTTAAGAACTTAATAAGTTGTTATTTTGTTCTGGTCTTTTGTGAGAACAAATGAGATTGTTAAAACTATGACCATATTCCATAATTGATGGATGAGTTAATATAAATCGTGTTGGTAAGGGAAACATCTATAAGACTGAGTGCTAAACGTTGAAAGACGTAATAAGAATTTCACTTAAATTGGGACACCACCATTTTTGTTCATATCGGAAAGGAAAACATGAAGGAACTCCATATTGATGGACTTCCGGAGTCACTTTATTTTGAATAAATTGACGCTTGTGAGACCTCTTCCAAAAGATGACTAGAATTCCGTACATAGGCCAAAGTAGAATGGACGACTAATTTACTAGAGATTGTACATATTTATGTATATATTCCATTATATATAGTCATGTGTGGTGGATTAATTTTTCCTTCATAAAATTTCATTGATGATTTGAGTAGATATATGAGCATGTCTATTTAAAGAGAACGGAGTTTGACATTTTTGAATTGGTTCAAATTATTGTTAGTATGAAGTAAAAAATCATCGTAACAAGATAATCAAGTATTTATGATTGGATCATAAAGGATAAAGTTTGAGTTACAAATTTAGAAAAACATCTGATGAGTTGCAGAATTGTTCTACAACTTAAACTACTCGAATTACCCCACATTACTTTGGAGTGTTCGAGAGACAAAATCAAACCTTGTTTGACATGGTAAGATAAGTAAAATGCCATTATATTTTTGTAGTTTATAAATTAGAGACAACCGCTTTTACACTGAAAAGAGCGCCATCATGATCCGTTGAAATTGACAACATATAAGATATGGTTTGGGTAGTGACCCGAATTGTCTTTTTCTTAATTTTTTGGTATGCATAGCATGTGTAAAATGTTTACAACCAAAATAAGATAAATATATGTTTATAAGGTTATCCCACATAAAACATTGGGTATTTCTCCTATCACCGAACCAAAATACAAATGGTGTTTGTCAGAAAGGGTTGATTTCTTGTGAAAGTAGTTCTTGCGAAACAAGTGAGTGGGAGGACAGTACAAACTCAACGAGATTAGAGAATCTTTGTTATCATGTCAAGAGTAGCGCAACACTCGAAGTTGTTCTGGGGTTTCCTATTTTGACTAAGTAGAAGACACTACATATGTTGTAGATACTTCGAATGAGTTTGCGAACTGAACCACAAAAGTTCTAAAACTTTGTACTTAGACCAACTTATGGTTTAAGAGTAAAGTGTTGTTTTGACAACAAAAGGACCTTGACCTTATAAAGGAAGCAAATGATGGGCCCTGACTTTGCAATTTTACTATGAGTCATTATATCCACCATAGTATTCTTGTATGAATATCAAGTATGTGACTTGGTAGTACTTTCGATAGGCATGATGCCTAATGATAGAAAAAGGGTCTATATAGCGACAAAGACATGGATTTTTACATCCTTTGAAAGTTTTACTTATCGAAAAGTTGTTTTCGACGAAGTTCAAAAAATTTACTACTACAAGACTTTGATCTTCTGTAGTGATGCTTTAGTCTTTGCGGATAGTTCTAGCAAAAGTTACATATTATGATATGGCAGTTGAATAACAAAACCAACTCTCCTCTCGAGGAAGTTTGATCGAGGATGTGTACTTGACATAGTCTGAGAGTTTTGTATAATTCAGAAGGTTGTTGGAAAGGTATGCAAACTTCAATGGTTGAAGTGAGCATAACGAAGTAGGAATCTTTACCTTAATGAAGTTATCAAAAGAGTTTGATTCCATCATGAATGATAAAGATTCTTGTAAAGTTACAAGAAATTAAGTGGGAGCACTATGACATATTTCCAATGCTTTATGTAGATGACATATGGTTGATTGGAAAATATGTATTTTAAATTAACGCGGTTAAGATTTTTATATTGATGAAAGGCTTAGAACATATTGGGCATCGATATCCATAAGAGATGGATTAAAGATCCTAATATGGGTGAGACAAATTACATAGATGAAATATTGAAGTAAGTCAATATTGAAATGACAATAAGGAGTTCTTATCACATGGAAAATAATTGAGCAAGATTCAAGTGTTTTGACACATGATGAGCATCATTGAAATTGAGATTTCTAAGTCATGTTTCCATGCTATGTACACAACCAGATGAGTCCTATGTTATAAAATGTTATAGCAGGATAATTCATATGATGATTAGACAACAGTGGGAGAGATCCTTGTGTCATTTTAGAAATGCTAAGGATGTGTTTTCCTATATAGTAATGACAAACTATTTGTTGTAATATGTTACACTAATAGTCTTGTCATATATTCAAATAAATTTATCTCAATTAAAGTATGTGATGAAGGGTATCACAATAGGTTGGAAGAAAGTTCCATGTTGGATTCGAAAGAGTTTCAAAATTAAAGTATTACGACGGATACTACAAAGGCTAAAGTATATCGTTGTATTGACAAGAAATAATAAGAGTATTTTGTGTCAAGGAGTTCTTTACTGAACTTGGTGAATTTGCAAGAATGCTGACACTATGAAACTAAATTTTCACAATTTAGTAACATTGGTTTAAGCTGAGGAATTAAGGTTTCACCGGTTGACCAAATATATACAAAGCCATCTCATTAGAGAATGAGTGATGTGTGTAGACGCAAAGAACATGTAAATACAATAGGACATGAATAGTTCAGATCTTTTTGATGATGTTTACCACATGCGAAGCATGGTAATAACACTGGAACGCCATATGTGTTAAGTGCTTACAAACTAGATTATTGACTCTAGTGCAAGTGGGAGACTGAAGGGAATACGCCCGAGAGGCAATAATAAAGTGGTTATTATCTTATTCCTTGTTTATGATAAATGTTTATTTCTCATACTAGAATTGTATTAACCGGAAACGTTGATACATGTGTGTTTAATAAACAAGCAATGGTTCCTAGTAAAGCCTCTCTTTTAACTAGCTCGTTGATTAATAGACAATCAAGGTTTCCTGATCATGAACATTGGATGTTGTTAATAACGGGGTCATGTCATTGGTAGAATGATGTGATGAACATAGACCCAATATCAAGATAACAATACGATCAAGTCATTTAGTTTATATTGTTATATCTTGCATACGAAGTAACTTATTCCTTAGACCATGAGATCATGCCAATCACTGGTACCGGAAGGGTGCTTTGATGTCATCAAACGTCATACCGTAACAGGGTGACTATAAAGGTGCCGTTAGGTATTCAGAAAGTATTAGTTGAGGATCATGGATCAAGAGTGGGATTTGTCCATACAAAATGACGAAGAGATATACTCTGGGCCCTCTCGATGATATCACATCGACACCGCTTGCAAGCACGTGATATGATCACAAGGATGTCATATCACGGAAACGAGAAAAGAGTACTTGTCAGGTAACGAGACTGAACAAGGTATGCTTGATACCAATGATCGAATCTCGGACAAGTAAAATATCGCGAGACAAAGGGAATAGTTCACGACGTTGATGGTTCACATGATCACGAGAGTCGTCGTTGAATATATAGGAGTCATCAGAGATCTCCAGATCCCGCTGTTGATTTTTGATCGGAGCGGAGTCTCGATCATTTCTATCTTATTCGCGAACCGTAGGGTGACACACTTAAGGTTCAATGACGCATTTGAGAGGATACAGAATAACGAAGAATGTTTTGAGCAGCACCGAAATTGTTTCGGGGAAAATTGAAATAGTTCAAGGGGTTTTTCGTCGAATGGTTGTTAATAGAATTAACAAATGATTCAAGGTGCTATATGAAAATGTTTGTTAATAGAATTAACAAATGCTGAAATAAAGAAATAAATTTTTTATTTATTCATTAAAGAAAAATTCTTGGATTTTCTAAGTGGGAAATAAAGGAAGGATGAGTGGATGTGAGTGGAGTGTCCACTCACATGATGAGGGAAGAGGTGGGGGCACCTCCATGGGCTGGACGCACCCCCTTGGGATGCCTCCCCCCTCCTATAAATAGAGGGCATGAGCTCCCTCTCTCACACAGACTTGCCCACCTCACTTCCTCTCCACCCGCTGCTCCATTCCATGGTCTCCGGCTTGGCGAAGCCCTGACCGTGGGATTCTTCACCACCACCACACCGTCGTGCTGCTGGAGTTCCGAGGGATACTCTACTCCCGACTCCCCGCTGGATCGAGGGAACATAGGTCTTCATCAACCGTACGTGTGACCGATCACGGAGGCACGACCGGATTGCGGTGCACATCTTCTCTCTCTCGGGATCGGTGTGAGTACGACTACACCAACAACGAGATTTGATCTCGTAATGCTTTGTGTCTTCGAGGGTATGTTCTTCTTAGGACTCCCTTTCTCCCCATTACCTTTCATCTCCTAGATTAGATCTTGGCCGTTCGGGTTTATCGCGCGTAGGAAATTTTTTGTTTTCTATGCAGCGTACCCTTCAAAACTACTCACGCATCACTTCGAGGAGGGCATGGTGGTGTAGACCCCTCCAGTGATGAATTCCCTCCCGACAGGGTGCCGAAGAGAGATCCAGAACCCTCCCGATCTCAGGATGACGATGACGGCGGCCTCGGGTGTTTCTATGGACGAAATGGTATATTTTTAGGGTTGATATGTCGGGGGGGTATAAATAGGAGAAAGGGAAAAGGCGGTGGAGGCATGGGGGCCCCACACCACCTAATGGCGCGGCCATGGGGTGTGCCACCCTATGGTGTGGCTCCTCCTCCGGGACTCTCCGGGACTCTGTGGAAATTTGGGAATTCTAGGACCTCCGGACTTCATTTTCCCATTCCAAGAATATTTCCAAAACAACTTTTCTGAAACTAAAAACACTAAAAAACAGGGAATTGGCTCTATGGCATCTTGTCAATAGGTTAGTCCGGAAAATCGATAAAAATGACATAAAGTGTATAGCAAACATGTAGGAAACAACATCAAAATAACATGGAACATCAGAAATTAAGGACACGTTTAGGACGTATCAGTGGCTCAAGGCTATACTCAAGTGGAAGACATTAACTCTGATGAAACCTATGCTCTTGTGGCTCGTCTTGAGTCCATCCATATCCTTCTTGCATATTCATCTTCGCATAATTTCAAATTGCAACAAATGGATGTCAAAAGTGCTTTTCTAAATGGTCCACTAAAAGAGGAGGTATATGTTAAGCAACCTCGAGGGTTCGAGAACCCCAACTTCCCTAACCATGTTCGATAAGGCGCTCTATGGACTTAAACAAGCACCACGTGTGTGTTACGAGCACCTTAGAGAGTTGTTGGAAGAACGTGGGTTTGACGCTGGGAAGATTGACCCCACCCTTTTCACAAAGAGGGTAAAAGGAGATCTTTTCATATGCCAACTCTATGTGGACGATATTATCTTTGGCTCAACTAACCAAGCTTTTAATAATGAGTTCTCAAACCTTATGACTGAAAGGTTTGAGATGTCCATGATGGGAGAGATTAAATTCTTCCTAGGCTTTGAGATCAAGCAATTGGCTCGTGGGACTTTCATTTCTCAATCCAAGTATACCCAATACATGCTCAAGAGGTTTAATTTCCAAGGTGCAAAAGAGAAGTCATCTCCTATGCAAGTCAAATGCCACCTCAAGCGCAATCCAAATGGTAAATATGTGGACCAAAAGTTTGTATCGTTCTATGATTGGTTCTTTGCTTTATCTTTGTGCATCTAGGCCTGATATCGTTTTGAGTGTAGGTGTGTGTGCAAGATAGCAAGCGGCTCCTAAGGAAAGACACTTGGTGGAGGTACATAGGATCTTTCGGTATTTGGTTCACACCTCAAGGTTTGGTTTGTGGTACCCAAAGGGGGCACAATTTTCTCTCAATGTCTACACGGACTCGGATTGGACCGGTGATCAAGATGATAGGAAGTCTACTTCCTGGGCTTGCAAATTTCTTGATAGGTCCTTGGTTAGTTGGTCTTCCAAGAAGAAAAATTGTATATCTCTCTCCACCGCTGAATCCGAGTATGTGGCAGCCGCTAGTGCTTTCACCCAATTGCTATGGATTAGGAAAACCCTCAAGAGTATGACGTTCACTTGGATAAGGTGCCTCGCATGTGTGATAATGAAAGTGCCATCAAGATCACCTACAACCCCGTGCAACACAAGGACTAAGCATATTGAGATTCGTCATCATTTCATATGGGATCATGTGGAAAGAGGTGATATTGAGCTAGCATATGTCCCCACCAAGGATAATCTCGCGGACATCTTCACGAAGCCACTTGATGATGCAAGATTCGTGTTCTTGAGGAATGAGCTAAATATCATCGATTCTAGTAGTTTGACTTGAAGATCTTGCACACACCACTATAGTTGATATGTGTTTGGGTTTAGGTGTATGCATGACATAGGGGAGTTTTATCCTAACACATTGGGTTCTCCCTCCCCCCATTATGCCCAAAGCAAAAATTCATTGTTATCTCTCTTTTTCTAATGTTGAATTTCGAGCTTCAATGTTGAGACTTGGCAATGCACCCAAGATATATCTTCGCGATTGCATACCATGATCTCTTACATGGTTCCTTAGGCCACCAACCTCTTCTTTGTGAAGAGTTGGATCTTAGTTGGGGTTTATTTGATTTTCATTGCATTTCTCTTGTTTTCCCTCGCTAAGTGTTTTTGTAGGAAAATCTCACTCACTTGGATTTTGTTGTTTTATTCTTGCAAATGAGTGGGATAAGTACTACTTTCAGTTTGGTGTTTCTACCCTAAGACTTTGTACCTAAAAACCAAACTCTATCTAGCACTCAAGTCACTCCTTTGAAACTAGGAAGTTTCGAATCAGAAGGCAGATGGAATTTCCAGTACAGTTCTGTACTGGAATATCTGGGTGGACCCAAAATATCGGTTCAAAGTTGAACCGAATATCCGGTCCGGAGAATCTCCTCAAATCCGAGGGGGCACGGGTTGGAGAGGTAGTTCGTTCCTTTCTTCCCCAAGTCCCCTCCTCCACCAAATCTCTGCCCCTATGATTCTTGGCCACCCGGGGCACTTCCTCCACGGGATTTGCGTGTTCAAGGCCTCATATCATGCTCCTCCTCCTTGGGATCAATATCATCCAAGCATTTTCATCCATGGAAGCGTGTAATCTTCAATCTCTTTGAATCTTGGTGCCTAACTCTATCCCTTCTTGGATGCAAGTTTTTCTTGTCAAATGCTTGGTTGTGATGTTCCTAAGCTATCTAATGCATGCTGGAGGCAATAGGTTAGCACCCCGTATCACCGATCTAGTTTTGAACCTAGGTGAAGATCAAATCAGTGCTGGATTCGTTCTGTCCCAAATTTTCCAGTACTGTTTTGCTCCTCTCTAGGATTGTTACATGATCATTATGTGGATGCTCTCCTATTGTTTTGACAGTATGATTCCTCTGTTGATGACTTGTGTGCACTTACCCCCCTTGCTTACTTCTATGTACTTCATTCACAAGTGGTTCTCAGGCTGACAAGTTGAGCACTCGCAAGTGTCCTTCCTACAAGGACACTAGTGATGAGGATCCTGGTGACTCTCGGCCTCCAAGGAAAGTTGTTGCCAAGGGGAAAGCCAAGTCTGTTGCTTAGAAGCCATCCTCAAGGAAGAAGAAGGGCAAGGAAGTCAGGAAGAACTACAAGCATGATGTGACCACTCAGGAATTTTCTCAGATCGTCAGAAGGATTGGTAAAACACTCCTAGGGATATGGAGTTTGAGGATGCTCGGTTTTGGTGCAAGGAGCAATCCTATATCTTTGCTGACATCTATTCTGATTACAAGTTTCCAATCCGCCAGATGAATCCCACCAAGTTCCAGTTCATCAAGGATAAAGAGGTATTTGCTGATGTTGCTAGTATTATTGAGAGGTTTGGTCTTGTGAAGCTCATGGAGACTCGTTTCCCCTTCAACACCGATCTTGTGGTCCAGTTCATGTCCACATTGGCTTTTGACTCAGGTGGTGTTTGCAGTTTGAAGTGGATGACCCAGACCACTCCATGTGAGGCTCAGTTTCACAAGCTGGCCAATGTTCTTGGCTATAGGTACCGCTATCATCCTCCACTTGGTCACCATATGCATGATGTGGACAGACCCCAACGTGAGAGGACGACGGCTGACATGTATGCTCCTAGATACACTATTGTCAAGTTGGAAGGGCTTCTCCCATTTTATGATCAGCTCGTGTGCCTCTTTCGGTCTTTCTTGGTTCCTAGTGGAGGTAATAATGATGCTCTCACCAGTCCGCTTTGCAACCTTCTGATTCTGGAAAAGCACTGTATGGAGGATGAGGACCCTACTGCTTCTTACACACTGGATGTCATGGATATCATCTTCCACGAGCTTCGCAATGCCATGATTGGTGGGAACACCATCCCATATGGACCATACATTATGATGTTGATCAAGGATACAATGAGAACAAACTTCCGTGAGCTGCCTTTGCAACACCATGCCTTCAAGAAGCTGTATGTGAAGAGGAAGAAGGTTGTTTCTGCTGCTCCTGCTCCTCCTCCTGAGGGTGATTCCTCTATGGGAGGTGCCCCTTGTAGTGCTCGCATGGCGGACTCCTCCACTATTGCGCGCAATGTCAGGAAGCTTTCCTAGTTCCAACGCAATGTGTTGTGCATGAAGGTGGATATCCACAAGCAGAAGTACCAGGCCTACCGCAGGGACATTGCTATGTCCATCTCTCAGCGTCAGATACTTCACCATGTGAGTGGTGCTTTTAGTGATCTCCCTGCTGCCCTTGTTCCCGATTCTTATTCTCAATGGGCTTCTAGAGACTGTACCCCTTGGGAGCAGATTGAGGAGGCTCTTCGTGCCACTGCTACCTCTTCCAATGCTCATGTTGGTGATGACTTTGATGAGGAAGATGAGGATGTGGATGAAGATCAGGAGCGAGATGCCGAGGGTTCTTACGAGACGTCAGCTGGAGAGTCCTCTGAGCACTCGGATGCTTTGCTTGTCTATGGGACGCTAGCACCACTACGTATCTCCGTTTTGGTTTCTCGGTGCCAAAGGGGAGAAGTAGTCTTAGGCCTAAGGGATTTGCATGGGTTCGGGCACAAGCATATGCTTTTATCATTTCTTGAGAGCTTGTGTCCATTTAGTTTTATTTTGTGAACTATTTGCTATTTGTCTCGTTTAAAACTATGTGTTGTGAGACTATGGTTATCTATATTGAGGATATTATCTATTATTGTGCTTCGGTATTCTTGCTATTATCTCTACGCACAAGGTATCTCTTTCAACTTCCACAACATATTGGTTATATTATTCTCTTTCGCATGTTTGTATTATTTGGAAATTACTCTCCTCATGGACATTGCATTATCGCATTTTAGGTAAACAAAAGATATGCATATGGATAGGGGGAGAAATTTCCATTATGTTTCAAACATGTACTTGTCAAGGTTTTATTGCAAATCTTAGTATTGTCATCTAACACCAAAAAGGGGGAGATTGAAAGTGCATTTCGTTTTCCTGTTAGTTTTGTGTGTTAGTTAACAATACTAAGTACATTATTTATCGAGGTGTTGAGTGTGCAGGTGTTATCTTTAACATCCGCATCGATCACCAAAAGATCGGTGAAGATTGTCCACTGTGATTTGGGTTAGAGAGGAGCCGGATTATTCTAACCGGATTATTCCACGGCAACCGGATATTCCGGTTAGGATGATCTCAACCCAATTTGGGACAGAGATGAGCCGGATTATTGCAACCGTATTATTCGGGAACTACCGGATATTCCGGTTGTGGAAGTCTTGGCTCAAAATCGGCTAAAGACTGGAAGTTGGAGACGCAGAATCCAACCGGATTATTTCATATCAACCAGATAATCCGGTTCAGGAGCCAGTTCAGGAAAGAAGCTAGCCGGATTATTGCAACCGGATTATTCGCTCCAAATTGATATTCCGGTTGAAGTCAACGCTGTCGAGTTCTAGATCTGAAGAAGAAGCCAACCGGATATTCTGGTCCAAGTTTGTACAGGATATTCTGGTACCTGTTTTCCTGCTCAAACGGCTAGATTTGAGGAGGGGGGGTATAAATACCCCTCCTCTTCCTCCTTGAGATCTAGTTCGTCCATTGCATTGAATATCATTTATTAAGCTCACCAAATCCTCAATTACTCCCAATCCTTCTCACCAAACTTGGTGATCTTAGTAGGATTGAAGGAGAAGGCCCCAATCTACATCTTCACCAAGCCGTTCTTCATTTCCCCCTCATTCACTTGAGGGATTTGAGTCTAGGGTTTCCATTTGTGGAGAACCTAGACCTCTTGCTACACTTGGTGATTCTTGGTGTTGGGAGCCCCCAATTTGGTTGTGGGTGTGTGCTCCAAGGTAGTTTGTAAAGGATTCGATTCCCGCCTCAAAGGGGATCAATAGTGGAAGGTGTACTAGGACTTTGTGGCGTGGTTCATTGGAGAATAGGGTGAGGCCTTTGTGGCATTGAGTAGGCCTTTGTGGCGAAGCTCACACCCCTCCAACGAGACGTACTCCCTTAACAAGGAGGAACTCATGATTACATCGTGTCTCCGCGTGCTTCATATCGGTTACCTCGTTCCCTTCCCCTTTACTTGTGCTTGTATTGTGTTTGTTGTTGTTCTTGTTCATATAGGTAAATTCACCATAGTTGCATTATCTAGAGAATTTACCGTTATGTCAAGCCTAATCTTGAAGAAAAATGAAAATTGGTCATAGCACCTATTCATCTCCCTCTAGGTGCCCTGACTATCCATTCAATTGGTATCAACTCCCCCCAAGCTTAGACCTCTCTTGTCCCCAATCGAAACTGAACTCAGTAAACATGACCACATGTTTATGGAGTGAGGTGTCGATAAATAAAATACGGACAAGAGGCATCACATCTCATTTTTAGACAGCAACTTCCTCCCATATAATCAAACTTGAAACAAGTAGAGTAAATCACAATAAGGGTGCAAAAGGAAATCAAAATTGGTAAAGGCAAACTTCGTTCTTGGTCAGAGAACAATTAACAATGTACTTATCTTTTGATTAGAGTCTTTATACTAGAGCTTATATTGCAGAGTTTATCATGCTCAATTATAACGGTATCTTTATAGACATCGGTAACTTTCAAAGTGGTATTCAAACAGATAAAAGCATTTGTACAAACAAGGAAGAATAGAGAACACGATTGAGTAAATCAACATATTGATGGATGGATCAAAACAACGCAAATGCTTGCTTAGGACAGAAAGAAGTAGGTTTACTGACTCAATATAAAGGTAAAAGATACGCCCTTCGTAGAGAGATCACTCATGTGCTAGAGATTTTATTTTGTTAAACAGAGGTGTAAAATGGTTGACACTCCTCCCAACCTTTCTTACACAAACCATGACTAACCGAATCCTAGGGTGCCTGCCAACAATCACAAACCATGGAGGAGTGTCTAATTTTGAGAGAGGTGTATGTTTATGTCAATGAATGGCAAACAGAAAATACAGTATGTCACAAGCCAACTATACTTCACAAGAGCGGCTCCCATTGAAGGACGCAACTGGTATAGAAGGTCATCCCTATTTCTCTTTTGTTTACACAATTATGCTTTGACTGATAAACCAGGGGAAAAATAGTGAAGATAATTTGTATTATTATCTGGGGCTGAGAACCCCGCTGCCAACTCTTCTAGCATCTGGATAAGCGGATGAAGCCACTAGTCTAGGGTGTGAAATCCAATCATCAAGTGAGATAAATATTCTCTATTTGCGTCCTCATGAGCTAAAACAGGGGCACAAAACAGGTGTAATTTTGAAGGTTTAAAGGTAGCACACAAGCAATTTGCTTGGAGTGGTGGTGAAATACCACATATAGGTAGGTATGGTGGACACAAATGGAGAGGTTTTGGGGCTCAAGGTTTGGATGCACAAGAAGCATTCCCTTTCGGTACAAGTTTTTGGCTAGCAAGGTTGGGTAGCAAGCATAAGAATTGAGGTAAAACAAACAAATACATATATGATAAAGCCAATCATGCAATCTTTTTTGAAGGTACAAACAAACTTATTTGAGAATACTTAGCTTATGAGCTAACAAGAAAGAAAGATCATGGAATAATATATCTACATGCAACTCCCTCTTTTCTACTTAAGTCTCAACGTATTGAAGCTACCGACCAATGCTAAGTTTGACAAAACCAACTAGATTAACTTGAAGCTCCAACATTGATACCAATGCTAATAACAAGATCAACCATATAACAAAAATTGCAAACTAAAATAAAGTAGAGCAAGTAGATGATTAAACCTCTCATCAATATTTCATTACGGCAACTCAAACCAAGGTATACAACGATAACCAACTAAAGAGTGATACTTCCATACTGCAAACCATCCTATATGATATTTCCTCTACTCATGATATGACTCTACTAAAAGGTAAAAAGGGTGAAAGATAAAGGAGAGATACCGCGGCACTCCCCCAAGCTTGGAACAAGCCAAGGGGATGCCAATACCAATATCGAATTAATTCTTTGGTGGTGGTGGTGAGTCCTTCTCATCATCAGACTTCCAAGGTAAAGGCTCTCCATCCACAAATGATGTCTTGGTCTCCAATATCCTGAAACTAGCAGCAGAGCTTATATGTTTAAACTTGTTCTCATACTCATAGTTCTGATTCTGCACATCGTAGAGTTGTGCTTGCAATTTTTTGGTGGTCTCAGTGAGTGAGAAGATCTCCTCCCAAAGCTTTGAACTCTCCTTCTTGTACTCAGCGATCTGTTATGTCTTCATCTTGTGGATGATGCCAACTTCACGCTCAGCCATCTTCTTGTACCTAAAGACTTCTTGCTCGAGCTCTTCCATCCTAGCTTCCAGATTGCCTTCTCCTTTAGGGCCCCAAACATCTTCAATCTGCACCTCCCCATCCTTGAGAAACAACTCTTTGGGATGCATCTTAAACTCATTCATGTACGGATTGACGATGTTCGCAAAGAAACTGTTTTTGGGAGGTCCGGAAGAGGACATCGTGGCTCTAGAACTGAAGATATAACCTGGCAGAAACAGCTTGAAATAGAAACACGACGAGAAAACGATATACGGACCTTGGGGGATCCGGGGCGTTAAATATCAGAAACATGCATAACGAAAGGAAAGTTTAGGTCGAAAACGAGTCGGAGAGGGGCTCCGGGGCGCCCACACCATAGCCAGGCGCGGCCAAGGGTGGGCCCGCGCCCATGCATGGTATGGTGCCCTCGGGCACCGTCTCCAACTCTTCTTCGGCTTCATAACTTAAAAGGTATTCCGCGAACTTTTACTTAACATAACTATTACCTATTCGAAAACGGACTATGCAGATTCTGGAATCTTCCCTCTAATGAACTTCTCTGGAGTCATTACTTGAATAACATCAACATCTTCATCATAGGAATCCCCATAAATATAATGTTTGAGACTTTGCCCATTTACCACTTGTGTAGTGTTATCTTTAAGGGAAGCAATTTTGATTGCACCCGAACGATATACTTCTTCAATAATATAAGGTCCTTCCCATCTGGATAGTAATTTTCTTACAAAAAATCTGAGACGAGACCGATATAATAGAAATTTCTCACAACATGAAACTCTCTTTTAAGGATTCTTTTATCATGCCATTGTTTAACTTTCTCTTTAAATAGTTTAACATTTTCATAAGCTTCACATCTCCATTCATCTAGATGATTCAAATGAAGCATTCTTTTCTTAATAGCAAGTTTAGAATCTTTATTAAGTTCTTTCACTCCCAATAATAGCACTGGTACAATACTCATGCTAAGGTACAATACTCATGCTAAGGTAAACACTCAGAAAGTTGTAACTAACAAAGCCAACCACAGACAAACAAGGTAGCTACTGGCTATGCTTAGGTCCACACAGAGACTAAAGAAACACTCAATAAAAAATGTAACTAAACAAACCAGTGGCTCATACACTTGTAAACAAGTCATAAGGCACACTATAGAACACACAAATCACAAGAGATAAATATTGCTAGAAATAGGATAGTAGCAGGGGTTCATTAGTAGCATACTAGTATGAAAGATTACCACACAAGCATGCCTAAGAAGTAGTGTATTTCACAACCAATCCCAACTTGCAACCCAAAGAGTAGTGCCATAATAACAGGAGTGAAAACATGCTAAGCATGCTAGGCTAAACATACACCAATAAAAATAGGAAGGCAACATTAATAGGATAACTTATAAATTCAAGGGGTACCACTACTACATTAATAGTGAAGCAATCACCACTACAAGGATGAATCTTCCCTAACAAGCAACACATGATTATAAGCATCCAATAACAGAAAAATACACCCTACACATGCTAGTGAGTAACTATAATAAACATAATTCTATGAAAACAACTACTCAACAAGAATCAACCAAGCCTAATTTACCAATGTTTTCTAACAACCAAAGAACAAGCATCAGAGTGACATGTTAAAAAAATCAGTAGCTATGCACTCTACTCATGATCAAACAACACTTTCTAATTTTATGCCACTCAAAGGAATTTTATCCATAAATAATTCCTCAACACTAGGAAATATTCCTATGAGTGCAAACAACTCTTAAACTAACCATATGCAAAACCAAACCCTTCCCAATATGCTATTTACATGGAAACACCATCATAGATGGTATAACATCTACACATTCTAGGAGTCACAAATCTAGTACTAAAACACTTCAACAACAATCTAGTAGAACACTACTCAATTTTCTTGGGTAAAAATACTAAGCACACACAATTAAACAAGGTTACTAGCAAACATTCCTATGGTGGAGAAATTATATTTCTCACCAAGATGCAATGGCATCAATGGGTGTTCCACTAGCCTACCAAGGCATTAGGTGGTCATAGTGCCTCTGGTCACACTTGGGAAAAATAATATCCCACTAAACAAGCATCCAAAACAATACTCATACTAGTGATAATAAAAGAATCAATTTATTCTATTCAAAACTACTCATGCTTTCCTAAAAATAAAAGTGCAAGCTAACATAGGTAACACAATCATGAAATCAGTACCACTTTGGTACTGGACCTAACATATCAACCTCCAAAATCTAGGTACTAGTCATAACATTTCCTTGCCAAAATTCCATATGCAATAAGATGGTAGGAAAACAATACTATGCTACTAACCATTTCTACTAGCTACCAAACATGCTCATTTTTCCTAACATGCTAGTTATGCAAGATAACTACATAATAACAGAGGGTAACACTCTTACACATGCTAGAGAACAAAAATCTAATACACGAGTATTTAATAACAATCATTTACACAAGAATAAATAAAAACAGAAAAGTGCTAAATCTAGTTATGCACACAATAATTATTCTACAAATCCAAAAATTAAAACAAGCTAGGATTAGGTATATCTAAGCATACACAAGATCATCCAATTGGATTCACATAAAAATCATCACAAAAAATCTACAAAAATTCTAGAAGGGCTCTCTGGTCCTTTACCAAATTGCATGGAATTTTCTCTAGGAAGCTCACTTGCATGCAAGGCCAAGTGCTACTGGTAGGTATCAATGAGGGCTATCCAAAATATTTGAGTTTGCAAACTCTGGATTCTTATTTTTAAAGTTATGTCACAAATTGTGAAACAGATAGGTTCTGCCAAAATAAATGCTACTGCAAAAATAAAAGTCCAAAAGTAAATCTACCACTTGGATATGGTTAATAATTTATTAAGCTACAAGAATGATTTTTGGTTTGGCCAAAAATTTCTTTTTCCTATTTTTCTAAGGCCAAAGCTAAGCAATTGTTTTCTTCCTAATTTCAAAAGAAAACACAAAACACAGAGAAAAACTGGCGCGGGCCAGATCTGCACAGGCGTGGCCCAACAAGCAGCCGAATCGGCCCGTGGGCACGCAGCGCGCTCTCTACACGGGAGTGTCCCCGTTTAAAGGGGGACGTAGATCGCGCGATCTACGGTCCACGTGTTTCTTCCTCCTCTCCCCCTCTCTCTCACCTCGACGCGGGTAGAGAAACAACGACGACGATTTTCTCACCTAAGGGCAGCGTATGACAGTGGCGCGGGGTCGTGGAGGATGTAGGTGGTAGTGGCCGTGCAGGGGCGCAACTCGCAGCAGTGGCAACTCCAATCACCGGCGGCGAGCAGCGCGTCCGCGACGGCTTCGAGGATGGCGACGGCAATCCTGCGGTCAAACAGTCAAGGTCGCGTTTCAGGGAGGTGCGCACGAGGGCGGGGAAAAAACTAGGGTGAGGGCGGGCTAAGGATGGCCGGGACGGTGGCGACCTTGATGAGGAGCTCACGGTGGCCGATAGCTTTCTCCCCTTCGCGGCGCGCATATAGACCAACCGGGGAGGAGTTGGGTGGCCAGGGGAGTGCGGTGGGGAGTGAGTGAGTGGGTGGTGAGGTGGGAGCGAGCGACGTGGCTTCTACCCGTGGGGAACGGGGTGGTGCTCTCGGTGTGGCCACAGGCATGGGCACGAGCGGCTCAGGGCGACGTGCAATGGTGTTAGGCGGCGAGGAGAGGCACAGTGGTGCGGTGTCGTGGCCACAGTGCGCGTGGCGGGGCGTGCACTGTGTGTCGCCGGCCTGTCCCCCCTTGTCTCACTCTC
Source organism: Alopecurus myosuroides (assembly GCA_028641055.1). Lineage (NCBI taxonomy): Eukaryota > Viridiplantae > Streptophyta > Magnoliopsida > Poales > Poaceae > Alopecurus > Alopecurus myosuroides. The sequence continues at coordinate 270,877,684 of CM054062.1, read as the reverse complement.
TCTGTCCCCTCTCTTCTCCCTCTCATTTCTCTCTCTCTCTACTCGACCAAAAAGAGCACCCAACGCATACACTCAGAGGGGATACCTAGGGGAACATGTTAGGCAAGTTATCACCCCTCAATTTGAAAAAAATCAAACAATTCAAACCACTCCAACTTCTGTAAAAACAAAGGTTCAGAAAAGTTCAGAAAAATAACTTAGCAAAATTTGCTAAGTGCTGGAAACAGACAGAATCTTCAAAAAGTTCACTCATGAATAAAATACAAAATGAAGTCCAAATTTGGAATTCCAAGTTGGACACTGTTAAACATGTAATGAACTTTCATAAACACATTTTTACTATTTTTTTGAAAATGTGTAGGGCCATGAAAACAAGGTGGAAAAATGCCATCTTTCTGTTTTTCTCTATTTTCAAAATCAACTAGTTTTCTCTGTTAATTTCTTGTCTAGAAAAAAACATGCCACTATATGTTTTCAAGCTTCATTATTCAAAACAAGGTTATGGATTTGAAGTCCACACACTATATAACAATACTAAGTAAAGAAAACATAAAATTGGATACTTTAACCAATTGAAAACAAGTGCTAGAAATGGGTGTTTTGCTAATTTTTCACAGAAAAACCTTAATAGAAAAATTAAAGAAAACCATTCATATTTCCAAATGCCATTTTGTTTTCTTGGATCAACAAAATCAAAAAATATTGTCAAGTTGAAAACAAGCATGATCCAAGCCTTGGGTAAAAATCCCTTAGGGTAACATATAGAAAACAATTTACACTTAGGAAAAAACATTAGGGTGATTTTAAAGAAAAACAAATCTTCCAATGCCTAGATGATTTGCAACTCACACACTTGTTCAACCAAGCAAACATAATTCAAAAAAAGGTTTTTTTGGCCCAAAAATTTGGGTTCTACTGACATTACACAGAGGTAGAAATTGGGGTGTGACACATACCTTCCGCTTGGGGTCTCCCAACGAGCGTGTGATCATATCCCTATCAATAGCGGAAGCACATGGAGACAAGGATGTATTCTCGAGTTCCTTCCTTTGAGGGGAGTACGTCTCATTGGAGGGGTGTGAGTTTCGCCGCAAAGGCCTACTCAACGCCACAAAAGCCACACCCTATTCTCCGATGAACCTCGCCACGGAGGCCTAGTTCACCTTCCACTATGGAATCCTTCAAGTCGGAATCCGGAGCCTTTACAATGAGCTTGAGGCACACATCCAAAACTAAATTGGGGGATCTCAAGAACACCAAGAATCTGCTACAAACAACAAGTGAGTAACAATGAAGTCTAGGTTTTCCACAAGGAAACCCTAGACACAAATCTCTCAAGTGAATGAGGGGGAAGATGAAGAATGGCTTGGTGAAGATGTAGATCGGGGTCTTCTCCTTCAATCCTCCGAAGATCAACAAGTTTGGGTGGAGGGATTGGGAGATCTATTGAGTTTGGTGAGATCAATTAATGGAGACTCGAATGCTGGACGAGCTGACTAGAGGTGAAAGAAGGGTAGAGCATATTTATACCCGCTCCTCAAAATCTAGACGTTTGAGGTGTTTCTGCCTCTGTCACGCCGGAGACTCCGGCCTGAAGTCCGGAGACTCCGGTCTACCAAAGGATCCGGCAAGTTTCCGGAGGGCCAGAAACTTTGCGAAAGTCCGGAGACTACGGTAAGTTTCCGGACCGAGTCCAGGAGGTGACACCAACTTCGTCTTCGCGCAGGGAAAGACTTGAGGGCGGAGACTCCGCCAAGTGTCCGCACACTTTCCACATAGGGTCCAGTGGGTGACAACAACTTGCCAGTTGTGCAGGAAAATCCCAAGTCCGGAGACTCCGGCTACGCCGAAAACTCCGGACAATCTCCGGATACTTTCTGGTGAGACTCGAGTGAGTGACACCACTTATACACCATGTTGAAGAATCCCCGGAGACACCAGTCTGAAACCCCGGAGACTCCGGCCTGGAGAAATCTGCCAACACCTCTTGATCATTTTCTTTCTTTTTAGGAAAAAAGCCAACATCAATATAATGTTATCAAGAGAGCCTAGGAACATCAACACATTGTTAAATTTATACTAATGTTATTATCAAACACATAAAACTTAATTAGGCGATATATGCACTTTAAGCATGGAACAATAAAAAATTATAGACACATTTGAGACGTATCACACGACAAATCGGTGGGGAGGCGATGCGAGAGGGTTGTTTGCTGGGGAGATCGGCGACGACAATGGAAGCTTCGGGCGGGAAGCACACACTGAAACTTCATCTCCCTAACACAGGAAGCGGATAAGGCGAGGGCGCCGTTTTGAGAGTCTCCCATGAGAGAGTTGACCCGGGCTGGATCCGAGCCGTTCTCGCCGGCGACGCCGGAAGGAGATGGCGAGGTGAGAGCACCGGTTGTAGATATAGGTTTAGATTCCTAGCTTTCCTTTGTTTGCTTGCTATTGTCCTCTATGGCGTTTTGGGTAGGCCGCCGGCCATCTCCGGTCATGGTTGGTGCGCCCGACGCGTGCTATTCTCGGCTGCACAACTCCGGTGGCAAGAGATGCTGCAAGCGGGGGAGGCTTGCCCTGGCATCCCAAATAAGACTGTCCTGAGCAGCTATCCTGGTGGTGATGTGGATGCACTGCCGGAGTGGGAGGTTTTGTCGTCGTTCAGAGCTTCAAGATGGAGGTCGTCGACGACAAGCTGCAACCGCTGCTTCAATAAATTGTCTCCTTCTTCTCGACTCCTCGCTGGGCCTATCTTCTCCGCTTGCCTCCTCCCGCCTGTGGCAGGAGTGGGGAGTTTGATGGCGGGCCGTTTGTTGCTGCAGGTGTTGGCGATGAGTCCGCTGCAAGATGCTCCTTCTCCCTCACTCTTCTACTTCCATCAGGCGCTGTGGTGGCAAAGGATGGGGCTGAAGGTGAGGCGAGCAGTGGTGTCAAGCAGCTATGGAGTTCGGAAGCTGTGCCTTGGAGCGCAACCTCGGCGGCGGGTCAAGGCCGTCTGACATCCAAGGCCACGCTCTGGCCTATCTACAAGCCGGTGAAGGATTCCGGCATATCTACAACCTCCTGTATGAGGCCCCTCTACAGATCGACAATCGCGTTTCTCGCCTGCACGGAAGCAAGTGGCTTCGTCCCCGCGTCCGGGCTTGGTGGCGGTCTTGTCGATCTTCAGCTCGGCGATGGAGATAGAGAAGGACTGGATTGCTTTTTTTGGGTTTTTATCAAGGTCTTTTCTACATTTGCCAAGGACCTATGTGTAATTCTTTATTTTATGGGGTCCTTTGTAGCTAAGTGTACATCCACCGCTTGGTACTAATGGAAGCTTCCAGCCCCCTCGGGGCACTCCTTGTTCAAAAAAAAAAAAAAATTCATCTCCCGCGGGAGTGAACGATGGGGGATACATGAAAAAGAGCCGCCAATCCCCGACATATAGTGAACTGGGGGGGGGGGGATATCTCGCACCCTTGAAATTTTTACCGGGACTCCCCGATAGTGGGGATCTGATTTGGCCAAAACTTTGCCCTTGTACTGGAAAAAGCAGATATTTTCCGGGCGGGGGATTTTCGCGGGATATGCTAGAGTTGCCCTAAGACCAACTCTAGCAGATCCACGAAACACGCGTACCAGAAAACAAGGATATGGGGATCACGACAAATATTATATCAAGGATGGACCTCCTCGGCACAAAGAGGATATACGATATTCATACCGAAAATTTAAAAACAACACTTCACACGAGAAATTTAAAACAATAACTTCACCGGAGCTTCTAGCTAACCTATCTAGCCGTGCCCGATGCCGAGGATCTCCGATTCCACGATCTTTCGCAGAGCTCACGCGAGCTTGAACTCTCTTGTTGTCGTCTGGAGCCGGTCCGCCGCACTCGGAGTGCCGGCGATGTACAATTTATCCTTAGTGTCTTCCGTCCACTTGAACGCGGTCGAGGAGGTTCTTCTAGGTGCATACGTCGGAGCCCCTGCGGCTTCCCAGGGTGACTCTGACACTCCCCGACCCCAACGACAGCGATGGCTGCAATTCGTAGCCGTCGTCCTCCTCCATAGATGGACCCTAGATCCGCGCCGGAGATGACGTTCGCGGTTGGCCACGGGCTCCGAGCAGACCCGGCCAACTGCGGACGTCGAAATTGCTCGGCAGAGGAAGCTAACCTAGCGGCGGAGCGGATGGTGGATGCGTACTCTAATACGCCTCCATCCCCTACATATAGGGTCGGGGAAGGCGCATATCGAACGTCCGCGATATTTTTTGACGGGTCGACCTGATATACGGAGTTTGTTCAAGCCACGAAAACGGCAGTCTATCTATAAGAATTTTCAGACCGGCGAGACTTCCGTGGCTCTGCTAGATTTGGTCTAAGGTACCGATTCCAGGTGGGACAGTAGCATTTACTCGGCGCGATCGTGGCTAGCTCGCTCAGCCCGACCGGTGCGTTGGCGGGTTTAACAGTTACTCAGCCATGGCACGTGCTTGCCGTTTCCGGAGAAGACCCGAAAGAAAAACGTGCGGCCTTGGAATACGGATTGCGACTGACCGAAACTGATCCAAACTTAGCCGGCCCATCAAGAAAGGAACCGAGCCCACCACAACTCGCCTTCCTTCCGTGACGCGGCGACTCCCGTCGATCTCATCCCTTGCCGCAGGCCGGCACACAACCGCCTCTTTCGCTCTCTACTCCGGCGAATATTCCCGCGTGCTCTTCCCCTCCCCCTCGCCTTCCTCCCCAAGCAAACCGAGCCGCCCCAAATCCGGGCCCTCTCGAGGAGAAGCTAATCGCGAAGCTTCTCCGGCCCGGCGATGCTGCGGCGCGCCCTCTCCGCTCCCCTTCGCCATCTTCGCCGCCACCCTCGCCTCCGACCCCGCGCCCGCCTTCTCTCCTCCGGCCCCAACCCGTCCGCCTCGCCTTCTCCCTCTTCCACCGCCCCCTCCCTCCCCGTCGCGGCGCCTCCCCCGCCACGGCACCACCTCGCGCCCCACCACGGCGGGCCCCGCCGCATCTCCCCGCTGCTCGCCATCTCCGCGCTCTCCGTCGCCACCGCCGCCGGGACGCTCTACGTCGCTACCGACAACATCGAGGAGACCCTAGAGAGGACCAGGGCGTCCGCGGCGCGCCTGACCGAGCAGATGCGGCACACCTGGACGGCCGGCGGGGTGCTCTGCAAGTCACTCATGTCCATCCTGTCGTCCGCCAACCACGAGGTGCGGTCGGGGTTCGAGCTGCGGGTTGCTGCGCTGATCGCTGACATCACGGCTGCCAGTGCAGCTCGGCGTGCCGCCATTGTGTCCGCAGGCGGCGGCGCCGTCGTAGATTGGCTGCTCGACAGCATTGTGCGGGGCGCCACACAGGCAGAGGCGGCGCGGGCGCTCGCGAACCTGCTGGCCGACCCATGGGTCGCACCTGCAGTGCTCGGCCGGCCACGAGCCGTGCCTTGCCTTCTCCAATTCATCTTCTCCTACCAGCCTAAGCGCGGCAAGAAGGTGACAACATGTGTTAGTTTTGGGTTGTTTGCTTTGCCTGATTGCCCAAATGTAGTTCATAGAATCCTGAATTCAGTTTAATTGTGCGGTATAGTGTTCTCCAATTCGTTGTTAACCGCATTGTGCAAAGTTAGGATACAAAAACTTGTCCAATTATTTCGTAGGCCTTGACCATCGATTGATATTGCAGTAGTCTCATGTTTTTTTGTTAGAGAACTCTTAATTCATTATAGCCTGGTTAACCATATAGTGTAAGGTTAGGATATAAAACTTGTAGAATTTTAGGTTATACTGTAGAACTTATACAATTTTTGTTATACACATTGACCATCAATTGATATTGCAGCAGTCATTTTTTGTTAGATAATTCTTGACCTAATGTATCATGGTCTATATAGCTAGGAATCAGGTCATCATGTGCTACAATGCAAGATTCAGATATCGCAAATCTAAAATGTTGATTCCATATGAATCTCTGGTTGTCTGATCTTTGTAATACATACTGCAGTGTTATGAAAATATCTGCATTTCGTTCTGAAACTGCAAATTACATGCACAACTTTGCTTTTTCATTAACCATCAAATTAGAGTATATATTGTATTTATTCGTCAATGGCACTGTGATCTTTCCTTTCTAATAGTAGCATATAGTTGTTGGAATGAAGCAGCCTATAGTTTTCATGTTATGAGTGCTTCATACCTAATATATTGCTCTCTTGTCGGGACAGAACTCTAGATACTCTTCATTCGATGGATTAGACCACTCTAAAGGAAGGAGCATGCTTGTCGCTGCACTCATGGATATAATCACATCCAACTGTGACAATTCAAATTATTCGTCGTTTCAGCCTTTGTTGCCTGCAGATGCTGATACAAGAGATATTGCAGTAGCCATTGAAGTCATTGAGCAAGGGGGAATGCATTTTGATGGCAATGAGGATAACGACAGTGATGATGGCGATGGGGGATTAAAAGGGATAGGAATTAAGGTACTTGGTGGGACTACTATATTGGGATTCTCTAGAGAAAATAACTCGCTAGAGATGGGCAACTCAGGTGATGCTATTCTGGAAGTTGCCCCAAACAGCAGAGTGGAAGCTGCCCATAATAGTAGAGGACTGGTAATGCAAGAGTCTACTATTGATTCTCCAGACATCGAGAGACTAAGTTCTCATGCTACCCCAGGCCTTTGGGATGATCTTCAGAGGGAGCATGTAGCTGTACCTTTTGCTACCTGGGCTCTTGCTAATTGGGCTGTAGCATCGGATCTAAATCGCATTCGTATTCAAGAACTTGATAGTGATGGGCATGCTGTCACAACTGCACTGAAAGCTCCCGAAAGAACTGTTAAGTGGCATGGAGCCTTGGTTGCCCGAGCTCTTTTGGAAGACCAGAACTTGACACTGGCACCTTCTGTACCTGACTGGTCCTCAAGTCTTCTTTTAACAGCTTCTCAGGCTACTGAGAATGGCGACATGTCATTGGCACAAATGTCACTGTCAACTTTCCTATTATCCATGGTACGATGCAGTGAGTCAAAGTTTGTGATAAGGCAGAAGGGTCTTCATCTTCTTCGTAGTATTTCCAAAAAAATAGAAAAAGAAAATTGTCAGAGTAGTATGAAGGAATCATTAGCGGTTGCCTTGAGTTCTCTCTATTCTGGTGAAGTTCCTTTGTCACTTGAAGAAGCTCAAAGATGGTCTGGCACTCTTCTTCGCTGGCTCTTTGACAAGTCTGTATCAGACACAACACATCTAATGGCTGTAAAAATTCTTTCGTCTATACTTGAGGATTATGGACCATCATCCGTACCAATTTCTCAGGGATGGTTAGCGCTCGCGCTTTCTGAAATTCTTGGAGACAACAAGACACAAAATTTGAAAGGAACTACCCCGCCTCAACCAGAGCGAGTGAAGGTTATAACTCACGTACTTCTTATTATCTCAAAATAAATTTTAAATGTGTGTGCACTTTGCAGATATATCAACCATGTACAGTTGTACACAACAATTTTTTTGTTTGTTTGGTAGTAGGTTGGATAAATAAGCTGCAGATAAACGAAGTACACAGAAAGCGTCAAATTGATACTAGAATGTCAATGTCACCCATAAACATAATAGGGTATTTCATTTGTTGAATCTTAAGTTAAATTTATCATAACTCATAAGCATTGGGGATGGAGCAACAATTTTCTAAACAGTTTCTGTATGTGAATTTTGCTATGTACTATGATGACACTATAAAATGCTTCACAGCATAGAAAGCTATTTAGGGTAACCTGGTGGGGTTATCTTGGTATGTGGATATGTTCTGTACATTATATATGTTTTGATACAGACATTTGATTACAGCAACATTTCTTATATTCATGTTCAACCAGCCTGTTCAGTTTATCTTACACTTGTTTTTTACCTCACAGTATAGCTTTAAATTTAAAAGTTGCCAACTTCAGAATGTATGAGTAGATGAGTTGCTATTGCCCTAATGCTACCTTTTTCTTACAAATCTTGTTCCTCCTCCTGTCCTAATACAATTTTTTTTTTACAGAATCAAGTTGATTATCATAATGCTTACACTGCAACTCAGGTCTTGAATCAATTAGCTACAGCTGTTGTTAAATTAGCAAGCATTCAGTCAGGCTCTGGCGACGAAGTAGCACTTTCCGATTTTCTCTCTCTTGAACCATTTGCTACAGCCCTAAAGAACATGAACAAAAAGAGCCCACCCAAGTTTGATGCAGTTGACTCAGCGTTAGCTACGCTTAAGGGAATAAAAGCACTAGCAGAGCTTTCTTCTGAGGATGTTGCATGCCAAAAGAGAATAGCTGATTTAGGAGTTATTGCCTTGTTGAGACACATCCTTGTGGGTGATGATTATGAGAAACTTGCTGCAATCGAAGCATATGATGCATCCCGGATACGAGAAGTGCAAGACAAGAATGTGTCTGCTTCTAATGATTCTTCTACTGCCCCTACAACTGATCCTCGTAGTGTACGAGTTCCTCCAGCAGCACATATTCGAAGGCATGCTGGGAGGCTGCTAACCATTCTCTCCCTTCTACCCAATCCAAAGAAGGAAATTATTTCTGATGATGTATGGTGCAAGTGGCTTGAGGAATGTGCAAGTGGACGAGTTTCTTGCAATGACATAAAATTAAAAAGCTATTGCAGATTAACTCTGTTAAATGTATTCTGCTCTGAGAATCGAAATACAACAAGTGCTTCTGGTGAATATCCTGATTCAGAAAGTGAGAATAAAAGAAAGTGTCCTCAGTTTGGGGATGCGCTGTTCTTGCTGAATCCAGAATTGCCTCTCGAGGTTCATTTGGACAACAGTGGTTGTGGTATTTCGAGAGATACTTGTAAGGATGATGGATGCATTGAAAATGGTGGCTCTGAAACTGGAAGCATTGATGATTCAGATGCTGCATCGAGATGTGTCCCCCCTTTGGTCGATGTCGTGTTCGTCCATGGCCTTCGTGGTGGCCCATTCAACTCCTGGCGGATAGCAGATGACAAGTCATCAACTACCAAAGCTGGTTTGGTGGAAAGCATAGACGAAGATGCTGGAAAAGAAGGCACTTGTTGGCCAAGAGAATGGCTTACATCAGATTTTCCTCAAGCTCGTTTCTTGACGGTCAAATACAAGGTTTGTTTTTGAATGCTCCTATTTTCTCTATGTTGGAAGGACAATGCTCGTATATTCTCTATGCTGGGAGATTTATACTGGCCCCTTTAAAAGCTTAACTTCGTCTACATTTTATGCTTCTCTGTTGATATCATTCTTGTTCCTTCTTAAATGTTCCAAGATCCTTACCAAATTCAAATGATTTATGCAGACAAATTTGACACAATGGACTGGAGCCAGCTTACCCCTTCAGGTTAGTGTTCTGGACAGTTTAAGTTGTGCATGTTGGTGCACATACTCCCACCTTTCTTTTTCTCTGGTTAAGCATGGGCCAAGCTGTTATTCTCGATAAACATGCTATTGCATTTTATATTTTTCCTGAGACCTTTTCACCATTGCTATTTAATACAAAAGGTTTTTTTTTGCGGGTTATTTAATACAAAAGGTTACATCACTCTAGGTTATAAGGTTATCTTATCTGAAGTTTTACATGGTCTGAGATATTTTGATGTCTTTTGGTGATGGTTTGCTATTTTTCTTGCTCAAATTGCATTTTTTTTTCTGAGATCATATTTGTTGTATAGGAGGTGAGCTCTATGCTGTTGAGGAAGCTGGTGGCTGCTGGGATCGGTAGTCGGCCTGTTGTGTTTGTGACTCATAGGTAAAGATGGTTTGTTTGGTTTTTAGTGCTGCTTACGCACGGGCTGGTAAATCTGTAACAGCAAATGAATCAACAAACTAATATTTCCTCCCCCATTTTCGCACTTGCAGCATGGGAGGACTGGTGGTTAAGCAAATGTTGCATCAAGCGAAGCTGAACAATTATAACGAGTTCTTGAACAATACGACTGGACTAGTATGTGCTTGGTTGTTCATTCTTCGGATTGTATCAGAGTTCTAATTTTTTAAGGGAAGAGTTCTAACCGTGTTTTTATATGGCAGGTCTTCTATAGCTGTCCGCATTTTGGCAGTAAACTTGCTGACATGCCATGGCGTATGGGTTATGTGTTACGTCCAGCTCCTTCAGTAAGTTCCTCTTGTGATGAACTCGCAACCGATGTTTTTCACCCGTCAATATTTTCTGACACCCATTCCCATAGATCGGCGAATTAAGAAGTGGGTCTCCAAAACTGGTCGAGTTAAATGATTTTGTGCGGGAGCGCTACAGTAAAGGACTCCTTGACGTTCTAAGTTTTAGCGAGGTAAAGGGAAATGTTCTCAAAGACTCGCACTGCATGTTTTCACTGCCACAACACCAAGTTTATCTGGGCTAACTTGTCTGGCTTGTCAACAGAGCGATGTCACGCCAATTGTCGAAGGTTATGGTGGTTGGGCATTTCGAGTGGAGATAGTGCCAATTGAATCTGCATACCCAGGCTATGGGGAGCTCGTCGTAAGTATCCTATCAATTGTATTGATTTCTTTCAAACCATCATATACGGAGATGTTATACTTTGTATAATGAGGGACTTGAATGCAACATGTGGTGGGCTCACCAGTCGTAACATGAATAATTATGTCAATATATATGTGTGTTCAAAGTCAAAGCTATTCCTGAATACCTTAATTTCAGTGCTAAATAATATGAAAAAAAAAACTCAGGGGTTTCTGTCAAAACTATTAATCGTATGAATCTTTGCAGGTTCTGCAGGACACTGACCATATAAACTCATGTAAACCGGTGAACAAGAATGATCCTTCCTATGCGGAGACTTTGGCATTTCTGGAGAAAAACTGTAAATTGCATGAGAAAAGAGACGAGTCCTAGTTTTCGTGTTCTCCCCGGATGTTGAACTCCAGTACAGTAATCACTTGTGCAAATAATGCACGGAATTTCCTTGGGCGGTATACGGAGGCTTGTGTTTTCTCAGAGATTCTTCTCTTTTCAGGAGATTTGGGCGGGGTGCTGTGTTTTATGAAGCCTGCGCCCAATTAGACACAGCAATACGTTGTACATACATCTAACGGAAAGCTGTAAGTAGTGACCCTCTTTTGGTTAGCTGGAATGGCGTATCCTTTGTATATAGGGGCAGACATGTGAACAGGATGAATTTTCCCTTTAGAAGTTCAGAGAGCACATGCATTTGCATAATGTTATAAATGTTTCCTTATCCTGATGCTGAATCCTTGTGTGTCGATTGCTTGCTCTGATCAGCGAGCGCGTACTTTTGTTGAGGGGTTTGATCGATAGATTTTTGTTTGCTTTGCAAAGTTTCAGACATGAGAACAGGATGGAGTTTCCTTTAAAAAGTTACTCTGTTTGTCTGTTTGTTTCGACTTGCTCAGGGTATCGAGTTGCTGTAGAGGATTACTCCTCCCTCAATTTATTTTTTGATCTTTTCCAATGGAGTACGGGACGGGGATGGCGGAGCTTCGATCGGCGCGGGGACGGGGGCTGCGGCGAAGACAAAAGGAATCGGGGACGAGGAGAGGACGTCGCGAGTTGCGACATCCTTTTCAATTTAAAATAAAATGCATCTGTGTGTTTGCAATTTATTAAGCCTCCTTGAGTGAGAACACCAGAAGCTCGCTCCATACGGGAGTCGAACTTCGGTTGCTGGGTGCGCCACTGTCACCCTTTAATATCTATTGCGTTGTTTTTAATGAAACGCTACCAGCTTCATCTATATTTCGATACGGGCCTTCATTTGCAGTCGCAGAGTTTCCGGGCCAGAATCCAGATACAGCCGAACCCAATTCCAGCCTATCATCTGTTCGTCCTCCTCGTCTAAAACCCTCGCGTCTCTCCTGCCTCTTCCCCTCCACCCATCCGGCTGACCGGCGGCGAGCAACAGCCTAGCTCCAGGTGCCACTCCACCTCTCCTTCCCACCTCTCTTATTTCCCCGATTCTCTGTGGATCCTATCTACCCGCTGGGCTCCACTTGGGGTTCGGTCAAATCTGAATAGCCTCGATTTACTTATCCATCCCCGCCCGCAGGTCCGCGGCCAGGATGGTGGACGCGTGGTGGCCCCTCATCGCGGCGGCCGTCCCGGCGATCGTGGCCGGCCAGGCCATCCGCGTCAAGCGGCGGCGCGACGAGGAGCAGCGCCTCAAGGCGGCGCGCGGCCGCGAGAAGAGCTCCGACGAGGTCTTCGTCTGCGAGCGGGTCTGCACCTCCAAGCGGATGCTCAAGAAGGTCGGCGCCTTCTCCAAGGACCCCATCCCGGACACCTGCGTCACCGTCTGCGGGGTCTCCGAGCTCGACGCCTGCGCAGACGCCTGCGCGCGCACCGTCTGCGTCAACCAGCACCAGGTGCCCAACTGGAACGACGTCTGCCTCAAGCGCTGCCAGAGCGAGTGCCTCAAGCTCTCATCCACCATCATGTAGCGCTAGTACTAGTACCCCATGGCTGGTAGCCGGTAGGTGGTACCAGTCGCCCGCGCCGTGCCTCTTATCCTTGGGAATGCATGCAGTGTGTCCTGCTTCAGTTTACTTGTTGCTTCGAGATTTCAGACATATGTGGCTCGTTCGTAAATTCAGAGCGGAGGATGGAATGGAGTGAAATGGCTTTTCCTGCTTGTTATACTCTGTTCATTCCATCTGTTCCTGCCACATGTCTGCTGTTGAGATGAATCGTGGTTGCTAGCTAGCCTACCATGTCCTTATTTTGAATGAACTACTTACACTGTTGAATTCCATGTGTGCCCTTGAAGTTGCTGACTTAGAAGATCTGTATGCTTAGCATGATGCTCACATATTAGTAGATTAGATTTGATGACCCCGCTGGATGACACGTTGACTAGTTGAATTCCTTACGCGTTCCCCTCAAGTTGCTGGCTTATAAGATTTGATGGCCCTGCTTGATGAAATGTTGACTAGTTGAATTCCATATATGTTGTGAGCGGCTGGTGGCCTTGATCTCTCTATCTGGGTGTGACTCTGATTTCTTCTTATGTTTGGAGTATTTTGAAATGCATTTGGGGTCCATATGCCTAATCTCAGGGATGCCATCTTTTATACCTTATCAAATTAAATGTTGTAGGCACGGAGGCTTGCTGCAATTCTTAGTGTAATACCCACAGTTCCTTCATCTGAACAGTTGATTTTTTGGCGCTATTGTAGCAGCCAGGGAATTGATCACATGCTCATTTGTTTTAGCCTTCGCAATGCTATGAGCTTATATATCTGGAATTGATGCCAATTCCTCACCTCTTATCCTGATGCAGTGTTACCTGCTTCAGTTTATTTGCTGTTTCTGTTTACAATCATCAGATATCTGTGGCTACCTTTTATATATCTACCAGAGTATCTGAATTGAGTGAAATGGTTTATCCTAGTTTATGTGAGCATAATGTATCTTTATGTGAGCATGATGCTCACTTATTAGATTTGATGGGCCCTGCTGGATGAAACATTGACTAGTTGAATTCCTTAGATATTGTGAGCAATTGTTGGCTTTGATATCTATCTGCGCGTGATGCTGATTTCTTCTTAGATTTGTAGTATTTTGAAATGCATTAGGGTCCATATGTTAAATCTTAGGGTTGTGATATTTTAGACCTTGTCAAGTTAAATGTTGTAGGCATTGCACAGATGGAGGCTTACTACGGTTCTTAGTGCAATATCCACAGTGGTGACAATTTTTTTCTTCAGACGAACCATTGATTTGTTGAAGCTATTTTTGTATTCTAGGAGTAGCAGCTATGTAATGGATTACATGGCTCATTTGTTTTAGCCTTCACAAATGCTGTGCTTATATATCTGGAACTGATACCTATTCCATGCCTCTAATCCAGATCAACGTTTCCTTCTTCAGTTTATTTGCTGTTTAGAATCTTCAGACATCTGCATCTGTACTTCATATATCTGGAGTATCAAGATCGAGTTAAATGTCTTATCCTGGTTGTTATGCTCTGTTCATTCCATCCGTTCTTGCCACATATCTGTTGTTGAGATGAATCATGGTTGCTAGCTAGCCTACCATGTCCTAGTTTCCTAGGCATAAAAGAAGCTGCTGGGTTCCCCATGATAGATGAGTTACTTACACCGTTGAATTCCATATATGTTCCCCCTGAAGTTGCTGACTTGGTAGATCTTTATGTAAACATGATGCTCACTTATGTTTTTTAGAGGAATGATGCTCACTTATTAGATTTTGTAGCCTACCATGTCCTAGTTTGCTAGGCATAAAAGAGGCTGTGGGGGTTCCCCTGTTGGGTGAATTACTCACACTATTGAATTCCATGCGTGTTCCCCTGAAGTTCATAAATGTAAGATGTTTTGGACATTTTCCATATACACAATGTCTACATGTTTCTAGACAACTTTTAGTGCACATGTTCACTCATATTAGCATGTATCTAGACAACATGAGCAATAGCTACAACATCTTATATTTAGGAACGGAGGGAGTAGATCTGTATGTTTAGCATGATGCTAGCATATTACTGATTTGATGTCCCTGCTGGATGAAACGTTGACTAGTTGAATTCCTTATATGTTGCCAGCAGTTGCTGGTTTTGTTACCTATTTGAGTGTGATACTTATCTATTCTCAGGTTTTGTCTTTTGAAATACATTTGGGTTCATATGCCTAATCTTAGGGATTTGATTTTTTAGACCTTATCAAGTTAAATGTTGTAGGCATTGCAAACATGGAGGCTTGCTGCGGTTCTTAGTGTAATATCCACAGTTCCTTCAGCTGAACCGTTGATCTGTTGTCCTATTGTAGCAGCTGTGGAATCTATTTAATGGCTCATTTGTTTTAGCCTTCAATGCCATGCGCTTATATACCTGGAACTGATGCCATTTCTGTGCCTCTTATCCTGATGCAGTGTTTCCTGCTTCAGTTTATTTTCTGTTTGGAATCTTCAGACTTTTGTGGCTGTTGTTGAGTGAAATGGTTCATCCTCGTTATCATGTTATTCGTTCCATCGATTCTTGCAATGTTGATCTTGATGAATCTTTATTGTTAGCTAAGCTACCATATCCCGAGACCTGTTGTATTAGGCGTAACAGGTGTTGGGTTTGCACTGTCAAATGAAATGCTGCCCTGTTGAAATCCATATATGTTGCAGGCAGTTGCTGCTATTGATCTCTCTTTGAGTGTGATAGTTTATTTTTCGTAGATGTAAGAACTGTATATTGTCTTCAGTTTTAGCAACCCTGCCAATCATGGTGACATTGACCGACATTTGAAGCTGAAATTCCGAAATACATTCCACATGCCAAATCTTAGAGCTGTGGTCTTGGAAACCTTTTCAAGTTAAATTTTGTGAGTACTAAATACAGGCAGGTTTGCCTCCGTTCCTAGTGCAGCATAGTAAAGTACGATTTTTTTTTTTACTTTAGCTTAGTCATTGTTTTATTGACTATATTATAGAAGCTATGGAATGGATTACAGGGCTCATTTTGTTTTAGCCTTCCCAATGCTATGCGCCTGATGACTGCAGTCTTCCAACTTTGCAGTACTATTTCTTATTAAAAAAATAAATACGCACAGGATTGTTCCTTCTTCAAACCGTCATACAAGTAGGATGTAGATAGAAGTTCAACGGGAACGTAGATAGAAATATGTGGTAATAAGGATTTGGGTTTTGCCTTCCTTGTTTTGGCACCTTGGTAGGTCAGAAGCAAATTGACATTCTCCTGTAGGTTGTAACGTTTTCTTTGGCTTGGTACTTGCTCCAAAATTGAACCAAAAAAATTGGGGTATCGATCCGTGAGGGAGGCGAGGCCGAGCGGTTGTTTATTTTTTTCTTTTTCCTTATCGATACGCAATTGGGGTATCAATTCCTGGTATTGGCAAGCTGGGTCGGCCGACCAGCCTCGACCCCCAAGTGGCGGCGCTGTTGTCGGCAGGAGTAAAGTATGGTCGACATCGCTGTAAGCCGAGAATATGAATCACTATTATCAACGACTTCGCAATCGAGATAGATATTGCAAGAACAAACCTTGCGGTAGCCATGAGAAAAAAGATCCAAAACCGATCTAACAAAGAAGATCAGAAGAACCATATATGGAAAAATTTAATCTTTCAACATAACTATTGACGTCGAGAAGGAAATTTCACCGAAGAGCCAAAGATTACTTATTATATAGATGATACATCTTTTTTTTTTGAGAAACACAGTACAACCGCAAGCACTCATATATACGCGCATACACCCACCCCTATGAACGCACACACACACCCTATCCCTATGAGCACCTCCGAAAGACTGAGTCGGCGGGTCTTGAGATTGACGAAGTCACCACAGGCGCCTCGCTGTCGACGGGAACGTCGCCTCCCACTGAAAGAATATTTCGCCTAAATGCGACACACAGATGTCAAACCTGGAGTTTGAACTCTACTGGGCTGGGGGTACAACCAACTTTCTAACCATCCAACCACAGGTTGGTTCGCAGATGATACATCTCCATCAATGAAGAAGAAACACTTTTTTTTTACTAAGAAGTTCATTTATAGATTGGCTTCTCTAACCCTACCGACAAGTGAGACCGGCCGGAGGAGGGAAACCAAACCTATGGTCGAGGCGGAGGAGCCGGCGGCGGGTATAATTTCGGGAGGAGCTCTGATACGAATAGCATGTTGGATTTTACTCGTTCACGTCTCGTTAAAGCCAGCTGCTCTACTTTCATGACCGTCACGAACTCGGCATGTGTACGCGTCCGGCTCGGTGTCGGGAAAACAAATTTTTGTACTCCTACTAATTAAACCGGAAAAGAGGGAGCCTCAACCTTACGTAATCCGGTCCTCTCTGCCGCTGATTTCGTGTAAATCACCAGGATCCCCTGCTGCAATCCGCCGACTTTCAGAAGTCACCGGTCATGGTCTACCCCGCTTCCTTCCGCCCTCCCGCCGTGGCAAGCAACGACGGCACCGCCACCTCCGGCCACTCCTGCCCTCCCGCCTGGATGATCCTCGATACGCTGGGCTACATCGCCGACTGCGACAACGCCAGCAGAGCGGAAGCCCTGACGAGCACGGGGCAACCCATCGCCGTCTCCTTCTTCGCCGCGGAGCCACCGGGAGTGTCCCACTTCTGCGTCCACTGCCCCGGCCTCGAAAACAGCGACTTCGCCGACGAGCCCTGCGTCGTCCACTCCACCGGCCACCTCGCGCTCCTCAAGCTCTCCCTCACATACGGCCCGACGTCGTACCGCAAAGGTTCCCCCCACTCAGAGTACTTCATCTACAGGGCAAGAAGGCACGGCCGGCCACAGTCGCTCGAGCCGCTCCCGGGACTGCACTGCCATCTCTCAAAAATCCAGGTCTTGGCTTCCATCGTCGTCATGCCGTGCGGCAGCGATGGCGAGCATTTCGTCCTGGCCGCCCTCGGGCTCACGCTGTCCGGGAGAGGGAAGTACGAGTTCCACGTCTTCCGGTCCAAGCCGGGGGCGTGGACGGAGAAAGCGGTGGCGTTGGGGCAGGCCGAGCTTGGTCCGAAGATGGTTACCATCTATCCCAACAAGGTGATCATGCTCGGAGGTGGGGAGATCGGCTGGGTGGATCTCTGGCGCGGTATCCTGGTCTGCAACC
The DNA here is from genome assembly GCA_028641055.1 of Alopecurus myosuroides. Taxonomy (NCBI): domain Eukaryota; kingdom Viridiplantae; phylum Streptophyta; class Magnoliopsida; order Poales; family Poaceae; genus Alopecurus; species Alopecurus myosuroides. Next base: position 270,860,080 of record CM054062.1, on the reverse strand, counting down.
TCCTCGACGAGGACCCGGAATTCCGCGTCATCCCGCTGCCGAAGCTGCTGCCGGCCAACCATGTCTACAGAAATGACGACAGCTCCCCGGTGCAGTTTCGCGACGTGGTTTGCGTGGACGGATCCATTACGCTCGTTGAGATGGAGTACTGCAGAAGGCGCATAGTCCATGAGATCCCGGACGTCTCGAAGCTGGAGGTGCTCCACGACGAAGACCTGAGGTTGGGCGATGTGCAGAAGGAGGAGGACATATACGAGTACACAGGCTGGAGGATGCTCACCTGGAACAGGACGGTGTCCTCCGACTGCTGGCGCAGGGGCACCTTGGTTCACGTCGACGACGTCGTGGTGGACGACCCCAGCAGGTACTCTGTCTTGTTCCCTGAGCTCGTGGACGGCCCAAAGGGCCTTCAAACAGGCTTCCCCGCCCTGAGCATGCATGGTGGTGATGTTGTTTACCTCAAGTCCAAGGTGAGTACGAGAGACGAAAAGGCATGGGTTGTTGCCGTTGACACGAGGAAGAAGATGGTGGTCGGCGTGGCGCAATTTTCTGACGAAAGATCTCTGTATGCAGATCCAAATTACATTACCTGTGCCTTGTCCAAGTATCTAAATATGGTGTAATCAACTAGACGGATCACGCACGAAGGAGTGACGCAGCCTTGTAATAACCTGCAAATAATTCACATGAATTTTCTTGTTAAAAAAATCATGTCTAATTTATAGTCCTATATTGCTTTTTTATATCGTGTGACTCGTAAGAAATTACGAGGTATGATGAGAATATCTCATTCATTGTGTTTCGGATTATATCACCACCGGAGTACTGAATATTTCAGCTCGGGGAAAGGCTCCCACTTGAATATATTGCCACTTTCAGAGTTTTACACGGGTTCATAGAGATCGTGGGGAGAAGAAGTTACGCCACGGACCGGCGTACTCCGTTTGGCTCGATGCATTGTATGGATTATATAGTGTTAGTTTGATTGATATGCCGGAACATATTAGCATTGCGAGACTCCCAGATTTTCAAAAGAAAAAAAGAAAAATAATAAGAGCGACGGAGGGCCAGACCGAGGTAGGAAGACCGGCAGGTAGAGATTTGTCCCAGATTTCCGAGAAGGGCGGGTGTATAGGGCTGCTGATCCCAAGCAGAGCAACATGTGCTGGCTGTCCTCGACGAGCTTGTCACACCGAGAGCAGTTGGGGGAGCTTAGAATCTTCTTCTTGCGTAGGTTTTCCTCTCGTGTTGAGCCGTGAAGCAACCATCTGAAGATACTGATCTTTTGGGACGAACAGTAGCCTCGTCATTTTTTTTTGAATTATTATCTGCCAAAAGGGCAAACTAGTTGAGAAACCTCGAATACGAAATAGAATACAAATACAGTCTCATGTGCATGTCAACATGGAGGGGAAACGATGTTAAAACCTCTAGATCACTACTAGGTCTAGATGTTCACGGTGAACCAATTGCTATGCCTCTGTGAGATTAGATAGAGAGAGAGAGGAGAGGGAAACCACCTTCAGACCCTTTGGAGGATGACGACGTCGAGGCAGTGGACACGGTGGCATTGGTGAGGAGTGGCGGCGGTGGTGGAGCTTCCCGTCGGCTCTGTGCTTAACCTAGATTGGGTTAGGATTTCGGTGGGTGGCTTGGCAACGCGGTGAAATTGGTACTGCGTGCCGCCGGCCCCCACCTGTCTTTATAGCGCAGGCGACAGGGGCCCACCAACCAGATGCGGTTGGGAGCCCCCGATCAGGGGCGCATTGACCAAGGGGGGCACGAGGTGGCCGTTGGGCCACTCATGAGATGAGATCAATCTAAAATTCTCCCCCTTGATATCAACTTTTACTTTTAACTTTATACCTTTTACTTTTACTTGCTTCATCACATATTGATAAATAGAGCATGTTTCATCGTCACAGCTCAATTGCCGATAGAATCAGACAGCTACAATATACCTTTCTGTTTTGAAACAAAAACTATTCCTTTTTGGGCCTCTCTTAATCCAGGAATTATAGTCTTTCCATTAAACCCATGCCGACTATGTGATCTTTGAACACACTGGGTGGTAAGCCTTTCGTTAGAGAATCCGCAAGAATATCCTTTGTCCTTATATGCTCGAGACATATAGTTTGATCCTGGATTTTATCCTTCACAACATAATACTTTATTTCTATTGGTTTTGTAGCATTACTCGACTTGTTGTTGTGAGCATAGAATACTGCGGGCTGGTTGTCACAGTACATCTTTAGTGGTTTCCTAATGCAATCTACCACTTTCAAATCGGGTATAAATTTCTTTAGCCATAGCGCCTGCCCCGTGGCCTCACAAAATGCTATAAATTCTGCATACATTGTGGATGATGCAACTATTGACTGTTTGGAGCTTCTCCATGAAATAGCTCCTCCTGCGAGAGTAAACACGTATCCTGACGTGGATTTTCTACCATCTTTGTCTCCCGCAAAATCAGCATCTGAATACCCTCTTATCTCTACAGAGTCGGATCTTCTGTATGTTAGCATGAGGTCCTTGGTGCCTTGCGCATAACGCATTGCTTTCTTTATCATTTTCCAGTGCTCTGAGCCTGGATTCTCTTGATATCTACCGAGTACCCCGGTGATCAAAGCTAAGTCAGGGCGAGTGCACACTTGTGGATACTGTATGCTTCCAACAGGCGAAGCATATGGTATTGATTTCATTTGATCGATCTCATATTGGTTCTTGGGACATTGGAATTTCCCAAAACTATCACCCTTGACTATAGGAGCAGGTGTGGCAGAACTCCTATGCATATTATACTTTTTGAGAACTTTCTCAAAATATGCCTTCTGCGATAGTCCTAAGACTCCATTCGTTCTATCTCGGTGAATCTCTATGCCCAAAACATATGAGGCTTCACCAAGATCCTTCATATCAAAGTTTGAGGATAAGAACTTCTTTGTTTCTCGTAGAAGACTGACATCACTGTTAGCAAGCAAGATATCATCCACATACAATATTAGGAAAATGTATTTCCCACTTTTGAACTTTGCATAAATGCAGTTATCCTCAACATTTTCTTTAAATCCAAAACTCTTTATTGTATCATTGAAATTTAGATACCACTGTCTAGAAGCTTGCTTTAATCCATAGATGGATTTCTTTAGACGGCATCCCATATCTTCCTTGCCTTCCATGATAAAACCCTTGGGTTGTTTCATGTAGACCTTTTGTTTTAGATCTCCATTCAAAAACGCCGTCTTTACATCCATTTGATGTAGCTCTAAATCAAAATGTGCAACTAGTGTCATTATGATTCTGAAGGAATCCTTACATGATACTAGAGAAAACGTCTCATTGTAATCTACCCCTTCTCTTTGTGTAAAGCCTTTTGCCACAAGACGTGCTTTATACTTTTAGTCATACTTTATTTTGTAGACCCATTTACAGCCTACTGTTTTGGTTCCTTTAGGAATATCCTCTAAGTCCCAAACATCGTTGGAACTCATCGATTTCATTTCGTCTTCCATAGCCTCCACACATTTAGATGAGTGACGGCTTCTCATGGCTTCTTCATATGAGGTGGGATCACCTTCCTTATGAGCCGTTTCTATGTTATAAACTTTATAATCACTAGAAATAGCTGACTTTTTATGTCTTGTAGACCTTATAAGGCCTTCATTTTCTTGCTCATGTCGTGCCTCAACTTCTGGCACATCCTCTTGAGAAGACTGCTGCTCCTCCCTTTCATGCTCAACTTCGGGTTCAGTCGGCTCCTGATGGACAGGTTCCGAATCTTCACCTCTAGTTGTCATGGTTGGAGTTACAACAGGTGCTTGCACCGCAACCTCAGGAGTTGACGATGCAGGTACAACAGGTAGCGAGAAAAACGGCTCTTGAATCATCAGATTAGGTGCACACACCCTCTTCTCATCAAGATCAATTTTCCGAGCTTCCATGCTCCCCCTCATCATTTCGTCCTCTAAGAAGACCGCATGTCTCGTTTCTACAAACTTTGTGTATCTGTCTGGACAGTAGAAACGATAACCTTTTGATCTATCAGGATAGCCAATGAAATGACAACTCACTGTTTTGGTATCTAACTTTGCAATGTTTGGATTAAACACTTTGGCCTCAGCTGGGCTCCCCCATACACTGAGGTGTTGTAGGGATGGAACTTTTCCTGTCCACAGATCGTACGGTTTTTGGGCACCGAATTGCTTGGTACTCTGTTGATAATGTGAATGAAGGTTTTAAGTGCTTCCATCCATAATCCCAATGGCAAAGTGGAATAACTCATCATACTGCGCACCATATCCATAAGAGTACGGTTACGCCTTTCAGCTACTCCATTTTGCTGAGGCTCGCCCGACATTGAATACCAGGCTACTATGCCATTCTCCTGTAAGAACCTTGCAAAAGGTCCAGGGACTTGGCCATATGGAGTGTGTCTGCCGTAGTACTCCCCCCACGGTCAGATCTCACTATCTTTATTCTTTTATCATGTTGATTTTCAACTTCAGCCTTGAATATCTTAAATTTATCCAACGCTTCAGATCTTTCTTTAATTGGATATATGTATCCATATCGGGAGTAATCATCTGTGAACATTATAAACGAGTCATAACCATCCACACTTTTCACAGGAAATGGTCCACAAATATCGGTGTGAATAATTTCCAGTGTTGTTGTACTTTGGTTTGCACCCTTTTTAATTTGCTTTACATACTTTCCTTTCATGCAATCTATGCATTGCTCTGTTTCTGAGAACTCTAGCGGAGGAAGAATATCATTTTTGATTAGTCTTTCTATTCTCCCCTCGAAATATGGCCCAAGCGACAGTGCCATAATTTCGATGAGTCATGAGTTCTCTTTCTTTTCTTTTGTTCGTTATTCGACCCAGAAACATGCTCACTCACTTTACACACAAAATAAACTTTTTCACGCAAAGATAATAAATAAAGATCATTTTGGAGGAAAGCAACCCCCACATGAATATTATTACACCATATGGCACATTTGCCATGTCCAAAATAGCACTCATAATTGTCTTTGTCTAAACGTGATACACTGATAAGATTCCTGTGTAGTGAAGGAACAAACAAGACATCTCTAAGCAGAATAGTGAAACCATCAGCTAACTCCAAGGAGATGTTGCCAACAGCGTCAACGTCTGCTTGAACTCCATTAGCGACCTCAATGCATCTTTCGCTTCTTAGCGTAGTCCGGGTCGAACTGAATCCCTGTAAAGAATTTGCAACATGAACAGTTGCACCTGAGTTAATCCACCAAGTAGATTTGGAAAACTGTGTATACAGGGATTCATTTACAAAGGAAACAACATTGTTACCTTTCTTTGCCATTATGTACTTTAGATAGTATGCGCAATCTTGCTTGTAATGGCCAGTCTTTTTGCAGTGGAGACAAGTGTCTTTGTCCATTGGAAAAGACCTCTGTGGGTGCTGATGCTGATGCTGATAGGGACCTTTCCCATGTGGTTTTGAAGGAGAACCAGTATGACTTTGACTATAGTTTCTTTTCTTATTATCCCTCACATAGTTCACAGAACCACCATGTGAGCCTTTAAGTCTGTCCTCCTCTTGAACACACATAGCAATAGTCTTTTCAACATCCCATTTTTCAGGGGCCATGGTGTAGTTTATCACAAAGTTGTCAAACTGACTTGGCAGTGAAGCCATGATGAGATGGACAAGCAGTGCTGGCTTGAGCTCGAGATCAGCATCCATGGGCTTAAGTTTCGTAGCCATGTTGCTCATCCTCAGTATGTGCTCCCGGATGCCATGTGCACCTCCGGTGTACTTTTCTGTTACCAGCTGTTTGATCGGCTGGGTGTCATAAACCTTTGAAGAGCCAGTGAACTGGCTCTTTATCTTTTCTAAGTACTCCGTAACAGAACCACACTCTGCAATTGAGCCCACGATTGCATTCTCAATTGTATTCTTTATAAATGCCATACACTTTTTGTTGGCCGTTAGCCACTTTCTGTTTTCAATAGAATATGCCAACTCCAAAAGAGTATGGTCTCTTTTCTTTCTTTCCCATGTAGCATCATCATCACTTGCCTCTCTAACAGGCTCTTTTGGCATGACAGGCTGTGGAGTGTCCACGACCCAGTCAACCTCTGCACAAACGAAGGCAAACTCCACCTTTTTCCTCCACTCACTGTAGTTGTCGCCTCTCAGGGTCGGGACGTTCTTGATGCATGTCATCAAGCAGAACCCTCCTGAAAACCACAATGAAGTGAGAAAAAACAACAACAATTGCATGTAATAATCCAACGTTGGTTTAAATTAGAACACACAACTGTTTATGCAATTATAACAATATATCACCGTTGGGTAGAAAATAGCAATAAAATCATATATGAGACTATAACAATTAATCATGATAATGCTATTAACAACGTTGGTTATATAATAAAATAAATCACAACTATCACTTTTAACATGCTCTTAAAAATAATTATCCCTTTAGTCCTATTTTCTTTATTAAGAGCATTTTTATTCAATTTGCAGCGGAAAACATGATACTTTATACTTTATGCGAGTATTTCTTTTACTTTTGTATTTCCTAAACAATAATTTCGTTGGAAAAAAATTGAATAGGAAAAACTAGACTTAATTTGCCCAAAAAATGGACCAAATTACTATTAATTCTGCTTATGTAATTAAATAAAACAGACCAGAAAAAATGAGGAAAAACGGCCTATTCTGTGCCTGGCCCGGCCAACTGCCTGTCCTTTCTCTTAGTGCGCGCGCAGCAGATTTCTATCTGGCGCCCAGCGCCCTGGCGCAGGCCAAACGGTCCACGGCCAACACTACCAAATTCCGCGCAGTCTGTGATGTTTCAGTACCGTTGCGGATGGGCTCCAATCCGTCGCTAATGACAATCCGCGACGGTTTACTCGACGGAGTGAGAACGTCCCTGATCGACTGTCACGGACGATTCTGCGACGTTAATTTAAACGGGAGAACGTTGAGGATATCCGCAACGTTCAGAAAATCGTCACGAGCATCTGAGCCATCCGGTCCCGGCCCATTAAGCGGCAACGTTGTTTTTCGTGCTGTCGGCTGACACGTGGCAAAGGATTAACTGACGACCGTTAGCGTAATCAGCTGACGTCACAGTACATGAAGCTTACGTCATTACGATCGCAACGTTTTTTCCCGTCAAAAATAGATTCTGTTGAGGCCCCGTTTATGACATCACCAATCCGTTCATGACATCATAACCGCTGATCCCGTTCATGACGATTTTTGTTGTCGAGGCCTCGACCAATCATGTGAAACCATGTGGACGCCATCTGCGACGAACTTGCTTGCGTCGTGGTATGAGATGACTCAACGAGATGACGCCACGTGGAACAATCGTACGTCGCCGCGTGTTTTTTCGGCGACGATCTCGGTCGTCGCGAGCTACGCGGTGACGGATTTGTTTTTCGTCCCAAAACGATGCCACGTGGACCAAGTGCGTGGTATCACGTGGCGCCTTTTCCGCGACGTTTCTGTTTCGTTGTGGAACTACCCAGTCATAAAACGACAAGTGGACCATTGGTACGGTGCCACGTGGCACCTTTTTCGCGACGTTTTTATTTTTGTTGTGGAACTGTCCAACCGTAAAACGACACGTGGGCATGGCATACGACACCTAATCCGGGTCTGTTTTTACGTTACGATACTACGACGTTTTTTTTGTGCGAGATGGGTGCTTATATCATCGTTCGAATTGACCTTTCCATGTTCCATATGCAGAAAAGCAAACCACATAGCAGACATCAAATACAGAAATTGCAACACTAGTGGTTTATTTTACAGAAAAGCAAACCAACATACAGAAATTCAGCTTTCAGCAACACGACCATAGTTTCAGTTACCACATATGCGCTGAGCTAACTCCTAAAGCAGGGCAACTCCTTCTTGTTGGCACGTTTTTAGCTCTTGTTGTTCCTGCCGCATTTTTTCCATTTCAAATGCAAACCGGAGCCTCATTCGCTCAGATTCTGCATTCGCCGCCCTCAAATCAGCAATTGTGCTGCGCATATTGGCATGCTCTCCTCTCTCAACATTAGTTTGCACTTGGTGTTCAGACTTTGAAATACTTGTTTCCACACGAGTTTTTCTTTCACAAAGTATGCTTTCCACGATCCAGCATGACACCTAAAGTACCATCCTCATCCTCTGAAGCTGGTGTCGACATCATCCTTTTCTTGCTTGCCTATCAAGCATTCAAAGAAAATAGATGTAAGTATGTACAGAAAACAGATGAAACTAGCAGGTGACCAGCAATGTACAGAAAATAGATGAAACTAACAGATGGCCAACAATGTACAGAAAATATTTGAAAAATAGCAGATGACAATCAAACAAGCGTGTTTGCAATGATAAATGACCTAGCAAATGTCAATCATGTCAGGAGCATAGATGGAAACCATGTTAAAATGACAACCACATGCTTAATTAGCTTGCCAAAACGTCTTATGGTATGGAATAAATGAAGTAGCACAAAATATATGACACGACAGTAATCAAACTGTTCAACACAAGATAAGTAAGATGTGCCCTAGTTGTTGTTTTTTTAACTAAAGGGAGTTTTTATTACTTAAAGAGTTTTAAGCATTACACCCTAGTTGTTGTGATATCATGGAAGAATGTTGAGCTGCCGAATTAGGGAATAACCTGCAACTCATTGTCCTCACTGAATAGGGATTGACATGACCAGTCTCCTTCACTGGAATCTGATTCCTCTTCATCATCATCCTCAGGATTGTACTCAGATCCAGAGTCTTCCTTCTTGATCTTTTTGGGTGTGAATATAGTAGGACATGAAAGAATACTTGCTAAGACTTTACACCCAGTTGATGCATCCTTGCACTGTTTGCCATGATAGTTCTGGCACGCTCTTCTTCCATGGGGTGTAGTGGTTATCCTAACATGAATAAATAAGTCAAAGTAAGCTCCAAATATAAACACTTGGTAAGAACCTAATACATCATCAAAAATTAAGGTACTCATCCTATAAGAACAGCCAGTGTAAGTAATATAAATTCTGATCGTAGATTCGTAACTAAGACTGATAGGATCATAAGCAAAGTGAGCTTAAACCTAATAGTATATAGGCTGGAAATAAGCAAACTTTTACGGTAGGAAAACAAAGCTGGATACTTCTATTTTTTTTATGAAAGATTAGCAAGAAGGTCCCCCTAACGCTTTCAAGAAACCATGCAGTATTTTCTACTACGAAAGCAAATAATTAAAAAAAGGAGCATCAGAGGGCAACACACCCATTTCCGCTACATATTTGTCAGAATTAACACATGGACAAGCCTCTGTTTACCACTATACAAAGTTATAAATGCAAAGCCAATAACAAAGACGGATATAAGGAACCATCAATCATACAACTAAACAGGGAAACAGTTTAGAGAGATTTATTACATCAAACATTAGCAGGATAATTAAGAAGCATCGATCAAACAATTTAGAGAGATTAATTGCATCGAACATAAGAAGAATCAAGTATACAATTAAACAGACAACTAATTCAGAAAGATTAATTGCATCGAATATATGAAGAACCATCAATCTTACTGCGTTTCTCACCTTCAACCTTTACCCGTCTCGGCGTGGTTGCAGACATTGACGGTGAAGTTGCGGCGAGGTTGGAGACGAGGTGGCAGATCTGGACGTACGGCGAGGTTAATGGCGAGGTGGCACACCAGCGAGCACACGAAGGCGAGGTTGGAGACGAGGTGGTAGATCTGGACGTACAGCAAGGTTAATGGCGAGGTGGCACACCAGCGAGAACACGAAGGCGAGGTTGGTGACGATGTGGCAGACCGGTGAGCACGACGGCGAGGTGGCACACCAGGGAGCACACGACGGCAAGGTTGGTGACGATGTGGCAGACCGGTGAGCACGACGACGAGGTGGCACACCAGGGAGCACACAACGACGAGGTTGGTGACGATGTGGCAGACCGGTGAGCACGACGGCGAGGTGGTGGTCCTGGATGGTGACCTGGGCGGGGTGGGGGATCTCAACGGCGACTTCAGAGATCTGGCAAGCGAGCTATACGGCGATGTGTAAGAGGGGTGGGATCTGGTCTGGGAGGACGGGGACTGGAGGGGAGAAGGGGGAGTAGTCGATTCTTTGGGCGAGGGCCGAGGGGATAAGGGAGAGTTTCAAAATGATTACAGAAATGCCCTCCGCGATAAAGTTTGACCGTTTTGTGCGGGAGGGCTGAGAAGTAATATTCTTGCGCGAAATTTTTTCAGTGGGCTATCCTGGCGCCAAATTTTCGGAGGGACGCGAAATTTTGGCGCGAATGCGGGAAACTATGCTAGCCGTCGAATGCTGATGGGTGACTCAAACAAATTGACCATTTATGCAATAATTTAATAAAGGGACCTGATGGGTGGCTTAAACAAATTGACCATTTATGCAATAATTTACTAAAGAGACCTGATGGGCGGCTTAAACAAATTGACCATTTATGCAATGTTTTTTACTAAAGGGACCTTGTGAGGAAATAAAGATGTATTATGAAATAATTTTGGAGTTGAGGTCGTCGGGCACAAAATGCGTTAGAATATGCAGAACGGTTCTATGTGAAACCAACATTAACTAAAGAACTACAGATAACTGAGTACTTGCAACATAACACATACTATTAACTTAATTATAGAGTAGCAAAACACAATCACAGCACACACAGACGTGTTGACAAGTAAAATACGACGAGTCGATGACGTAGCAGGTTACACATATGCTCTATAAGCAAACTAATTGCCGCGATGAAGGACACGAACAACCGGACGCACTAGTGGGATGAACTCGTTCCATAGGAGCAAAGGGTTGACCTGGACACAGCACACCAGGGTGTCGTTCAGCCAGTAGAGGCCGCCGTGCAGATTTTCTCCCGAGCCATGCTCCCAAAGCCTGGCGTAGACCCCGCCGCCATGCTTGCCGTGGTCGATGATGAACATCCGCCGATCGGCGTACTTTGCGCCAAGCACGATGTGCGCGGCGCTCCAAGCAGAGATATTTCCACCAACGGTGAAGAACTGCACCACGTCGGAGAGGTCATAGCCGTCGGGGCGTACATACTCCACTTGGTGTGCGTCCTCGAGCGGTTCCTCCCCGATCAGCTCGATGGTCGTCCAAGCCATGGCGCGCGCAGAGAGCACAAAGCTGAGCTAGCTCTTGTGTTTTGCACAAGCTATCTATTCGAGACGTGTTGATGAAGGGGGTGCGTTTTGCAGAGGCCCTCCAAATGCACCGATCGGGTAATATAGCGGCAGGGAGAGACCGGCCTGCGTACCACCAAACATCATTAATTGGTGCCGAGGCCGGCCTTTACCATTGAATTTGCTGTCTAGACGCAGCGATGACAACAAGCACACACAAACGGCCGGCGCCGACTTCGACCCAGCAGTCCACAGCTAGCCGTTTGTGTGTGCAACAGCAGAAGCGAGGCATGGGAATGCATGCACATGGTCAGGCACGCGCGCAGGCACGCATTAAGATCAAGACGCGTCGGGTCACGCATGCACAGTATGCAGCGCACGGAGGCAAAGAGTGCACGTCTCGCGCGGCATGCAGCTAGCTCGCCCAAAGTTTGCAGGCATGGCGTGCAACAGCTAGCTAGCCCCAAAGCAGGCTCAGCACGCATGTAGACAGAACTATGGCGACGTTCCGTCTTTCCCATGCACTGAGGCATGAAATTTTAAGGGGCCGAGCATCTCTCCTCCTGCACTCCTAAAGTCCACTCCTCCATTAGCTTCTCTCCTCCTCACTCCTAAAGTCCACTGATCCATTAGCTTCTCTCGGCCTCCACTATGCACCAACGCCGACGCGACGCGGCCGGACAACGAGCTGCGGGTGCCCACACGCCTCCATCTGACGATAATCTGCTGATGGAGGAGGACGCGCGTGCACTTATCCGCATGAACACTCCCGTGCCGGCTGCTTTACGCCTCCCGGAAGGTTGGACGACCAACACCATCTTCGTCTAGGTGGCGCCGCGTCTCTCCGGCCAGGCACAGGTCGACTACATCCACCAGTGCTACGATAACATGCCGTGGAAGACGAGGCATCATGACCCCCATGACGCCATGTCTTCGTTGTACTGGGACGAGCAAGTGGAGCTGGAGTAATTAGGGCGGCTCGACTCCTACATCATCGACAGCAGCGTGCATTCCAGCGACACGGAGTGTTCTGACGAGGAGGATGGGGAAGAGGACTCGCCCGAGACAGAGTGGCGCCCCTTGGCACCGCCGGAACCTGCCGCGCCGCCAGCAAACGCCTTCTTCCTCCCATGTAACTGCCCCATTTGCAGCTGGGCACTTGCACAGCCGGGAACCTGCCCAAACTGCGGGTCTGAGGAGTGCCACCACCTAGTTTAGACTTTTATTGACTGTAATTATTATTATCTTAATTAAGCTCCCTTTAGTGTGAATGTATTATCTTTATTTTGACTCATGTTTGATTCAAACTCCCTAAATTTCAGCTCCGAAGGGGGTGTCCCAATTGTATATTTAGTTTGCCAGTGGTAGGCTTCTCATGCTCAAAGTCAACTTTTTCGTCTACCCCTTCCACCGGCGTCGGAAGAGGGTGTCCCAATGGGATATTTTGTTTTGTTGTGTTAGGGTAGGCCAAAGGTACATGGAGAACTAATATCTACCACTAGTTCTGATAAGACATTCGCTCAGGTTCGTCTGAAGGGGGAGTTTCGAGATGTAGTGGAAAAACCCTTCCTTTGTACAAGTGATGTCGGTGAAACCGGTCACACCTCTTATTAGGATCTTGGATCTCTCTCCGCCTCCAAACAAACTTGTATAGACATGATTGGTCCCCATCTAGGTTTTGTAGGGATTCCTATGCTCCGGAGGCCCCGCTTTAGCGAAACTCTCGCATGTTGACCAGAAAAGTCAACTTGTTCGTCTACCCTTTCCACCAGCATCGGAAGGGGGGGGGTGTCCTAATGGAATATTTTGTTTGGTCGTGTTATGGTAGGCTATAGGTATATGGAAAACTAATATCTACCACATGTTCTCATAGTATTCCCTCGGGTTCGTCCGAAGGGGGAGTTTCAAGCTCTAAATAGTCCTGGAACCTGCGAGAGAGAATCTGACGCCGGTGAAGCCCTAACACAAAGAGTGAGGGAAACTTGGGCATACAAGGCCCATGCCACACTCTAACACACATGGTATGCCAAACCCTTGGTTTGGGTGGGATTCAGACGCTCTGGAACCCCTCTCCGGAAAAACCCTAGGCCCGCTGGAGAAAAAGATGAATCTGTCGTTCTGGCCCCTCTACGTGAGCCGGAAGGGGATAGCAAAGTGGAACTGATTTCTTGGTTGTGTTAGGTTAGGCCCAAGGAACACCCAAGAAAATGGTAGGGCCCACCACTTGGCAAGATTCCCCCCGTTCCGTCGGATCCGGGAGTTTCGGGCTCTGAGTAGTGCTAGAACCCGAGAGAGAGAATCTGACGCCGGTGAAGCCCTAACACAAAGAGTGAGGGAATCTTGTGCATCGAAGACCCATGCCACTCTAACAAACATTTTATGTGATACCATAGGCTTGGGTGGGATTAACACGCTCCGGAGCTCCTCTCCGGAGAAACCCTAGGCCCGCTGGAGAAAAGGACGGAACTGCCGATTTAGCCCCTCTACGTGAGCCGGATGGGGGTAGCAAAGCGGAACTAATTGTTTGGTTATGTTAGGTTAATTAGGCCCAAGGAACACCCAAGACAATGGTAGGCACCACCTCTTGGGAAGATTCCCCCCGTTCCGTCAGATCCAAGAGTTTCGGGCTATGAGTAGTAGCCCCCAGAACCCGCGAGAGATCGAGAATCTGACGCCGGTGAAGCCCTAACACAAAGAGTGAGGGAATCTTGGGCATCCAAGACCCATGCCACACTCTAACACACATGGTATTACAAACCCTTGGTTTGGGTGGGATTCAGACGCTCTGGAACCCCTCTCCGGAAAAATCCTAGGCCCGCTGGAGAAAAAGATGAATCTGTCGTTCTAGCCCCTCTACGTGAGCCGGAAGGGGATAGCAAAGTGGAACTGATTTCTTGGTTGTGTTAGGTTAGGCCCAAGGAACACCCAAGAAAATGTTAGGGCCCACCACTTGGCAAGATTCCCCCCGTCCCGTCGGATCCGGGAGTTTCGGGCTCTGAGTAGTGCTAGAACCCGAGAGAGAGAATCTGACGCCGGTGAAGCCCTAACACAAAGAGTGAGGGAATCTTGTGCATCCAAGACCCATGCCACTCTAACATACATTTTATGTGATACCATATGCTTGGGTGGGATTAACACGCTCCGGAGCTCCTCTCCGGAGAAACCCTAGGCCCGCTGGAGAAAAGGACGGAACTGCCGATTTAGCCCCTCTACGTGAGCCGGATGGGGGTAGCAAAGCGGAACTAATTGTTTGGTTATGTTAGGTTAATTAGGCCCAAGGAACACCCAAGACAATGGTAGGGCCCACCTCTTGGCAAGATTCCCCCCGTTCCGTCAGATCCAAGAGTTTCGGGCTATGAGTAGTAGCCCCTAGAACCTGCGAGAGATCAAGAATCTGACGCCGGTGAAGCCCTAACACAAAGAGTGAGGGAATCTTGGGCATCCAAGACCCATGCCACAGTCTATAAGACATGTTATGTGAGACCCTAGGCTTGGGTGGGATTAAGACGCTCTGTGGATCCTCTCCGGAGAAACCCTAGGCCCGTTGGAGAAAATGACGGAACTGTCGATCTAGCCCCTCTACGTGAGCCGAAGGGGGTAGCAAAGTGGAACTAATTGCTTGGTTGTGTTAGTTTATGCCCAAGGAACACCCAAGAAAATGTAGGTCCGACCTCTTGGCAACATTCCCAACGTTCCTTCAGATCCGGGAGTTTCGGGCTCTGAGTAGTCCTCTAACCCATTAGAGAGAATCTGACGTCGGTGAAGCCGTAACACAAAGAGTGAGGGGATCTTAGGAATCCAAGCGACGTGCCACAATATAACACACGGGGTATGGCAAAACCTTGGTTTGGGTGGTATTCATACGCTCCGGAACCCCTCTCCGGAGAAACCCTAGCCCCGATAGGGAAAAAGACGGAACTGTTGTTCTCGCCCCTCTACGTGAGCCGGAAGGGGGTAGCAAAGTGGAACTAATTGCTCAGTTGTGTTAGGTTATGCCCAAGGAACACCCAAGACAATGGTAGGGCCCACCTCTAGGCAAGATTCCCCCCGTTCTCCGTCAGATCCGGGAGTTTCGGGCTATATGAGTAGTCCTGGAACCCACAAGAGAGAATCCGACGCCGGTGAAGCCATAACACAGAGAGTGAGGGAATATTGGGGATCCAGGACCCATGCCACACTCAGACACACATGGTATGTCATAATCTAGGCTTGGGTGGGATTCATACGCTCCGGAGCTCCTCTCCGGAGAAACCCTAGGCCCGATAGAAAAAAGGACGGAACTGTCGTTCTGGACCCTCTACGTGAGCCGAAATTGGGTAGCAAGGTGTAACAAATTGCTTGGTTTTGTTTGTTTTGGCCCAAGGAACAACCAAGACAATGGTAGGGCCACCTCTTGGCAAGATCCCCTCGTTCCGTCAGATCCGGGAGTTTCGGTCCCTGAGTAGTCCTGCAACAACTAGGGAGAATCTGACGCTGGTGAAACCCTAACACAAAGAGTGAGGGAATCTTTTGCATACAAGACCCATTCCACACTCTAAAAAAAATGTTATGTGATACCCTAGGCTTGGGTGGGATTAAGACGCTCCGGAGCTCCTCTCCGGAGAAACCCTAGGCCCGTTGGAGAAAAGGACGAAACTGCCGACCTGGCCCCTCTGCGTGAGCCGAAAGGGAGTAGCAAAACGTAACTAATTGCTTGGTTATGTTAGGTTAGGCCCAAATAACACCCAAGACAATGGTACGGCCCACCTCTTGGCAAGATTCCCCCGTTCCGTCAGATCCGGAACATTTGGGCTATGAGTAGCCCTGGAACCCGCGAGAGAGAATCTAACGCCGGTGAAGCCCTAACACAAAGAGTGAGGGGATCTTGGGAATCCAAGACCCATTCCACACTCTAAAAAACATGTTATGTGATACCCTAGGCTTGGGTGGGATTAAGACGCTTCAGAGCTCCTCTCCGGAGAAACCCTAGGCCCGTCGGAGAAAAGGACGGAACTACCGGTCTAGCCCCCTCTACGTGAGCCGGAAGGGGGTAGCAATGTGGAACCAATTGTTTGGTTGTGTTAGGTTAGTACCAAGTAACACCGAAGACAATGTAGGTCCCACCTCTTGGCAAGATTCCCCCTGTTCCGTCAGATCCGGGGGTTTCGTGCTTTGAGTAGCCCTAGAACCCGCGAGCGAGAATCCGACGCTGGTGAAGCCATAACACAAAGATTGAGGCAATATTGGGCATCGAAGATACATGCCACACTATAGGACACATGGTATGGAATACCCTAGGCTTGGGTGGGATTCAGACGCTCTGAAGGTCCTCTCCGGAGATACCCTAGGGCCGCTAAAGAAAAGGACAAAATTGTTGTTATAGACCCTCTACGTGAGACGGAAAGTTGTAGCAAAGTGGAACTAATTGCTTGGTTGTGTTAGGTTAGGCCCAAAGAACACCAAAGACAATGTTAGGGCCCACATCTTGGAAATATTCCCCCCGTCCAGTCAGATCCGGGAGTTTCGGGCTCTCAGTATCCTGGAACCCATTAGAGAGAATCTAACGTCGGTGAAGCCCTAACACAAAGAGTGAGGGAATCTTGGGCATCCAAGGCGCATGACACACTCTAACACACATGTTATGGAAAACCCTTGGTTTGGGTGGGATCCAGACGCTCTGGAACCCCTCTCCGGAGAAACCCTAGGCCCACTGGAGAAAAGGACAAAACTGTCGTTATGGCCCCTCTACGTGAGCCGGAAGGGGGTAGCAAAGTGGAACTGATTGCTTGGTTGTGTTAGGTTAGGACCAAGAAACACCCAAGAAAATGGTAGGGCCCACCTATTGGCAACATCCCCCATTCTCCGTCAGATTCGGGAGTTTCGGGCTATGAGTAGTCTTGGAACCCACAAGCTAGAATCCGACGCCGATGAAGCCATAACACAGAGAGTGAGGGAATATTGGGCATCCAAGACCCATGAAACACTCTAACACACATGGTATGTAATACCCTAGGCTTGGGTGGGATTCAGACGCTCCGGAGCTCCTCTTCGGAGAAACCCTAGGCCCGCTGGAAAAAGGACGGAACTGTCGTTCTGGACCCTCTACGTGAGTCGGAGGGGGGGGGGTAGAAAAAGGGTAACTAATTTCTTGTTTCTGTTGGGTTAAGCCCAAGGGAACAACCAATACAATGGTAGGGACCACCTCTTGGCAAGATCCGGCCCCACGTTCCGTCAGATATGGGAGTTTCGGTCCGTGAGTAGTCATGCAACAACTAGAGAGAATCTCACGCCGGTGAAGCCCTAACACAAAGAGTGATGAAATATTTGGCATCCAGTACCCATGCATGCCACACTCTAACACACATGGTGTGGCATACCCTATGCTTTGGTGGGATTCAGAAGCTCCGGAGCTCCTCTCCGGAGAAACCCTAAGCCCGCTGGAAAAAAGGACGGAACTGCCGTTCTGGACCCTCTACGTGAGTCGGAAGGGGGTAGCAAAGTGGAACTAATTTCTTGGTTGTGTTGGTTTAGTACCAAGGAAAAACCAAGAGAATGGTAGGGCCCACCTCTTGGCAAGATCCCCCCGTTCCGTCAGATCCGGGAGTTTCGGTCCCTGAGTAGTCATGCAACGACTAGAGAGATCGAATCTCACGCCGATGAAGCCCCAGCACAAAGAGTGAGGGAATATTGTGCATACAAGACCCATTTCACACTATAAAAAACATGTTATGTGATACCCTAGGATTGGGTGGTATTAAGACGCTCCGGAGCTCCTCTCCGGAGATACCCTAGGCCCGTTGGAGAAAAGGACGGAACTGCTGATCTGGCCCCTCTACGTGAGCCGGAAGGGGGTAGCGAAGTGGAACTAATTGCTTGACTGTGTTAGGTTAGGCCAAAGGAACACCCAATACAATGTAGGGATCACCTCTTGTCAAGATCCCCCCGTTCCGTAAGATCCAGGAGTTTCGGGCTCTAAGTAGCCCTGGAACCCGCGAGAGAGAATCCGACGGAGGTGACGACGGTATAACACAAAGATTGAAGGAATCTTGGTCATCAAAGACACATGGAACACTATAATACACATTCATGGTATGGCATACCGTAGGATTTGGTGGGATTCATACGCTCTGAAGCTCCTCTCTGGAGATACCCTAGGCCCGCTAAAGAAAATGACAGAACTATCGATCGTCCTGGCCCCTCTACGTAGGCCGAAAAGGGATAGCAAAGTGGAACTAATTGCTTTGTTGTGTTAGGTTAGGACCAAATAACAACCAATACAATGGTAGGGCCCACGTATTGGAAAGATTCCCCCCACCCCCCGTCCAGTCTCATCCGGGGGTTTCGGGCTCTGAGTATATCCTGGAACCCGCAAGAGAGAATCTAACGCCGGTGAAGCCATAACACGGAGATTGAGGCAATCTTGGGAATCCAAGACTCATGTCACACTCTAACACACATGGTATATTACATACCCTAGGCTTGGGTGGGAATAAGACGCTCTAGAGCTCCTCTCCGGAGAAACCCTAGGCCGTTGGAGAAAAAAGGACGAAACTGCTGTTATGGACCCTCTACGTGAGCCGGAAGGGGGTAGCAAAGTGGAACTAATTTCTTGGTTGTGTTAGGTTAGGCCCAAGGAACACCCAAGACAATGGTGGGGCCCACCTATTGGAAAGATCCCCCCGGTTCTCCGTCAGATCCGGGCTATGAGTAGTCCTGGAACCCACAAGAGAGAATCTAACGTCGGTGAAGCCATAACACAGAGAGTGAGGGAATATTGGGCATCCAAGACCCATTCCACACTCTAACACACATGGTATGGCATACCCTAGGCTTGGGTGGGATTCAGACGCTCCAGAGCTCCTCTCCGGAGAAACCCTAGGCCCGTTGGAGAAAAAAAGGACGGAATTGGTGTTCTGGACTCTACGTGAGCCGGAAGGGGGTAGCAAAGTGGAACTAATTGCTCGGTTGTGTTAGGTTAGGCCCAAGGAACAACCAAGACAATGGTAGGGCACACCTCTTGGAAAGATTCCCTCCGTTCCGTCAGATCCGGGAGTTTCGGGCTGTTTGTAGTCCTCGAACCCACGAGAGAATCTGATGCCGGTGAAGCCATAACACAGAGATTGAGGCAATCTTGGGAATACAAGACCCATGCCACACTCTAACACACATGTTATGACATAACCTAATCTTGGGTGGGATTAATACACTCTAGCTCCTCCCCGGAGAAACCCTAGGCCGTTTGGAGAAAAAAGGACGGAACTGCTATTCTGGACCCTCTACGTGAGCCGAAAAGGGGGTAGAAAAGTGGAACTAATTGCTTGGTTGTGTTAGGTTAGGCCCAAGGAACACCCAAGACAATGGTAGGGCCCACCTCTTGGCAAGATTCCCCCCGTTCTGTGTCAGATCCGGGAGTTTTGAGCTATGAGTACTCCTGGAACCCACGAGAGAAAATCCGACGCCGGTGAAGCCATTACATAGAGAGTGAGGGAATACTGGGAATCCAAGAACCATGCCATACTCTAACACACATGGTATGGCATACCCTATGGTTGGTTGGGATTCAGACGCTCCAGAGCTCCTCTCCGGACAAACCCTAGGCTCGTTGGAGAAAAAAGGACGGAACTGTTGTTCTGGAGTGAGGGAATCTTGGGCATCCAAGACCCATGCCACGCTCCAACAAACATGTTATGTTATACCCTAGGCTTGGGTGGGATTAATATGCACCAGAGGTCCTCTTCGGAGAAACCCTAGGTCCGTTGGAGAAAAGGAAGAAATTACTGATCTGGCCCCTCTAGGTAAGCCGGAAGGGGGTAGCAAAGTGAAACTAATTGCTTGAATGTGTTAGTTTAGGCCCAAGGAACACCCAATACAATGTAGGGCCCACCTCTTGGCAATATTCCAACCATTCCGTCAGATCCAGGAGTTTCGGGCTCTGAGTACATATAGCCCTGGAACCCGCGAGAGAGAATCCGACGCCAGTGAAGACATAACACAAAGATTGAGGCAATCTTGGTCATCGAAGACACATGCCACACTATAAGACACATGGTATGACACACCCTAGGCTTGGGTGGGATTCAGACGCTCCGAAGCTCCTCTCCGGAGAAACCCTAGGCCCGTTGGAGAAAAAAGGACGGAACTGCTCTTCTGGACCCTCTACGTGAGCCGGAAGAGGGTAGCAAAGTGGACCTAATTGCTCGGTTGTGTTAGGTTAGGCCCAAGGAACAACCAAGACAATGGTAGGGCCCACCTATTGGCAAGATTTCCTCCGTTCCGTCAGATCCGGGAGTTTCGGGCTGTTGGTAGTCCTTGAACACACGAGAGAGAATCCGACGCCGGTGAAGCCATAACACAAAGAGTGAGGGAATATTGGGGATCCAGGACCCATGCCACACTCTAACACACATGGTATGGCATACCATAGATTTGGGTGGGATTAAGACGCTCTGGAGCTCCTCTCCGGAGAAACCCTAGGCCCGTTAAAAAAAGGACGGAACTGCACTTCCGGACCCTCTACGTGAGCCGGAAGGGGGTAGAAAAGTGTAACTAATTGCTTGGTTTTGTTTTGTTAGGCCCAAGGAACACCCAAGATAATGGTAGGGCCCACCTCTTGGCAAGACCCCCTGTTCTCTGTCAGATCCGGGAGTTTTGGTCCGTGAGTAGTCCTGCAACAACTAGAGAGAATCTGACGCCGGTGAATCCCTAACACAAAGAGTGAGGGAATCTTGGGCTTCCAAGACCCATTCCACAAACTCTAACAAACATGTTACATGATACCCTAGGCTTGGGTGGGATTAAGACTCTCTGGAGCTCCTCTCCGGAGAAACCCTAGGCCCGTCGGAGAAAAGGACGGAACTGCCGATCTAGCCCCTCTACGTGAGCCGGAAAGGGGTAGCAAAGTGGAACTAATTTGTTGGTTGTGTTAGGCTAGGCCCAAGGAACACCCAAGACAACGTTGGGTCCCACCTCTTGGCAAGATTCCCCAGTTCCGTCAGATCCAGGAGTTTCGGGCTCTGAGTAGCGCCTTGGAACCCACGAGAGAGAATCCGACGCTGGTGAGGCCATAACATAGAGAGTGAGATAATATTGGGCATCCAAGACCCATGACACACTCTAACACACATTATATGGCATACCCCAGGTTTGTGTGGGATTCACACGCTCCGGAGCCTCTCTCCGGAAAAACCTTAGGCCCGCTGGAGAAAAGGACGGAACTGTCGTTTTGGACCCTCTATGAGCCGGAAAGGTGGTAGCAAAGTGGAAGTAATTGCTCGGTTGTGTTCGATTAGGCCCAAGGAACACCCAAGACAATGGTAGGGCCCACCTATTGGCCACATTCCCCCCGTTCCTTCAGAACCGGGAGTTTCGGGCTCTGAGTAGTCCTAGAACCCATTAGAGAGAATCCGACGCTGGTGAGCCCTAACACAAAGAGTGAGGGAATATTGGGAATCCAAGGCTCATGCCACACTCTAACACACATGGTATGTCAAACCCTTATTTTGGGTGGGATTCGGACGGTCCGGAGTTGTTATAGTACTCCCTCGGGATCGTCCGAAGGGGAGGGGGGTTGAGGTGTACGTATAGATCCTTCCTGCATATATAGCAAGCGATGCGGGTGAAATCGGTCACACCTCGGGTTTGGATCTTAGCTCTATTCATCTCCTAGCACACTTGTATGGACATGATTTTACTCCATATAGGCTTAGGAAGGATTCCTACTCCGGAGCCCCCTCTTCAACGAAACTCTGGCATGTGTTGACAGAAACTTTTCCGTTTACCCCTTCAACTGTCATCGGAAAGGGGGTTGATCAATGGATTTATTTCCTCACGTTGTTGGGGCATGCCGTACATACGTAGAAAACCAAAATCTAGCACATGTTATAACAAGAATTGGAGCCCCTAGTGCAGATTTTGTGTTGAAAAAAGGGTCAAATTGAGACTAAAACAGGATCGAACCCCAAATTCTCCATTTGCTCATCTGCCTAGCTCACAGAATGAAACATGACCGAACCCCAAATTCCCCATTCGCTCATCTTCCCAGCTCGCAGACTGAAACAGGATCGAACCCCGAATTCCCCACTCTTCCCCACCGAATCCATAGATCGCGGGCGGCTATTCGCTGTCTCCTTCATTGATGGCTGCCCGCCGCATGTTCTCGGAGGAGATGTTCCGGACTGGGGAGCCCGCACTACGGACGACTCAAGGCCGTTGCGTGCTCGCCCGCTCGCGTGCAATGGAGAAGCTCGAGGAGAAGTGGCACGGTCGCGCGCTCGAGGTCACCGTGGGAGGGCGTCGCCCTCCTTTGTTGCCTGAGGAAGTCCTGGCTGCGCTGGTCGCGCAATGCGCAGTCTCCTGTAGGCAGGTGAAGGTGGATGTTAGCGCGCCGCCGGTGGACTTCCTCATTCGATTCTGTTCCGAGGAGGACTACACCGCCGTGTTACATCTGTCCCGGCGCGTCGTCGCCGGTGGAGCGCCGCTCACATTTATTCGCTGGTGTCGTGGTAGCGGCGCCGAGCGATCTAAGCTACCGTATCTGACGAAGCTCACCTTCGAGCGGTTCCCGCGGGAGGCATGGGAGCCCGTTGAGGCGGAGCAGTTCGTCAACCATCTTGGCGGTGATCTGGTGCAGATGCATGTCCCGGTGGACAGCTGGTTCCTGTCGGTGGAGGCTTGGATGAAGCAGCCGAGCGCAGTCCCGAAGACCTACATTGTGGAGGTGCCAGAGCCGTACATGCCGGCCACAATGCGCACCCCGACCTCGATGAGGACATTGGAGCACACTGTCCTCATCCATGTCCCGGAGGTCGTGGACCCTGGCCCAGTCGTCTCGGACACTCCACTGTGGGATGACGACAAGGTCGACACCAGACGCACGCACCAGTTCCCATTCTTCGGTGGGTGTGTGGATGGCAGTGGCCCTCCTCAGGTGAGGGACGGTGGCCACTGTTTCGGTGGGCACAACATCAACGGATCTGCCGGAGGAGAATGATCTGCTAACTGAAGAAGATTGAGCTGCTGTTTGAACTGCTATCTGAAGATATCATTTGGCTTATTTTGCAGCTCCTATCTGTTGGGAGTCTGAATTGTGTGTTGATCATGCATCTCTAGTCAGTTTGAAAATGTTTGACTTGTGTTGCGACTATTATCTGTTGTAATATGTCAGTTTGATCTCTAGTCAGTTTGAAAATGTTTGACTTATGTTGCGACTATTATCTGTTTTAATATGTCAGTTTGATCTCTAGTCAGTTTGAAAATGTTCGAGTTTGTTGTTGAATTTGAGTTGAATCTAAGGCTCGTAATGTTTGACCAATTAATGTTAATTCATGCCAAAAAAAACAGCAGCAATGTATTTCATCTATAAATCATGGAAACAAATTCCAGGTGCTACATATTGCACAAAATTACATTAATATGTAAAACAAACATATTTTTCGCGCACACAAACCAGAACACGAATAATAACACTTATTATCAAGCGCTAAAAACACTTAAACAACAACTTCCTGGGTATCCTTTTGCTCGTGCCCTCGTTGCCGTGGTGGCGGCGTGAAGCTTTACCTTCGCTCTTGCACCAGGGGCGGATCTTCTCCAGCCATGTTGGAGCAGCTTGATAAGAACCGATACCTAGAGCTAACATCATATAATACTGTTTTTCATGTCTTGGATCCTTCTGTATAACTCGTAGCTGACATACCCGTCCACCGCTGCATAGTTGCGGCTTGTTGGAGTCATCTTCCATTCCCAATAATGGTGCAGGTATGAATCGAATCCAGACTTCATCTCGAGGTACCAAATGTCTATGATATTTCCTGCTAGAGTGTCCATTCCAATTTTGGGTACCCCGAATTCCAACTGGATGTCATGGTGGTACTCTGGTGGCAGATAGAAGCCTGATTGGGCAAGAGCCTTCTTGTCGCTCGTCGTGTCCACGCTTGCGAACGTGATCTTCTTTGTTGAAAAGAAGTCTTGCAGCAACTTGCGTCCATGATCTGTCCGCGGCGACCTGTACCAGTGGTACACGAGGACGTGGTTGCGCATGGCGATTTGAAAGACGGCGACGGCATGGGGTTTGTAAGCATGGCTACGTGTGTACTCAAGGTCGAAGCCCAAGAACTTGTGCTTTTCAGGCTGAAGCCATTGCTCGAAATTGGCCAGGGCAGTCTCCAAGGCACGTTCCTCGTTGGTGTAAATCACCTCCAGCATGTTGCCGCCGTGGACAGGGAGGCTGATAACCTCCGTGGTTGGTCGGCAATCGTCCATGGAAAGTCTCCGCCGTGTGCTTGGAAGAAGAGTCGGGGAAGATGAAGTCTGGATTCGATGGGTTCGATACTTCGATGGGTTTGGAAGAAGAGTCGGGGAAGATGATGAATAGAAGGAGCGCAAATGGCAACTGCAAATGGCAACCGCCTAAATATCGAAGGCGTGTGTGGAACAAAGGTGTGTGAACCCAAGCGAGTAGATGAACGAACGGGAAACTAATGGCAACTGAAAAAGAGGCAGAGTGCATATACACGTTCGTCACCCTGTGGAACGAAGGTGTATAAACCCAAGCGAGTAGATGAACGAACGGGAAACTAATGCCAACTGAAAACGAGGCAGAGTGCATATACACGTTCGTCACCGTGGGTGGCCGTTTGACCTCCCTCGCAAATGACCGTTGTGTTTGCAGGAAGAGAGCAATTCGTTGGCTCGGTTTGGCTGAATTTGTTCGACTGATAGGTGGTCCTGACTCGTTGTGGCCCCGTTTGACAGTGACTAAATATCACATCACTCTGTGTTTGACAAAGTCAGCCCACGAGAGAGCCATGCAGAAACATGCATGCGCACACGTCACCAGGCCCAACAACCCTCGAAATGGCAGTCAGTATAAATGCCCCTCCTACTTGCATCGCCTCCTTCCCCCACTATTCCGGCTCCAAATCTAGCAAAAAAAAAACCACTTTGCTCCGTCCCCAATGCCTCCCTCCTTCTCCCCCAACCTTGAGGCAGTTCCGCGAGGAATGGAGGACGCCGTCGCATCATTTGCTGCCGGCGCGGTCCACCATGTCGGTTGGACCTCATGTCCAGATCCGATGCAGGGGAATAACGCCGGAGCGAAATTTGCTGTCGTCGCCGCAGGTGCGGCCGGCCATGGCGGTTCGCTGTCATCGCCTCCTCCGGCGGTGGAAGCGCCGGGACTCCCTCTCCTGTCCGATTTGGGTGACCCCATGGGGGAGGTACCGACGTTCGAGGAGGTCGTCTCCGACGAGGAGTCTGAGGTGCTTCCCTAAACATATATATCTAGCCCTAGTTTAGTATTGAAGTTCCAATGGTTTGTAGAGACATGCAAGCAAGTTGGATATGGAGACGAGGATTCTACATATGCAACTGCGAACCCAGCGCCCCCAATTACCCAGCGGTCGGAACAATGTAGTTGAAGTTTATTTCATAGAAAAAATACACATTAAGCCTTGTAACTGACTGTTTGCCCGGGCTTGAATCTATTCCCGGGTCCGCTAATGATTTTAGGTCCTGGATTCTATAGCTTGTAGAATAGAGCGATTGGTATATGCAAGTTAGGAATTAGCTATACATAATTTTGATGGCATTTTGTCTATCTGCAAGTTCTATTGTCCATTAACTAGGAATTAGCTATACATGATTCAAATGTGGGCATAAATTCTAGGCTTGTTGTTACATATTAAGTCCATTAACTAACTGTATATATGTGGTACCATCTATGTTCTGCTTAAATTTTTGTATGCTATTTAAGCAAAGATTGATGTCATTAGTTTATCAATGGCATGGTTATTTGATTTAAACTAGTGTTAGTACGTGCATTTTAAAAATGACCGAGAATTGGAGTGTGGTGCTAACTTTTGTTTCATTTCTAATTTGAAGCATTCCGATGATGGCGTATCATCTGACAAGGAGTGCCGCGATGCTAAGAGCCGACATGTTCTTAGGAAGCTGCAGAATGGGAAGATTAGGTACCGTCGTCGCGCCGGCATGCTGTTCTGCCCCTTCTGCTGCAGGAACATTGACACGAGCATCGTCAGCATGATTCAGCATGTCAGCGGCATTGGACGTGGCTCGGAAAACCACGTGCCCGCTGTTAGGGCCAAGCACGCTGCCTACGGTGTGTTTCTAAAGAAGTTGCTCGCGCGCAATATCCGCTTAGGTCTCGCGCATCCCCATCTGAACCCCAATCACCAGGACAGGAATCCTTGGAGGAGCCAGTAATGCTGTCGCTTGTGCCGAATGCATGAACTTAATTTGAATAGTTGTGCTACTAGCTAATGTTCTGGTTTGGACAAGTAGTATATGTAAGAACTTTATTAGTATTGTGGAAGAATTCCTTGTGTGTGTAAGAATTTAAGTACTATATATGTAGTACTTCTATACTATGTTTCTGCAGCCGATCATGTTTTTAGGATGCCTAAATATGATATAACTTAGTGATAACTGGATGTGTCACGTCCATTTAGTACTCGATCATGCCCAATAAGTCAATCCTTGTCGAAAACTCGCTGATCTGATGGATCAATGATTTTTAATTCTTCATTTAATTAGTAGAAAATAAAGAACTAATGGTAAGAATGCAACCTTTTTCGTATTAGCAAAGATTTATATTTGAAAAAACTTCAATTTATGGGACAACATGCCACAATTGGCAGCTATAGCCCATTGTACCCTAATTAACACATAGACCCTCAATTTTAAAAAATTTACATCCAAACCTAACATATGCGCGCCTAAATTACGACAACTAACAGCCGCGGGCGCGCTAAAAAACGAAACAGTCTCACACGGGGTCCCACTCGTCAGCGTCATAGCCGCGCGTGCGCTAAATCCTCACCGAAACAGCCTCACACGGGGTCCTACTCGTCAGCGTCATAGGCCGCCGCGCTCCCTCACCCACTCTCGGCTACCTCCCCACTGAAAGGGATCACTCTGCCCCCCTCCAAAAAAAACCCAGTGCCTCCACTTCACCCACTGGGCGGCGACTATCACGGCGGCGCCCTCCCTAGCTTCCCCGTCCTCACCGACGTTCTCAATCAATGACTGGTAAGTGCTGGTTGCCTCCCTTCCCTTCCTCAACCAAATGATTCGATCTAGTTTAGATGGCGGAGGATCTAGGTTAGATGCCGGGGATGTAGGTTAGATGCGGGCGGCCATCGTCGTTGACGTGTTTTAGGTCACCACCAGCTATGGATTTAGCTCACGCTACCGTCACATGTATCTCAAAGATCGCTTCCCCCACCCAGATGGAGATCCACCTGAACAAGGCCTTGGAGCTCGCAAGGCCCCCTGTTCTTTAGATCCCCAAGGTAAATACTAGCATATAAATTAGTATCTCCTTTCGCCTTCGTAGCTACTTCTTTGATTTTTCTTCTTTTCATATTTGGCTGTAGCACTCTAGTCGAGGCTGTAGCTTCTGCACCATGTCTCCTTATCCTTATGAAACTCGTAACTGGATGGAGGCGCGTGGCATTCTGGTTAATGGAGTTGGTGAAATTCCAACTCGGGAGGTAAATGTTCTACGATCTCATTAATTTTGTTTTGTGCTTACTAGTATGATGCTACTTTTCTTGTTTTCCATTGCTGAACATTTGTGCTTGATACATGTGCCAATGATTAAACTGTGCACTCGATCTTGATGAGATCATCGAGCATTTTACCTAGTGTTGTGTACAACCACATTGGTTCTGCATCTTCCTTGGTAAAATGTTCGATGATCTCATTAATTTTGTTTTGTGCTTGTTAGTATGAGGCTACTTTTCTTGTTTTCAGTTGCTAAACATCTGTGCTTTATACGTGTGCCAATGATTAAACTGTGCACTCGATCTTGTTGAGATCATCGAGCATTTTACCTAGTGTTGTGTACAACCACATTGGTTCTGCATCTTCCTTGGTAAAATGTTCTACGATCTCATTAATTTTGTTTTGTGCTTATTAGTATGAGGCTACTTTTCTTGTTTTCCATTGCTAAACATCTGTGCTTGATACATGTGCCAATGATTAGTGTGCACTCGATCTTGATGAGATCATCGAGCATTTACCTAGTGTTGTGTACAACCACATTGGTTCTGCATCTTCCTTGGTAAATGAGTCGATGATCTCATTAATTTTGTTTTGTGCTTATTAGTATGAGGCTACTTTTCTTGCTTTCCATTGCTTTTGGATCCATAGGAATGCCTTTTGGATCCATAGGAATGCTTTTGGATCTATAGGAATGCCTTTGGAATGTTCGATGATCCATAGGATTCTTTCCTAAGGAATGCCTTTGGATCAAAGGAATGACACGTACAAAATTCCTATGGATTGTATTCGTACACCTAATTTCAGCACAGTCTAATCATTGGTTCCTCTATTTTGTAATCCTATGATCCAAAGAAGCCCTTATACGTGTGCCAATGATTAAACTATCTCTGCCAATGATTAATATGCAGCAATGTGTCTAGCAGATTGGCTACTATAGCAAATAGCATGCAGAACAAGTTCAGTTGTGCCTCATTTTACTATAGTAGGTAAATCTTTCAGAATTATTGCGTGTCATTTGTATGTACAATGGTTGGCAATGAGTCTCACTATTACACTTTTATTTGTTTTGTTGCATGTGCCGATGATAAGACTATGCTCATGGTTGGCCTTGTAGTTGATGATGTGCTAAACATGTATGATGCCTTTTTTTGTAGGGTTTGCGAACTTGTGGTTGTGGCTTCAGAATGGATGGACCAATGGGAGAAGTGATGTGGAACAATTGCATGTGCCTTTGGAGAGCATTGAGGACGCTGAAAAGTGACGTGGAACCTATGGATGTGCCTTTGGAATGGATTGGTGACTAGGAAAAGTGACGTGGAACCTGTGTATGTGCCTTCAGAATGGGTGGATCAGTAGAAAAAAGTGACGTGAACCGTATCGATGAGAAACTATTTAGTTTATGATGTGCACCTGTTTAGATGCTGAGGTGCACCTGTTGTGATGTGAGCCCTATCGATGACATGAAACTATTTAGTTAATGATGTGAGCCTGTTGTGATGATGGCGGGTAACTTTTGTGATGCTGGTGTGAACTGGTGTTAATTCTAGTTATTATAATTGTAGTTATTATAAATCTCCTTGTTGTGATGATGGCGGGTAACCTTTGTGATGCTGGTGTGAATTGGTGAACTGACAGCTGGGCCCGTGCAAAAAAATGTTAGGAACAACCGAGAGAGAGCGCGGTCGTTGCCGGTCAAAGCAATCAAACATGGCAGGATGTGTGGATCCAATGAAAATTCGCGACGTTCTACGTGACCAAGCCAGTTTCGTCGAAGGCAACTGGGCTCTTAGTGGGCTACTGGGCCGGAGACAAAAATCCGCGACGTAAAAGTAGAGCAAAACCAGTCTGCGACGGACCAAACAAATACGTCGAGAGCAAACTCCATTTTTTAGCCATTCGCGACGGAAACGCTTGACGTTATCAAAACGTTCTGCTCAAAACGTTCCGGATCGCACGGAATTTGGTAGTGGCAGCCCCTTGGCCTTCTTTATCTGTCGCCCGCGCGCGGTTGCATACTGCCGCCAGGGCCCAGCCCAGCGGCCCGGTCCGCGATCTGTCCGGCTACGCCACTTTCGGCCTGCTGGCTAGGGATGGCAATGGGTACCCATTACCCGCGTACCCTGCGGGTAAAAACCCTGTTAGAGTAAGGGTATGTGATAAATTTTTACCCATGGGTATATAAATGGGAAAATATCATACCCAACGGGTAGAAAGGGTACGGGTATTGGGATCTCAGAACCCATACCCGCATACCCATGTACCCATCTAACATTGGTGGGTCTGATATAATATATTTACGTAGTAACCTCCCCCTAATCACACAAGGTAAAAACTTTAATGTGCAATTAACTTATATCTATAATTTGTCATGAGTTCGTAAACTTAAATTGTATGACTGTGTGTTGTTGCTTATAATAATGTGTTGTTATTTTTACATTTCTGTGTTGCTTCTATGGAAAACTATTTTATTACAAGAAAGTGTTGTTTTTAAGACATTTTTTACATTATTGTTTAAAATGTGATGTTATTAGTAATTTATGGTTATATAATTATTTTTATGCCTATTTTATGATCAATTTGTTGTGTTGCAAACGTGGGTATTTTTACCCACGGGTACCCATATACCCTGTCGGGTGACGAGTATGGGAAAAAGTTATACCCTTGAAGGGTATGGGTACGGGTGACGAGTATGTTTTGGATGGACGGGTAAGGGTATGGGGTGGCTCCACCCTTACCCATACCCTGCGGGTGCCATCTAGTGCTGGCCCGCTTTCGCGTTCTAGGGATTCAATCCCGTCCGTCGATTTCAATCGAACGACCACGCGTTCTTTTCGTTCGAAGAAATCGAGAGAGTCCCCATCGAGTGGAACCCTAGCCGCAGTCTCCCCAGCCCCGTTTGCATCTCTGCCTCAGTTTCTCTGCTCCGCAGCGAACGGACGGTCGCGGCGGCTCGCGTGCGCCGTGCGCGCAACGCCGGCGATGACTAGCGCCGCCGCACGCTCCTTGCTCTTCCTTTCCCCTCCCCTTTTCCATCATCCTCAGTGAGAGAGAGCCACGGGAGGAAGAGAGCCTCTGTGACGCTCGACGGCGACCTTGAACCGCCGTGGTCATCCCCCTCGCCGGTCGCACATCCCCTTAGTGGTGGGCGCGCCGCCGTCGAGCGGCTTGACCGCGGTGCATGCTTTCCTCCCCAGCGGTTCTTCGGCCCGGACGCCTCGGCTTGCCGATGCGCGCCCGAAATCGAGAGTAACGGCGGCCGTGGTTGCGGCGCACCGTTGCCGGTGAGCATCTCTTTTCCCTTCCCCTTCTCTCTGTTAGGGTTAGGGTTTCTATTTGGGGATTTTCTTTTCTCTGTTTCTTTTTCTTTCACCGAAACAAACTAGAGCCTAAGCACAACTCTGATACCAATGTTAAAACCTCTAGATCACTACTAGGTCTAGATGTTCACGGTGAACCAATTGCTATGCCCCTGTGAGATTAGATCGAGAGAGAGAGAGAGATGAGAGGGATACCACCTTCAGACCATTTGGAGGTTGACGGTGTCGAGGCAGTGGACATGGTGGCGTTGGTGAGGTGTGGCGGCGGTGGTGGATCTTCTGGTCGGCTCTGCGCTTAACCTAGATCGGGTTAGGGTTTCAGAGTACACAGGCTGGAGGATGCTCACCTAGAACAGGACGGTTTCCTCCGACTGCTGGCTCAGGGGCACCTTGGTTCACGTCGACGACATCGTGGTGGACGGCCCCAGGTACTCCGTCTTGTTCCCTGAGCTCATGGACGGCCCAAAGGGCCTTCAAACGGGCTTCCCCGCCCTAAGCATGCATGGTGGTGATGTTGTTTACCTCAAGTCCAAGGTGAGTACGAGTGACGAAAAGGCATGGGTTGTTGCCGTTGACACGAGGAAGAAGATGGTGGTTGGCGTGGCGCCATTTTCTGCCGAAAGATCTCTATATGCAGATCCAAATTACATTGCATGTGCCTTGTCCAAGTATCTAAATATAGCGTAATCAACTAGAAGGATCACTCGCGAAGGAGGGACGCAGCCTTGTAATAACCTGCAAATAGTTCACATGAATTTTCTTGTTAAAAAAATCATGTCTAATTTATAGTCCTATATTGCTTTTTTATATCGCGCGTGACTCGTAAGAAATTACGAGGTTTGATGAGAATATCTCATTCATTGTGTTTCGGATTATAGCACCACCGGAGTACTGAATATTTCAGCTCGGGGAAACGCTCCCACTTGAATATATTGCCACTTTCAGAATTTTACACGGGTTCAGAGACCGTGGGGAGAAGAAGTTACGCCACGGACCGGCGTGCTCCGTTTGGCTAGATGCATTGCATGGATTATATAGTGTAAGTTTGATTGATCTGCCGGAACATTTTAGCATTGCGAGGGTCCCAGATTTTCCAAAAAAATAATAATAAGGGCGACGGAGGGTTAGACCGAGGTAGGAAGACCAGCAGGTAGAGATTTGTCCCAGATTTCCGAGAAGGGCTGGTGTATAGGGATAATCCCAAGCAGAGCAACATGTGCTGGCTGTCCTCGACGAGCTTGTCACACCGAGAGCAGTTGGGGGAGCTTAGAATCTTCTTGTGTAGGTTTGCCTCTCGTGTTGAGCCATGAAGCAGCCATCTGAAGATATTGACCTTTTGGGATGAACGGTTAGCCTCGTCGTTTTTTTAAACTATTATCTGCCAAAAGGGCAAACTAATTGAGAAACCTCGAATACGTAATAGAATACTGAATATTTCAGCTTGGGGAAAAGGTTCCCACTTGAATATATTGCCACTTTCAAAGTTTTACACGGGTTTGTTACACGCAATAGCAAAACATGAAATTAAGTAAGATCGAACCAACGGGGACACGAGATTTTAACGTGGAAAACCCTTCCAACAAGGAAGAGAAAAAAAAACCACGGGCGCCAGCCAGCAATACTTCACTATTTCGGGTGAGGTTACAAACGCGCCGGGATTTACAATGTGTGGCTTATCCCGTGCGGCGGGTTACAAGAGGTATATAAAGGCGGTCCTAACCTAACTAGGTCGGTAATGGTAAATCCAACTCGAACTCGGTAACAACTCGTACCGTACCGCGGGCCTCGCGTAGCGGAGGCCGAACTTTCCTTTATCTTCATATGAATTTGGATCACCAAAAAACAACACTCCACCTTGAGAAAAAATCCTCCATGTAGCATAAACGAAATACCTTCACCCTGAAACAAACAAAGAAAACACCTTCGGCGCCAAAATAGCCTCTTGGGCTAAACAGTGATACCAACTAAGCTTGAGCAAAGCTCAAACTCAGGAACTGGCTTTGTCATCATATCAGCAGGATTGTCATGAGTACTAATCTTGCATACCTTCAGCTTACCTTGTGCAACAACATCACACACATAATGGTACTTGACATCAATGTGTTTTGTTCTCTCATGAAACATCTGATCCTTAGTAAAGTAAATAGCACTCTGACTGTCACAAAATAGGTTAATGCAAATATCATCTCCACATAGCTCAACAAACAAATCTTTCAACCAAACTGACTCTTTGCATGCTTTAGCAATAGCCATATACTCAGCCTCAGTAGTAGATTGTGCAAGAACACCCTGCAAGGTAGCCTTCCAGCTAACAGCACATCCACTAACTGTAAACACATAACCTGTGAGGGATCTCCTCTTATCCAAGTCGAGAGCAAAATCTGAATCCATATAGCCTGCGAGTCCCTCACTAGTCTTGTCAAACTTTAAGCAAGCTTTGGATGTGCCGCGAAGGTACCTGAAAATCCACTGAACAACTTTCCAATGTTCTTTACCAGGATTAGCCATGTATCGACTGACCAAATTCATGTCATAAGATAAATCAGGCCGAGAACACACCATGGCATACATTAAGGAACCAACAACACTAGCATAGGGAACTCATGATATGTACTCAATATCTTTGTCAGTAGTAGGACATTGTAATGCTGACAACTTAAAGTGTGAAGCAATTGGAGCACTAACAGACTTTGCATCATGCATATTAAAACGATGAAGGACTTTCTTAATGTAATTCTCCTGACTACGAAATAGCAATCTAGATTTTCTGTCTCTTGAAATTTCCATACCTAGAATTTTTTCTTAGCAGGACCAAGATCCTCATCTCAAACTCACTACTCAACTGTTTCTTCAATGTAGTGATTTCTTCCATGCTCTTGGCAGCATTTAACATATCATCAACATATAGCAACATGTATATAGGCGATTCATCAACAAATTTAATGTACACACAGCTATCATATTCAGACATCTTAAAGCCATGTGACATCATAAAAGAATCAAACCTTTTATACCATTATCGAGGAGACTGTTTCAAACCGTAAAGGGACTTCTTTAGCTTGCACACGAAATCCTCTTTACCAGGCACTATGAACGCTTCAGGTTGGTCCATGTATATCTCCTCCTCAAGTTCTCCATGCAAAAACGCAGTCTTCACATCTAACTGCTCAAGATCAAGATCATGCATAGCAACAATACTAAAGAAAGTACGAATAGAACTATGCTTGACAACAGGGGAGAACACATCATTATAATCCACTCCTGGAATCTGGCTGAAACCTTTTGCTACTAACCTTGCCTTAAACCTTGGAGGCTCACTAGGAGATAAACCCTCCTTTCTATTGAATATCCACTTACAGCGGACGACTTTCTTTTGTTTAGGCAAGCGCACAACATCCCATGTGCCATTCTTCTCAAGTGACTGCATCTCCTCGCGCATTGCACCAATCCACTTGTCACGATCACCGAAGCAATAGCTTCATTGTATGTAGCCGATTCAGCATCATTCTCCATCTGTTCTGGACAACTTAGAGCAAAATAAACAACATCACATTGCTCAATTAAACGAGTACGAGGTCCTTTATTCCTCTTCTCTCTGCGCTCTGCAATAGACAAATTTTCTTGCTGCACAATAAGAGGTGAGGGTGACACAATATCCTTCCCATCAATTTCAGTTTCCTCCTCATCCAGGTGTTCTAGCTCGACCTGCAAACGAACTCGTGGTTTGTCCTCGTCAGAAGAATCTGGCACAACATCAGTCGACAAACTATCCTCATACATAACAGATTCATTAAACACAACACTCCTGCTAAAGAAAGTCTTTTTGGTTTCTAGGTTCCACAACTTATATCTTTTTACTCCAGAACCATAACCAAGAAATAAGCACTTAAGAGCTCTAGGCTCTAACTTTCCATTATCAACATGAGCATAGGCAGTGCAACCAAAAACTTCCGTTGTGCATAATCAACTGACTCACCAGACCGTACCTCAATAGGATTTTTCTTGTCAAGAGGGATGGACGGTGACCTGTTGATCAAGTAGCAGACAGTGTTGGCACCCTCAGCCCAAAACGCTTATTCATGTGGGCGTTGGACAACATGCAGCGAGCTTTGGAGATGACCGTCCTGTTCATCCGCTTGGCTACACCATTCTGCTGAGGTGTGTATGGGATGGTGTGATGCCTGACAATGCCTTCCTGCACATAATAATCATCAAAAGCATGCGAACAAAATTCGCCACCATTGTCAGTACGAGGCGCCTTCGCCTTTCTCTCACTTTGCTTTTCAATCATAACTTTCCACTCTTTAAAAGCCGCAAAAGTATCATCCTTAGTTTTCAGGAAATAAGGCCAAACTCTTCTAGAGTAATCATCAACGATAGTAAGCATATAACGAGCACCACCATAAGAGGGCTTACGTGAAGGCCCCCACAAATCAGCATGTACATAATCCAATGTACCTTTAGTGGTATGAATGGAAGTATTGAACTTAACTCTCTTATGCTTACCAAACACGCAGTGTTCACAGAACGGCAACTTACTCATATTGCAGTTCTTCAGAAGTTTTCTCTTCACCAATCCTGCCATATCATGTTCACTCATGTGTCCAAGTCGCTTATGCCAAAGGTTAGTTGTACTTGGATCATCATTAGTAATAACAGCAACAGTACCAGACAAAGTGCTACCTCTAAGGATATATAACTTGGCAGAATTCATGTCACCAATCATAACAATGAGAGAACCTTTTGATACCTTCAGGCGTTTATCCCCTCCGGCGTACTTGTACCCGTCACAGTCAAGGGTACTCAACGAGATCAAATTTCTCGCCATGGATGGTATGTGTTTCACTCCCGTCAATGTACGTGTCATCCCATCATGGGTCTTGATCTGAATAGATCCAACGCCAACAATGTGACATTTGTTGTCGTTCCCCACACGCACAAAATCTCCAGTCTGCACGGCCTCGTAAGAACTGAACCAATCTTTGTTACAACAAATATGAAACGAACAAGCAGTATCAAGAATCCACTCATCATCACGTGTAACACATGCAGCAAAAACAGCTAAGCATTCACCATCCGAACTATTATCACCAGCAACAACAGCAGCCTTACCAGTACCATTACCATTACCGTCAGATTTACTTTTCGGTTGGTATGTGCCGTTCCTTTTCTCCTTGTTCTGCACCTTCCAGCAATCCTCAATGGTGTGATTGGTTTTCTTACAGTACCTGCAGAAATTGTCTCGTCCTTTGGACTTTGAACGGTCCCAGCTCTTATCTCTGTTGTTGCTGTTGTAGTTGTTATCTCGCTGCTCAGGTCTGCCTCGTACCTGCAATGCATCGCCTTTGGAGGACGATGTGTTAGACTTCACCATAGTTTTCATCTTTTCCCTGGTCTGCAGGGCTTCACAAACTTCCGCGAGGGTTAGTTCATCGCGGCTTAATAGTATGGTATCCCGCAGGTTTGTAAAAGAACTAGGCAGCGAACATAACAACAGAAGAGCTAAATCTTCATCTCATATTTTACCTCCATCGACACTAGGTCGGACACGATCTCCTTAAAGATCGACAAGTGATTCATCACAGAACCACCATCTTGCATCTTTGAGCGAGAACAACTTCATATCCTTTGACATGCAGATCGATTCCAGCTTGAGCCACAATGCTGCCGCGGGTTTCTCCTGCAGCACCTCTTGCAAGATATCATTAGATAGATAAAGTTGAATCAACGACAAAGCCTTACGATCTTTGTGCTTCTCCTCAGGAGTCCACTCCCTCGCTTCCTTATTCCCGAAAGCATCCAGTGCCTCATCAAGATCCGATGCTTGCGACAGAACCGCACACATCTTTACTTGCCATAGAGAAAACCTCGTCTTGTAGTCCAGCAACGGTAGATCAAACTTCATCGATGCCATCGCGAATCCCTAATCTGAAATAGGGCTCTGATACCACTTGTTACACGCAATAGCAAAACAACGATGAAATTAAGCAAGATCGAACCAACGGGGACACGAGATTTTAACGTGGAAAACCCTTCCAACAAGGAAGAGAGAAAAAACCATGGGCGCCAGCCAGCAATACTTCACTATTTCGGGTGAGGTTAGAAACGCGCCGGGATTTACAATGTGTGGCTTATCCCGTGCGGCAGCTTACAAGAGGTATATAAAGGCGGTCCTGACCTAACTAGGTCGGTAACGGTGAATCCAACTCGAACTCGGTAACAACTCGTACCGTACCGCAGGCCTCGCGTAGAGGAGGTCAAACTTTCCTTTGTCTTCATATGAATTTTGATCACCAAAAAACAACAGGGTTCAGAGATCGTGGGGAGAAGAAGTTACGCCACGAACCCGTGTGCTCTGTTTGGCCATTGCATGGATTATATAGTGTACTAGAAAGATACCCCGCATGTTGCAGCATGAATCTTCAAAACAAATTATAGTATAAAAGAAAGGGTATTTAAGAAAAAAACAGAAATACGGAGGATTTGATTGGCCACAATGGTAAAAAAAATATAAATTTAGTCAATGTAAAATGTTTGTATATTTAACGCTAAAATGATCATGTGGAAAATTATATGGTTAGAAGTATCTTTAATGTAAATATCTTGCATGTATAGATATAATATGATTAATAAATAGGTGATGACATGGACAAATGATTGGCTCAAATAGGGGGTGATGTAGACACCTTGCATGTAGAGATAGACAAATTTAATGCATGTTAGTAGGGTTTTCCTTTATAATAACTATAGATAAGTTTGATTGATATACCGGAACATTTTAGCATTGCGAGAGCCCCAGATCTTCCAAAAAATAATAATAATTAGGGCGGCGGAGGGTCAGACCGAGGTAGGAAGACCGGCACGTAGAGATTTGTCCCAGATTTCCTAGAAGGGCCTGTGTATGGGGCTGATCCCAAGCAGAGCAACATGTGCTGGCTGTCCTCGACGAGCTTGTCACACCGCACCGAGAGCAGTTGGGGGAGCTTAGAGCATCTCCAGCAGACGCGAGATCGCTGCGCGCTCGAAAGCGCCGTTTGGCGCGCGATGTGGATTTTTCGGGCGCGAGCGCGTGGCGACGGCAAATGTAGAAGCGCTATAAACAAAAATTGGGTGCGTTCAAATTTTTATTAAGCAGACGCGCTAAAAACAAGCGCGCCACAAGTAGACGTTACATAAATTTAAAAATAAAAAACTACTACTCGTCGTCGTCGTCGTCAATGTCGTCGGCGAACTCGTCGGTGACCTCCTCGTCGTTGTTGGAGGTGCACTATATCTCGTCGGAGATAGTCGCCCACCTCGGATCGTCGGAGGCCCAGCGGTCGCCGGCGTGGTCGGCCTGGCGGAGCTCTCGCAGCGCCTTCAGCCGCGCCTCCCGGGCTTCCTCTAACTGGAGGTGGCGCTCGAGGCGGCGCTCCGCCCACTCCGCCGCTTTGGTCTGCTAGAGCTCCTCGTCAGCGCTCGACTCCCCAGGATTGTTTCGGTAGTACTCGCGGACGGCGCGGTCTTCAGTGGCGTCGGCGAGCCCCTGAAATGCGCGGTGGCGGAGGTGGCGGCTGTCGCGGGCGGTGACGATCAGCGGCGTCGGCGCCCTGGCCTCCACTTCCGACAGCGTGCGGCAGTCGCTGAAGTTCACCAGTGACCGCGGAAGGTCGAGGCGCCGCGTCCTAGGCGTGGGCGGCCTCCTCCGCAATCGCAAAAGAGCCGAGGGGGATGCGATCGTCCCCGTCGTGGATATCGGCGGCGAACAGTCCGTTCGTCCGCGCTCGGACGCCGCGGAAGCCGGTGGCCCTGTTCCTCCTCGGAGGCGGCGCGGAGGTGCGTGGAGACGAGAGGGCGCGGGAGAGGAGACAGCCCGAGAGACGAGAGGGATGGGAGTGGAGAAGACGCGGACGGCGCGACATTTTATACCGCGCGCTCGCGGCCACGCGTCAGCTCTCCCGCGCGAACGCCCGCGCGCACTACCGATTTTCCCGCGCGCCGTTTTACCGCGTTTGCTGGAGCTTCCGCGCTCGACCGCGCTTGCGAAATCGCGGCTTTTTCGCGCGCCCGCGCGGGATCGCGCGTCTCCTGGAGATGCTCTTAGAATCTTTTTCTTGTGTAGGTTTGCCTCTCGTGTTGAGCCGTGAAGCAACCATCTGAAGATATTGACCTTTTGGGATGAACAGTTAGCCTGGTAATTTTTTTTAAATTATTATCTGCCAAAAGGGCAAACTAATTGAAAAATGTCGAATATGAAATAGAATACAAATGAGTGTATAGCAAAAAAAAAATCCCACTGCTTTAGAGCTAAAATTCTAAAAAACCACCACTTTACATTTGAATTGCAAAAAACCACCACGTGAGGGACTCATTCCAAAACCTATTTTTGCAAGGAAAAAAAGCATGTTTCCAGTATAAAATTATTTATTCGTTATAAAGTTACGTTTTGAAATATTAGTCAAACCATGTCTATAGGAGATATAGTTCCGAAATGTTAACGTTAGGAACACAACTATAAAAAATATTCTTATTTAGCCGCTTGGTTTGAAAGTAATGGATTTTTTAATATTCGAAAAAACTTTGCATGGCGACGACACCCTCTATTTTGTCTCTATTCGCGGATGCACTCCGTTCAAAATAGGTTGCATGTTGTGACCTACATATAATGCTATGTCGATTCGTTCGCGGATGCACTCCGTTCAAAATAGGTTGCATGTTGTGACCTACATATAATGCTATGTCGATTCGTTCTAACCCGAATGCGCTAGGGGAAAGAAAGCGCACACACGTGTTTAAGCACTTGGGAAGCTTAATTCATAAGAATACCCCTATATCAAAATTCTTATTCTAAATTAAATAGCCATAGGTTCTTGTAAATATATTTGTAGTAAATAATATGTCTTTGGATTCATGTTATATTTTTGGTGACCTATGACTCATATTTTATTGATGAAATTATTAGTAAAATTAGACACGATATAGGAAGTGGCATGGTATGAGTAAGGGAGTGTCAATGTCCATGTTTCTGCTTAACAAGAGATTTACACACAAGATAAATGTACACACGGGTGAAACCCCTAACTACACACTAGTACAAGTTATGGCTGATGATCTGGCTTCAATAAACGTCACACTACTGTTTATGTCATGCTTAGGCATGCATACGAGCTAGGGGTGGATGTTCGGTTCTTTCGGCCTTTTTGGTGCGGTTTTTCGGATTTTTTAATAATTCGGTTTTTAGAAAGTGACACCCGAATTACCCTATCATTTTCAAGAACCGGGAATTCGGTTCTTCAAAAATTCGGTTCGGTTTTCGGTTTAAACCAAACTAACCGAGATTGTAACATGCAGAAAATTCAAATCAAGAATTACGGCAAAATGAGTGGATAGGGTGTGGTTGCATGAGGCTGTTGTGAAAATTCTTGGTAGAGCGTTGCACTAGCACACTTAAGATGACCTCACCTTCATTACTAGCCCACTTGGTGGAGCAGTCAAGCTCAGTCCACGAGAATGGAGTTGTGTAGCCTTGCCGGGACGACATGGACATGTGGACCTAGTGTCGTGACAACTAGTATTACACGACATGTGAACTTTAATTGCAGTTGCGTAAGAGAAATCAATAATAGGATTTGGGTGAAGATCGTGTTGGCAATGATAGATATTTTTAATAAGATAACCGATTTATTACCCTAGATATAGATTGTCGTATAGGGTTGAAATATTTAATTGCATGATGAATCGGTCCTTTCGGTCAGTTTGGTTAACATGGACTTAAAATCAAACTAATCGATATAATTTTGGTTTTCTAAAGTTGAGAACCGATATATTGAAACCAAATTGACCTTATATTTCGGTTTGTCCGGTTCGGTCTCGGTTCGGGTTCAGTTTCTCGGTTTTTTATGCCCACCCCTAATACGAGCGTTGACATGGCCTGGCCATGCATGTCTGCTCGAACGTGTAGCAGATCATTCCAATGTGTAGCAGATCCGCTCGAATGCCCCGACGTGCTCTTTTGCGACCGCCACGAAGAGATCGATGCCGCCCTTGGCCTTGCATGATGGCACGAAGATCATGAGATCCTCGATGGGCAAGTCCAGTGGCAGGAACGCGGAGGGCTGCCCGGTGCCAAAGTCTAATTGGTCGAACCTGAATCCAAGCCTGCTGTCCACCTCCAGGTCCGGGTAGAGAATGGAGCCGACATCGGCCGCCGTCGCGATTAGCTCCTCCCCGAAGTCGACAAACGACTACACGTACTCCTCGTCGATGCACGACACGGCATCGCGGATGGCGCGTACCACGCCGCCGTAACTCTAGCAAAGAATGTCCCGGGCCTGGAGCCTCTGGAACACCCACACCACCATGTTCCCGGAGAAGTCCATCGGAACGGGAGGATCGGCCCTGCCCCTGCAGTCCATGGCCACCCTCACCTTCGTGAACTCCTCCGGCTTCAGGTCCCACGCCGCTGTCATCTTTTTCCACACGTGCGCGAGCAGACACTGGAACATGCTGCAGCGGCCGCCGACGCGGGCTTTGAGGTTGGGAACGGAGTCGGTCGTGAAGTGCACCATGAGGTTCTTGATCTTGTCTGCGGGAACGACTGTGTAGGGTTTTTGATCATGTGCACCCGCGAACTCTATTGACCGGTGGTCGAACTCCGGTGTCGGCGTGCTCCGAGGCACGGCGGTTGCCGCGCGGTCGAGGAAAGGGGTCCGGCGCGACGAAGTCCTTGCCCCCGCGCACCGCGCTCGCTCACGTGGCGAAGAAGGTGCTCATGGAGTGGCCGTCGGCGGCATGGTGGTGGGAGGTTATGCCGATTACCACACCGCCGCACTTGTACCGGTTCAGCTGGACCTGCAGCAGCGCCACCTAGGGATGTCAATGGGTACCCGTGACCCACGTACCCGGCGGGTAAAAACCCTATTAGGGGAAGGGTATGGGAAAATAATACCCATGGGTACGTAAGTACGGAAATCTCATACCCGTCGGATAGAGCGGGTAAGGGCATGGGTTTGTAAGACTTATACCCTTGTACCTATGTACCCATCTTAATTTATGATAATACGTGTCTCACATATAATAACAACGATACATTCTCCAAACAAAATATAATAACAATGATACATAAATGTACATACTAATATTTTGGTCTTAATCACGCTACTGCTGCATCTACCTAAGCCGAACAACCCACTTGACCATGAAAAATGCTATCCACCAAGCGTACATATGCGTATCAATTTTTGACCTTAAAGTGTATGATTATGCTTGGTTGTTTTATGACTGTATGTTGTTTATGCGTAAGTGTTGTTGTACAACGTGCTGCTATTTTAAATGTGCTAATGGTTAAAATTATGATTATATATTACAATTTATGACAAATTTTATACTCAATGTGTTGTACTGCAAACATGGGTATTTTTTACCCGCGGGTAGCTCTTATACCCTGTCGGGTAATGGGTATGGGAAAAAGTTATACTCGTCAAGGGTATAGGTACGGGTGACAGGTAAGATCACGGGAGACGGATAAGATCATGGGAGACGGGTAAGGGTATGGGGTGGCTCCACCCTTACCCATACCCTGCGGTGCCATCCTGCCGCCACCCCGATGTTCTCCTGTACATAGGCAAAGAAAATTACATACGTGTACAAGCAGTTAGAGCGTGCATGTATCTCTGACTTATGATGGTCGTCGTGGCAGAGACAGAATCTCAGTCAACGATTAAAATACTACTCCTAGTACCTCCGGTCTTTTAGGGTAGAGGTCGTCGACACTGATGGTCATACGGACGTTGAAGAGCACGTACGATAGGTTGACCGGGACGGTGGCCTCAATCAAGAGCACACCCTCGTTGTTGACGTGGAGGAACCGCCGGCCCTGGTCGCCGACGGCGAGGCGCCCCGCCAGGTGAGGATACGGCGCGACGGCCTTGAGCAGGCCCTCCTTGAGCGCCTCGTTAGACGGCGCCGGCGCCGGGTACGCGAGCACGGTGGGGATGAAGAGGTCCACGGCGAACGGGTGCGGCGCAGAGTAGGCCGGCCTTAGCATCGTGCTGCTTGTCATCTCACTACAGGAATGGGCTACTGTGCCGACGGCCAAATTATATGCCGACGGCAATTTGTCGGGGCCGTCGGCATAGACCCAACCAAAGAATCCCAAGTTGCGAAAAAAAATTTAGCTATACCGACGGCAATGCCGTCGGTCTATCTTTTTTTTTGAGCTACGCCGACGGCAAAGCTGTCGGCATAGCCAAGCTCTTTTTTTTTGGCTTAATCACCGTTTTGATCATAACTTTTGCATTCGAACTCGGATTTTGACGTTCTTTAGCTCATTTCAAAAAGAAGAAATATATCTAAATCATCATGCATATTGTTAAAGCTACATTATTAGAAACAAAATCATGAGAAAGAATGAACTAACAATAATGGGTTACCGGTTTCGTCTGAGAGGGTTGTGGGGCCTCTGAATCCAACCAAAATCTAGGTGGACCATACCAAGTGTGTACAAGTGTTTTTTGGGTTGTATATGTCAAGTATTCTACTATGTATGTTAAGGGTTTCACCTCCATCATTTTTTTTAATTTGTTTGATTTTTCTATGCCTATTTCAAAACGAAGTCAAGACGGCGGGCATGACCGTTGTAGGTAGGGCTTA
Organism: Alopecurus myosuroides; assembly: GCA_028641055.1. Taxonomy (NCBI): domain Eukaryota; kingdom Viridiplantae; phylum Streptophyta; class Magnoliopsida; order Poales; family Poaceae; genus Alopecurus; species Alopecurus myosuroides. Next base: position 270,816,442 of record CM054062.1, on the reverse strand, counting down.
AATATTGAGAAAGTCTTGGTGTATCTATGATGAAATAGGTAGTTGTGTACCTAAAAATGTTTTTTTCCAAAAATCAAGAGCAAACTACGAGGCACCTGTAGTTCAAATTTGACCCGTTTCCAGCTGAATCGGCAGAAACTTGTATTTTTCAAAAGAGGTAAATGGAAACCTTTTCAGCGGCAACAATTTGGTTAATTATGCATATAACATGGTCTAGTATTTTCAAAAAATTCAGCTCCCAAGTTTTGCAACATATTTGTGGTTGGTGCTTCACAAAAAAAAGCCATTTTTCATATTCAAAAAATGGAAAATGGTTTTTTATTCAATGAAAAGGAAAACTTTCTTCGTGAACATTTTCCGTGCTTCCAATATGCATTTTTGTGTGGAATATGGGCATATTTAAACAAACTATGCCATGGATTTCGTCATTACACCCGTCATTTGGCCCGAAACCCTATAATGTTCGTAGGAGATAACTCATTTATGTGAACATATTTTCAACACAAATATCGTATTTCAAGTTTATTATTTTTGGTTGGATACTAGGACATATATAATGACACTACGGGAAGGTCTTGCATCATTTTGGGGTTATTTAAATTTTCTGGAATTTTCTAAGCCGGTTTCATGAAAAAGTCAAGATGGCAGGCATGACCGTTCGTAGCTAGGGCTTGAATATTGAGAAACTCTTGGTGTATCTCTGATAAAATAGGTAGTTGTGTACCTAAAATGATTTTTTCCAAAAATCATGAGCAAACTACGAGGCACCTGTAGTTCAAATTTGACCCGTTTCCAGCTGAATCGGCAGAAACTTGTGTTTTTCAAAAGAGGTGGATGGAAACCTTTTCAGCGGCAACAATTTGGTTAATTATACATATAACATGGTATAGTATTTTCAAAAAACTCAGCTCCCAAGTTTTGCAACATATTTGTGGTTGGTGCTTCACAAAAAAAAACCATTTTTCACACTCGAAAATGGAAAACGGTTTTTTTTATTCAATGAAAAGGAAAACTTTCTTCGTGAACATTGTCCGTGCTTCCAATATGCATGTTTGTGTGGAATATGGGCACATTTAAACAAACTATGCCATGGATTTGTCCGTTACACCCGTCATTTGGCCTGTTTCCAGCTGAATCGGCAGAAATGTCAAAATGGCCACCATGATTTCATTTTTTTTAAACTATCGATGTTTCTATGATATGGATATCATATTTGAATTTCTCTAATTTTTCTAATCGATTTAGACATTTTATTTGTCAAATTTCGATTTACGGATTTAAAGATATAAATTGTTCTATATTGAATAATTTATTCAAAAAATAAAGTAATTTCTAACATTATATTGTTATTTATTCAATAAAGATAATTATATAATCATTGTTATTTGTTCAATTTTTTTTAAATTTAAACAATAGAAAAGTTTAACATCATTCTCCACAGGTTAATATGATTGATATGATAGTAACATGAGTAAGTTCTAACATCTCATATGGAATCTAGTTTGAAAGGAACTCAAAGGTTTAGCGTGCTTGGGCTGGAGGAATTTCAGGATGGGTGACCGTACGGAAAGTTTGACTAAGTTAAGTATGTTGACTAGATTAATTGTGTAATTAGAGATTAAATATGTGGCTAAGTGCAAAATTCTGTAATAGAATTTCAAAAAGTTCAAAAAAAAAGTTAAAAAAAATTCGAATTTTTTCTTGATTTTTTTTTCAATTATTTTGGAAATATTATGCCGACGGCTTTCCATCGGCGTAGACCGTGATATGCCGACGGCTTCGCCATCGGCATAGCCCTACGCCGACGGTTATTTGGCGTATGCCGACGCGCCCTTACGCCGACGGCAGCCGTCGGCACAGCCTGTGCCGACGGCATTTTGGTCTATGCCGACGGCTGAAAGCCGCCGGCTTCTTGACATATTCCTGTAGTGTCTCCATTGACCAGATCTCAGTATTCTACCTAGCAACGTAATCTAATCACTACTAGAAAAACAACTATAAGAGAAATCATAGTCGTGGCACACCACATGCTCGGTGCGTCACGCCTAAATAGCCGTGGCGCATCACACACTAGTGGGCCTTGGTGCGCCACGCCTAAGGGCATAGCCGTGACGCACCATCCACACCGTGCGCCACGGTATAGGTGGGGCTGGGTGGCCATCGGGCTGGGTGTGCAAAGATAGCCGTGGCGCACCAAATGGCTTCCAGAAAAATTTCACTCCACACCCCCCGGTGGATCGTCTTTTCAATTTTGTAAAACAAAAATGAAAATGGTAGAAACTTCAAAAAATAAATTCCTTTAAGACGTGGGTAGGTATTAAGATCTTGTTACTAGGAAAATTTTGAAATATGAATTTCGACTTTCTGAGCAAAAGTTGGTGAAAAATCGTAAAACAGCCATAACTTTTACATATGATGTCGAAATTTAAAGTTTAATATACCATTAAAAAACTAGAGAAAAAAAGAAACTCACCCTCACCAGGATTTACCCGGTGAGGTTTTCTCAGAATCGGAATTTCAAAAGGAAAAAAAGATTTCAAACAGATGATTTTTTCCTAAAAAAAAGGATAGGCGTGCGCGCACCACATGTTTGGTGCGCCACGACTAAGTCTGGGCAAGATTTTCGAAATTCAAACCTGGGAGAGAACCCCCACCTTTAGAATACCCCCTTCTTCCTTTCCCCTCTCATTTCTTCTTCTTCTTCCTCCTCCTCCTTCCTCCACTCTCCTCCCTTATTTCTCTTCCTTCTCCTTCCTCCACTCTCCATTCTATCTTCTTTCTCTCTTCTCCTTCTCCCTTCCTTCTCCTCCTACCAACACCACCACCACCATCACCGCCTCACATCCACCCGGAGACCACCTCCTCGTGTCCACTCTGGCGACCACCACCTCTACTCCGGCGGCCACTTCCACTCCTGCGGCGACCTCCTCTCCGGCGACCACCTCCACTCCGGAGACCACTCTCCTCTCCCGCGGCCAACCTCCACTCTGTCCTCCTCTCTGTTTTCGTTTTTGAAATTTGAATTTTTTGGGCGGCCCGATGAAGATCTGGATCTGGCCCCCCCCCTTTTTTTTTTTGAAATTTCAAAATCGATATCCGTGACGCACCAAACATGTGGTGCGCCACGGGTAACAAAAGATAGCCGTGACGCACCAAACATGTGGTGCGCGACGGGTAACAAAAGATAGCCGTGATGCACCAAACAGGCGGTGCACCACTGGTAAAACGAGATAGCCGTGACACACCAAAATGTGGTGCGCCACGGCTATTTTTGATAGATGCGGCGGGACTATGGTGGCTCACCACAGTGCGCCACACATAGGGCATTTTGGTGCGCCACGCATAGCCTTTTCCGTATTAGTGACGTGACCTATAACCTCGAGTTGCACACGTCCACGCTCTTTGGAGAAGGTGAACGGCGAGGCGGCTTGGTATATATAGCAGTCTTTTCCTTTAGATTGCCGGTCGAAGGTACGACGAAGATGGAATGTTCAGAGAACAAGATTTTTTTTTTTAGAAATGGAGGTTGGAACCCCCTGCCTCTGCATCGATTGATGCACACAATGTTTTTTATTGATTATTCAACGGAACCTTACAAAGTAATACTCCGTACAAAAGAAAGACCGAAGCCACCTTCTTGGCAACATGTGCCACTACCTCTACCAACTTGATGAAGGGGGTGACTATGGTCCGAACCGATTGCCCGGACCTCGCACCAACGCACAACATCGACAACCGAAGGCCTCAACCAACCCGCCCGATAGCGGGTCAGAAGCACTAATCGGTCCAGCAGACCCAAAGCGGATGTCGATACATCCGCTCCAAAAGCCGCCGCCGCCGTCTTCCGCAATCCCATCTTCAGAATCTCAACGCATTGACCTTGCAGGCCTGTCGTCGATGCCACCATGGCGCCCGACAACGCTTCCACCCTGCGCAAGTCCATCACATTACGACCGCCACCGAGACCTCCACAACACCATGCAACGGAGACTCGTCGTCGTTGACGCAGTAGATGCACACCGCTCCACCTCAGCACCACCTCTAGCCATTGTCTGCTCCAAAAACGATGCCCCCAACAGGGAGAACGGCGCCCTGTGCCGCCATCGTCCGACCTGGGAGACCCAAGTCTAGGGTTTTCCCTGGAGCAGCCCTGGCGAGAAGAAACGTAGGCTGCAAAACGATGCCTTCAACAAGGTAGCGACGAACAGGCGCCGCCATCGTCCGCCGTGACCGAAATCCGGCCGGAATTCACCGAGAGCTGTGCCTCGCCATTGGGGACTAGATGAAAGGTCGCGAGACCCAACCTAGCCACAGTACTTGCCGATCTCCTCCGGCGAAAGAGGAGACCACCACCACCATGCCTAGGGAGGAAACCCTAGGCTCCCCATGAAGTGGAAGAAACCCATGGGAGGCACAATAGCACACCGACGAAGCAGCACCGAAGGCAGCAGACTCGCCCGCCCAAGCCCATCTGGGCCCAGATCGGGCCTGGCTTCCGCCGCCACCGCCGTTCGATGGCGCCATCGCCTGTGGCCGTCGTGACTCGCCGAGGTCGCCGTGCCTCCGCTAACCGGCCGGGGAGAGGGAGAGGATCCGCCGCCACCCCTTCTCCGACGGTTGAGGAAAACCGCCGCCGCCGCCACGCCACCAGGGCCTTGCCCGGTAACGCCTTTGGCGAAGGCGGCGGCAGGGAAGGTACACGCGGGGGCTGGGACGGGGGAGAGGGCGTCGGCTGCCTCCCGGCGTGGCACCGCCACGCAGGGGAGAGGGTTACGGGAGGGGAGAACAAGATTTGTCTGCGTTGTATATTCCGTGCGTGCGCACAAACCATTCGTACCTCGTGCCCAGAATCCGCTTTGTCGGATGTCAACACTGTTGAGTCTGTAATCCTGTCGCCACTAGTGTTTAGATTCAGTTTCGTCAGAATAAGGCAGGTGTGTGCACGAGTCTGTTCGTGTACGTACCAGTTTCAGTAGCTTGTAGTTTGATAGGTTAGCTCGCTATACATGTATCGTGGGATGGCACGAAGCAACGCATGTATAGCGGCATCGAGGACGTGATCGAGTGGACGTGGGATGGCACGGCCGTAGGACTCGGACACGGAGACCTCTTCCAGTTATCAGTTTCGATAAATAACAGAACCAACAGAAAAGCTGCAACAGTTTTACGCAGCACAAACTACCTCTCACTTGTGATCCGATCTTCCCGCTACTAACAAGTGGCATCAGAGCGGTTACGATCCAAGGGAGGATGGCTGACGCGCAGGAACGTACGCCGTCGACGCCAGCCAACGGAAGGGGAGGCAACGGAGGCGACGCAGCTGCAGCTGCAGCTGCTGCGGACACTGCGTCTGCTGCCGCACGGGAGCGCGGCCGCAGCCGCGGACGGAGCGTCGTCAGGCGAGGAGGCAACGAAGTGGTCATCCACGAGCGCGTCGTGCAGGAGCGCGCGAGCTACGGCAACACCATCGTCTACCCCACCCTGACCGGCACGAACTACATCGAGTGGGCACTCGTGATGAAGATAAACCTGCGCGCCCAAGGACTCTGGGAGGCGGTGTCCGGCGCGGGCGTGCCAGGTGATCGGGAGGACATGGCGGCGCTCTCGGCGCTGCTGCGTGCAGTACCACCGGAGATGGTCCCGGTACTGGCGGTGAAGGAGACGGCGGCAGAAGCGTGGGAGGCGATCAAGCTGTTGCGGATGGGTGTGAGCCGTGCACGGGAGGCGACGGCACAGCGGCTGCGAAAGGAGTTCGAGCAGATTTCCTTCAAGGATGGGGAATCACTCGACTCCTTCGGCATGCGCATCACAAATCTGGCCAACAATCTTCGCTCTCTCGGTGACGTGGTGGATGAGGTAAAGATTATCCAGAAGTTCTTGCGTGAAGTTCCTGCACAATACTCGCAGATCGCGTGCTCCATTGAAACCCTCCTCGACCTCGACGGCATGTCAATCGAGGAATTGATCGGCCGTCTGAGGTCCTCGGCGGAGAGGTGTTCGATCGGGAGCGCGGACAATGCAGGCGGGCAGCTGCTTCTCACCGAGGAGCAGTGGATCGCACGCGGGAAGAAGAAGGAACAAGGACACGGCTCGACCTCCAACGGCAACGGGGGAAAGGGAGGCAGCCGCGGCAAGCAAAAGAACCACGGCAACGACCGGCGTGGATCGAACGGCGACCGCGGCGAACGTGACATGTCAGGGGTAAAATGCTACAATTGCAATAAATTTGCAGGGCATATATCCAGGGACTGTCCTGAGCCTCGACGCGAGCGCAAGGGCCAGCAGCAGCAGGCCAATCTGGCCGCGGCGGAGGAGGACAAGCCTGCGCTCCACCTCACACGGCTGTGCACCATCAGCGACGACGAAGGCCCAGCGCTGCTGATGGCGAGCGTGGACAACGTGCAGTCTGCATCTGCAGGCACGGGCGCGCCCATGCCAACGGTGACCGGCGTGATGGTGCGCGTCCATCTCGTGGAGGAGCGCGTCTTCCTCGGCGCATCGGAAGAGGACAACGACACGTGGTTCCTTGATACTGGAGCAAGCAACCACATGACGGGCCGCCGTGATGTCTTCGCGGATCTCGACACCACCGTGGGTGGCACGGTGAAGTTCGGCGACGGCTCAGTCGTCGACATCAAGGGGAGGGGCACGATCATGTTTGCGTGCGGAAACGGCGATCACCGCGCGCTCACTGACGCCTATTACATCCCTCGACTCCGCACCAACATCGTCAGCCTTGGGCAGCTCGACGAGAACGGGTGCCACATCGACCTCCGCGGCGGCTATCTGAAGCTGTACGATAGACAGCAGCGGCTGCTCGCGCGGGTGCCACGCGCGCGCAACCGGCTGTACACTGTCATCCTCGACATCGCCAAGCCAGTGTGCCTTGCCGCAATGCACGCTGACAGCTCCTGGAGGTGGCACGCACGTTTTGGCCATCTGAACTTCGACGCCCTGAAGAAGCTGGCTCGGCTCGGAATGGTGCGCGGCCTGCCACACATAGACCACGTCGAGCAGCTCTGCGAAGGGTGTCTTGCAGGGAAGCAACGTCGAGCACCTTTTCCCCAGCAAGCGAAGAAACGAGCGGAGGGCCTACTGGACCTGGTTCATGGAGATCTCTGCGGGCCCATTACACCAGCCACGCCAGGAGGAAGAAGATACTTCCTGCTTCTTGTTGACGACAAGAGTCGCTATATGTGGCTCTCGTTGCTGTCAACCAAGGACCAGGCAGCCACGGCGATCAAGCGTTTCCGAGTGGGAGCCGAGGTGGAGACAGGGCGCAAGCTGAAGCTGCTCCGCACGGATCGCGGTGGCGAATTCACCGTCGCCACTTTCGCTGAGTACTGTGCTGATGAAGGAATTGGGCGTCAACTGACAGCGCCCTACTCGCCGCAGCAGAACGGCGTCGTGGAACGCCGGAACCAAACGATCGTGGCCACTGCGAGGAGTCTGATGAAGGCGATGGGTGTACCAGCAAGGTTCTGGGGGGAAGCGGTGACCACCGCGGTCTACCTCCTGAACCGATCTCCGACGAAGAGCGTGGAGGGGAAGACACCGTTCGAGGTCTGGCACGGTTACAAGCCTGACGTGAGCTACCTGCGGGTCTTCGGCTGTGTGGCACACGTGAAGGTGACGAAGCCACACCCGGCGAAGCTCGACGATCGCAGTACACCCATGGTGCTGTTTGGCTACGAGGCAGGATCCGCGGCGTACCGGGTGTACGACCCCGTCAAGGACCGCGTACACGTTTCACGGGACGTCATCTTTGACGAAGGCGCGAGGTGGGACTGGGAGAAGACTGGAGCAATCGCGGACAGCAGGCCATTCCACGTCGAGGTCTTCACGCACCCAGTTCAAGCCACGGCAGAAATTCGTGCCGAAAGCCCTGCCGCGGAGCACAAATCAGCTCAAAACTCTGCCGGGCAGGAGGCCACGGCGCAGAGGAGTTGCACGCCCGCGCCAAGCTCATCTGCGGGCTGGACCACGCCCTGGTCCGCTGCTCCAAGTACACCAACGCCACCAGAAGGGAGCAGCATCGACACCGCGACTCCGCCAAGGCCACTGCATCCGATGGTGACGCGTGCTCGCAACGGCATCACCAAGCCCAACCCAATCTACGACGGCTACGTCCTGAAGGCCGACGACGAGCTGGATGATGATGTGTGCCTCGTGGCGGCTGAAGAACCCGTGTCAGTGGATGCTGCTCTGAGTGAATCATGCTGGAGACAGGCCATGGACGTAGAGCTGGAGGCTATCCACAACAACAGAACTTGGGAGCTCACTTCTCTTCCAGCTGGACACAAAGCCATTGGACTTAAGTGGGTTTACAAGGTGAAGAAGGACCCCACGGGCCAGGTGATCAAGCACAAGGCACGCCTTGTGGCGAAAGGTTACGCGCAGCGTCAGGGAGTGGATTTCGACGAAGTGTTTGCACCGGTGGCACGCATGGAGACGGTGCGGCTCCTGCTGGCGCTTGCTGCACACTGTGGCTGGGAGGTGCATCACATGGACGTCAAGTCCGCCTTCCTCAACGGTGATCTTGAGGAGGAGGTTTATGTGCATCAACCCCCCGGCTACATCGACCCTGAAGAAGAACACAAGGTGCTCAGGCTGCGCAAGGCCTTGTACGGTCTCCGACAAGCGCCGCGTGCATGGAATGCTAAGCTGGACGCCTCCTTGGCATCCCTTGGTTTCGAGCGGAGTCCCGTGGAGCATGCGGTGTACAGGCGAAACACAGGAGGAGCCACGCTGATCATCGGCGTCTACGTCGACGATCTGATCATTACTGGAACAAGCAAGGAGGAAATTGCCGTGTTCAAGGAAGAAATGCACAAGGTTTTCGAGATGAGTGATCTTGGGCTCCTAAGCTACTACCTAGGAGTGGAAGTGAAGCAGGAGGCTGGAGTGATCACACTGTGTCAGAGCGCATACGCGCTCAAGATTTTGGAAGCCACGGGACTGGCAGGGTGCAACGTCTGCCACACTCCGATGGAAAATCGCCTGAAGATGAACAGGGCAGGTGTTGGTGAGGTAATGGACATCACACGCTATCGGAGCATCGTCGGGAGTCTCCGGTACCTCTGCAACACGCGTCCAGACATCACTCATGCCGTGGGCATGGTGAGCAGATACATGGAGGCCCCAACAGCCTCACACTGGGCTGCAGTTAAGCAGATACTTCGGTACATCAGCGGCACTACAGGATACGGGTGCAGATACAAGAAGGGAACCACTGACAGTCCAGCGTTGGTGGGATTCAGTGATAGTGATCTTGCTGGAGACATGGACGATCGGAAGAGTACTACGGGTGTCGTCTTCTTCCTCGACTCCAGCATCATTACATGGACATCACAGAAGCAATCAGTGGTGGCTTTATCTTCTTGCGAGGCTGAGTACATAGCAGCAGGGAAGGCAGCATGCCAAGCAGTCTGGCTAAGCCGGCTTCTCGGCGAGCTACTTGGAAGGGACCCTGCAACGGTGACACTACACGTGGACAACAAGTCTGCAATCGAGCTGAGCAAGAACCCAGTGCATCACGAAAGAAGTAAGCATATCGACACTCGTTTCCACTATATTCGTGAATGCATTGAGGGCGGCAAGTTGGACATCAGGCACGTCAGTACAGATGGGCAACTTGCTGACATATTAACCAAGTCACTGGGCCGCGTCAAGTTCATGGAGATGCGCCTGAAGCTTGGTATCATGGAGGTTCTCTCTGGGCGTCAGGATTAGGAGGAGAATTGTTGAGTCTGTAATCCTGTCGCCACTAGTGTTTAGATTCAGTTTCGTCAGAATAAGGCAGGTGTGTGCACGAGTCTGTTCGTGTACGTACCAGTTTCAGTAGCTTGTAGTTTGATAGGTTAGCTCGCTATACATGTATCGTGGGATGGCACGAAGCAACGCATGTATAGCGGCATCGAGGACGTGATCGAGTGGACGTGGGATGGCACGGCCGTAGGACTCGGACACGGAGACCTCTTCCAGTTATCAGTTTCGATAAATAACAGAACCAACAGAAAAGCTGCAACAGTTTTACGCAGCACAAACTACCTCTCACTTGTGATCCGATCTTCCCGCTACTAACAAACACATCCACATCAGTACCAGTCAACAACGCTCGCATCCACTCAGCTCTCCCTCTGAAATATCAGTACGTACCACGGTACCGGTCGTGGAGCGCAACAAGCACTCCTAGTCCTAGCCTTAGCTGGCCTTCCCCCGATAGTTTTCACTCTGTTCCCATTAGTATACACTCTGTTCTTCATTGCTTGATCAGGTTGCTAGCATTTGATCAGATTAGCCATGTCCGATTTGCTTATTCCTCAACATACACGGATACATAAATGTTTCGTCACTTACACGTAGCACCACTGGATTCTACTCATTTTGATATCTGCATACAAGTTCAAAACTAACAACACCACATCTACCAATGCTAACAAGAATATCGAACTTGAAGAAAAAACAGCAACATCGAACTGAACTTTCTTCATCTGCTTCTCCTTGCACACAGCAACAACAATAACAACCAGAACAACTTTAATTGATGAATTTCTTTTACTCCTTAGTAAACCAGCAAATGCAGCTTCAGTAAGGGGTTGCATGTTGCATCTCCTTTCCCTGCAATCGTACCAATATTCTCAACATAACCTTTAATCTAAAAGAAAATCACATCTCTCATATACCTTTTGGCCCCTTATCTGTCCAGTGGAAAATCAAATCCAAAACCAAATATGCATAACTCTAAAAAAAACTAAATATGCATCACATGCTCTTAAATTGATAAAAAAAATGGTCAAAACATAGCGCTTACATTGTGATTTGGAAACTTAAAGTACACCAGAACTGAATTTTCAGCCAAAGCCGACACGAGACGAGTATCATTTCTCCAACTACACCAAACACAATGGACAAGCAGTAGAGCTGACCTAGCGCCGGCTGGCAGGAGACAGATGCATGCTCTTGGCCATGTCGGACATTAGAGGAAGGAGGAAGAAAATAGGAAAGGAGGAAGAAGGGTGAGCCGATACGATTCTATAGGGTTCGGGGGTGGGAGCCCAAAATTCCTAAGAGCAAGTTCAATAGTATAGCCAACCGTTGGCTATAAGGATTTGCCATGTCATCTATAGCCAACCATATAGCCAACACGTACAATAGTTAGGTAGAATAATGTGTTGCTTTATTAACACATGGCCCACCATCCACTCTCACAAGGTGCCTAGGAGCACGTGCTGTAGCTGGCTCTTGCATGAGAGCCCACTCCTCTTCTCTCTCCTCTTCTCTCTCCTCCATGTCATCACAGAAATAGTATTTTAATTATTATAGCCCGCTGACATAAGCTTATTGTACTTGCTCTAACGGCCCCGAGTCGGACTTTTGTCGCTAGAACGTTTCTGCTGACGTGGCATTTCTAAACCGCCGAAGAGTCAAGCGGTCCACACAAGAATAACTGCAATGGGACTTAGCAGTATGTCGAGGAGATAAACATCACGGTCCTTGGAATTTTGTCTCAACACCACCACATGTTAATTTGGGTGGGCCCTAGCCCAGCCGCACCACACCTCCCTCCTCTTTCCTTCCTCCCTACGGTGACTCCCTGGAAGTATAGAGTATCTTTATTATCTAAGACATAAACTGTACCGATTTATGCTTGCATGACTGTAAAATTATATGAGGAATGAATTATAACTAAAACACGTGACAATAAGAGAATAAGATGTCATCTGGAATATCGGAGCCTTAGTCATTACGGATCATTCCATAACTGAAGAAGACCCCTCTACATCTAAAAAATTATAGATAATATCTCTACGGTAAGGCGTACATCATCCCATTTTGTACACCATTAATTATTCATAGTAGTTGCACTTAGTTGTACAAATCAATACAAAGGTGATCATTAAGCCTACAATATTTTCTTAAGGTGCATCAAACATATCCTAGAGATTATCCAGAAGTGCATGCAACATTTTTAGTGGTTTATTTCAAGTGATCCAATTTTTCATCTATCTAATTACCATGTTAAAGTGATGGTAATGTTTCACGATTGAGAGGTAATCCAGACTTTGAATTTAATTAAAGAAAAACAATATTATACATGTCACTAGTGGATAGGCGATAATTATATTGTGTTCCATATTATTTTCAAAAGAAGTAAGTGTTCATTTAGTACAAACATATCAGATGAAAATGAGAAAATAATTAAGTATGGACCTATCTTTATCTATATTGGTTGAGATTTTTCAGATGTCCAGGTTGATTTTGAAAAGTGCAATTTAAATTTAGGGAAACATCAGTTTTGGAAAATATGGAAAAATTACAAGTTGCACTCTTGCACTAAGCTGAAGTAACTTCTAGATTATTCCACCACTAGTATGACCATTTACTTGGGAACACATAAGTACAATATTCGGTGGTTTATACTAAGGTTGCTAGCACCATGGCAATGCACATATCCCATAGCCTAAGGATAAATTTATTACCTTTGGTTGCAGTAAATACGGTCTTTTCTTTACCGTGTGAAGATGATGTGACCTTAACAATTCCCATGGCGAGGGGGTTTCGTGAGGGAAAATGCGCTGGTTCACTACTCAACTATAAATACGAAAATAACAGCATGGATAACTTCACATACCTCATCCTTTGTATGCATATACTCATATTGTAAACATGGAATTAAGAGCCGCAAAAAATAACCCAAGAATAAAAATAAGATATTTGCATTTCCTTTTCTTTTCAATTAAGACAATGAATACTTTCTCATCTCTGTTCATTAAACCAGCAAGTCGAGCTCATGGTTCGCATTACACAACGCGAAGAACTAGAAAAAGATTAAAAAAGACACAGGCCGACAATCCTAATGGAATCATGTACCATTGCCTGCTAGAGCCGGTATGTGCACCACTACATTTTCTTTTGCGTCTAAATATGCCACAAGAGATATCTAAGCAATCTGATTTGAAGGAAATATTAAGTTAGAGTCAAGAGCTAATAGAATTAGACATGAAATCACACGCTAAACACAACAGAATTGCTAACACATCGACAAAACTATTGCTAGAGTTCTTGGTTACCCCAGAGGACGACATATAGGGTGGGCGGAGAAAGGAGACTATTTACTCCATGGTGTGTATAGCCTCACATTGCAAACATGGAATTAGGAGCAGTTAAAAACAACTCAACAAAAAATATTATCTCCTCACATTTTATTTTATCTACAAGAAATACAATAATACAATTTATCATATAACTAATTTAAATCAGCAAGTCAAACCTCAAGGTTGGTGTTACAAAATTAGAAGAATGTTATCTACATAAATCTCTGACATGCAATCCAATCGGCGGAATATGCAACCAAGAGATCTCCAAGAAATATGAATTGAAAGAGTTGAAGGAAATGATAACTGAAATCCCGGAGCTAAAAGACTTAGACATAAACCGATGTACATAACACAAATGAAGAACTGAGCTACTAACACAACAAACAAACTATTTATAGACTTCTTGGTTATCCCCGTGGATGCCGTATAGAGGCAGAGAAAGGACGTGCGATTGTTCCCTCCGTGGTGTGTGTGATTATCCTAGAAAATAGGTGTCCCAATCAACGGAGGGAGCCGATTAGGCGTTTCTAGGCGCGAAGGAGGTGGTATTTGTTGATAATAACTTACTTTAATATGTGTTCTATGTGTGTATCGTTAGATAATAAATTCCCCAATTTAAATGTTGCCTTTTTGAAGATATGCCATTAATATCTCTCTCCTAGCCCCCTTATCTCACCCAACCCTAAAACCAATTTCGGTTCCCACACACAAAGTTTGAATGAGCACAACGAGCCAAGACCAATTGAAATTTAAGAGGTCCATGGGTCATTCGAAGTGCCTTTCCTGCATGCTACACGCTAGAAGGCTACAATAACACGTAAACAAAAAAAATCAACTGGTCCTCTTTTGGAAGTAGCACGAGCTCAGGGAAGTCATCCACCCCCTGGACAACGGCCTCCCTCCATACCCACACCCTTCTATTGTGGTCCAATTGTTTATTATATTTTCTTAGAGTTATTGGCTCATGGTCTTGCCACTTTGTTGCCTTGCTTGGACCTAAATCCTTGTTGAGCTTGGTCTTCTCCTTTCCCGAAGGAACATTTTTTTCCACTTTGTTTATAATAGCTTAACTCCTCACAGTCACATGTATACATAGAAATTTGTATCCCCATAATAGAATTTATAGAATGTATGGTTCTTTAAATACAATGGTTTTTTAGACTCAACATCATCTATGATATGGATTAGAACATAAACATGATAAATTATTTATTATCTAACACCGCAACGGTAACAATTTATGATTTGCATGACTCTAAAATATATGTTGACTGAAGTATAACTAAAAGTTGACAATAAATGTCATATAGAATAACGGGTCCATAGCCTATATGGATCATTCCATATCTTACGAGGAACCCATCTATATCAAAAATATCATATTAATATTTCTAAGGGAAGGCTCTCATCTCCTTATGTTGTATTTTCATTCATTATTCATAGTAGTTGCGCTTAGTTCTACAAATCATTACAAAGGCTATCATTAAGGATAGATGTTTTTAAGATACATAAAACATATCCTACAAGTTCTCCAAAAGTGCATACAATATTTTCAGAGGCTTATTTCAAATTACCCAAATTTTCACCTATATATTACCATATAAAAAGTGTTAGTCACATTTCATGGCTGAAAGGCAACGAAGACTTTGAAACCAGGTCTATAATAAATCAATATTATACATTTCACCAGCGAAAAACCAATACTTATGTTGTGGCCCAAAATATTTCCAAAAGAAATAAGTATTCATTTATTATGGAATAATCCTGAGATATGGGAAACTAATTAAGTATGACATAGATTTATCTACGTCGATTGTGAATTTGGTAGTCTAAGTTGAATCTGAATAATGTAAGTTAAATTTAGTGAAACACCATTTTTTTCACAAAATAACTGGAGAAAACTAAGAGTTTTCACTCTTAAACTAAGTTGAACTAGTTTCCATATAATTTGGCCACCGATATAACCATTTACCTGGACATTGGTAAGTACAATACCGGATGGTTAATAAAATACTAAGGTTATTAACACCACGGGAATGCACATATCCTGTCATTTATATAAATTTTTTATAAGGGATGTGTCTTATATCATTGCTCTAAGAAAAACTAGGTGGTTTGATACTATCGAAAGTATGGGCCGACTGTACCAGTGGGAACACACGGTTGCCGCTTACCCACTATGGCTTTGGAGCACCACCCTATATAACAGTATGATCAACTATTAATACAAAAATAACAACATGGGTAGATTCACATACCTCATCATTTGTATGCATATACTCATATTGTAAACATAGAATTAGGAGACACTAAAAATGACCCGATAATAAAAATTAGATATTCGCATTTGTTTTTCTTTTCAATTAAGACAATGAATAGTTTCTCATCTCTCTTTATTAAACCAGCAAGTTAATCTCATGGTTCGCATTAAACGATGCGAAGAACTTGAAAAACATTAAAAAAAAACTTGCAATCCTAATGGAACCATGTACCATTGCCTGCTAGAGCTAGTATGTGCACCACTACATTTCCTCTTGCGTCAAAATAGCCACCAAGAGCTTTCAAAGCAATCTGATTTCAAGGAAATATTAAATTAGAGTCAAGAGATAATAGAATTAGACATGAGATCACACGCAACCCATAACAGAATTGCTAACGCACCGACATAACTATCTTGAGAGTTCTTGGTTACCCCAAAGGACGACAGGTAGGGTGGGCGGAGAAAGGAGACTATTTCCTCCATGGTGTGTATAGACTCACATTGTAAACATGGAATTTGGAGCAGTTAAAACAACTTAACAACAAAATATTTCTCTTCACATTTTATCTTATATACAAGAAATACAATAAGATAGTTTATCTTATAGCTAATTTAAATCAGCAAGTCAAACCTCAAGGTTCTGTTTCAAAATTAGAAGAATGTTTTCTACATAAATCTCTGACATACAATCCCATCGCTTGAATATGCAACCAAGAGATCTCCAAGCAATATGAATTTAAAGATTTGAAGGAATTGTTAACTCACAACCCGCTGCTAAAAGACTTAGACATAAACTGGTGTACATGACACAAATGAAGAATTTAACTACTAATGCAGCGACGAAACTATTTATAGAGTTATTAGTTATCCCCGTGGGTGTCAGATAGGGTAGGCGGAGAAATGAAGTGTGACTGTTCCCTCCATTGTGTGTGTTATTGTACTAGAAAATGGGTGTCCCAATCGACAGAGGTAGCCGATTAGATGTTTCTAGGTACGGAGGTGGTGGTATTTGTTGATAATAACTTACATTTAATATGCGTTCTATGTGTGTCTATCTTTATGTAATAATTTCCCCAATTTAAATGTTGCCTTTTTGCAGATCTGCCATTAATATATATCTCTCTTAATCCCCTTATCTCACGCAACCCAAAAACCGATTTTGGTTCCCATACATAAAGTTTAAATGAAAACAACGAACCAAGACCAAGTGAAAATGAAGATGTCCACGAGTGATTCGAAGTGTCATTCATGCATGCTACTCGTTAGAAGTCTACTATAGCAGGTAAATAAATAAAAAATCAATCGGTCCACTCTTTTGGCAGTAGCACGAGCTGAGGGAAGTCATCCACCTCCTAGACAACGCCTCCCTCCATACTCACACCCTTATATTGTGGCTCCAGTTGTTTCATATCTTTTCTCAGAGTTATTGGCTCATGGTCTTTCTACTTCGTTGCCTTGCTTGTACCCAAATCCTTAGTGAGCTTGGTCTTCTCCTTTTCTGAAGGAACCTTTGGTTCCACTTTATTTCCAACAGTTTAAGTCCTCACAATCACGTATGCACAATGAAATTTGTATCCCCGTAATATATTTTATCAAATGTATAGTCTTAAAATATTATGTTTTTTTTAGATTCAACATCATCTATGATATGAATCACAACATAAACATGATACGTTACTTATTATCTAACATGGCAACGGTAACGATTTATGATTTGCAGGACTCTAAAATGTATGTTGATTGAAGTATAACTAAAATATTTATAATAAATGTCATATAGAACAGCGGGGCCATATCCGCTATGGATAATTCCATATCTTACGAGGAACCCCTCTATATAAAAAATATCATAATTAATATTTCTAAGGGAAGGCTCACATCATCTTATGTTGTATTTCCATTCATTATTCATAGTACTTGCACTTAGTTCTAGAAATCATTACAAAGGTTATCATTAAGGCTACATGTTTTTAAGATGCATAGAACATATTCTACAAGTTCTCTAAAAGTGCATACAACATTTTCAGAGACGTATTTCAAATGACCCAAATTTTCACCTATCTATTACCATATAAAAAGTGTTAGTCACATTTCACGGATGAAAGGCAATGAAGACTTTGAAATCACTTCTATAATAAATCAATATTATACATGGCACTAGCGGAAAAGCAATACATATGTTGTGACCCACAATATTTCCCAAAGAAATAAGTGATCATTTATTATATACTAATCTAAATAGATAGGAAACCAATTAAGTACGGACCTAGATTTATCTATGTCGATTGAGAATTTCGTATGTTTAAGTTGAATCTGAATACCGTAACTTAAATTTTGTGAAACGCCATTTCTTAAAAAAAAATGTACGAAACTAGGAGTTTGCAGTCTTGAACTAAGTTGAAGTAGCTTCCATATAATTTTACCACCAATATAACCATTTACCTGGGCATCGCTAAGTACAATACCCAGCGGTTTATAAAAATACTAACGCTGCTAGCACCATGGGAATGCACATATCATGTCGTCTATATACATTTTTTTTGAAAGGGATGAGTCTTATATCATTGCTCTAAGAAAAATTAGGTGTTTTGTTATCATGGAAAGTAGGCCGATTGTCGCAGTGGGAACACAACATTGCCGCTTACCCACTATGGCTTTAGAGCACCACCCTATATAACAGTAGGATCAACTATAAATAAGAAAATAACAACATGGGTAACTTCACATACCTCATCATTTGTATGAATATACGCATATTGTAAACATGAAATTAGGAGCATTTAAAAATAACCCAGGAATCAAAATTACATATTCACATTTCGTTTTCTTTTGAATTAAGACAATGAATAGTTTCTCATCTCTCTTCATTAAACCATCAAGTCAATCTCAAGGTTCGCATTACACGATGCGAAGAACTTGAGAAACATACAAATAAGGCCTGCGACCCCAATGGAATCATGTACCATTACCTGCTAGAGCCACTATGTGCACCGCTAGATTTCCTCTTGCATCAAAATACGCCACCAAGAGCTCTCCAAGCAATCCGGTTTGAGGGATTAGTTTAAAGTCAAGAGCTAATAGAATTAGACATGAAATCACACGCAAAACACAACAGAATTGCTAACGCACCAACAAAACTATCTCGACAGTTCTTGTTTACCCCAGAGGACGACGAATAGGGTGGGTGGAGAAAGGAGACTATTTATTCCTTGGTGTGTATAGACTGACATTGCAAACAGAGAATTAGGAGAAATTAGAAAAACTCAACAAGAACATATTATCTCTTCGCATTTTATTTTATCTGCAAGAGATATAATAAGATAGTTTATCTTATAGCTAATTTACATCGGCAAGTCAAACCTCAAGGTTCCTGTTTCAAAATTAGAAGAATGTTTTCTACATAAATCTCTGACATACAATCCCATCGCTGGAATATGCAACCAAGAGATCTCCAAGCAATATGAATTTAAAGATTTGAAGGAATTGTTAACTCACAACCCGCTGCTTAAAGACTTAGACATAAACTGGTGTACATGACACAAATGAAGAATTTAACTACTAACGCAGCGACGAAACTATTTATAGAGTTATTAGTTATCCCCGTGGGTGTCAGATAGGGTAGGCGGAGAAATGAAGTGTGACTGTTCCCTCCATTGTGTGTGTTATTGTACTAGAAAATGGGTGTCCCAATCGATAGAGGTAGCCAATTAGATGTTTCTAGGTACGGAGGTGGTGGTATTTGTTGATAATGACTTACATTTAATATGCGTTCTATGTGTGTCTATCTTTATGTAATAATTTTCCCAATTTCAATGTTGCCTTTTTGCAGATCTGCCATTAATATATATCTCTCTTAATCCCCTTATCTCACGCAACCCTAAAACCGATTTTGGTTCCCATACACAAAGTTTAAATGAAAACAACGAACCAAGACCAAGTGAAAATGAAGATGTCCACGAGTGATTCGAAGTGTCATTCATGCATGCTACTCGTTAGAAGTCTACTACAGCAGGTAAATAAATAAAAAATCAATCGGTCCACTCTTTTGGCAGTAGCACGAGCTGAGGGAAGTCATCCACCTCCTAGACAACGCCTCCCTCCATACTCACACCCTTATATTGTGGCTCCAGTTGTTTCATATCTTTTCTCAGAGTTGTTGGCTCATGGTCTTTCTACTTCGTTGCCTTGCTTGTACCCAAATCCTTAGTGAGCTTGGTCTTCTCCTTTTCTGAAGGAACCTTTGGTTCCACTTTATTTCCAACAGTTTAAATCCTCACAATCACGTATGCACAATGAAATTTTTATCCCCGTAATATATTTTATCAAATGTATAGTGCTTAAAATATTATGTTTTTTTAGATTCAACATCATCTATGATATGAATCACAACATAAACATGATACATTACTTATTATCTAACACGGCAACGGTAACGATTTATGATTTGCAGGACTCTAAAATGTATGTTGATTGAAGTATAACTAAAATATTTATAATAAATGTCATATAGAACAGCGGGGCCATATCCGCTATGGATAATTCCATATCTTACGAGGAATCCCTCTATATAAAAAATATCATAATTAATATTTCTAAGGGAAGGCTCACATCATCTTATGTTGTATTTCCATTCATTATTCATAGTACTTGCACTTAGTTGTAGAAATCATTACAAAGGTTATCATTAAGGCTACATGTTTTTAAGATGCATAGAACATATTCTACAAGTTCTCTAAAAGTGCATACAACATTTTCAGAGACGTATTTCAAATGACCCAAATTTTCACCTATCTATTACCATATAAAAAGTGTTAGTCACATTTCACGGATGAAAGGCAATGAAGACTTTGAAATCACTTCTATAATAAATCAATATTATACATGGCACTAGCGGAAAAGCAATACATATGTTGTGACCCACAATATTTCCCAAAGAAATAAGTGATCATATATTATATACTAATCTAAAGAGATAGGAAACTAATTAAGTACGGACCTAGATTTATCTATGTCGATTGAGAATTTCGTATGTTTAAGTTGAATCTGAATACCGTAACTTAAATTTTGTGAAACACCATTTTTTCAAATTTTTTTTTTTACGAAACTAGGAGTTTGCACTCTTGAACTAAGTTGAAGTAGCTTCCATATAATTTTACCACCGTTATAACCATTTACCTGGGCATCGCTAAGTACATTACCCAGCGGTTTGTAAAAATACTAAGATTGCTAGCACCATGGGAATGCACATATCATGTCGTATATATACATTTTTTTGAAAGGGATGAGTTTTATATCATTGCTCTAAGAAAAATTAGGTGTTTTGTTATCATGGAAAGTAGGCCGATTGAGTGGGAACACAACATTGCCGCTTACCCACTATGGCTTTGGAGCACCACCCTATATAACAGTAGGATCAACTATAAATAAGAAAATAACAACATGGGTAACTTCACATACCTCATCATTTGTATGAATATACGCATATTGTAAACATGAAATTAGGAGCATTTAAAAATAACCCAAGAATCAAAATTACATATTCACATTTCGTTTTCTTTTGAATTAAGACAATGAATAGTTTCTCATCTCTCTTCATTAAACCATCAAGTCAATCTCAAGGTTCGCATTACACGATGCGAAGAACTTGAGAAACATACAAATAAGGCCTCCGACCCCAATGGAATCATGTACCATTACCTGCTAGAGCCACTATGTGCACCGCTAGATTTCCTCTTGCATCGAAATACGCCACCAAGAGCTCTCCAACCAATCCGATTTGAGGGATTAGTTTAAAGTCAAGAGCTAATAGAATTAGACATGAAATCACACGCAAAACACAACAGAATTGCTAACACACCAAAAAAACTATCTCGACAGTTCTTGTTTACCCCAGAGGACGACGAATAGGGTGGGTGGAGAAAGGAGACTATTTCTTCCTTGTGTGTATAGACTGACATTGCAAACAGAGAATTAGGAGAAATTAGAAAAACTCAACAACAACATATTATCTCTTCGCATTTTATTTTATCTGCAAGAGATATAATAAGATAGTTTATCTTATAGCTAATTTACATCGGCAAGTCAAACCTCAAGGTTCCTGTTTCAAAATTAGAAGAATGTTTTCTACATAAATCTCTGACATACAATCCCATCGCTGGAATATGCAACCAAGAGATCTCCAAGCAATATGAATTTAAAGATTTGAAGGAATTGTTAACTCACAACCCGCTGCTAAAAGACTTAGACATAAACTGATGTACATGACACAAATGAAGAATTTAACTACTAACGCATCGACGAAACTATTTATAGAGTTATTAGTTATCCCCGTGGGTGTCAGATAGGGTAGGCGGAGAAATGAAGTGTGACTGTTCCCTCCATTGTGTGTGTTATTGTACTAGAAAATGGGTGTCCCAATCGACAGAGGTAGCCGATTAGATGTTTCTAGGTACGGAGGTGGTGGTATTTGTTGATAATAACTTACATTTAATATGCGTTCTATGTGTGTCTATCTTTATGTAATAATTTCCCCAATTTAAATGTTGCCTTTTTGCAGATCTGCCATTAATATATATCTCTCTTAATCCCCTTATCTCACGCAACCCTAAAACCGATTTTGGTTCCCATACACAAAGTTTAAATGAAAACAACGAACCAAGACCAAGTGAAAATGAAGATGTCCACGAGTGATTCGAAGTGTCATTCATGCATGCTACTCGTTAGAAGTCAACTATAGCAGGTAAATAAATAAAAAATCGATCGGTCCACTCTTTTGGCAGTAGCACGAGCTGAGGGAAGTCATCCACCTCCTAGACAACGCCTCCCTCCATACTCACACCCTTATATTGTGGCTCCAGTTGTTTCATATCTTTTCTCAGAGTTGTTGGCTCATGGTCTTTCTACTTCGTTGCCTTTCTTGTACCCAAATCCTTAGTGAGCTTGGTCTTCTCCTTTTCTGAAGGAACCTTTGGTTCCACTTTATTTCCAACATTTTAAATCCTCACAATCACGTATGCACAATGAAATTTGTATCCCCGTAATATATTTTATCAAATGTATAGTGCTTAAAATATATTTTTTTAGACTCAACATCATCTATGATATGAATCACAACATAAACATGATAATTACTTATTATCTAACACGGCAACGGTAACGATTTATGATTTGCAGGACTCTAAAATGTATGTTGATTGAAGTATAACTAAAATATTTATAATAAATGTCATATAGAACAGCGGGGCCATATCCGCTATGGATAATTCCATATCTTACGAGGAACCCCTCGATATAAAAAAATATCATAATTAATATTTCTAAGGGAAGGCTCACATCACCTTATGTTGTATTTCCATTCATTATTCATAGTACTTGCACTTAGTTCTAGAAATCATTACAAAGGTTATCATTAAGGCTACATGTTTTTAAGATGCATAGAACATATTCTACAAGTTCTCTAAAAGTGCATACAACATTTTCAGAGACGTATTTCAAATGACCCAAATTTTCACCTATCTATTACCATATAAAAAGTGTTAGTCACATTTCACGGATGAAAGGCAATGAAGACTTTGAAATCACTTCTATAATAAATCAATATTATACATGGCACTAGCGGAAAAGCAATACATATGTTGTGACCCACAATATTTCCCAAAGAAATAAGTGATCATTTATTATATACTAATCTAAAGAGATAGGAAACTAATTAAGTACGGACCTAGATTTATCTATGTCGATTGAGAATTTCGTATGTTTAAGTTGAATCTGAATACCGTAACTTAAATTTTGTGAAACGCCATTTTTTCAAAAAAAAATGTACGAAATTAGGAGTTTGCACTCTTGAACTAAGTTGAAGTAGCTTCCATATAATTTTACCACCGATATAACCATTTACCTGGGCATCGCTAAGTACAATACCCAGCGGTTTATAAAAATACTAAGGTTGCTAGCACCATGGGAATTCACATATCATGTCGTCTATATACATTTTTTTTGAAAGGGATGAGTCTTATATCATTGCTCTAAGAAAAATTAGGTGTTTTGTTATCATGGAAAGTAGGCCGATTGTCGCAGTGGGAACACAACATTGCCGCTTACCCACTATGGCATTGGAGCACCACCCTATATAACAGTAGGATCAACTATAAATAAGAAAATAACAACATGGGTAACTTCACATACCTCATCATTTGTATGAATATACGCATATTGTAAACATGAAATTAGGAGCATTTTAAAATAACCCAAGAATCAAAATTACATATTCACATTTCGTTTTCTTTTGAATTAAGACAATGAATAGTTTCTCATCTCTCTTCATTAAACCGTCAAGTCAATCTCAAGGTTCGCATTACACGATGCGAAGAACTTGAGAAACATACAAATAAGGCCTGCGACCCCAATGGAATCATGTACCATTACCTGCTAGAGCCACTATGTGCACCGCTAGATTTCCTCTTGCATCGAAATACGCCACCAAGAGCTCTCCAAGCAATCCGATTTGAGGGATTAGTTTAAAGTCAAGAGCTAATAGAATTAGACATGAAATCACACGCAAAACACAACAGAATTGCTAACACACCAACAAAACTATCTCGACAGTTCTTGTTTACCCCAGAGGACGACGAATAGGGTGGGTGGAGAAAGGAGACTATTTCTTCCTTGGTGTGTATAGACTGACATTGCAAACAGAGAATTAGGAGAAATTAGAAAAACTCAACAACAACATATTATCTCTTCGCATTTTATTTTATCTGCAAGAGATATAATAAGATAGTTTATCTTATAGCTAATTTACATCGGCAAGTCAAACCTCAAGGTTCCTGTTTCAAAATTAGAAGAATGTTTTCTACATAAATCTCTGAGATACAATCCCATTGCTGGAATATGCAACCAAGAGATCTCCAAGCAATATGAATTTAAAGATTTGAAGGAATCGTTAGCTCACAACCCGCTGCTAAAAGACTTAGACATAAACTGATGTACATGACACAAATGAAGAATTTAACTACTAACACAGCGACGAAACTATTTATAGAGTTATTAGTTATCCCCGTGGGTGTCAGATAGGGTAGGCGGAGAAATGAAGTGTGACTGTTCCCTCCATTGTGTGTGTTATTGTACTAGAAAATGGGTGTCCCAATCGTCAGAGGTAGCCGATTAGATGTTTCTAGGTACGGAGGTGGTGGTATTTGTTGATAATAACTTACATTTAATATGCGTTCTATGTGTGTCTATCTTTATGTAATAATTTCCCCAATTTAAATGTTCATTTTTGCAGATCTGCCATTAATATATATCTCTCTTAATCCCCTTATCCCACGCAACCCTAAAACCGATTTTGGTTCCCATACACAAAGTTTAAATGAAAACAATGAACCAAGACCAAGTGAAAATGAAGATGTCCACGAGTGATTCGAAGTGTCATTCATGCATGCTACTCGTTAGAAGTCAATTATAGCAGGTAAATAAATAAAAAATCGATCGGTCCACTCTTTTGGCAGTAGCACGAGCTGAGGGAAGTCATCCACCTCCTAGACAACGCCTCCCTCCATACTCACACCCTTATATTGTGGCTCCAGTTGTTTCATATCTTTTCTCAGAGTTGTTGGCTCATGGTCTTTCTACTTCGTTGCCTTGCTTGTACCCAAATCCTTAGTGAGCTTGGTCTTCTCCTTTTCTGAAGGAACCTTTGGTTCCACTTTATTTCCAACAGTTTAAATCCTCACAATCACGTATGCACAATGAAATTTGTATCCCCGTAATATATTTTATCAAATGTATAGTGCTTAAAATATATTTTTAGACTCAACATCATCTATGATATGAATCACAACATAAACATGATACATTACTTATTATCTAACACGGCAACGGTAACGATTTATGATTTGCAGGACTCTAAAATGTATGTTGATTGAAGTATAACTAAAATATTTATAATAAATGTCATATAGAACAGCGGGGCCATATCCGCTATGGATAATTCCATATCTTACGAGGAACCCCTCTATATAAATAATATCATAATTAATATTTCTAAGGGAAGGCTCACATCATCTTATGTTGTATTTCCATTCATTATTCATAGTACTTGCACTTAGTTCTAGAAATCATTACAAATGTTATCATTAAGGCTACATGTTTTTAAGATGCATAGAACATATTCTACAAGTTCTCTAAAAGTGCATACAACATTTTCAGAGACGTATTTGAAATGACCCAAATTTTCACCTATCTATTACCATATAAAAAGTGTTAGTCACATTTCACGGATGAAAGGCAATGAAGACTTTGAAATCACTTCTATAATAAATCAATATTATATATGGAACTAGCGGAAAAGCAATACATATGTTGTGACCCACAATATTTCCCAAAGAAATAAGTGATCATTTATTATATACTAATCTAAAGAGATAGGAAACTAATTAAGTACGGACCTAGATTTATCTATGTCGATTGAGAATTTCGTATGTTTAAGTTGAATCTGAATACCGTAACTTAAATTTTGTGAAACGCCATTTTTTCAAAAAACAAAATGTACGAAATTAGGAGTTTGCACTCTTGAACTAAGTTGAAGTAGCTTCCATATAATTTTACCACCGATATAACCATTTACCTGGGCATCGCTAAGTACAATACCCAGCGGTTTATAAAAATAGTAAGGTTGCTAGCACCATGGGAATGCACATATCATGTCGTCTATATACATTTTTTTTGAAAGGGATGAGTCTTATATCATTGCTCTAAGAAAAATTAGGTGTTTTGTTATCATGGAAAGTAGGCCGATTGTCGCAGTGGGAACACAACATTGCCGCTTACCCACTATGGCTTTGGAGCACCACCCTATATAACAGTAGGATCAACTATAAATAAGAAAATAACAACATGGGTAACTTCACATACCTCATCATTTGTATGAATATACGCATATTGTAAACATGAAATTAGGAGCATTTAAAAATAACCCAAGAATCAAAATTACATATTCACATTTCGTTTTCTTTTGAATTAAGACAATGAATAGTTTCTCATCTCTCTTCATTAAACCATCAAGTCAATCTCAAGGTTCGCATTACACGATGCGAAGAACTTGAGAAACATACAAATAAGGCCTGCGACCCCAATGGAATCATGTACCATTACCTGCTAGAGCCACTATGTGCACCGCTAGATTTCCTCTTGCATCGAAATACGCCACCAAGAGCTCTCCAAGAAATCCGATTTGAGGGATTAGTTTAAAGTCAAGAGCTAATAGAATTAGACATGAAATCACACGCAAAACACAACAGAATTGCTAACGCACCAACAAAACTATTTCGACAGTTCTTGTTTACCCCAGAGGACGACGAATAGGGTGGGTGGAGAAAGGAGACTATTTCTTCCTTGGTGTGTATAGACTGACATTGCAAACAGAGAATTAGGAGAAATTAGAAAAACTCAACAACAACATATTATCTCTTCGCATTTTATTTTATCTGCAAGAGATATAATAAGATAGTTTATCTTATAGCTAATTTACATCGGCAAGTCAAACCTCAAGGTTCCTATTTCAAAATTAGAAGAATGTTTTCTACATAAATCTCTGACATACAATCCCATCGGTGGAATATGCAACCAAGAGATCTCCAAGCAATATGAATTTAAAGATTTGAAGGAATTGTTAACTCACAACCCGCTGCTAAAAGACTTAGACATAAACTGATGTACATGACACAAATGAAGAATTTAACTACTAACGCAGCGACGAAACTATTTATAGAGTTATTAGTTATCCCCGTGGGTGTCAGATAGGGTAGGCGGAGAAATGAAGTGTGACTGTTCCCTCCATTGTGTGTGTTATTGTACTAGAAAATGGGTGTCCCAATCGACGGAGGTAGCCGATTAGATGTTTCTAGGTACGGAGGTGGTGGTATTTGTTGATAATAACTTACATTTAATATGCGTTCTATGTGTGTCTATCTTTATGTAATAATTTCCCCAATTTAAATGTTGCCTTTTGCAGATCTGCCATTAATATATATCTCTCTTAATCCCCTTATCTCACGCAACCCTAAAACCGATTTTGGTTCCCATACACAAAGTTTAAATGAAAACAACGAACCAAGACCAAGTGAAAATGAAGATGTCCACGAGTGATTCGAAGTGTCATTCATGCATGCTACTCGTTAGAAGTCTACTATAGCAGGTAAATAAATAAAAAATCAATCGGTCCACTCTTTTGGCAGTAGCACGAGCTGAGGGAAGTCATCCACCTCCTAGACAACGCCTCCCTCCATACTCACACCCTTATATTGTGGCTCCAGTTGTTTCATATCTTTTCTCAGAGTTGTTGGCTCATGGTCTTTCTACTTCGTTGCCTTGCTTGTACCCAAATCCTTAGTGAGCTTGGTCTTCTCCTTTTCTGAAGGAACCTTTGGTTCCACTTTATTTCCAACAGTTTACATCCTCACAATCACATATGCACAATGAAATTTGTATCCCCGTAATATATTTTACCAAATGTATAGTGGTTAAAATATTTTTTTTAGACTCAACATCATCTATGATATGAATCACAACATAAACATGATACATTACTTATTATCTAACACGGCAACGGTAACGATTTATGATTTGCAGGACTCTAAAATGTATGTTGATTGAAGTATAACTAAAATATTTATAATAAATGTCATATAGAACAGCGGGGCCATATCCACTATGGATAATTCCATATCTTACGAGGAACCTCTCTATATAAAAAATATCATAATTAATATTTCTAAGGGAAGGCTCACATCATCTTATGTTGTATTTCCATTCATTATTCATAGTACTTTCACTTAGTTATAGAAATCATTACAAAGGTTATCATTAAGGCTGCATGTTTTTAAGATGCATAGAACATATTCTACAAGTTCTCTAAAAGTGCATACAACATTTTCAGAGACGTATTTCAAATGACCCAAATTTTCACCTATCTATTACCATATAAAAAGTGTTAGTCACATTTCACGGATGAAAGGCAATGAAGACTTTGAAATCACTTCTATAATAAATCAATATTATACATGGCACTAGCGGAAAAGCAATACATATGTTGTGACCCACAATATTTCCCAAAGAAATAAGTGATCATTTATTATATACTAATCTAAAGAGATAGGAAACTAATTAAGTACGGACCTAGATTTATCTATGTCGATTGAGAATTTCGTATGTTTAAGTTGAATCTGAATACCGTAACTTAAATTTTGTGAAACGCCATTTTTTCAAAAAAAAAATGTACGAAACTAGGAGTTTGCACTCTTGAACTAAGTTGAAGTAGCTTCCATATAATTTTACCACCGATATAACCATTTACCTGGGCATCGCTAAGTACAATACCCAGCGGTTTATAAAAATACTAAGGTTGCTAGCACCATGGGAATGCACATATCATGTCGTCTATATACATTTTTTTTTGAAAGGGATGAGTCTTATATCATTGCTCTAAGAAAAATTAGGTGTTTTGTTATCATGGAAAGTAGGCCGATTGTCGTAGTGGGAACACAACATTGCCGCTTACCCACTATGGCTTTGGAGCACCACCCTATATAACAGTAGGATCAACTATAAATAAGAAAATAACAACATGGGTAACTTCACATACCTCATCATTTGTATGAATATACGCATATTGTAAACATGAAATTAGGAGCATTTAAAAATAACCCAAGAATCAAAATTACATATTCACATTTCGTTTTCTTTTGAATTAAGACAATGAATAGTTTCTCATCCCTCTTCATTAAACCATCAAGTCAATCTCAAGGTTCGCATTACACGATGCGAAGAACTTGAGAAACATACAAATAAGGCCTGCGACCCCAATGGAATCATGTACCATTACCTGCTAGAGCCACTATCTGCACCGCTAGATTTCCTCTTGCATCGAAATACGCCACCAAGAGCTCTCCAAGCAATCCGATTTGAGGGATTAGTTAAAGTCAAGATCTAATAGAATTAGACATGAAATCACACGCAAAACACACAGAATTGCTAACGCACCAACAAAACTATCTCGACAGTTCTTGTTTACCCCAGAGGACGACGAATAGGGTGGGTGGAGAAAGGAGACTATTTCTTCCTTGGTGTGTATAGACTCACATTGCAAACAGAGAATTAGGAGAAATTAGAAAAACTCAACAACAACATATTATCTCTTCGCATTTTATTTTATCTGCAAGAGATATGATAAGATAGTTTATCTTATAGCTAATTTACATCGGCAAGTCAAACCTCAAGGTTCCTGTTTCAAAATTAGAAGAATGTTTTCTACATAAATCTCTGACATGTAATGCTATCGGTGGAATATGCAACCAAGAGATCTCTAAGAAACATGAATTTAAAGAGTTGAAGGAAATGTTAACTGACAACCTGGAACTAAAAGACTTAGACATAAACCGACGTACATGACACAAATGAAGAATTGAACTATTAACACAACAACCAAGTTGTTTATAGAGTTCTTAGTTATCCCTGTGGATGTCGGATAGGGTAGGCGGAGAAAGGAAGTGTGATTGTTCCCTCCATGGTGTGTGTGATTGTACTAGAAAATGAGTGTCCCAGTCGACGGAGCCGATTAGGTGTTTCTAGGTGTGGAGGTGGTGGTATTTGTTGATAGTAACTTACCTTTAATATGCGTTCTACGTGTGTGTATCGTTAGATAATAAATTCCCCAATTTAAATGTTCCCTTTTTCCAGATATGCCATTAGTATATATCTCTCTTAATCCCTTTATGTCACCCAATCCTAAAATCGATTTCGGTTCCCAGACACAAAGTTTGAATGAGCACACCGAGCCAAGACCAAGTGAAATTGAAGAGGTCCACGGTTCACTCAAAGTGTCATGCGTGCTACTAGCTAGAAGTCTACAATAGCAGGTAAATATAAAACCAATTGGTCCACTCTTTTGGAAGTAGCACGAGCTCAGGGAAGTCATCCACCTTCTGGACAACGGACTCCTTCCATGCCCACACCTTTATATTATGGCTCCAATTGTTTCTTATATTTTCTTAGTGTTTTTGGATCATGGTCTTGCCACTTTGTTGCATTGCTTGGACCTAAATCCTTGTTGAGCTTGGTCTTCTCCTTTATTGAAGGAACCCCTGGTTCCACTTTATTCCCAACCTTTTAACTCCTCACAGTTACATATGCACATAGAAATTTGTATCCCATAATAGAATTTATTGAATGTATAGTGCTTCAAATACAATAGGTTTTTGGACTCACATCATCTATGATATGGATTACAACATAAACATGATAAATTATTTATTGTCTAACACCACAAGTGTAAAGATTTATAATTTGTATGACTTTAAAATATATGTTGACTGAAGTATAACTAAAAGTTTGACAATGAATGTTAAACAGAACAACGGGGCCATAGCCGCCATGGATCATTCCATATCTTACGAGGAACCCCTCTATATCAAAAATATCATAATTAATATTTCTAAGGGAAGGCTCACATCATCTTATGTTGTATTTCCATTCATTATCTCTATTATATAGTTTCTTTTAAGGATCGTGTGTTGGCGCACGGGTATGTCAGGGATAGTTATGCTCTCCGTTGGTCATTTCGGTCTATCGGTGACCGGCCCATCAGGCCCAAAGGAGTTAGAATACTCAAAGTGGGGACCTCCTCGCTAAAAGTATCGGGTCCTCCCTAAAAAAAATCACGTTCGATCCTTCTGGAGGCTGCCTTTGGTGGTTGATCTGAATCGTATCCAAATCTTTACCTAATAATATTTATCTTTATCTTTACCTAATAATAAAGGCATAAAGTTTTCCTTGGTTTGGTTTACTTTAACACGTCACCCAAATTACCCCTGAAGTTACTATATAATTGCGCACTTGTGCCACCGGTGAGTTAAAGAAAAAGGGCTCGTATCGTTTGGTTTCGTTCGTCCCGGTCCAAATCCGTGTTGAACGGAGCGAACCAGTCTCAACCGGTCAAAGTGGGCCAGGAAAAAATAAGCGACCAAGCAAACTATGGCGGTACAGTTTTGTTTCGTATACATTGCGTGCATCCTTAGATTCGATAGATCGTTGGATGTGGACTGGGTCCGAGTTGGATACGACGAGTCCCGCCTATACAAAGCACCAATATCCACCCGTCCCCTCCAAATCGACATGTTCGCTTCACGCAGACGTGTCCAGAGCCGCGCAACTAGCCACAAAACTCCCGTGAGCCCTCTCCCGTGAAAACACCTAGCGCTTTGCCGTCGAGCGCAGCCAGACGCCTTCTTGGACCCGCACTGCTCCCACGCTCCCCTACTCCTCTGCGACACCGGCTTTCTCGGCAGCATGCACCTCCGTGAGCAGAAGAAGTTGTCTCTTGTCGTGCTACATAAGGACACGCCGGAGATAGAAAACGAGTACATGCTCGTCAACCAGATCAGATTATTGAAAGCATGAGAGAAGGATGTACGGGGCAAACCAAACAGCAGCAGGATCGCCTGGTCCTGTCAAACTTGGGCAGAGAACATCCATGGATGGCCAGAGAAGAGAGAAAGAAACAGAACTTGCATTGTGGATTTGCCACAGGTCGATTATGTAAGGACAGAGGTCTGCTCGCTAGCGCAGCCGACGACCAGGGAGACGACTCTAAATTTACCTGCCTAAGGCTCCTAAAGCCCCTCACGATCTGGCTAGCAAAGCTAGCAGAGAAGAGCAGTTGCCCTGGATTCAGTTGAAGAAGAAAGGAAGGAAAGGCAAGGGCAAGAGGATAGGGGAGACGGGGAAAAGGAAGGGGAGATCGGCAGCGTACGGCCAAGAGGTAAGTAGTGATTTAGATTTTATACACGTCAATGTACATGTGCTCACCCGGCTATCTCTAAACAGCAAGATCGATGCCATAAAAATCAACTGATGTCTGCTATATGTGTCACTATTTGTACCCAAGTTGGTTATCCAATTCGCTCAAAAAATAAGTTGGTAATCAAAAGTTTTATGTGTTGATGGAGATCAATCGTATGTGTATTCATCCCTTTAACAAATTTCTGATACCATGTAGTAACCGATAAAATTGATTTCTTTTTCATATTCATAAAGAAGTCCGCTAAACTATATTATTTCGAGGTGGAGCTAGCTAGGATGTGTCGCTATGTTATTTAGTAAAGAAGCAAACCTGGTCGCTATGAGCGCGTTTGGTTGCTCGCGGAGTCGCCAAACAGAGACAGACGGAGCAAAAATGGACCGTTTGGTTGCCCGCAAGACGATCTGGCTCGTTCGCGCACGAACCTTAAAGCACTCCTCAGCCAGGCCCCAGGGGAACGGCCAAATAGGCCGTTTCTAGAGAGCCACCTTTTGGGCCGCTATAGTGGCGACAAAATCGTGCGCGGGAGCTCACTGGATGCAACCTTTGAGATGGCGGGAGACGGAAATCTTTGGCGCCGTATGGCGCGAAAGATAGTCTCACCCCCCTCTTTAGTCGGTCACCGGGGGCGGGGAAAGAATCTCCATACTTACGACAACGGAAGTGGTGGCGAGAGCGGCGGCGGCTTAGATCTTTGGAGTCGAGGGTGGCGGTTGCAGCGCCCACGGTTGTGGCGGTGGCAGAAGACCTCTTGTCCAATGGTGGTAAGCACCTTTTCCCTGGCTGGATTTACACTGTGTAGCTATATACTTAGCTAGATGTAGAGAAGATAATACTAGATAGGGTGGAAAGCTCGATTGTTCGCTAGATTTTGGCATAATTTGTGCACACCTTCATTACTACTAGGACGTACAAGCTCGTATGCCGCTCATCATTCAGGCAGCAACACTCATAGTTGTCATGCAAGCCTGGATTCTTTTAGTCCACCATAGAGCTGTGTGGCGCAATTACATGGGTGTGATCAGATACGGGCCAATGGTACAACGAGACCAAGAGTGTATTGCCAATCTAAACAACATCTACAACAAAAACGAGGTGGAGGCGGGGAACATGTTGCGAATGAGCAGGGGGCCTTTTGCAAAGCTCGTCGAGACGTTTAGAACCAGAGGCTTGCTCAAAGATAGCATACACACTTGCGTGGAAGAGCAAGTAGCAATGTTTCTGCATGTTGTAGGTCACAACCAGAGGTTCGGAGTGATTCACAACACATTCAGACGATCCGATGAGACCATATCACGCTATTTGAAGCAAATTTTGTATGCAGTTGGAGAGCTGAGAGGAGAGATGATCAAGCCAACTTCTGTCCAAACTCCAGAGAAGATAAGAAACGGCTACAGATGGTATCCATACTTCAAGGTGAGCAAATCAAATTACATAGTCCATGCTTCTACACATGTCATACTTTGTGCTTACACTTTTTTTATTATGTCAGGACTGCATTGGTGTGATTATTGGTACCCATGCGACTGCTACAGTGCCACAGGAGGAGGCTGTTGCATACAGGGGCAGAAAGCATTACGCAAGCTAGAATATGCTAGTGGTTGTTGATTTCAATTTGAGGTTCACTTATGTGTTAGCTGGCTGGTAAGGATCTGCACACGATGCAAGCATCCTAGCTGACATCATGAGTCGACCTGATGGGATCAACATTTCGGATGGAAAGTTCTATCTTGGAGATGCAGGATATGCATGTCGCCCAGGTGTTCTTCCACCCTTCAGGAGTAGCAGGTACCATCTCAATGAGTTCGCTAGTACGCACTATCCTACATGCCCCAAGGAATTGTTCAATATGAGGCACTCTAGCCTCAGAGTGACAGTTGAGAGGGCCTTTGCTGCTTTGAAGAACAGATTTAGGATCCTTGATCAGAAGCCATTCCACACCTACGACACCCAAGTGAAGCTGGTGCTTGCATGTTGCATTCTTCACAACTGAATCTTAGGGTGGGTACTGACTCGTACTTCTCAGACCAGGACGATGTGGTACCCGACACCAATGATGTTGGCGGTGCCGATCAAGAAGGTTGGAAGGAGAAGAGGATGGAGTGGGCTGATGCAATGTGGGTTGATAGAGGCAACATCAGGGTTTGAGGAGATATGATGAAGAAGATGAACAAGAGGACAAAGAATAAGTGTGACCCCTTACAGTTTCTGTGTCAAAACTGTCATTTGCTAGTAGTTAGGAGAACTTTGATGTCGTGATGAACTTATATTTGCTAGCAGTTAGGATTGAAACATGGAACTATCGTGAGTCGTGATGAACTTCATGATGGAGTGGGCTGATATCGTATCTGTGCGGGGTAAGGTCACCACTAGTGAGAAGTGGTGACTGCAACTACACTAGTTTAGCAACCAAACACACCGAATATTCTCCGTCAAACATCACATGCAACCAAACAGCTGGGCATGGGAAATTCGTATCCAAGGAAATGGGCTGCATCGCACATTGTTGGCAACCAAACGAAGTGCAGATGTTGGCCCATGTCTCGTTTTTCCAGGGTCACGGATGCAAAAGGCCGAAAAACGTGTTGGCAACAAAACACGCCCTATATGACTTACGGACTCAGGCAACGTTGGACTCAGAGGACGGATCATTACATGCATGCAATTAATTCTGCTAATTAAAGATGAAAATAGTTAGAAAGAATACTCCCTCATTTCCATTACCAGGCTGATGCTCGACTGCATCAAGTCCATCTATAGATTGATCGGCAATATCTTGATATATTGCGGCAATCCTGCTTGGTCCCTCTGCATGATAAGTCTATTCATCAACTGTTGCTCAACGCATCAGCCCTGGCAAATAAAAAACTGTGGGAACAATTATGGTGACAGAGGATATGGAACATGTGGTGGAACCGTGAAAAAATTATGTCCTTTTTAGTGTCGGCTTTTTGTTGTTGTTTTTTATGAAAATTGAGCATGATCAATATGAATTAGGTAGCGTGGTGCTGTCAGGGTTAGCGGAACATAGTGCGCCAATAGTGCACATGACGGGTAAAATAGAAACCATCGTCCTTGGGACAGGATGAGACAACACCTACACTTCGAAGGCATCATAATGAGCCTGCTGAGAAAAGCGACAAAGCCACCAACAATATTGAGGAAGGCACACCAGGCTTATCCACAGCGAGCAATGTGTCATGTCTTTTTTTGTACTTTTCGTTAACCTGTAGCAAGGCACGGACATTTTTGCTAGTATGAAAGCAAAGCAGAGAGGAGATGGCCAATCATAGGCCACCAGAATAAACCTAGATCATTCGGCGGGTGATCCCAGTGTGTCGTGTACTCGTGCTAGGAAGGAGCATGTTGTCGAACAATGTAACATCCCAAGTATGAAAAACACCACTACAATGTTTGCTCCTTGTTAATTTTTGTTTTGCATCATGTCATCATAAGCATTGCATTTGTTTTCATTTGTTTTTCCATTTGAATTTCAAACCAAAAAATTCAAATCCTTGTTTCATACTTGTTCTGTTACAATTTTTCAAATGAAACTTTCAAATCAAACCAATTATTTGTTTCCATTAAACTTGAAAGTCCAAACTATTAACTTGCTTAAGTTTCAATAATTCAATTATACCAAATTCACTCAAAATCATTTGAATTTTCAAACAGCAACCAAATTTAAACTTTTGAAAAACAAAAAGTGGCACAACTGGTCTTTTGTAAATAATACCCTATAAAAACTATTCCCTAAATTTTTCCAACCCCCCAAACCATTCTTTTCTTCCCTTTTCCTTTTCTGCAAAAAAAACAGAGAGAAACAAAAAAAAACAGAAAAGAGAGAAGGGGGCAGGCCAGCCAAGTGGGCTGAGCCCACCAGCCCCCAGGCCCAGCCCACCTATTCTCCCCATCCCCTACCTCTGTACGGCGCGACATCAAAGATGTCCACGTCGAAAGGCAGAGGATGGGACGGCTGCAAGCGCGCCTCCTCCTCCTTAAAACCTCGCCCGAGGGCTCCTCCCTACTGCCCTAGCCTCCTCCTCCATCTCTCTGTCGCCGCCGCCGATTTCTTCCTCCTCCCTCCTCTGTTCTCTCTCTGCTCTCTGAACCACCGCACCCCACCGCGGCAAACACCGGCGATCGCCGCCGCTATGGACCCCCTCCGCGCAGCCTGAGCTCGGGAATCGAATCCTCGGGGCTCCAACGTCCTCCTCGTTTCCAGGAGCAGGCCGGGGAGCAGCTGCATCATCGCCGTCGTCCACCTCTCCGGTGACTGTCACCGCCACCTCACCGAGCACCTCCTCCTCCTTCCTCTCCCCGGTGAGCACGTTCCCCTCTTCCCTTCCCTCTCTGCTCCCTCGAATCAACCGCACGCACACCCTGCACCTTCCTGTTCCACCCACGAGCAGCAGCAAGGCATCGATCACCGCCGGCGACCACCGCTTCCTCGGCGAGGTTCAGAAAGACTGAAACTTTCTGTCAGTTTCAGTTAACACCACGAAGCAACACCTCAAAACCACGCCTTCCTCTGTTCTGTCACAAAACAAACAGCAGCGCAGTGGCACACGCACTGGTCACGCACGCCCGCGTCGCGGGATCGAGTCCTCGTCCGCACGGAATAAAACCAACATTTTTACAACGCGCGCTGACAGGTGGGGCTCCCCTGTCAGTGACCCTGCAGCCACGCGCGCGCACACGCACGCCACATAAGCGCCACCGTGGCCCAGGGCCCTCTGTCAGTGGCTCAGGCTGGGCCACTGCGAGGTGGATTTCATTTCTGGACCTTTTCGTTTACCTCCAAGTCCCTGTTTATTTACAGAATGGTCCCTGGAATTCAAACTCTCATAGATCCCTCATTTCAAATTCAAATTCAACATGTTAAATATGTTTTCCATACCAAATTTAATTCTCTACATGTTTAAAACATTTGTTTACTGTTTTGAACTTTTCAAATGCTTTCAAAAATTCAAATTCAAACAACTCTTTCAAATTTGGACAAATTCATAACTAATTCAAATTTAATTCAAATGGCACATGTAAAATATGTTTTCCATGCAAAATTGAACAAGCTTTCCAAATATAAACTTTGTTTCCTGTTTTGAATAATTAAAATTGGTTAAATAATTCAAATCTTGTTTAAATCATTTAAAATTGCTAAATTCATAACTTGGTCAAACTAAATTCTTTTTGAACATATAAAATATGTTTTCAAACCAAAAAAATATAAAATTTTCAAATATGAATTCTATTTAATATTTTGAACAAATAAAAAAATTCAAATAATTTCATACTTGAATTAAATTCATTTAAACCTTGTTTAAACTTGTTTAATTCATAATTAATTCATTTTAAATCCATTGTCAACAAATGAAATATGTAATCCACCTAAAATTGTGTGTTCTTTCCAAATATGAATTTTGTTATCTATTTTGAACAATTAAAATTGGTGAAAACAACAAATGCTTGTGTAACTCATTTAAGAAGCCAAATTTCATAACTTAATAAATAAAATTCCAAACTTGGTAAACATCATATCAAATTGTAGCTATTGTTGTTTTCTCATTGTTTTCCTCATCCATGCATCACTCTAATCAACTTTCACATGATGGTTATTTGTAGATCATTTAATCCAACCTTAATTCATGGGCTCTTCCATATGCAATCCAAATTGCCTATGGGCCCATTTAATTATGTTACCATGTCAACTAGCTTATCTTTGATGCATCAATTAAATTGCCATGCATCATCCCATGATTGTGCATTATGCCATGTTATTGATTGTTTGTCTCTCTGCGTTGTTTGTTTGCTTCTCCTCGAATAGACGACGACGTTGAGACAGACGAGGTTTACGACACTACTTCAGAGGAGTTAGCCCAGTACCAGGCTACTGAGTTTGCAGGCAAGTATTCACTCACCTGAACCATTGTGTCCTTTCCACACTGGATATCGATACTTTCCGTTGTCTATCCTGCTAGCCTTAAGATTCGTTGCTTGTGTTCCGATCCTATCACATGTTATCCTGTAACCCTGATATAGCCTATCCTCCACACCTATAACCCCTTTGCTTGTTGCCTGTGTCTTACTAGCATGCTTAGGGTTGTTTATGCTCGAGTCTGATGTCCGTTATTTCTGTTACCTTATTTATTATGTTCTGGGGCTCGATGTTTAAACAACAACCTGTTAATGTTGAGGTAATGCTAATTTGATGATAAGGCACCGGCAGGAGGCCGGGTATGGTTTTGAGGCCTGCTAGTGTCGAACTCAGGAAAAGTTCTTGTCCTCTAGATCCATGATGAGCGCGCTAACCGCATGTGGGAAGCGTGTATGGGCGCCCCCCTCAACTTTGATTCGATTCGCATCTCGTCCAAATCGCCTCATTTAGTTCGGGTTTTCCATTTGCCGCATGCAGATGCAGGTGCGAATCCTTGGTGCCAAGGTGGTAACTTTTGTAGTCGGCATTTAGGGAGACACGTTCTTAGAGTGCTATGAGGGTCCCCTTGTCTTCGTGGGGCTTGATTAGCCGTGCGCTCAACTGCACGGGGTTCTTTGGGCTTGATGCGAAGAAGAGTTGGGTTGTGTTGAGTACCTCGCTTGGTGGGTTGATCCCCCATATGGCGGGTTATTCTTACGTGTACGGCCAAATTGTTGCATCCCTGCAGGGTTAAATCTTCTCGAGAAGCCGTGTTGTCCGCGGTTATGGATGACTTGGTGATAGGGCTGGCTAACAAGGATTAGACAACTTACACCTAATTAATACTAATGTTGACTAGTAATAGACTTATTGGCACAATAACTTGAACCTTCACTAAACCAACTGTGTGAGTTATCCTCGGATTGCTTCTTTGGATAAGGGGCGAGATCCAGGATGGGTTTGTTTGAGGTTAGTGATAGTTGGTTCCGATGCGCTATCTTGTCCCTTTCTTTTAGCCGGATGTTGTAGCGTGTCTCTGTAGTTGGTTAGGCAGCCCGCTGCCGCATCTTTTGTATCACCTATCTTCCGTTGAACCCAAAGCATCTGTACTTGGTGTTGCCGGGTACACATTGGTATCTTGTGCGTCTTGCTTGCCAGTACTCGTCTGTACTGACCCCTTTGGGGCTGCGTGTTCTGCAGACTACGTTTCCGAGGATCCCCATGGTGGCTACTACGTGGAGTATGACGAGGCTGCTAACGAGTAGATAGCGGACCCGGGCAGGATCCGAGACACCGTGGATGGGCTCCGACTTTTCGTTTCCGGCCTCTTAGGCCTATTTTGGATCTTGTCTGTACTCAGACACTTTGGATGCTTCCGCTGTGATGTAATGATGACTTGTTGGGACATGTGTCCTCTGGATGATTGTATTTGCTATCTCTGCTCTAGTGAGAGCTATTTGCCACTTATTTCTATTTCTTTGTGTCTTAGAGATTTGTTGTGATATCACTTGTTCAAATGCCGTTGACGTACCATGTGTGTATGTTATGAAGTACATCAATGGAAGTAGTCGGATTTCTATGGGATGGTTTACGCAGACGATGAATAGTAGAGGTTGGTTGTCACACGTTTACGTGTTGGCCTACTCATATTGAGATGCGGGTGCCGGTAAGCCCCGTAAGCAAATTATCTACTATTTACCGGGCTGTGAGTATCCTCTAGAAGTCCGGGTGCGACAAATGGTATCAGAGCCTGTCTGCTTGTAGGATCCCTTTTACTGGTCGCAGTTGAGTCTAGAAACTATTTTGTAGCTATATAGGAAAAATGAAACGTGAGAGTAGGAATTCTGTTCTTTTATTTCTTTCCCCACCCACCCTCCCTTTTCCGGTAAGGAAGTGCAACGTTGTTTTCTCTTCTCGTCTAAACTTTCAAGTTAGGATTTCTCGTATCCTGGTTTCTCGAGGATAGTTATATCTACTAGTCCATAGGAATGGAGGTGGTTGTGACATGATTTATCATGTTGCCTACTCACGATTGAGAACGGAGGCACATAAGCCCCAGAAGCAGATCCTCTATTCCTTAAGCAGTAGATATTTATCCTTTAGAAGCCCGGATGGGTTTTCCGTAGTACCTCAGGAGTGTTTGGTCTCGTGTTTCCCGAATGTTGCTTCGATATCCTGTTCTTCTCAACATCCTTTTCGTCCGTTGAAACCTTGTTGTTGCTTGCCACTTCAGTTCTTCTACCGGCGTCTAATCAAAGCTTCCCCGATCATCTGTAGATGGATCTCAGGTTCTACCCGCAGGTGGTTCGTATGACTCGTTGCGAGATCACTGCCGGTTATCCGGAGATGCTGAGAGACATGGTCACTTTTCTGGGGTTCCGTTGGGCACCAGAGTACCAGGTCTACGAGCAGCAGCGAGAGTTTGAGCAGACCTACTACCAGGCTATCGTCTACATTCTGTCAGATGATGGCATGAGCGTAGTCCACCGCTACGAGGCAGTAGGTTCCACAGTGGATATGGCTGTGCAGCAGGCAGCTTATGTGAGTCTCACCGTCCTTCCTGCTGACTACTGGGGATTTGACGATTATATCTATCACCACATCCCCCGTGGTTACATCACTTTGGAGGGAGCTCACTTCACTCTCTACGACAACTTGGATGTTTACGAGCATGATAACTCCAGGCTGCACACCACCGCTCAGTTTGTCAGACACAGTGACGCAGTTGCCCGCACACTATCTCAGGAGTTGGCTTCAGTCAGAGAGCAGCTTTACCTTGCTTTGACTCGTCTGGCGACTTACACCACAAACTTTGTTGGAGACGAGCGCTTTGCACGTTTCGATCAGCCAGTTGGGCGTCGTCTGCCAGATGCTGGAGGTTACGAGCCGATCAGAGGTCCACTCCTTAACCTTGGTGCTGGTTACACTGGGATTCCCCGCTTTGGAGCACAGGGAGTCGACGCTATGTACTTCACCACACCTAGAGTCGCTCTCAGACCACGTCAGATCTACGTGGATCGTCGTTCCACTACTTTCGTGGGCGTGCTCCTCACCGTACCTCTCGCCGTACTCCTAGCCGCCGTCCTGCGTGATGAGCATGGGAGTACCGATGTATCCATTCTTAACTATGTTTAGTTATCCTTTGGCATTCGAACCATTTATGGTGTGTTGGATATTCTGATGTATTTGAACATGTGATGGTGAACCTGTTGGTTATCTATTCATGCGTCGGAATAATCTCTCTTTCGGTTGCCAAGTCTATCCTTTTCTATTGTTGTGCTAAAATGCATTTCCATTCAGGATGCCGCCAACAAGGAACAACACGCCTGAGCCACCGCCAATCGCGGAGCTGTTGACTCAGATGACCCAAGTCATGACGCAGATGGCCCAGTTTCAGGCTAATCAGCACATCAACCAGACAGCT
This sequence comes from Alopecurus myosuroides, assembly GCA_028641055.1. NCBI lineage: Eukaryota > Viridiplantae > Streptophyta > Magnoliopsida > Poales > Poaceae > Alopecurus > Alopecurus myosuroides. Next base: position 270,774,892 of record CM054062.1, on the reverse strand, counting down.
CCACGAGTCAGCATCAAGGAGTTTCTCAGTATGGGCCCAAGAGCTTTCGTGGCCACACGCGAGCCTCTAGACGCTGATGATTGGATCCGTGAGATAGCCAAGGCTCTGGAGATTGCTCACGTAGCTGAAGAAGACAAGGTCAAGTATGCCTCCTATCTGCTGAAGGGTCAAGCAGCTACTTGGTGGGAGAACTTCCAGGCCATGAGAACTGGCATGCCAGTCACGTGGAATTGTTTCAAGGAAGCTTTCCTGAAGCACCACATTCCAGATGGTCTCATGGAAAGGATGCGTGAAGAGTTTTGCTCTCTCAAGCAGGGAAAGTTGGACGTCATCGGGTATCAGAGTGAGTTCAATCGCCTTGCTCGGTACGCTGGAGATCAGGTGTCCACTGAAGCTAAGAAGATGGCAAGGTTCCGCAGAGGTTTTAACCCGGAACTCAAGTATGCCCTTACAAACGTCAAGGCCAACAGCTTCGAGGATCTCGTTAACACCGCGCTCAATGAATAAAATGGGCGCAAGGCGTTCGAGGAGTCTCGCAAGCACTCGCGTGAGGGTGGTTCCTCCTCCAACATGACCACCCCTCCGCAGAAGCACCGCATCTGGGTACCAAATGGTGCTGTCACTCGGGCTCCATATGCCCAAGCTTCTCCAGGCTTCGCTCCCCGCCCACCCAACCCTGCTCAGATGCATGATCCAAGGGCTTCGATGGGGCAGCCAAGGCTAGGGCCTCCTCGTGTCGTCACTTGCTACAAGTGCAAGCAGACGGGGCACTACGCCGACAAGTGCACGCAGAGGCAGCTACCTCCACCACCACCTAGTCCTAACACAAACCAGGCAATGGTGCGCGCTCCCCCGCCTAAGGCCTTCAACTCCAACAACAGGCCTGTCAGGAGGACCGCAAGGGTGAATCATGTCAAGATCGACAAAGCTGAGGAAGCTCCTGACGTCGTTCTCGGTATATTTCCCGTAAACTCTATTCCAGCTAAAGTGTTGTTTGATACCGGAGCATCACATTCTTTTGTGTCAAAGACCTTTGCCACAGCAAACAACCTAATTGTGGTTCCACTAAGCAATCAGATCACTGTTCACTCCCCGGGATCTCAAATGTTGACTTCCAAGATAAGTAAGGACAATCAAATCCTAATTGGAGGTCGCATATTCCTTGCTTCTCTCATGTTGTTGGGAAGTTCTGACATTGATGTCATTCTTGGTATGGATTGGCTGAAGGCCAATAAAGCAAGGATTGACTGTGCTCAAAAGTCAATAACTCTGTTCCACCCTTCTGGCCAGATAATCTATTCTCCTCATGAATCAAGTTCCGTTCAGCTGTGCACCCTCGATGCAAAACCTCTACCTTCACTTGAAAATGTTCCGGTGGTTTGTGACTTCCCTGACGTCTTTCTAGAAGAGTTGCCAGGAATGCCTCCGGACAGAGCTGTTGAGTTCGTGATCGAACTTGAACCAGGTACTGCTCCAATCTCTAAGCATCCCTACAAGATAGGAACTCCCGAGCTGAAGTTGTTGAAGGAACAAATTGATATGTACATGGAAAAAGGTTACATTCAACCTAGTTCCTCGGCTTGGGGTTGCCCAACTCTTTTCGTTGCAAAGAAGGATCACACAAAGAGACTCGTTGTTGACTATCGTCCTCTTAACGAGAAAACCATCAAGAACAAGTATCCAATTCCTCGTATCGATGATATTTTTGATCAACTTGCTGGAGCCTCAATATTCTCCAAGTTGGACTTGAGAATGGGTTACCATCAAATAAAGATCAGAAAAGAGGATATTCCAAAGACAGCTTTTACCACTCGCTACGGTCTATATGAATTCACCGTCATGTCCTTTGGTCCACCAATGCACCGGCGACCTTCTCTCGACTCATGAATTCTGTCTTCCATGAATACCTCGACAAGTTCGTTGTGGTATATCTTGATGACATTCTTGTCTACTCAAAATCCGAGGAAGAGCATGAAGAACATCTTCGTCTCACTCTCATGAAGCTTCGCGAGCATCGTCTCTATGCCAAATTCTCCAAATGTGAGTTCTGGATTTCAGAAGTTGCTTACCTTGGTCATGTCATCTCTGCCAAGGGCATAGCCATTGATCTAGAAAAGGTTAAAGCAATTGTTGATTGGAAACCTCCAAAGACGGTGAAGCAAGTAAGAAGTTTTCTTGGCTTGGCTAGCTATTGCCGTCATTTCGTCCAAAACTTCTCCAAGATTGCCAAACCTCTCACTGACCTCACAAAGAAGGACAAGAAGTTCGTCTGGTCTCCACAATGTGATGAAAGTTTCAATCTCCTGAAGACTAAACTCACTTCTACACCAGTTCTGGTTGGCCCAGATCCTTCCAAACCTTTCCAAATATTCTGTGATGCTTCTCTCCAAGGTCTAGGTGCAGTTCTTATTCAAGAACGTCAAGTTGTGGCTTATTCTTCACGTCAGTTGAACGCACATGAGCTCAATTATCCCACTCATGACCTTGAACTTGCAGCAGTTGTGTTTGCCCTCAAGAAATGGAGACAATACTTGTTGGGTAATCGCACCGAAATCTTTTCCAATCATAAGAGTCTGAAGTACATCTTCACTCAACCAGATCTAAACCTCAGACAAAGGAGATGGATTGAAAAGATCAAAAACTTTGATCTTACCATTTCTTACACTCCAGGCAAGGCTAATGTTATGGCCGATGCTCTCAGTCGAAAGTCGTATTGCAATAATATCATGATCATGGAAAGCCAACCTCCTCTTCATGAAGAATTCCAGAAGCTGAACCTTGGTCTTGTTCCTCAAGGCTATCTTGCAAACTTGACAGCCAGTCCAACTCTCGAGGACAAGATTCGTTCTGAACAACTTCGTGATGTTGAAATCAAGAAGATTGTAGAACACATCAAAGCAGGCAATGAGAAATTTGAGTGCTTCTCAATTGATGACAAGGGAACTGTGTTCTTCGAAGGACGCATTGCAGTTCCTCAAATTCAAAGTCTCAAAGATGTCATTCTAAAGGAGGCTCATGAAACTCCTCTCTCCATACACCCTGGAAGTACAAAGATGTACCAGGATCTCAAAACACTGTATTGGTGGCCTGGCATTAAACGTGAAATTGCTCAATACGTTTCTGAATGCGACGTTTGTCAACGTGTTAAGGCAGTTCATCAGAAAACAGCCGGTCTTCTCCAACCTCTGAAAATCCCTGAGTGGAAGTGGGACATGATTGAAATGGACTTCGTCACTGGTTTTCCAAAGTCCAAGAGGGGCAACGATGCAATCTTCGTTGTCATTGATCGACTCACTAAAGTCGCTCACTTCTTTCCTGTCAAAGAAACAATCTCAGCTAGTCAGTTAGCAGAACTCTACACAGCAAAGATTGTTCCTCTTCATGGTGTTCCATTGGAAATAAGCTCAGACCGTGGAAGCATATTCACTTCTCATTTCTAGAAAAGCTTTCAAGAAGCTTTGGGAACCAAGCTTCTGTTCAGCACAACCTATCACCCTCAGTCTCAAGGGCAAGTCGAAAGAGTCAATCAGATTCTCGACGATATGCTCAGAGCATGTGGTCTCTATTTTGGCATGAAATGGGAGGAATGTCTTCCATATGCTGAATTCTCCTACAACAACAGCTTCCAGGCAAGCCTAGGCATGGCACCATTTGAGGCTCTCTATGGCCGCAGATGCAGGAGTCCAATCAATTGGTCTGGAGCTGGTGAACGTTCACTCTTAGGCCCTGACATTGTTAAGGAAGCCGAAGAGAAAGTTCGCATCATTCGTGACAATCTCAAGATTGCTCAGTCTCGTCAGAAAAGCTACTATGACAGCAAGCACAGGGACATGGTCTATGCAGCTGGAGACAAAGCATATCTCCGTGTAACTCCCCTCAGAGGCACTCATCGTTTTGGTGTCAAAGGAAAGCTTGCACCAAGATATATTGGTCCCTTCAACATTCTCTCAAGGCGTGCGGAAAATGTCTATCGTCTTGAACTTCCAGAAAAGCTATCCAAGGTGCACGATGTGTTTCACGTGTCACAGCTCAAGAGGTGCTTCAAAGATCCAGGTCGTGCAGTTGATCATGATTCAATTGATCTGCAAGAAGACCTCTCTTATGAGGAGCACCCTATTCGAATTCTCTATGAGACCGAGCGCAAAACTCGCAACAAGAGCACCAAGTTCTTAAAAGTGCAGTGGTCCCATCATTCCGATAAAGAGGCAACGTGGGAGACCGAAGAGGATCTTCGCAAGAAGTATCCGGACCTTTTCTCTTCTCAGTAGGAATCTCGGGGCGCGATTCCTTCAAGGGGGGGGGGGGGGCGTTTTGTAACACCCCAAGTATGAAAAACACCATTACAATGTTTGCTCCTTGTTAATTTTTGTTTTGCATCATGTCATCATAAGCATTGCATTTGTTTTCATTTGTTTTTCCATTTGAATTTCAAACCAAAAAATTCAAATCCTTGTTTCATACTTGTTCTGTTACAATTTTTCAAATGAAACTTTCAAATCAAACCAATTATTTGTTTCCATTAAACTTGAAAGTCCAAACTATTAACATGCTTAAGTTTCAATAATTCAATTATACCAAATTCACTCAAATTCATTTGAATTTTCAAACAACAACCAAATTTAAACTTTTGAAAAACAAAAAGTGGCACAACTGGGCTTTTGTAAATAATAACCTATAAAAATTATTCCCTAAATTTTTCCAACCCCCAAAACCATTCTTTTCTTCCCTTTTCCTTTTCTGCAAAAAAAACCAGAGAGAAACCAAAAAAAATAAAACAGAAAAGAGAGAAGGGGGCAGGCCAGCCAAGTGGGTTGAGCCCACCAGCCCCCAGGCCCAGCCCACCTATTCTCCCCATCCCTTACCTCTGTACGGCGCGACATCGAAGATGTCCACGTCGAAAGGCAGAGGATGGGACGGCTGCAAGCGCGCCTCCTCCTCCTTAAAACCTCGCCCGAGGGCTCCTCCCTGCTGCCCTAGCCTCCTCCTCCATCTCTCTATCGCCGCTACCGATTTCTTCCTCCTCCCTCCTCTGTTCTCTCTCTGCTCTCTGAACCACCGCACCCCACCGCGGCAAACACCGGCGATCGCCGCCGCTATGGACCCCCTCCGCGCAGCCTGAGCTCGGGAATCGAATCCCCGGGGCTCCAACGTCCTCCTCGTTTCCAGGAGTAGGCCGGGGAGCAGCTGCATCATCGCCGTCGTCCACCTCTCCGGCGACTGTCACCGCCACCTCACCGAGCACCTCCTCCTCCTTCCTCTCCTCGGTGAGCATGTTCCCCTCTTCCCTTCCCTCTCTGCTCCCTCGAATCAACCGCACGCACACCCTGCACCTTCCTGTTCCACCCACGAGCAGCAGCAACGCATCGATCACCGCCGGCGACCACCGCTTCCTCGGCGAGGTTCAGAAAGACTGAAACTTTCTGTCAGTTTCAGTTAACACCACGAAGCAACACCTCAAAACCATGCCTTCCTCTGTTCTGTCACAAAACAAACAGCAGCGCAGTGGCACACGCACTGCTCACGCACGCCCGCGTCGCGGGATCGAGTCCCCGTCCGCGCGGAATAAAACCAACAATTTTACAACGCGCGCTGACAGGTGGGGCTCCCTTGTCAGCGACCCTGCAGCCACGCGCGCGCACACGCACGCCACATAAGCGCCACCGTGGCCCAGGGCCCTCTGTCAGTGGCTCAGGCTGGGCCACTGCGAGGTGGATTTCATTTCTGGACCTTTTCTTTTACCTCCAAGTCCCTGTTTATTTACAGAATGGTCCCTGGAATTCAAACTCTCATAGATCCCTCATTTCAAATTCAAATTCAACAAGTTAAATATGTTTTCCATACCAAATTTAATTCTCTACATGTTTAAAACATTTGTTTACTGTTTTGAACTTTTCAAATGCTTTCAAAAATTCAAATTCAAACAACTCTTTCAAATTTGGACAAATTCATAACTAATTCAAATTTAATTCAAATGGCACATGTAAAATATGTTTTCCATGCAAAACTGAACAAGCTTTCCAAATATAAACTTTGTTTCCTGTTTTGAATCATTAAAATTGGTTAAATAATTCAAATCTTGTTTAAATCATTTAAAATTGCTAAATTCATAACTTGGTCAAACTAAATTCTTTTTGAACATATAAAATATGTTTTCAAACCAGAAAAATATAAACTTTTCAAATATGAATTCTATTTAATGTTTTGAACAAATAAAAAAATCAAATAATTTCATACTTGAATTAAATTCATTTAAACCTTGTTTAAACTTGTTTAATTCATAATTAATTCATTTTAAATCCATTGTCAACAAATGAAATATGTAATCCACCTAAAATTTTGTGTTCTTTCCAAATATGAATTTTGTTATCTATTTTGAAAAATTAAAATTGGTGAAAACAACAAATGCTTGTGTAACTCATTTAAGAAGCCAAATTTCATAACTTAATAAATAAAATTCCAAACTTGGTAAACATCATATCAAATTGTAGCTATTGTTGTTTTCTCATTGTTTTCCTCATCCATGCATCACTCTAATCAACTTTCACATGATGGTTATTTGTAGATCATTTAATCCAACCTTAATTCATGGGCTCTTCCATATGCAATCCAAATTGCCTATGGGCCCATTTAATTATGTTACCATGTCAACTAGCTTATCTTTGATGCATCAATTAAATTGCCATGCATCATCCCATGATTGTGCATTATGCCATGTTATTGATTGTTTGTCTCTCTGCGTTGTTTGTTTGCTTCTCCTCGAATAGACGACGACGTTGAGACAGACGAGGTTTACGACACTACTTCAGAGGAGTTAGCCCAGTACCAGGCTACTGAGTTTGCAGGCAAGTATTCACTCACCTGAACCATTGTGTCCTTTCCACACTGGATATCGATACTTTCCGTTGTCTATCCTGCTAGCCTTAAGATTCGTTGCTTGTGTTCCGATCCTATCACATGTTATCCTCTAACCCTGATATAGCCTATCCTCCACACCTATAACCCTTTTGCTTGTTGCCTGTGTCTTACTAGCATGCTTAGGGTTGTTTATGCTCGAGTCCGATGTCCGTTATTTCTGTTACCTTATTTATTATGTTCTGGGGCTCGATGTTTAAACAACAACCTGTTAATGTTGAGGTAATGCTAATTTGATGACAAGGCACCGGCAGGAGGTCGGGTATGGTTTTGAGGCCTGCTAGGAAAAGTTCTTGTCCTCTAGATCCATGATGAGCGCGCTAACCGCATGTGGGAAGCGTGTATGGGCGCCCCCCTCAACTTTGATTCGATTCGCATCTCGTCCAAATCGCCTCGTTTAGTAAAGGTTTTCCATTTGCCGCATGCATATGCAGGTGCGAACCCTTGGCGCCAGGGTGGTAACTTTTGTAGTCGGCATTTAGGGAGACACGTTCTTAGAGTGCTATGAGGGTCCCCTTGTCTTCGTGGGGCTTGATTAGCCGTGCGCTCAACTGCACGGGGTTCTTTGGGCTTGATGCGAAGAAGAGTTGGGTTGTGTTTAGTACCTCGCTTGGTGGGTTGATCCCCCATCTGGCGGGTTATTCTTACGTGTACGGCCAAATTGGTGCATCCCTGCAGGGTTAAATCTTCTCGAGAAGCCGTGTTGTCCGCGGTTATGGATGACTTGGTGATAGGGCTGGCTAACAAGGATTAGACAACTTACACCTAATTAATACTAATGTTGACTAATAATAGACTTATTGGCACAATAACTTGAACCTTCACTAAACCAACTGTGTGAGTTATCCTCGGATTGCTTCTTTGGATAAGGGGCGAGATCCAGGATGGGTTTGTTTGAGGTTAGTGATAGTTGGTTCTGATGCGCTATCTTGTCCCTTTGTTTTAGCCGGATGTTGTAGCGTGTCTCTGTAGTTGGTTAGGCAGCCCGCTGCCGCATCTTTTGTATCACCTATCTTCCGTTGAACCCAAAGCATCTGTACTTGGTGTTGCCGGGTACACTTTGGTATCTTGTGCGTCTTGCTTGCCAGTACTCGTCTGTACTGACCCCTTTGGGGCTGCGTGTTCTGCAGACTACGTTTCCGAGGATCCCCATGGTGGCTATTACGTGGAGTATGACAAGGCTGCTGACGAGTAGATAGCGGACCCGGGCAGGATCCGAGACATCGTGGATGGGCTCCGTCTTTTCGTTTCCGGCCTCTTAGGCCTATTTTGGATCTTGTCTGTACTCAGACACTTTGGATGCTTCCGCTGTGATGTAATGATGACTTGTTGGGACATGTGTCCTCTGGATGATTGTATTTGCTATCTCTGCTCTAGTGAGAGCTATTTGCCACTTATTTCTATTTCTTTGTGTCTTAGAGATTTGTTGTGATATCACTTGTTCAAATACCGTTGACGTACCATGTGTGTATGTTATGAAGTACGCCAATGGAAGTAGTCGGATTTCTATGGGATGGTTTACGCAGACGATGAATGGTAGAGGTTTGTTGTCACACGTTTACGTGTTGGCCTACTCATATTGAGATGCGGGTGCGGTAAGCCCCGTAAGCCAATTATCTACTGTTTACCGGGCTGTGAGTATCCTCTAGAAGTCCGGGTGCGACAAACAAGGGCGCCGAAATTGATGTCCACGAAGGATCCGTGGACGGGCGTCGGCCGATGACGTCGGAATAGGACAGAATCAGGAACTCCGCGATCCATTCCAACAATGACAACGTTACCTTCTAATTTTTCTCTTCCTTGTCTTCTCATTCATGGTGCGAGCTGGTGATCCCAACATCGGTGTGGGAGACAACAACGATATGGCCAGAGCTAGGCCCAATAATGTAGCTTTTTCCCGCTGACATGATACATCCATTCTTCATTGCGTCAAGCTGAGGAAGCTTACAATTCGCACGAGAGCTACCAACGCGCAGCCTTAAATATGTTCCTTTTGTCCATGCATGGTCATGGGAAGCAATAGTTCTATGTAGAAAATTTATAAGGGTTTCGTCCATGCAGGGTCATCGGAAGCAATATTACGATGTAGATAATGTACCGAGGGGACTCCAAGAGCTTTGGACAGCTTTGCAAGTACCATCTTCCTCATGCAACAGACACTGTGAGTTCACGAAGACGCACACATCAACCAAGTAATGCACACCCATCCGAAGGCCACAACACCCGCACAGAAGTGACCACGAAGGCTAAAGTGATAAAAAAATAGTGTAATTGTATTCAGTTTTAACTTGTACTTCTGCAATGTTATTTTAGAGTGCAAACCAGTGGAGGTACTATGTTCAGGTCGGGGCGGCCGCCGCCTCGTCCCATGAAACAATTAGAATTTTTTGGGTACTATTTGGCCTATTTAGGCCCAAAATATGAACTTTTAAACCTATTTGCCCTTCAATACAGGCCCAAGATGGCTTCACAATTCGGCCCAAGCTCTGCCACCGCTGCGAACCTAAGGAAAATTTCACAAATCTTGATTTATTCCCCTCCTTCTCATGGTGGCTATTGGAGGGTAGTCGTATGAGGCCATGCCGGACGGTCTTGCAATTTCCCAGCCCACAAACGAATCCTTCTAAGCTATGGATGACGATGATGTATGCCGAGGGTATCACCAAGCCATTTGTCTGTAACCATAACAAACGACATGGGTGCATATCAATTATTTTACGAAAAGAACACGAGTGGACAAAATATGTTAGTACTTGTATTGAATTGTATATAAATTATTTTATGAAAATGTGGCAAGATGTAAGACTACGAGAGAGGGGAACATGAAGCACAACACTCTATGTACAAAGAAAAGAGAACATAGGGTGTGCAATTACTCTTCATTCGATTCGTACGTTTGTTCATGAAATAAAATAAACTTAATGATCAACACTCATATATCTCTTTTTATCTGTTGCATTGCACAGGCATTTAGCTAGTTCATAGTAGTGGCACTTAGTTCTACAAATCATTACAAAGGTTATCATTAAGGCTACATGTTTTTAAGATTCATAAAACATATCCTACAAGTTCTCCAAAAGTGCATACAACATTTTCACAGGCTTATTTCAAATGACACAAATTTTGACCTATCTATTACAATATAAAAAGTGTTAATCACAATTCATGGCCGAAAGGAAATGAAGACTTTGAAATCAGTTCTATAATAAATCAATATTCTACATGGCACGGGCTGAAAAGCAATACTTATGTTGTGGCCCACAATACTTCGAAAAGAAATAAGTGATCATTTATTATGTACTGATCCAAAGAGATGGGGAACTAATTAAGTACAGACCTACCTTTATTTATGTCAATTACGAATTTCATATGTCTAAGTTGAATCTGAATATAGTAAGTTAAATTTAGTTAAACGCCATTTTTCAAAAAATAAAATTGTAGAAAACTAGGAGCTTGCACTCTTGAACTAAGCTGAAGTAGCTTCGATATAATTTTACCACTGATATAATCATTTACCTGGGTACAATACCCGGTGGTTTATAAAAATACTAAGGCTGCTAGCACCACGGGAATGCACATAGAATGTTGATGACCCACAAGTATAGGGGATCGCAACAGTTTTCAAGGGAAGTAAAACCCAAATTTATTGATTCGACACGGGGGGAGTCAGAGAATATTTATAAGTCTTAACAACTGAGTTGTTAATTCAGATGCACCTGAAAGTAGAATTGCTCGCTACAATTTATCAGTGGTAATAGTTTTATAGCATCAGTAGTAGTAAAATAACAGCAGGAGTAAAATAGTAACAGTAATAGAAATCGCGGAAAACAGCAGGATGGGAGTATCGTAGGCATAGAGGGAATGGATGAACGGGAATTGCATGGATAACATAGGTCATGTAATAATATAAACATGGGCATTGAAGATAATAATAATAAAGCATCCAAGTTCTAGGCTAACCATAGGCACGTGTTTCAATATAGTCATACATGCTCCCAATGAGAAACTTGCACAACATCTTTTGTCCTAGCAGCCCGTTGCAGCGTGGCCTCAAGGGAAACTACTGGTAATTAAGGTGATCCTTTTAATAAAGCACCGGAGTAAAGCATTAACACTCAGTGAACACACGTGATCCTCACATCACAACCATCCCCTCCAGTTGTCCCAATTTCTTTCACTTTGGGGCCTCGGGTTCCGGACAATGACATGTGTAAACAACTTGCAGATATGATCAAGAAACATAACTATACTCATGAAACAATAACATGTTCTGATCTGAGATCATAGATCTCAGGCCCAAGTGACAAGCATTAAGCATAACAAGTTGTAACAACGGTAGAAAACACTAACAGTAGATATTAGGCACTATGTCCTAACAATGTGGCATTATTACATGATCAATCTCATTCAATCCCTTCCATCCCTCTCAGCCTACATCGGTGTTAATTACACATGGACGTGGGAATCATGGATGGTTGATGGAGAAGAGGTGGCGGTGTCGATGGCGATGATCTCCTTCGAATCCCCGTCCCGGCAGTGCGCTAGAACAGGAACTTCTGATCCCCAAATTGAGTTCAAGGAGGCGGCGGCGCACTGTTGTGTTTCTGTGGAATATGACGAACCCCTTCATGTTTTAGGTTTACGGGGCATATGTAGTCGAAAGGAGGGCCTGAGCGGGTGGAGGTGCCCCCTACACCACTAGGCGGCGCGGCCTAGGGGGGCGCGCCCAGGGGTGGTTTTGGCCACTCCTGGCCCTCCTTCGGGTGTCCTTCTGGCTACCGGGGTGTTCTAGTGATATAAGCTCAATGGGGTCTTTTTCGGGCAATTTCCCGAAAGTTGATTTTTCTACACAAAAACGAGACACCAAGGTAATTCTGTTGAAAAAAGCGTTAGTCCGTGTTAGTGATATCCAAAACTCACAAGTTTAGAGGAAAACAATAAGAAAAGTGTTCGGAAAAGGAGATACATTTTGGACGTATCAACTCCCCCAAGCTTAGCTTATTGCTTGTCCTCAAGCAATTCAGTGACAACTGAGTGCGATAAAAGACTTTTACGAACACATTTGTTTCATATGATGTAAATATACTCACTATATGATCAAGTGTTGAGGCAATTCATAATAAGATGTATGCAAGATAAAAGTCATCTAGCTATTATGCAAACCATGAAAAGATGCCAACAAACTAATAATAAACAATATGAAGTATATCAATATGCAGGTCATAATTTGGTATGATAAGGTGTACTCGCTTGCCCTTAATAATGGAGCAAAACATAAATGCTAGGGCACCTCTGAAGTTCAAATGAAGATTAGAAATAAATATTGTTGTGGGATAATCACGGCAGATGTTACCGGGGGTAACTGATCTTGGGGCAAGACGACACAGGTATTTGGGAGAGGGTTTAGCCCGGAGGAAAACATGGTGCAATTCGATCTGGTAGCCGGCAATCAAAGTCGCCGAGTCTCCGATCTTGATATAACAACTCAATTCTAGGATTACACTGGATGCTCGATATCAAGCGCTATTTGTTAGGGTTCTAAGATCTCTGTCTAAAACTAGACCTGGGGGTCAGTTTATAAAGCACCCGTACACCCTGGCTTATTCCCCAAGGCGCACCCTGGATCCTACCCGGACACGGCGCACAAACCCTAGCTTTCCTTTACAATAACCCACAATCCGGGTTGCTGGGCCTACAAACTTGGGCCTCCCACAAGCTTCCTTATCCTTAGCTGGATCCCGCGCACCGTCCTTTGGGCCGGGTTACTCCTTGGAGTTTGGCCTACCGGGTTATCATCCCCCCGTCAGTAGTCCCCAGAATAGCCTGGGCTTCATGGATCCTCCTTGAAGCGCTTGCTATTCCCTGCAAAGATATCAAACATACAGGCATATGGAGGCCGGGTTAAGATGCTCTGATATTCAGCTAGGCCTTACTCCACGGCGGCCATGTGGTAACCCGGGTTTTTCCTCCAAACACCTTTAATTTTCCAGGTCTAAACCCTAATAAAAATGCCAAAATTCCATACTCGATAATCGATCCTGATATCACGGGATGGATTTCCTTCTCTCTTTTATCCAGATGCCTTGCTCAATATTTGGCGCATATCTTGCAGAATCCACGTGGATAACCGTCACCCCACGATTTCCGGCTTCTGGCCGTTAGGATAGGCTCACCCCTACTTTATAAATAGCACTCAAGGGATAACCCTAAACTCATCACTGCGCCTCAGTTTCCACTTTCCTTTCTGGCTCCTTTCACCCTCGCGGCACCACCGCAAGAAACTCGCACTTGTCATCGTAGCAAGACCGCCGCCGGCCGCGCCCGCTCTCGAGCCATCTCGCGCCGCCGTCAAGTGTCGCCGTCACGCCTTTGCTCCTCTCGCCAAGAATCGCGGAGGGGCATTCGAGCCACACCGCTTGCCGCCGCCGCGCTAGACTCCAATCTCTCCAGTAAGCCTCTCGCAGCCGTTTAATTTAGCCCCATAATTTTTCAATTCATCCAGGATCGGATCTAGGTCAACCCGTGAATCATTTTTCCGATTTCACCAAATTAGATCGATTCGATGCTCGCCAACTCCTTTAACCGTCTGCTAGATAGCTAGAACTCATCCTCCTACCCTCACTAATCACCAAATCTCCTGAAAAACCGCTCGCAAACTTTCCCATCTAGATCCACTTCTCCTTGATTTTCCGCTCATTGCGTTAACACCCGGAAAACCTTCCTTTTCCAGCTATCTTGCTTGCAGTAGGCACATGGGCAACCACCCATCTTCCCCAAATGCTTTTCCATACGTAAGTAACCAATAATTTTCATGATTGTATTTAACACCCGGATACCTTGTAATCTCCACCTCATAGCGTGACACCCGGATAATTCTTAGCTTTATGCTTTCTTGATACCTTACACTCGGATAACCCAACACTTCCGAGTCTTATTTCCTGAGCCTCTTTTTCTTACGTTTTCGCAGGTTGATCCCATGGCTCCAAAACGACAAGGAAAACAGCCGACTCAAGCGAGGACTACCCAAACCATTTCCGCCAACTGGGGGCGTTCCACAGCTACAAAAGCCAAATTGGACGAGCTAGCCGAATTAGGGATCCTTCCTTCCCAGAAGGACATTCACTGGAGGGTGCCGGGCAACGAGACCCGGCCCACACCTGCTGATAACGAGGTAATCTGCTTCGTAGAGCACGTGACCCGGGGATTCCGTCCTCCGGGTCACCCTTTCTTCCGGGAGGTCTTAAGCCATTATGGCCTCCGGGTATTCGACATAGGGCCTAACTCTATGTTGAATATTACCCACTTCATCGTTCTATCCGAGTCGTACTTGTGCATGCCGCCTAGTTTGACTCTCTTCATCGAACTATTCCAATGTAAGCCGTGCCGTGAAAGCGGTGACGGTGCACTTCTTACTTGTGGCGGGGTATCCATCCAACGCCGCAAGAATTCACCAATGACAACTCTCAATTTGAACTCCCACGTCAAACATTGGCAGCTGTCTTTCTTTTACTGCCACGATACCTCCCCAGACGGCGAAAAGAAACTGCCGAGTTACTCAGAAAACCCCCTCGAACCTTCCGAGTCTTTCAATGCCTTTCCACCAGACTCAGACAGGCAGGCGATCCTTCCCTCATTAGCCAAGATAGCCATCCTCTCAGCCCAAGGCCTCCTCGGGCTAAATTTAGTAAAAACATGGGTGGACTTTCGGATCCAACCCAACTCCATCCACACCAAACTGATGTGCGAGTATTCAGGGCATACCACGGATGCACTCCGATACTCCACCAAGAGCTTCGCGACCGGCGATACTAACAAGACCATCAAAGGCTTCCTGACAGAGAAGCTGGAGGTGATAAAGGGTATCACCGGGTTACCCCCGTTTACTCGGGAAAACCCGGCTCCAGCGGTAATACCCGGTATTCATAGCTTATTTCCACATTTTGGCTTGATATAGCTTCTAACCCTTAATCTCATTCTTTTTTCTTAGGCTGATGACCCTTTCTGGAGGGTTGAACCTTCTCCCCCTTCCAGAGACCCGGAAGAAGAAGACGAGCCGGCTGATGATAGTGAAGGTATTTGCACAGCATTTGTATATCTTTACTTGCATCACTTCCTCCCGTTCACCTTTTTTCCAACGAACACACACCCAATTCACAGGACTGGAGGACGAAGGTGAGGCCAATGAGGATAACCCGGAGGCGACCGAGTCTGACCAAGAGGCAACAGTGGGTGCCAAGAGGAAGACCAGGGGGGCAGTGTCCAAGGTTCCTTTTTCCTCATTATCCTCTGAACCTTACTCCTTTGACGCCATGCGACAACTTAACCATCAATTATCAAATTCGTCGTGCTTGAAGGATTCCTTCCCAGCCAAACGCAGAGTAACTCGGAGCTCCCCGGGTGAAGATCCCCTTAACCCGGGCATCTCTATTCCCTCGGTCCCTCGTGGCGGCGCTCCTCCGCCTCGTCCTTCCGACTCTCCTCGACGCCATCCTTCTCCTAACCATCCACGTGCCGGGCAATTCCGGGTCCCGTTAGTGGTCCCCGTGGCGACCTCATCTGCTTCCAGCGGCGAGCTCCCGCCTGATTACACCGTGAATGCCGGGTAAGTTTGTGCCACATGATTTCCTTTTACGCCTAACAAATTTCCACTCCAGCCACCGTCATCACTAATAACTGCCTTTTATCATCTTTCTTTTAGCGCTCAAGCCGTCGTTAGTGACCCGGAAAACATAGAAGCAGATAACCATCAGGCGGAGAAGCCGACTGACAATGCAGACGCCGCGACTGGCGGTGACACGACGAATAACCAGGGACAAGGCCCTCTGAACAATCCACTTCCCCGAGCTGCCGGATCTCCTTCCTCATCGGAACCAGTAGACGAGGAGATCGAAGTTCTAGATACAAGGATGAGTTCTCCCAACCCGGCCACCCAAACTGTCCGGGTCTCAACTCCAAGGGCGGGGAGAGCCCCCCCACCAAGCGACCAAGCTGCCGGCTCTTCCGGTACTCGATCCGAGGAACTGACATTTACCCAGATGCTAGAAACCCTTCGCACTTTAAGGGCTAATGAAGAAAACATCTTGGGAGCTTTGATAGCCAAACACGAGGTAAATCCGACTAATGTTGTTTATGCCTTTGTCCAGTCCCCAAGTTCCGAGTGAATTGATTCATAATTTACTTGGGACTTTATTATACAAGCGACTGATAACTTGCTCCTCTGCCCAACTGATCCTTGTTTGCATGCATGCAGGCTTTCGTAACTCAATCTGAGGAAAGACTGGCGGACGCCACCAAGCTCATCGAAAAGGAGGTAGCTTTACGTGAAGCAGCCGAAGCCGAAGCCAGGAGAAATAGGTTGATAATGAGGAAATATAGGAAAAGGGCTCACCGAGCAGAAGATGACCTAACAAGCCTTTCCGTCCAAATATCGGACACATATCGTGCTTTACTTGGTACGCTTCCTCCTCCGGGTTTATCTTTTTGATAGATAGCAGCAGTTTCCCGACTTACGTCTCCATTTCTTCAGGTCCGGACGAAACCATGCCGGAAGAGGATGACATGGCCAAGCTGAAAACCATGAAGAGCGTTATCCGACAGCTTTGTGCCGGAACCAAATGGATCCTTGAGGAATTGCGGTGGCCGGGTAGAGGACATGTTGATCTGAAGAGGATGCTGGATGCCTTCTCCACTATTCCCAAGTGGATTTGGCACTGGAAGCGCTCGTCTTGCCGGGTTGGAGTGACCCGGGGGCTTGCTCTTGCCAAGGCTTATCTCCCCAAGCTCGAGCTAGTGAAGCTTATGGGCGGCTTCCCAGAGTTCAAGCTTGACGGATCCAAGTTCTCGGTGAAGGATTTTCAGGCTGTCCAGAAGGAGGTCCGTTACCCGGCCAGCGTAATTGCTGATGAACTGGATGTTAATATACTTGTTCCAGCATACGATGCTGCCGGCGAAGCAATTAAGTCAGATCTTCCTGAGCCGTATGATATGCTGGCTCGGTGGAAGGAGGAAGCTGCTGCGATAAGGGCGGAGGCTGCCAAGAAGCAAGCTGAAGCCTGCTTTGCCCCTGCTACCTCAACACCAGTCGTTCCACCTCCTGCAGGGGCTGGTACCGCTGATCCGGGTGCTGCTGCTACCACCAATGATGGCAAGGGCAAGGCCAAGATGAACGCCGAGTGATATATGATTTCTAATGCCTCTTCTTATGCACCGGTCGGTCAACATACTTTTTAAAACAGTTATATTTTGGGTGGTGCGCCTGTGCACCTTTGATATCTTTTCACCAGGATTTTGTAATGCACGCTAAGGTCTTGATATACTCGATGCCTGTTCCGGCCTTTTTAAGTTTATTGAGCTCATCTGTTCTCGATATCTGCCTTTCTTTATTGTTCCTTTTGTGAAAACTCAATTTCCGGGTCTCATGGGTATTGACAAGCGGATTTTGCTTCTAAGTCCCCAAGTCCCCAAGACTCGGATAATTGTGTTTTTGGAATTATACAAGTAAGCCATTTTTTTCTCTTTTCAAAATTTCAAGCAATCCGGACCCGGATCGCCGAGTCTAGGACACTTGATATTGAAAGGGGAACGAACTGCCTACTGCTAATTTCACAAAGGTCCCTGAGTTGTTTCACATAAGTTTTGAAGTTACGCTTAATAGTCGTTGAGTTTCCAGCTGTTCAGCCTTGTACTCTGCATAACTTGTGGTTTAGATGACCCTTTTGACTATCTTGTACTGTAAGCCGGCTTTCGCGTGGATACCATGTTGTTACATCCATACGAAAACGTAGCCAGCCAAGCCCCGTCAGGTTTCATGACTGACTGCAATCGTAAGCGAACAAATCATGCCACTTTAATGCGAGTCACATCGAGCTTAAGTAAGAATAGCCAAGGAATTTGGACTTCTTTGTCCGGTTATAAGTTTGTAGCCGTACTCGTTTGCAAGTAATCGGCCCTTATAACTCATAGGCATCATGGCCGGGTCTTTGAGTTTGTAACTGTGCTATTCAAGCGACCAGCCCCCAAGACCTAGATATACGCATCATACTGAGAGTACATAACCTGATAATAACCATCTCTTTTCTTGATAACCACCTCTTTTCTTGATATGAAAAATCTAGGTCAGCAAGCCGCCTCGTTAAAAACCCGTCCAGTCCCCAAAGGTACCCTGGATAGGAAAAGAGTACGTCTAAAAACCTGCTGCCTATTACATCGTGCAATTCCACTTGCCAATATAGTCTTTTTTAAGTATAATATGGACGTAGCTGAGCCACGTTCCATGGTCTATCTCTTTCTTGCATAGATGAAGTGGTATGTGCGGTGTCGTTAACTGTAGCCGACTCTTCCCTTGCATCTATCAAGTAATATGATCCATTATGCAGATTCCGGCTTATGATAAATGGTCCTTCCCATGGTGGTGATAATTTGTGTTTTCCTTCATTTGACTGTACCAGGCGCAGAACCAAGTCTCCTTCCTGGAATACCCGGGTTTTCACGCGCCGGCTATGATACCTCCGTAGATCTTGCTGATATATGGCTGATCTTTCCAGGGCTTGTTCTCTTTGCTCTTCTAACATATCTATGGCGTCCTGCCGGGTTTTTTCGTTCTCCACTTCGACGTAAGCTGATACTCGCGGTGAGTCGTGAATAATGTCACTCGGTAACACTGCCTCCGCACCATAGACCATGAAGAAGGGCGTCATCTGAGTGGATCTGTTAGGTGTAGTGTTGATACCCCAAACCACAGAAGGAAGCTCTTCGACCCATGCACCAGCAGCCCTGACACAGGGAACTCGCAATCGTGGTTTTAACCCGCGAAGCAATTCTTAGTTTGCTCTCTCCACTTGTCCATTGGCCCGCGGATGAGCCACCGATGCAACATCAAGCCGGATTCCATTGTTGCCACAGAACTTCTCCATCTCACCAAGGGACATGTTGGTTCCATTGTCGGTAATTATGCTGTGGGGATACCCGAACCGGTAGATAATTCTTTTCAGGAACTTGACTGCTGTAGCTGCTTCGCAATTAGTAACTGGCATAACCTCAACCCACTTGGTAAACTTATCAATAGCCACCAAAAGATGTGTCTTCTTGCATGGTGACATATGAAAGGGGCCAACCATGTCCATACCCCAGACAGCGAACGGCCAAGTTAACGGGATGGTCCGTAACTCCATAGCCGGCACATGGGTTTGGCGAGCGTACCTTTGACATCCGTCACACCTTGCTACCAATCGTTCCGCATCCGCTAGAGCCGTGAGCCAGAAAAATCCGTGTCGATAAGCTTTAGACACAAGAGACCTTGTGGATGCATGATGTCCACAGTCGCCTTCATGGATTTCCTTGAGAATCTGTCGGCCTTCTTCTGGCGCTACGCAGCGCAAAAAGACTCCTGCTGCGCTTCTCTTGTATAATTCTCCATTGACGATAGAATATCCCTTTGCTTGCCTCAAAATTTGCCTTGCTAACACCTCCTGCTGTGGTAACTCGCCCCGCGACAGGTAGGCCAAAAACGGTTCTGTCCATTCGGGAACAGTGCGTACTGTAGCCACAAGTCCTGAATCCGGGTCTTGGTTTGCCAATTCCTCCTCTGACTCGGTTTTAACCGATGGTCGCCATAATTCATCCAGGAAAACGTTAGGTGGAACCGGCTCTCTGCGCGAGCCGAGTCTAGCGAGCGCGTCGGCTGCCTCGTTCTTTCTTCTGTCTATATGCTCCACCTCATACCCGGAAAAACATCCTGCAACCCTATCAACTTCCCTGCGGTATGCTGCCATAGTTGCGTCCTTCCTATCCCAAGTTCCTGACACCTGCTGTACCACAAGATCCGAATCTCCGAAACACCGTATCCTTTTGATGTTCATCTCCTTAGCTACCCTTAGGCCGTGCAGTAGGGCCTCATACTCGGCCACGTTGTTGGAACAGTCAAAGTGGATTTGTAGTACGTAACTTAGTTTATCTCCTTTGGGTGACGTCAGCACCACCCCAGCTCCTGATCCCTCGTATTGCTTAGATCCATCGAAGTGCATGATCCATGACTCGGAATTTGGAACCGTTGTAGTCATGCCTGTATGTGTCCAGTCGTTAACGAAATCAATTAAAGCTTGAGATTTGATTGCTGACCTGGGTTCGTAGTTGATGTGATAATCCCCCATCTCTATCGCCCATTTGGCTATTCTTCCCGTCGCGTCCGAGTTTCTGATGATATCCGACATCGGTACTGAACTAACCACTGTTATGGGGTGTTCTTGGAAGTACGGCTTCAATTTCCGGCTAGCCATAAAGACCCCAAACACCAGCTTTTGCCAATGTGGATAGCGCTGCTTTGCTTCTGATAATACCTCGCTGACATAATAAACCGGCCTCTGAACCGGGTAACCTTTCCCATCCTCTTTACGCTCCACAACAACTACTGCGCTGACGGCTCGGGGGCCAGCTGCCACGTACAGCAACATAGGCTCTTTAGGACCCGGCGCCGCTAGTACTGGTGGTTCGGATAACTGCTTTTTTAGTGCCTCGAACGCCTCATCCGCCTCTTGATCCCACACGAATTTGTCTGATTTCCGCAAGAGCCGGTACAAGGGTATTGCCTTTTCTCCGAGTCTGGATATGAATCGGCTCAAGGCTGCTACGCAGCCCGTGAGCTTTTGAACATGCTTCAAATTTTCTGGTTTTTTCAGACCCTGGATGGCCTTGATTTTATCCGGGTTTGCTTTGATCCCTCTTTCGGAAACTATAAAGCCGAGTAATTTCCCGGCTGGAACTCCGAACACGCACTTTGTCGGGTTGAGCTTCATCTGGTACCTCCTCAAGTTTTTGAACGTCTCCTTTAGATCATCGATAAACGTCTCCGCCTTCCTGGTTTTGATGACCACATCATCCACATAGGCGTGGACGTTGCGTCCGATTTGGTCTTCGAAGCACTTTTGAATACATCGTTGGTAAGTTGCACCGGCGTTCTTCAATCCAAACGTCATGGTTTTATAACAGAAGGCCCCAAAAGGGGTTATGAATGATGTTTTCTCCCAATCCTCCCTCTTGAGCTTGATCTGGTGATACCCGGAATATGCGTCCAGGAAGCATAATAAATCGCTTCCAGCTACTGCATCTATAATCTGATCTATCCTGGGTAGTGCGAACGGATCCTTTGGGCAATGTTTGTTGAGACTCGTAAAATCAATGCACATCCTCCACTCATTGGTCTTTTTCATCACTAGAACCGGGTTTGCCAGCCAATCCGGGTGAAATACTTCCATGATAAAGCCGGCTGCCAATAGCCGAGCGATCTTCTTTCCTCATTCATTTTCCTCAAGCCCTGCTTCATGGGCCTGGACTTGGGATCCACATGCAAACTGTGCTCGGCCAGCTCTGTAGGGATACCCGGCATATCGCTAGGTGTCCAGGCGAACACATCTGCATTTGAACGAATAAACTCCACAAGTGCTTCCTCCTGCTCTTTTCCCAAGTTAGACCCTATGGTAAACTGCTTAGTGGAATCGCCTTCAACAAAATCTATCTTCTTGGTGTCTTGTGCTGCCTTGAATTTTGTTCTCTCGTCCTCGGTATTCGGCTTGTTCAAGGCTGTTCTATCATCTGGGTTCACTTGAGACCGGTAATATTCGAGTTCTTCCTTTCTGCATGCTTGCTCAGCCATAACCGAATCTCCTTCGTCACACTCGGCCGCTATATCCCGGTTTCCATGTATGGTGATGGTCTGTTTAGGACCCGGAATCTTTAGCTGCAAATACACGTAGCATGGCCTAGCCATGAATTTGGCGTAAGCCGGTCTTCCAAACAGCGCATGATAAGGACTGCGCAATTTGACCACCTCGAACGTGAGCCACTCAACTCGATAATTATCCGTCGATTCTCCAAAAGCAACCTCCAAGGTGATCTTTCCCTCGGGGCTCGCCGAGTGACCCGGTACGATCCCATGAAAGATTGTCGAACTTTTCTGCAACTGGGACTCTTTGAGACTCATCCGTAAGAAGGTCTCCCAATAAAGGATGTTGATGCTACTTCCACCGTCCATCAGGACCCTCTTCAGTTCGTAACCATTAACCTGTGGAGCAACCACCAACGCAAGACTCCTGGACGCTCTACTTTTTCCGG
This sequence comes from Alopecurus myosuroides, assembly GCA_028641055.1. Lineage (NCBI taxonomy): Eukaryota > Viridiplantae > Streptophyta > Magnoliopsida > Poales > Poaceae > Alopecurus > Alopecurus myosuroides. Next base: position 270,752,875 of record CM054062.1, on the reverse strand, counting down.
ATGATCTCTTCTACTCCACGTTATCTCTTGTTCTGCCCATCTAAGGTATCCCGGCGCGGCCGATGAAACTGAGTTTGCCGCTTGCTTTGACGTCTCTTTGTTCCTGCTAGAAGTTCCTGTAGTATGCACATGATATTGTCCTTTTAAATTAGTCGTTCGTACCATACCGACGAAGATGTTGATCCGGCCGATCGTCACGACGGATCCGGATTCGAGGTGATCCGACTCTGGCCCCAAGCCGGAATCGTCCACCATCTTTTTTCCTCTGCGGTCGATGTGGATTTCTCCGACGACGAGATTCTCCATATTCTTCCGAGCTTCTCCCGTGATGTAAACACCTTTGGACGCAGGCCCCACGGTGGGCGCCAACTGTCGTGGGATAATCACGGCAGATGTTACCGGGGGTAACTGATCTTGGGGCAAGACGACACAGGTATTTGGAAGAGGGTTTAGCCCGGAGGAAAACATGGTGCAATTCGATCTGATAGCCGGCAATCAAAGTCGCCGAGTCTCCGATCTTGATATAACAACTCAATTCTAGGATTACACTGGATGCTCGATATCAAGCGCTATTTGTTAGGGTTCTAAGATCTCTGTCTAAAACTAGACCTGGGGGTCGGTTTATAAAGCACCCGTACCCCCTGGCTTATTCCCCAAGGCGCACCCTGGATCCTACCCGGACACGGCGCACAAACCCTAGCTTTCCTTTACAATAACCCACAATCCGGGTTGCTGGGCCTACAAACTTGGGCCTCCCACAAGCTTCCTTATCCTTAGCCGGATCCCGCGCACCGTCCTTTGGGCCGGGTTACTCCTTGGAGTTTGGCCTACCGGGTTATCATCCCCCCGTCAAATATATCAAAGATACAAGCATCAAAGTTATACCACAATCAACCGTGTTTTGGGAGAAGCACATTACACTAAGAATGACAGCCATGCTCTCGGGAAGCAGGGATTAACTCATGTGCTAGAGCTTTTTATTTTATTAAACAGAGGCATTGAAAACATTTTTAGAGAGGTTTATGATTATGTGAATGAATGGTAAACAGACAATACAGTACGTCACAAGCCAACAAGACTTCACAAGAGCGGCTCCCATAGAAGGACGTATCTGGGTAGAAGGTCATCCCTCTTTCTCTTTTGTTTACACAATTATGCTTTGACTGATAAATCTGGGACAAGAATAGTGAAGAGAATTTATTGTATTACTTTGGGGCTGGCACCCCGCTGCCAGCTCTTATATCATTTAGATAAGTGGATGAAGCCACAGTCCAGGGTGTGAAATCCAATCAACAAGTGAGATAAAGATTCTCTATTTACATCCTCATGAGCTAAAATAGGGGCACAAAACAGGAATATTTTTTCGAAGGTTTTAAAGGTAGGACACGAGAAATTTACTTGCGGTTAAATACAACATATATAGGTAGGTATGGTGGACACATTTGGCAAAATTTGGTTTTTTGGGAGTTGGATGCACGAGTAGAGCTCATACTCAGTACAGGTGAAGGCTAGCAATAGACAGGGAGCGACAATCAAGAGAGCAACAACTGTCATAATCATGCTTGCGACAAAACAAAATTTACTGGGGAATAAAAATGATACAAATTATCTGAGGCAAAATAAATCATCAAGGCTTAATTGACTTTTTGTTTTCAGTCATATGCATGCGCGAGCATGTGCCAAGTCGATTCAAGCGAAACAATCAGAGGGACATACCGCAATGGCATACCCTTCTATGAATAAAACAATGCAAGCAAACATTCATACCACATGCTATCTTATATTAATAAGTTGGAACTAAACACGTGAGGGCACGAATTACTAAGCATCAATTAAATAACATACACCTTACACGAACGAACTAAGCTTGTTCACATGGATGAGTATATGTACAAAAATAAAACAAATAGAGTTCATACCAGCCTCTCACCACAACTTGAATCGTCGTAAATCTTCATTATTGCTCTTCACTTGTGGATTGAATAATATAGAATGATAATCAAGCTCCAAAGGAGACACAGAAGTCTGGTCAACTCTACAACAAACTTTACAAAACCAAAGAAGAACAACAAATATTTTTAAGTTTTCGAATTAAAACAAGAACAGAAAGAAACAAACAATCAAAGCAAAATATTTTTGGATTTTTGAATATTAAACTGAAACAAGAAGGTAAAGCAAACCAACCAAAGAAACTAAAGAAGCAAATAAAGAGAAACAACCGAAATATTTTGGTCTTTTTGTGTTTTGGAAAGCAGGAACAAAACAATAAAAGCAAAAGAACGAAAGAAACGAAAGAAAACGAAAACAAACCAAAGAAATGAAAACATGGATATACAAAGAACCGACTGAACATGATATAAAGATGAGTGTGATGTCGGTATACCTCCCCCAAGCTTAGTCTTTTGGCATAATTGGAGAGCATCCCCAAGGGGACCATGAGGTGGTGCCCCTGTAGCGTGCCGAGGAGGAGCCCTCCTCCTGATATGTGCTCGAGGAAGCCCCGGTGTACTACGTGGTGTAGTCCTCGGAAGGTGCATCTCGCCTCGCCTGCTGCCCGTGGAACTCCATCAAGCTCAGCTGCTCATCTATCTCTCCCTTGGGGCGTGACCATGGTGCACTGTCAACTTTGAACAAAGAAGGTTGCAACAAAATAACTTCCCGCTCATCTCCATCAATAAATAAAACTCTATATAATAAATGATCAGCAGTAGAGTTAGCAGTAATAAAATGATGAGCCTTCATGGTAGCAAGATTAATTCTATAAGGAGCAACCAATTCATCGTCAGGAGCAACAGGAAGGCCTAGAGTAGTTGTTATAGGTGTAGCAATAATGCCCCCATAAATGGGCCCCTTAGCAGCTAGGCGGCAAGCAATGAGAGAACCAAGGTTATACTTCTTTCTACGGTTAAGTGCAGCATCAATAAAAGCAAGGTGATAGCTAGAAATGTTGCTAGTGTTCTCCCTACCAAGGATACTAGTAGAATGATAATAAGTGAAATATCTGATGGCAGGAAGTTGGATGTTTCTTATCTTCCCGCGCTAGGATGAGCGGCCATCATCATTGGTGATTCCTCGATAGAGCTCCATGAGATCAGCGGGTCTCTCCTGAATCTTGCACACTGTCCTGGAAGCGTTGATACCTATAATTTTACAAAAAGTCTCCAAGGGCAAAGAAAAAGAACTACCATATATCTTAAAAGCAACAGTGGGGCCATAATGTGAGTTATGAAATTTAAAGCTCTCAACAAAAGTTTTTGTGAGACTAGCATACTGGAGACCTTCATCCTCCATGTAGTTTGTTAAACCAACTCTTTCAATCAGCATCAAGAATTCATCCATTAGACCTGCACTACTCAAAAATGTATAACATGGGAAGTGATGCGTGTGAACACACGTTCGTTGGGAGACCCCAAGAGGAAGGTATGAAGAGTGCAGCAGCAAGTTTCACTCAGAAAGAAACCAAGGTTGAATCGACTAGTAGGAGGAAGGAGTAACTTCAGAAGGTTGATGCAGCTAAGATGACAGGGCGCACTACCGGTTCAACAACAACGTGGAAACTACATAACACAATCAAATCACTTTGCCCCCAACAAAGCAGTGAGGTTGTCAATCTCACCGGTTTTGCTGAACACAAAGAGGTTAAACGTATGGTGTGGAAAACAGTAGGAGAACAGTATGAAATCAGTAGTAACCGTATGAAAGCAGTATGAACGCAATAGGTGTTTTATCAGTATGAGGAAAAAGGACCGGGGTCCACAGTTCACTAGTGGTGTCTCTCCGTGAAAGATAAATAACATGTGTGGTGAACAAATTACAGCTGGGCAATTGACATAAATGAAGGCTGCACCGTAGTGCATATGCAAGACATAAAGATTACTATGTGATTCATGCGGGGATTACAACAAAATACATAGACCGTCATCCAACTGCATCTATGTCTTATAATCCACCCTCCGAATATCATCCGAACAAACATTGGGTATTAAGTTGCAAGCAACAGATTATCGCAGTAAGAAAAGTGTGTAATGCAAACAATGTAAACTAGGTAAACACCATTGTTTTCTCCCTAATGAAACGTCACATCTTCCATCTGTCAAGTTTCTGTCACTCGAGCACAGATGCAAAGGAGGCATGAACCCACTATCGAGCATAAATACTCCCTCTTGGAGTTACTAGCATCTACTTGGCCAGAGCATCTACTAATAACGGAGAGCATGCAAGATCATAAAATAACATAAGCATGAAGATAACATTATAGATTGATAATCAAAAGACATAGCATTCAACATTCATCAGATCCCAGCAAACACAACATGTAGCATTACATAAAGATGATCTCGATCATGTGAGGAAGCTCACGAGATCTAAACATGAGGTACAAAGTGGAGAGAACAACCATATAGCTACTGCTATGGACCCGTAGTCTAGGGATAAACTACTCACGCATCACTTCGGAGGATTGTATGGTGGTGTAGACCCCTCCCGTGATGAATTCCCCTCCCGGCAGGGTGCCGGGGAGAGCTCCAGAACCCTCCCGGTCTCGGGATGACGATGATGGCGGCCTCAGGTGTTTATTGGGACGAAGTGGTATATTTTTAGGGTTAATATGTCGGGGGGGTATAAATAGGCGACAGGACAAAGGCGAGGGAGGCCTGGGGCCCCACACCACCCCATGGTGCGGCCAGGAGGCGCGCTGCCCTATGGTGTGCCCCCCTGTGGCCCCCCTCTGGGTCTCTTCGGAACTCCATAGAACCTTCGGGAATTCTAGGACCTCCGGACTTTCCATTTTCCAATTCCGAGAATATTTATAGAACAACTTTTCTGAAACTAAAAACAACAGAAAATAGGGAACTGGCTTTGTGGCATCTTGTCAATAGGTTAGTCCATAAAATCGATAAAATGACATAAAGTGCATAGAAAACATGTAGGAAACAACATGAAAATAACATGGAACAACATAAATTAAGGATACATTTATGACGTATCAACATCCCCAAGATTAGTTCCTACTCGTCCTCGAGTAGGTAAACGATAAAAACACATAATTTCTGAGGTGACATGCTGCCAACATAAACTTGATCATCAATAATGTAAAAGCATAAGTAAGCTGAGATAATAGAACTTCAACACAAGCATGATAAATAGAATTTTAACAATAAAGCATAGCAATCACCTTGCATCATGAGAAGTAACACAAATAAAAGATTATGAATAACAATGCAATGAAAGATATACGTTTGTTTCAAGCATACAGATAACATGGCAAAGTGATATTTTGCTAGTCCTTAAGAGTGGGGCAAAACATAAGTGCTAGGACACCTTCAAAGTTCATGAGGAAGACTAGAACAAATAATTAGAGAACAAGCAATAACATATCATGAATCAATTAATAATGTTTCTGGGACAAATGCACATAAAACTCACAATGTCAACTATGCTCTCTCAACTGTCCATAAAGTTAGAAGATGCAGACTCAACATAAAAGTAAAAGAAAGGCCCTTCATAGAGGGAAGCAGGGATCAACTCATGTGCTAGAGCCTTTTATTTTATTAAACAAAGGTATTGAAAACATTTTTTTAGAGAGGTGTATGCTTATGTCAACGAATGGTAAACAGAAAATACAGTACGTCACAAGCCAACTAGACTTCACAAGAGAGGCTCCCATAGAAGGAAGCATCTGGGTAGAAGGTCATCCCTCTTTCTCTTTTGTTTACACAATTATGCTTTGACTGATAAATGAGGGGCAAAATAGTGAAGAGAATTTGTTGTTATTAATTTGGGGCTGGGCACCCCGCTGCCATCTCTTCTATCATTGAATAAGCGGATGAAGCCACTAGTCTAGGGTGTGAAAGTCCAATCAACAAGTGAGATAAATATTCTCTATTTACGTCCTCATGAGCTAAAATAGGAGCACAAAACAGGAGTAATTTTGAAAGTTTTAAAGGTAACACATGAGCAATTTACTTTGGAGTGTCGGTTAAATACGACATATAGGTAGGTATGGTGGAAAATTTCGGTAAACTTTGGTCTTTGGGAGTTGGATGCACGAGTAGAGCTCATACTCAGTACAAGTGGAGGCTAGCAAAAGTCTGGGAGCGACAAATCAAGAGAGCATAAGAGCCATAATCATGCATAGCGACATAAACATCATTAATCAAAGCATAAGTGGTACCACAAGTTCAAAAACTAAATGATCATAGAGGCTATAAGTGACTGGTTCATAGTCATAAACATGGTGTGAGCATGCGCCAAGTCAACCAAATAAAACATTCAAAGGAGAACACCACAAATTTATGCTTCAATATGACAAGAACAACTCATGATTCTTTCAATGACACATTAAACACTCTCAGATATTTGAGTCTAATCATGCTACTAAATAACCACAAGGCTTTAGAATTAAAATAACATCTAGCATGATATGAAAAATTCTATCCACAGTCTATACAAGCTTCTACTTGCACTGTTATAAATTCTACCACAAGCAGCAGTTTCTTTTCCCAACAAGCACCATACAAAACATGCTTTAACAAACACTCTCTGAATGCTAAATCAAGAAAACATGAGATTACTCACATAACACTACTAAAACTAACAGCTTTGAACAAGAGATGCAATGAAAACAAGAGCTAAACAGGGATTTTTGCAGCAGCTAGAAGAAAAACTAAGAATACGAGCATTGCAAGTATTCAAACGAAAAAGAGGAGCGTGTCTATCTCCCAAACAAGGAATGCTAGGGTCAAAATATATTATTTCAGCAAGGAAAACAAAATAAAATGAAGGAAAACAAAATAAAACAAAAGAAAAACAAACATATGCTCCAAGTAAACTTCATATGATGTGACCGAATAAAAATATAGTTTCACTAGAAGTGACCTGATAGATTTTTGATGAAGAAGGGGATGCCTTGGGAATAAACAAGCTTAGATGCTTGAGTATTCTTAACATATGCTTGGATGAACCACGGGGGCACCCCCAAGCTTTGACCTTGCAATCTTCTTGATCACATATATCACCCTCTTCTCTTGACCCTTGAAAACTTCATTCACACCACACTCAAAGAGTAATTCGCATTAGAGGGTTAGTGCAACAATCAAAAATCCATGGGTTCTGTAAGGGTACAAATGCTATTGATACTTTTAGACATTAGCTACAGCCACTGATGCTTCGTGACGCAAAGAAATCCACTTGACATCGCAAAAGAGCAAATGCACGAAAAATGGCAGAATCTGCCAAAACCAGAACAGTCTGTAAATACTAATTTTTTTGGGGCACTTACGTTGCTCAGATCGCAAAACTTAAAGAACGAAAAAGTTTCGAAATTAGCTGAGGAATAAGCACAAGAATTTCAGGACATTCTGATTTCTCTTTGATTTATAAGGTTTTTTTACGGTGGACAGCAGAAATTTGTTTCCTGCGCAGAAATCAGAAAACCAACTCCAACTCTCATCAGAAAATTTACTTGGCACAACTAAAACATGAAAATAAAGATACAAAGGAGTTTATATAGAAGTATATAACCCGTTTACTCAAAGAAAACAGAGAAAAACAAAGCAAAAAATAAAACCATGGGTTATCTCCCAAGAAGTGCTTTTCTTTAACGCCTTTTAGCTACGCCCCAAAAAGTGGAATCAAGTATTTTTCAAGTGAAGAAGCATCCAAATTGTAATTTGTTCCAATAATAGAATCAAAAGGAAACTTAATTATCTTTCTAGGAAAGTGTTCCATACCTTTCTTGAGGGGGAACTGAAACTTAATATTCCCCTCTTTCATATCAATAACAACACCAACAATTCTAAGAAAAGGTCTTCCCATAACAATTGGACAAGAGGCATTGCATTCAATATTCAAGACAGCAAAATCAACGGGGACAAGATTATTATGAACCATGATAATAACATCATCAACTCTCCCAAAAGGTTTCTTTCTAACATCATCAATAAGACAAATATCCAAATAACAAGGTTCCAATGGTGGTAAATCAAGAATGTCATAGAGTTTCTTGGGCATAACAGAGATACTAGCACCAAGATCACATAGAGCATTGCAATAAAAATCATTCACTTTCATTTTAATAATGGGTTCCCAACCATCATCTAGCTTCCTAGGGATAGAGGCTTCACATCTTAATTCATCCTCTCTAATTTGCATGAGAGCATTAGTAATTTGTTTTGTGAAAGCCATATTCATAGCACTAGCATTAGGACAACTAGCAAGCTTCTGTAAGAGCTTAATCACTTCAGTTATGTTGAAATCATCAAAGTCAAGATCATTTTTATCAAAGATAATGGGACCTCCCATGTTTCTAAAAATTTCAGCACTTTTCTTAGGAATATTTTTAGCAGTTTTGCATTTTTAATAACAGAAGTGGGAGTGTTTCCAACACAAATTACTTTACCATTGATAGTAGAAGGTTTTCTAGCATGAGAAGATTCAGTTTTAGTAGTGGTGGTGATGGTGCAAACATTAGCTATATTATTCTTTCTAGCTAATTCACCTTCTCTTTCCCATCTAGCATGCAATTCAGCTAACATCTACATTATCATCAATTCGAATTCGGATAGCCTTAAATTTTTACTTTATTTAACATCATGATGCATAACCTTTAGTTTCAGAAAAATCAACATCAAGAGCAATGCTATCAACTTTAGAAGCAAGAACATCAATTTTGCCAAATTTTTCCTCAACAGATTTATTAAAAGCAGTTTGTGTACTAATAAAATTCTTAAGCATGTTCTCAAGATCAGAGGGTACACTTTTATTGTTGTTGTAGGAATTACCATAAGCATTGCTATTACTTGGAGGATATGTCCTATAATTGTTGCTACCAAAATTATTCCTATAAGCATTGGTGTTGAAATTATTATTTTTAATGAAGTTCACATCAACATGCTCTTCTTGAGCAACCAAAAAGGCTAAAGGAACATTATTTGAATCAATAGGAGCATGGCCATTCACAAGCATATACATAATAGCATCAATTCTATCACTCAAAGAGGAGGTTTCTTCAACGAAATTTACCTTCTTACCAGTTGTAGCTCTTTTAGTGTGCCATTCAAAATAATTTAACATCATATCGTCAAGAAGCTTTGTTGCTGACCCCAAGGTAATGGACATAAAGGTTCCTCCAGCAGCTGAATCCAGAAGGTTTCTTGAAGAAATTTCATACCTGCATAAAAGGTTTGGATGATCATCCAAGTAGTCAGTCCATGAGTGGGACAATTCTTTACTAAAAATTTCATTCTTTCCCAAACTTTAGCAACATGCTAACTATCAAGTTGCTTAAAATTCATAATGCTACTTCTTAAAGATATAACCTTAGCAGGAGGATAATATTTTCCAATGAAAGCATCTTTACACTTAGTCCAAGAATCAATACTATTTCTAGGCAAAGACAGCAACCATTCTTTAGCTCTTCCTCTCAAAGAGAAAGGAAACAATTTCAGTTTAATACTATCTACATCTACATATTTATATTTTTGCATCTCACATAGTTCAACAAGATTATTAAGATGGGAAACAACATCATCAGTACTAACACCAGAAAATAGCTCTCCCATAACAAGGTTTAACAGGGCAGGCTTTATCTCATAAAAATCAGTAGTAGGAGAAGGTGGAGCAATAGGTGTGCTAATGAAATCATTGTTGTTGGTGCTAGTAAAGTCACACAACTTAGTGTTCTCAGGAGTAGTCATTTTAACAAGACTAAAAACAGGAATAAAACTACAGCTAGAATAAGGACTATTTTTTTGTGTTTTTGATAAAGAGAAGCAAACAAGAAAAAAATAAAATAGACTAAGCAAAACAAAAACAAAGTAAAGAGATTGGAAGTGAGAGACTCCCCTTGCAGAAATTCTCTTCCTCCCCCGCAATGGCGCCAGAAAACTTTGTTGATGACTAACGTTGGTAGACCCCAAGTGTAAGGTGTGAAGAGTGCATCAGCAAGTTTTCCCTCAGAAAAGAAACCAAGGTTGAATCGACCAGTAGGAGGACAAGTAATCTTTGAAGGTTGATGCAGCTGAGGTGGCAGGGCGCACTACCAGTTCAGCAGCAACGTGGAACCTACACAACACAATCAAATCACTTTGTCCCAATGTAGCATTGAGGTTGTCAATCTCATCGGTTTTGCTGAGCACAAAGAGGTTAAACGTATGGTGTGGAAAATAGTAGGAAGACAATATGAAAGCAGTAGCAGCAGTATGAAAGCAGTGTGTGTATTATTAGTATGAGAAAATGGACCGGGGTCCATAGTTCACTAGTGGAGTCTCTCCGTGATAGATAAATAACATGCGTGGTGAAAAAATTACAGGTGGGCAACTGAAAGAAATGAAGGCTGCACCGTAGTGCATATGCAAGACATAAAGATTACTATGTGATTCATGCGGGCATTACAACAAAATACATAGACCTTCATCCAAGTGCATCTATGTCTAATAATCCACCCTCCGAATATCATCCGAACAAACGTTGGGTATTAAGTTGCAAGCAACATATTATCTCAGTAAGCAAAGTGTGTAATGTAAACAATGTAAACTAGGTAAACACCGTTGTTTTCTCCCTAATGGCAACAACACATCCTCCATCCGTCACGTTTCTGTCACTCGAGCACAGATGCAAAGGAGGCATGAACCCACTATCGAGCATAAATACTCCCTCTTGGAGTTACTAGCATCTACTTGGCTAGAGCATCTACTAATAACGGAGAGCATGCAAGATCATAAATAACATAAGCATGAAGATAACATGATAGATTGATAATCAGAAGACATAGCATTCAACATTCATCATATCCCAGCAAACACATCATGTAGCATTACATAAAGATTATCTCGATCATGTGAGGCAGCTCACAAGATCTAAACATGAGGTACAAAGTGGAGAGAACAACCATATAGCTACTGCTATGGACCCGTAGTCCAGGGATGAACTACTCACGCATCACTTTGGAGGAGGGCATGTTGGTGTAGACCCCTCCGGTGATGAATTCCCCTCCCGGCAGGGTTCCGGGGAGAGCTCCAGAACCCTCCCGATCTCGGGATGACGATGACGGCGGCCTCTGGTGTTTCTTGGGACGAAATGGTATATTTTTAGGGTTAATATGTCAGGGGGTATAAATAGGAAAAATGGCAAAGGTGGTGGAGTCCTGGGGGGCCCCACACCACCCCATGGTGCGGCCAGGGGCGCGCTGCCCTATGGTGTGGCCCCCCTGTGGCCCCCCTCCGGTCTCTTCGGGACTCCGCGGAACCTTAGGGAGGACCTCCGGACTTTGAATTTTCCAATTCCGAGAATATTTCTAGAACAACTTTTCTGAAACTAAAAACAGCAGAAAATAGGGAACTGGCTCTGTGGCATCTTGTCAATAGGTTAGTTCAGAAAATTGATAAAAATAACATAAAGTGTATAGCAAACATGTAGGAAACAACATGAAAACAACATGGAACAACAGAAATTAAGGATACGTTTATGGCTTATCAGAAAGCATTAACCAAATCCATAGGACTAGTAATAGATCGAGGTGACAGATTGTTAAACCAAGTTTTAACCTCATCTTTCAATGAGAAAGGGAAGATCTTGGTAACAAAATAAGTACGCAACTTAGTATTATCAGAAAATAAACTAGTCAAAGATGAAAGCTCATTCATGTGTTCCATAGCACTTTTACTTTCAGTTCCACAAAAAGGTTCCTTCTCAACAATAGATATGTAAGAGAAATCATAATCCTTGTCTCTAATGTGTATGGGAGATGTGGCAAACTTAGCATCAAGAGAAGATTTATATTTAACAACATATCTTGCAAGTAGACTCTTAAGAGAACTTGCACCAGTAGTAGCTTGAGCTTCTTTAATAAAGTCATGATTAAGTTCAATATAAGTTTCATTAAGATCATCAATAAAATCAGGTGAATTAACAGGTGTACCAATATTTTCAACAAATTTTTTAGCATTTTCAATTTGTTTGGATTTAGCAATTGTAGCATCTAGAAAAGGACGTAGAGAACCAGTATCATCAAGCACAATAGAAGCATCATCAAAAGTATCATAAGCATTTTCAGACTCAGCAGAAGTAACAGTACGTGTATCATATGGTGGTTTAAGCAGCTTACTCATAACAGACGCTGAATCAAGAGCAATAGAGGTGTTCAGAGTTGTACCTCTCCTTGTAGTAGATGGTAATATAGGAACTTTTCCATCACGAGTCTTACCCATGATGAAAGGCTTGTAGTAAACAATATCACGGTCAAGTGAGCAAATAAATAAAGCTATGCTCTCCGGCAACGGTGCCAGAAAATAGTCCCGATGACCCACAAGTTATAGGGAATCGCAACAGTCTGCGAGGGAAATAAAACCCAAATTTATTGATTCGACACAAGGGGAGCCAAAGAATATTTATTAGCCGTAACAACTGAGTTGTCAATTAAGCTCCATCTAAAAGTAGACTTGCTCGCAACAATTTATCAGTGGTAACAGTTTTATAGCATCAGTAGTAGTTAAATAATAGCATGACTATAATAGTAATAGCGGTAGCAATCGCGGAAAACGGCAGGATGGGAGTACCATAGGCATAGAGGGAATGGATGAACGGGCGTTACATGGATAACATAACTCATGTAATAATCTAAACATGAGCATTGCATATAATAATAAAGCATCCAAGTTCTAGGCTAACCATAGGCATGTTTTCCAATATAGTCATACGTGATCGCAATGAGAAACTTGCACAATATGTTTTGTCCTACCAGCCCATTGCAGCGGGGCCTCAAGGGAAACTATAGGTAATGGTAATTAAGGTGCTCCTTTTAATAAAGCACCAGAGCAAAGCATTAACACTCAATGAACATACGTGATCCTCACATCACAACCATCCTCTCCGGTTGTCCCAATTTCTATCACTTTGGGGACTCGGGTTCCGGACAATGACATGTGTAAACAACTTGCAGATCTGAGATCATAGCACACGGGCCCTACTGACAAGCATTAAGTATAACAAGTTGAAACAACAGTAGAAAACACTAACAGTAGATACTAGGCACTATGCCCTAACAATCTAGCATTATTACATGATCAATCTCATCCAATCCCTTCCATCCCTCTCATCTTACAGCGGTGTTTACTCACACATGGACGGGGGAATCATGGATGGTTGATGGAGAAGAGGTGGCGGTGTCGATGGAGATGATCTCCTTCGAATCCTCGCCCCGCAGGGCGCCAGAACAGGAACTTCTGATCCCCGGATTGAGTTTCGAGGTGGCGGCGGCACGCTGTTGTGTTTCTGTGGAATATAACGAACCCCTTCACGTTTTAGGTTTACACGGCATATGTAGTCGAAAGGGGAGCCCGAGGGGGTGGAGGTGGCCCCCACACCACCAGGTGGCGCGACCTAGGGGGCGCGCCCAGGGGTGATCTGGGCCCCTCCTGGCCCCCCTCCAAGTGTCCTTATGGCTCCCGGGGTCTTCTGGTGATATAAGCTCAATGGGGTCTTTTTGGGGCAATTTCCCGAAAATTGGTTTTTCGCACAATACGAGACACCAAGGTAATTCTGCTGAAAACAATATTAGTCCGTGTTAGTGATATCCAAATCTCACAAGTTTAGAGGAAAACAATAGGAAAAGTGTTCGGAAAAGGAGGTACGTTTTGGACGTATCACATGGCGTCTATATACATTTTTTATAAGGGGTGAGTCTTATATCGTTGGTCTAAGAAAAATTAGGTGTTTTGTCTCCAAGGAATGTATGGGCCGATTGTAGAAGTGGGAACACACCGTTGCCGCTTACCCTCTATGGCTTTGGAGCACCACCCGATATAATAGTAGTATCAACCATAAATACGAAAATAAAAACATGGGTAACTTCACGTACCTCATTGTAACATCCCAAGTATGAAAATCACCTTTAGAATGTTTGCTAATTGTTATTTTATGTTTTGCATCATGGCATCTTAATCATTGCAATTGTTTTCCAATTGTTTGCATTTGTTTTCCCTTGTTTTCTATTTGAATTTTCAAATCAAATTTCAAATATTTGTTCATACTTTTGTTGTTACAATTTTCAAATAAAAATATTCAAATAAAACATCCATTTGTTTCCATTAAAATGGAAAGCTCAATCTATTAATTTGTTCTTTTTAATAATTCACTTAATTCAATTTGCATTCAAATTCAAATAAAATTCCAAACAGCAACCATTTGAAATTTATGGAAATTACAAATCACTCCAATCATTTGTTTCAAATAAACATGAATTTTAAAAAGCTTTTAAATTGCTTAAGTTTCAATTAATCACTTAATTCAAATATCCAATTAAATTCAATTATTTTCCAAACAGCAACATAAATCAAAAATTTTGAAAACAAAAGATTGCACAATGTTGCTGTTGCAATAAACAATCTATAAAAATTTATCCCTAAATTTTTCTAACCACTAACACCTTTTCTTTTCTTCCTTTTCAAATCTGCAAAAAAAAAAGAAAGAAAAATAAAGAAAGGAGAGGGGCAGGCCAGCAAGTGGGCTGCGCCCACCAGCCAGGCCCAGCCCACGGCCTGGTACCCCTTACCTCCCTTTCTTCCTCCTGTACGGCAGCCATCTGCCGCTGTCCACGTCGACAGCAGCGAGCAGCAGACGGCTGCGAGCTCGCTCCCCTCCTCCTTATAAACCCTAGGCCTCGAGCTCTGCCCTAGCTCCTCCACCTCCTTCTCCCTCGAGCGCCACCGATTTCTTCTCTCTTTCCGCTCGCTGCTCCTCTCTGTATCTCTGAACCACCGCCACCACCGTGTCTGAATTCCGATGATCGCCGTCGATCTGCTTCCCCTCCTCGCTGGCTAAAGGCGGGAATCGTTTCCCCGTCGCCTCCTCGACCGCCTCGACACCACAGCAGCCACGGAGACCCTCTGCAATGCCGCCGCCGTCCGTGCTGTTGTCGCCGTCGTCCACCTCTACCCCGAGCCCCTGCCACGGCGGCATCGCCGGTGAGCTTTCCCTCTGTCCACCTTCCTCCCTCTTCCTTCTCTGCATCTGCACACCCTAGCACGCACTCGTCCACGGCACGAGCAGCGCAACAGCAGCTCGCCGCCGGCCACCGTTGCCTCATCGAGTTTCAGTAACGCGCCCAGATCTGAACCTTAACCTCCCTGTACCTGCTTACCTGACAAGAATTTCTAGCCAGCGCAGTGGCAGCAGCGCTGCTCGCGCGAGCCCAAGCCCAGGGTTCGAGTCCCCCCTCCCGCAGAATAAAATCCACACTTTTTCGCCCAAGCGCTGACAGGCAGGCCCCCCTGTCAGCGACCCTGCGGCCACGCAAGCTCCACGTGAGCACCGCGGAGGCCAGGGCCCACTGGCAGTGGCCTATTCTAGGTCACTGCGCGGTGTAAAAATGTTTTCTGCCCTTTTCTTTTTAATTTAAGTCCAAAGTATTTACAGTTTAGTCCCTGTTTTAAAATTACAAATAACTTTGGATTTACAACTTCAAATAAAATAAATGAAATATGTATACTGAACCAAATTTAATTCTCTACCTATTTAAATCATTTGTTTTCTGTTTTGAACTTTGCAAATGTTTGCTAAATTCAAATTCAAACAACTCCTTTTAAATTTGGTTAAATTGATAACTAATTCAAACTTAATTCAATTGTCACATATAAAATATGTTTTCCATGCCATTTTGAACCACCTTTCCAAATATAAAATTTGTTTCATGTTTTGGATAATTAAAATTGGTTAAATAATTTAAACCTTGTTTAAATCATTTAAATTTGCTAAATTCATAACTTGCTCAAATTAAATTATTTTTGAACTTATAAAATATGTTTTCAAACCAGAAAAGTATAAACTTTTCAAATATGAATTTTATTAAATGTTTTGAACAAATAAAAATTCAAATAAATTCATAATTGAATTAAATTCATTTAAATCTTGTTTAAACTTGTTTAATTCATAATTAATTCATCTTAATTCCTTTTTCAATAATTGAAACATGTATTCCACCTAAAATTTTGTGTTCTTTTTCAAATATGAATTTTGTTATTTATTTTGAAGAATTGAAATTGGTGAAAACAACAAATGCTTGTGTAACTCCTTTAAGAAGCAACTTTTCATAACTTAATAAATAAAATTCCAAACTTGGTAAACTTCATTTCAAATTGATGCTATTGTTGTTTTCTTTCTGTTTTCCTCATCCATGCATCATGCTAATCCACTTTCACATGTTGGTCAGTTGTAAATCATTTAATCCAACCTTAACTCATGGACTTTTCCATATGCAATCCAATTGCATATGGGTGCATTTAATTGTGTTATCATGTCAACTAGCTTATTTTGATGCATCAGTTAAATTGCCATGCATCATCCCATGATTGTGCATTATGCCATGTTATTGATTGTTTGTCTCTCTGCGTTGTTTGTTTGCTTCTTCTCGAATAGACGACGACGTTGAGACAGACGAGGTTTACGACACTACTTCTGAGGAGTTAGCTCAGTACCAGGCTGCTGAGTTTGCAGGCAAGTATTCACTCACATGAACCATTGTGTTCCCTTCCACACTGGATACCGATACTTTCCGTTGTCTATTTCTGCTAGCCTTATGAATCGTTGCTTCTGTTCGATCCTATCACATGTTATCCTGTAACCCTGATATAGCCTCACCTCCACACCTATAACCCTGTTGCTTGTTGCCCGTGTCTTACTAGCATGCTTAGGGTTGTTTATGCTCGAGTCTGTTGTCCGTTACTTCTGTTACCTTATTTATTATGTTCTGGGGCTCGATGTTTAAACAATCAACCTGTTAATGTTATGGTTGCTAATAATTTGATGATAAGGCACCGGCAGGAGGCCCGGCGTGGTTTTGAGGCCTGCTAGTGTCGACCCTAATTAGGAAAAGGGTCTTGTCTACTGATCCATGATGAGCGCACTATCCGCATGTGGGAAGCGTGTATGGGCGCCCCCTCAATTTGACTCGATTCGCATCTCGTCCAAATCGCCACACTTAGTTCGGGCTTTCCATTTGATGCATGCATATGCAGGTACGAACCCGAGGCCAGGGTGGAACTTTTGTAGTCGGCATTTAGGGCGGTGTGGTCTTCCAGTGCTATGAGGGTCCCCCTTTTCTTCGTGGGGGCTCGATTAGCCGCACACGCACAACACGTGGTTCTTTGGGCTTGATGCGAAGAAGAGTTGAGTTGTGTTGAGTGCCCCGCTTGGTGGGAGGCATTCCATCTGGCGGGTTATTCTTACGTGTACGGCCAAATTGGTGCACCCCTGCAGGGTTAAATCTTCTCGAGAAGCCGTGTTTTCCGCGGTTATGGTTGACTTGGTGAAAGTACTGGCTAACAAGTACTCAGAACAACTTACACCTAACTAATGATAACTTGACTAGTAATAGGCTTATTGACACAACAACATTGAACCATCACTAATCCAACTGTGTGAGTTATCCTTGGATTGCTTCTTTGGATAAGGGGCGAGATCCAGGATGGGTTTGTTTGGAGTTAGTTGTAGTTGGTTACGATACGCTATCTTATCTCCTTTCTGTTAGCCGGAAGTTGTAGCATGTATCTGTAGTTGGTTAGTGTAGCCCGCTGCCGCATCTTTTGTATCACCCTTTATTCCGTTGAACCCAAAGCATCTGTGCTTGGTGTTGACGGGTACATTTTGGTATCTTGTGAGTCTTGCTTGCCAGTACGTTTATGTACTGACCCCTTTGGGGCTGTGGTTTCCGTAGACTACGTTTCCGAGGATCCCCATGGAGGCTACTACGTGGAGTATGACGAGGCTGCTGACGAGTAGATAGCGGACCCGGGCAGGATCCGAGACTACGTGGATGGGCTCCGTCTTTTCGTTTCCGGCCTCTTAGGCCTATTTGGATCTTGTCTGTACTCAGACATTCTGGATGCTTCCGCTGTGTTGTAATGATGATATGTTGGGACATGTGTCCTATGGATGATTGTATTTGCTATCTCTGCTCTAGTGAGAGCTATTTGCAACTTATTTCTATTTATTTGTGTCTTAGAGATCTGTTGTGCTATCATTTTGTTAAACGCCGTTGACGTACCATGTGTGAATGGTATGAAGTACGTCAATGGTAGTATCCTGATTTCTATGGGATGGTTTACGTAGACGATGAACAGTAGGGGTTGGTTGTCACACATACGTGTGTTGGCCTACTCGTAAGAGATGCGGGTGCCGGTAAGCCCCGTAATCCAATCAACTACTGTTCACCGGAACTGCGAGTATCCTCTAGAAGTCCGGGTGCGACAAATGGTATCAGAGCCTGTCTGCCTGTAGGATCCCTTTTACTGGTCACAGTTGAGTTTAGAAACTATTTTTGTAGCTATATAGGAAAAATGAAACGTGAGGGTAGGAATTCTGTTCTTTTATTTCTTTCCCCACCCACCCTCCCTTTTTCTGGTAAGGAAGTGCAACGTTGTTTTCTCTCCTCATCTAGACTTTCAAGTTAGGATTTCACGTATCCTGGTTTCTCTAGGATAGTTATATCTACTAGACCATAGGAATGGAGGTGGTTGTGACATGATTTATCATGTTGCCTACTCACGATTGAGAACGGAGGCGTGTAAGCCCCGGAAGCAGATCCTCTATTCCTTGAGCAGTAGATATTTATCCTTTAGAAGCCCGGATGGGTTTTCCGTAGTACCTCAGGAGTTTTGGTCTCGTGTTCCCCGATGGTTCTTCGATATCCTGTTCTTCTCAACATCCTTTTCGTCCGTTGAAACCTTGTTGTTGCTTTCCACTTCAGTTCTTCTACCGGCGTCTAATCAAAACTTCCCCATCATCTGCAGATGGATCTCAGGTTCTACCCGCAGGTGGTTCGTATGACTCGTTGCGAGAGCACTGCCGGTTATCCGGAGATGCTGAGAGACATGGTCACTTTTCTGGGGTTCCGTTGGGCACCAGAGTACCAGGTCTACGAGCAGCAGCGAGAGTTTGACCAGACCTACTACCAGGCTATCGTCTACATTCTGTCAGATGATGGCATGAGCGTAGTCCACCGCTACGAGGCAGTAGGTTCCACAGTGGATATGGTTGTGCAGCAGGCAGCTTATGTGAGTCTCACCGTCCTTCGTGCTGACTACTGGGGATTTGACGATTCCATCTATCGCCACATCCCCCGTGGTTACATCACTTCGGAGGGAGCTCACTTCACTCTCTACGACAACTTGGATGTTTACGAGCATGATAACTCCAGGCTGCACACCACCGCTCAGTTTGTGAGGCACAGTGACGCAGTTGCCCGCACACTATCTCAGGAGTTGGCTTCAGTCAGAGAGCAGCTCTACCTTGCTTTGACTCGTCTGGCGACGTACACCACAGACTTTGTTGGAGACGAGCGCTTTGCACGTTTCGATCAGCCAGTTGGTCGTCGTCTGCCAGATGCTGGAGGTTACGAGCCGATCAGAGGTCTACTCCTCAACCTTGGTGCTGGTTACACTGGGATTCCCCGCTTTGGAGCACAGGGAGCCGATGCTATGTACTTCACCACACCTAGAGTCGGGCTCAGACCACGTCAGATCTACGTGGATCGTCGTTCTACCTACTTTCGTGGGTGTCCTCCTCACCGTACCTCTCGCCGTACTCCTAGCCGCCGTCCTGCGTGATGAGCATGGGAGTACCGATGTATCCATTCTTAGCTATGTTTAGTTATCCTTTGGCATTCGAACCATTTGTGGTGTGTTGGATATTCTGATGTATTTGAACATGTGATGATGTACCTGTTGGTTATCTATTCATGCGTCGGAATAATCTCTCTTTCGGTTTCCAAGTCTATCCTTTTTTTTTCTGTTGTTGTGCTAAAATGCATTTCCATTCAGGATGCCACCAACAAGGAACAACCCGCCTGAGCCACCGCCAATCACGGAGCTGTTGACTCAGATGACCCAAGTCATGGCACAGATGGCCCAGTTTCATACTAATCAGCACAACAACCAGACGGCTCCACGGGTCAGCATCAAGGAGTTCCTCAGTCTGGGTCCGAGAGCTTTCGTGGCCACACGCGAGCCTTTGTACGCTGATGACTGGATCCATGAGATAGCTAAGGCTCTGGAGATTGCTCACGTTGCTGAGGAAGACAAGGTCAAGTATGCCTCCTATCTGCTGAAGGGTCAGGCAGCTACTTCGTGGGAAAACTACCAGGCCATAAGAGCTGGCTTTCCAATCAACTGGAATTGTTTCAAGGAAGCCTTCCTGAAGCACCACATTCCAGATGGTCTCATGGAAAGGATGCGTGAGGAGTTTTTCTCACTCAAGCAGGGCAAGCTGGACGTCATTGGCTATCAGAGTGAGTTCAGTCGCCTCGCTCGATACGCTGGTGATGAGTTGTCCACTGAAGCTAAGAAGATGGCAAGGTTCCGCAGAGGTTTTAACCCGGAACTCAAGTATGCCCTCACCAACATCAAGGCCAACAACTTCGAGGAGCTCGTTAACACCGCGCTCAATGAAGAAAATGGGTGCAAGGCGTTCGAGGAGTCTTGGAAGCACTCGCGTGAGGGTGGTTCCTCCTCCAACATGACCACCCCTCCGCAGAAGCGCCGCATCTGGGTGCCAAATGGTGCCGTCACTCGGGCTCCAGATGCCCAAGCTTCTCCAGGCTTCGCTCCCCGCCCACCCAACCCTGCTCAGATGCATGATCAGAGGGCTTCGATGGGGCAGCCAAGGCCAGGGCCTCCTCGTGTCGTCACTTGCTACAAGTGCAAGCAGACGGGGCACTACGCTGACAAGTGCACGCAGAGGCAGCTACCTCCACTGATGGAGGGATGCTAACCCGGTAGGCCAACTCCAAGGCATAACCCGGCCGAAAGGACGCTGCGCAAGATCCGGCTAAGGGTAAAGAAACTTCTGGAAGGCCCAAGTTTGTAGGCCTCGTAACCCGGATTGTGGGTTACGGTAAAGGAAAGTTAGAGTTTGTATGCGGTGTCCGGGTAGGATTCAGGGTGCGCCTTGGAGAGTAAGCCAGGGGGTACGGGTGCTTTATAAACCGACCCCTAGGCCTGGTTGAGAGAGATCTAAGAACCCTAGTAGTACCGTTTAATATCGAGCATCCAGTGTATACGAAAGATCGAGTTAATACATTGAGATCGGAGACTCGGCGACTTGATTGCCGGCTACTAGATCGAGTTCCATCATGTTTTCCTCTGAGCTAAACCCTCTCCCAAACGCCTGTGTCGTCTTGCCCCAAGATCAGTTACCCCCGGTAACGTCTGCCGTGATAACCCCACGACAGTTGGCGCCCACCGTGGGGCCTGCGTCCAAAGGTGTTTACATCACTGGAGAAGCTCGGAAGAACATGGAGAATCTTGTCGTCGGCGAGATCTACATCGACCACAAAGGAGAAAAGACGGTGGACGATTCCGGCTGGGGGCCAGAGTCGGATCACCTCGAATCCGGATCCGTCGTGACAATCGGCCGGATCAGCGTCTTCATTGGTATGGTATGTACTTCTGGTTCGATCCCTGACAATTTTGGATCTGATTCTGTGTCAGGGGAGGCCACTTCTATCCAATCAGATGAAGAAGAATCAGTCGGAACGACATATCCGACAGAAGAACCCATCGCGAATTGGGAACAGCCGGAGGAACCGGCATGGACCCCGCGCGACCGGATTGAAAGAGAGGATGATACCGAGTCCATCCTGGATCTGCTGGAAAACCGGTATGAGGAGAATAACAGCGAAGGGGAACATCATGAATTCGTGCCAAGCGTCATACGCCGAGTCGCGGTTTACACGGCTCCCGCGACCAATCTCAACCAAGAGGCCGTAATCGCGGCCGCGGCCGGGTCAGCCCAAGCATTAACCCGACAGCAGGGGCCGGCTAACGGAAACACGGTTTTCGCCCAGGTTGACGGAGAGTCGGCATCGGTTACCAGTCAAGCGCCGGAAAACGAGCTACACGCGAACACGTTCGTATTCCTAGCAAACCGGACACCAGGAGCGGGCCCTTCCAACCCTCAACACCCGGCCTTGTTCGACAACAATCTGATCCTAGATCCGACGGTTCTTGCCACAGTTATTACTCCAGAGAACGCGGCGGAACGTGTCAAGGATTTGGACGTGGCCCGTCGTGCATTGGAGCAGCAGAGAAGGCAAGTAGAAGCAGAAAGGCAAGGGATGGCCACACGGCAACGCGAGCTGGATGCACTGGCAACTCGGCTCCGAGAGGAAACGACTAGAATACGTCAAAGGCATCAAACTAGATTACCAGCATTGGGAGGAGTCATAAACCCGGCCGCACTATTTATCACGCCTCAGGATCAGCCGATTCCAGCGGCAAATCAAGGAACCGCCCCTCAGCCGACAACCGGAGGAGCACAACCGGTAGATACGCAGGCCGGGTTACTTGCACCACAGACTGGAGTCACTGCAGGCAATACCGTACCACCGCCACCACCACCACCACCATCGCGTTTTCGCACACCAGCAGGTCATTACAAGAATCCCATGGACAACGTGTACGCGGCAACGCTTGCACTAAATCAAATCCCCGTGAGAGAGTCACCCCACGCAGAGGAGACCCGGCGGGCGATAGATATGCTGCGCACCGCGGTAGCGCAACAGGTTAATTACCCGGATCACAGAAGTGGAATGCATGGGACGCCGTATGTCAGCCAACAACAAGGTAACGCTGGAAACATCCAAACAAGTTCGGCACGGCGGAGGGAAGAGCAGCAGCAAATGCCGCCTCCTCCACACATTTAGGCAGTACCAGCAGCATCAGCAGCACAGGCCATCGTGGATAGTTCCAGGGCCAGGAGAGCCGTGGCCGGGTCTGCGGCACATGGGCCACCAGCGGTACCGCAGCCAGCTGTACCCCCTGCAGGATCACATGTTTCCCGAGTGAGACCAGCTTCAACCATTCTTGCAGGGCCTAAGTGTCTTTCGGATAGCATCAAGGCTGAACCTTACCCGGAAAAGTTCAAAGAACCGGGTAAAGTGGTAAATTATGAGCCGACTATGGATCCGGAAACATGGTTGAGCAGCTATGAGATGGCCATGTCGATTCGCAATGCGTCCGAGAATCTTCAAGCCAAGTTCATGTATCTAATGATGTCAGAGGGAGCAGCAAAGTTATGGTTCGCCAATCTACCAGAAGGATCTATTAAGTCATGGGAAGAATTGAAAACCGCGTTTATCAAGCACTTTCACGGGACGTGTAGAAAATTATTCACTATTGACGACTTAGAGCGATGTGTTCAGAAGAAGGGAGAATCGGCACGCAGCTGGGTCCGCCGGGTCATGGAAAATCTTCATTCGTCTACGGATATTCAGCCCAAGGATGCACTGCAAGCTATGGCAAAGACCTGCAAGTACACACCTTTAGTACAAAAGTTAACTCGCATGAAATATAGTCGGAATGCTTTGGAGGTTACAATGGGAGAATTGATGGATGCATGCAACAAACATGCCGCAACGGACACTACGGAAGAGGAAACTGATGATAAAAAGCAAAAGCAAACACAAGTAGTAACGGAAGAACCGGTAACGGATCAGCACCGGGTAACAACAGTCAGAACAAGCGTCCGTTTGAAGGAGGCTCCGAGTTTGTCGCCAATACTGAAGCTAGATCTTCCAGACCCAGGGCAGAAGGAAATTTCAATGCTGGAAATCACAATGGAGGAAACTATCAAGGACCACCAAGGCCGAGTAATAATTGGGACATATTCAGAATGGCATGCCCGAAGCACAGCAGGAACGGTAGGCCAGCTAACCACTCCTTGGAGCAGTGCGCCGACCTACAGAGATGGAAGAACGAGGAAGTGAACAGAGCCATGCGAGGTGCAGGACGGGGAGGAGGACCGGGTCCAGGTGGAAACCCGGGCAACGGCCCACCCCCAGCCGGTAACCCGGCAGCTGGAAATCAAGGTAATAACCAAGGGGGAGCAGGAGGTTTCCAGGCTAACCCCAAACAGTTGGGTCAATACCACGTGCATACCACATGAGGCTCTAACAAGGACAAAAAGATACTGAAACAAGCGGTCAATTCAGTTTCTTCGGCCGTCCCGAGATACCTGAGATGGTCAGAACAGGATGTAACATGGAGCAGAAGGGACCACCCGGAGAGAGTAGAACACCCGGGAGTCTTAGCATTAGTGGTCGCACCGCAGGTCAATGGGTATGAGCTGAAAAAGGTTTTGATGGATGGTGGAAGTAGCATCAATATACTGTATTGGGAAACCTTCTTACGCATGGGCCTCAAGGAGTCTCAGCTACAAAAAAGCTCAACAATTTTTCATGGGATAGTGCCGGGTCATTCAGCGTGCCCCGAGGGAAAAATCGCATTGGAGGTAGCTTTTGGGGAATCAAAGGATAACTATCGAGTTGAGTGGCTCACTTTTGAGGTGGTCAAGTTGCGCAGTCCTTATCACGCGTTATTCGGAAGGCCGGCTTATGCCAAATTCATGGCTAGGCCGTGTTATGTGTATCTACAGCTAAAAATTCCGGGTCCTAAGAAGACCATTACCATACATGGAAATCGAGACATAGCAGCTGAATGCGATGAAGGAGACGCAGCAATGGCCGAGCAAGCCTGTAGAAAAGAGGAGCTCAAGCATTATCGGTCTCAAGCAGACCCGGAGGACAGAACCATATCAAAAAGGCCGAGTACTGAAGGCGAAAGAGCAAAGTCCAAGGCAGCACAAGATGCTAAGATGGTGGCTTTTGTCAAGGATGATTCCCCCAAACAATCTGCCATAGGAGAAGAAATCGCACGGCCGCTCGCAACCAGCCGCGTTATGGAAACACCTCACCCGGGTTGGCTAGTAAACCCGGTACTCATCATGAAAAAGTCCAGCAAATGGAGAATGTGTATCGGTCACGTCAGCCCAGGACCGGTTCCCAAGAAGAACTAAAAAACAATGTAAAAGGCAGCAGGTTTCAGACGCGCTCTTTTCCTACCCAGGGTACCTAAGGGGACTGGAAGGTTTTTAATGAGGCGGCCTGCTGATCCAAATTTTCTCGTATCAATAAAGAGATGGTTATCAAGTCCCATATTGTTACGATCTTTACTTCAATTTCAGGTTAGTAGTATCCACTGCTACCAATACATCAGTATCATTAAGTATGTTGAATATATATAGGTCTCGGGGGCTGATTGCTTAAATAGCACGGCCACAAACCCAAAGACCCGGCGTTGATGCCTATGAGTTATAAGGGCCGATTACTCGCAAACGAGTACGGCTGCAATCTTATAACCGGACAAAGGAGCCAAATTTTCTTGACTTTTCTTACTTAAGCTCGATGTGACTCGCACTAAAGTGGCATGATTTGCTCGCTTACGATTACAATCAGCCATGAAGCCCAATGGGACTTGCCTGACCCTGTTTTCGTATAGATGTAACAACATGGTATCCACGCGAAAGCCGGCTTACAGCACAAGATAGTCAAAAGGGTCATCTAAACCACAAGTTATGCAGAGTACAAGGCTAATAGCTGGAAACTCAACGTTTATCAAGCATAACTTCAGTATCTGTATGAAATAATTCCGGGTTTCGGCTTGGCAACAATAAGTTTGTTCTCTTCGAAAAGACCACACACCACAGACTCGGATATTCGGGCCTTGGGGACTGTGGGTTTCGAAGCGGGATCAAGTTATTTCGTTGCTAAGTTCGAAAGACCCCAATGTCTGAGTCGTGGGGACTTGGGGACTTAAAGAAAAGTCCACCTGTCAAAACTCACGGTACTCGGAAATAAGGAGGGGAATAAAAAGAAATTAATAGAAAGTTGGATTATCAGGAATAAGATAGACAAGTATCAAGTTCATCAAACCGCCTAGAAAGGCACGAAGTGCATCACAGAATTAAAGTGCGTTACAAGTTGCGACACCAGTATCAAGGGTGCACAGGCGCACCGTCAAAAGAATACTTGTTTCGAACAAAAGTATCAGACGATCGAGGTATTTCGATGGTAACTGCCTATTCGGCTTCCTGAGTAGGGTCCACGTCTTTTCCCTTGGCCTCCGGGTCTTGCTCCTGGACTTGCTCTTTGGCTTTATCGGCATCATCACCCGGATTCTTCAAGGCAGGACGGACAGGCGGAAGAACAGCTGGTGTAGAGGTGGTTGGCCCTGATCTTAACTCGGCCTCTCTCTTTGCAGTTTCTTCCCTCTTCCTGGCCAAGTCAGCAGCCCATTTCTCCAAAACATCAAAGGGCGGGGGTGCGTCCTCTGTAACGATTTTGCCTTCAGCATCGTATGCGCTCATAATTGTGTTCAGATCCATACTATCGGCCAAAGTGGTGGCCGAGTGGCGCACTACGGACTGTATGGCCTTGAAGTCCTTGGGTGTAAACTTGGAACCATCTGCCTTGAATTCTGGAAACCCGGATATTATCTTTGCCGGGTCAAGCTTCGGAAAGTAAGCCTTGGCCAGGGTAAAGGCCCGGGTCATACCAATCCGGCATGCCGAGCGTTTCCAGATTTCAATCCAGGCAGGCACAGTGGAGCAGGCTTGGATGAGATTTTCTTCACCCGGATATACCTCAGTAGGCCACTTCACGGCATCCAGTATAAACTTCGTGCCGGCAAAGAAAGTCCAGAGCATAGTCTTTAAGGTTCTAGCCTTGGCAATGGCATCCTCCTCTGGGGCCGCAAGGTTGGCACCTACAGTTGAAACAAAGGAAGAACGTATGAGTAATCCCGAGTATCATATAATAAAGTAAAGGCATGAAGTCAGTCGGCAGCAAATACTTACTAAGCAAGATGTGATAGGTATTGGTAACCTGGTCCGATAGTTTTTTCAGTGCGGTTTGAGCAGTAGTGCACTTCTTCTTGTATTTAGAAACATCCTTCTTCAAGGTTTCCATGTCAGCCTCAAGGGCTTCCCTACGCTTCACCTCTGCAAGAAGAAGTTGTTCGGTCTTGAGCAAAACTTCGTCAGACCGGGTCATCTGTGCCTGTAAAGAACAAGGGGCACAAGTATCGGTCGGGTATCATGGCAAGCCGACTATTGAATAAAGTACCAAGCATAACTTCAACAAAGTTATGCTCGGAACTTGGGGACTAAGTGTATACTGTGAGATATCAAGTGTTGTTACCTGGTGCTCGGCGGCCATGCGCTCCAGAATATTGCTCTCTGACGTCTTCATATTGAGGAGAGCGCTCATCAGTTCATCAAAGGTATCATTACCCGTATTAGAAGACCCGGGGCCTTGGAACCTCGGAGAAGGAGTTTTCTTCTTAGCAGAAGGCGGCCTCCGGGTCATTCGAGTGTCGGAATCCGATGCTCCCTCTCCCGCACCCAGAGTTGCGGTTTTGCCCTTCTTGCTTGCATGAGAGGCTATCGGATACTCGGCTTCTTGTCTGGCCGGGTTTATTGGCGACGCTTGTTTTTCGCCGCTAGACGCGGCTGTTGTCTTATCAGCCAGGCTCCCCTTACCCGGGTCATCGGTCTCCATATCCTCTTGGTCGCTAATAACGACCGTGGCCCTATATATGGTATGAGTGAGCAGTTAGTGTACAATTAGGAAAGGGTAACGAAGATGTGATAGAACATCAGGAAAGGGATTTTACCCGGTATTCACCGCAAAGTCCGAAGGGAATTCGCTGCTAGACCCGGGGGAAACTGAAAAGTATCAAGCAAGATTTCATAAGGGAATGATTCAGGAAAATCGTTTCGTCCGAGAAAGGATAGGGTAAATACCAGCGCGCCGAGTTGGAGACATTGAAATACCCGGGTTAAGAGCATCATCACCCGGGTTATTTCGAGTCGCTCTGCGCTTGGTCATCGGCGACTCCTTCAAATATGGCCAGTGGAATAACGTCAAGTTAGCTCATGTATATCATCAAAGGAACACGAATTGAATGCAAGGAGGCGATATGAAACCTGGAGGGCGGCCCCTCGGAGTTTCCTCTTAGATCCGACTTTGACTGTCGGCTCTACTTCCTCCTCGTCACTGGCGGATTCTACTTTGCCGTCGGTCTCTTCTCCTTCATCCTTGTCCTCTGACTCTGGAAGTTATCAAAGTCCCAGTTGGAAAATGAAGAGCGGGACATGATGAATTCAAGGGAATTGCGTGAAGTTCGAAACACACCTTCATCCGAGTTAATGCCCTCCTCTTGCTCCTCTGGGTTTTCGGAGTTAGGAGGAGTTTCAATCTTCCAAAAGGGATCATCAGCCTGGGAGGAAGGTATAAGAGTAAGGGTTATTAGTCATATCGAGTGGAAGGTGTGAAAGAAAGAATATGAAAATCGAGTCTTTACCTTGGGGGCTAGGTTTTCCCGAGTGAAGGGTTCTAATCCGGCTATGTTCCGGATTACCTCCATCTTCTCTGTCAAGAAGCTCTTGATAGTTTTGTTGGTATCTCCGGCTGCAAAGCTGTGGGTGGAGTACCGGAGCGAGTCCGTAGCGTGCCCTGAATACTCGCACATTAACTTAGTGCGGATGGAGTTGGGTTGGATCCGGAAATCGACCCAAGTTTTCACCAGGTTAAGCCCAATGAGACCTTGGGCCGACAAAACAGAGATTTTGGCTAATAAAGGCCGGATGGCCTCCCTGTCCGAGTCAGGGGCAAAGGCATTAAAAGACTCGGAGATATCGAGAAGGCCTTCCGAGTAACCCGGCAGTTTCTTTTGGCCGGGTGGGGAGGTGTCTCGGCAGTAGAAGTACGAGAGTTGCCAGTGTTTGACGTGGGAGTTGAGAGTGAGGGGTGGCATCAGAGAATTCTTGCGGCGCTGGATAGAAACCCCGCCGCAAGCGAGAAGTGCCCCGTCACCGCTTTCGCGGCACGGTTTGCACTGGAAAAGCTCGACAAAAAGAGCCAAACTTGGCGGAGTGCACAAGTATGACTCGGAGAGAACGATGAAGTGGAAGATATTTAATACGAAATTAGGCCCTATGTCAAAAATGCGAAGGACATAATGGCTTAGAATATCGCGGAAGAAAGGGTGACCCGGAGGACGGAAGCCCCGGGTCACGTGTTCCACGAAACATATTACCTCGTCCTTCGCCGGGGTAGGCCGGGTCTCGTTGCCCGGCACCCTCCAGTGGATCTCCTTTTGAGGGGGTAGAACCCCTAACTCGGCCAGTTCTTCTAACTTGGCCTTGGTGACCGAAGATCGCGCCCAGTTGGCGGATATGGAATTGGTGGTCTTGGCCTTGGCTGGAGTTTTTCCCTGCTTTTTGGGAGCCATGTGATTGACCTGCAAAGCACAAGGTAGAAGGATACAAGGAATAAGATCCGGAAACCATAAACTGGTCGAGTATTGGTGAGTGGCATTGAGATAATATAGAAGTTACATACTATCCGGGTGTCATTTCGTGGAGCAAGGTTCAAGCTATCCGGGTATGAAGCGTCATTATAAAAATCATAGAGGCTTATGCATTGAAAGAATGTTTGAGGGTGATGGATGGTTACACGGGTACCTATTACGAATAAAGGGAGTCGGAAAAGGGAAGATTTTCCGGATGATAGAGGTGAGCGCGGAAAAATTGGGCGGCCCGAGCCCAGGTTAGAGATTCTATTTCTGGATTTGTGGCAAAATTAGCAGCTATGGGCAGTAGGGGAGTAAAGCAAAGTTAATATCTAATCCATTGGATGAACTAGAGTGAGTACAAGTAACTTAATTCGGCATGACCGGGAAAATGACCAGCGGGTTGACCTAGATCTAATCTGAAGAAATCGAGAAATTGCCGAGGCCAGTTAACGGGTATGAGAGGCTTACTGGAGGAGATCGAAGCGAAGCTCGACGAAGGCAAATAGCGCAAGATTGATGCCCCTTTGCGATTCCCGGCGGGCCGGTCGGGGGTTTGGCGGCGGATCTTGGCGGCGGTGCAGGGTGTGCCGTGGCGGAGCGTAGCCGGCGGCCAGTGGGCTCCGGTGATGCGCGCGGGATTTCCGTGGTGGCCCTCTGTGAACTTGAGCGCGGAGGAAGAAAGAAAGAGGAATGGGGGGAAGTGAGCCAGTGGGGTTAGGGTTACCACTGCGACCATATTTATAATGGTTCATGTGGATAAGCTTGGTTCTGCGAGCGGGAGCCGGGGATTACGGAGTAACGACTATCTGTTTGAGTCTTGCGAAATGCGCTTTAAGTGTTGAACGTGATATCTGGGTAGAAATAAGAAAGAGATATTCTTCATAATATCAAAATCAATTATCGAGTAAAGTGCAGGATCTTGACACTTTTATCAGGGCTTAGACCCGGAAAGCTAAGCCGGGTATTTGGAGAGGAGCCGGGTTACTATATGGCCACTGTGGAGTTGGGCCTAGCTGTTTATTGAAGCGTTTTAACCCGGCCTTCATGCATTTGGGCATTTGATGTCTTTTCAGGGAATAGCAAGCGCTTCAAGGAAGGATCCGTGAAGCCCAAGCTATTCCAGGGACTACTGATGGAGGGATGCTAACCCGGTAGGCCAACTCCAAGGCATAACCCAGCCGAAAGGACGCTGCGCAAGATCCGGCTAAGGGTAAAGAAACTTCTGGAAGGCCCAAGTTTGTAGGCCTCGTAACCCGGATTGTGGGTTACGGTAAAGGAAAGTTAGAGTTTGTATGCGGTGTCCGGGTAGGATTCAGGGTGCGCCTTGGAGAGTAAGCCAGGGGGTACGGGTGCTTTATAAACCGACCCCTAGGCCTAGTTGAGAGAGATCTAAGAACCCTACTAGTACCGTTTAATATCGAGCATCCAGTGTATACGAAAGATCGAGTTAATACATTGAGATCGGAGACTCGGCGACTTGATTGCCGGCTACTAGATCGAGTTCCATCATGTTTTCCTCTGAGCTAAACCCTCTCCCAAACGCTTGTGTCGTCTTGACCCAAGATCAGTTACCCCCGGTAACGTCTGCCGTGATAACCCCACGACATCCACCACCACCTCGTCCCAACACAAACCAGGCAATGGTGCGCGCTCCCCCGCCTAAGGCCTTCAACTCCAACAACAGGCCTGTCGGGAGGACCGCGAGGGTGAATCATGTCAAGATCGACAAAGCTGAGGAAGCTCCTGACGTCGTTCTTGGTACATTTCCCGTAAACTCTAACCCAGCTAAAGTTTTGTTTGATACCGGAGCATCACATTCTTTCGTGTCAAAGATCTTTGCGACAGCAATTAAGCTCCCTTTTGTTGGTTTGGGTTCCCCGCTAGTGGTAAACTCCCCTGGAGCAACTATGCAAACGTCCAAGATCAGTCACAGAAATCAAATTCTAATTGGAGGCCACATATTCCTTGCTTCTCTCATACTGCTTAGCAATTCTGACATTGATGTCATTCTGGGTATGGATTGGATGAAAGCCAATAAAGCTAGAATTGACTGTGCTCAGAAGTCAATAACTCTGTTCCACCCCTCTGGCCAGATAGTCTATTCTCCAAATGAATCAAGTTCCTTTCAGCTATGCAACCTCGATGCAAAACCTCTACCTTCACTTGAAAATGTTCCGGTGGTTTGCGAATTCCCTGACGTCTTTCCAGAAGAGTTGCCAGGGATGCCTCCGGACAGAGCTGTTGAGTTCGTGATCGAGCTTGAGCCAGGTACTGCTCCAATCTCTAAGCATCCCTATAAGATAGGAACTCCCGAGCTGAAGTTATTGAAGGAACAAATTGATATGTACATGGAAAAAGGTTACATTCAACCTAGTTCCTCGGCTTGGGGTTGCCCAACTCTGTTCGTTGCGAAGAAGGATCACACAAAGAGACTCGTTGTTGACTATCGTCCTCTTAACGAGAAAACCATCAAAAACAAGTCTCCAATTCCTCGTATTGATGATCTTTTTGACCAACTTGCTGGAGCCTCAATATTCTCAAAGTTGGACTTGAGAATGGGTTACCATCAAATAAAGATCAGAAAAGAGGATATTCCAAAAACAGCCTTCACCACTCGCTACGGTCTATATGAATTCACCGTCATGTCCTTTGGTCTCACCAATGCACCGGCGACATTCTCTCGACTCATGAATTCTGTATTCCATGAATACCTCGACAAGTTCGTTGTGGTATATCTCGATGACATTCTTGTCTACTCAAAATCCGAGGAAGAGCATGAAGAACATCTTCGTCTCACTCTCATGAAACTTCGCGAGCATCGTCTATATGCCAAGTTCTCCAAATGTGAGTTCTGGATTCCAGAAGTTGCTTACCTTGGTCATGTCATCTCCGCCAAGGGCATAGCCATTGATCCAAAAAAGGTTAAAGCAATTGTTGATTGGAAACCTCCAAAGACGGTGAAGCAAGTAAGAAGTTTTCTTGGCTTGGCTAGCTATTGTCGTCGTTTCGTCCAAATCTTTTCCAAGATTGCCAAACCTCTCACTGACCTCACAAACAAGGACAAGAAGTTCGTTTGGTCTCCACAATGTGATGAAAGTTTCAATCTCCTGAAGACTAAACTCACTTCTACACCAGTTCTGGTTGGTCCAGATCCTACCAAACTTTTCCAAATATTCTGTGACGCTTCTCTCCAAGGTCTAGGTGCAGTTCTTATGCAAGAACGTCAAGTTGTGGCTTATGCTTCACGTCAGTTGAACGCACATGAGCTCAATTATCCCACTCATGACCTTGAACTTGCAGCAGTTGTGTTTGCCCTCAAGAAATGGAGACAATACTTGTTGGGTAATCGCACTGAAATCTTTTCCGATCATAAGAGCCTGAAATACATCTTCACTCAACCAGATCTAAACCTCAGGCAAAGGAGATGGATTGAAAAGATTAAAGACGTTGATCTCACCATTTCTTACACTCCAGGCAAGGCTAATGTTATGGCCGATGCTCTCAGTCGCAAGTCGTATTGCAATAACCTCATGATCATGGAAAGCCAACCTCCACTTCATGAAGAATTCCAGAAACTGAACCTTGGTCTTGTCCCTCAAGGCTATCTTGCAAACTTGACAGCCAGTCCAACTCTCGAGGACAAGATTCGTGCTGAACAACTTCGTGATGCTGAAATCAAGAAGATGGCAGAACACATCAAAGAAGGCAAGGAGAAATTTAAGTCCTTCTCAATCGATGACAAGGGAACTGTGTTCTTCGAAGGACGCATTGCAGTTCCTCAAGTTCAAAGTATCAAAGATGTCATTCTCAAGGAGGCTCGTGAAACTCCTCTCTCCATACACCCTGGAAGTACAAAGATGTACCAGGATCTCAAAACACTGTATTGGTGGCCTGGCATGAAACGTGAAATTGCTCAATACGTTTCTGAATGCGACGTTTGTCAACGTGTTAAGGCAGTCCATCAGAAAACAGCCGGTCTACTCCAACCTCTGAAAATCCCTGAGTGGAAGTGGGACATGATTGAAATGGACTTCGTCACTGGTTTTCCAAAGTCCAAGAAGGGCAACGATGCAATCTTCGTTGTTATTGATCGTCTCACTAAAGTAGCTCACTTCTTTGCTGTCAAAGAAACCATCTCAGCTAGCCAGTTAGCAGAGCTCTACATAGCAAAGATTGTTCCTCTTCATGGTGTTCCATTGGAAATAAGCTCAGACCGTGGAAGCATCTTCACTTCTCATTTCTGGAAAAGCTTTCAAGAAGCTTTGGGCACCAAACTTCTGTTCAGCACAGCTTATCACCCTCAGTCTCAAGGGCAAGTCGAAAGAGTCAATCAGATTCTCGAGGATATGCTCAGAGCATGTGGTATCTCTTTTGGCATGAAATGGAAGGAATGCCTTCCATATGCTGAATTCTCCTACAACAACAGCTTCCAGGCAAGCCTAGGCATGGCACCATTTGAGGCTCCCTATGGCCGCAGATGCAGGAGTCCAATCAATTGTTCTGGAGCTGGTGAACGTTCACTCTTAGGCCCTGACATTGTTAAGGAAGCCGAAGAGAAAGTTCGCATCATTCGTGACAATCTCAAGATTGCTCAGTCTCGTCAGAAAAGCTACTATGACAGCAAGCACAGGGATATGGTTTATGCACCTGGTGACAAAGCATATCTCCGTGTAACTCCCCTCAGAGGCACTCATCGTTTTGTTGTCAAAGGAAAGCTTGCACCAAGATACATTGGTCCTTTCAATATTCTCTCAAGGCGTGCAGAAAATGCCTATCGTCTTGAACTTCCTGAAAAACTATCCAAGGTGCACGATGTGTTTCACGTGTCACACCTCAAGAGGTGTTTCAAAGATCCAGATCGTGCAGTTGATCATGATTCCATTGAACTGCAAGATGATCTATCTTATAAGGAGCACCCTATTCGAATTCTCGATGAGACCGAGCGTAAGACTCGCAACAAGAGCACCAAGTTCTTGAAAGTGCAGTGGTCCCATCATTCCGATAAAGAGGCAACGTGGGAGACCGAAGAGGATCTTCGCAAGAAGTATCCGGACCTTTTCCCTTCTCAGTAGGAATCTCGGGGCGCGATTCCTTCAAGGGGGGGCGTTTTGTAACATCCCAAGTATGAAAATCACCTTTAGAATGTTTGCTAATTGTTATTTTATGTTTTGCATCATGGCATCTTAATCATTGCAATTGTTTTCCAATTGTTTGCATTTGTTTTCCCTTGTTTTCTATTTGAATTTTCAAATCAAATTTCAAATATTTGTTCATACTTGTGCTGTTACAATTTTCAAATAAAAATATTCAAATAAAACATTCATTTGTTTCCATTAAAATGGAAAGCTCAAACTATTAATTTGTTCTTTTTAATAATTCACTTAATTCAATTTGCATTCAAATTCAAATAAAATTCCAAACAGCAACCATTTGAAATTTATGGAAATTACAAATCACTCCAATCATTTGTTTCAAATAAACATGAATTTTAAAAAGCTTTTAAATTGCTTAAGTTTCAATTAATCACTTAATTCAAATATCCAATTAAATTCAATTATTTTCCAAACAGCAACATAAATAAAAAAATTTGAAAACAAAAGATTGCACAATGTTGCTGTTCCAATAAACAATCTATAAAAATTTATCCCTAAATTTTTCTAACCACTAACACCTTTTCTTTTCTTCCTTTTCAAATCTGCAAAAAAAAACAGAAAGAAAAATAAAGAAAGGAGAGGGGCAGGCCAGCAAGTGGGCTGCGCCCACCAGCCAGGCCCAGCCCACGGCCTGGTACCCCTTACCTCCCTTTCTTCCTCCTGTACGGCAGCCATCTGCCGCTGTCCACGTCGACAGCAGCGAGCAGCAGACGGCTGCGAGCTCGCTCCCCTCCTCCTTATAAACCCTAGGCCTTGAGCTCTGCCCTAGCTCCTCCACCTCCTTCTCCCTCGAGCGCCGCCGATTTCTTCTCTCTTTCCGCTCGCTGCTCCTCTCTGTATCTCTGAACCACCGCCACCACCGTGTCTGAATTCCGATGATCGCCGTCGATCTGCTTCCCCTCCTCGCTGGCTAACGGCGGGAATCGTTTCCCCGTCGCCTCCTCGACCGCCTCGACACCACAGCAGCCACGGAGACCCTCTGCAACGCCGCCGCCGTCCGTGCTGTTGTCGCCGTCGTCCACCTCTACCCCGAGCCCCTGCCACGGCGACATCGCCGGTGAGCTTTCCCTCTGTCCACCTTCCTCCCCCTTCCTTCTCTGCATCTGCACACCCTAGCACGCACTCGTCCACGGCACGAGCAGCGCAACAGCAGCTCGCCGCCGGCCACCATCGCCTCGGCGAGTTTCAGTAACGCGCCCAGATCTGAACCTTAACCTCCCTGTACCTGCTTACCTGGCAAGAATTTCGAGCCAGCGCAGTGGCAGCAGCGCTGCTCGCGCGAGCCCAAGCCCAGGGTTCGAGTCCCCCCTCCCGCAGAATAAAATCCACACTTTTTCGCGCAAGCGCTGACAGGCAGGCCCCCCTGTCAGCGACCCTGCGGCCACGCAAGGGGCCACGTGAGCACCGCGGAGGCCAGGGCCCACTGGCAGTGGCCTATTCTAGGTCACTGCGCGGTGTAAAAATGTTTTCTGCCTTTTTCTTTTTAATTTAAGTCCAAAGTATTTACAGTTTAGTCCCTGTTTTAAAATTACAAATAACTTTGGATTTACAACTTCAAATAAAATAAATGAAATATGTATACTGAACCAAATTTAATTCTCTACCTATTTAAATCATTTGTTTTCTGTTTTGAACTTTGCAAATGTTTGCTAAATTCAAATTCAAACAACTCCTTTTAAATTTGGTTAAATTGATAACTAATTCAAACTTAATTCAATTGTCACATATAAAATATGTTTTCCATGCCATTTTGAACCACCTTTTCAAATATAAAATTTGTTTCATGTTTTGGATAATTAAAATTGGTTAAATAATTTAAACCTTGTTTAAATCATTTAAATTTGCTAAATTCATAACTTGCTCAAATTAAATTATTTTTGAACTTATAAAATATGTTTTCAAACCAGAAAAGTATAAACTTTTCAAATATGAATTTTATTAAATGTTTTGAACAAATAAAAATTCAAATAAATTCATAATTGAATTAAATTCATTTAAATCTTGTTTAAACTTGTTTAATTCATAATTAATTCATCTTAATTCCTTTTTCAATAATTGAAACATGTATTCCACCTAAAATTTTGTGTTCTTTTCAAATATGAATTTTGTTATTTATTTTGAAGAATTGAAATTGGTGAAAACAACAAATGCTTGTGTAACTCCTTTAAGAAGCAACTTTTCATAACTTAATAAATAAAATTCCAAACTTGGTAAACTTCATTTCAAATTGATGCTATTGTTGTTTTCTTTCTGTTTTCCTCATCCATGCATCATGCTAATCCACTTTCACATGTTGGTCAGTTGTAAATCATTTAATCCAACCTTAACTCATGGACTTTTCCATATGCAATCCAATTGCATATGGGTGCATTTAATTGTGTTATCATGTCAACTAGCTTATTTTGATGCATCAGTTAAATTGCCATGCATCATCCCATGATTGTGCATTATGCCATGTTATTGATTGTTTGTCTCTCTGCGTTGTTTGTTTGCTTCTTCTCGAATAGACGACGACGTTGAGACAGACGAGGTTTACGACACTACTTCTGAGGAGTTAGCTCAGTACCAGGCTGCTGAGTTTGCAGGCAAGTATTCACTCACATGAACCATTGTGTTCCCTTCCACACTGGATACCGATACTTTCCGTTGTCTATTTCTGCTAGCCTTATGAATCGTTGCTTCTGTTCGATCCTATCACATGTTATCCTGTAACCCTGATATAGCCTCA
This sequence comes from Alopecurus myosuroides, assembly GCA_028641055.1. NCBI lineage: Eukaryota > Viridiplantae > Streptophyta > Magnoliopsida > Poales > Poaceae > Alopecurus > Alopecurus myosuroides. Next base: position 270,715,811 of record CM054062.1, on the reverse strand, counting down.
CCTCCACACCTATAACCCTGTTGCTTGTTGCCCGTGTCTTACTAGCATGCTTAGGGTTGTTTATGCTCGAGTCTGTTGTCCGTTACTTCTGTTACCTTATTTATTATGTTCTGGGGCTCGATGTTTAAACAATCAACCTGTTAATGTTATGGTTGCTAATAATTTGATGATAAGGCACCGGCAGGAGGCCCGGCGTGGTTTTAAGGCCTGCTAGTGTCGACCCTAATTAGGAAAAGGGTCTTGTCTACTGATCCATGATGAGCGCACTATCCGCATGTGGGAAGCGTGTATGGGCGCCCCCCTCAATTTGACTCGATTCGCATCTCGTCCAAATCGCCACAATTAGTTCGGGCTTTCCATTTGATGCATGCATATGCAGGTACGAACCCGAGGCCAGGGTGGAACTTTTGTAGTCGGCATTTAGGGCGGCGTGGTCTTCCAGTGCTATGAGGGTCCCCCTTTTCTTCGTGGGGGCTCGATTAGCCGTGCACGCACAACACGTGGTTCTTTGGGCTTGATGCGAAGAGAAGTTGAGTTGTGTTGAGTGCCCCGCTTGGTGGGAGGCATTCCATCTGGCGGGTTATTCTTACGTGTACGGCCAAATTGGTGCACCCCTGCAGGGTTAAATCTTCTCGAGAAGCCGTGTTTTCCGCGGTTATGGTTGACTTGGTGAAAGTACTGGCTAACAAGTACTCAGAACAACTTACACCTAACTAATGATAACTTGACTAGTAATAGGCTTATTGACACAACAACATTGAACCATCACTAATCCAACTGTGTGAGTTATCCTTGGATTGCTTCTTTGGACAAGGGGCGAGATCCAGGATGGTTTTGTTTGGAGTTAGTTGTAGTTGGTTACGATACGCTATCTTATCTCCTTTCTGTTAGCCGGAAGTTGTAGCATGTATCTGTAGTTGGTTAGTGCAGCCCGCTGCCGCATCTTTTGTATCACCCTTTCTTCCGTTGAACCCAAAGCATCTGTGCTTGGTGTTGACGGGTATATTTTGGTATCTTGTGAGTTTGCTTGCCAGTACGTTTATGTACTGACCCCTTTGGGGCTGTGGTTTCCGCAGACTACGTTTCCGAGGATCCCCATGGAGGCTACTACGTGGAGTATGACGAGGCTGCTGACGAGTAGATAGCGGACCCGGGCAGGATCCAAGACTACGTGGATGGGCTCCGTCTTTTCGTTTCCGGCCTCTTAGGCCTATTTGGATCTTGTCTGTACTCAGACATTCTGGATGCTTCCGTTGTGTTGTAATGATGATATGTTGGGACATGTGTCCTCTGGATGATTGTATTTGCTATCTCTGCTCTAGTGAGAGCTATTTGCAACTTATTTATATTTATTTGTGTCTTAGAGATCTGTTGTGCTATCATTTTGTTAAACGCCGTTGACGTACCATGTGTGAATGGTATGAAGTACGTCAATGGTAGTATCCTGATTTCTATGGGATGGTTTACGTAGACGATGAACAGTAGGGGTTGTTTGTCACACATACGTGTGTTGGCCTACTCGTAAGAGATGCTGGTGCCGGTAAGCCCCGTAATCCAATCAACTACTGTTCACCGGAACTGCGAGTATCCTCTAGAAGTCCGGGTGCGACACTCATCATCTGTATGCATATACTCATATTTTAAACATGGAATTAGGAGCCGCTAAAAGTAACCCAAAAATAGAAATTAGATATTCGCATTTCTCGTCTATATTCATTGAACCAGCAAGTAAATTTCAAGGTTTGCATTACACGATGCAAAGAACTTGAAAAACATAAAAAGCAGGCAGGCAATCCCAATAGAATCATGTACCACTGCCCGTTCGAGAAAGTATGTGCACTGCTACATTTCCTCTTGCATCGAAATATGCCACCAAGAGCTCTCCAAGAAAGTCGTTTTGAAGCAAATATTAAATTATCATCAAGAGGTAATAGAATTAAACATGAAATCACACGCATAACACAACATAATTGCTAACACACCGAAAAAACTTTCTCAAGAGTTCTTGGTTACCCTGAAGGACGACGGATATGGTAGGCAGAGAAAGGAGACTATTTCCTCCATGGTGAGTATAGACTCACATTGCAAACATGGAATTAGGAGCAGTTAAAAACAACTCAACAACAAAATATTATATCTTCGCATATAGTTTATCTACATTAAGTACAATAAGATAGTTTATCTTATAGCTAATCTGAATCAACAAGTCAAACCTCAAGGGTCACATTACAAAACTAGACGAATGTTTTCTAAATGAATCTATGGCCTGCAATCCCATTGGCGGAATCTGCAACAAAGAGATCTCCAAGCAATATGAATTGAAAGAGTTGAAGGAAAAGTTAACCGACAACCCGGAACTATTAGACTTAGAGATAAGCCGACGTACATAACGCAAATGAAGAATTGAACTGCTAACGCAACAGCCAAACTATTTATAGAGTTCTTGGTCATCCCCGTGGATGTCGGATAGGGTACACGGAGAAAGGAAGTGTGATTGTTCCCTCCATTGTGTGTGCGATTGTACTAGAAAATGGGTGTCCCTTTCGATGGAGGGAGCAAATTAGGTGTTTCTAGGTGTGGAAGAGGTGGTATTTGTTAATAATAACTTACTTTTAATATGTGTTTTATGTGTTTGTACTGTTAGATAATAAATTCCCCAATTTAAATGTTGCCTTTTTGCAGATATGCCATTAATATATATCTCTCTCTTAAACCCCTTATCTCACCCAACCCTAAAACCAATTTAGGTTCCCACGCACAAAGTTTGAATGAGCAAAACGAGTCAAGACCATGTGAAATTGGGTCCACGGGTCCCTCCAGCTGCCACACTAATCCCTGCCGCAAAAAACAACTAGGAAGACAAACATAGGAGAGATTAGGGTTAATTTATTTAGGGATTTTGTCATGCGGCTTGAGTTATACATCGTCTATGAGTTCTATGTTAGTTTCATAATTTTCCCACCATAGTAATCAAACTGGAAATTTATTATTAACCGAGTCACAACATTGATCTCGGGAGGCATTATCGCCTTTTCATGGATGCAACTCGCTACAAGTCTAAAATATTAGGTAGACAGACGAATCAGAAGGTCCACTGTTTTTGCAGTAGGGCAAGCTGAGGGTAGTAATTCACATTTCGGATAACAACCTCATCCTCCATGGACATACCCTTCTATTATGGATCCAATTATTTCTTCTCATTTATAATCATTATTTCCTAATGGTATTTCCTCGTCGTTGCCTTGCTTAGACTTCATCCATGTTGAACTTGGTCATCTCCTTTCCTAAAGGTACATTTGGTTCAACATAATTTCGTTCCCATAGTTTCACTCCTCACATATGCACATAGAAATATCTATCCCCAAAATAGAATTTAGGGACCGTATAGGATTCAAAATACAAATATTTTTTAGGCACAACATTTTCTAAGGGATTACAACATAAAATATGATAGAAAATTTATTAATATCTAACCCAAAACTGCAGTGATTTATGCTTTGCATCACTCTAAAAAAATTTGATGGCTAAAGTATAACTAAAATATGTGAAAAAAGTAGAACTCATCAAGAACAACAGAGCCTTAACCATCGTGGATCATTCCATAACTCATGAAGAACTACTCTACATTTAAAATCAGATTTAATATCTCTAAGGTAAGGATTACACCATTCTATTTTTGTACCCCCATTAATTATTCGTAGTAGCTGAACTTGGTTGTACAAATCAATACAACAGTGATTATTAATCCTACAAGTTTTCTTTAGATTCATCAAACATATCCTAAAAGTTCTCCAAAAATGCACGCATCATTTTTAGAGGTTTATTTCAATTAATACAATTTTCACCTATCAATTACCAAGTAAAAATTGATAGTCACATTTCACGTTCAAAAGGTAATGAAGACTTTGAAATTAATTAGGGATATTAAAACATAGACAAAAGGGTGCTCTCTCACGGTCTAAGTAATTTAAGCCGTCCAATTGATCTACGTGGACGTTTTTGGCCATCCATGTTGTCCCTAGCGATGCTTCTCTGGATGTCAAATTCGACTTCCATCGTTAACTGGGCCCGTATATCACTAAGGCCCATCTACAAGCTGCCTACTTGAACTGACGAGCACGAAGAGAAGCTGATTCGCCGCCGTCCAGGAAGGCATCAAAGGTTCTGTTCTCCTGCTGCGGCGTGGGCGACGGGAGCAGAGGCGTCACACCGACAATTGAAGTGAGGGGCTCACCTCCAGCCACTGGTAGAAAATAGGCCTTCGGTACGCCCCCATTAGTCCCCAAAATAATCGGCCCGCGACCATAGGGGTCTTTAGTCGCGGTTCGAGACGAGACCCGCGACCAATAGTCTGGGCCCAGCGCGCTCGGTCCACAGCTGTCGGAGGGGAGGGGCTTTAGTCCCGGTTGGCCAGACCAACCGGCGCTAATAGGTCATCGGTCTGGCCCCACGGCCTTTAGCCGCGGTTGTCCAGGTGAACCGGGACTAAAGGCCCATCCCTATATATAGAACTCAGCTCGCTGCACTTAGCCACATTTGGTGTCACTTCTGCTCACAACATTCACAAGGGGTGGTGGGTATGCTTTTGGTTCCTACTATGCACACAAGGTGTTCGATGAAATGCCCGATAGCATGAAACACACATGATATTAAGTGTCCGAGCCGCACTTGAGCGTTTTCATTTATTTTACCTCCGCGGTCGCGGTTAGCAACTTGAACCCTTTCATGATTTGTATTATTTCCAGCTAGTTAGTTTAACAAATGCATGATGGTTAATTATATACTTTATATAATAATAATGCAGATGAATTGGCAATGGATGTACGGTAACCGACTCTCTGGCGAGTTCACTACGGGTTTGAAAGATTTCCTCGTAGTGGCAAATGCGAACAAGCAGCGAGGTTTTATTATCTGTCCATGTGCTGAATGTAAGAATGAGAAGGGTCACTCCTCCTCAAGAGTCGTTCACATGCACCTGCTTCGGCACGGTTTCATGCCAAGCTATAATTGTTGGACCAAGCATGGAGAAAGAGGGGTTAGAATGGAAGAAGATGAAGAAGAGGATGATATCGATTTCAACTATCATGACGCTTTCGGTGATACCTTCATGGAGGATGATGCTGAAGGTGGGGAAGGGTTTGGTGAAGGTGAAAAAGAGGCACATGATGAGCCCGATGATGATCTTGGTCGGACCATTGCTGATGCACGGAGACGCTGCAAAACTGACAAGGAGAGGGAGAATTTCGATCGCATGTTAGAGGATCACACGAAGTCGCTGTACCCAGGATGCGACAATAGTCTAAAAAAGCTGGGCTGCACACTGGATTTGCTGAAATGGAAGGCACGGGAAGGTGTAGCTGACTCATCATTTGAAAATTTGCTGAAAATGTTGAAGAATATGTTTCCGAAGAATAACGAGTTGCCCGCCAGTACGTACGAAGCAAAGAAGGTTGTGTGCCCTCTAGGTTTAGAGATTCTGGAGATACATGCATGCATTAACGACTGCGTCCTCTACCGTGGTGCATACGAGGATTTGAATGAATGCCCTGTATGCACTGCATTGCGTTATAAGATCAGAGGCGATGACCCTGGTGACGATGTTGAGGGCGAGAAACCCAGGAAGAGGGTTCCCGCCAAGGTGATGTGGTATGCTCCTATAATACCTCGGCTGAAACGCCTGTTCATGAACAAAGAGCATGCCAAGTTGTTGCGATGGCACAAAGAGGACCGTAAGTCCGACGGGGAGTTGAGACACCCCGCTGATGGAACGCAATGGAGAAAGATCGACAGAGAGTTCAAAGATTTTGCAGCTGACGCAAGGAACATAAGATTTGGTCTAAGTACTGATGGCATGAATCCTTTTGGCGAGCAGAGCTCCAGCCATAGCACCTGGCCCGTGACTCTATGCATCTACCACCTTCCTCCTTGGTTGTGCATGAAGCGGAAGTTCATTATGATGCCAGTGCTCATCCAAGGTCCGAAGCAACCCGGCAACGACATCGACGTGTACCTAAGGCCATTAGTTGATGAACTTTTACAATTGTGGGGCAGACCTGGTGTACCTGTGTGGGATGAGCACAAAGAAGAGGAATTTAACCTACGAGCGTTTCTTTTTGTAACCATCAACGATTGGCCTGCTCTCAGTAACCTTTCGGGACAGTCAAATAAGGGATACAAAGCATGCACGCACTGCTTACATGAGACTGAAAGTGTATTTTTGGATAATTGTAGGAAGAACGTGTACCTGGGTCATCGTCGATTTCTTCCCCGAAATCATAACGTAAGAAAGAAAGGCAAGCATTTCAATGGCAAGGCAGATCACCGGCCGAAGCTTGCGGAACGTACTGGAGCTGAGATATTTGATATGGTCAAGGATTTGAATGTCATCTTTGGAAAGGGTCGACCTGGCGGACAATCAGTTCCGCAGGGAGTTGACGGGCACGTACCCATGTGGAAAAAGAAATCGATATTTTGGGAGCTACAGTATTGGAAAGTCCTAGATGTCCGCTCTGCAATCGACGTGATGCATGTTACGAAGAATGTTTGCGTGAACCTGCTAAGCTTCTTGGGCGTGTATGGGAAGACAAAGGATACAAAGGAAGCACGGCGGGATCAGCAACTTTTGAAAGACCCAGATGACCGGCATCCGGAATGGTTTCAAGGTCGTGCCAGCTACGCTCTTACGAAAGAAGAGAAGGTCATTTTTTTTGAATGCCTGAGCAGTATGAAGGTCCCGTCTGGCTTCTCGTCGAATATAAAGGGAATAATAAACATGGCGGACAAAAAGTTCCAAAATCTGAAGTCTCACGACTGCCACGTGATTATGACGCAATTGCTTCCGATTGCTTTGAGGGGCCTCCTACAGGAAAATGTTCGAGTAGCCATTGTGAAGCTGTGTGCATTCCTCAATGCAATCTCTCAGAAGGTAATCAGTCCAGAAGATCTACCACGGTTACAGAACGATGCGGTCCAATGTCTTGTCAGTTTTGAGTTGCTGTTTCCACCATCCTTCTTCAATATTATGACGCACCTCCTGGTCCACCTAGTCGAAGAGATTTCCATTCTCGGTCCTGTATTTCTACACAATATGTTCCCCTTCGAGAGGTTTATGGGAGTATTAAAGATATATGTTCGTAACCGTGCTAGGCCAGAAGGAAGCATCGTAAAGGGCTATGGAAATGAGGAGGTAATTGAGTTCTGTATTGACTATGTTCCTGACCTTAAGCCGATTGGTATTCCTCAATCGCGGCACGAGGGGAGACTAAGTGGAAGAGGCACGATCGGAAGGAAATCAACGATATGTATGGACGGTCATTCTATGACTGAAGCACACTACACAGTTCTGCAAAATTCGAGCTTGGTGGCTCCGTACTTCGAGCAACACAAGAATATTTTACGCTCGAACAACCCGGGAAAGCCTGAATCATGGATTAGAAAGGCCCACATGGAGACTTTCGGCAGTTGGTTGCGAAAACATTTAATGAATGACAATGATGTTGGAGATCAGCTGTACATGTTGGCCAAGACACCATCTTCGACTATAACGACTTTCCAAGGGTACGAGATTAATGGGAATACATTTTACACGATCTCCCAAGATAAAAAGAGCACCAACCAAAACAGTGGTGTCCGCTTTGATGCAGCAACCGAGATTGGGCAAAAGGTCACATATTATGGTTACATAGAGGAGATAAGGGAACTTGACTATGGACCCTCCTTTAAGGTCCCTTTGTTCCGGTGCAAATGGTTCAAGCTAACAGGAGGTGGGGTAAAGGTGGACGAGCAATACGGAATGACAATGGTGGATTTCGACAATCTTGGTTACCTTGACGAACCATTCGTCCTAGCCAAAGATGTCGCTCAGGTTTTCTATTTGAAGCACATGAGTAGCAAACCGAGGAAACGGAAAGATAATAAAACGATCAGTACATCATGTGATGATCCAAAGCGCCACATTGTTCTTTCAGGGAAAAGAAACATCGTGGGAGTGGAGGACAAGACAGACATGTCAGAAGATTATAATATGTTTGGTGAAATTCCGCCCTTCAAAGTCAACACTGACCCAAGCATTAAGTTAAATGATGAGGATGCTCCATGGATACGGCCAGATCGTAAGAAAGCAGGGACACAAGGGAAGAATTGATGTGTAATAATTTATTGTGTACCAAACTTTTTTGAATGGATCATGTGAATTATATTATCTCTGATGTGTTTAAGACTAACTCCTTTGCAAAATATTTGAGAAAACGAGTGGAAAGCATGGAAAACAGAAAGTTACTTAAATGTCTCAAAACTTTGTGAGATAAAATATCTGATTTCATAACTTTTATTAAAAACAGAAAACATACGAACATACGAACCTTGCGGAATACAAATTCTTTTATTGAAAAGAGAGAACATACGAACACTACTCCTCGTCGTCGTCGTCGGGGAACTCGTCGGTGACCTCCTCCGGGTCATCGACGTCGGCGAACTCGTCGGTGACCTCCTCGTCGTCGTCGGAGGTGCATGATGGTATGTCCGAGATAGGCCCCCACCTCGGATCGTCGGAGGCCCAGACTTCGCCGGCGCGGTCGGCCCGACGAAGCTCTTGCAGCGCCCTCGTCCTCGCCTACCGAGCGACATCTAACGCGAGGTGGCGTTCGAGGCGGCGCTCCGCCCGCTCAGCCGCGCGGGTCTGCCAGAGCTCCTCGTCGGCGCTCTCCTCCCCCGGGTTGTTCCGGTAATACTCGCGGACGACGCGTTCTTCCCTGGCGTCGACTAGGCCCTGAAACGCGCGGTGACGGAGGTGGAGGTGGTCGGCGGCAGTGACGATCTGCGGCTTCGGCGCCCTTGCCTCCGCTTCCCAGACGGTGTGGCAGTCGTTGAAGTTCATCAGCGAACGCGGGCGGTTGAGGCGCCAGGCCGCCGCGTCCCAGGCGCGGGCGGCCTCCGCCGCCGTCGCAAAGGAGCCGAGGGGGATGCGGTCGTCCCCCCAGCGGATATCTGCGCTGAACATTCCGTTCTGCCGTGCTCGGACGCCGCGAAAGCCGGTGGTGCTGTTCCTCCTCGGAGGCATGGTGGAAGCGCGATGGTGCGTGGATAGGAGAAGACGCGCTCGAGGCGCGACAGTTTATACCGCGCCCTCCTGGCCACGCGTCACAACTCCCGCGCCACGCGTCGCAACTCCCATGCCACGCGCCACCCTAACAGAACCAAGCAAATAGTTGCACATTACTAACCGAGCTCAAAGTGAACACTGACCCATAGCATGGATGGATGTGTTAAAGGGGGAGGGGGGGTGTAGAACAAAACAATCGGTATCACCATCATACAGCCCTACCGTGGCTACTCGGTGCAATATGCATACCAAATGCACGGTAGGACGTATGATGGCGAATCCGGATGTTTTGTACTTGCTCGATAAACTGAATATATGATGTATCAAACCTTAAAGGGGGATGTAGAACAAAACAATCGGTATCGCCATCATACAGCCCCACCGTGGCTACTGGGTGCAATATGCATACCAAATGCACGGCAGGACGTATGATGGCGAATCCGGATGTTTTGTATTTGCTCGATGAACTGACCGGTGTATGAAGGTGGGCTATATATAGGGTCCTCTGGCTCCACAAAGTGTTGTGCTAGGGTTTTGATCCAACGGTTAAGAAACCACCTCATCCAACGGCTCACAACAGCTCGAAAGAAACACACCCCGGATCCAACGACTCACAAGCGCTTTAAAGAAACACACGATCCGTGTGATTCTATCTGATTGGTCCAAACGAAACCCTAACCCATTTAGTCCCGGTTGGTGTCCCCAACCGGGACTAAAGGGATGTTTTCTTCTCGCTATATATATGTATATATGCATTGCCACACCATTGGCATAAACACATACAAACTCACCACTCTCTCTCATGGCTTCTACCGTACCCACTCTAACATTCATCCAGGCGGAGGCACTTTCCGCCTCGAACTACCCCTGCCCGTGCGGCTACAACGTTCCCGCCGGTTGGATGCTGAGCGCCGGAGGAGTGCCGGTCCCTCCTCTTCCTGAAGGTGTGGCGCGTCGGGCGGCCATCACGAACCACTACTATCACGAGCTCATGCCGGAGCAGCGAAGGAATCCCAGTTGGCATCCCGATAACCAGCATACTTGGGATGCCTTCTTCATCAATCGGCGTGAGAGGGCGCTCGCCAGGTATGAGGAGGACGGCCTGCCTCCTGGGAACTTTCACGAGGCCGGTCGTCGGCTATGGTGGTCCGGCCGGACTCTACAGAGCGTCATGGACTACATCAGGGCCGGCGATATCCCCCGCCTGCGCTACCCTCAGGCCCAGTCCTGGAGTCGTGATCCTCCGAGGGAGTGCAGAGCACCGTCAGACGATAGTGACGACGACGGCGGTGGCGACTACGACGACTACGAGTACATGTACTATAGGCCTAGGCAGGAGTATGACTAGCAGATATCAGATCATGCATCTATGCTCTCCGTTTAGGTTTAGATCCACTCTAGCCATTATGTACTGCCTTTTTTATCTATATATATATTCAAGATGTGTGTGAATCTTTATGATTAGTTTTATTTTTCTGATATATTATTTGTATTTTTAAGATTTTAAAAAGAATTAGTTTTATTTTTCTAAATTTTCTGATATATTATTTGTATTTTTAAGTATGGGAAAAGGAAAAGTATTTGAATAACCACCTTTAGTCGCGGTTCGTGTCACGAACCGGGACTAAAGGCTCGTTCTGCGCGGGAACAAAAACGCCGCGAAAAATTTCACCTTTGGTCCCGGTTCGTGACACAAACCGGGACTAAAGGCCCGCGGAGGGTACCCCAGGGGACCTTTAGTACCGGTTGGTGACACCAACCGGGACTAAAGGCTGGCCCTATATATTCCCGGCCCCAAAATTTTCTTCGTCTTAACCCTCGTCTTCCTCGCGCCGGCGCCCTGCTCGTCGATTCCGTCGTCGTCGCCCGATTCCGTCGTCGTCGCGCCCGATTCCGTCGTCGTCGCCTGCGAGAGTACCGCGCCGTCGCCGTCGCCGTCGCCCGCGCCCTTCTCTCCACCGCCTCCGCCCTACTCCGGCCCCGCCCCGTCGCCGTCTCCGGTAGGTTCCCCGCGGGCCTCGCGCCGCCCTCGAACCAGCGCCGCCCTCCCGCTCTCGAGAGGGGACCACGAACCAACGCCGCCCTCGCCGCGGGCCTCGCGCCGCCCTTGAACCCTTCCCCGTGGCCGGAAACCCTTCCCCGTGGCCGGAAACCCTTCCCCGTGGCCGGAATCGCCGGAGACAGAGAGCACAAACTGCCACACCGCCGGCCACAGTGTCACGCCAGGGTGACGTCATCATGACGCCAGGGGCCCACTGTATATGGAATTACAGAAAATAATTAAATCTTCAAAATTAAACAACTTTTAATTTATAATTCCAAAAATTATGGAAAAATATGCGAAATGTTCGTAAAAATGTAAGCTATCTGTTTATATCATTTTCAACCATGTTTGACAAAGTTCAAAATGAGACCATATTTGAATTTGAGTTAAATTCATTAAAATAATGAAAATAAGTTTTAATTCAATAAATTCAGAATATTAAGTGTAATATACCAAAATGACCAGAAAAGCAAATGCAACGTAGCCATGGGGTTCTCCAAGTCATTTGAGAAACTAATCTTGGACACACCTCTAAAGTATGGTTTTCCCCCTCCGGTGGTCATCGTTCTTCCACCGGAGTGACATATGGCGGACAATTTGAGAAAGAGGGTGTAATATTTGCTAAGTCTCCTATATACTTAATTAATTTTTACTATATGCATGTCTGCAGGAGTGACATATGGCGGACAATGGAGCCTTGCCGTATACAGAGCAGGAGGCTGAAGGTATTATATACGGCATGATAGCCAACCAGACCCATTATGTGCCGGGCCCAGAAGATGAGCAACAAGACGATGTAGTCTCTTCTTATCTGAACCTTGATGATCAAGAACGTGGAGGAAGGGACATTGTTGATGATCAAGAACGTGGAGGAACGAAAAAGATTATGATTAGAAAGCTTATTGCACATTTCATTCTACCTCCGGAATACAACAAAAAAGATGAATTCGGTCAGGACGTTCCGGGTGGACGTGAGAGGAGGAGGATAGTCAAAGAGTTCGCTTTTCAGAAGATGGCCGAAGCATTCCGGAACTTCAAGAAAAAATTGTTCCGTGAATATGTCAGCAAGGGCAAGACTCCGATTTTCACTGGACAACATGAGAAACTGAGAGATGATTGGACAGAATTTGTGACGCAACATAAATCGGAGCATTTCAAGGAAATGTCGGCAAAAAATAAGGCTAATGCGGAAAAGAAACAGTACCATCATGTTATGGGGCCAGGAGGATACCGCGTTTCGGCGCCTAAGTGGCAGGCAATGGAGGATGGCCTGAGGGCAAGAGGAATCCGTCTAGGTACAGAGGGATGGGACGAAAGAGCCAAAATGTGGTGGTACGGGCATGGGGGATCGCTAGACCCGGAGACAGGGGAGTGTGTTCACCGGCAGAAAACGTTTGCTCCCACAAAAGACCTTGTTGACGCAATGACCTCAGCTCAACAGGGCGTGATCACGTTCAACAGAGGGAGAGACCAACTGACCCATGCCCTCGGAAATCCTGAACACGGAGGACATGTACGAGGCAAAGGCAGATTGCCGTGGAAAGTAGGGTTTTCCCAGGAGGGTGACCCGTACTGTTACAGAAGCCGTAAGAGAGGTACGGACCGGGCTGCAGATCAACTGTCGAATCTTGCAGCGGAATTCAATGAGTTGAAGAAGATCGTGGCGGGAATACTTGAGAAAGAAAAAGCGGCGGCTGCAGGGCCCCATGAAGAACATGCAGCGGATCTCGGAAGCCAGCATCAGCGGAGAAGCAGTGTGGCTTCCACGGAGGCCCCGACTGCAGGTGCTAATGCACCGATGATCGAGAGTCGTGCACCGGAGCCTCACTACCCCGTGGATGATGTAAAGGAGATGAAAGAATGTGATCTGCATTATCCCGTGGGGAACATTTCCATGAAGGTAGCTACCGGCAGTGCTTTACCCTATACACATGGAGCACTCCATCACAACAACCCCATTCCATATGGCTATGCTCGAGTCACGGTGGAAGACATAGTCCAAGCGTTTGAGGACCTGGAGATTGACATAGCTACACCCGAAGGGGAGAGAAGACTTGGAGATGTCAAGCGCCAGTTCATTGTATGGAAAAAGAAGTACATAGTGTTTCTAGGCGAGACGCCAAGGCTAACAAGTCCACCCCCCTCCGATGGTGCAGGTGCTGGTGGTGGTGGTGCTGGTGGTGCTGGTTCACCTACACCTCCTTCACGCCATTCGACGCCGTCTCCGGCGGGTAAGATGCCGTCGCCCACGATTCCTCCTCCGGCGGTTAAGCAACCGTCGCCCACGATTCCTCCTCCGGAGGAAAAGCAGTCGTCTCCCCCCATTCCTCCTCCGGAGGAAAAGCAGCCGTCTCCCCCCATTCCTCCTCCGGAGGAAAAGCAGACGTCGCCTCCCATTCCTCCTCCGGAGGTTAAGCAGACGTCGCCCTCCATTCCTCCTCCAGCGAAGAAACAGAGGCAGGCGGACAGCAAGGGAACCTGCTCTTGGTCTATTAACCCGGAGCCTTATGTAGCTAAGACCACACGGGTACCGGAGCCATCACTGAAGCCTCTCCCCCCAAGGCCTTGGGAACTTAGTGATGCTGAAACAAAATTGGTCGTGAAGGCTGACGTTGACAAATGGATTGGCCGACTGAAGGCGCAAAAGGAGCCTGAGCCCAAGGAAGTATTCCCTCCGATTGTAGACTATTGGGCTACGGGTTTTTTGTCGACACCGTCCCAAGCCGAGAAGAATTTGCCTAAAGACTATGATAATGAACTTCGTGCGCAAGCAGGAATATTGGAGGAGGAGAAAGAGAAAGCAAAAAAAGTGGAGGAGGAGAAAGGAAAAGGAAAAATGAAAAGAAGCAGGAAACAAGTTGCCCAGCTCGGGCTGCAGAGTAAAAAATCGATCCCCCCGCTCATAGTGAAAGCCGCTCCGGAACAGGACCCCGAGGTCATAAATGCTGTGGCAGAAATGGGATTGACTTTACCTACTTCCATGCAAAATGCGTCCGAGGCCGGTATATCTCTTCGTCTCTTTTTAGGCCTAGACGATGCGCCAGTGGCTGAGGTAGGATTACAATATGAGAAGAAAGGGCCTCTCATCGAGCCTGCGAAGGAAAAGGATCTACCACCACTAATGCAAGCTCTGCTACGTTGGTACAAACATTTCATAACATGGACCGACAAAGAATTTGTGTATGTGGATTATACAGAGGAGCATCACACTAAAAAGTACTCTGTAACAGTTGAGATGAGTGAATTGTTCCAGCTGTTCAATCTGCGTGAGCTCGACAAATCTATCCTGAGTTGCTACGTTCTATAAGTGATTTATTTCTACGTCATCTCGTTCTTCATTGCCTACACTATATATATATATATATATATATATATATATATATATATATATATATATATATTGTCCTAATTATATTGTTGCGTACGCTATTATGCAGATTGAAGATTTGGGAATGCAAAATAAGACTCATCCATGATGTTGGGTTCATTGACCCACAAATCATTAATGGAACTATGTTAGAACGTCACCCCAAAGAAGTGGAGAAAGACTTGTACAAATTTTTTAAAAAGCATGAATCCAAAAGATATATTCTATTTCCTTACCTTTTTGGGTGAGTGTTTCTCCCATGTTCCCATTCTCTTTTGTTTACTCCATGCATGGTATGTCTAATCGATAAGTTATGCATGACTGTGCATCTAACGTGTCCGCAGGTTCCACTGGATTCTGCTAAAAATTGATCTTCAGGACTCCATAGTTTTGATCTTTGACTCTATGAATTCAAATACAGATCTTTGGATCAACATGAGAAAAATGATGCAAAGGTAATTATTTTTCAATCATTTGCGCTCTATATCGATCGGTCTCTTTTGTTCATTTCCTAAGCTAATAACTCCCTTGTTCATTTAATTTTATTTGCAATATAGAGTTTGGAGACAGTTCTCACTTGGACATGTCGGTGGATTCCAAAATGAGCTAAAATTTAAAAATGTGGTCAAAGGAGTGGATAAGCAGCCACCGGGGACCGGTCTATGTGGATACTATGTCTGTGAGAACATACGGAAAGAAATCTCTGAGAGGAAGAAGGACGAGGCCACGCGGAGGGGTCTCAATAACTTGCGGAGGGCGCTTACTCCAGAAGCTCGCTTCCGACCAATTCAAGAGGAAATAGCAGGATTTTTCCTTAGGCATGTCATCGATAGGGAAGGAGAGTACCATGCGTCCACCGACGATGACTATTATACGCATAAGCTATCTAATTAATTGTTCGAATTTGTGTATGGTCATCCATCTTAATTGTGTAATATGGAAACTTGTTCGAGGTTGTATATATGGTCACCCGATATTGAATATATATTATATATTCCTATTGAATTCTCCTTGTTTGAAATTTCATATATATATATGCATGTATATAGTATCGTAAAATATATATATATATATGTGTACTGAAACTTCATCAAAATTAAAATAAAACACAAAATAAAATATAAAAGAAATAAAACAAAACAAATTAAAAAGGAACCAGGTTTAGGGGGCCTAAAACCCTAAACCTGCGCAGGTTTTCAATCCCGGTTGGCCACAAGAACCGGGACTAAAGGGCCTCCGCCGCGACGGATCCCTGGCGCCCACGTGGACGGGCCTTTAGTCCCGGTCCGTAAATGGCGGGACTATAGGCGGGGGCCTTTAGTCGCGCATTGCTAGTCCCGGTTGCCCGGACGGGATTAATGGGCATGGCGAACCGGGACTGTAGGCCTTTTTTCTACTAGTGAGCTAATCCCGGTGCGTCACTCTATTTTTGTTACCGGCATGGCACTTTCCCTTCTCCATTTCCCCATCTCATGTCTCGACATTATTTCCCTACGAACTTTCTCACGGTAGTCCTCTATGGACACTGGAATCGATTTCAAAAAGGTGCAATCCATCCGGCTCTCTTTTATCTTCTTTCCTTACTAAAATATTCTTATCTTTTAAATTATGTTAAACTGCAATCTAGCATATAATTTTTGTCCTGTGGAGGAATCCATCCCTGGATGGTTGAGCCAGCAAAGAGGCATACCAATGGTCGTTTGAAGCAAAGGCTTCTAACCAGTTGGTCATTGCCAAAGGACGGATGTTCATCTCAGTGTTACTCTTTGTGTGCATCACTTATCGCTCCAGCAACCACCCTAGAATATTAGAGAGGTATGTAGATACTTTTTGTAGAACATGTGTTTGGCAAATGTCTAAAGTAACACCGATATTTATTTTACAATCTTTTTGCTCTAGAAATTAACGAAAGTCTTATTTCTAATTTAGGTGTACTTGACTGAACTTGTATAGAGAACATTTTAAATTACCGGTACAAAATTATTTACTTACCGTTTCTCTTTCAGGTTATGGGGAAACAAGTCAAAGAAGACCATATGCATTATCGTTTATAAATCTAATATGAATTATTGCGCTCATCACGAAAAGAACCACATGTGACAATCAAAATCATGTATCTTAATAGATGGCCATGCTAATGAATCTCCTTACACTTAACTGTGTGGGTTAAGTGTAGAATAAACTCTTCGTAGTGCTACTTCCGAATAGGGGCGTAAGCATGAATTAAGTTTAAGGGGGGCCAAAACCGGTAATTATCCATTAGGGGATCCAAACATGCTATTTTTTCACTAAAAATCATTTCTTAATCAGGCTTATGTATACAAAGTAGCTTGATGTAGCCTGCGTGGTTCGGGGGGGGGGGGGGCAAGGCCCCCCGCTGGCCCTGTTTCCGCCACTGCTTCCGAACATGCGATCGATCAAACCAGTCCCGTTATAAGTCGGTATGTTACAATTCATAGATTCTATATCTCTTCAAGTGCATTTCCGAGCTTATAAAACAACTGAATTATGTGAAACAATACATTGATTTCCTTTTGGCTAAAATACTATTGCCTTATCGGTTTCACTAATTTAGTTAGTTCACTAATTTTCTTACGAAATATCTTGATTTGATTTTGAATTGAGTGTCTACATATGAGAAAATAATGCTTTGTCGTAGCGAATTAATTTAATAGAATGAAAAATATAAAGTGTTTCCATATTTATATATTTATGAAAATTCCTTCCATTCTATCTAAAAAATAGACAGGCGCGGCAACGCGTGCCATTATGATCTAGTTATAATAAAAAAATATTATATATGCCACTTGTGGAATGGAAATAATTATGTTGTGACCCATAGTATTTCCAAAATAAATAAGTAATCATTCATTATGTGTATATCAACAAAGACGGGAAACTAGTTAAATATGGACATTTCTTCATCTATGCCTGTCGGAGGGTTACCCCCGAATAGGGTAAAGGCAAGTGGTAAAGGCAAGAGTCAGAAGAGAAGTTTGGTCGAGTAGCCGCCTACCCGGTACTTGCTACCCGGTCGACTTCTACTCGGTCTTACAAAAAGATGACCAGAAGGAGATATCAAGCAAGTTATATCTGTTCGAGTAGAAGAATTGGTCCGAGTAAGATTGGCGGGAACCTACTCGGGCCAGAAGTCAAATGAGCCGTTCTGACACAGGATCCCGCGTATCCCGGGTCCGTACTTGGCACTGTTCACAGCACTGTTCATCTGGGGACGGCGTGCCTGACAGCGACAGTGTGTCAGCAGGGCGTCGCAGGATAGGGGGGACCTACTCTGTGTTCGCACAGTGATAACAGACTGGTTACTTGGTTTTTCCCAACGACTTTATGCATCAGGACAAGCTTAGAAGCCAAAGCTGTCAGCGGGAACTCGAAAGAAGGACGATGTGCACACAATGTCGACACTTGTTTGTATTTGGCTGTATCCGGCAGGGCACCGGGTATATAAGGTGCCCAGCCGCCTCCTGCGCGAGGCACGAAGCATTGCGAGAACACTCGTAGAGATACTTGACCTAATTCTACCCGGAGAGAGAAGAGTGGCTACTCGGTAGCAAGAACATTTGTACTGTGGCTACTCGGTGAGACACCAGAATACATAGAGAAAGGCAGGAGTAGGGGTTTTACCTCCTCACGAGGGCCCTGAACCTGGGTAGATCGTGTTGTTTGCAGTGTTTGATCTTTACCTCACGCGTCTACTCGTCGCGTGATCCCTCCCCGAGCGCCTCCAGCGTCCTTCGTCCCCACATCTTTAGCCATCCTATGGCATCTGCCGTGACACCACCACGACAGTTGGCGCCCACCGTGGGGCAACCAGCGGCGCTGGCTGGAGTTTCCGTTCGGACGGGATCGATTTCTGCTACTGGAGAGCGTGTAGTCTGTGGCCTTGTCCACAGATTCGGCTCCTTCGACTTCGTCACCGACAACGCCGGCGATTTCGGCGGCAGGGCCATGCCGGAGGACGGCTCGGTGATCTCCTTCGGCGCGCACCTCGTCTACGTCGCCACCGTCGTCGACTGCGAGTACCCCGAGCTGGTGCATGACGCGGAGGATCCGCCTGCCGTTGTCGCCGCACGCGGGAGGCCGCTGGGCAGCTCCGCGGACGTCGCGGAGGTGATGGTAGCTGGCTTGGCTGCGGACGCCGGCACGGGTGCTCCTGGCGCTTCGGTCGTTGCTGAGGACCTTGCTGGCCCGAGCATTGGTGGCAGGACTCACCGGCCTTACGAGAAGGAGTGCAACCTCCCGCTTTCCACTACCCCGACTATCCCTGCGTCTGCTGCGCGCCCGGGCATGCCGCCTCCCCCCGACCTCGAGCTCCTGAGCATGAAGGAGCAGCTCGAGCGGCAACGCGAGGAGCTGCTCGTCGAGCAGGCGGAGTTGGACAAGATCAGGCTAGAGCTTAGCTTAGATCAGCTTGAGTACAACAAGGCTCACGGCTTCACGCCAGTCACTAGGAGAGCTAGCAGAGTACGCGCCACGCGGCGTAACCTAGGTGCCGAGATGACAACGGTTGTAGAGGCTCCCGCTCAGTCTGCCACCGCAAACACCTCCACTAGGCCTAGGTATAGCACCCCCGCCAAGACACTTAGAGCTGCTGAGGCTGTAGCCGCCGAGTTGCCGCATCTCGACGGCGACGCGCGCGCTAGGCAGCAAGAGAGGCTCAACGAGTTGGTATTAGAGGCTGCTAGGCAGAATGAGGAGTTCCGGAAAGCCAACCCGGGTGCTGGAGCCTCGCAGGTGGTGCACTCGCACGCGGCTAGATCTAACGATCAGGCCTCATCTCCGCATCCCAGCCGCGAGAAGAGCCGCAGCGGACGTTCTGGCAGAGATAGGCAAATGCAGGTGTACGACCCGGCTGCTGCCGCGAAACAGCTCGCTGTGCCGCAGCAGCCCGGTCAGGAACACAACGCTGCAAGAGCAGGCTCCCAAGCCCATAAAGCTCAAAGCCAGGCCCGAGGTGGAGCGCGCCCAGGTCCTTCTCAGCGTCCCGCTGCTCAGCCTACTCGGCAGAGGCAGCAGCCGCGCGCAGTGGCGCCAGTCGCCAACCCGGTGGAGCAGCCTGCAGCTGTGCAGGTGGATAGGTATGATGACGGCTATTCGGCCATGGAGATGGCTGGTTATGACATTCTGGACCGTGTTGGCGAGCGCGTGTTGGCGCCTGGAGATGCAAGGCACCAGCTGGACCGGATCAGCTTGTCGGCGCGGCTGGAGAACACGGGTCCTCCTGGCCCCGAGTGCTTTGGCCCGCGCATCATGAACGAGCCGTCCGTGAAGAACTTCCAGCTCGCAAGGGGCACCAAGAGTTACAACGGCAGCACCAAGCCGGAGGATTGGCTCAATGATTATGTCACCGCGGTTCATATCGCGAACGGCAACCGGAGATGGGCGGTGCGCTACGTCCCGCAGATGCTAGAGGGTCCAGCTCGCACTTGGCTCAACAACTTGCCCAAGAACAGCATCAATTGCTGGCTGGATTTCTCGGACGCCTTCATTAGCAACTTCACCAGCACATACAAGAGGCCGAATAGGCCACAACAGCTGTCCGCTTGCAGGCAGCGAGAAGATGAGACGGACCGCGAGTACCTTACTCGGTGGAGCACATTGAGGAACACCTGTGAAGGTGTGAACGAGGCCCAGGCCATCACTTGGTTTGCGCAGGGTTGCAGACATGGCAGTATGCTGTGGCAGAGGTTGCAGAGGGATATGCCAAACACTCTGGCAGAGACCATCAAGATTGCGGATCAGTACGTACTCGGTGATCCTACTCAGCCCCTGATGGACTCCTCTGAGCCGAGAAGAAACTTCCGCAACAGCAAGCGCAACGAGTTCCGCAACAAGCGCAGGGGTGACCGAATAGATACTCGGTACGACCCTGAAGAGGTGAATGCAGTGGCTGTTGGAGCTGGGGGTAGCCAAAGGCAAAAACCTGCTGGAGCCTACGGGCAGAACCAAAACCAGGGCCAGGGCAACAAGAAACCATTCCGTGCTCCTCAGTCGGGTAGCGGCAACTCGGAGCAGCCAAGGAAGTTCGTCTTCAACGACATGAAGGATGGTCCATGCAGTTTCCATACGCAGCATCCGTCGAGGCCTGCTAACCACACTACTCGGCAGTGAGAGTGGTGGGATGAGATCAAGAATGAAGGCCTGCCTCCTCCACCTCCTCTGCCAGCCGCAAATGCCAATGTGCAGCCTGCCCGCGCACCCGCAGCTCGGCCGCCAGTGTTCCCGAGAAGAGAAAATGTGAACCAAGTGGCTTTAGGAGCCAATCGTCATTTCAACAATGACGGCTATCGCAACAACAACAACAACTACAACCGCAACAACAACAGAGGCAACAACAACTACCAGGGCAACAACAACAACGGCAACAATGGGGGCGGAGGCTCAAACCAGTACCAAGAGCACCACGAGAGCTACATGATCTTCACCTCTGAGCCAGTCGACAAGCAATCACAGCACAAGCGCGCTATGGAGGTCAATGCAGTGAATCCTGCTGTCCCTCACTACATGTATTGGTGTGACCAAGAGATCAGGTGGTCCCGAGTAGATCATCCCAAGGTGATGCCCAACCCGGGTAGCTACGCCTTGGTGTTGGATCCTACCTTCCTGGGTCCCGAGAAGAATGTGAGGTTCAGCAAGGTGCTAATCGACAACGGCAGCAGCATCAACATCGTGTACAGAGACACACTCGAGAAGCTCGGCCTGGCCGAGAACATGCTGCTACCTAGCAAGACCACCTTCCATGGCATTGTGCCGGGAGTCTCGTGCAACCCGATTGGCCGAGTGTGGATAGATGTGCTATTCGGTACAAGGGAGAACTGCCGCACAGAGCGCCTGCAGTTTGAGGTGGTTGACCATAAGAGCCCGTACCATGCTCTACTCGGCAGGCCTGCTCTGAGCAAGTTCATGGCCTCTACCCACACGGCATATCTGAAGATGAAGATCCCTGGTCCCAATGGTGTGATTACCATTGCTGGTGATTACAAGAAGTCCATGGAGTGTGCCTCCACTGGTTCCCAGTTGGCGGAGTCGATGGTGATTGCTGCCGAGAAGAAGAAGATGTATGAGGTAGTGGCCATGGCGCAATCCGCGCAAGCTGGCGCGCAAGGCGTGCCGAGTACCCAACACGGGACCGCGTTCCAGGCATCTCAGGAAACCAAGAAGGTCCAGGTCGACCCCGAGTTCCCCGACCGCGTAGCCATCATTGGCTCCGGGTTGGCGGAGAAATAGGAAAGCGAGCTCATCCACTTCCTCCGTGAGAATCGGGACGTGTTCGCCTGGTCCAATGAAGATCTACCAGGAGTCCCGAGGGAGTTGGTTGAGCACTCATTACATGTGCGTCCTGACGCCAAGCCAGGGAAGCAGGCTATGCGCCGCTTCGGAGATGAGAGAAGGAAGGCCATTGGTGACCAGATCACCAAGCTGCTGATAAGCAACTTCATCATGGAGGTGCTGCATCCGGATTGGCTAGCCAACCCGGTCATGGTCGAGAAGAAGAAGGAGGATCCCAAGGCCGCTACTGCATGGCGCATGTGTGTCGACTACACCGACTTGAACAAGGCGTGCCCCAAGGATCCCTTCCCGCTACCTCGCATCGATCAGGTGATCGATTCCACTGCCGGTTGTGAACTGCTGTCTTTCATAGAAAGTTGGATTATCAGGAATAAGATAGACAAGTATCAAGTTCATCAAACCGCCTAGAAAGGCACGAAGTGCATCACAGAATTAAAGTGCGTTACAAGTTGCGACACCAGTATCAAGGGTGCACAGGCGCACCGTCAAAAGAATACTTGTTTCGAACAAAAGTATCAGACGATCGAGGTATTTCGATGGTAACTGCCTATTCGGCTTCCTGAGTAGGGTCCACGTCTTTGCCCTTGGCCTCCGGGTCTTGCTCCTGGACTTGCTCTTTGGCTTTATCGGCATCATCACCCGGATTCTTCAAGGCAGGACGGACAGGCGGAAGAACAGCTGGTGTAGAGGTGGTTGGCCCTGATCTTAACTCGGCCTCTCTCTTTGCAGTTTCTTCCCTCTTCCTGGCCGAGTCAGCAGCCCATTTCTCCAAAACATCAAAGGGCGGGGGTGTGTCCTCTGTAACGATTTTGCCTTCAGCATCGTATGCGCTCATAATTGTGTTCAGATCCATACTATCGGCCAAAGTGGTGGCCGAGTGGCGCACTGCGGACTGTATGGACTTGAAGTCCTTGGGTGTAAACTTGGAACCATCTGCCTTGAATTCTGGAAACCCGGATATTACCTTTGCCGGGTCAAGCTTCGGAAAGTAAGCCTTGGCCAGGGTAAAGGCCCAGGTCATACCAATCCGGCATGCCGAGCGTTTCCAGATTTCAATCCAGGCAGGCACAGTGGAGCAGGCTTGGATGAGATTTTCTTCACCCGGATATACCTCAGTAGGCCACTTCACGGCATCCAGTATAAACTTCGTGCCGGCAAAGAAAGTCCGGAGCACAGTCTTTAAGGTTCTAGCCTTGGCAATGGCATCCTCCTCTGGGGCCGCAAGGTTGGCACCTACAGTTGAAACAAAGGAAGAACGTATCAGTAATCCCGAGTATCATATAATAAAGTAAAGGCATGAAGTCAGTCGGCAGCAAATACTTACTAAGCAAGATGCGATAGGTATCGGTAACCTGGTCCAATAGTTTTTTCAGTGCGGTTTGAGCAGTAGTGCACTTCTTCTTGTATTTAGAAACATCCTTCTTCAAGGTTTCCATGTCAGCCTCAAGGGCTTCCCTACGCTTCACCTCTGCAAGAAGAAGTTGTTCGGTCTTGAGCAAAACTTCGTCAGACCGGGTCATCTGTGCCTGTAAAGAACAAGGGGCACAAGTATCAGTCGGGTATCATGGCAAGCCGACTATTGAATAAAGTACCAAGCATAACTTCAACAAAGTTATGCTCGGAACTTGGGGACTAAGTGTATACTGTGAGATATCAATTGTTGTTACCTGGTGCTCGGCGGCCATGCACTCCAGAATATTGCTCTCTGACGTCTTCATATTGAGGAGAGCGCTCATCAGTTCATCAAAGGTATCATTACCCGTATTAGAAGACCCGGGGCCTTGGAACCTCGGAGAAGGAGTTTT
This sequence comes from Alopecurus myosuroides, assembly GCA_028641055.1. Lineage (NCBI taxonomy): Eukaryota > Viridiplantae > Streptophyta > Magnoliopsida > Poales > Poaceae > Alopecurus > Alopecurus myosuroides. The sequence goes on along the minus strand of CM054062.1, from coordinate 270,692,187 downwards.
CTTCTTAGCAGAAGGCGGCCTCTGGGTCATTCGAATGTCGGAATCCGATGCTCCCTCTCCCGCACCCAGAGTTGCGGTTTTGCCCTTCTTGCTTGCATGAGAGGCTATCGGATACTCGGCTTCTTGTCTGGCCGGGTTTATTGGTGACGCTTGCTTTTCGCCGCTAGACGCGGCTGTTGTCTTATCAGCCAGGCTCCCCTTACCCGGGTCGTCGGTCTCCATATCCTCTTGGTCGCTAATAACGACCGTGGCCCTATATATGGTATGAGTGAGCAGTTAGTGTACAATTAGGAAAGGGTGACGAAGATGTGATAGAACATCAGGAAAGGGATTTTACCCGGTATTCACCGCAAAGTCCGAAGGGAATTCGCTGCTGGACCCGGGGGAAACTGAAAAGTATCAAGCAAGATTTCATAAGGGAATGATTCAGGAAAATCGTTTCGTCCGAGAAAGGATAGGGTAAATACCAGCGCGCCGAGTTGGAGACATTGAAATACCCGGGTTAAGAGCATCATCACCCGGGTTATTTCGAGTCGCTCTGCGCTTGGTCATCAGCGACTCCTTCAAATATGGCCAGTGGAATAACGTCAAGTTAGCTCATGTATATCATCAAAGGAACACGAATTGAATGCAAGGAGGCGATATGAAACCTGGAGGGCGGCCCCTCAGGGTTTCCTCTTAGATCCGACTTTGACTGTCGGCTCTACTTCCTCCTCGTCACTGGCGGATTCTACTTTGCCGTCGGTCTCTTCTCCTTCATCCTTGTCCTCTGACTCTGGAAGTTATCAAAGTCCCAGTTGGAAAATGAAGAGCGGGACATGATGAATTCAAGGGAATTGCGTGAAGTTCGAAACACACCTTCATCCGAGTTAATGCCCTCCTCTTGCTCCTCTGGGTTTTCGGAGTTAGGAGGAGTTTCAATCTTCCAAAAGGGATCATCAGCCTGGGAGGAAGGTATAAGAGTAAGGGTTATTAGTCATATCGAGTGGAAGGTGTGAAAGAAAGAATATGAAAATCGAGTCTTTACCTTGGGGGTTGGGTTTTCCCGAGTGAAGGGTTCTAATCCGGCTATGTTCTGGATTACCTCCATCTTCTCTGTCAAGAAGCTCTTGATAGTTTTGTTGGTATCTCCGGCTGCAAAGCTGTGGGTGGAGTACCGGAGCGAGTCCGTAGCGTGCCCTGAATACTCGCACATTAACTTAGTGCGGATGGAGTTGGGTTGGATCCGGAAATCGACCCAAGTTTTCACCAGGTTAAGCCCAATGAGACCTTGGGCCGACAAAACAGAGATTTTGGCTAATAAAGGCCGGATGGCCTCCCTGTCCGAGTCAGGGGCAAAGGCATTAAAAGACTCGGAGATATCGATAAGGCCTTCCGAGTAACCCGGCAGTTTCTTTTGGCCGGGTGGGGAGGTGTCTCGGCAGTAGAAGTACGAGAGTTGCCAGTGTTTGACGTGGGAGTTGAGAGTGAGGGGTGGCATCAGAGAATTCTTGCGGCGCTGGATAGAAACCCCGCCGCAAGCGAGAAGTGCCACGTCACCGCTTTCGCGGCACGGTTTGCACTGGAAAAGCTCGACAAAAAGAGCCAAACTTGGCGGAGTGCACAAGTATGACTCGGAGAGAACGATGAAGTGGGAGATATTTAATACGGAATTAGGCCCTATGTCAAAAATGCGAAGGCCATAATGGCTTAGAATATCGCGGAAGAAAGGGTGACCCGGAGGACGGAAGCCCCGGGTCACGTGTTCCACGAAACATATTACCTCGTCCTTCGCCGGGGTAGGCCGGGTCTCGTTGCCCGGCACCCTCCAGTGGATCTCCTTTTGAGGGGGTAGAACCCCTAACTCGGCCAGTTCTTCTAACTTGGCCTTGGTGACCGAAGATCGCGCCCAGTTGGCGGATATGGAATTGGTGGTCTTGGCCTTGGCTGGAGTTTTTCCCTGCTTTTTGGGAGCCATGTGATTGACCTGCAAAGCACAAGGTAGAAGGATACAAGGAATAAGATCCGGAAACCATAAATGGGTCGAGTATTGGTGAGTGGCATTGAGATAATATAGAAGTTACATACTATCCGGGTGTCATTTCGTGGAGCAAGGTTCAAGCTATCCGGGTATGAAGCGTCATTATAAAAATCATAGAGGCTTATGCATTGAAAGAATGTTTGAGGGTGATGGATGGTTACACGGGTACCTATTACGAATAAAGGGAGTCGGAAAAGGGAAGATTTTCCGGATGATAGAGGTGAGGGCGGAAAAATTGGGCGGCCCGAGCCCAGGTTAGAGATTCTATTTCTGGATTTGTGGCAAAATTAGCAGCTATGGGAAGTAGGGGAGTAAAGCAAAGTTAATATCTAATCCATTGGATGAACTAGAGTGAGTACAAGTAACTTAATTCGTCATGACCGGGAAAATGACCGGCGGGTTGACCTAGATCTAATCTGAAGAAATCGAGAAATTGCGGAGGCCAGTTAACGGGTATGAGAGGCTTACTGGAGGAGATCGAAGCGAAGCTCGACAAAGGCAAATAGCGCAAGATTGATGCCCCTTTGCGATTCCCGGCGGGCCGGTCGGGGGTTTGGCGGCGGATCTTGGCGGCGGTGCAGGGTGTGCCGTGGCGGAGCGTAGCCGGCGGCCAGTGGGCTCCGGTGATGCGCGCGGGATTTTCGTGGTGGCCCTCTGTGAACTTGAGCGCGGAGGAAGAAAGAAAGAGGAATGGGGGGAAGTGAGCCGGTGGGGTTAGGGTTACCCCTGCGACCATATTTATAATGGTTCATGTGGATAAGATTGGTTCCACGAGCGGGAGCCGGGGATTACGGAGTAACGGCTATCTGTTTGAGTCTTGCGAAATGCGCTTTAAGTGTTGAACGTGATATCTGGGTAGAAATAAGAAAGAGATATTCTTCATAATATCAAAATCAATTATCGAGTAAAGTGCAGGATCTTGACACTTTTATCAGGGCTTAGACCCGGAAAGCTAAGCCGGGTATTTGGAGAGGAGCCGGGTTACTATATGGCCACTGTGGAGTTGGGCCTAGCTGTTTATTGAAGCGTTTTAACCCGGCCTTCATGCATTTGGGCATTTGATGTCTTTTCAGGGAATAGCAAGCGCTTCAAGGAAGGATCCGTGAAGCCCAAGCTATTCTGGGGACTACTGATGGAGGGATGCTAACCCGGTAGGCCAACTCCAAGGCATAACCCGGCCGAAAGGACGCTGCGCAAGATCCGGCTAAGGGTAAAGCAACTTCTGGAAGGCCCAAGTTTGTAGGCCTCGTAACCCGGATTGTGGGTTACGGTAAAGGAAAGTTAGAGTTTGTATGCGGTGTCCGGGTAGGATTCAGGGTGCGCCTTGGAGAGTAAGCCAGGGGGTACGGGTGCTTTATAAACCGACCCCTAGGCCTAGTTGAGAGAGATCTAAGAACCCTAGTAGTACCGTTTAATATCGAGCATCCAGTGTATACGAAAGATCGAGTTAATACATTGAGATCGGAGACTCGGCGACTTGATTGCCGGCTACTAGATCGAGTTCCATCATGTTTTCCTCTGAGCTAAACCCTCTCCCAAACGCCTGTGTCGTCTTGCCCCAAGATCAGTTACCCCCGGTAACGTCTGCCGTGATAACCCCACGACATCCACCACCACCTCGTCCCAACACAAACCAGGCAATGGTGCGCGCTCCCCCGCCTAAGGCCTTCAACTCCAACAACAGGCCTGTCGGGAGGACCGCGAGGGTGAATCATGTCAAGATCGACAAAGCTGAGGAAGCTCCTGACGTCGTTCTCGGTACATTTCCCGTAAACTCTAACCCAGCTAAAGTGTTGTTTGATACCGGAGCATCACATTCTTTCGTGTCAAAGATCTTTGCGACAGCAATTAAGCTCCCTTTTGTTGGTTTGGGTTCCCCGCTAGTGGTAATCTCCCCTGGAGCAACTATGCAAACGTCCAAGATCAGTCACAGAAATCAAATTCTAATTGGAGGCCACATATTCCTTGCTTCTCTCATACTGCTTGGCAATTCTGACATTGATGTCATTCTTGGTATGGATTGGATGAAAGCCAATAAAGCTAGAATTGACTGTGCTCAGAAGTCAATAACTCTGTTCCACCCCTCTGGCCAGATAGTCTATTCTCCAAATGAATCAAGTTCCTTTCAGCTATGCAACCTCGATGCAAAACCTCTACCTTCACTTGAAAATGTTCCGGTGGTTTGCGAATTCCCTGACGTCTTTCCAGAAGAGTTGCCAGGGATGCCTCCGGACAGAGCTGTTGAGTTCGTGATCGAGCTTGAGCCAGGTACTGCTCCAATCTCTAAGCATCCCTATAAGATAGGAACTCCCGAGCTGAAGTTGTTGAAGGAACAAATTGATATGTACATGGAAAAAGGTTACATTCAACCTAGTTCCTCGGCTTGGGGTTGCCCAACTCTGTTCGTTGCGAAGAAGGATCACACAAAGAGACTCGTTGTTGACTATCGTCCTCTTAACGAGAAAACCATCAAAAACAAGTATCCAATTCCTCGTATTGATGATCTTTTTGACCAACTTGCTGGAGCCTCAATATTCTCAAAGTTGGACTTGAGAATGGGTTACCATCAAATAAAGATCAGAAAAGAGGATATTCCAAAAACAGCCTTCACCACTCGCTACGGTCTATATGAATTCACCGTCATGTCCTTTGGTCTCACCAATGCACCGGCGACATTCTCTCGACTCATGAATTCTGTCTTCCATGAATACCTCGACAAGTTCGTTGTGGTATATCTCGATGACATTCTTGTCTACTCAAAATCCGAGGAAGAGCATGAAGAACATCTTCGTCTCACTCTCATGAAACTTCGCGAGCATCGTCTATATGCCAAGTTCTCCAAATGTGAGTTCTGGATTCCAGAAGTTGCTTACCTTGGTCATGTCATCTCCGCCAAGGGCATAGCCATTGATCCAGAAAAGGTTAAAGCAATTGTTGATTGGAAACCTCCAAAGACTGAAGCAAGTAAGAAGTTTTCTTGGCTTGGCTAGCTATTGCCGTCGTTTCGTCCAAAACTTTTCCAAGATTGCCAAACCTCTCACTGACCTCACAAAGAAGGACAAGAAGTTCGTTTGGTCTGCACAATGTGATGAAAGTTTCAATCTCCTGAAGACTAAACTCACTTCTACACCAGTTCTGGTTGGTCCAGATCCTACCAAACCTTTCCAAATATTCTGTGACGCTTCTCTCCAAGGTCTAGGTGCAGTTCTTATGCAAGAACGTCAAGTTGTGGCTTATGCTTCACGTCAGTTGAACGCACATGAGCTCAATTATCCCACTCATGACCTTGAACTTGCAGCAGTTGTGTTTGCCCTCAAGAAATGGAGACAATACTTGTTGGGTAATCGCACTGAAATCTTTTCCGATCATAAGAGCCTGAAATACATCTTCACTCAACCAGATCTAAACCTCAGGCAAAGGAGATGGATTGAAAAGATTAAAGACGTTGATCTCACCATTTCTTACACTCCAGGCAAGGCTAATGTTACGGCCGATGCTCTCAGTCGCAAGTCGTATTGCAATAACCTCATGATCATGGAAAGCCAACCTCCACTTCATGAAGAATTCCAGAAACTGAACCTTGGTCTTGTCCCTCAAGGCTATCTTGCAAACTTGACAGCCAGTCCAACTCTCGAGGACAAGATTCGTGCTGAACAACTTCGTGATGCTGAAATCAAGAAGATGGCAGAACACATCAAAGAAGGCAAGGAGAAATTTAAGTCCTTCTCAATCGATGACAAGGGAACTGTGTTCTTCGAAGGATGCATTGCAGTTCCTCAAGTTCAAAGTCTCAAAGATGTCATTCTCAAGGAGGCTCGTGAAACTCCTCTCTCCATACACCCTGGAAGTACAAAGATGTACCAGGATCTCAAAACACTGTATTGGTGGCCTGGCATGAAACGTGAAATTGCTCAATACGTTTCTGAATGCGACGTTTGTCAACATGTTAAGGCAGTCCATCAGAAAACAGCCGGTCTACTCCAACCTCTGAAAATCCCTGAGTGGAAGTGGGACATGATTGAAATGGACTTCGTCACTGGTTTTCCAAAGTCCAAGAAGGGCAACGATGCAATCTTCGTTGTTATTGATCGTCTCACTAAAGTAGCTCACTTCTTTGCTGTCAAAGAAACCATCTCAGCTAGCCAGTTAGCAGAGCTCTACATAGCAAAGATTGTTCCTCTTCATGGTGTTCCATTGGAAATAAGCTCAGACCGTGGAAGCATCTTCACTTCTCATTTCTGGAAAAGCTTTCAAGAAGCTTTGGGCACCAAACTTCTGTTCAGCACAGCTTATCACCCTCAGTCTCAAGGGCAAGTCGAAAGAGTCAATCAGATTCTCGAGGATATGCTCAGAGCATGTGGTATCTCTTTTGGCATGAAATGGGAGGAATGCCTTCCATATGCTGAATTCTCCTACAACAACAGCTTCCAGGCAAGCCTAGGCATGGCACCATTTGAGGCTCTCTATGGCCGCAGATGCAGGAGTCCAATCAATTGGTCTGGAGCTGGTGAACGTTCACTCTTAGGCCCTGACATTGTTAAGGAAGCCGAAGAAAAAGTTCGCATCATTCGTGACAATCTCAAGATTGCTCAGTCTCGTCAGAAAAGCTACTATGACAGCAAGCACAGGGATATGGTTTATGCACCTGGTGACAAAGCATATCTCCGTGTAACTCCCCTCAGAGGCACTCATCGTTTTGTTGTCAAAGGAAAGCTTGCACCAAGATACATTGGTCCTTTCAATATTCTCTCAAGGCGTGCAGAAAATGCCTATCGTCTTGAACTTCCTGAAAAACTATCCAAGGTGCACGATGTGTTTCATGTGTCACAGCTCAAGAGGTGTTTCAAAGATCCAGATCGTGCAGTTGATCATGATTCCATTGAACTGCAAGATGATCTATCTTATAAGGAGCACCCTATTCGAATTCTCGATGAGACCGAGCGTAAGACTCGCAACAAGAGCACCAAGTTCTTGAAAGTGCAGTGGTCCCATCATTCCGATAAAGAGGCAACGTGGGAGACCGAAGAGGATCTTCGCAAGAAGTATCCGGACCTTTTCCCTTCTCAGTAGGAATCTCGGGGCGCGATTCCTTCAAGGGGGGGCGTTTTGTAACATCCCAAGTATGAAAATCACCTTTAGAATGTTTTCTAATTGTTATTTTATGTTTTGCATCATGGCATCTTAATCATTGCAATTGTTTTCCAATTGTTTGCATTTGTTTTCCCTTGTTTTCTATTTGAATTTTCAAATCAAATTTCAAATATTTGTTCATACTTGTGCTGTTACAATTTTCAAATAAAAATATTCAAATAAAACATTCATTTGTTTCCATTAAAATGGAAAGCTCAAACTATTAATTTGTTCTTTTTAATAATTCACTTAATTCAATTTGCATTCAAATTCAAATAAAATTCCAAACAGCAACCATTTGAAATTTATGGAAATTACAAATCACTCCAATCATTTGTTTCAAATAAACATGAATTTTAAAAAGCTTTTAAATTGCTTAAGTTTCAATTAATCACTTAATTCAAATATCCAATTAAATTCAATTATTTTCCAAACAGCAACATAAATCAAAAAATTTGAAAACAAAAGATTGCACAATGTTGCTGTTGCAATAAACAATCTATAAAAATTTATCCCTAAATTTTTCTAACCACTAACACCTTTTCTTTTCTTCCTTTTCAAATCTGCAAAAAAAAAACAGAAAGAAAAATAAAGAAAGGAGAGGGGCAGGCCAGCAAGTGGGCTGCGCCCACCAGCCAGGCCCAGCCCACGGCCTGGTACCCCTTACCTCCCTTTCTTCCTCCTATACGGCAGCCATCTGCCGCTGTCCACGTCGACAGCAGCGAGCAGCAGACGGCTGCGAGCTCGCTCCCCTCCTCCTTATAAACCCTAGGCCTCGAGCTCTGCCCTAGCTCCTCCACCTCCTTCTCCCTCGAGCGCCGCCGATTTCTTCTCTCTTTCCGCTCGCTGCTCCTCTCTGTATCTCTGAACCACCGCCACCACCGTGTCTGAATTCCGATGATCGCCGTCGATCTGCTTCCCCTCCTCGCTGGCTAACGGCGGGAATCGTTTCCCCGTTGCCTCCTCGACCGCCTCGACACCACAGCAGCCACGGAGACCCTCTGCAACGCCGCCGCCGTCCGTGCTGTTGTCGCCGTCGTCCACCTCTACCCCGAGCCCCTGCCACGGCGACATCGCCGGTGAGCTTTCCCTCTGTCCACCTTCCTCCCTCTTCCTTCTCTGCATCTGCACACCCTAGCACGCACTCGTCCACGGCACGAGCAGCGCAACAGCAGCTCGCCGCCGGCCACCGTCGCCTCGTCGAGTTTCAGTAACGCGCCCAGATCTGAACCTTAACCTCCCTGTACCTGCTTACCTGACAAGAATTTCGAGCCAGCGCAGTGGCAGCAGCGCTGCTCGCGCGAGCCCAAGCCCAGGGTTTGAGTCCCCCCTCCCGCAGAATAAAATCCACACTTTTTCGCGCAAGCGCTGACAGGCAGGCCCCCCTGTCAGCGACCCTGCGGCCATGCAAGCGCCACGTGAGCACCGCGGAGGCCAGGGCCCACTGGCAGTGGCCTATTCTAGGTCACTGCGCGGTGTAAAAATGTTTTCTGCCTTTTTCTTTTTAATTTAAGTCCAAAGTATTTACAGTTTAGTCCCTGTTTTAAAATTACAAATAACTTTGGATTTACAACTTCACATAAAATAAATGAAATATGTATACTGAACCAAATTTAATTCTCTCCCTATTTAAATCATTTGTTTTCTGTTTTGAACTTTGCAAATGTTTGCTAAATTCAAATTCAAACAACTCCTTTTAAATTTGGTTAAATTGATAACTAATTCAAACTTAATTCAATTGTCACATATAAAATATGTTTTCCATGCCATTTTGAACCACCTTTTCAAATATAAAATTTGTTTCATGTTTTGGATAATTAAAATTGGTTAAATAATTTAAACCTTGTTTAAATCATTTAAATTTGCTAAATTCATAACTTGCTCAAATTAAATTATTTTTGAACTTATAAAATATGTTTTCAAACCAGAAAAGTATAAACTTTTCAAATATGAATTTTATTAAATGTTTTGAACAAATAAAAATTCAAATAAATTCATAATTGAATTAAATTCATTTAAATCTTGTTTAAACTTGTTTAATTCATAATTAATTCATCTTAATTCCTTTTTCAATAATTGAAACATGTATTCCACCTAAAATTTTGTGTTCTTTTCAAATATGAATTTTGTTATTTATTTTGAACAATTGAAATTGGTGAAAACAACAAATGCTTGTGTAACTCCTTTAAGAAGCAACTTTTCATAACTTAATAAATAAAATTTCAAACTTGGTAAACTTCATTTCAAATTGATGCTATTGTTGTTTTCTTTCTGTTTTCCTCATCCATGCATCATGCTAATCCACTTTCACATGTTGGTCAGTTGTAAATCATTTAATCCAACCTTAACTCATGGACTTTTCCATATGCAATCCAATTGCATATGGGTGCATTTAATTGTGTTATCATGTCAACTAGCTTATTTTGATGCATCAGTTAAATTGCCATGCATCATCCCATGATTGTGCATTATGCCATGTTATTGATTGTTTGTCTCTCTGCGTTGTTTGTTTGCTTCTTCTCGAATAGACGACGACGTTGAGACAGACGAGGTTTACGACACTACTTCTGAGGAGTTAGCTCAGTACCAGGCTACTGAGTTTGCAGGCAAGTATTCACTCACATGAACCATTGTGTTCCCTTCCACACTGGATACCGATACTTTCCGTTGTCTATTTCTGCTAGCCTTATGAATCGTTGCTTGTGTTCGATCCTATCACATGTTATCCTGTAACCCTGATATAGCCTCACCTCCACACCTATAACCCTGTTGCTTGTTGCCCGTGTCTTACTAGCATGCTTAGGGTTGTTTATGCTCGAGTCTGTTGTCCGTTACTTCTGTTACCTTATTTATTATGTTCTGGGGCTCGATGTTTAAACAATCAACCTGTTAATGTTATGGTTGCTAATAATTTGATGATAAGGCACCGGCAGGAGGCCCGGCGTGGTTTTGAGGCCTGCTAGTGTCGACCCTAATTAGGAAAAGGGTCTTGTCTACTGATCCATGATGAGCGCACTATCCGCATGTGGGAAGCGTGTATGGGCGCCCCCCTCAATTTGACTCGATTTGCATCTCGTCCAAATCGCCACAATTAGTTCGGGCTTTCCATTTGATGCATGCATATGCAGGTACGAACCCGAGGCCAGGGTGGAACTTTTGTAGTCGGCATTTAGGGCGGCGTGGTCTTCCAGTGCTATGAGGGTCCCCCTTTTCTTCGTGGGGGCTCGATTAGCCGCGCACGCACAGCACGTGGTTCTTTGGGCTTGATGCGAAGAGGAGTTGAGTTGTGTTGAGTGCCCCGCTTGGTGGGAGGCATTCCATCTGGCGGGTTATTCTTACGTGTACGGCCAAATTGGTGCACCCCTGCAGGGTTAAATCTTCTCGAGAAGTCGTGTTTTCCGCGGTTATGGTTGACTTGGTGAAAGTACTGGCTAACAAGTACTCAGAACAACTTACACCTAACTAATGATAACTTGACTAGTAATAGGCTTATTGACACAACAACATTGAACCATCACTAATCCAACTGTGTGAGTTATCCTTGGATTGCTTCTTTGGATAAGGGGCGAGATCCAGGATGGGTTTGTTTGGAGTTAGTTGTAGTTGGTTACGATACGCTATCTTATCTCCTTTCTGTTAGCCGGAAGTTGTAGCATGTATCTGTAGTTGGTTAGTGCAGCCCGCTGCCGCATCTTTTGTATCACCCTTTCTTCCGTTGAACCCAAAGCATCTGTGCTTGGTGTTGACGGGTATATTTTGGTATCTTGTGAGTTTGCTTGCCAGTACGTTTATGTACTGACCCCTTTGGGGCTGTGGTTTCCGCAGACTACGTTTCCGAGGATCCCCATGGAGGCTACTACGTGGAGTATGACGAGGCTGCTGACGAGTAGATAGCGGACCCGGGCAGGATCCGAGACTACGTGGATGGGCTCCGTCTTTTCGTTTCCGGCCTCTTAGGCCTATTTGGATCTTGTCTGTACTCAGACATTCTGGATGCTTCCGCTGTGTTGTAATGATGATATGTTGGGACATGTGTCCTCTGGATGATTGTATTTGCTATCTCTGCTCTAGTGAGAGCTATTTGCAACTTATTTCTATTTATTTGTGTCTTAGAGATCTGTTGTGCTATCATTTTGTTAAACGCCGTTGACGTACCATGTGTGAATGGTATGAAGTACGTCAATGGTAGTATCCTGATTTCTATGGGATGGTTTACGTAGACGATGAACAGTAGGGGTTGGTTGTCACACATACGTGTGTTGGCCTACTCGTAAGAGATGCGGGTGCCGGTAAGCCCCGTAATCCAATCAACTACTGTTCACCGGAACTGCGAGTATCCTCTAGAAGTCCGGGTGCGACACTCATCATCTGTATGCATATACTCATATTTTAAACATGGAATTAGGAGCCGCTAAAAGTAACCCAAAAATAGAAATTAGATATTTGCATTTCTCGTCTATATTCATTGAACCAGCAAGTAAATTTCAAGGTTTGCATTACACGATGAGAAGAACTTGAAAAACATAAAAAGCAGGCAGGCAATCCCAATAGAATCATGTGCCACTGCCCGTTCGAGAAAGTATGTGCACTGCTACATTTCCTCTTGCATCGAAATATGCCACCAAGAGCTCTCCAAGAAAGTCGTTTTGAAGCAAATATTAAATTATCATCAAGGGGTAATATAATTAAACATGAAATCACACGCATAACACAACATAATTGCTAACACACCGAAAAAACTTTCTCAAGAGTTCTTGGTTACCCTGAAGGACGACGGATATGGTAGGCAGAGAAAGGAGACTATTTCCTCCATGGTGAGTATAGACTCACATTGCAAACATGGAATTAGGAGCAGTTAAAAACAACTCAACAACAAAATATTATCTCTTCGCATATAGTTTATCTACATTAAGTACAATAAGATAGTTTATCTTATAGCTAATTTGAATCAACAAGTCAAACCTCAAGGGTCACATTACAAAACTAGACGAATGTTTTCTAAATGAATCTATGGCCTGCAATCCCATTGGCGGAATCTGCAACAAAGAGATCTCCAAGCAATATGAATTGAAAGAGTTGAAGGAAAAGTTAACCGACAACCCGGAACTATTAGACTTAGAGATAAGCCGACGTACATAACGCAAATGAAGAATTGAACTGCTAACGCAACAGCCAAACTATTTATAGAGTTCTTGGTCATCCCCGTGGATGTCGGATAGGGTACACGGAGAAAGGAAGTGTGATTGTTCCCTCCATTGTGTGTGCGATTGTACTAGAAAATGGGTGTCCCTTTCGATGGAGGGAGCAAATTAGGTGTTTCTAGGTGTGGAAGAGGTGGTATTTGTTAATAATAACTTACTTTTAATATGTGTTTTATGTGTTTGTATTGTTAGATAATAAATTCCCCAATTTAAATGTTGCCTTTTTGCAGATATGCCATTAATATATATCTCTCTCTTAAACCCCTTATCTCACCCAACCCTAAAACCAATTTAGGTTCCCACACACAAAGTTTGAATGAGCAAAATGAGTCAAGACCATGTGAAATTGGGTCCACGGGTCCCTCCAGCTGCCACACTAATCCCTGCCGCAAAAAACAACTAGGAAGACAAACATAGGAGAGATTAGGGTTAATTTATTTAGGGATTTTGTCATGCGGCTTGAGTTATACATCGTCTATGAGTTCTATGTTTGTTTCATAATTTTCCCACCATAGTAATCAAACTGGAAATTTATTATTAACCGAGTCACAACATTGATCTCGGGAGGCATTATCGCCTTTTCATGGATGCAACTCGCTACAAGTCTAAAATATTAGGTAGACAGACGAATCAGAAGGTCCACTGTTTTTGCAGTAGGGCAAGCTGAGGGTAGTAATTCACATTTCGGATAACAACCTCATCCTCCATGGACATACCCTTCTATTATGGATCCAATTATTTCTTCTCATTTATAATCATTATTTCCTAATGGTATTTCCTCGTCGTTGCCTTGCTTAGACTTCATCCATGTTGAACTTGGTCATCTCCTTTCCTAAAGGTACATTTGGTTCAACATAATTTCTTTCCCATAGTTTCACTCCTCACATATGCACATAGAAATATCTATCCCCAAAATAGAATTTAGGGACCGTATAGGATTCAAAATACAAATATTTTTTAGGCACAACATTTTCTAAGGGATTACAACATAAAATATGATAGAAAATTTATTAATATCTAACCCAAAACTGCAGTGATTTATGCTTTGCATCACTCTAAAAAAATTTGATGGCTAAAGTATAACTAAAATATGTGAAAAAAGTAGAACTCATCAAGAACAACAGAGCCTTAACCATCGTGGATCATTCCATAACTCATGAAGAACTACTCTACATTTAAAATCAGATTTAATATCTCTAAGGTAAGGATTACACCATTCTATTTTTGTACCCCCATTAATTATTCGTAGTAGCTGAACTTGGTTGTACAAATCAATACAACAGTGATTATTAATCCTACAAGTTTTCTTTAGATTCATCAAACATATCCTAAAAGTTCTCCAAAAATGCATGCATCATTTTTAGAGGTTTATTTCAATTAATACAATTTTCACCTATCAATTACCAAGTAAAAATTGATAGTCACATTTCACGTTCAAAAGGTAATGAAGACTTTGAAATTAATTAGGGATATTAAAACATAGACAAAAGGGTGCTCTCTCACGGTCTAAGTAATTTAAGCCGTCCAATTGATCTACGTGGACGTTTTTGGCCATCCATGTTGTCCCTAGCGATGCTTCTCTGGATGTCAAATTCGACTTCCATCGTTAACTGGGCCCGTATATCACTAAGGCCCATCTACAAGCTGCCTACTTGAACTGACGAGCACGAAGAGAAGCTGATTCGCCGCCGTCCAGGAAGGCATCAAAGGTTCTGTTCTCCTGCTGCGGCGTGGGCGACGGGAGCAGAGGCGTCACACCGACAATTGAAGTGAGGGGCTCACCTCCAGCTAATCCCGGTGCGTCACTCTATTTTTGTTACCGGCATGGCACTTTCCCTTCCCCATTTCCCCATCTCATGTCTCGACATTATTTCCCTACGACCTTTCTCACGGTAGTCCTCTATGGACACTGGAATCGATTTCAAAAAGGTGCAATCCATCCGGCTCTCTTTTATCTTCTTTCCTTACTAAAATATTCTTATCTTTTAAATTATGTTAAACTGCAATCTAGCATATAATTTTTGTCCTGTGGAGGAATCCATCCCTGGATGGTTGAGCCAGCAAAGAGGCATACCAATGGTCGTTTGAAGCAAAGGCTTCTAACCAGTTGGTCATTGCCAAAGGACGGATGTTCATCTCAGTGGTACTCTTTGTGTGCATCACTTATCGCTCCAGCAACCACCCTAGAATATTAGAGAGGTATGTAGATACTTTTTGTAGAACATGTGTTTGGCAAATGTCTAAAGTAACACCGATATTTATTTTACAATCTTTTTACTCTAGAAATTAACGAAAGTCTTATTTCTAATTTAGGTGTACTTGACTGAACTTGTATAGAGAACATTTTAAATTACCGGTACAAAATTATTTACTTACCGTTTCTCTTTCAGGTTATGGGGAAACAAGTCAAAGAAGACCATATGCATTATCGTTTATAAATCTAATATGAATGATTGCGCTCATCACGAAAAGAACCACATGTGACAATCAAAATCATGTATCTTAATAGATGGCCATGCTAATGAATCTCCTTACACTTAACTGTGTGGGTTAAGTGTAGAATAAACTCTTCGTAGTGCTACTTCCGAATAGGGGCGTAAGCATGAATTAAGTTTAAGGGGGGCCAAAACCGGTAATTATCCATTAGGGGGATCCAAACATGCTATTTTTTCACTAAAAATCATTTCTTAATCAGGCTTATGTATACAAAGTAGCTTGATGTAGCCTGCGTGGTTGGGGGGGGGGGGCAAGGCCCCCCGCTGGCCCTGTTTCCGCCACTGCTTCCGAACATGCGATCGATCAAACCAGTCCCGTTATAAGTCGGTATGTTACAATTCATAGATTCTATATCTCTTCAAGTGCATTTCCGAGCTTATAAAACAACTGAATTATGTGAAACAATACATTGATTTCCTTTTGGCTAAAATACTATTGCCTTATCGGTTTCACTAATTTAGTTAGTTCACTAATTTTCTTACGAAATATCTTGATTTGATTTTGAATTGAGTGTCTACATATGAGAAAATAATGCTTTGTCGTAGCGAATTAATTTAATAGAATGGAAAATATAAAGTGTTTCCATATTTATATATTTATGAAAATTCATTCCATTCTATCTAAAAAATAGACAGGCGCGGCAACGCGTGCCATTATGATCTAGTTATAATAAAAAATATATTATATTTGGCACTTGTGGAATGGAAATAATTATGTTGTGACCCATAGTATTTCCAAAATAAATAAGTAATCATTCATTATGTGTATATCAACAAAGACGGGAAAATAGTTAAATATGGACATTTCTTCATCTATGCCTGTCGGGGGGTTACCCCCGAGTAGGGTAAAGGCAAGTGGTAAAGGCAACAGTCAGAAGAGAAGTTTGGTCGAGTAGCCGACTACCCGGTACTTGCTACCCGGTCGACTGCTACTCGGTCTTACAAAAAGATGACCAGAAGGAGATATCAAGCAAGTTATATCTGTTCGAGTAGAAGAATTGGTCCGAGTAAGATTGGCGGGAACCTACTCGGGCCAGAAGTCAAAGGAGCCGTTCTGACACAGGATCCCGCGTATCCCGGGTCCGTACTTGGCACTGTTCACAGCACTGTTCATCTGGGGACGGCGTGCCTGACAGCGACAGTGTGTCAGCAGGGCGTCGCAGGATAGGGGGGACCTACTCTGTGTTCGCACAGTGATAACAGACTGGTTACTTGGTTTTGCCCAACGACTTTCTGCATCAGGACAAGCTTAGAAGCCAAAGCTGTCAGCGGGAACTCGGAAGAAGGACGGTGTGCACACAATGTCGACACTTGTTTGTATTTGGCTGTATCCGGCAGGGCACCGGGTATATAAGGTGCCCAGCCGCCTCCTGCGCGAGGCACGAAGCATTGCGAGAACACTCGTAGAGATTCTTGACCTAATTCTACCCGGAGAGAGAAGAGTGGCTACTCGGTATCAAGAACATTTGTAATGTGGCTACTCGGTGAGACACCAGAATACATAGAGAAAGGCAGGAGTAGGGGTTTTACCTCCTCACGAGGGCCCTGAACCTGGGTAGATCGTGTTGTTTGCAGTGTTTGATCTTCACCTCACGCGTCTACTCGTCGCGTGATCCCTCCCCGAGCGCCTCCAGCGTCCTTCGTCCCCACATCTTTAGCCATCCTATGGCATCTGCCGTGACACCACCACGACAGTTGGCGCCCACCATGGGGCAACCAGCGGCGCTGGCTGGAGTTTCTGTTCGGACGGGATCGATTTCTGCTACTGGAGAGCGTGTAGTCTGTGGCCTTGTCCACAGATTCGGCTCCTTCGACTTCGTCACCGACAATGCCGGCGATTTCGGCGGCAGGGCCATGCCGGAGGACGGCTCGGTGATCTCCTTCGGCGCGCACCTCGTCTACGTCGCCACCGTCGTCGACTGCGAGTACCCCGAGCTGGTGCATGACGCGGAGGATCCGCCTGCCGTTGTCGCCGCACGCGGGAGGCCGCTGGGCAGCTCCGCGGACGTCGCGGAGGTGATGGTAGCTGGCTTGGCTGCGGACGCCGGCACGGGTGCTCCTGGCGCTGCGGTCGTTGCTGAGGACCTTGCTGGCCCGAGCGTTGGTGGCAGGACTCACCGGCCTTACGAGAAGGAGTGCAACCTCCCGCTTTCCACTACCCCGACTATCCCTGCGTCTGCTGCGCGCCCGGGCATGCCGCCTCCCCCCGACCTCGAGCTCCTGAGCATGAAGGAGCAGCTCGAGCGGCAACGCCAGGAGCTGCTCGCCGAGCAGGCGGAGTTGGACAAGATCAGGCTAGAGCTTAGCTTAGATCAGCTTGAGTACAACAAGGCTCACGGCTTCACGCCAGTCACTAGGAGAGCTAGCAGAGTAGGCGCCACGCGGCGTAACCTAGGTGCCGAGATGGCAACGGTTGTAGAGGCTCCCGCTCAGTCTGCCACCGCAAACACCTCCACTAGGCCTAGGTATAGCACCCCCGCCAAGACACTTAGAGCTGCTGAGGCTGTAGCCGCCGAGTTGCCGCATCTCGACGGCGACGCGCGCGCTAGGCAGCAAGAGAGGCTCAACGAGTTGGTATTAGAGGCTGCTAGGCAGAATGAGGAGTTCCGGAAAGCCAACCCGGGTGCTGGAGCCTCGCAGGTGGTGCACTCGCACGCGGCTAGATCTAACGATCAGGCCTCATCTCTGCATCCCAGCCGCGAGAAGAGCCGCAGCGGACGTTCTGGCAGAGATAGGCAAATGCAGGTGTACGACCCGACTGCTGCCGCGAAACAGCTCGCTGTGCCGCAGCAGCCCGGTCAGGAACACAACGCTGCAAGAGCAGGCTCCCAAGCCCATAAAGCTCAAAGCCAGGCCCGAGGTGGAGCGCGCCCAGGTCCTTCTCAGCGTCCCGCTGCTCAGCCTACTCGGCAGAGGCAGCAGCCGCGCGCAGTGGCGCCAGTCGCCAACCCGGTGGAGCAGCCTGCAGCTGTGCAGGTGGATAGGTATGATGACGGCTATTCGGCCATGGAGATGGCTGGTTATGACATTCTGGACCGTGTTGGCGAGCACGTGTTGGCGCCTGGAGATGCAAGGCACCAGCTGGACCGGATCAGCTTGTCGGCGCGGCTGGAGAACACGGGTCCTCCTGGCCCCGAGTGCTTTGGCCCGCGCATCATGAACGAGCCGTCCGTGAAGAACTTCCAGCTCGCAAGGGGCACCAAGAGTTACAACGGCAGCACCAAGCCGGAGGATTGGCTCAATGATTATGTCACCGCGGTTCATATCGCGAACGGCAACCGGATATGGGCGGTGCGCTACGTCCCGCAGATGCTAGAGGGTCCAGCTCGCACTTGGCTCAACAACTTGCCCAAGAACAGCATCAATTGCTGGCTGGATTTCTCGGACGCCTTCATCAGCAACTTCACCAGCACATACAAGAGGCCGAATAGGCCACAACAGCTGTCCGCTTGCAGGCAGCGAGAAGATGAGACGGACCGCGAGTACCTTACTCGGTGGAGCACATTGAGGAACACCTGTGAAGGTGTGAACGAGGCCCAGGCCATCACTTGGTTTGCGCAGGGTTGCAGACATGGCAGTATGATGTGGCAGAGGTTGCAGAGGGAGATGCCAAACACTCTGGCAGAGACCATCAAGATTGCGGATCAGTACGCACTCGGTGATCCTACTCAGCCCCTGATGGACTCCTCTGAGCCGAGAAGAAACTTCAGCAACAGCAAGCGCAACGAGTTCCGCAACAAGCGCAGGGGTGACCGAATAGATACTCGGTACGACCCTGAAGAGGTGAATGCAGTGGCTGTTGGAGCTGGGGGTAGCCAAAGGCAAAAACCTGCTGGAGCCTACGGGCAGAACCAGAACCAGGGCCAGGGCAACAAGAAACCATTCCGTGCTCCTCAGTCGGGTAGCGGCAACTCGGAGCAGCCAAGGAAGTTCGTCTTCAACGACATGAAGGATGGTCCATGCAGTTTCCATACGCAGCATCCGTCGAGGCCTGCTAACCACACTACTCGGCAGTGAGAGTGGTGGGATGAGATCAAGAATGAAGGCCTGCCTCCTCCACCTCCTCTACCAGCTGCAAATGCCAATGTGCAGCCTGCCCGCGCACCCGCAGCTCGGCCGCCAGTGTTCCCGAGAAGAGAAAATGTGAACCAAGTGGCTTTAGGAGCCAATCGTCATTTCAACAATGAGGGCTATCGCAACAACAACAACTACTACAACCGCAACAACAACAGAGGCAACAACAACTACCAGGGCAACAACAACAACGGCAACAATGGGGGCGGAGGCTCAAACCAGTACCAAGAGCACCACGAGAGCTACATGATCTTCACCTCTGAGCCAGTCGACAAGCAATCACAGCACAGGCGCGCTATGGAGGTCAATGCAGTGATTCATGCTGTCCCTCACTACATGTATTGGTGTGACCAAGAGATCAGGTGGTCCCGAGTAGATCAACCCAAGGTGATGCCCAACCCGGGTAGCTACGCCTTGGTGTTGGATCCTACCTTCCTGGGTCCCGAGAAGAATGTGAGGTTCAGCAAGGTGCTAATCGACAACGGCAGCAGCATCAACATCGTGTACAGAGACACACTCGAGAAGCTCGGCCTGGCCGAGAACATGCTGCTACCTAGCAAGACCACCTTCCATGGCATTGTGCCGGGAGTCTCGTGCAACCCGATTGGCCGAGTGTGGATAGATGTGCTATTCGGTACAAGGGAGAACTGCCGCACAGAGCGCCTGCAGTTTGAGGTGGTTGACCATAAGAGCCCGTACCATGCTCTACTCGGCAGGCCTGCTCTGAGCAAGTTCATGGCCTCTACCCACACGGCATATCTGAAGATGAAGATCCCTGGTCCCAATGGTGTGATTACCATTGCTGGTGATTACAAGAAGTCCATGGAGTGTGCCTCCGCTGGTTCCCAGTTGGCGGAGTCGATGGTGATTGCTGCCGAGAAGAAGAATATGTATGAGGTAGTGGCCATGGCGCAATCCGCGCAAGCTGGCGCGCAAGGCGTGCCGAGTACCCAACACGGGACCGCGTTCCAGGCATCTCAGGAAACCAAGAAGGTCCAGGTCGACCCCGAGTTCCCCGACCGCGTAGCCATCATTGGCTCCGGGTTGGCGGAGAAATAGGAAAGCGAGCTCATCCACTTCCTCCGTGAGAATCGGGACGTGTTCGCCTGGTCCAATGAAGATCTACCAGGAGTCCCGAGGGAGTTGGTTGAGCACTCATTACATGTGCGTCCTGACGCCAAGCCAGTGAAGCAGGCTATGCGCCGCTTCGGAGATGAGAGAAGGAAGGCCATTGGTGACCAGATCACCAAGCTGCTGATAAGCAACTTCATCATGGAGGTGCTGCATCCGGATTGGCTAGCCAACCCGGTCATGGTCGAGAAGAAGAAGGAGGATCCCAAGGCCGCTACTGCATGGCGCATGTGTGTCGACTACACCGACTTGAACAAGGCGTGCCCCAAGGATCCCTTCCCGCTACCTCGCATCGATCAGGTGATCGATTCCACTGCCGGTTGTGAACTGCTGTCTTTCATAGATGCCTACTCTGGTTTCCACCAGATTGCACTCAATCCTGCTGATCAAATAAAGACTGTTTTCATTACCCCGTACGGGGCTTATTGCTATCGTGTCATGTGTTTTGGCTTGAGGAATGCGGGTGCAACCTATCAGAGATGCATGCAAAAATGCTTGCACGACCAGCTCGGCAAGAATGTGCAGGTGTACGTAGATGACATTGTCATCAAAACGAATAAAACACATACTCTGCTTGCCGACCTGGAGGAAACCTTTGCTAACCTACGCAAGTATAAAATGAAGCTGAATCCGAGTAAATGCACCTTTGGTGTCCCGGCTGGCAAGCTACTCGGCTTCCTGGTGTCTAGTCGGGGCATTGAAGCCAATCCTTCAAAGATAAAAGCTATTGAGAGCATGTCTTTGCCGAGATCCCTGAAGGACGTGCAGAAATTCACTGGTTGCTTGGCATCTCTGAGCCGTTTCCTGGGCCGAATGGGCGAGAAGGCCCTGCCTCTATACCAGCTGATGAAGAAAAGTGACAAGTTTGTCTGGACTCCGCAAGCGGATGTGGCATTCAACGAGCTGAAGGCAATGCTGGCCAGCGCTCCCATCTTGGCTAGTCCGCTACCCAAGGAGCCAATGCTGCTGTACATTGCTGCCACTAACCGAGTAGTCAGTGTGGTGATTGTGGTGGAGCGAGAAGAAGAAGGCAAGAGTGTGCAGCGCCCAGTGTACTATCTCAGTGAAGTGCTGTCTAGCTCCAAGCAAAACTACCCGCATTACCAGAAGATGACCTATGGCGTGTACCTGGGCGCCAAGAAGCTAAAGCATTACTTCCAAGAGCATCCCATCACGGTTGTGAGCTCTGCGCCCATCTCGGATATCATGGGCAACAAGGAGGCGAGTGGCAGAGTAGCCAAGTGGGCAATCGAGCTGGCTGCGTATGCGCCCGCGTATGCGAGAAGAGAAGCTATCAAGTCTCAGATTCTGGCGGAGTTTCTGGTGGATTGGGCCGAGGTGCAGTATGAACCTCCTGCTCTAGTTTCTAATTACTGGAAGATGCACTTTGATGGCTCGAAGGTGAAGGAAGGCCTTGGTGCTGGCGTGGTGCTTACGTCACCCAAGCGAGATCAACTCAAGTATGTGCTGCAGATTCATTTCAAGGCGTCCAACAACGTAGCAGAGTACGAGGCAGTGGTGCATGGTTTGCGAGTAGCCAAGGAGGTTGGCGTGCAGCGCATTATATGCTATGGCGATTCAGATCTGGTGGTGCAGCAAGTCTCTGGCACCTGGGATGCTCTAGATGCCAACATGGCATCATATCGCTTCCTGGTACAGTCTATGACTGGATTCTTTGAAGGCTGCGAGTTCCAGCACATTCACTGAGCAGAGAACGAAGCGGAAGACGAGTTGTCCAAGTTGGGATCTTCTCGGCAATCCATCCCGGCGGGGGTTGCCTTGGAGCACTTGAGGAAGCCATCCATCAAGCCCTCCCCCAACTCGGAATCTATATTTGTTCCTTCTCTGCCAAGCGAGGAATCTGATCCCATGGAGATTGACTGGGAGAATGCTACAGGAAACCCGGGGACTGCTGCTCCCAACTCGGGGACTGCCATTCCTTACCCGGGGACTGCTGCTCCCAACTCGGGGACTGCCGTCCTCTACTCGGGGATTGCCATTCCTTACTCGGGGACTGCCAGTCCTTACTCGGGGACTGCCACTCCTTACTCGGGGACTGCCACTCCATACTCGGGGACTGTTGTCCTTAACCCGAGGACTGTCGCATTCATTGAGGAGGTCCTCGCCAATCGATCAGGGCTCCAGAGAAGTGCTCCCATCCCTAAAGAGCAACCAGAGGTGTCTGTCCCAATGGAAGTGGACGAACCAGTGTTTCCCACACGGGAGACACCGAGTTGGGCCATGCCCATATTATCCTTTCTAAGGGACGGTACTCTGCCAGAAGATGAAGTGGCCGCAAGACAGATTCAGAGAAGATCCAAGGGCTACACTATATTCCGAGATGTGCTGCACAAAAGAAGTGCCACCGGCGTGCTGCAACGTTGTATGAACCCAGAAGAAGGAGGAGAAATTCTGCTGGAAATACACCAAGGAGAGTGCGGGCACCACGCCTCTTCTCGGGCATTGGTCAAGAAAGCTTTTCGGCATGGCTTCTACTGGCTCACAGCTCTGCAGCAAGCTGAAGACATCGTGAGGAAGTGCAATGGCTGCCAGATGTTCGCGAGTAAGATTCACATGCCTGCTTCCGAGCTGAAGACAATTCCTATCACATGGCCGTTTGCCGTATGGTGCCTGGATATGGTTGGCCCCTTCAAGCCGGCCAAAGGCAACATGACACACATCTTGGTCATGGTGGACAAGTTCACCAAGTGGATCGAAGTGAAGCCCATTCGGAAGTGCGATGGGGCCACAGCTGTGAAATTCTTGAAGGATGTGATCCTGAGATATGGCTACCCGCACAGCATCATCACCGACAACGGCACAAATTTCGCAGAGGGGGCAATGGTGCGGTTCTGCAGAGATAAGCACATCCGACTAGATGTTGCGTCTGTTGCGCATCCAGCCTCCAATGGACAAGTGGAAAGAGCAAACGGCATGGTACTGGCAGGCATAAAGCCAAGGCTGATTGAGCCACTGCTGAAAACACCTGGGTGTTGGCTAGACGAGTTGCCAGCGGTGTTGTGGAGTCTAAGGACTACCCCTAACCGGTCAACCGGCTACACGCCATTCTTCTTGGTATACGGGGCTGAGGCCGTGTTGCCAATAGACTTGGAGCATGACTCCCCTCGAGTAACCCTCTACACTGAGGTAGAGGCGAGAGAAGCTCGAGAAGACGACGTTGACCTGCTCGAAGAAGCAAGAGAGCTTACTCTGTCACGTTCGGCTATCTACCAGCAAAACCTGCGGCGTTATCATAGCCGAAAGGTGAACCCAAGGGTTTTCCGAGAAGGAGACATGGTCCTTAGGCTTGTGCAGCGCACAGCCGGGATGCACAAACTGTCTCCTCCATGGGAAGGGCCCTTCATTGTGAGCAAAGCGCTGCACAACGATCCATACTATCTTGTAGATGCGCGCCCATCACAGGCGAACAGGGTAGATAAAGCTGGAGAGGAGTTCAAGCGCCCTTGGAATGTAGCCCTACTTCGTCGCTTTCATTCGTGAGCAAAGATGTGTATGTACTCTCAATTCTACTCCGTAATCTGAAATTGAACTCGGGGACTGCCCTCGTCCAAAATTGCTCTAAGTGTTTCTACTCGGCTTCACTTTTTGCCTATTCGGTTGCTCTACCTCAAAATTCAAAAGTACATTGAGTATTGTGTTTAAACCTACATGCCAACTCTTCGACTCTGCTGCTGTCCGAAACCCGGCTTCATGGCAAGCAAGAGAACAAGCAAAAGGTCAATGAGCACAAGAAAAATTGCTAAGGAAGAAAGGAGTGCAGGAACCGAGTAGGGTGCATTTACTACTGTTCTTTGTCTTGTCTTTTCGGCTAAGTGGTCGGCTGCGTTACTATGATTGTTTCTAAGCGGCTAAGTATTTGCAGCTCTACTCTTTGACTCTTGTGACTCGAATACCAAAAAATCAACAAGTTGCGGGTAGAGCTGAGACAAAAAGAGAGAGTGAATAAGAAATGCAACTCGGGGACTCGCATGATAACGCAACCCGGCATCGAGCCAAGGCTGAAGAAAATGATTAAGTTGAAAACAACAAGTGTGAATAAAAATGAGTAGCAAACGGCATAAATAGTTTGATACATTTGCACCCGGCATCCCGGGGATCTGATAAGTGTTTGAGGAATGAGCTGCAGGACAGATTCAGGTCGAGGCGGCGTTCTCGGTGCTGGCCTTAGTTGCCTCATCTTCAGTAGTGGCCTTGGTCGCGTCTGCCTCCGAGCTGGCGTCAACAGTCTTCGCAGCTTCGTCCTCGGCCCTGGCCTTGGTCGCGTCCGCTTCCAGGTTGACGGGGACAGTCTTCGCTAGCTCGGCGTCGGGCTCGGTGGCTTGGGCGCGAAGGCTGACGGTGTCGTCGAGGACAGCTCCTGACGAGGTGCCGAACTCGAGCGCGGAGGTGTCAATCGACATATTCTCGTTCTCGTCTTCCTCATCGCTACCCGCGACGACCGCGGCCTTCCCCTTCCCGGCCTTGTCACCAGGAGACTCGAAGCAGCTCAGGTCCAGCTCCTCTGTGTCCGTCTCTTCGTCTTCGTCCTCCTCCTCGCCTTCGTCCACCTCGGTGTCGGGCTCGGTGAGGCCGTCGATGAAGGTCGCAGTGTCAGCATACTGAGCGACCTCGTGAGCGACCAGCTGGCGGATAGCCACGCAGTCGGGATTCTTCTCCCACTTGGAGTCCTGGCGCATCTCACGGACAATCTACAGATTAAGGTTTTCATACCAGCTGGTGATAAATAGAAGCATCATGTCCGCGCCGGCCCGAGCTCCCGATGCGCGCCATTTCTTCAGCTCGGCTTTCACGCGCTGCAGCTTCAAGGCAAGTCCGGAGATTGTTGTTGGCGCAGAGTCATGAGGCTAGAAAAGGTTGTGGATCTGGAAGGCGACGCGCACCAGCTCGGTGCCCACGCCCGCTAGCCGCGGGAACTGCCCTTGCATAATCAGGATGCTCTCCTCGATTTCTGCTCTGGTGTCCAAAGGCTCGCCCTTCTCAGCGCGAGCTGCTCGGACCTTTGCTAGGGCAGGCACGCAAGAAGACTCGAGGTCGGGGAAGACTCCTGCAAGAGCTATCGAGAAGATCAGAAACAATAACAGAGTAGAGATACGAAACGAGTAGCAGAGGAACAAGAGGAAGCAGTGAAGCAAAGAGAAGAGAGCACTTACTGTTCAAGTCGTGGCGCAGCCCTTGCAGCTGGTTCTTCCATGTTTCCTCGTTGGCTAGGTGCCTCTCTTCAATCAGGCGGAGCCCGTTCAGCTGAGCAAAGAGATCGACATTGCTTTTCTTCAGCACCTCGCACTCCTGCTCGAGGGCTTTCTCCTTGGCCTTGGCTGTTGTTTCGCTCTTTGCCTTCTCGGCGATTATTCTATCCCTTTCGGCAGCAATGTTGATAGCATCCTGGAGCGCAGTGCGCAGCTGGACTTGGAGCTTCTCCATCTCGGTAGCATGTTCTTTCTGCAGCTCGACTGCCTGGCTGGACAATTGCTGCTGCACCTCAGCAGGTTTGAGGCAATCTTGATGTTCCTCAGCAAACTTCTTATGATCTTCTGAGAAGAGCAAAGCACGGTCAGCAGAGTAGCGAAGAAAGAAACACAAAGACAAGCCGAGATGTGACGCCCCGAGATCGGGCACTATGCAGATTTCAGCATTCCCGCCAAATCCGCATAATAACCGATTCCAGGTCGCCATTTATGATAACATTACAATAGTTCACGAATGATCCACAATTACAACAGCACAGATAGATACAAGATGACTCAGAAGAGCCAGGGATACAACTGATACAATACAAAGATCCAAATAACAGCGGAAGAAACAACATATCGTCCGTCTACGGACAAGATCCAAATTGGACTAAGAGTCCTGAAGATAACCGAGAGCGTCCAATCCCTGCCCAGGCCAAGCCGGAGGGATTCCCAAGCTAACGTCGTCAGACTTCAAACCTGTTGACTGCAAGTTGGAATTTGCAGCCACGAAAGAGATTCGTGGGTCAGTACGGTTAAGTACTGGCAAGGGGGACACAGCCCATACTCACAAGAATACCGGCGTAGCCAATCATCACAAGATACAAATACTTTAGGATCAACGGAAAGGAAGGGGGGTTATTGCAAATAAGCGACAGCAGGCTGCACTAACCAACTACAGAGATTCTATTACTTCCAACTATCAGAAAGGAGATAAGATCGAGTGATAGTAACCAACTGAAAGATAACGTCAAACAAACCCATCCTGGATCTCGCCCCTTTAGCCAAAGAAGCAATCCGAGGATAACTCACACCGTGGTATTAAAGATGAGTCAAGTTATTGTGTGAATAACCTATTACTAGTCAAATTATTAGTCATTGGGTGTAACATGGTTGATCATTAGGTTTAAGTTGTCCTGAGTACTTGTTAGCCAGTACTTTCACCAAGTAATCCATAACCGCGGAAAACACGGCTTCTCGAGAAGATTTACCCTGCAGGGGTGCACCATAGCAACCGCACTCATGAATATCCCGCCAGATGGGATGCCTCCCACCAAGCGGGGCACTCAACACATTCCAACCTTCTTCGCATCAAGCCCAAAGCACCGCGTGCTGTGCGTGCGCGGCTAATCGAGCCCCACGAAGAAAAGGGGACCCTCATAGCACTGGAAGACCACGCCGCCCTAAATGCCGACTACGAAAGTTCCACCCGGGTACCAAGGGCTCGCAAGATCGTGCATGCAGCAAATGGAAAGCCCGAACTAGTACGGCGATTTGGACGAGATGCGAATCGAGTCAAACTGAGGGGGAGCCCATACTCCCCAAATGCGGGTAGTGCGCTCATCATGGATCAGTAGACAAGACCCTTTTCCTAATTAGGGGGTCGACACTAGCGGGCCTCAAAACCACCCGTGGGCCTCCCGCCGGTGCCTTATCGTCAAATTTATTATTAACATTAGCATTAACAGGATTGATTGATTAACTTCGAGCCCCGGTACGATAATAAAAGAGCACGATAGTAAAAGAAGTAACCGACAACGAGCTCGAGCAAAAGCAACCCTAAGCAAGATAGTAAGACACAGGCTCAAGCAAAGGTTATAGGAGTGGAGGTGAGGCAATATCAGGTTTAAAGGATTCATGTGATAGGTTCGTAACAGAAACAACTACTACTAAGGCTAGCAGAAAAGAACAACGGAGAATATCGGTAACAAGTGATGAAAGGCAGCCATTTGGCAGCAAGTGAGTATACTTATACTTGCCTGAGATCCCGCAAGGTAGCAGAACTTGTCGTTGCTCACATCATCTCAACGTCCTATCCGGGAAGAAGCAACGAACTAAAAGAAACACCGGATGCAACAATTACTACGACGGCAAAAGATCCAGCATGATCCTATTTTATATGCATGACATGGCAAGATGCAACGGAGAGGAAACAACTTAAGCAATTTAATCGGAACCGGAGTCCGGAGAAATAAAGATTGGTTCAAGTTGTTTATCTACCCACAATATTAAATGTTGATTTAACATGGCAAAAACAAGATAAAAATGAGTTAGTCAATGTTAAATGGAATAGGGACAATTATATAACAACATCCCCAACACATTCCATATTTAATTATTAGGTGTCATTACTATTACCCGAACCCACCAAATGCAATGCAAACATGATGCGATGACATTTTAAATATAGTTGATACGTTATAGAAAATAGGGCATAAATATATAAGGGTTTGGGTTCGCACGTGTGGAGAGGATCGCCGGGGTCAACGCCGGAAAGAAGGAGATCTTCGGAACAACGCCGGAGTGTTCGGGACGTGGACGAAGTAGCCGACGTAGTAGTAGCAGAGGAAGTAGTCGACGTCGAGGAAGTAGTCGAAGTAGTCGTTCTCGTTCCGTCGCCGAGGTAATCGTTCACGTCATCGGTGGTCGTTGTCGATCTTTTCATCGAGGTCCGAAGAGGAAGTAGACGTTCGTTCTCAAACCACACGATCATCGTCGTCGACGTAGTCGTTCAACATCCGGAGCCGGTGTAGTCGTAGTAGTCGTGGGCGAATCCGCAACATCATCGTCTTCGGGGTCGGTGGTGAAATCAGAGGTCCCGGACTTCGGAGTCGATGGTGATCTTGGCGACAACATGTCTACGAGGTCGATGGAGAACTTGGCGTCCGTGTACTTGTCGACGAGGAACTCGGAAGGTGCGCCATTACATCTCCACACGGGCATCGTCAAAGTGTCGGACTTGGCGACGGGACTTTGACGACGCGCGCGAAGGCGGCCACCACAGAAGATGTCACGACGAGACAAAAAAAGACGGCTGCGGCGGAAAACATGCACACAACGGATTAACGCGGTCGCCGCGACGGTTCACAAGCACGATCAGGAACCCGCGAAGCGCCAAGCCCCTTGCGGGACTTGTGTCGAACACTCGGCGGGCGTCGAGGTCGAGCTCGGGCAGAGGCATCAGACGGTCACGGGGCGACGAGCGAAGGGGCCGCGTTCGACGGTGAAGGCGCGGGCGTCGAAGGTGAGACAGCGAAGGCGCGCTGGGGGCGGCCAGAGGTCGTCCACGTCGGCCATGGCGGTGACCGGCGCGGGGCAGCTGTGGGGGAGCTCGGCTCCTGCCATGGGGGCGGAGCTCGGGAGGAGGGCGCGCATGCGAGCGGCGCTCCTGGACGGCGCCGCGGACGGAGAGGAGGCCTCGAGGCGGAGGCGCTGCGGCGAGGGGGAGGTCTTGGGCGGGCATCAGAGCCGGTCCGGTCGCCTCCGTGGTGCAGCTGGCCTCCCGACCGGTAGGAGGCATCCATGGCAGGCCAGGGGACCTGGGTTGGCGGCGCAGGCGGAGGCGAGGGTTGAGTGGGGAGCGGCGGCGGCGCCACGGCCGGTGAGGAGCAGGGCGGCCGCGGCCTTCCTTGGCGGCGGCGCGAGCAGCAAGAGGGAGGGGGCGGCGGAGCTTGGGGAGAGGGCGACGGCCGGCGGACGGGAGGAGGCGCAGGTGGCGGCGCTCCCCGGCGGGAGGCGGGTGGAGGCGGCGACTGGAGGTTGGGGACGAGCGAGGAGAAGGGGAGCAGGGAGGCGAGAGGATGGCGTGCGGGCAGGAGGAGGACGACGGGGTCGAGGGGATCGCTCGATCGATCCCTGTCCGCTCCCGTGCGTGCGTGAGTCCTGTGTCGTGTGTGTGCGTTGGGTGTCTTTGTGCGTGTGTGTGTGCGTGAGTTGTGTTGGGTGCGGTCGGTGTGTTGCGTGGTGTGTGTTAGGTGGCCTGGGTGCGTTGTGTGTTTGTGTGGGGTGTGTGCGTGCGTCTGGGTTAGGTCTAGGGTTTGGGTGGGGTGGCCGGCTGGGCCTTAGATGGCCCAGTTCGGTTGCCTTCCCCAACAGGTGTTTTTTTTTTTTTAAACTTGTTTTTTTTTTCCAGGAAAGAATAAGAGGGAATTTTGGGAGGGTTTTAAATAAGAAAAAACATGAGTAAAATAGTTTGGATAAAACAGTAACTTACATGATAATCCCTTTGAACATTTTTAATGCACAAAAAATATTTTCGAGTTGACAATTAAAATAGGTTTGAGAGAAAGCAAATTTAAGGGTTTTAAAAAAAATGCAATGCACGATGATGCATGAGGATGCCATGCGATGCGAAAAAGGAAAACAACGAACGAAACCTAGTTAGGGAAAACCCCGGCCGTTACAGACGACACCACTAACAAGGGATTGCGCCCTCGCAATCCACCTGCTAACCCGGGAGGGGAAAGAAGTTCGACTATCGATTCTTCATGCTTCCAGTTGATCTCCTCGACACCACTAACAAGAGATTCTTGCTCGGGCTGACGACGATGTTCTTCCACCAGGAATCTTCCGATGAGCGAACCTATTAGGTTAAAGGCTCAGAAAACGTCCACCCACATAGGATCCTAACACTTTGAAAGATTGAGTACGAGAGTAGACTCCAAAACAAATAAGATGGGAGGGGAAATAGAATAGGGATAAGGAGAAAACAAGAATCCTATTGAGATGTTTTTCCCAAAATAGTTTAGCAGAAATAGTTTTTGACACTCTAGAAACAACGACCGTTAGCGAGGTTAACCTACAGGCTTTGCGGACCCGTTGCTTCGATAACCATTCGTATCGAAACAATATCGGGAATCGGAACCAAGGCTCTGATACCATTTGTGACGCCCCGAGATCGGGCACTATGCAGATTTCAGCATTCCCGCCAAATCCGCATAATAACCGATTCCAGGTCGCCATTTATGATAACATTACAATAGTTCACGAATGATCCACAATTACAACAGCACAGATAGATACAAGATGACTCAGAAGAGCCAGGGATACAACTGATACAATACAAAGATCCAAATAACAGCGGAAGAAACAACATATCGTCCGTCTACGGACAAGATCCAAATTGGACTAAGAGTCCTGAAGATAACCGAGAGCGTCCAATCCCTGCCCAGGCCAAGCCGGAGGGATTCCCAAGCTAACGTCGTCAGACTTCAAACCTGTTGACTGCAAGTTGGAATTTGCAGCCACGAAAGAGATTCGTGGGTCAGTACGGTTAAGTACTGGCAAGGGGGACACAGCCCATACTCACAAGAATACCGGCGTAGCCAATCATCACAAGATACAAATACTTTAGGATCAACGGAAAGGAAGGGGGGTTATTGCAAATAAGCGACAGCAGGCTGCACTAACCAACTACAGAGATTCTATTACTTCCAACTATCAGAAAGGAGATAAGATCGAGTGATAGTAACCAACTGAAAGATAACGTCAAACAAACCCATCCTGGATCTCGCCCCTTTAGCCAAAGAAGCAATCCGAGGATAACTCACACCGTGGTATTAAAGATGAGTCAAGTTATTGTGTGAATAACCTATTACTAGTCAAATTATTAGTCATTGGGTGTAACATGGTTGATCATTAGGTTTAAGTTGTCCTGAGTACTTGTTAGCCAGTACTTTCACCAAGTAATCCATAACCGCGGAAAACACGGCTTCTCGAGAAGATTTACCCTGCAGGGGTGCACCATAGCAACCGCACTCATGAATATCCCGCCAGATGGGATGCCTCCCACCAAGCGGGGCACTCAACACATTCCAACCTTCTTCGCATCAAGCCCAAAGCACCGCGTGCTGTGCGTGCGCGGCTAATCGAGCCCCACGAAGAAAAGGGGACCCTCATAGCACTGGAAGACCACGCCGCCCTAAATGCCGACTACGAAAGTTCCACCCGGGTACCAAGGGCTCGCAAGATCGTGCATGCAGCAAATGGAAAGCCCGAACTAGTACGGCGATTTGGACGAGATGCGAATCGAGTCAAACTGAGGGGGAGCCCATACTCCCCAAATGCGGGTAGTGCGCTCATCATGGATCAGTAGACAAGACCCTTTTCCTAATTAGGGGGTCGACACTAGCGGGCCTCAAAACCACCCGTGGGCCTCCCGCCGGTGCCTTATCGTCAAATTTATTATTAACATTAGCATTAACAGGATTGATTGATTAACTTCGAGCCCCGGTACGATAATAAAAGAGCACGATAGTAAAAGAAGTAACCGACAACGAGCTCGAGCAAAAGCAACCCTAAGCAAGATAGTAAGACACAGGCTCAAGCAAAGGTTATAGGAGTGGAGGTGAGGCAATATCAGGTTTAAAGGATTCATGTGATAGGTTCGTAACAGAAACAACTACTACTAAGGCTAGCAGAAAAGAACAACGGAGAATATCGGTAACAAGTGATGAAAGGCAGCCATTTGGCAGCAAGTGAGTATACTTATACTTGCCTGAGATCCCGCAAGGTAGCAGAACTTGTCGTTGCTCACATCATCTCAACGTCCTATCCGGGAAGAAGCAACGAACTAAAAGAAACACCGGATGCAACAATTACTACGACGGCAAAAGATCCAGCATGATCCTATTTTATATGCATGACATGGCAAGATGCAACGGAGAGGAAACAACTTAAGCAATTTAATCGGAACCGGAGTCCGGAGAAATAAAGATTGGTTCAAGTTGTTTATCTACCCACAATATTAAATGTTGATTTAACATGGCAAAAACAAGATAAAAATGAGTTAGTCAATGTTAAATGGAATAGGGACAATTATATAACAACATCCCCAACACATTCCATATTTAATTATTAGGTGTCATTACTATTACCCGAACCCACCAAATGCAATGCAAACATGATGCGATGACATTTTAAATATAGTTGATACGTTATAGAAAATAGGGCATAAATATATAAGGGTTTGGGTTCGCACGTGTGGAGAGGATCGCCGGGGTCAACGCCGGAAAGAAGGAGATCTTCGGAACAACGCCGGAGTGTTCGGGACGTGGACGAAGTAGCCGACGTAGTAGTAGCAGAGGAAGTAGTCGACGTCGAGGAAGTAGTCGAAGTAGTCGTTCTCGTTCCGTCGCCGAGGTAATCGTTCACGTCATCGGTGGTCGTTGTCGATCTTTTCATCGAGGTCCGAAGAGGAAGTAGACGTTCGTTCTCAAACCACACGATCATCGTCGTCGACGTAGTCGTTCAACATCCGGAGCCGGTGTAGTCGTAGTAGTCGTGGGCGAATCCGCAACATCATCGTCTTCGGGGTCGGTGGTGAAATCAGAGGTCCCGGACTTCGGAGTCGATGGTGATCTTGGCGACAACATGTCTACGAGGTCGATGGAGAACTTGGCGTCCGTGTACTTGTCGACGAGGAACTCGGAAGGTGCGCCATTACATCTCCACACGGGCATCGTCAAAGTGTCGGACTTGGCGACGGGACTTTGACGACGCGCGCGAAGGCGGCCACCACAGAAGATGTCACGACGAGACAAAAAAAGACGGCTGCGGCGGAAAACATGCACACAACGGATTAACGCGGTCGCCGCGACGGTTCACAAGCACGATCAGGAACCCGCGAAGCGCCAAGCCCCTTGCGGGACTTGTGTCGAACACTCGGCGGGCGTCGAGGTCGAGCTCGGGCAGAGGCATCAGACGGTCACGGGGCGACGAGCGAAGGGGCCGCGTTCGACGGTGAAGGCGCGGGCGTCGAAGGTGAGACAGCGAAGGCGCGCTGGGGGCGGCCAGAGGTCGTCCACGTCGGCCATGGCGGTGACCGGCGCGGGGCAGCTGTGGGGGAGCTCGGCTCCTGCCATGGGGGCGGAGCTCGGGAGGAGGGCGCGCATGCGAGCGGCGCTCCTGGACGGCGCCGCGGACGGAGAGGAGGCCTCGAGGCGGAGGCGCTGCGGCGAGGGGGAGGTCTTGGGCGGGCATCAGAGCCGGTCCGGTCGCCTCCGTGGTGCAGCTGGCCTCCCGACCGGTAGGAGGCATCCATGGCAGGCCAGGGGACCTGGGTTGGCGGCGCAGGCGGAGGCGAGGGTTGAGTGGGGAGCGGCGGCGGCGCCACGGCCGGTGAGGAGCAGGGCGGCCGCGGCCTTCCTTGGCGGCGGCGCGAGCAGCAAGAGGGAGGGGGCGGCGGAGCTTGGGGAGAGGGCGACGGCCGGCGGACGGGAGGAGGCGCAGGTGGCGGCGCTCCCCGGCGGGAGGCGGGTGGAGGCGGCGACTGGAGGTTGGGGACGAGCGAGGAGAAGGGGAGCAGGGAGGCGAGAGGATGGCGTGCGGGCAGGAGGAGGACGACGGGGTCGAGGGGATCGCTCGATCGATCCCTGTCCGCTCCCGTGCGTGCGTGAGTCCTGTGTCGTGTGTGTGCGTTGGGTGTCTTTGTGCGTGTGTGTGTGCGTGAGTTGTGTTGGGTGCGGTCGGTGTGTTGCGTGGTGTGTGTTAGGTGGCCTGGGTGCGTTGTGTGTTTGTGTGGGGTGTGTGCGTGCGTCTGGGTTAGGTCTAGGGTTTGGGTGGGGTGGCCGGCTGGGCCTTAG
Source organism: Alopecurus myosuroides (assembly GCA_028641055.1). Lineage (NCBI taxonomy): Eukaryota > Viridiplantae > Streptophyta > Magnoliopsida > Poales > Poaceae > Alopecurus > Alopecurus myosuroides. Next base: position 270,658,305 of record CM054062.1, on the reverse strand, counting down.
ATGGCCCAGTTCGGTTGCCTTCCCCAACAGGTGTTTTTTTTTTTTAAACTTGTTTTTTTTTTTCCAGGAAAGAATAAGAGGGAATTTTGGGAGGGTTTTAAATAAGAAAAAACATGAGTAAAATAGTTTGGATAAAACAGTAACTTACATGATAATCCCTTTGAACATTTTTAATGCACAAAAAATATTTTCGAGTTGACAATTAAAATAGGTTTGAGAGAAAGCAAATTTAAGGGTTTTAAAAAAAATGCAATGCACGATGATGCATGAGGATGCCATGCGATGCGAAAAAGGAAAACAACGAACGAAACCTAGTTAGGGAAAACCCCGGCCGTTACACGAGAAGATGGCAACGTACCTTCTAGTCTTTTAATCGTGGCTTGGCCACTCTCGACAAAGGCACGGCAGGTTGAGTGCTCCTCCGCCAGGGCCTTTAACTTCCCTGCAGAGTAGAAGTGGTTAGCGCAAAAAGCAAAAGCGGGCGTAAACAACAAACGCAAGAACCGCGTAGCTAAAAGCGTACCTTCAACTTCAGAAAGTTTCAATGTGCTGGTCATCCCATCCTTCTCGGCTGCCTCGCCGTCTGCGCGTTCTCTTTCCAGAGCCTCAATGCGCCTCTTGGCAATGGCATGGTTCCAGAGTAGCTGACGGTGCGGGCCGGTCCGCTTCAGTAAGCTATTCTGAGAAGCAAAAGGAAGAAGAATCAGGCAAAGTAATAAAGATTCAACCCGAGAAGGCGGCTACTCGGGAGCGTATCCGCCTACTCGGCCAGAATCTCGGGGACTGGGTGATGGATAAGGAAAAGAAGAAGAGTAGAAGAAAAGCGAAACGCAACTCGGGGAGGATGAGTAGAAGCTTACCGCGTAAGATTGCTCGAGGTCCTCTGCATTCTTGCGGTGGACGAACATCTTGGCGGCAAGCGTGCTGGAGTTGGATGAGATAGTCATGGGTTTGTAACCCAAGTCTGCCTTGTTCCAATCGACACGCATATGGTCCAAGTCGCCCAGATCCGTGCCGTCCCAGTTCGAGTTGCCAAGGACCTTGCTGTCCCACTTGGCATCGATGAAGCCAACCAAATCGAGCACTTGCTCAAGGCCCTGGGACGTCACCGTCTTGTCCTGAACCTCGCGCGAAGAAATGGAGAGGGACTTGTCCTGATTTGGGGCCGGGGGTCTGGAGTCCACTGCCACGGTTTTCTTCCCTTTCCGAAGAGCAAGCTTCCTCTCCGCGGGGGTTAAGCCAACCTGGTGCTGCTGGCTGACCTTCACCATGTAAGGTGGGAAGCTGGGCGGATCTACGATGCTGGATGCGCCAACGGCGTCAGCAGCCGCGCCAGGCTCGCGGATAGCCAGCTGAGTGGACTTGGCGGTTGATGTTGGCGGCGGCATCACGGCTGCATCTTGACCGGCACCACGCGCCGGGTTCCTGCGAACAGTGCCTTCTGCCGGGTCTGCTGACTTCTCGGCAGCTCGCTTCTTCAGAATCTCCTTCTGGACAGTTGGCTTCTCGGTGGTCTTCTTCTCGGTGGCCTTCTTGGCCTTCTCCTCGGCGGCCTTCTTCTCTGCAGCTTCCTGAGCATTCTTCCTGGTAACCGGCTTGGCCGGAGGGCTGGCTGCAGTCTTGGTTTTCTGCACCAAGGAGGAGTCTGGTGCAGTGGACGGCGCCAGGGGCGCGCTACTCGGCGCGGCGTCTGGCTGAGCGCTACCCTGCACGGCGCCTGGTTGCGCGTCGCTCAGAGGGTACTGTTCCGCCTCGTCGACTACTTCTACCCGCTGCTCGGCAGCGGGATCTGGCTGTGAGGCATCTGTTTCTTCTACCCGCGGCTGGGCCGCGGGGTCTTCTTGTTCAGCAGCCCCTGTTGCTGGCTGCTCTTCTTCTTCTTCCTGCCGCTCAAGGGCGGCGTCGTCGTGTATCTCGGTGTCTCGCTCTAGGTTCTCCTCGGCCGTGGTGGCCGGAGGAGAAGGCGGCATCTCTTGGCGGGCAGCGTCCTGCGCCTCCTGCTCGGCGCGGGATGGCTGCTCTGGCTCGACATTCTGGGCGTCGGAGTCCTCTTCGTGGGCTGTGGCGGCTTCATTCTCATCGCCGTCAAGGTTGATGAGCTTATCAACGTCAATGGCGGCTTTCTTCTTGGTCTTCGTGGGCGCACGAGCGGCATCCGCGTCCAAGGGGGCTCTAAAGAGAAAATTGCATTCAGAAATAAGAAGAGGGCAGAGGAAACTGAGAGGAAACAGCGAAGTAAAAGGATTGGGAATCAATCGAGAAGGAACTTACCCCTTGCGAGTAGGGATCGCTGGTCGTTTCCTCGTCACGACCTTCTTGGTCGTCTTCTCGGTCGGCTTCTTCTTCTTGGCGGGGGCCTCTTGGGCGCCGCTACCCGTGCGCTTGCGGGTAAGAGGAGCGGCAACTGAAAGAGGATCGACGACCAGGGCTTCCTTGTCCTCGTCCTCATCCTCGATTTCGTCCTCAGCATCGGCACCATCTGCGAAATAGAAAGGAAGAAAGGCAATTCAGAAGCAGGAAGCAGTTGGTTGGTGCTACCCGCGATCAGACGGGATAAAATCAGTTACCTTCATCTTCGTCCTCAGACCAGTCACGAAGAGACGCGTCCACGCGATGCTTACTCGTCTGGGCGGCTTCAGGAGGATCAAGCTTGTCCGCGGTCTCGAAGGAGACCTCATCGTCTTCCTCTCGGTCATCTGACCAGTTGCCCTCGAAGCGCTCACTGCTCTCAGCGAGCTGGCGATCAAGGACCTGAAGAATAGAGAAACATCGCAAGTGAGCCGAGTAGCATCAAGGCATTCTACCCGACTAGGCGTGCAAACACCAAGCACATTAAGCCTAAGCGATTCGGCTAAGTGTCCTACTCGGCAAGGCGTGCAAACATCAAGCACATTAAGCCTAAATGTCTCTCCTAAGTGTCGTACTCGGCAATGCGTGCAAACATCAAGCACATTAAGCCTAAATGTCTCGGATTGCAGTTCCGCTAAATGCCCTACTCGGCGCAGAGTGCGAAGGATAGTCGCAGCAAGGAAAGGAAGCTATCTACTCGGATTGCATATACAAGAAGCAGATTAAGAAGGACATACCCGTGGAATCGGCTTTGTGCGGTTGTAGGGGATGAAGCCATACTGCCAGTTGTCCCGGAGACCAGTGGTCAGGATGGACCGAGCGTAAGCGGCGACATCCGCGTTGCTGAGCTCGAAGGTAGTCGTCCGAGTACAGTCGCGAGGGCCGCCCATGTAGCACATGGGGTGGGAGCGGCGTTGCAGAGGCAGCACGCGGTTGCGAATCCAGCAGGCGACTGGATCGTCGCTCTTGAGCCCTTCTCCGATCAAATGGGCGAGCCGCTCCTCCATCTGCACCAAAGTCCTGATGTTGGATGGCTTGCTCTTCCAGTTCTGCCCGGTAGGAGCTCGGTTGCTCCAAGGGGGCAGATTGATGCGGTCCTCGATCCTGGCCTCCTTCGTGGCGGGGATGTTCTTCACGTACAAGAAAGACTTCTTCCACTTGCGGACAGAATCCAGGCCCTTGATGCGAGGATGATTGGTGCCCGGGCGCTGCACCATCATGGCGCTGCCGGTCTCGGTTACCCGGCTGCTGGTGTCAGCGCCATCCTTCTTGCCCTGGCTTTGTTGGCGGAAGAAGAAGTACTTCGACCACGTCTCCGTCGTGGGGCGAACGCCGAGGAAAGCTTCGCACACCACAGCATGGTAGGAGAGGAAGACAACCGCATTGGGAGGAAGATGGTGCATCTGGAGACCATAATGATCGAGGAAAGAGCGGAGGAAATTGGACGCAGGAAGGCCGAATCCTCGCGCGAAGTGCACGAGGAAGACGACGTGCTCTCCCTCCTCTGGAGCCGGAACGATCTCGCCGTTAGACGGCCGGCAGCGAACACCGGGAGGAACCCTCCGGGTGTTCACGAGCCACTGGCAGTCCTCGGCGGTGACGTCGGAACCGGCCCAGCAGGCGCGAGCGCTATCATCGCGAGCCATGGCGGCAAGCAGGAAGTTGGGAGAAGATTGGAAGGAATTAGTGGAGTGGACGAGCCCGCGGCGACGCAAAGAGTTGCGTGGCGGCGGAGAGCTCTGGGACGGCGGAGAATTGAGGAGACAGAAGGGGAAAGTGAAGCGGAAGGAGAAGAGGAAGTTACCGAGGGGTATTTATACCGCACCCCGGGTTACCGTTACGAATTGGAGTAGTGGGATCGATCGTGGCAATAAATCGTGCGACGTGGGGGTCTGTGGCCGGTTGGAAACGCACACAGCACGGAACGCGCGCGTAACGGCCGCATTAGATCCCACGACGAGATCGTGGGCGATTACTGCGCGTGATGGGACATTACGAGCCAGTGGGCCCACTCCATGAAAACTGGGCGCGTGGCCTGTCAGGTCCTGGGCAGCGAGGCGTCGCAGTCCTGGATGCGTGACACGTGCCCAGTTGCAGCACGGAACGCCGGATTGTGCTCTGCGATGCAGAGATTCGATTGAAGAAATTCCCTAAGTCTTTTTACTCGGTTACAGAGAAGGAAGCTAGCCCTATTCGGAAGGGAGGAAACTCAAGGTACTTTTCAAAGTGCTACTCGGAGGTTTTACTCGGCATATTGAGGTTCAAGGGCAAGGTGGCCAAGCTTGGTTTTAAGCTGGCAGGGCCCAGTGAACGAGTTCGCAGGGCTCTACCAGCTTCGGGGACTGCTGTCGGGGGGTTACCCCCGAGTAGGGTAAAGGCAAGTGGTAAAGGCAACAGTCAGAAGAGAAGTTTGGTCGAGTAGCCGCCTACCCGGTACTTGCTACCCGGTCGACTGCTACTCGGTCTTACAAAAAGATGACCAGAAGGAGATATCAAGCAAGTTATATCTGTTCGAGTAGAAGAATTGGTCCGAGTAAGATTGGCGGGAACCTACTCGGGCCAGAAGTCAAAGGAGCCGTTCTGACACAGGATCCCGCGTATCCCGGGTCCGTACTTGGCACTGTTCACAGCACTGTTCATCTGGGGACGGCGTGCCTGACAGCGACAGTGTGTCAGCAGGGCGTCGCAGGATAGGGGGACCTACTCTGTGTTCGCACAGTGATAACAGACTGGTTACTTGGTTTTGCCCAACGACTTTCTGCATCAGGACAAGCTTAGAAGCCAAAGCTGTCAGCGGGAACTCGGAAGAAGGACGGTGTGCACACAATGTCGACACTTGTTTGTATTTGGCTGTATCCGGCAGGGCACCGGGTATATAAGGTGCCCAGCCGCCTCCTGCGCGAGGCACGAAGCATTGCGAGAACACTCGTAGAGATTCTTGACCTAATTCTACCCGGAGAGAGAAGAGTGGCTACTCGGTAGCAAGAACATTTGTACTGTGGCTACTCGGTGAGACACCAGAATACATAGAGAAAGGCAGGAGTAGGGGTTTTACCTCCTCACGAGGGCCCTGAACCTGGGTAGATCGTGTTGTTTGCAGTGTTTGATCTTCACCTCACGCGTCTACTCGTCGCGTGATCCCTCCCCGAGCGCCTCCAGCGTCCTTCGTCCCCACATCTTTAGCCATCCTATGGCATCTGCCGTGACACCACCACGACAATGCCGGCTGAGAATTTCAGATTCCTAAGTTGATTCTTAAAAGGGCTTAGTGAAACGTCATTTTTCCATAAAATTGTGAAAAAAAATTACAAGTTGCACTCTTGCACTAGGTGGGAATATCTTCTAGATTATTTTACCACTAGTATAATCATTTAGTTGGCATTGGGAATTAAAATACGCGGTCGTTTGTACAAATACCAAGGTTTGTAGCACCATGGGAATGCACATATCCTATCGGCTATACAAATTTACCACAAGTAACAAATATATTACTTTTGTTCGGAGGAAAATAGGTGTTCTTTACCGTGGAAATCATGGTTCGAGGTGCCGGTGGGAACACGTAGTTGCCACTTACCCACTATGGCTATGGAGCACCGCCCGACATAATAGTAGGATAACCATAAATACAACAATAAAAATAGCAATAACATCAAATACCCCGTCATTAGCTTGGATGTATAGACTCATATTGCAAACATAGATTATGAGCACTTAAAACAACCCAAGAAAAAAACTATCTCTTCATGTTTCAATTTATCACCAAGAAATATAACAGTTAAGTTTCTCGTGTCGCTAATTTAAACCAACAAGTCAAATTTGATGGTTCTCATTACAAAATTAGAAGAAACTTTTCTACATAAATCTCTAACCTACAATCTCAGCGGCGAAGTATGCCACCAAGAGATCTCCAAGCTATATGATTTGAAAGAGTTGAATGAAATGTTAACTTAGAGCCAGGAGCTAATCGACATAGACATAAACAACATACATAACAAGATAGAAAAATTGAACTGCTATCATAATGACCAAACTATCTAGAGAGTTCTTGGTTACCCCCATGGACGATAGATAAGGTAGGGAGATAAACGAAGCATGACTATTCCCACCATGGTGTGTGTGGTTGGACTAGAAATTGGGTGTCCTTATCAAGGGAGGGAGCTGATAGGGTGCTTATTTCTATGTTAGGCGAGGTGGTATTTGTCGATAGTAGCATACATTTATATGTGGTATGTGTGTGTATCTGAAGACAATAAATTACCTGGTTTAAATGTTGTTTTTTTACATATAGTTATCTCTCTCTTAATCCCCTTATATCACCCAACCATAAAAACGATTATGGTTCCCACCCACATAATTTGAATATAAAATATGGTGACAACGAGCCAAGAACAATTGAAATTGAAGAGACCCGCGGGTCACTCTAGTTTTCACACTAATCCCTACCACGAAAAAACCATGAATACAAAGAATAGAGATATTAGGGTTAAAAACTAGGGGTTTCAACGTGTAGGCTTGAGTCATGGAATCGGTCCCAGGAAGTGGAACCTCCTTTCATGCAAGCTACTTGCTACAATTCTACAGTAGGACGTAAACAGAAAAAATAAGTAGGTGCACTCTTTTGGTGGTAGCACAACATCAGGGCAGTCATTCACCTCTCAGACAACATCCTCATAGAACATGCCCACACCTTTTTTTTTTACTGTGGGTCAATTGTTTCTTGTCTTCTATAAACGTTGTTGACTCATGGTCTTGCCTCTTAGTTGTCTTGTTTGGACCTAAATCCATGTTGATATTGGTATTCTCCTTTCTTGAAGGAACCTTTGGTTCCACTTTATTTCCAACGGTTTCACTCCTTAGAGTCACGTCTACACATATAAACGTGTGTCCCCATAATAGATACTAGCAAAGAGAGGCGTGACGGCACGCCACGCTAGGCCAACCAGTTCAACGACTGATATGCACAACTATAAGATTAGTTCTTCTAATTTCTGAAAAGGAACCTTTCTCTATTAACAACCACGCAAGGTCTATGATATAATCCACCGATACTTCCAGCAAAGCCGCGGATAGAGGTCTATAATATATGTGTCTATCGATAGTAATGATTATACGAAAACCAACTACTAATCATTATACGAAAACCAGGTCAGCCGTCATTATAGCCAACAAATATCTTAACCATGTCAGTCATGGTACCATTACAAAATTTAGATACAAGATGCAGCACTGTACGTATCTTTTTTTATTACTGACAATTACATTGCATATAGCCTCCAACAATAGAAACACTACTCTACTCCCCTCCTGTTCCTCCTCCTACCGTAAGGGAATTTAAAGTCGCTCCAATGCGCAGTACACAAAGCCGAAGTCACATCACAGTATGAAATCGAGTTACCATAACCATGACAAGTCGAAATTGCCACCTCCCTAGCTCAAGTAGAGCTTGTACATGACTCCCTTTTGAGGTTTAACAAAACAGTCGGTCGAGATAAAATATGGCTTCCGACGAAGGGGATGGCTCCCTACAAATGAAGTGTACCCAGCCATTCAACTGTCACCATATATTTTTTGATTTCTGCTTTGGTACATTGATGACCTAATCTGCATGGCCATATCACAATAAACCTGGATACGCTGTGCCATCCCTCTGTGTCCCCTTTCCCTAGAATACTCGTCCCAGGATGTAGAAAGCGGTTTGATCCAATTAATGTATGCTCACTGAAAACGGGTTCCTTAGAGAACAAAACAGAGCACGAGCGAAAAAGATGTGTAGGTGATAGAAGAATAAAAATCCCTGCCTTTATTAGAAGGAGATGCACACCAAAACCAAACAGGTACTGACGACGACATCCACTATTACAGGAACTACAAAGATATACCCCCGTGTCAACACATGCATGGCTCCTCTGCTGCTGCAATGCTAAGACAATAATGTACCACGATGACCAACGGTAACCATGTTCATCAGCGATGTCATCTATCATTAGAAATAATTAAAGGGAGACACTTTGCCGAGTAGCGGATAAAATTTTGTCTCGCGGCCCACACAACTTCTAGTCCTGGGCCCATCAGAGCATGTTATACTACAACCCTACTTTACCTCTTTTATATATTTGGACCAGCAAAAAACTTTTTGTCTCGCTCCACTCGACAGCCGCCTCCCATCACACAAACATGTCCACATTCTTAGCATGTTGAAAAGGAGAAATGAAAACACCATATCCTAGATTTCAAGTGACACCGTTCCCATCCGTGCACGGATGAGAAGAGATGCCGCTATTGTATTTGGTGACAATACCACGCACACGAATTTCTTGGTGGCAACACAACAACGATCCTTTGAGGACGAGAACCAGACACTCAGCCAAATCAACTCGTCGATGTCCTCAACATCGACCTCCCACTTTTAAAATATGGGAGGTACACAAAGATACAAAAACCACTATCGCATTACTCAATATTTATGCATCCATGTTCACCATGTGTTAGATCCAAAATATTTCACCCACATTGACTGGCCATATATTATTATTTTTTATTGTTAAATAAAGTGTGTCCATAGTTTATAGATCTAAAGAAAGACGTGATTTTCTAAATCTTCTCCCATATAGCTATAGACAATAACATATGATAGGAACGTTATTCGTCGGCATTGTGCATATCCTACTCAGATATATAATACCATATATCAAAGGATGATTTTTTTATCTGACAATAGATAACAACCGATGACAAGAATATTATTTTGGTGACACCGTACAAGAAGACATGGCTATCTCCTGCGGATGCTTGCCTGCTCGGGTGCACCTGCATCAAGCCCGAATGCAATTCCTTAAGTTGAAATTATATGGTTTCTAAAGTATAA